>OX402556.1:2990330-4421745 GCA_948098915.1 Lampropteryx suffumata | reverse complement strand
ACAGAGGGCTTCTAGAAATCTATAAACGATATTGGGTCAATATTGGGACGACCTCTGTGGCGCAGTGGGCCAAGGCCCGGCTGCGACGCAGAAGGTTGCCGGTTTGATTACTGCCGTGGGACAAATGCTTGTATGATCTGCGAGTATTTGTCTAGGGTCTGGGTGTTTCTATGTAGAAAAGAATAGAATAGAAAATACTTTAAATACATTGGACAAGTAGAAAAAATAGTAATGTTTTGCTAGTCGGTAGTACAATGGGCGGTCTTATCGCTATGTAGCGATCTCTGCCAAATAATCTTTATGTATGTAATAACAAAAAAAAAGTTGTAAGTTGTAAATCTGTCATGTGTTACCCATTACCCATTACCCATACCCACAAGCTCTGCTTACTTTGGTGCTAAATGACGCTGTGTTCAATGTCCGTCATTATTTATTTGATATTTATGTAAAACTCTAATCTTAGCAACAACGTTTTCATTTGTTTTGAGCGATGAAACGACCGATATTAATTTTGAAAATCGATGTCGTAATCCTCCATAACAGACGATACGATAATTCGAATTAGACAACAAAAAAAACTAAATCTACTTACTCGGACGACGTGACTTTTACTGACTGACTTGACTCCAGTCTTTTTTGAGAATAAATAGCTATGAACTGAACTGAAAATAACTGCAGATTAGACTGAATACGACGAACATTTCAACGACTTTCGATATATCGGAGTCGGTTCACAGAGTAGACGCCCGTTTTACACTGTACCATCTACAGTTCGATAAACCTTAAAAATGTTAAGAATAACTTTAATACAAAGCATTTTCTCACTACTAATAACTCTTAGGTAATTACTCAGCGGTTCAGGTTGGAGACAGACCGTGGATTTTTAATCTAAAATGTAATTAAAAGTTGCGATTATAAGAAAGTTCTCACAAATTCTAGACATTTTCGTTGTTCGAAACGAAACTTTTTTTTGCGATTTTATCAAGCTATTCTTTTTAGAGTACTCATTGTGCTGTCTCTATGATTTTAGTTCATAATATATGTAGATATTTAATCTCAGGATTTTAGATATACTTGTTTCTACATACCTATATATTATCATATTGATTTAGGCCACATCCGCCAGATTCCACATTCGCCATAAAGCAAAAATATTTTATTTTAGTTCAGTTTGGTCATTGATGACGAATAAAGAAAACGAATGAAGACACATCTTGTCTATCATCATCAGTTATATATCTAGACAGACAAACTATATTCTTCTGGCTAGCTTGAATGATCTTTGAATGTGGAATCTGGCGGTCCTAAAACATAATATCTACTAGTTTCTGCCCGCTGTTGTGTTCGCTGTATATATAAATATTCGTGGATGTTTCACACCATCTAGCCCCAAACTACTCGTAAGTAAAGCTTCACTTTATACGGTATATTTACCATGATAAGTGAGTTTTTCTGCTTCCTGATATCTCGGCAAAGTTGCATGCGCCATGATCACGAATTAACCTGAGATAATCATATCATGGTGAATATCCCGTTTTGAGTGAAATTTATGAGATTTATGAGGTATCAAAGCGTACTAAACTCATCTAAGCGTACTAACAGTATGCTACTTATAGTTTTGTAAGCCCAAAATGGGTAAGTGCTTGGCCAGACTGCAAAGGTGGGCGCGAGTAATTAATTAATAAATGCTATTCAAACACGACCTACACTGTGGGTGTAGAAACAACGTCAATTTAAAAACATAAAAGTTAATTTAAGATTGTAGAATGAAATAAATAAATGAAATAAAAGTTTGGAGGTTGCTCTCGCAATTTTTCATATCATTTAAAAATTGCCATTTATTGTAAGAATTTTCCAGTAAAAATAAGTCTTCTTCATCCATATTATATTTTGACAAATACTGGACACGACAACACTCGGAACGAAGCCTCGCTCCACTGCGGACAGGCTCAAACGCGCGTGTTAGATTCATATGAATACCTGCTCTAATTAGTATAATATATTACACCTAATATCAAGATTTAGAAGTTTATAATGAAAGTTAGTAATATTACTGAAGTTAAATACCTACTTCTCACATGAGGAATTAAAGCTAAATGTAAGCAAGGATAAATTCAATAAGAAGAGAGAATAACAAATTTACCATAGTATATTCAATTTTCTTTATTCAATAAAATTACAAGGACCACTTAGAATCGTCTTCTTACATGCTAGTGAATCTAGGTGCCGGTTCCTCCTAACCCCAGTTCAAGAAGAATCCGGCAAGAAACTTGTCTGGTCCTAACACTTTTTTGTATGATCCTTTACAATTTTACACAACACAAGTACCCTCCTACAAAATAAACACCATAAGGAATATAAGGAAACAATGACAGAATAATTAACTTATACAAATGTATGTAGTTCACAAAGATAATATAGTTTTAAAGTTACCAAATAACCAAACAGAGAATAACACAAAAAGTTAACGGTACACATATTAAATACACACAAATATATTTTAGTACAATATTATTGCAAGGCACTTATCTTTCTAGTTCGGTGGTCACTCCCAATCTACCCGTCTTAGGCTTTAACCTCGCCTTTTATACATTTTTGAAATATATACAAAACATCACACCATATTCATTATTCAACCAATCACAGAAGCCTATTAAGAATCTAAGTATAATAATGAAAGTTATTTACTTAATAACAATAAAAAGATGTTAAATATATAATTCATGAAACAATGGATTCATAGTTTTGCTATATATGTCTTAATAAAAGAATTATAACGAATTTACCGATTTAGTAAACAATCAAATGAAGGACTTATAAATATCAGAATAATGAGAACAGAAAATAATAAAGTGAAACATTCGTTAATAAATCCAAACTAATTAATAACTGAAAAATAGTCAGAAAGTATGTATCGAACAATTAAATTTACAATATATAACAATCATTGGATACTTTCGTTCTGAAATCCTAATTTCGTTCTCAAATGTGTGTGATGGTATAATCATTTTTATTACAATAATATTTATTAAAGCATATGTTAATTTAAACCAACTATAAAATAATAATATAAGTATAAAACTGTTTAACTGTTTATCAAAACACCATCTGTGTTTTTAGCTGTGAACTAATTGAATGACAGGTGGATTTTTATTGAATTCTTACGAGTATAATTTCAATTATTCTGTCACGCGCGTTGCCGCACCCGCGGCGCTTCCCGCATCGCGCTGCCAGTCTGGCCAAGCACTAAAACTGTTGAAACCTTACTGCATACCTACTTAAGAACCTTGTAACACAGTTTTGGCAACAAAATATTTATATTCTTATTCTCTGTTTTCTGATACCGATAGTATTGTGTATAGTCGTGATCGCGTTGTAGATGACAATGAAACCGAGGATAGTATCATTCGTATTAAATCAGGGCGAATGAGGGTATAACGATTTAAATACCAAAAAAAAATTTATATAGAAGGAAACTAGAAACATGAAATCAATATCTCTTTTACAATGAAAACTAATAAAATAAAAATAACTCTGCCAGACAACCGTGAATATACTACTTGTATACTTTTTTTTACACGGGAACACCCAAGCAGACAGATACTTGCAGATCATACAAACATTTGTCCCGCAGCGGGATTTGAATCCGCAACCTTTTGGGCAACCCTAGTCCCAATCCGTTCGTCCTTACATTTTCCCTACTCTACATGCATTCACTCTCTTCAATATAAAAAATACGATCGTGCACACGCAACTCAAAATCCTACAATCATCGCTTAAATCTGGTTTTTGCTCCTGTCCGCCGGCCAAACGAAAGCCCTTAAAGTCTCTTACACTACAAGAAAACTAATTTATTTATGATTTATAATCTTTATATATTTATACTGACGCACGCAAAAGCAAAAGTAGGAAAAGCAGAGAAAATAGAGAATGTCATATAATGTGCCACAATAACAAACGAGCCTCGAGTCAGCAAGTTGGCAGCTTGGGAAACTGTTCAAAATTCAAAATTCAATATTTCACGACCACTTTGAATCGTCTTCTTACATGCTAGTGAATCTAGGTGCCAGTTCCTCCTAACCACAGTTCAAGAAGAATCCGGCAAGAAACTTGTCTGGTCTTAACACTTTTTTGTATGATCCTTGACAATTTTGTTACGGATGCCGAGTCGAGTTGGAGCAGATTCATCTCAAGCTTTTTTGTCATCTAAATATTTTATAATATGCTTTAATAGACAGTTTCTGTTTAATTACGTTTTTAAATTTCGACAAATCTAACACGTCGCTTGGGACCTTGTTATAGAAGCGTACACATTGCCCTATAAAAGACTTATTAACTTTAGCGAGCCTAACTGTGGGAACAGCGAGTTTATCTTTATTTCTAGTGTTAATACTATGATTATCGCAATTTTTTTTAATAAATGATTATTTTTGTGCACATACATTACATTTTCGTATATATACTGACAAGGCAGTCAGTAAGATGTGTAGGTACGTTCTATTCTATTATAGGCAACCTACTCGTAAATAGGTATTTCATCTATGTTTTGTACCTAGGTACGAGTTCTTAACGAGTAGGTATACCGGTATGTATGTGTATATATATATATATATATATATATATATAGATATATATATATAGATATGCGTATGCGATGTGCGTATGTATGTTTCCTATATACTCCGAAACGGCTAGACCGATTTCGATGGTATTTTTAGGAAATCTTCAGATTGGCCTAGCGGGTGATACTGTGATGTTTGGTAGCGATCGGATCAACAGAACTTTTTTTTTTCATCAATCAAATTTGGTATGGATATAGATTGTATCTTAGGAACAGACATAGGGTACTTTGGGTGTATCCAACTATTTCCATTGAAATACAAAATATAAAAAGTGGGACTAGCGTTTTTTAAAATTATATCCCATTATTTATATAAGAATAATATTAAATAAGAATATTATTTTTATTGAAAAATAAAATCAGATCGGAACCAGTTGGTTAGGTTATGTTAGAGTATAGAAAACAACGCGCAAGGTGAGCGAGCAAAGCGAGCGTGCCGCCGCAGCGGCCGCCGAAGCGCCAGAAGAATATAGTTACTATTTTCCATAGTTCGGTTGACCGCACAGCTTAAAAATGTTTTTTTCTTGGAGCGGTCAACTGTGATACGGAAATATGCACGCAATAAGAGGTGATGCAGTGTTTTTTTTTGCCGCCGCCAGCAATGGAAACAGTGGGAGAATCTGTTCCAGTATTTTTATCAATAGAAATATCTAATGGAAATAGTGGGATACAACCGGATGCGTGCAAAGCCGTGGGCAGAAGCTAATAGTATTATAATAGCGCGGTAGGAAAGTTCTAATTGGCCTGCTTCAAAGTCAAGGTAACCGCTACTCTGTGGTCTTTGACACGAGATCCTTGTTAATGAATTAGCGCACGTATTTTTACTGTTTACTTATTCGTTACCTACCTGCATATATTTCCAAATAAACGAGAATTAGGGCGAGATTTGTCATGCTAATTTTCTTTGGCACGCAGGATTGAATACAAAATTCAAAACATTTTGTATTTTAATTCAATAGAATTATACGGATTACTTTGAATCGTCATTCTAGGTGAGTTTAGGTGATAATTTCCCCTAACTCAAGTCTGAGAAGAATTGGTAAGAAAATCGCCTTGGTCTTTGTGTTTTTATGCTTATATATGATATTTTTTATACTTATATAAAACTACTAGCTGACCCGGCAAACATTGTTTTGCCTTATTAAACATAAAAAAAAATTGGGGTGTCCCACCCTTAACACATAGGGGTAATCGAAACATCAAAATCGGTCAAGCCGTTTCGGAGGAGTATAAACACGAAAACTGTGACACAAGATTTTTATATCTATATATAGGGATAAAATTTCATCAAAACACAAGATTTATATATATATATATATATAGGGATTGATCTAATTAGCTCGCATGACACCTTTTACACTGCCATTGAGCAGATTTGTTAACAATTTGATACCATATTAATTTATTATTTTATTTTATTTGGGAAACAAATGGTACTATTTTACCATATTAAAACCCAATTTATATAATATAGTAACCAATAAAGATGCAACAATAACATTTTACAAAAGCTTATAATTTAAATAACAATACCGGATCTTTCACACAGCATCATCTGGCCCCAAAGTAAGCAGAGCTTGTGTTATGGGTACCACCACATGACTAATATGCTACTTATATACTTTTTTTTTATAAACATACATATTATACATAGAAACGGCCAGACCCGAGACAAATACTTGCAGATCATTTAAATATTTGTCCCGCGGCGGGAATCGAACCCGCAACCTTCAGTGCCACAGCCGGGCCTTGGCCCATCGTAGAGATCGTCAATAATCTATCTGTAGTTTCTAAGGTAGTCAGTATGTAATTCTGTTTTTGCATTTCTAGACTAATATAAATGAATTGCTTTCATTTCGAATAACACTAAAATGAATATGCGATAGTTTTAGTTAGTTTTAGAAAACGAAACAACAAAATCACTACCCTTGAACATGGAACATGGACTTTGGTACTTAATATTGAAATCGTCGCGTGTCCTTTCTAAATGAATTCCATATGGATAGGTACCTATATAGATATACTTTCCGTCTACCATGCCTGTTCTATTTAGGGTTCCGTATCTCAAAAAGAAAAAAAGGACCCTTATAAGATCACTTTTTTTTCCGTCTGTATCTCTGTCTGTATGTCAAGATCCTTTTTCTCAGAAACGTGTGGTAGGTGGAGGTATCAAGCTGAAATTAATATTTAATACTAAAGTTTCCGGTCCTATGAAGATGAAGAAAAAAAAACCGACTTCATTGAATAAAATTTGAGCCCATAAAATACAACCGAATTGAGAAGCTTCTCCTTTTTTTGAACTCGGTTAACACCACTGGAAAGTCACAAGAAAGTTTTTTTTGAAATTTGAAAATTTTGCTCAAATTTTGTTTATTTGGATGAAATATTTTTTCCACCTATTTTGATCAACCAAACTAGTAAACCGATTTTTATGAAATGCGATTTCTATAGTCCAATTATATACTTTGACATGAAAAAATAATTTCCAGTTTTTCAATCGGTTTCAATCGCTTTCTAAATGACGGAGTTATGAGGTAACAAATATAAATAAAACAAAAAATAACTGAAAACCGTATATCAAATAAAACATATTTTATTGTGATTAGAAACATAAAAACAATATTCTCTGATCTCTAATCATTTATTGTCGGTTTAATTGGACCAGTCAAAGTAACCGATTGTAAAAAAAACACGTGCTTAAAAAAGTTTGTAATAGGTACGGTACCCTCTCATAAGCAATTTACGCACTTGTCCAATTTATTTTTAGGTCGATTATCTAAAATAAAATAGAATGTAGATTATCTAGAATGAGTTTTACATACGTTAGTTTATTTTAAAAGCAAAACTTTCGTTGACATGACCTGTGCACTTTTTCCAAGCCTCTGGAAGGTGGAAGGAAATCCTTATTTGAATAGATAGTAACGCAAAGCGCTCGCATTCTGCCGCTAGCGGGGCTAATCGCTCGTGTGTCGACGGCTTAAGCTGATACCGCTCCGTTTCACTCAACGCTTTTATGAATATTTATTAGAACAGTTGTTTTTAAAAACATACTTCCAAATAAAGCTGCGTGCCCGACAGATCTTTATGTGCTAGATAAATTTACAAAACTTATTAAATTGTTGTCATTTGTTATGCATTTTGTTTACAAAGGGTAGATCGGTAATCAATTTGTTTTTATACAATTAGAAGGCCAATATACTTATGGTTAGGTTAGATTTTGGTTCGTCAGATTTCAAATTACATCGTCAATTAATTGTTTAGTTTTTAACTTTAAAACTTTCGTGAGTACTATACATTTTGATAGTCTCTGGTTTTACTCAAGTTTTAACATCGACAGAGTGATTCGTGAATAAAACCTGTACTGTGTTAATCAAAATATAATAGCTTATATAACAATCACGCAAAACGAACGAAACGAAATTTCATGCAGAAAAACTCACATATGGTAAATATCATGGTAAATGGTAAATATCACGTTTTGAGTGAAAATAATAATCGTTAGTTTAAAAAATAATAAGCGCGGGACTTTGATCCCCGGGCACCTCAAATATTTACATACACAAATACACATACAAATATTTACGTACATTGTGTGTGTGTGTGTTTGTGTGTGTGTGTGCGTGCGCGCGTGTTTGTATATATATATATATATATATATATATATATATATATATATATATATATATATATATATATATATGTATATATATATATATGTGTGTATATATGTATATATATATATATATATATGTGTATATATATATATGGATATAGTTATTTTTTGCATCAATATTCAAAATTAAAAAGAGGGGTAGGTAGAGAGAATGAGAGCCTGGCACGTTAATGATTAATTATGCCAATCCTGCAACCGAATGGGACTTCGTTCCAAACGCGTGTCCCGCGGCACGTTCAGTTTTTTAGGTTCTAAGTTGTGCCGATTTCCTTACGATGTTGTTCTTTGATAGCATAATTTTAGTTAAAACACTGTGTTGATTGTGATCTGTTTTGTTAATTCAATAAATAATTAAATTGGTTCCTTTTGCTGTTTAATGAACACTAAGATAGATCTTGCAGTCCTTGTCTGACAATTAGCTTAGAGACATCAACGAGAGCTTGGAAGGAAGCTGCTAATGAAGATTAACAAGCCCATGTTAATTAGCAATTATAGCGCAATAATCCGTGTAATGGAACGTAACAAAGAGTCGCTGGCGTTGATGCCAGGATTTATGAGGTCAGGGTTTGCTGCTGTTTTAATTTATTTGAGGTGTAATTTTGTACGAATGTTGCTGTTTCATGATAAGAGTTTAGTATATGATCGAATATTTGAAACACACTCAATATCCCAAGTCCCAAACTTTTGACACGTTTTGTCCCAAACGTGTGAGACCCCGTTATCCCGAGAGTGCCGAAAACAATATAATTAGCCTTCAAATGACATTTTAGTATTCGGGCGTTATATTAGTAAATATAAATATTTTAACAAAAAAACTGAAAATCCAGCTTTTTAACTATGAAGATCAGAACATTTATTTATTTATTTCCCATTACAGCTATCATTACAGGATACTCCTAATACAATATTAATTAAATTCAAATACAAATTATGTCCAGCAAAAATAATATACGAAATACGATGTCAAAAATACAAAAACAAAAATGGTTGTCTGTAAATTCGGTTTACGGACGAAAATTTTACGTGATAAACATTGGTTAAAAACTGCATACTTTTAACCTATTAAGATGTGTCCCAAGCCGAACGCTTAGGCCGGTGGTGTCTATATCGCTTGTTCCGCGCTCTCGCTCGCACGCTCGGCTCAGGCGGAACGTGACAATTTATAGTGCGTGCAGCTGGCGTTCATCGATTTAAAATATCACGTCAAAAAATCCATTAACATTTATTTAAAGTTAATTATATAAATATAAATTAAATATATTGAATTAATAACAATAACATAAAATATACAGTGTCGCTTTTACATGTGATATAAAATAACTATAACAATAACTTTAATTGCGATACATGATATCTTTGTCATCGGTGCGATCCGTAGGGTACCTACCTTCAAAGCCCATGGCCTGATAAACTGATAAGTTCCTATTAGTTAGTTCCATTTTGTCTGTGATCACTGATCACCAATGCTTTAAATGCAATAAATGAGCTGCTTGTCGTTAAAAACAAACAATAAAACAAAGAGATCCACAGGGTATCTTCAAAGTCCATTGTCAAGTCAGTTGACCACTAGAAGGTGCCTCAATAGGTATTTCCTTAATAAAAAAAAAATATTTTCCATAATAATTACTAATTGCGTTGAGGAATTTCGGATTTCTACTAAATGGGTCACTAAAACGTATTATCGTACAAAATTCTGAACGTTAAAAAGTCTAATTGAGACCTCCGTCTTTTTTTGCAGCGTTTAAAAGACGTTTGGTTGAACCACGCATTTCAGATATTTTCAATAGCTACATGTACACATCAGCAGTAAAACCATCAACGATTGCCAATTGGCTGCACTTTGCCAATAAATGAAATAATACCTAATACCATACATTACCACAATTGTAAATACAAACTCGGCATAGTGGCGTCATAGGTACAGACGCGTATATTTAATTAACCTACTGGCAATTTTCATTAAATTAGTTAAACCCCAAACGTATTATATTTAACTTAGTTGCTGCTCGCGGATTTGCACATGTGGTACCTTCATAACAAGTAGCCCATGTCCTTCCGTAAGATTAAAGTAGGTCCTTTATGGGGAACAACGTGCGCTTCTATAATAAGCTTCCTTAACCCCTTGAGTGGCGAACCTAAAAGACTTTTAAATATGGCGTCAAGCGGATGTGGCGGTAAAATGGCGGCATAAGATGTATTTTCAGAAAATCAACTATATTGAACAAACTACTGCTTCTATCAACAATCCAAAAACAGCTAAAGAATCCTATTAGGTTTTCCTATTAGATTATTGTTGTTTTATCTATTATTTTATAATTATTATAATTGTTCAGCTTCTAGATGTAAAAATGGTATGCGCTAAATCTCGCTCGCTCCATAAATAAAAAAATAATAATAATAATGCTATATGCTGTTTATTTTAAAAACACATTATTCTTTATGTAAGTAAATATTATATGTTGTTATGTTTGTCAATATATTATTTTATAAGTGACATATTTGGTTTTACTTACTTCGATATAAAAATACCAAGTTATTTGTACTTGAACATTAGGCTAAGTTCAATGGCGAAAAAAATGTCGCCGAATTTTTACAGATTATCTCAATCACCGCCAACCGCCGGAACAAAATAAAACGCGGGAAAGATTTATGTGTAACAATTCCCGCGCTGGCACTTTCGGGCCAGTTCGAGTCAACGGAGTTTTCACTACCGGGTTAATTGTACCAGTAAAGAGTCAACGGGTTAAAATGCAACTTAATTAGCTAATATGATCTTGAACGCTTACATAAAGGGTAGTCTTGTGAAAAAAGCGTATAAATGGCTATATTGTTGATAAGAATGCAATGCCTCAAGTTGCATATACACAAGGATCACTAAGCAATAACAAGAAACCCGTCCTAGTCCTAGCGCTTTCTAGTACATAAGTTACAAGTATAAAAAGGAGCATACAAGAAAGCGCTAGGACCAGGATGGGTTTCTTGTTCATGCCTAGTGATCCTTGTGGTTATTTTAAATAAAAGTGCTTTTGACTTTGACTTAGCAAAGAAAATAGAGAGAGAGAGAGAGAGAGAGAGAGAGAGAGAGAGAGAGAGAGAGAGAGAGAGAGAGAGAGAGAGAGAGGAAAAACAAGAATCTTTCTTTCCACGTATCTCGATACTACGCCTTCCAGTATTTAAAAATTCGTTTAATTACACAATTTTCTCCGTGACTGTACATGGTCTAAGATTCCTCGTAAATCGTTTCCCTTCTGTTCCAAGAGGTTTTCCGCAAACATTTTGCGTTCCGTTTCAATGAATGGAAAATCTAGAGAATTTGCTGCATAAGAATTTGTGCTAATTTATAGAGGCTTTGCATAATTTACGCCGGTTTTTGGGTTCTTGGTAACAACTTTTTTATAATTTGGTAGTAAATAGGCACTTAGTTATTCCGTTTTTCTTACGGCTTCATTTGCTAAACAAAAAAATGGTGTAATGAAACAAAATCAGTGCAAATTTTACAAATAAGAAAGAACAGAACTGTCTGTATAATATAAACAACAAGGGTATACCTTACGAAAATACAGAAAAGTATTTTGGAATGACTCTGGACGCAAAGCTCTCCGGAAAAGCGCACGTTACGAAGAAAAGAGTTATAATCTTCAAAAATTCAAAATATAAAAATAAATTCAAAATATTCAATAATTACGTTTTAAAAACTAAAAAGAAACCCACTTCATTGAATGAAATTTGAGCCGATAATACATTTTTAGTGGAAAGTAGATTTAGATTTTCGTAGTTTTTTCAGCTCGACCGATGTTGATAAAATTTATATGGGACCACCTGTGAAGTACAAACAAAAACCTTTCAAACAAAAAAATAATTTTCCAAATCGGTTCAGCCGTTTTCGAGTAATGGGTGAACATACATTAAAAAAAAAAGATTTCGATGAATTGAGTACCTCCTCCTGTTTGATAAATTCGGTTAAAAATAAAAAGAAACAAAAACGTTAAAATGTTAAAAAAGATTTTCAAATCTTTTTCCTATTTTATTTACGCTATCAAAACTTTTAAGACATTTTATTTCTAATTAAATTTAAACATATAAATTACTAGGTGCTGCCCGCGTTTGCGCGCGCGTGGTAACTACGAGTACATAAAAAGTAGCCTATGTCCTTCTCCAAAGTCCCATTGATCTCTATACCAAAAGTTACTTACGCATATATCATATTAGTAGGGATATATATTTTTGTAATCCCCTTTATTTCGGTACCCTGCTCGATAGTTTTGGTTTAATTTGTTTTTTATTAACGTGTTTCGCGCCAAAAATCCGTTTTTTTTTTATTTTATATATAAAGACACTTGGGTTTTAAGACGAATATAACGATACCTTGACTCCCAAGTCCACCCAGTCCAGCAGTTACGAAAAAATATATATTTTTTTACCGGTATTTAGTTGTTGTGTGCTCGTTAATTGGAGGAATGATATTTATAAAAGATATAGTATGTATTTTAAATATTTTGCCTCCAATTTCCTCGTTTCATATTGTGTCTAAAGTAATTGTTAGTTTTTTAATTTTCGTTATAAAATAAATAAATATAAATAATGCCGGACATTTAACACGGTATCATCTGTTCCCAAAGTAAACAGAGCATGTGTTATGGGTACCACATGACTATTATAATACTTATATACGTAGTATATTAGTATACTACTTATTTTTTAATACACACATATTATACATAGAAACATCCAGATCCTCAGATCAAATTATTAAATAATCATCATCGTCTCCTCAAGTTGGCGTTGTTTTAACTTGCAGCTTACACTAATAGGCGGAAAGTAAGCTAATTAAACCTTTGCCCGTCTTTTTTTTGATAAAAAATCGAGATTTGAGCGCCGTGCATAGACGTCAAGATTATATGATCAGGGTCGCCTTAATGACGTCATAATCGAGGTTGTAAGGGATTTTAACTTCGTTACAGTTGGCGTAATTTTGGTATAGTTGACTCATATGAATTTATTAGTAGTAGTTTAGTGGTATGACTGTTCTTATTACTTGGGTCACAGAATAAATATTAGTAGGAATAAGTTAGTACCACTAGAGTTAACGGAAGTATCAATCAGGAAATTTCGTAGCTTAGTGCTACGCCGTAGACCTCGTAGCAAGGACTTCTAAGTTGCGCTGGTTGCGCGTAGCGAGGTCTTGTATGAGCTAGATTGAGTTAATTTAGATTGCCGGGGAGCTTTCAATGTGCCCTCGGAAGCTAGGTATTTCCGTGTAAATTCCATTAGTGACCATGTACCCAAAAACTTTACATAATAAGCATAGACATGCCATGCTTATTTTGTGAAGTTATTGGGTAGGTACGATGTACTCATTAGAATTGACGCTTGAAAACTGAAATGACACTTAAATTTAAAGACATAGCGTTTTTTTCGTTTTGCGAATTTTGAAGGATTACGGATTCCCAAACATTTAAATTAGTCTCAAAAGCTTGAGTGGCGTTTCAGTATTTTTTGTAACCTTTTGCAAGACAAGTCACTTGAAATAATAACACCGTGTGACCGTTTGAGCGACACTGGGGATCCTCCATCAGAATGTACACACAAATATATTGTGACGTTCGAGAAAAAAATTGTGATTGAAAAAGCCCAATTCACCGAATATAATGTTACTTAATAATTCATAGATGGTAAAGATTCTCTCCATCGGTGGACTAATTTAGTCGAAACTGCTACAACTTAATAATAATAATAATTGTTTTTAAAAGATCTTACTATCCAATTAAAAAAGACTATTGCATTTATCGAAGAGAAAGTGTGTCTTTTATTTTATGATGTTTTTAGTGTTATCAAATATTCTTCTTTTGATCGGGTTAATAGTTTTTTTTTAAATTCAAGTTCTTTTCTGTTTACTCTCGATGTGAAAAAAACAGGATTTTTTCCTTCTCTGTTTGATAGTACTAATATAGCGCACGTACATGTTTCGAACAGAAAAATCCACTGGTGCGCGACTGGATTCGAACCCATGACCTTATTGGAAGGCGAAGCCACTACCACTAGACCACCAGTGCTCTCAAATCAAAACAAATAAATAAATCAGGAGGTACCTACTCGTTTTTGACGTTACAACGTCTAATAAATCGATGAACGCCGGCTGCACGCACGAAAATGGATGACTCATTGTCCCGTTACGCCCATTGTCCCGTTACGCTCATTGTAATGTTACGATCGTAGCGAGAGCGCATAATCTGTTTTGTTATGACGTTCTCACGTTATACTATCGTCCGTAAACCGACTTTACACACAACAAATTTTTACTTAATAAAATACAACAAATAAAATAAAAATTAAAAAATCCTTGATTAAACAAAGTTTGTATTTCAGTTAAGTTCTGTTTTAGTTTTTAACTGTAAGTTTTATTTTTTTAGTTTTGTTTAAAGAAGACGCCTTATTGGTAGAAGGCCACCTCCAGAGCTTGCCATGTTTTTCTGTTTTGTGATGTGTCTCTCCAATTTTTACCCGCAACCACGGCTACTTCATCTGCCTATCTTTCCTGGGGTCTGCCTCTAACACATGTCCCGCTTGGGCCTTGCCATTCTGTTGTGGTTTTAGATCATCTCTGGTCCTCGGTACGTACTAGATGGCCAGCCCACTTCCACTTTTGTTTTTGTGGGTGTTGTAAGACGTCTATGGCCCTGTTGTTTGGGTATTTCATTATCCTTCAATTTTATGTTTAGAATGTTTCTCTCCATCGCTCTTAGAAATTTATAGTTTTTTCCTCTGTTGATTTTATCTATACTAGCTTCTGCCCGCGGCTTCGCACGCATTATACATACAAAAAAAGTAGCCTATATCCGTTCCTAAGTTGCAATCGCAGAATAGCTCGCAGATGGCAGAGCTTTTTTACTTGACACTTCACGTTTTTTTACTTGACACTTCACGTTATATTTTAGACAATTCACACAATAGATTTATAGCCTATGTATTATTCTATATTAGCTATATTATTGTAAAGTTTCATAAAAATCCATTCAATAGTTTTTGGGTGAAAGAGTAACAAATATACATATACATACAAATTTTCGCGTTTATAATATTAGTAATAATTGAATTATATAACATTAATATTTATTTATATTTTCTTTAATTTAATTGTATTTTATTGTTTGTTTTTTAATATCTATTGTTTTAATTATGTGTAATTTTAGGCCAATTTAATGTAATATATTCAAATACAATGTATATTGTTAAATGAATAAATGAAATGAAATATCCACGTTATATCTACATTATGGTAAAACGTGTAACCTATACAACAGTATACGTATCTACTTACCTTCATTTATTTATACACCATATGTAAAATTAGTTTTACCATATATTTTGTCCTTTGATTTTACTCAGGTTGGCCAAGAAACCTGACCACGGTGTTTCGTCAGCTTACTAACCCAGGAGTAATCCAGATATATGACGAAATATCGCTATACTGTAAACATGGCATCTCTGACGAAATCGGAAGCGCAGTAACCTGGTTCTGGTTTCGACATCGACTCGCCCGACTGCCCCAATTCGCGTTTAGATGCAAATAGGTATAATGTAGAGTCGATTGAATACAGTAGAGCCGTGCACGTATTGCACCAACGACGTATATTGTCGTTAGCTACTGCCTTGTCCGCGTGACACGTGTATAAAAAGTAGACTATCTTTAATCTAGGAGTTTCATCTAAATTGATTCAGCTATTACTTACACTTCACATTTATAATATTAGCAGTATTAACACATATCATATCACTCCAGCACTGTACTTTAAACAAACACTCTACCTTTATAGAAGAAGAAAGAAGAAAGAAAAAAATGGTTATTCAATTAAATCACAAGGACTGGCTGGCTTTAACGCTTTTTGTATGATCCATGCTAATTTAATTACGGATGCCGAGTAGAGTTAAAGCAGATTCGTCCCAAGCTTATTTCTTCTTTTTTTTTTCATCTATAAATAACCTGATCTGATATTTCATAGTGTAGTATGCTTTAAAGTTTTTTAAACTTACGCGATCAGAACACATTATTATAAATACTAACGGGTATTTATCGCGTTTATTTACCTATTTTTCCCGACGTTTCGACAGGTTTACACTCTGTCGTGGTAGTATGCTTTATGAGACAGTTTTTACTTAATTGCGTTCTTAAATTTTCCAATCGACAAATACAGCAAATATCGTCGCTTCGGACCGTCCTATTTGCTTTGGTACATATTGCCGTATCAAAGATTTAACTGTGGGAAAAGCGAAGCAAGCAATTTTTATTTTATTTTTAAAATAAAAATTGTGTATATCACTATTTTAGGCATATTTTTTTTAAAACATAGATTTTCATATATATACTGACAATGCACTTCTTTTATATATATTTCCTTAATTTCCACTAAAATCAGCTCACGCAATCTGCCATCCAACTGCTCATGTGAACTGAATGGACGATCTCAAAGAAAAAATCCGATACAATAATATTTGTAGAATACCTCTTAGAATATGAATTCTCGAAACTTTTTTCTTAGGCCGCTAAGAAAATTAATTACCAACAGGTACTCGTACTCGTAGGACTTAAGTATTACTCGTAGCAAAACCCACGCGTAATCTATACTAATATTATAAATGCGAAAGTATGTTCTGTGTCTGTCTGTCTGTTTGTTACGTTTTCACGTCTAAACCGCTGAACCGATTTTGATGAATTTTGGTATAGAGTCAGATGGGACCTTGGAGAAGGACATGGCTGACATATAAAGGACAAGGCTACTTTATATGTAGGTACCACGCGTGCGAAGCCGCGGGCAACAGCTAGTTAGCCATAATTCTGTAATTTCGCCAGATTAGCTAAAATTTTTTAAAATATTAACGACCTTGTTTTATTTGTACCAAAATCTGAATTAGAGTAACATTTTAAATGACACTTTTTTTAAATTTACTAAATTGACGTATTTTAGTCATCAAGTAAAGAGGTGATGTCCAAAAATCCCAGAAAAATCAATTCAATAAATGAATAGAATCTAAATGTTAACATAATTTAGAGGTGTCATTTAATTACCATTGTCATTGTCATATTATGTTACTCTAACTAGAACTTAAATGCACGTAAAATAAGATATTTCGTATTGTAAGAAAGTTCAGCTATTCCGGTGAAATTACATGTCGAATACAAGGTGCAGTCGACGGCCTTGCAAGACATATAAACGTGTCTTCGTTTTTGATTATTTTTGCACAAAATATATTATATATTTAATATATTTTGTGCAAAAATAATCAAAAACGAAGACACGTTTATATGTTTTGCAATGACAGTTCTAATTTCTAATATACAGAAATTAGTTATCCAGCCAGTACCTACAAATAAACAATAATAGTAAAGGAGATATGCATCCTCTTTACGATGTAATGTATTGCATTCCAAAACAGTTTAGGAACGCGGGCTGAGTTGGCTATAAAAAATTATAAACATATTTCAAAGTGGTCATTTAGCCCGGGGACTGAGATAGGTTTGGGCTAAGTTAAGATTTTCAAAGGGGTCGATATGGCCCGCGGGCTGAGTTGACTATAAAAAAATATAAATAAATTTCGTAGTGGACGTTTCGGCCCGCGGGCCGAGTGAGGTGTGGGCTGAGTTGGCCACTAAGTCTTATTTTGTAACCTTTCTTGCTTAACGCGCTCTCCATGCAAACATGCTATTGTGGTCATCCTTCCAAGTACTGACCACGCAGCGTTTACTTAACTTGATCAGCCGGCGACGATGTAATCCTGATACTATCAAAACATTGGTACTAACAGCTTTCAATTACTATTGATACTATTGAATTGATTTCGGAAGGTTGGTGTTGATTGTAAGACATTATTTCATATGAATAGAAACTGCGATAAAACGGAACGAACGTAATACTAATCCTTAAAATAATGCCAATTGCTAATCGAAACTGATGAACATAGGATAGAAAGATAGGAACAACTGTCATGCCAATAGCATCACTCAACGTCACTAGAAGAGTGACTTTGAGGGAAAAAGCATGTGCAATTATTTCTACCGCTTTGATTGTCAACACTGAATTACAAATACAAAATGTTTTTATTTCTGTAACAGTTTTTAACTTTATAAGGGTTAAGACCATCTTTTAAGTAAAAGTATACTTGGGTTAGATGGTCTCGCTCTTCCATATCTTATGTTAGATATAGTAACAGCCTACATACTTAGGCATTTACAAATCATAAACGTAGATACGTACATGCGTAGTGCCTTTAAAAATAGAACTAAAAATTATAAAAATAAAATAAAATGAGTATTATCATAATGATAAGGAATTTGATACAAAAATTAGTGAACAAAAATCTGTGTTCCAAAACAGAACTCGCAATCGTCCATTTAACCCAACCCACATAATTCGGAACCCTTAAAATGCGTTTAGCATGTTGCGTACCGAAGGGCGACCTCCGTCACGAATCACGACGAGCCCTACATCCAACCATGATGAATTAAACATATGAAAGTAACAAATACTGTGTACAAAATATACTAGTGGCTCCGTGCGCTGTAGACCGCGCGAACATTTTTCGAAATGACTGAAATATAGATTTTTTTACGTTTTCAACCCCTCATCTCCGCCATTTTGAAAAATTTCCAAAAACTGAATTAACAAAAAAAACTATATGGTTATAGAACCTGCTCACAAAATTTTACTGCACAATTTCACTGGTTGAGAAATGCGACCTGTAGATAGAAACCTCCGGACAGACGCCGGACATACGTAAGCATTTTCGCCTAAATGAAACGTAGTCACTTCGCTCGGTCAAAAATATAACTTCGCATAAAAACATACTATTACGCGAATTAAGGGTAAGTCATTTTATTTATGGTTAAAGAATGAAAGATAATGGTTTGTAGACTTCCAAAGTACAACCAGGAGCCCTTATAGTTTCGCCATGTCCGTCCGTCTGTGTCTATTCGCTCCTAATCAGAGCTCATGTTCGCAGGGTATTAGTCTCATGATAAAATTTTGCACGTTTTTAGACGTACTCGTACTGGCCACTACGCCCTGCTTGTAAGCTGGTGTTAATTTTTGATGTGATACATCTATAGGCTAGGGGTAAACGTAATTGTTGGCCTGGCGATACAGGTGGTGGCGACGCCTCGCCGCGCTATGATGGAATATAAATAGCGACTCTTGCGGCGACGCAACAAAGTTCAATTCAGCTCGCATATCCTCTATAACATAGCCAAACGCGTCTTACATATAGCGCTGTCACTGTCTGGGCAGATTAAAGTAGGTAGGTACCTTACCTACGAGAAGACTACCTACCTAACCTTCCGACACTTGTTTAAAGTTTTATTTACATACCTACCTAAACTATCGTACAAATTCGTAATATTTTATTTTTTCATCATGTGATATTTAGTTCCTGCCTTAATCTGTACTTTAGTGCCTATTACTTGTACAAAATAATTTCGATGTTTCACATATGCCAGCCGTCACGTGACGGCTCATATTTTTTTAAATTTACTACTAAATCGTGTAGCATATCTTTAGATGAGTTTTTCAAAGATATCATTATGAATAGGTTTTCGATGCAAATATTCGTTTGATAAATATTAATCTTTGGAATGGTCAGTTTTTGTAACCTCCCCGTGTCTGTCCTTCTCTACCGACTAAGCTGATATTTAAGGGCACCTGAAAAGTTAAAAAAAAGTAGTAGGATCTATACATCTATACATGTATGATGAATTTATAAGGAAAGTTACTACGGCTAGTAGATCTTTATTAGATAATTAGTAACTGCCGAGTTGTAAAAATTATGGAAGCTCGATACTAAATTATTTCAATTTGTTAAATAGATTTCGAATTGGTTTACTACCTGATTTCGGAAGCTTTCACTGTGTAGTCACATGTGAAAATAACTTTTATCATTGTACACCCTGTCTGTACCTTCGGACGTTTCTAAATGTAAATGTAATTTAGTGCAACATTAATCTTGTTAGATGGTCGCTATGGTCATTAAACTCACTAGTTATATATAGTACCTACCGTGAGTAGTGGTATTTATAAATAGATAAATATAGCATTGCTTAAACAATCGCAATGAGATATTATATTACTTTTAAAACTATCATGGTTTTGAACATAATTTTTACTCAAAACGGGATATTTTCCATGCTATTTGAGTAACTGTTTTGTGGCTTTATCTCGTGATCATGGCGCATGCAACTGTGCCGTAATATCGAGAAACAGAAAGGCTCACAAATCATGGTAAATATCCCGTTTTGAGTGAAATTTGAATGCATATTGTTTTAGTAGGTAAAGGATATATATCGCGTTTTGATATTTTTATCTTTTAATATTACTGATTTATTTAGTCGTGTTGCAACAACCGTGGTCGCAGGCTCAGCAGTTTTTTTAGAACTACCTAGGTACTAGGTCCTCAAATTCTGAAATGTCTGCGATCACAATACAACACACCACACAACGCACTGCGACAAAACCATAACGTCTGGAATAAATAAAATAATCAATAAAGAAAACCGGACAGTAAACACAGCATCATCTGGCCCCAAAATAAGCAGTTTGTGTTATGGGTAGGTACCACATGACTGATACACTACTTACATACTTAAAAAAAAAATATAGACATATATATTTCGAGACATTAATGTATCTAAATCCATTGGAAACATTTAACTTCTGTGACCTGTCGCTTTAAATAAAATAAAGTTACAAATGCTAATTGATTTATGGAGGTTCAACTCAATCTAGGTGTCTAATTGATTTACCGCCCAGACGACTATAGTACCTGATAAATGACTATTTGACTTTCACTACAAATTACGTTTAACATACATACGTAGATATTCTTTAGATTTTTTTTCAATGACGACCTCTGTGGCACAGTGTGCGAAGGCCCGCCTGAGACACAGAAGGTTGCGGTTTCTTAGCAACCTTCTGTTTTGCTTAGTTAAATGAAATGGTTTTTTATTTTTTGCATTTCAGTTTTTTCGGAGGTTTAATTTTTTGTTAAAAAGTTTTATTGAAGTCAATTTGCACTGATCTTTTGATCTTTGAATGGATTCCAAACTAATTGGTCGAGCGAGTGAAGCGAGCGAAGATTTCTGTGACAACTTGGTGATTGGGCTGTGTATTTTTGCTCGACGATAAATATTGAACCGATGATTTGATCTGTATTAAATTTGGAATTGAGAAATGAGCTGGTAATTTATTGAACCAAATCGGACAAGGGGTTGTTAAGATATAGGGTTCCAAAAGGCAGAAAAAAAATGTACTTTAATGGGTCAAGTGAGGTGTCATAGTGTTTTGTTTGTTCATTACAAATCAATTTTTATTTTATTCTATTCTGAATTCTATATTCTGAATATTATTCGATTCTTATTTTATTCTGAATTTTATTCTAGCTGCTGGTACCTAAAAAGTAGCCTATGTCCTTCTCCAAGGTCTCATGTATCTCTATATACCAAAACTCATCAAAATCGGCTCAGCGGTTTAGGCGTGAAAACGTGACAGACAGAGACAGAGTTACTTTCGCGTTTATAATGACAACCTCTGTGGTGCAGTGGGCTAAGGTCTGGCTGAGAAGCAGAAGGTTGCGGGTTCGATTCCCGCCGCGGGACAAATGTTTGTATGATCTGAAAGTATTCGTCTCGGGTCCGGGTGTTTCTATGTATAATATGTATGTATTTACAAAAAAAAGTAGATAAGTAGTAGGTATATCAGTCATGTGGTACCCATAACACAAGCTCTGCTTACTTTGGGGCCAAATGATGTTGTGTGAAATGTCCGGGATTATTTATTTATAATATTAGTAGGGATTTATAGTTTTTAAGATGCAACCTCTCATTCTCTAAAGTTTCATTGACTTCAAAGGTGTGAGCCTAAATATAGACTGACCGTTTTTTATTAAATTTGAAATATTTCAGTTTCAAAAGCTTCTTAGTATTTTTTTAATGAAAACATGTAATTAATTATAGCGACAGCGAGATCTTATGATAAGAGTCAGGTTGCTGTTCAACGGATTTTTTCAATAAATAGTCCGATTGAGCTGAATCATGGCTTACATATCAAGAACCTATGATGGAATAGGAGCTGTACCATTGAACTTTGGAAATATGAAAATACCCGTGTTTTAGCTCATTTGGATCAACTCGCGATAACCTCATGAAACCTTTGATTTATTTATAAGAATCTTTGTCTTGATTAACTGTCTGATGCATATAGACAGCCTAGCCTCCTAGAGTCTAGGCTGTCTTTATCCATCATGCTCTAGACAAAGCACAGCCTAAGCCACAGATCGTAAGATTTGAAATCTGTAGGGTATATCTGTCGTGGTGTGTAGCGAAGTACTAGGAAAGGAATTAACAAAATTCATTCTTTAAAAGGGTGGAAAAAGGGTCAAAATGTTCGTATGAAATATCAATGAATACATCCTTGAACTTATTAAGGTTAAGGTTAAGGTTTATGTTAAGGTCAAAGTTGAGTTAAGAAAATCGAAGTATCGGAGTAGGAATTTGAAATGGATTGAATGGTTTAATCTTGGGAAGATATCGGACAAAAATCAGTACCCAAATACACTTATTTTTAAGTAGAAATAGTGTATTCGGATAGTCATTTTCGTCTGCGTAAGTAAGTACTTACGTAGACGATTATGGTAATAGCAAGATACTTGTATACATACATATAATACGGACATCGCGAGAGATGTCAGACGAAATTTCCTGAGGCGCTAACATTAAATTCTAGTACTGCAAATACTCATTTAAATATATAAGTATTCTATCAGTCATCCGGGTGTGTCTCTGTGTGAAATATCCACCTACATTTTGCAAAAGTCTACTAGGAGATAACAATAAGTTATAAAGTTTGTCCTAAAGTTGTGTATTTATATATGTAAAAGGCCATGTATATTTATTTCGATTTCTATGAAATTTTTAGGAAATCTCCAGATTGGCCTAGTGGATGATCCTGTGTTTGGTAGCGATCAGATCAACAGAACTTTTTTTTTGCATCAATGAAATTTGGTATGGGCAGAGATTGTATCTTAGGATCGGACATAGGCTACTTTTTATGTATGTACATACATATGCGTGCGAAGCCGCGGGCAGTAGCTAGTGTCCTATAAAAGCTCTTTTGAGAAGCTTTCTCTAACAAGCAAAAACGTGAACAGTTAACCACCTATTATTAACCACTATGCCGCTAACCTCAACTATTTTCACACGAAACAAATAACTAGCACGCAAATTAAAAGCAATTCTGGTTTCATCAGATTCGTATCGTTTCTGAATTCTAATTCATTGTATTTTTATCGCGATATTAAATCGAGCAGCGCCATTGTCCGAGCGGGCTGCGCTATGAATTTTTAAGCTTAATAATGTTTGTTCAATATTAATATTAGGAAAACTATTTTTAACAGAAAACATTTTTTTTATAGTAATAATAATAATGCCAGACATTTACACACCATCATCTGGCCCCAAAGTAAGCAGAGCTTGTGTTATGGGTACCACATTACTGTATACTACTTATATACAATGCTTCAATGGAAGAGCAATGGAAATGGTTACCTTAACCTGATGCTGCAGTATCACCTGGAATCTACTGGATGCCCAACTTACAAACACACTTAAGTGGTAGTTATCGTGTTTGGGTTCATTGAAACCAAACACGATACCTACCACTTTATTTTTTGGGTTATGGATATACATATATATCGCGTATTTCTTTTTTTATGGTTTTTCATGTTTTTATTTATACGTGTTAGATGATTACGCTTTTGTCTTGTGGTTTTATCTTGGTAAAACTCGCTTGGTATATCTACACCTATAAAAGAGCTTGCCCTGACTGACTGATTGACTGACTGACTGATTGACTGACTGACTGATTCATCATCGCCGAGCCGAAACCGCTGATGCTGAAGAAAGCTACCTTTTACAGCAAAACTACCCACTAAGGCGGGATTTTTTGAAATTCAACTCCTAAGAGGGTGAAAAGGGGTGAAAACGAATGTATGAAACTTTTTAACGCGTGATGCGATTTGCTTGAAACTTGATATAAATCCATCCTAAATCCAAATAAATGGAAACGTGTTTAAGGATTTCTTAACCCTAACAAAGGGATAAAATCGGGTGTCAAAGTTTGTATGGGAACTTTTTAACGGTTTGTGTGATTTCTCAGAAACTTGGTTTGGATACTTAAAATGCAAAATAAATGGACATGCGTTTTTCAAAATAACTCTCATAAAGGAGTATAATGGGGTGTGGATGTTTGTATGGAAACTTTTAAATGAGTGGTGGGTGTGATTGGTTTGAAACGTATCAATAAAATTTGGCAAGGAGATAAATTGCATCCTGGGGAAGTATTTAAGCTACAATTCCTTTCAAAAAAATACGGACGAAGTCGCGGGCAACTGCTACTCTAATATAAAGATGGATATATTTTTGTCTGGGGTTTTAAAAAATGTATAAATACTTGCATTGTATACTTGATTAATACCGCTTTTCGCAATTTAATACGACTAATCTGCCATCATCCAGTGCAAACTTGTACGAGAGGAGAGTACTCACTTGACTTCACCTAACTGCTAAATGCTACGAATATTACTAACTTATCACAACCTAATATGTTTAAAATAAAATAGTGTAAAATAATAAGATGTCTTAGTTGTATGTTTGTTAACACGTAATTACTTAATAAACGTTATTATTATTATTTTGTATTTGGGTTTGCTCGCGTGGTATATCTAATATATCTAATATACCTATGCTATTCTCTATTTCAAAATCACTTATATTGAAAGCGCTCGCGGCATCCATAGCTGGAATATAAAGTAAGGTAAGTGATGTCCATTGTCCATTTTTAATGTTCCACTTACCATTGACGTCATAAATTCACAATCGATATAATATATCGCTGTCATTGTCAGTCATGGGTAAAGGCACGGTAAAGGTCATCCATTATCATTTCCCTGAAAGCCTATTTAGCGTTATGATGGTTAAAAATAATATTTCCTAGTGAAGTACTCATTGAGAATGCTTATTCATTAATTATATCTCGTGGGAATAAATTAACTTACATTCAAACTGAGACGGAGAAGGTTGCGGGTAATCCCGCCGCGGAACAAATGTTTGTATGATCTGCAAATATATGTTTCAGTTCTGGGTGTTCTTTGTATAATATGTAGTACCTAGATGACCGAGCTTTGCTCAATAAAAAACTCGGATATAACGACGTTGTTTTAAAAACTAAACCTTAGCTCGGTTAAAGATTTCGATTCCGATCGATTTATCGGCCCTGAAACCATACTATACTAAATTTCATGAAAATCGTTGGAGCCGTTTCCGAGATTCAGAATATATCTTACTAATATTATAAATCCTGTCTGTTTGTTACGTATTCACGCCTAACCCGCTGAACCGATTTTGATTAATTTTGGTATAGAGATAGATTGGAAAAGGACAGGCTACTTTTTCTTACCACGCGTGCGTAGCCGCGGGCAGCAGCTAGTATATACATGTATACAATAATTGCTCGTTTAAAGGTATTTGATGTATTTATAAAAAATGTATATAAGTAGTATAACAGTCATTTGGTTCCATAACACAAGCTCTGCTTACTTTGGGGCTAGATTATGTTTTGTGAAATGTCCAGTATTGTTTAATTATTTATTAGTTAGTAAAGGCTTATGAAATATTTTTGAACTAGTAAAAGCTGACTTTTAAGAAAGTAGGTATTAATTGATAATAATACTCGCATAGGCACGATGTGAGGGTAGAACTAAAACAAATATGCTTATTATGATACCTAATCATATAAGCTAACGGGTATTTATCGCATATTTACCTACCTTTTAATTATTCCCGACTTTATATACCATTAATTACGGGTGCGGACAGACAGACAAACAAACTAAACGGGTTCTTTGTAGACTTTGGAACCCTACAAACCGAAAGCGTATAAGCTAATGCTTAGTTTATCCACTGAACCTTAGTCCTAGTTCCTAATACGACACCAGCAATCCTACTGTAGTATTTAAGATGTTTATGTCTTACTAGCCTTGTACTACTACTTTCATATAAGTCAGTGTCCAACTCCGTTGCGTTAATAGAGCACACAAAGGCCTCCGTCCTGACCATCACAACTTGAAAAGCCGGTGCTGACAGCTTTACATACCAGGAAGCGGTCTTTGTGAAGTATGGGGAACTTTAAGATGGGAGTTAATATGTTTCTCAAAGGTGCATGTGTTGCCGCATGTTCCTGGTGTTGCAGGCGTCCTTAGTGCTTGATCACGTAGGAACGCTTGGCGCGGCGCACCCGCCGCCGCGCCATGCGTTCCTACGTACGGGCGCGGTAGACGTGGCGAGCTCGTGTTCACATTGGCCGCCAGGCGTTGTCGCTAGCGACAACTTCAAACTTGTTGAAATTATCCGATGTCGCGATTGAATCGCGCGCTCCGCCGCTAGTAAACACAAACAAACATCTTCACGCGTTGATATTGCCGCGAGCGCGCCGCGCGCGTCAGGCGCTACCTTGAAACGCAAGAAACGCACGTGCGGTCTGGGTAGCGGACTACTTAGACCGCACGTGCGTTTCGTACGTGAAAACTTGGATATTAGGTCATATGTTTGATATTTCGTGACCTCGCCCGCTATCGCGCCCGCGAGTCAACGTGGGCAAGCACTTAGACTTCGGTGACAGCTTACCATCAGGCGGCCGTAAGCTTTTTGCTACCATTGTGGTATAAAAAAAAAGAAAACGTCACTGCGATCACCCATCCAGATACCAACCACGCAGAGCGTTGCTTAACTTCGTTTTTCTGGTGCAAGCGGTAAACGCGTAGCAGTTGTACTGGCCTTGTAAAACTGATTAGACACCATAAGGTCATAATGACATGAGTTAAGTAGCTAAACGTGTGCAGAAAAAACAATGACTCAACAAAGCGATGGCGACATGGCTATATCATCAAGCCGTCCATCATTCTTTCCCCTATGTTTATATCCAAAGATTGTAGTAAGTATAATATATCTAATCTTTACGAGCCGTGTCGTAATATCATAAATACCCAAACACACAGCCTGTGTCCCTACAGTACTTAAGCAAAGGCTTGGAGGGACTGTTGTGTTAAGAGTTTTTCTATCGATAAACCTACGTTGGACCACGATCTCGCTTGATGTTAAGCGACGATGTGGCTGACGATAGGGCACGCAGTTCTAGAAGACACCTATTTACTCGAGACGTGAAGTGCCCCAGATTGTAGTTTTCAGGAAAGACAGACGACGGCAAAGTATTCCAATCCTTGGCTGTACGCATTATAAATGTGGGAGCAAAGCGCTTTGTTCGTGAGTGTGATAGACTGACAAGGTATGGATGGTATTGAGATGTTGTAGTTTCCGTTTGTATGGAGATAACGTAACGGGTAGCAACTGAGCAGTTCATGAACTTGTAACAAGTGCATGGTTTCTAATAGATACGAAAGATTTTGCTACTTTTCGTGGGATTAGACACTCGGAAAGTACCAGTTTCACAGTTCAAGTTAGCACTTACGCACATACGCTTTTAAGAACAAAGTAACACACACTGTTACTTCAAAATAACAATCACAAGCATGGATAACTAGCTACTATAAGACACACAGCATAATTTTACTGCTCAACAACGCGATCAGTTTGAACAAGTATGTATATTTGCAGGCAAACTTCTGTAAGAGGCCTGCTCTTAACGCTTCTCTCTTGGTCTGAGGCCTGAGCTCATAAAACATTGCTTTATGAGTCTTATCAAACACGGGAAATTAAGTTTTAGATTGGTTTTCGTAGATAAACCAGGCGTAGTTTGACGATCACTAAAATAGTCTTTTTATACGCAAGTCTTGCGACGCTATAACGTTGTGCTCCTATTTATATATAAATAGGAGCTTGAAGCATCTCCCTCCTAGTTTTCTGCCCCAAGCTTTGTTTGCATCGTTTTTGCGGCATTTGTTATGTTGAGGACAGCTAGTTCTTGAGAAAAATAGAGTTTCAATATCCAACCCGTTTTATTCAATACAATCACAAAGACAACTTTTAATCGTCTTAATGCTAGTTAAATTTAAGTACCGCATTCTGAAAAGCCATGTCCGAGACGAAAATGACAAATTGGTTTTATGAAATAATCCGTCGAGCTGAACCCTTTCACATATCAAAAATGAGAATCACTAAATAGTATAAAACAAAGTCGCTTCCCGCTGCCTGTCTGTCCCTATGTATGCTTAGATCTTTAAAACTACGCAACGGATTTTGATGCTTTTATATGTATAATACATGCATAATATAGTAGAGAAACACTTATAATTTTAGAGGTTTCTAATGTGATGTCGTAAATAATTTAATTTTTTGCGCTTACATTGCAAACACTGAACCCTACGAGATAGATCATAATAATGTACTACAGCATTGTACACCTTAAAAAGGTCTACAAAAAAGTCAGCGATGGTATATGTCTATCTCTTAGGTTATGTTATTCTCTGTAGTATATTTAGTATCAGCATTGCACCCGTGCGAAGCCGGGTCGGGTCGCTAGTAAATCAATAAAGTAAAAATTACCATTAATTTACTGAGAACAAAAGTATATAAATTCTAAGAACAGACATTTTCATTTAGACTTAGATCTATCTTATCTTGGTTTTAGTAATAGAAACGTTGAAATGAGAAGTGCTATCATGTTTGTATATATACTTACATGGATCGTACTGCGCACTATCCCACGAATCAGTTCCTTATACTATTTTATTGTGTGCTTACATTAAATTGTAGGTAGGACATAAAATTATGTTTAAACTAGTGGTTATAATGTATTAAGGATATGTTTAAGTGAACTGGAAGTAATATATATGCTAAACAGTTATTTAAACAACAGTACATAGTACATATACATAGCTGTATTAATTATTAAATAAGTTGTGACAATAGACAAGGATTCCATAGCCGTACTCTAACTGTACTGATTGATTGGCTAAATAGTCATAACACGTGGGTTGGGTACTAATTATACAGATAAGTAGTATGGTTACTGCAACAGTTTGTTTTTTTACTAAGACAGTGCAATATTACGTTGATTTTTCTTTTATTGATTGCTACGGAATGCCGATGTTAGCATCGGCATTAGCATCGAAAACTACGGTATTGGCCTCAATTCTGTTGGCACCAACCTAACTAATTTTAGCTAAAATTAGGTTTAGACTGTCAATTGAAACTTTGGTATTCTACTGTTACCAATTTATCCTTATTAAATTTTGTCTAATTTTATTAAGCGTTCCTTATTTAGTTAGATGGTACTAACCGAATAGGTTTTACAAATGCTATGACTAACTAAAATATATTTAGAAATGAACCAACCGAATTGCCACCATTGTCTACGAAAGAGAAGGTAAAATAAATAAATAATACTGGATTTTTCACACAGCATTTTCGTCTAAGGCTAAATGTAAAAAAAACAGTCACGGAGTGGCTTAAAACTCTCTCATACGAAACGGAAAACCTTTTAATCCCTGTAATCTAATACTAATCTATACCTATAAAAGAGCTTAACCTGACTGACTGACTGACTTACTGATTCATCATCGCCGAGCCGAAACCGCTAAAGCTAGAAAGCTGAAGCTGAAGGTAGCTTCCCTTTATACCAAAACCAGCCACTAAGGCGGGATTTTTCGAAATTCAACCCCTATGTATGAAACAACTTTTTAACGCGTGGTGCGATTTGCTTGAAACTTGGTATGAATAAATAAAATGTGTTATGATACGTGTTTCAGGATTTTTCAAAATACGCCTAACAAAGAGGTAAAATGGGTGTCAGAGTTTGTATGGGAACTTTTTAACGGGTGGTGTGATTTCTTAGAAACTTGGTTTGGATACCTAAAATGCAAAATAAATGGACACGTGTTTCAGGATTTTTCAAAATAACTCTCATAAAAAAGTAAAATGTGATGTAAATGTTTGTATGAAAACATATGGGTTGGATTGGTTTGAAACTTATCAATACAATTTGGCAAGGAGATAAATTGCATCCTGGGGAAGGATTTAAGCTACAATTCCTTAAAAAAAAAAGCGGACGAAGTCGCGAGCAACAGCTAGTTTAATATATATGTATCCGTTGTCCTGATCCTGGAATAGCAATTATCCCTACTAATATTATAAATGCGAAAGTAACTCTGTCTGTCACGTTTTCACGCCTAAACCGCTGAACCGATTTTCATGAATTTTGGTATTGAGATAGGTGGGACTTTGGAGAAGGACATAGGCTACTTTTTATGTAGGTACTACGCTCGCGAAGCTGCGGGCAGCACCTAGTATTATATATACTCACCCTCACCTCTTAAACCATCTCACATCTCCCAATCACAACACACAATTCACCATCACTAAAACATCACACTTTCACACTTGTGTGTAGTGTGAAAGTGTGATGACTGACTTACCTACCTACTTATTTAATTTACGTAATCTACTTCTAAGTCTTTTTTAGCTTATTCAGAACTCTTGGAACACGAACCATTGCTACCTAGACGGTAGGCTTTTAGATAGATAGATAGATAGATAATACATTATTGCACACCAAATATACAAGTAGAAACAAAAATAACAATGTTTTGCTAGTCGGTAGTACAATGGGTGGTCATATCGCTATGTAGCGATCTCTGCCAGACAACCTTAACCTTAACTGTGCTTCTAGTGAATCTGCGGAGGGTACTGGTAATTCACCAAATTCAGGCACCAGTCTCCAAAACAGGTTAGCTACACTACCAGCTAACATTGTGCACTCCATTAGTACCATTTATACCATTTCAATTTTTTTTCTTTTTAGTTTTTGAAGTGAAAACTTCTTTAGCATCGTTGTGATATGAAACGAAAAAGCGACAGTAAAAAGAGACAGACACATAAATTCATAAGATTTAAAGTGGGAGAAAATGATATAGGAAGCATGTATAATGCTTCCTATATCATTTTCTCCCACATTTTCTCAACGACGAAGTGTTTCTTATATTCGTGGTTCTTAATTTTTTTAAGGTTTCACTTCTACCACGTGTGAATTGCACACATGTTTTTGATTTTTATTTTCTATTGTTAGTAATTCGTACATACCTATCTACTTAAGCTTCTTAGAATGTTAGTTAGATTTAACCTGTTTGTTGAAAGATACGAATAAATTATTATTATTATTATTATCTACCCCAAGAGTAAGCAGAGCTTGTGTTATGGGTACCACATGACTGATACGTTACTTATATATATATTTTGGTAAATACATTTTATACATAAACACTGATACAAATACTTACAGATCATGCAATTATTTATCGCGGCGGGAATCGAACCCGCAACCTTCTGCGTCTGAGGCGAGCCTTGGCGCCATAGAGCTCTGAACATATTATTATTTTGATTACATGATATAGAAGACAAGAGAGATTTAGTCAAAAACATAGTGAATAAGTGACTGGAACCAGAGACAAAATAAATATAAAGCGTCATTTCTTAATAAATTGTAATATCTAGTATCACGTGCTACATATGAATAAGGTTGAATAGAGTGAATAGGGTACAAATTCCACCATGCCCCATAATTACTGTCTTTATTGGTCTTCATAAGGCCACTTACTGTGCCATTAGAATTAGTGACATTGTATCCGATGGCTTTTCTTAGAGTTATGAAGGAACTTTAGCTCTAGAAAGCAATTTGAACGATAGCATAAGACAAAAACCAGAACAATATTAAATGATTTTTTTGAATTTCGATGAATTTTTTAGAAAATCTTCAGATAGATTAGCGGGTGCTCCTGTGAAGTTTGGTAGCAATCGAATCAACAGAACTCTCCTTTTTTCATCAATCAAATTTGGTATGGATATACTCGTAGATTGTATCTTAGGAACGGACATAGGCTACTTTTTATGTATGTACTATGCGAGCAGAAGCTAGTTATTACTAAATAAATAAACAATCATACATAATACAACGAAGTCTTCACTAATTTGTAAAATTAACAAAATTAATTAAATTAATTTTACTATAAACGTCTCTCAACTTGAACACTAAACAATGAATGTAGGTATTTACAAAAAAAAAATATCCGTAAACATGTGTCAATGTATTTTGCATTTTAAGTATCCAAACCAAGTTTCTAAGAAATCACACCACCCGTTAAAAAGTTCCCATATAAACTTTGACACCCCATTGTACTCCTTTGTTAGGGTTATTTTGAAAAATCTTGAAACACGTCTCCATTTATTTTGCATTTTATTTAATCATATCAAGTTTCAAGCAAATCGCACCACGCTTTAAAAAGTTTCATAATTTTTTTTCACTCCTTATCACCCTCTTAGGGGTTGAATTTCAAAAAATCCCGCCTTATGGTGATTTTGCTCTAAAATGAAGCTACCTTCCAAATTTCAGCTTTCTTCAGCTTCAGCGGTTTCGGCTTGGCGATGATGAATCAGTCAGTCAGGTTAAGCTCTTTTATATTTCTATCTTTATCTAAAATTGTTATATTGCTGAAATAAGCGAACAAATCTAAAACTCATTGATTAGTTATATAAAGATTGGTGGTACAGCTACCAGTCTAACATACCAGATATCTGTTCGTATCTTTCGTTCCAACAGTTCATACCTCCAAGAACTGTGCCATTTTTAGTACGCCTCTGAGATCCATTCGCTACCGTGCCAACGATCCCGTCCTATTTATACTCCATGACGCAAATGCACATAAATGCACCAGGAAGAGGTAATAGTATGTGGACTGTAATAATACAGGTACACGGGAATTGTCGGGAATAGAAGAAAAAATAAAGGAAGGGAACGAGATCAGTTGCAGTTCAGGATTTTACAGTTTCCATTGTCACAATCAAGTTCCATTTGCGTATTTTGAAATTTTCGTGGTAACTTAGCTAATATTGAAGTCTAACTTAACTCTGCACATTTGAAACGCTAAGTTCGGTAAAAGCACTTCAACGAAGAGCTTTCTTTTGCGTTTTTAGAGTCTATCGTACTCAAAAGGAATTCCCGAAGTGTAACCACAAAATTAAGAAAATAAATGAAAATGTCAAATGAATACTGAAAGAGGTTAAGATATAATTGTATGCGATAAGTATATCGATTATTTCACTAGATACATACAACACAGTAGTTACTATTGCAACTGCGTCGCAACGCTAGCACTTAAAAGTCTCGATGACTAACTGTCCTTTACTAGGTAGGACAAAGAACCGTAAGTACCGACCACAATTTCGTGATTCATATGAAGAGGCATCTTTACTTAATAAGACATCATAAATTACTAGATAATGTTGTTTGTATCAGCCTCTGTAGAGCAGTGAACGAACGACCAGCAGACATTAGACTCGTGCATTCGACTTCCGTCACATATTGATTAGGTCTAGCGCGCTCTACTTAACCCGTACTGATTAATTCGCGAACATGGAATCAGACGTAAGCGCGCACGCACTAGCAGAAATTTCGCGGTTCGTGCTGGCAGATATGCAAAAGCGGCTTATACCGCGATGAACTGGCAGAAAAATCGCGAGGCGCGGTGACAAAATCCGGGTGTAGGTATCCCACTATTTCTATTGATAGAAATACTGGGGCTAATTCTCCTACTGTTTCCATTGCTGGCGGCGGCGGCGGCGGCAAAAAAAACACTGCATCACCTCTTATGACGGCGTGCACATTTCCGTTAAATGACTGCTCCAAGAAAAAAACATGCTGTCCGGTCAACCGAACCATGGAAAATAGTAACAATATTCTTCTGGCACTTCGGCGGTTGCTGCCGCGGCACGCTTGCTTTGCTCGCTCGCTTTGCGCGTTGTTTTCTATACTCTAACATAACCTAACCAACTGGAACCTTTTTTTTTGCCGCAATATAAATAATGGGATATAATTTGGAAAAAACGCTAGTCCCACTTTTTCTATTTTTATTTCCATGGAAATAGTGGGATACACCCCAAAATCCGCGGTTGGTGGAACTTCACAGGTATAAAAACGCGGCGCGTGCTAGACCTTATACAATGTTACTTCCGTTGTAAGCTATACTTTTGCCTTGAAAAGGAAAAGGAGGTACCCGAATTATTTTTGGGTAGGTTTTTACATGGCCATTAGTGTAATGTAGACTCGACTTGCGTTCTTGTTTGAATATGAAATGTGCACTTACGAGTATTAGGTAGGTTCCATTGTTAACACTGTTGGTACGAAGTACGAACCTGGCATAACGCGTTAATTCTAGACATGAAATCAAATCTACGCTTAGAATCTGAACGGAGGCAATCCTTAGGTTCAAACTACCTTACCATGTCTGAAAGTGGGTCTTCAGCTAAGTATTAATTCAAACGCAAAGGCATGTCAAGTGGAACTCTAGAGCTTTCAGAACAGGCATACTACAACCCTTTACCTAACAGCTTTGATAGTTAGGACTTAGATGTACTCGAAAACTACTCATTTTTATATTTCTTCGAGCAGAATACCGGATACCTAGTACCTCCCTTGTTTACGTTGTTGCCTGATATTTTAAGGACAGTGTACTCGTGTAGGATAGATTATTTTAGATTTTAGTCCGTCAGGGACTATTAAAAGTACTCCGAAGCATGCAATTGCTCAGTTGGAAATGTCAGCGAGCAGTCCCGCGATGGTGATGATCATTCCACTATACCGTCCACTTTGATAAAGAAGAAATAATATAGTAAAATGATAACATAACATAAAGTGCTTACAGTGAAGACAGGTAGATACATAAAGAAACCTAAAACCAAATCAGCAGAACATATCATCTATCCACAACTTCTTAGAGAAGGCCATCCATTGGCCCAACTAGTACAGCTCCGTATATGCAGCCAAACAGTTCCTGAACAACCTAATTCTGCCTTACATGATACAGGATACCATGCAAAGCAGCGCTGCATTTCAGTCAGGCTTTGGTTATATGATGACATCACAAAAACATCATTGTCTCAGATAAATAATTGATTCAGGCGTGACTTTGTCGGAATCTATTACAAAACATGAAATAGATGGACAAATATTTAGTACTATTCCGCCAATCTATTCCCAAACAGTTACCTCCAAAAGAAATTCGACATGTGTTTCGTCTCTCCACGAGGCATCCTCAGGAACACTTGGAGGTAACTCTTTGGGAATAGATTGGCGGAATAGTACTAAATATTTGTCCATCTATTATTATTATTACATAGTCTCGTTGCTTTATTTTTCTTCTGATACGGAAATAGGCAAGCTATCGCTTCAATAGGTCACTGTACCTGTACAGTCTGGATTTGATTACGAAACCTAGTTCAAGCCGCGGGGAACCGATGCAAGCAGGTCACAACTGTGCCGGTGCCGGCTTCAACAATCCATTACCCAATGAGCCTAGATTTGCAGTCTTGTCATCTTCAATTGCGAAGATTGCTTGGTTATTGTGTAATGGTGACGCGGTATAGTACTTGACAATGACTGTGGCATGCCCTCAATTATCTGAAGTAAGGGCATATAATTTTGAAGGTATCAAAAATATTTACGCGAGATGCGGGGAAACAATATGAAAGATAGAAAGAAAGAAAGAAGGTGCGGTGAAAGATGATATAACCAGCTTTCTGAAAGGGTTGTGTTGTGTTTATGTTTCTAACTGTGTGGTACAAGTTTAGCAGGAAAAAGTGATTGGTTAAACATTTCTGTGCTACTTGAATTTCCGATTACTGTGTAAAACCGCAGTTAGATCAGCTCAAATCTATGTTTATTTTACTGCAAGTAGTTCATGGACGTAACCGTGTCTATTATGCGTTCTATTTACAATGATTTTGTACCGTATTTGTTTACAATAGTGAGTAACTAATTTGAATTTACAACCTTTCGTTTGATATTCATGTATATTTTTCTATTACTGCGTTGTCTGTATTTGATAGACAAACAGATACTGTACCTTCTATATATTTTTGAAGGCATTAGTTTGCATCTATCGCACAAAATCCTGTATTGCACATAGTATGACATTGCTATAGGATCAAAATCATTAATTTTTCGATTTCATGAAATATAAATTTATGTAGTCGAGTCGCTGTATAAAATCTCACAAATTGACAGCATTTTTTCATCCCTAAGACTTTCGTGATCCATCCCACAGCGCTAGCAGAACAGTCTGGGAGGGGGTGACCTACGCTGCGAGGTCACGCCCGTGTCAGTAAACTAGGGCACAGGTTATTGCTACGGCTGGTACCAAAATAAACCGATCGGGGATTGCTAGGATAGTAGGATGCTTAGAGGGTTGTTAGAGTTTGCGCAGTTTTGCTCACGTGGCGGAACTTTGGTACATCAGTATAGTCAGATGTAATCCTAACCTAGATGCTTATTTCTGAATAGATCTATTTATAGCTGTGAGAGAAATTTAACTAAAGTTTCGAATATTTAGCTAGAGTCTAAGCAAATACGCTTACATAACAAAATGTTCTTGGCTTTGGAACAAAGGAATGCACGAAAAGCTACAAAAGTACCGGGGGATCTGCAGCTTGGTAGGAGGTAATCGGGTCACGAGGTCAAGTGTGTCTTCTAAGCAGATATGGGTCGGTGGTTGTGCGATTTTTTGTCTTTGCTCATCATGTTACCAGAATGTTTGTTTACAGTAGGTCAAATATTTTTTAAGGCAATTGAAATCAAGAAATATATAATATAAATATAAATATTGCTGGACAATGCACACAACACCATCTAGCCCCAAACTAAGCAAAGGTATTATGGTGACTAGATAACTGATAGAATACTTATATATTTTTAAATACATACTTTATAACACCAAGATACAGAACAAACACCTCTGTTCTTCACACAATTGTTATCCTGGGAGAGAATCGAACCCTCAACCCACAGCGCTCTGTTCTTCACACAATTGTTATCCTGGGAGGAGTCGAACCCTCAACCCACAGCGCAGAAGGCAGAGCTACTACCAACTGAGCTGACAGGCCAGTCGATAAAATATAGACATATTTTACCTTGCTATTTTCCTAGAAGTTTTTTTAACACTGGGTTAATTTTAAAGCCTTAATTTGGTCCTAAGGCTTTACAGAGCTGTTTTGATTCTCGAATTCTGAATCCCACATCGATATTTGGTATGAAATGCTCAAGTGAAAGAAACTGTGAACTTAGTGTCAAGTAAAATAGGCTATTACAATATAACAACAAATAAAATGACGAACGGCCTTATATATTTTGCAATATTGATTATCTCCAATCTAAATCCTACAAAGCGTTTGAAATCGTTTACTGAGGAGCAGTTTCCCTGCAGTAATTCCTGCAAGCCATTAACATAAACTTCAAACATTAATTTTATGTAAAAACATGTCATAGTGTGATTACTGAAAGAACAGCTAAGGAAACATGTACATAACAACTAGACCAGACCAATTACAATGAATATTTATAATATTTTATCTAGGTATTTTATAAGGTCTAAAATAAGTAAAACAACCAGCATAAAAATGCCCATGTACAAAAAGTACCAGTCTATCATACCGCGACAAGAGATAATTCTGAAATGCAGGCGGAATGCGAGTCATAACTTTATGAGGTCAAGTGTGTTTTCTAAATATAGGTCGGAAGCTCTGCCATTTTGCGATGAAAGTTTTGGAATCCTTTATATTTATAGCCCTTGTCGCCATGTTTTCAAGTTTCGCAGTGAAAAATTGTTACCTGAACTGAAAAATATGCATTTTATTTTACAAGGTATTTTTGCCAAAATTGAATGGCAAAAATAGAAGTAAAACTATTTAAACGCATTTAACTTGTCTCATAATCAAATATCGGTCCCATTTCAAACGGTCCATAATCCTAAGTGAGTTTGCCAGTTGCCACATCTCAGCGTTACCAGGGTCCCAAGGGCGAAGTTCGTTCACTCTGTCTGAATTATTTCGTTCGAATTTTGTATGCCAATTTAACTCGGTCCTTTAGCCTTTAGAACGAGCGCATACTTTGCGTGCAACGTGACCAGCATTCATTGGTCAGCACCGAATTTTATAATACTACATGGGCTTAGCTCTTTATCCGTTATAATCCACACGGCGATATTTTTCTAAACCACCGCATATCTTTATTTCGAAAATTCCCACCATCGTATTTTGAATGCATCGAAATCTCGTGTAAATTATTGGGTATGAAAAAAGAAATTGAAAAATGAAAAAAACAATAATTATTATTGATAATTAATTTAGGCGGTACCCATATTAAATGACATTTACCGGCGCTCAAATAGCGATAAAAAATTAACAGTTAATGTTGATAGGTAGACAGAAGGATGAACACATATAGGGAAACTAATTTTATTAGGGAAACTAATTTTATGTGCTTTCCCTTACTCAAAATCATTGAGTGTTAAAGACAATGAAAAAATATTCAATTTGAATTTAATACTTTACAATTTGACATGTCGTCATAGTGACATTTTATATTTAGACACTAATAATTTTATTAGTAATTTTTATTTGACAAAAGGTAATGTATACCTTAGTAGACGTAGTAAGTTAATTATTGCTAAATTGTTAGCATTTAATATTTCTGATTCTGTTATTAGAACTATAACACAGTGTAATGACGACCCCATAGTTAGTAATAGTACTGAGGGAAAAAATGTAGTAGGGCCAACTGATCAGCATTTAAACTGACCAAGTCGACAATGGGAAAAACAGGCAGTTTACATGTAGTTTACCAAAATATGCAAGGCCTGCCCAGCAAAGTATTAGAATGTGAATTATTTTTAAATAATTTCAGTGTAGATATTATATGTATCACTGAACATTGGATGGTACAATCTGAGGTACTTCCTTTCTACGAAAATTACAATATTGTCAGCAGCTATAAACGCAAGAGCGCATTAATTATTGTAAAAAAATACTTAAAATGCAAGGAGCGTAAGGATATTAGAAATCATTCTATTGAAAGAATTATTGAGGTTTCGTGTGTCGAGCTGGAGCGGCATGTCGTCGTGCGCGTTTACCGTCCTCCCAATGCTGATTTTGGGTTATATGAATGCACTATGGACGAAGTATTGCAAAAAATAGCTTGTGATAAAATCATAATAGTTTGTGGTGATTTTAATATAAATATTCCGATTGATCCATTATCTGAAAGACTTTTAAACTTATTTAAGTGTTTCAATTTAAGTCCTCTTTTTGATGAACCTACAAGAGTGACACTAACAACAGCCACTTGTCTAGATTACATTTATTGCAGTTGCACACCAGTTCATAAGTGTGTACTAAAACATTTTAGTTCTGACCATTACGGTCACTGCGCCACCTTTTCTTGTGATCGTATAGTTGAAGCTCAGAACTTTACTCACCGACCTATTACAGAGAGCCGCATCAAAACATTTCAAAGTAGAATTGAACACAAAGTTTCCCATGTACCATGCATCGATGATCCAAATGATCTTTTCACCACATTGTCTAATTTAATAATTAAAGAAAAGAATATTTACAGTAAAAACATGCAAAACAAAACATTGTGCTAGATTTGTCGACTGGGCTACACCGGGTATTTATAGAAGTAGGAATACATTGTATGAATTATATGCTACCAGAGAGACAATGTTAGATGATCCAGTTTTTATCTTATATGTTAGGAATTACTCAAAAGTCTTCAAAAAAGTTTGTCATGCGGCTAAGTCACTGTTTTTGAGAAAAATAATAGAAAATTCAACAAATAAAATAAAAGCAACTTGGAAATTAATTAATAATGAAACAGGTAAATCAAGGGCTCGCAATATACAGTTCAAATTAAATATAAATGGTACAATTTTGACTAAAGAACAGGATGTTGCGAATGCATTTGATAGTTTTTTCTCAGATATACCAAAAATAGTGACCAAATCGTTAAACTCTTCAGCCTCCAGAGCTTCCGTTCTATTAGAATCTAGTGTTGCAAAATGTAAGAATGAGTTAAGTTATAGCTACATTAACGAGGCTAGTATTGTAAAAGCATTCAAGTTAATTAATATAAAAAATACAAAAGATCTTTGGGGAATGTCTAGAAAGGTGCTGGGTGTCATTATATTAGATATTGCACCATGTTTAGCTTATATTTTTAATAGATGTATCGACGAGGGAGTTTTTCCCGATCACATGAAACACAGTAAACTCATTCCTATGTTTAAGTCTGGAAGTGAAAGTGATCTCGCTAATTATAGACCGATATCGATATTACCTGCTTTAAGTAAAATCTTTGAAAAAATAATTCTTAATCTGTTATTATACCACTTTAACGTTAACGGCCTGCTACATAGTAATCAATACGGATTTACTAAAGGTCGATCAACAGCTGATGTAGGTATAACGCTCTTAAAGCATATATTTGAGGCCTGGGAGAAGTCACAGGATGCAATTGGGGTATTCTGCGATCTAAGGCCTTTGACTGTGTGAGTCATGCAACCCTAATCAAAAGTTAAAATATTATGGCATTAAAAACCGGGCGATTGACCTCATACAGTCTTATCTATCCAATAGAGTCCAGAAAGTAGACGTGGGTGGTGAGAGGTCTTTGGGATCAATTATCATATAGGGGTACCTCAGGGATCGATACTAGGCCCTTTTTTATTCCTAGTATACGTTAACAATTTACCTTTTTTTTGTAACAAAATATTTGTGATATAGTTTTATTTTCAGACGATACGTCTTTAATTTTTAAAGTTGATAGAGGTAAAACCAGTATTTGCGATAATGTAAATGAATCCTTATCGTTAGTTCTTAACTGGTTCACTGTAAATAATCTTTTGCTTAATTAAAAAAAAACTAAATGTATCAAATTCACTTTGCCAAATGTTATTCATAGCCCGTCCAACATTGAAATAAATGGAGAGGCAATGAATCCTGTAAATTCCACGATCTTCCTAGGTCTTAATATTGATGCAAAACTACAGTGGGGACCACAAATTGAAACACTTGCTGGTAGGCTTAGTTACGCTGCATATGCAGTTCGTGCGATACGGTGGCTTACTGATGAAGCTACAGCTAGACTAGTTTATTTCAGTTACTTCCATAGTGTTATGTCATACGGCATGATTCTCTGGGGGAAAGCAGCTGATATTGGTAAAATATTTGTAATTCAAAAAAGGGCAATACGTGCCATTTATAAAATGAAACCACGAGAATCTTTGAGAGAAATATTCAAAGAAATTAATGTTCTCACAATAGCTTCACAATATATATATGAAAATTTGTTATACACACATAAAAATAGAGATGGGATTCAGCAAAATAGTGACCTTCATAAAATCAACACTAGGAATAAACATAAATTATACATCCCTAGGTTTCGACTAGAAAAAGTTAATAAGTCATTTATGGGGAACACGGTGCGCTTCTATAATAAGCTTCCTGAAAATTCTACTAAACTACCTATTAAGAAATTTAAAGCATACATTAAAGGTAGTCTTTTGAAGAAAGCTTATTATAATATAGATGACTATATTATTGATAAGCATGCATGGCCTCATGTCGCTCTGCCGTCAGACAGTTAACCGACACACTTGAAATGTATAAACTCTCTTGTATTAGTATTTCGTAGTACAGGTAGTTATAAGATGGATCAAATAAAAAAGCGCTAGGACCAAGACGAGTTTCTTGCCAATTCTTCTCGAGCTTGGGTTAGGATGAATTGGCACCTAAATTCACCTAGTATGTAAGACGTTTCAAAGTGATCCTTGTGATTGTATTGAATAAATCATCTTTTGACTTTGACTTTGACTTGACATAGATTTACACTATATTGTACACAAAGAAAAAACAGAAAAAATATTAGAAATAAAATGTATCGCTAAAAGCGATCTATTCCAGGCAACCTTTGTAATTAAACAGTTTTACAATGTAATTAAGTTTTTTCACATATTATCCGAGTATACAGCAAGTTAAAATGAAACGAAATGAAGATGAGAATTATTGGGTATATTAGACGTTATTTCATAATAACTTTACAGATTTATCAATCTTCTTCTTCTTTTCGTGTCACTAGTTATTTCTAACTAGTGTGGTGAAAGGATTAAAGTGCGCCTCAGAGGCTCCTTTCGTGCACTAGTGCAGATTTATCAATGACTTTATGTAACATCGCGTGGCCCAAGAGCTGGCTAGTATCTTGCCCAGCATTGCCATTCTATGTAGCAATGTCTGCAGTGGCTTGGAGACTTAGATATTATGTCCTCAAATAGCTCAACTGTTTCAATATTGTTTTATCATTTCTGTAATAATTAACTTTAAAAACAATTTAAATCGACGAGCAAAGTATTGAAAATACTATATACTAATAATTACTCTTTCAATTAATGAGTACCTAGATAGCAACTAAATAGCGGCAAAAAAATATACACATTTTCCATACTAAAGGTAATTTTTTGAGGGTAACGGCTTAAAACTGCTTATGAGTTTTTTTTTAACCGAATGTGTCTATACCTACCTATCTTGGTGGGTCCAGTTTACGTAGTTCGGCGCCGGTGCGGCGGGTGGCGGCGCGTTCCGTGGTCAGCATGATTTATGGTGTTTGCAAGCGCGCTGAAGTCTGAACACGGTGGTATGCCAAAGAGGAGTGAAAATAACTGTAGTAGACGATCAATAACTGAGCCAAAATTATTTTCAGCGGTAAATACTGATTTGCAGAGATTATTTTTTTTAGGGAGTTTGTACTTAGTCAGCGCATAACACGGACCTCGTGTGCGCGTTACCTTAATTTGAGACCATTTTCGGCCTCACTTTTTACGCACGATCGAGTAAGTGAATTTGTTAAAAGTAGTGACGTATTCTAATGAACGTTGTAGCGTATTAAATGTGCAATAATCTCGGGTAAAACTTTTAAATATCTGGTTTTACAAAGTATTCCTCAAAATGTTTGCTTTGTTTTATTTTCGGAGGAAGATTTCGAATGAAGCTTTTATTTTTTTTTCCTTTACTAAAGTATCATTATTGCGTAGGTTAAATACAAAGTTGAAAATTTAAAAGCTAGTTTCTGTCTGAGCCAAAGTTCTAGCTTGTTATATTATTCTTATAACCCCGAATAGAGGTAGGATAGGACTTATTTATGAAATTGTGGATATATAAATAGATATACATTCTGATAAACTCCCAAAGTGGTCGATATCAACCTCTTGGGGTCGAAATAGGGTTTCCTAGGGGTCGACATAAACGAAAACTGATTTTGGGGATCAACTAGGTCTAAGAATCTACCCCTATTAATTAACACAAGCTCTTATTTCAAACTTTCAAGATTCTGTATACGTTAAGTTTTCGTGTACCAACATGTTATGAAAATGGCTAATACTACCTACCTATGTATTTTTACGTAATTTGTATTAATAATTATTAATTACAAAATGAAAAGACATAAAATTCAGTAAATATTAAGTATTTACTTTTTACTTAGATTTGATGTCCATTTATTTTATCAAATTTTGATGAGAAAATTTTGTCAAGTTTACTCACTTAACCAACCGCAAAGTTTTTAAATTGGTAAGTATTTTGTATCAATAGCAAACTAGAGGTAGGGTTTTTAAAGTCATTTGCCTATGTCTGTCTGAGGTATCAGTTCATTTTAGAAAAGGAGTCTCTTGCCAAAAATAGTTTGGGAATCCCGCTTTAGATGAATCGGAATAGTGTTGGTACCTCCATCGACAAAATATACGTGAGTAAAACCCGTGTTTATCAAAATGTATATAAGTAGGTATTTGAATTTGTTGAATTAGTTTAAACATCTATTACTTTTAAGACATTGTTCGAGTCACCTCATACCTGCATTGCATTACAATAGCGGTGTGGGAGGCAAAGGTCGTATTCATGTAAACACAATTCACAAAATAAGATGGTCCTTCAACACTAGTGTGTATTGGATCCAATCAATCCAAAGTTTATTGGTCTTTTGAGAATTGACTTGTAAAGATTTCCATTAGAGTTTATTGAACTCCATTTTGATGGAGCTGACAAGGACTTGGGATTAGGGTCTAGGTATGCTAGTATGCTACGAGTAACGAGTATATGTCGACGGCCCAGGCCGCGCTATATGTACTATATGTATTGTATGTATTCTGTGCGTAAAGATCCGAGTGGAGCACATTTTGTAATGTATGGAAAACATACCGATCTGCGTAGGTATGCTGCTAAATCTGCGTGCCCAATTCTGCTGCGCGGTCTGTGTCTGTCATCATAGCACGTGTTCAGCAGCTGTAGTTAGCACGATCATTCAAGAATTTACAATCGTAACGCAATCGTATGGTTAACTGTTTGTACAGCGCCTATGTAATGTGTTAATAAATAAATAGAATTTGGTACAGGTTACCAGTAGTGTACTCCGTCATTTGAAAACTACGGTCAGAAGATACATTTCTAAATGGGTTTGGGTAACAGTGGCGTTGATTCCAGGAGTTTGCGGCTTGTGATGAAACTTAAAAATTTGGATTGTACTATTTCTTGGAAACATACTTAGTTTTATCACAAGTTTTGTACCACGCATCGGAGCCGAGATCGCCTCACTGGTTGGTTCACGGGCACCAATCGAAATGAATGAAACGTAATCGAATAAATTTCACCTATAAAATTTTCGTTAGTACTATACATTTTATTTTATAATATACATTTTATTCACGTATTATTTTCGTCACGTATTATGTTCGCTCGTTGCCGCTCGCGAACCGCGGACCGTGGATCAAACTCACCCTGATCAAGATTCTCTAGTCTTATCTAATCTGAATTTAATTAGTCCTTTTAAATCATATAAGTCAGTGACCTACTCTGTTGAGTTAATAGGCCGCGCGAAGGTCTCCGTCATGGCCTAACTACTTTAGAAAAGCCGGGATTGATGCTTAGACTAAAAATACTTACTAAAACTGCAAAGTACAGTCATGATTACATAGATGACCTAATAAAATTCAACCTCAAATATCTGGGTTCTAATCTAATATACGAGTAAGATAGGGAAATTCTTTTTGAAGTGATAACTTCTTATGGAAGGGTAAACCGCTTCGTTACGTAACGCGTTACGGCGCCAGTCTGTCTGGCTTCTCTTTCTCTCACGCATACGACAGTGGTAGGCCGTTATATTAGTTTAAGTCGTCACTTCTGTCGGGCGTCCCGAGACGCACACGTTTTTTTTACATAATGATTGTACTTAGTAAACTACAATAGGAACAGATTCGCAGTGACTCGCAGTGGTAAAAAAAGTCACGGCAGACCTCCATCCATACATAATTTCCTGAATCCTTTTTTACAGCGGCTCTGAATTCAATTCTGCGCTGAATGCCTGTAGTGTAGGTTGATCGTCCGTAATTCTATAGGTAACTTAAAACATAAATGGTCCGAAGATAAACTTCTAAATTTTACAAATTCTTCACGGTAAAGTATTTTTTAAAAAGAGCTGTTTAGGTACGAGAGTTATTTCCGACAGGTCGCGTGCATTCGGCGGACTGGGTTGGTATGGTACAGTCGCTGGCTAAAACACTTAGCTTTAATAAAAAAAAAAATGTGACAACTCTCACTTTCAAATGTGAGTGATATTTTGAGAGTGAGAGTGAATGACTATTTCCATACACCGCAAATCGCAGACACGAGAGGGTTGTGAGGACCGCGTATCAAACTCACTCTGATGAAGGTTCTCTAGCTACGAGTACTTGAATCGAAACAGAGTCGTTGCCGTCATCAACAAAATAGTGTTTCATAGTGTTAGTGTTGTTTCATTGGTGAAAACCGTATAAAAATCCGCTCGGTAGCTTATAAGTTTATAGTTCAGTCAGACAGACAGACACAATATGTAGTAATACGATACGCGTAAAACTAATTCTGTCGATGACTGTATGTGTAAGGATTGAATCATTGACCTTACATGAATCGAACCCTTTGTTTGAACAACAAATTATACGCTTTCCTTCGTCATGTTGACTTTAACTCTTTAATCAAATTCACTTTCAGGCCTCGGTTTTATTTATGAATCGCTGTTGAGTTTACAGACTTATTTGCATAACTAAGTTTATAAATAACACAAATGTTTTCCACAATAACGCCTTCGTCTGTCTTTCCTTTTGCCGACAAAAGCTTATATCATAGGTACTTGAGAAGTAATAGTTTTATCATGGCGTGCCTAATGACTGCTATATAGGCTTACCGCGTCGTCCTGGACAATACGAGTGGCCATCTCTAGGCCGCTTAAAAATAGCTTTAAATTAAATCAATGTGCCTAGCAGTCATTTATTCAATTGATACAAATTTATTCTGTCAGAAGCGACTAAACAAACTCAAGTGTATAATGCAATTAATGCATGAAGCACATGGCATGGTTAGCTTAGTCATGGAAATGTCACTGGATGGGTGTCAGTGACATTTCCATGAGCGTATTTGTGCTTCAGGCACGTTAACATTCACTGGGTCCAGGTAAACATGCTCTCCGAAGCGCGTTAAGCTGGACCCGGCTTTTCCAAAGTTGTTCGGTCATAATAATAATAATAATAATAATAATAATAATAATAATTCATTTATTATTCAGATAGGGTAGTAGGGTATCCATAATAGGTTAGTAAAATCTTAGGGCTAAATTAGTCAACAGTCAAATTCACTTAATATATAATATAGATAATTATATTAATATACATACATTATTAATTAATCAGTACCCCAATACAGCGCCTGAATAGAGGACCATCGCACTTGTTCGCTATTGCCATCAGGATAGTGTTGGTACTCCCGCGAACTCAGCGCAGCAGAGGCTGCCTTTTTCCGCATGCAGGCGGCGAACCCATCCGTGCGCGCCTCTAAGAACATGCCGGATGCGCTGCAGAACCGTTTTTAATGAAATGTTAATATTAATAATGAAAACAGAGGCCTCTGAACGCCCTATTATCTTCGTCATTAGGGTTGGCCATTGACTCAGTACGAAGTAGCAGCAGTGGAGCAGTAGATGAAGTACTCTCAAATGGTGACGGAACATCGCGAGGAAATCGAAAAGTTCAAAGATATGTGTCAAGTGCACGCCTCTGAGGCATACTTTAATCCTTTCACTACATTGGTTCGAAATAACTAGTGACACAATAAGTAGATATAAACAGTAGATGCAATCATAGCTGTGCAGGGAGCACTCCCTAACGATATTCATGACGGTATTACCTTGAATTAAGCCAGTAACAAGACCGAGTAGCCAAGAACTCCCAGGGCACTGCACTTTGTTGTACAAAACACCAATTTAAAATCAGTACCGTCGTCCATTTCCATAATTAAATAAGTAAGATGGCGCATTTTATACGACAGGTAATTCATTAGGTTGAGGACAGTGTGGAAAGCTTTATCCATTGGGAGGGTAGCAGTTAAGCTGATAGTTTTTTAGTGATGGGTCTCGCTTATTTCTATTCTTTTCCGCACAATTTAAATGATAGTAGTGATCGGTGCTCAATAAGTGTGATGGTCGGTGCTCACTAAGTGTGATGGTCGGTCCTCACTAAGTCGTCTGGTAGTGATGGTCGGTTTTTACTATGTCGTCTGGTAGTGATGGTCGGTGCTCACTATGTCATCTGGTAGTGATGGTCGGTGCTCACTAAGTCCGGTAGTGATAATAAATAAACAAATAATGCGAGACATTTCACACAGCATCATCTGGCCCCAAAGTAAGCAGAGCTTGTGTTATGGTACCGCATGACTGATACACTACTTATTTACTTTTTTTTTGTAAATACATACATATTATACATAGAAATACCCAGACCAGAAACAAATACTTGCAGGTCATACAAACATTTGTCTCGTGGCGGGAAACGAACCAGCAACCTTCTGAGTCTCCGCCGGATCTTGGCCGGCTGCGCCACAGAGGTCGTCGTGATGTGATGGTCGTCCAAGGTCCCATCTATCTCTATACCAAAATTCATTATAATCGGTTTAGCTGTTTAGGCGTGAAAACCTAACAAACAGACAGACAGAGTTTCTTTCGCATTAAAATAATATTAGTAAGATAATATTAGGAACTATTAGGATATTTTGTTGTAGCGTATAGGTACTCCCCTATACGCTACAACAAAGAAATTTTCATGTTAAAACATTCAACAGATGGACAAATATTTAGTACAATAAAAAACACTCTGCTCTGCAGACTTGTTGCTTCGACCAACGTCAGTCTCTCTGACGTTGGTCGAAGCAACAAGGTTTCGTCGGGGTGCGGAATGAGTCAAGTGTTCCTGAGGATGCCTCGTGCAGGGGCGAAACACGTGTCGAATTTCTTTTGGAGGTAACTCTTTAGGAATAGATTGGCGGAATTGTACTAAATATTTGTCCATCTGTTTAATGTTTTGTAATGGATTTCCGCAAAGTCACGCCTGAATCAATTATCAATTTTCATGTTGCCTATAATAGCCAAAACCTTGGTGTTACATTCGATGGAGCTCTTTCATCACCTGCGTCTTAAGGCGGTACCCTGAGCAAATGACCTTAACACATTTCGACGGCACTTAAATCGCGATTTTATTCTTAATGTTGAACTGTCATTGTTTTAATTCATTAATTCTCATATTATTCGTGTAAGCAAAATAAAACTACGTCGACATTAAGAACGATGTCGATCATTTAATAATATCGACTCTATTTAATAATTAAATGACTACAAAATTACAGAATTAACAATAATTTTATGAACAATTTAAAACGAGGAAGTCGGAGGCAAGATATTGAAAATACAAACAATTTTTTTTCATAATTATTATCCCTTCAATGAACGAGCAGATAAGTAGCGGCAAAATAAGTTTGTTTTTCATACGAATGGTAATTTGCAGAGGTAACGTCTGAAGTACCATAGAAATTTACAATTGTTTCCGTATCGTAAGATTTTAATTTTATTGTCCCTTCACTAAAATATATTTGCGTGTTAAAAGCTTTTAATATTTACTGTATTTCCAGGTACAAGAGGTTTCCGCTGTAGAAGAGGGACAATAGATTAAGGTAACTTTAGAACTACACAATGGCTTGCTGACAATGTATCTTGAACTTGACTCTTTGAAACATTTTAGTTACATTATAAGGGCCACTTGATTTTCCCGACTGCGGTAGATCAAAGGGATCCGACCAGACCATGTGGCGATGTGGCCATCGTGACGTAGCCCGACCCTTACGGGTGTTCGACCAACGATAAACGCTGAAATAATTGAGTGTAGCAGTAGTGTACATTATCAATTACAACATACGTACGACGCCAATACATTATTTGGCTCGGATAAATTAAAAAAAACATAAAATTTCACACAGCATCATCTATCCCCACAGTAAGCAGAGCTTGTGTTATGGGAACCACATGACTGATTTATATACATGACTAGCCTGTAGTATCTCTGCCTTCTGCGCTGTAGGTGGGGGAGTCCGATTCCTTTCCGTGACAAACATTTGTGTGATGAACAATAGGTGTTTGACCTGTGTCTGGGTGTTATATAGGATATCATAAGGATGTATATAAAAATATATGTCATCTTGTCACCATAATAGAAGCTATGCTTAGTTTGGGGCTAGATGGTGTTGTGTGCATTGTAAATATTTATTTATTTATATATAACTTATTTTTTTTTGTAAATACGTACATACACGAGCCTGGTTGAAAAATTTAAATCAAAAAATAGAATCATAAACGACTGTTTGTCTTATCCAATATGTAAAGTAGGTATCCTATAAATAAGGTAGGTATCCAATGTTCAAAGTAGGTATCTACAAAATAATATTTGAGAGAACATCTCTAAAACCGTCGTAATATGATTATTTTGTTTGTTGAAACAATACGATATTTTTATTCAGCGGTGATGATAGTAAAAATTACTTATACTACTTTTAGGAAACATTGTTGTAATATTTAGGTATCTCATTAAATCGCATAAACGGTTGAGATTTCTCCAGTACAGTAAACGTGCTCACCAACGTTAGATAAATCCCGTCACACACCCCCAGCCCATCAAGTAGATCCGCCTTGTTAGAGGGCAGTGGCAAGGTACGCTGCATTAAACACATCGGAGCCAGACGAGACGAACAAGCCAGTTATTAGATCCAGACAGGCCTTGCACCAGACAACAAAGGAACAGACTCCTGACACAGCTTAGTAAGAACCGCTTGTTCATTCCGTATCTCTTGGAGCTTGCTCAGACCGTATTTCAGACCCATTTATCGTTGGGTTGCGCTGGAGCCATAAGTATTATATAAGTATCTGTCATTTGTCATTTCCTTATAAGCTATTGAGTGAATTGTTTAGTCCAGAATGTTTAAATTTATGAGCCAAATAAAAGAAATCGCTTCGAAGTGCACGGTTAAAGAGATGATACGGATAATACAAATGTAATGTGATGTGAGCTAGATATATTATAAAAAGCTGTGTTCTTGTTTACTAGTTAAATCAGTAACGGTAGGGGGGCAGACAGGGTGCTAGGTGCACTGGGGGTGTTAGCGGATATGAAGGGAATAAAGTCGTTATTGTCTGGCAGCACCAATACCTAAATGTCTAGGAGTCTGGCTCGCAGTCCCGGAGCCTTACTTGGAGCAATTTATAGAACTTACGCTTTTATTATACAACAATGAATTTACAAAGTATACCAGAGAATATCGTATCGTATAATCTGGATTGTAAAAGATAAATATATAGAAGCGTTTTATTGTACACAGAAGAACACAAAAAATAGAGCAATAAACTTGTATAATGAGCAGCCTTGCCGCTAAAAGCAATAATTTCCAGGAAATCTTTGGATGGAAAGGGTACACAAAAAACAAAAAGACAGCGGTGTACAAAAAGTTACATGATGGACTAATCTTTCTATCTAATATATAAAAATACCAAATATGATAATTTTTATTTTATTTATTAAACAAAATCCACAGCCTTTAAAAAATAAGAGTAAACTCAAACTAAGCTAAACTTAAGGTCAATAATGGATTTACATTTTAAAGATAATGTTTAAGAAATAACATAAATGTAATATTTGTATTACGCAAACAAACAGTGCCTATAAAAATAGTTCTATTAAAATCCACAATAACCTTCCTCTTAGTCTAAAATCTCTTAACGGTCAATTATTTCAAAACCATTTAAAAAAAATAGGTTGTCTGTAAAGTCGGTTTACGGACGATAGTTTAACGTGACAACGTCATAACAAAACAGATAGATGCGGCGCAAGCATGCGCTCTCGCTCCGATCGTAACGTTACAATGAGCGTAACGTTGCAATGAGCGTAACGGGACAGTCATACTTTTTCGTGCGTGCAGCCGGCGGCGTTCATAGATTTATAAGACGTTGTCACGTCAAAAATGGCTAGTTTCTGAAGTGTTTTACAATTTTAAGAATACTTCAATGACTAGTTTTTTATCTAAATTTATATCTCATGTCTAAGTTCTTAAGTACTATTGTATTATATATCCAAGATGTATAACTGTTGATACTAATGTTTATTAAATCTTTATCCTTGTACCTACCTACACAGTGAAACAATAAAGTTTATTCTATTCTATTTTAATCAGTCCTTTCCTTTCGGACATACCAAATAGAGTAAGTAAGTTACAAAAAGAAAAGTGCCGAAAATACACTTTGCTAATTAATAAACGAAAATATATGAAAATAAATATTAATGATTATATAATAATTAAACAAAATAAGGTATTTGGTACCGATATTACAATTGCTTACTTGTTGTACTTGTTCTACTACGTGAGTCAGTACCCAACTGTGATGACAGAATGAATAGGCCGTTCAAAACTGGCCGTTGTTGTAAGGCTGTCACGGATTAACATTTACAACGCACTAGCTGACTTGACGGACGTTGTCCCGTCTTAACTATGAATATTGAATTCGGATTGGTATAACTAATGTAAATATACCAAAAATGACCAAATGACTGACAGTTATTTCCAACGCCAAAGGTTACATTAGAAAAGTTAATATCGTCGTTAAGTTTTCTTAAGTTTTCTAATTTTCACGCAACTTTCTTAATTTTTTCTTTCATAAGAACCTTCTCCTTACAATTTTAATAAACAACAAAAAATAATTAGCGAAATCGATCCAGCCGCTCGCGTGATGCCGTGACGTGACCAAGGGAAATAGGGATTCATTCATTTCTTTTTCCCCGAGTTATGTAAAAGTTGTGTAAGTTATGTAAACCAAACATAACACAAAAATGTTTATCCTGAGAGAGAATAGAACCCTTAACCTACAGCGCAGAAGGCAGAGCGACTACCAATTGAGCTGACAGGCCAATCTGACGATAGTATCGTATAACCTAAATTGTTCATATGCACAGAGTTTATTGACCTTCCGGGTGCATCAATCACAGTAATATTGCGTCTAATAGAGAGATAATTGAGGCTGCGTGGGCGCAGCATTGCCGCCTGTCAGTTGGTACTGTCGCGATGACTTCCTACCGAGTCGGAATACCGATGAATTGTCATCTCGCTCGTATTATTCGAGTATCATTGTTTACCAACAATTTCTGCAAATTTCTGAAATGTTTCTAAAATAAACTACGTATTTGATTTGATCTGACAGTATCATAAGGCGATTGTGAATGGGAAATCTGGAAGGAAAAGATAAGACCTCTGCGTAATTACTTAGACCAAATTGGAGGTGTGTTAGAGAAAGATCAAGAGTACCATATACCGACGCATGTATAAGACATGTGATGATAGTATTAATCAATGAATTAATCAAAGAAATGTTGCATTTCAAAATAATTTTCTAACAATTTTATTTATAAAATACCTAAACAATTTATAATTCTGGTAAATAAGGCCTACATATTTGAGCCTTTTGGAGTTGAGACCCTGGGCCTGTAGGGAACAGGAGCCCACCGCGTTTTCAAAATTATCTCACGGCGTCTGGTAGATACATTGCGTGACCCAAGAGCTGACTCCTTTCTGGCTCAGCGTATTAGCATTGCCATTCAACGTGGCAATGTCGCCAGTGCCTTGGGAACGCTGCCCTCTGGCAGTGATCTGGATCAGTTGAGCTATATAGATCGTTTTAAACGGTCCATAGATAGCTCAACTGTTTCACATGTATTTTATATTTCTGTAATTATTTTTGTAAATAATGAATAATAACATTTCTAATTATTATTAAATCATTGTTTTAGTAGCTAACGGGAATTTAAATAATTAAAAGGTAATACGCGATAACTAATTAAACAATGCACCCTTGCATAGCAGTGGAAATTCGTTGTCTCTGCCTACCCTGTCGGGAAACAGATATTATATGTATGTATGACAGTTGCATCGCTCATTTAAAGCTGTAGTAAGAAATACACTAATATATAATATTCCAAAATGCATTATTTGAGGGTAGGTCATCATTTAGATGAGAAAATTAATCGACGCAAATAAAATCATGCGGAAACTACGGTAGGATTTTTCTTATAGAATTACTAAAAAATAGCTAGAGTACCTTCATGGATTACTTGCTTTTTGGTTTGGTTTATGTTAAAAGGGTATGGTCGCAGATTAATTAACATTCACTATAGCTTAGAGCTTTAAATATATAACGCCGAGAGCATTGACCAGTGACAGAGAACTGTTGGGTACATGCTACGTTGCTGTAACAATGTTAGATAAGGTATTTTATCTAGATACAAGATTTACAAAGCATATTTGAATAGACATTTGCTTACTGACTGCAAGACCTTTTGTTGCACACAAAGTAGATAAGTAATACAAACATTAAACGAAGGGAAGAATGTCGCGTGAGAGACAAAATAACAGGTTTCATAGCTTAGTTGGTAGTGGCTCTGCCTTCTGCGCTGTAGGTCGTTCGTTCGATTCCCTCTCAGAACAAACATTTGTTCGATGAACATAGATGTTGTTCTGTATCTAACAGACAGATTCAGAACAAACAAACACAGCCACAATCCAGTTTATAATAATTAGTATGGATATGTATAGCGACTTAAGCCGCTATTAGAGTCAATAAGTTAGGATTCGGAATCCGCGAAACATATAGATACTTATATTTTTTAATATCCAGGTACATAATTAATTTTTCTTTCAACTACGTAGTAATGTTATCATTAATCACTACAAAACCGATCACAAAGGACGTATTTTTTGCTTAGAACCAAAACAGTGCAGTAATGTTATATGAAATCTCATTATTGCACTGTGTTTTACTTTTAATTTAGATATAAATTTACCACAGAGGTTTAATATCTCCCATTAAGTTTAATATAAAATGTTTGCATTAGATCAAAAAGATACTGGCTGATAATAAAAATCGGCTGACAAAAACCGCCTTAGTGAAGAAAAAAATAATGGCGCGCATTTTGTACCATTGTAAAACTTTGATTTTTCATATATTTAGTTTGAGTAGGTATATTTTATCACAGTAGGTACCTAGATTGGTAGTTGAAATAAAAGTAAATTACGCACCTTGCTAAAGAGAGTAATTAATGCACTCGTGTTAATTCAGTGCCCTCGCTTGCGCTCGGGCACCAACATAACACTCTTGCATTAATAACTCACTATGCGCTCGGTGCAACAATCTACTAATATTTGTATAATTACTAACAAAATTATATTCAGATAGATAATTGATTCAGGCGTGAAATCCATTACAAAACATTAAACAGATGGACAAATATCTAACAGTTTTAACGATTTGCATGGCTTCAATTGCAGCCGGGAGGGAGGTGTATGCGTCAGCATCATGTCTAACTCATCAGGTACAGATCGGCGGAATAGTACTAAATATTTGTACATCTGTTTAAAGTTTTTTAATATCATATTCAGCTTCTTGTTAGGTACCTATTCTATTTCCAACCCACCTTGCGAAGGTTATTCAATAATTCGTAGACCATTCACCAAATCTATATCATGTTTGGTGCGCACGAATTCAATACAGATAAGAAACTGCGCCGTACACTTCACCCTGACACCATTATAGGGTATCAAAACGATACTAAATACGCACTGGACCAGTTTGCTTGAATAAGTGTTCTGTTACAATTATAATTTTACAAAAACACCAAATAGATAGCTCCTACTGCGGCTAAGCTAATTTGGAGACGAATTTTCACGCAAATAAAACCTAATCGGGGGGTATAATAAGTTTAACGTGTGTGTCTATGTTTGTGTGTCTGTTTGTGGCAAATGAATAAAACATTTTCACTTTTTGTTACCATCTTCTCAAAATTGTTAGCACTATTTTAAGCAGTGATTATCTTACGTGTGTGTCTATGTTTGTGTCTGTTTGTTTGTGGCAAACGGATAAAACAATTTCACTCTTTGTTACTATCTTATAAAAATGGATAGCACTATATTAAGCAGTGATTAAGTTACGTGTGTTTATGTTTGTGCCTGTTTGTGTGTGGCAACTGGATGAAACAATTTTACGCATTGTTACTATTTTATAAATAAGGATAGCACTATTTTAAGCAGTGATTATCTTACGTGTGTGTCTATGGTTGTGTCAAACGGATAAAACAATTTCACTCTTTGTTACTATCTTATAAAAAAGGATAGCACTATTTTAAGCAGTAATTATATTACGTGTGTGTCTATGTTTGTGACAACGGGGTGAAACAATTTCACTCTTTGTTACTATCTTATAAATAAGGACAGCCCTATTTTAAGCAGTGATTATCTTTTGACAGAAAGCCGGGAATATTTTTAACTGTCTTGCGAATTAAATATTGCGCTCTTAAATATGATTTTTTTTGCGTTATGTCGGGTTTTATTAGTAATTTTGGTGTTTTTATTTTAATACAGCTGGAGTTATTGACTTATTGACTTGTTATTGAATTTGAGAAAAAGCTTTGTGTTTTTTTGTGATTCGAGCAAAAATAATCCGTTTAATTATTTTATATGAAAGAAAATTTCATATAAAAAAAACCGACCAAGTGCGAGTCGGACTCGCGCTCCGAGGGTTCCGTACAAACCTATAGGTATATAAGTAAATTTACACCCATCACGACAATCGAGTCATAGTTGGATGATGTAACAAAAAATTTACAGTTTTCGCAATTTTTCCTTTATCTGTGCTATAAGACGTTGCTTCGTACCAAATTTCAAGATTCTGAGTTCACGGGAAGTACCCTGTAGGTTTTGATTCCCTTACGAGTAGCGAGTTTGAATATAATGTGACTTAAATTGCTGTTTCTCTTGATTGCGTTGACATAAAAGTTTGATTTTGTTACAGCTTAAAGGTATTATAGACCTGAGTATTTTATATGAATTTCAATTTAATACCTCTACGCGTTCATGAGAAAAGGGGTAGTAAGTTTAAAATTATTAAAAATATTTTTATTATATGATGTAACTAAAAATGTACGGTTATCGCAATTTATCCTTTATCTGTGCTATAAGACGTTGCTTCGTACCAAATTTCAAGATTCTGAGTTCACGGGAAGTACCCTGTAGGTTTTGATTCCCTTGCGAGTGTCGAAAATTTGCGGCATAAACGGCTGTATCTTTTGATTGCGTTGGCTTTGAAGTTTGATTTTTTCACAGCTTTAAGAGACAGTAGACTTGAGTATTTGATATAAATTTCAGCTTGATACCTCCACGCGTTCCTGAGAAAAAGTGTCTTGACAGACAGACGGACAGACGGACGGACAACAAAGTGATCCTATAAGGGTTCCGTTTTTTCCTTTCGAGGTACGGAACCCTAAAAACAATGACGAACGACAAGAAACGGCTTTGTGACATCATACTATAAACAAAATTAACACTGGCAAGATTTACATTATTATGACACATGTCATTAAAGAAGAAGAATTAAGGCCGTAAATTTGTATTCCTTATCGTTAATAATTACGTTTTAAAAACTAAAAAGAAACCGACTTCTTTGAATGAAATTTGAGCCTATAATACATTTTTAGTGGAAAGTAGATGTATTTTGTATATATATATATAATATGGGTAGGCCAAATAAACGCAACGCTCCAATGAGACAGCGATGTATCAAAGTACATGAAAACATCATCGATGTTTAGACTTTAGACTTTCGTTTATTTTTCAGCTCGACCGATTTTGATAAAATTTATATGGGACCATCTGTGAAGTATACCCTTTCAAACGAAAATTCAGCCGTTTTCGAGTAATCTGTCAACAAACATAAAAAAAAAAAGATTCCGACGAATTGAGAACCTCCTCCTTTTTGATAAAGTCGGTTAAAAATACGTGTATTCCTATAACAAGCTGTCAATTTATGGGAAAGAAGGTATGCGTGCTTTCGGGAGAATTACGAAGGCGCTAATTAAAAAAGAATATACCTAGGTATATGTTTTGGGTCGACGGTATGCTTATGCAACTTACTTAGGTACTTATATTTAGTCTGGTAGGTTTGTTATTTGCGAATTGCGACACGATTTCATTCAACTAAAGTCAATACTTTTAGTAAATAATCGAGAGAAATACAAAAAGAATTTACAAAGAATTTACTCGAACGTTTTTAACGTAGACAAAATGCCAGCAATAAACAAAAATGTTTTTGATGTGTAAAGCAAAGTTTATATTTAGAGAGCATCCGAACGGCCGTTTATTGAACTTGATTTAACATCTAAGATGACTCTATAAAATAAATATTTTCCTAAACAATTTAGAATGTCTAGCGGAATACATTTTTTTGACTTTGGAATTTTATGAGCCTTTTTGTTCAAGTCTCTGAACGTGTCTTGCATGATAATTAAATAATGGCGGACATTTCATACAGCATCATCTGGTCCCAAAGTAAGCAGAGCTTGTGTTATGACTGATATACTACTTATATACTTTTTGTAAATACATATTGTACATAGAAACACCCAGACCCGAGACAAATACTTGCAGATTACTAGCATTTGTGCCGCTGCGGGAAGTAACTATCTACCTACCGCTACTTTCTACGTCTCAGCCTAATACGTATGTATTAACAAAAAAAGTATAGGTAATTATAGGTATATTTTAAAACTATCATGGTTTTGAATATAATTTTTACTCAAAACGGGATATTTACCAAAATATTATGTGGGGTTTTCTGCTTCTCGATATTTCGGCACATTTGCATCGAAAATTAAAAAGTATATCAGTAGTATATCAGTAGGTTGTCTGGCAGAGATCGCTACATAGTGATGAGACCGCCCATTGTACTAGCGACTAGCAAAACATTGATATTTTTCCTACTTGTCCAATGTATTTATGGTGTGCAATGAAGTATTTTATATTCTTCTATTCTATTCTATTCTATATCAGTCATGTGGTACCTAACACAAGCTCTGCTTTATTTGGGGCCAGATGATGCTGTGTAAAAATATCCGGCATTTTTATTTTAATGATAATGTTGAATCAATTATTGAAATATATGTATTTGCTGATGAAAACTCTTGCCAAATACCACCTTCCGACAAAATTATTTATTCATAAAAAAAAAGAATCAGTAATGTATAGGATGTTTTACAATGCAACGGACATTGAAAAAATATGATAAAGCATCATTCATACAACGCCGTTTAGTTGAGCAACTTGAATTAATAAATAGTCAGTACTTATTTTTTTTGCTGGCAACACAGCTGGGTGCTGCTTTAACGTGCAGTTTACGACTCTTGGGTATAAAATGGCTGGGGGTGATTGCAAGTCGTTATTTAGAGATTTTGTAACAAATTTTAACGCTGGTAAACACTGATATTAAATGTAGTAACTTTCAGTTTGCATGATGTGATGGGCAACTATGTTTTGGTTGCCGAACGGTTTCTTCATTGAAATCAAAGTGCAATTAAATGCCACTGGCGGTACTGTCAGTCTGTGATTTATTTATTTAGGTTCGTTAACAATCTATTAACAACACTGTATAAAACTTAATGCTGAGGGTCCTAACCTATGTGTATAATCCTCGACGACCTCTGTGGCGCAGTGAGCCAAGGTCCGGTTGGGCCTCAGAAGGTTGCGGATTTTATTCCCGCCGCTGAACAAATGTTTGTATGATCTGCAAGTATTTGTCTAGAGTCTGGATGTTACTATGTATAATATTTATGAATTTACAAAAAAAGTATATTAGTAGGTACCTAAATAAGTATCAGTCATGGGGTACCCATAACACAAGCTCTGCTTACTTTGGGGTTTGATGACGTTGTGTGAAATTTCCGGCATAATTTATTTATTTATTAAATAATATAAACCATAACCACTTACAAACAGAAATTTGTAACTTTTTATTTTATAGTTGGTAAGGCCAACTATAAAATAAAATGAACAATTTGCATCTAAACTAAAAAGTAGTAATTGTAATAAAACAGTAGATTATTCAATGCTAATCCCGAGAAATAATATTAAAAAACAATAAAAATATAAAACTTACCAAAGGACAGATTTAGAGATACCGGTTCAATACCGCAGGCTTTTACTTTTAGTCATATTAATATCTGAAAAAGGGACTACTTAATCTAACATTAGTAAATACTCGATGATGTGTCTAGAACATCCAGGCCTGAGCTATGACGGCTTGTCTAAATTTTTTGCCTACTATCGGATGACGGCATCAGAGACTTGAGACTCAAACGAAGAAAGAAAAAAAAGTACTATGCCAGGTAAAGTAATGCTCCTTCTAGTATTAATAATAGGTTTGCTTGTGGGGCATCTTAAAAACAAAGGGATTCACGGAAAAAGTAGGTATTACATTATTACAAATCGATGCAGTCGTCTCCTCTACCTGCGGCGAAGTGCTTCCGCGGTCATCGACGCGACCGGGGCGTCTAGACTGATATTACTGCACCTTGATTTTGATCACACCCATAAAATGTTATGGTAACTTATCGAAACGAAGTAATATTCCAGTAACATTCAAACTAGCGTGCATTGCATCAGTAAGACGTTCCAGTAGCATCAAAATAAGCGAAAAATACCCTCCAATATTCTGGACAGACTTTTTAGAATTCTGAAGGAACTCTTATAGTTTCGCTATGTCTGTCTGTCTGTCTGTTGTCTTGCTCGCAGACTTACAGTTTTATAGAGATGAAATTGCACAGTAGGTAATACGTGATCCCTACAAAATCAATAAATAGTATAAAACAAAGTCGCATCTCGCTGTCTGTCTGTCCCTATGTATGCTGAGATCTTTAAAACTACGCAACGGATAATGATGCAGTTTTTTTAAATTGATATATAGTGATTTAAGAGGAAGGTATATGTATAATACATGCATAATATAGTAGAGAAACACTGATCATTTTAGAGGTTTCAAATCTCATTAGACATTCTGTAATATTATATATTTTTTAGTATCAGCATTGCACCCGTGCGAAGCTGGGTGGTTCGCTAGTTACGAAATAAAAACATAAAAATAACGGTTTTTAAGAATACCTCCCCTACATGTAAAGTGGGGTTGATTTTTTCAATATAATACTAACCCATCGAGTGGCATATCATTGGATAGACTTTTCAATGATACTAGGAGGTTTCTTAAACAGTTTTTCGATATAGATATTACTTTAATAAATATTAAGCTTTCTCAGTGTCCCTCCCTGCCCCCTACCCTCCCCGTGCTCTACCGGCTAAACTGCTGTTAGGAAAAAACCTGATTTTTATTACAAAATAGTAGGATACAATAAAAATATAGTTGATCGAATTATGAGTGTATAAAAATAGATTTGTAATTCTTGGCTAATTTATTTATTGTTATTTGGTACTGAAACGCAAACAAAAAAACTGTATTTTACTCGGTATGTTCAAATACCAAATTCAATTGAAATCAACTGTTCAGTTTTACTCCGTGAACGAATATCAAACGTTGATTCATTTAATTGTATTAGTGTGATGTGATAACTGATTATTATCTGTAAGCTGCTTGGGTATTTTGAATACCCAAGCAGCTTTGATTTCATTAGGACCTCTTAATCCCCTAGCTTCACTAACCATCAGCTGGCTGGTAATTCAAGATACTCTTGATTAAATATGATTAAAATAATTAATTCAAAATTTATGTACCAACTTGATTTTGCCCTGGGCTATTTCCTGTAGAGTCGACACTCGCTTCTTCCAGAAGGAAGAAATTTGACGAAATTTCTCAGGGGTTTGGGGAACCAAACCCCTGCATCAAAATGCATTTCCGCAGGGGTCATCTACCGTCGAGACGGCTAGACAGTTCCTATACTTTAACATAATACTTCCTAGTTGTGTGTATTTTTTAAGTGTTGGCAGGCGATGCTAGAGACGTCTAGACTATTACTAAAAGGACTCCAAAAACACAAACCAAACCTTCGAACCATCGATCGTTTTGCATTGAAATATCGGAAAGGATTGGTCAATTTCGAGCATTTCTCTTTAGCCATATTTCAAGATACTTGTTTCTAAATGAGAGTACCTAGTTTATTTTAGAGGCCGGATGCAGTAAGTGCATGATTGCCGATGTTCAAATCCAGATTTCTCCAGATTACTAAACCGGCTTTTGGCCGGAGCTGTCCGTTTGTGCCGGTCTTAATCTGCGTTTTTGCGAATTTTGTCACCGGTCGTGTTGTAGACGGAGAGCTATCACTCAATTTTTAATCGACTTCAGAAAAAGGAGGAGGTTCTCAATTCGTCAATTCGTTTTTATGTATGTTCACTGATTACTCAAATACGCCTGAACCGATTTGGAAAATTGTTTTTTGTTTCAAATGGTATATTTCCCAGGCTGTAAAGTTTTATCAAAATCGGTCAAGCAATTTTTAAAAAAATCAACAAATTTCTAAAAATTGTATACATCGATGATACATATTTTCGTTTACTCCGAAACCTCGCTGTCTCAGAGCAGTGCGTTTAGTTGGCCTACCCATATTATATATAAACAAAATACATCTACTTTCCACTAAAATGTATTATAGGCTCAAATTTAATTCAATGAAGTCGGTTTTCTTTTTAGTTTTTAAAACGTAATTATATACGAATCTAAAGAATGTTACTGGCAGAAACATACGCCATCTACGAATCCGCATGGGATCGTGTTTCAGCCTCAGTCTACAATAGGCCAGTGTCCCAGCCGTGGGTACAAAAGGTTGATCATGAAGGCTAACCTCCAGCTCTTGTACTATGGTTCGTTTCCGTTGCGGTCATCGCTCGGCGCGGCGCGGTGCATTGACATCGCTTTGTCTTGCACAGATCGCTGATCGAACGCGATCACGAATGCGATTAGTTTGGAATTTGATGCGGCAGTTTTGGCTTGCGTAATGGTCTTGCTTACTGCCCACGACGGAATGCCTCTAGCCTCAATTTATCGATAAAATGTTCGATGTTAGATATTCCTCCAACCGTGAACTAAAGCTTTACACTGGCTTCTACAACCAGCCAGTGTAAATCAGTTTTATTCAAGAACCGCCCCGGCTTTGCACGGGTGCACAGGTTACATTATTGCAATTTTCGTAGTAGTCTCAAATTTTTTTGAAAATAAAATACAGCTTATGTTACTCGCTGATAATGTAGCTTTCTATAATTTAAAGAATTTTTAAAATCGGTAAAGTAGTTTATCCATTACAAAAAAATACAAAAAATCTTTATAATAGTAGGTATTTGTTTAGTAGATAATCATAAGAACCATTTTAAATCGTCTTACATGCTAAGTAAATATAGGTACCGATTCCTCCTCTCTAGTTGCTAGCTAGGTACATAATGCTAAAAGACGTCAATAACTTCTGTGATAGGTTTTTATACGAAAAACCAATAATTTTGTCCAATGTAGTATCGACGCGACGCATTCATGCTCGAAGGACCTCCTTCAGAAATATATTTAAGAAGAAAGTTTTTGATTTAATATTAATAGTTTCGAAAAGATTTACCCAGGTTGTTTTACAAAACACAACAGTATAATAGAAAAACTTCGGGTAATTTGAGTTTAACTAAGTTTTATAGAATCTCTTTATATTCTGAAGTAAATAATCTTTGAAATAAAAACTCCTTTGAGTCTGTGCTGAGGTTAGATTGCTCCGATCGTGGAGGTTTTATTTGGTTTGTATATCTCTGTAGCGAGCGCAGAGGTTGCACCCACATTATTATTGCAGCAGCGGTCTGCGAATATTGTAAATTTTTATGTGTCTGGTCTGGAACGGTGGCACGAAATAGTACCTACAGGTACCGTTGTACTAAATATGAATCGCTGACTCGTAATTTGAATAACAATCAAATTCTCTCTGATTTCAAGTCAAATTATTTTACTACTCAATATTTCAAACAAACAAAGTTGCCGAAATAAGGGAATACTGCTGACCGTAATACGACCGACACTTTAAAATATTCTCTTTGATCCCAATACACCCATAATTACCGAGAAATGTTTATTTATTATTCAGGGAATGGTATACACTCTCTGAATAATAAATAATACGATTAGATGATAAGTTCGAGATAGATTCAGTAAGCTTAGCAAGACGTGGGTATAGTTGTTAAAATTCGTTTTTAGTCTATGCATGTACTTATGCCTAAAACAACTTACGACTTTAATCCCCAGCTATGGTAAGTTGGAACACAATATTCTACAATTACGTTTTAAAAAGTAAAAAGAAAATCAACTACACTGAATAAGATTTAATCCCATAATAAATACACCTCCTGTTTTACCACCCATAAGAGTGAATTTTTTTTTATAATAACCATTAAAAAAAAATCCAATACAAAGTTTCATCCCCTATTTTTCACCTTCTAACGATTTTTCTAATCGGTTCATAAATGACGGAGTTCTGAACTAACAAACATGAAAAAAAAAACCGAATCTTGACCCTCTACGTATTTATCGGAGATTCTATGATGACATGTTCAATGTAAACACACGCCTTAAATTTAAAAATAAAACAATTTATACTGAAAACTGAGAAAGATCGATCGGACAAGTACATGCAGACATTTAGAGATAAATTAATAAGCTCTTAAAAATGTTTATTTCGTGCCAAAAATATTCATCACTCTTAAAACATTTCCTTTTCAAATTCCAATCTTCATCGTCGAGATGAATCAACAGATATATTTTGCCAAAATAATAAAAAGCCGTATCGACAGAAAACCCAAAAATTCAACAAGATAATGGTGCCATACTATAAGCAATTCTACATGTGCTAAATAAAGTTCTAAATTGCAAAATGATTCAGTCTGGCCAGCCATATAGGATTGGCTAGCCATATAAACTGTCGAAGTTGTTCGGCTGCTCATTGGTCAAAAATTTAGGTAAGCAACGAGTTTTGACCCGAAAAAAGACCTAAGTAATTCAAAGAACTCGGAAAATTCCGCATGCACAGATGGAAAGTTCCAGTCCAGTTTCGTGGACATAGGTTTGTATGTGTCCCATTATAATATTCCGTGATAGCATCAGACACTAATGGCTCTTATCGACAATCCCATCGTTTCAAATGACATTACGTGACGTTGAATATCGATTCACATTTCACACACATGGCGTTACCAGTAGCTGAAGTATGAATACTCACTTGGATTTTGTATGAATTACGAGCATAGTTATCAAAAGGAACTATCAAACATAGAGAATGGTTTTAGAGTTAAAATTCCAAAAACCATAACTCGGCAAATTGTTGATCGAGCAAGCAAGCAAATATCTCAGTGCCTTGGGTTATTCGACTTCTTTCACTCAAACGGGATGAAAAAACGAAAACGGAACTTCACGGGATATTTACCATGTTATGTGAGATTTCCTGCTTCCCGATATTTGCATGCACCATGGTGACGAGAAACTCATTCAAAACCTCATGCTCATGCTCATTTTAAAAGTTATATTAACTTTGTATATTTGTATGTTTGTTTGTTTGTTATCGAACCGATTGATCCGCTTGGGGATTTTATAAAAGTAAGCAGTGGTGACAGCAATGGCAACGTGACAGCGATATCTCAGAAATAAGTCTCAAGTCGCAAGAACTCTACTGTTACGGAAGCTACCCGCTGTCTATTGCTCGCCTGTCGCTCACCCACACGCGAAAATACGCATGGAGTATAGATATCAGCGTACAAAAAGTGTGTTTGACAGCAATTATTGCTCAATTCACACCTGTTGCTAGTTCAGTATAAAATTTCGCAGGGCGACTGTTTCGAGTTGATAAATGAGCTGGTAACTAATATGTACTGTAAACTAAAATGGACAAAGGGTTGTTATGATATAGGGTTCCTAAAGGGATATAAATAAAAGTTATTCAAATGAGTCAAGTGAGGTGTTATAGTATCAAATTGGTTTGTTATTTTTAGGGTTCCGTACCTCGAAAGGAAAAAACGGAACTCTTATAGGATCACTTTGTTGTCCGTCCGTCCGTCTGTCCGTCCGTCCGTCTGTCTGTGAAGACCCTTTTTCTCAGGAACGCGTGGAAGTATGAAGCTGAAATTTATATCGAATACTCAGGTCTACTGTCCCTTAAAGCTGTGAAAAAATCAAACTTCTAAGCCAACGCAATCAAAAGATACAGCCGTTTATGCCCCAAATTTTCTAAAATTTTCGACACTCGCAAAGGAATCAAAACCTACAGGGTACTTCCTGTGAACTCAGAATCTTGAAATTTGGTACAAAGCAACGTCTTATAGCACAGATATAGGGAAAATTGCGAAATCCGTAATTTTTAGTTACATCATATAATAAAAATATTTATAATAATTTTAAACTTACTACCCCTTTCCTCATGAACGCGTAGAGGTATTAAATTGAAAGTCATATCAAATACTCAAGTCTATAATACCTTTAAGCTGTAACAAAATAAAACTTCTATGTCAACGCAATCAAAAGAAACAGCAATTTAAGTCGCATATTTTCAAACTAGCAACTACTCGCAAAGGAATCAAAACCTAAAGGGTACTTTAGTTGACCTAGAATCTTGAAATTTAGCATGAAGCAATGTTTTATAGCACATATAAAGGAAAAATTCTAAAAACCTTAAATTTTTAGTTATATCACATATTTTAGGGTTCCGTACCTCGAAAGGAAAAAACGGAAACCTTTGTTAGGATCACTTTGTTGTACGCCCTTTTGTCTGTCCGTCCGTCCATCTGTCTGTCAAGACCCTCTTTCTCAAGAACACGTGGAGGAATTAAGCTGAAATTTATATCGAATACTCAAGTCTACTGTCCCTTAAAGCTGTGAAAAAAAAAACTTCTAAGCCAACGCAATCAAAAGATACAGCCGTTTATGCCGCAAATTTTCGATATTCGCAAGGGAATTAAACAACAACTACAGGGTACTTCCCGTGAACTCAGAATCTAGAAATTTGGTACGAAGCAACGTCTTATAGCACAGAAAAGGAAACATTGCGAAAGCCGTAATTTTTTAGATGGATTTCATTTTGCAATAAAAATACCATAACTATGACGCAATTGTCGTGATGGGTGAGCTTTTACTTATATACCTACAGGTTTTTACGGAACCCTCGGTGCGCGAGTCCGACTCGCACTTGGCCTCTTTTTCTTTTATTCTAAAATCTATAAAACCTATAAAAGAGCTTAACCTGACTGACTGACTCATCATCGCCGAGCCGAAACCGCTGAAGCTAGAAAGCTGAAATTTGGAAGTTAGCTTCCTTTTACAGCAAGGATTTTCTGAAATTCGGGCTGAATTTGAGGGAGGGTGAAAAGGGGTGAAAACGAATGTATGAAACTTTTTAACGCGTGATGTGATTTGCTTGAAACTTATATGAATAAATAAAATGCAAAATAAATAGACACGTTTTTCAGGATTTTTCAAAATAACCCTAACAAAGAGGTAAAATGGGGTGTCAAAGTTTGTATGGGAACTTTTTGACGGGTGGTGTGATTTCTTAGAAACTTGGTTTAGATACTTAAAATGCAAAATAAATGGACACGTGTTTCAAGATTTTTCAAAATAATCCTCATAAAGGAGTAAAATGAGGTGTGAATGTTTGTATGGAATCTTTTTAATGGGTGGTCAGGTGATTGGTTTGAAACTTATTAATAAAATTTGGCAAGGAGATAAATTGCATCCTGGATACAATTTATCTCAAAAAATGCGGACGAAGTCGCGTGTGCTAATGGAACATAAAAATAAACCGTTTTATATTGAGCTTCCATTTGGTAAAGTTTCGTTGACTGGTCTGAGTTAAATCGAAACTTTTCGCTTATTGATTTAATTTAAATATCGATTTCCTTGAACACAATATGAAAAAAAAAACTCAATAACGGAGTTGCAATAAGGTGTCCAAAATTGGGTCGGGAATTTTGATGCAATGCACTTGAAAGTTCCCATAAATATTCTTTGAATAAATAAGTCTTGTCTTCTAAGTACAAATGGCAGATCTGATATGTTAGATGTTGGATAATGTGGTGGTAGAGGTAAAAGTAGAGGCAGAAGCAGAAGCAGAGTCAAACACAAAGTCAAAAGGGATGTTCAAGTTTATCGAAATAACCAAAATAAAAATTGGCTTTAATTTCGATGCGTATACCGTAGATAGATATATATGAAAAAAAATGGATCGCTTCGCTTGCCACTTTGTGTGAATAACTGTGGAGTGGAGTGTCAAAATATCTGTGAAGAATGGGGCTCGCTTTTTGCTCGCTAAGGAAAATAATATGTTGCTTTGCTTGCTACCTAAAAATTGCAGCTCTCTTCGTTTGCTACTTACTTTTGGAAGCTAGTAAATAGCTTCCAAATAGCTTGCGTTCTCTTATAATAATAACGTTATACTAAAATAGCACAAATCGTGCTCCATCTCCATCCATTACATATGCTTCCTATGGATAGGTAATCATGTTAAGGCTCGGTAATACAAAAAAAATTGCGGCTCGCTTCGCGCGCCATTTACTTTAGGATAGTTGTTCGTATTTAGTTGGTGCCTAAATAGACAAAATAATACGTGATTAAAATCCGTGTTTATCAAAATGTACCTATAGTTTACAAATATCTACAAATAATTAACAAACTAACCTAGTTATCGTATACGTTATCACGTAATATTATCGTCCGTAAACCGACTTTACAGACAACCATTTCTTTTGTAAATACATATTATACATAAAACACCTAGACCCGAGGCAAATACTTCCAGATTTTACGTACATTTGTCCTGAGGCGGGAATGGAACTCGCAACCTTTTGCGTCTCAGCCCACTGCGTCACAGAGGTCGTCAAAAAGGTTGTCCTGTATGTGGATTAAGATTACAGTAGACAGGTTCTAAATTAACAAAACCTTCTGTTATTTCATCGTCTGAGGATCAAGCGAAGCCCTTCAGTAAAGTTACTAATTCACCCTTGCTTTCAGATAAGCCTTTGCTTAAGTTCAAGTTTCGATTGTGTTCACTAGTTTTACTAAGGCTGTATCTATGTTTTTCTTAGTCAACATTTTACATTGTGAGATCTGGGTATTTTTTTTACAACAGCGGGCCTAGACTTGCACTCGATTCTATTTTTAACCGACTTCATCAAAAAGGAGGAGGTCTCAATTCATCGGTTTTTTTTAATTGTTTTTATTTATGTAGGTACACCGAAAACGCCTGAACCGATTTAGAAAATTCTTTTTTTTTGTATGAAAGGGTGGTTCACAGATGGTTCCATTTTAATTTTATCAAAATCGGTCGAGCTGGAAACCTAATCATATTATATACAAAATACATCTACTTTCCACTAAACATGTATTATAGGCTCAAATTTCATTCAATGAAGTCGGTTTTCTTTTTAGGATTTTAAACCGTAATTATTACAGAAGCTAACGTTCTAGTGTTGGCGTAATTCGATTGGTCGATTCGTCTCTCCTCTAGGTGCCGCACATAATCTATGATTTAACGTCATCAACCGTCGATTTCCAAGTCGTTGTCACAGTCAAGCAATGAACAAACTATCATAGCCCAGATTATTTTTGGCGGTGTTGCAAAGCAAACATTGCGCTCTTATTTATTTTACTCCAGTATTTTCAAGTTTTATTAGTAATTTGGTGTTTTTATTAAAATAGTAGCTCTAGTTATTGACTCGGGTGTGAATAGTTGGAATAAAAGCATTGTGTTTCTTTATGGTTCGACCAAAAACAATACGTAGTAATTTTATATATATAAAAGGCACGATTTTATATAAAATAACAAATGACGAACGACAAGATACAACTTTGGTTCAACAATCCCTATTAATATTATAAATGTGAAAGTAACTCTGTCTGTCTATCTGTTTGTCACGTTTTCATGCCTAAACCGCTGAACCGATATTGATGAATTTTGGTATAGATACATGGGACCTTGGAGACGGACATAGGCTACTTTTTATGTAGGCGCGCAAAGCCGCGGGCAGCAGCTAGTATACTATAACAATATAAACACTTGGCACTCATAAAATTATCATTATTATGACTCATACTATTAACAAAGGAGAAGAAGAAGCAAGTGGTTACCGTAGCCTGAGACGTTTGCAAAACCAGGAGTTATTACCCGTACGATACCGACTCTTAGACATAGTTATTTCGTCTGTTTGCCCAGTCATTTCACTTGCTCTTCAAACCTAAAACCACAGTAAAACCACAGCAAGTGAGAACAATTCTATTCAACAGCTTAGCGTAAACGCGAACACACAGTAAATAAATAAATAATGCCGCGCATTTCGCACATCATCCGGCCCCAATACAAGCAGAGCTTGCGTTATGGGTACCACATGACTACTACTAGTATACATTTTTGACGTGATAACGTCTTATAAATCGATGAACGCCGGCTGCACGCACGAAAAAGCATGACTCATTGTCACGTTCCGCCTGAGCCGAGCGTGCAAGCGAGAGCGCGGAACAAGCGATAGAGAGACACGATCGGTTCATCAATGTTTCCTTGTAACGTTATCGCGTAAAATTATGGTTCGTAAACTGACTTTACAGACAACCATTTTTTTGTAATTATTTACATATATATTATACATAGAAACACAGACCCGAGAGAAATACTAGCAGACAATAAAAACATTTGTCCCGCGACGGGAATTGGACCCGCAGCCTTTTGCGTCTCAGCCGAGCCTTGGCCCACTGGGCCACAGAGTAATGCTTGCTGTGTTTGATGTGTTTTAACGTCACACATCACTTTAGGCTCCGTCCAAAAATCAGTGCTGCCCCGATCGACCATTAGTTCGGTACAGCATCATGCTGAGACGGGGACCTTTTTGCCCTACACAATAATCTAGTTATTCAGTTTTTAAGTTATTATTATATATATTTTGTTTTTAAAACTATGTAATGTATGTATGTATGTACCCTAGATGCTGGGTCAAATAAGAACATTATAATTTTGTCTTGTACAAAATGTACAATGAAGTTTCACCAAGAAGTGAGGAAGTGAGAGATGTTTGGAGATCACAATCGTGAGAATGTTCGTTTGCTGGTTTTGATAATGGTTATTGTATCATTAAATATTTTTGTTTGTTTTTACCCTTGGGTTGTTTCTGCGATGTCTGGTTAAATGTTTCCTATGTAAAAGTAATAAGTGCACTATATTATGCAGCTCACTTAAATATGCTTGGTCTGGCCTTGAGCTGCATGTTGCGGGAACGATTCCCGCCGCCGGGACAAATGTTTGCATGATCTGCAAATATTAATCCTGGTTTGGGTGCTGTTTATGTATTTACAAAAAAAAGTAATACGTACAATCAGTCATGTGCTTTGAATAACAAGTTCTTAGCTAGATGTATAGATGTCCAGCATTATTCATTTATTTATCTTGAAAGACATTCACATTTACTTCATCAAGTATTTCAATCATTATCCCACAATACTAATAAGTAGTAATATTATAGGATTGAGAGGACGTGACTAAAGTCGCTGTTTAACATCCGTTTAAATATTGTAATAGGATATATTACTCTGACAAGAAAGTACCTACCAGGAAACGATACACAAAATGTCAGTTATTCATTCAAATTTATTTTATCGCTTTCAAGGTATGCTCCTTCAGAAACGTTACACTTACGAATAATCCAATTATCAAAACATTTTTAACGCTTTTGCCGGAATTGAGTTCAGTTCCCGCCGCGAATTCTCCTATATGTCTTCTACCGAATGAAAACGAGTATCACGAAGTGGTAATTTAAGTTTAGGAAAAAGAAAGAAATCCGCTGGAGCCATATCTGGTGAATCAGGTTGTTCCTCGATGGTATTTGTTGAGTTTTTGGTCAAAAATTCGTTCACAATGATAGCCTTGTGCGAATACGCATTATCGTGGTGTAAAATCCAAGTATTTCTACAAACCAGGCCTTTTTGTTGAATTTGCTCTCTTTAATGCTCAAATAATATTCGTTATTTATCGTTTGACCTAATCTAAGAAAACAGTCAACATGCCTTTGAGTTTTTAACGACTTCGGCGTGGTTTTTCGGTTCAGTTCAGTTGGAAGACGCCACTCCGAGGCTTGTTGACTAGTTTGCAAGTTAAACTCGTAAACTCACGTCTTGTCACCAGTAACAATGCTTTTTATGAATGTTGGATCGGAATTGACTCGTTCTAGCATGTCCTCAGTGACTCTTAAACGAATCTTTAATTTTTTGGAGTCTTTTGGGATTAGCCAACAACGACAGCTTGTTTCATACCCAAGTTATTATATAAAATGGATCGACTCGTGAGACACAGAAAGTTGGGCGACTATCTCTCTCAAACTTGAATGAGGATTTTCAGTCACTATTTACATCACTTTTGCGTTCACTTTTGAAGACGTTGATGGCCTACCAGAGCGAGGCAAATCTTCCCTCACATCTCGACCGCTTTTGAACGCTTTGTACCACTCATAAGTACGTATTTTTGATAAAGTCGATTCAACACGAAATCGAACATGAAATTGCATTGGCGATGCCAAATTTAAGATTCATTATTAAATTCGCAATACACACTAGATATGATTTAACTAAAAACAGCACAGTATTTAATCTAAATAACAGATGCAACTCAAACTTCGCGCAAATATGGAAAACAGTTGTTCCAATCTAACAACAAAAAATAGAATATTTAAGCATAAACAAATCATCCATTCCCGATACTTTTTTGACAGAATGTATACCTAATAATTAGGTATATATTCTGTCATACCTACCTAGCTAGAGTGGCTAGTATCATGGAATGTGCGATAGCAGAATTTCATTCCCAAAGGTAGGAAACATTTTTCATCTCTACAGTTTCCGAAGATATTTCTCTTGCAGAAATTGCGGACATAAAATGTTGAGATATTTTTCTGCAAGAATCTTAAAAGGATCACATTTATTTTTACTAAGCCAAGGTATCATCGCTATCACCAGCCAGCAGAGCCGTGACAAATGTGGAAGGTTAGAGGCGAAGGAAAACTGCATTTACATCCTTAATATAAAGGAACAGAGAAATGTTATCAAAAGATATTAAGCTGGTGATGTACTGGATCACGAGTCCATCTTCCGATCTTAAGATCGTTTATTTTTATTCTTACGCTATTTAATTTTCTTTAATACTATTACTAATACTTACTAGCTTCTACATAAAAAGTAAGCCTATGTCCGTTCGTAAGATACAATCTTTATCCATAACAAATTTAAATGATACAAAAAATTAAGATTTCCTAAAAATTTCATCGAAATCGGTCCATTGAAAATCGGTTCATCGAAATCTATAGGTAGGTAAATTTCGTAAATTTCTACCAGACGGTTGTCTGACCACGATAAGACCGCAGATTGATGTATATGCATATAGGCTAAAATTTCTATGAAGGCTTAAATTTTTTTCTTTTTTTGTTTTCAATAATGTTTTTATTATTAAATTTATTATTATTAGTTTTATCGTGATGAAATTTTGTACCGTAATTCGTATTAGTGATTTCTTAAAATAAATGAAATTAAAACTTTATCGGATTTAGGGATACTCCCCTACATGTAAAGTGGGTTTGATATTTTAAATATGTTACTACCCCATCGAGTAACATATCTTTGGATACGTTTTATAAAGATACTAGGAGATTTCTTAAACAGTTTTTCGATACAGACATTCGTTTGATAAATATTTTTATAGAGGGTCAGAGTTAAATAATTCAAAAAGGCTTATAAATTTATAGTTGCATAGTCATAGTCATAGTCATATACTTACTGACTTCGGTAGCCTTCACATGCGCTTGGACAATTTATTATTTTTTATATTATAAATATAGGCCAGGAATCTACAAGAGCCAAATTAAATATTAAATATTGGGGTGGACAATGCACACAACACCATCTAGCCCCAAACTAAGCATAGCTTGTATTACGGTGACCAGATGACTGATAGAATACCAGTGGCAGTAAAAGTGCATCGCGGGATGCACTTATAATTATCAAATCAATAATTAGCGGAACAACTGTGCAATTACTATTAAAACCAGTAGTTAACCACGGGTGAATTTAGATATAAGGAATTTTATCTATTTTATCTATTTTCTATTTTTTTGTGAACCGGCGGCGATAGAGTCACAGAAAGCTTCGGAACCAAATCGGTTTATGCTCTATGTACCTTTCTATGGAAAGTCTTTTACAGTGCAGGATGTCCGCCTGTGGATCGCGTTGCCTGTACATATCAGAAAAGCCAAGACTCTTCCCATCTTCAAAAACATGGTCATGAGACATTATTTGTCGTGTTGTTATATTTAGTAAAATCTGTATTGATAATTTTTTAGACGGTTTATCTTTATTATAATATCTATACAGTGCATATGTTTGTATATATTTATATTTCATTATTTGTTTAGTTTATACATCTTCTATATATACCTTGCGTTTAGTCTGGCCTATGTAGTAACGCCCGCAGCTGCAATCTATTTTGTAAACCCCAGGAACTTGCAGAGGTACGACGTCTTTTGGTGTTCGTAGATACTTCGTCATCTTGGTTAGTGGAGTGTAGATCGACTTGATTGAAAATTTACTGAGCATGTTACCAATTTTGATCGTAACTCCTTTCACATAAGGCAATAACGCAGGCTGTCTCTTCACATCAATGTTCCTGTTTGCGCCTCCAGTTAGAACGACATCCGATTCGAGTATTGTAGCCATTCCGTTTCAGAACCCCTTTAACATGATTTTACCTCTGCAAGTTCCTGGGATTTACAAAATAGATTGCAGCTGCGGGCGTTCCTACATAGGCCAGACTAAACGCACGGTCGCGGAACGTGTTAAGGAACACATAGCGGCGGTCAAAAATAGACAAGTAAACAAGTCTGCAATAGCAGAGCACATAGTGGACTCAGGACCCAATCACTGGATTGAATTACATAAACCTCAGGTTATATGTAATGAAAGGCATTACTACAAGAGAATGGTTCGGGAAGCGATTGAAATTAGGAAATATCCTAATTTCAATCGTGCAGACGGTTTCAGACTCTCTGCCTCATGGAATCCAGTTATAGCTAAGTGTACTCATCGTAGACCGGTTTCTCAATGCGTCATGGACTCGGTTAGTGTTGTGTGTCGTCCGAGTGTGCAGATGGACATTTCTATTTCGGAAAAACAAGTGAGGGTAGTTGCAAAAAATGCTGCCCCCGCTTCGCAGAGGCGGTAGCTCCAGTACTCCAGTCATCCCGTGACCACGACAGAGTGTAAACTTGTCGAAACGTCGGGAAGAATAGGTAAATAAACGCGATAAATACCCGTATATATTTATAATAATGTGTTCTGATCGCGTAAGTTTAAAAAACTTTAAATGAACGTGTTCCAGAATTATTCAAAAAACCCTTAAAACTTCTGAAAACTTTTTAATGGGTGGTGGACAAGGAGTTAAATTGCATCCTGGGGAAGGATTTAAGCTACAATTCTTTTCAAAAAAATGCGGACGAAGTCGCGAGCAACAGCTAGTTACATATATATAAGTATGTAAGTACATAAATACACCACACCAACATGCCTTTCTGCCTTTCTCTGATAGACAGAGAAAGGGGCATGAAGGAATAGAAAATAGCTGCATCATTCTCCGACACGAGCGTAGCATTAAAAAAAAGACGTGGTTAATAAATTATCTATTTTTGCTATTATAATATTCGTATTTGTGTCAAAACAAAACTGAAAATCCGATATGAAATGCGGTCAAGCGCTCAGTTGTGACCGATATGAGGCCGTGATTGTTGTTTTGTGGTACTCCGCTCGGCCTAGTTTTTGCCGAGTAGATTGTTCAAACGTTAGCCGCGAACACTTACGGGCGTGTGGGGCAATGAATATACCGAATGCGGTTCCCAATTTTGGAGCACAACTTTTGTAAACTCCGACGCAAAAGAGTTGCGGTTATGTGTTTCTATACATGTTATGTGTTTCTTTTGGGTTTGGGTGTGTCTATGTATAATATGTATGTATTTAAAAAAAAAAGTATATAAGTAGTATATCAATCATGTGGTGCTTATAATATAGAATCAATCAATTTTCTCTTTCAAAACTTTCATGGGTTGTACAATACATTTTGATAAACACGGGTTTTACTCACGTATTATTTTGGCGATGGAGGCACTGACACTGACACACTTCGATTCATCTAGAGAATCTTCATCAAATTCACCCTGACTTTGATTCTAGATGAATCGAAACAGTGTCGGTGCCTCTATCGACAAAATAATACGTGAGTAAAAAGCTCGTGTGTCTCGAAATGTAGAATCAATCGATTTCAAAATCTAAATCTATATATATTTAGATTTAGATTTTGAAATCGATTGATTCTACATTTCGAGAAACACGAGCTTTTACTCGAGTATTATCTCGTATATTAGTATAGATAGTATAGACTATCTATACTAATATTATAAATGCGAAAGTAACTCAGTCTGTCGGTCTGTCTGTCTGTTTGTTTTTTTTTCACGCCTAAACCCTTGAACCGATTTTGAGAATGACATAGGCTACTTTTTATGTAGGTGCCACGCGTGCAAAACCGCGGGCAGCAGCTAGTTACAGAATATAACAAGAAGAGCGCATCTCCCTCTCGATTTCAATGTTGGATTTATAAGTATGACGACATGTTGCAAGATTTAAGTGTTTATATATTACCGAAATTAACTTGTCAGTACTGACCTAAGATTATTAAAGTTAGACAAGATAAGACACCCTAAAGACCGTAGTTAGAAATGCATTAGTTGCAAACTTATTCAAAGCATCTTGAAATTTAGCACTTGAACTTAACGAGACCAAGTCGAACACAACACTTGTCCTCTTTTTTCACAATCACAGCTTATTTTTAACGGACTTCAAAAATAGGAGGAGGTTCTCAATTCCGTTGTTTTTTTTAAATATTTGTTACCTCATAACTCCGTCATTTATGTACCGATATAAAAAAAATATTTTTTTATATGTAAGGATATACTTTCTGATTGGTCCTATAGAAATTTCATCAAAATCGGTTCAGTAGTTTGGTTTTTAAATTAAAAGAGCTGGAAAAATACGCCTTCCAGGTCAACAAAATGTTGTATCTTTTTACTGACTTAAAAAAGAGTATCAATTCGACTGTTTTTTTATGTTTGTTTCCTCATAACTCCGTCATTTATGAACCGATTATAAAAAATATTTTTTCATATGAAAGGATTTTTTTTCATATATTTTCATACTTCCCGATTAGTCCCATTAGTTTTTAAATCAGAATTGCTGGAAAAAATACATCATCAAATCAAACGAAATTTCGATATTTTATTTTCCTGTAACTTTCCAGTAGTTTCGATTTTTCGATAAATAAAGTACATAAAAGCGTAAAATAAAAACCTTTTTAATCCACTTCAAAAAAAGGAAGAAGTTCTCAATGCAGTTGTATTTTTTTTTATTTTTAAATTTTTAAACGTTTAAAACGCTCGATTAGTATGGTATGTCCTTGTCATTTAAATGACTGAATAAAAGTGGCAACAGATCTTAACGGTATGTTAGTTCTATGACGCTTAAAACATTATTATGAATAATGGGGCTAGCTTATTCCCACGTTTATTGCCCACGCAGCAGCAATGAAGCAAGTACTTATACGTTGTGTTGTTTAGTACTTTTAAGACGATGTTCATAGCAAATTAACGTTTTTATGGAAGAAAAAAAAATTGTATTTTTTACTGCTATTGAATGCCTTTTGCTCGTTAATTGAAGGAATTGTTAGAAAACAAATATAGTATGTATTTCATGATTTTTCGTCTACGTTTTTCGTCTATCTACGTTTCAAATCATATACCTTTGAACGAGCAATTCTTGTATTCCTACATACAAGAATTGCTCGTTCAAAGGTATATAATGTATATATATAATCTGAATCTCGGAAACGGCTCCAACGATTTTCATGGAATTTAGTATGTAGGGGGCGATAAATCGATCTAGCTAGGTTTCATTTTTTGAAAACGACGTCTTATCCGTGTTTTATACCGAGCAAAGCTCGGCCATCTAGGTACTTGTTTTTAAACTGTTAGTTTTACAATTTAATTATTCAATAATGTCTAAAATATTCAATAACCATCATATCTTAAAGTTAACGTCCTTTTTAACTAATTAAACTAATATGTGGAAAGTAAGCTAATTAAAACATTACCCGTTAAACTTTTTTCAGAATTCCTTATTTGAATGTTTTCTGATAAAAAAAATCGCGATTTGAGCGCCGCGAGTACGCGTCAAAATCATTTGATCGGGGTTTCGCCTTAATATATACACGTATGAAAAAATATTGTGCCATTTCAAAAATAGAGGTAGATTTATTAATGCCGTTTTAATTTCCGAAAAGATCTTCGTCAAAAGGTTGAAAACCTTACTAAGTTGCAACAAAAGGTGATTACTTACTTATATATTCAGCAGTCTTGCGCTATAACTTTTGGTAGTTTGTGGTTCTTTTTATAACTTGCAACATTGCACGAAGTCTTTTCATCAATGTTAGCTGACCTCAAAGTTTAACCCTTGAGGGAGCTATACGTACCTGGCTCCTGTTTAACTTTGCAACAATCAAGAAAGGACAAAGGAAAAGTGAGGGTTTTTTCTAAGATTTACCAAGGTGTTAATTAAAACTAGTGGTCGCCGACTGGTCGAATTATTAATGTATTTTTTATGTATAATTGAAAAAAATATTAGCATTCTGCACGCCTTCTCTATATAAACTATAAGTGTGCGAAATTTCATACTCCTCCGTCGGCGCAATTTTCGTAAAAAGGGGTACAAAGCTTTTGCTTCACGTATAGGTTTATTAAAATTTTGCGAGAATTGGAAAAAATCGTAAGGATCTCAAGTCATGTGAAAATTTGTCATATTGCCGAGGAATCGAACGGGCGACTAATTCGTAACTAGCCATTCCTCGCTGCATCATAAGTTAGCTGGACCAGAGAGGTTTAATATTAATTTTATTTTAAATGTTAATGCCAGACATTTCACAGTTTTCACACAGCATTATCTATCCCCGAAGTGACCAGAGCTTGTGTTATGGGAACCACATGACTGATAGTACGAGGTGAAGTACTTATAATTTTTTTTGTAAATAAATGTATAAATACATATTAGATGACAATACACACAACATAAATATATTGGGAACTAACTTGTTTAATATTGTTTTTCTTTTAATCTAAATTCTGAATTATAATAGTTGTCTACTTTCACTGTTTTTAATTAATCTTTACGTAAATTTATATGTGGGAACTTGTAATTGGCCATCAACTATATATGTACTTTCAGTTAGTATGTATAATTATATATTAGTCATTTTATGTACCTCTGTAAGTTTTTTTAAAAGTTATAATTTTAAAAATAATTTTGAAAATAAATAAAATAAATAAATAATAAATAAATATACATAATATGTACATAAATATTATACATAGAAAAACACCCTGACCCGAGACAAATATTTGCAGATATACAACATTGGACAGACCCGCATTCCCGATTTTGATTCAAGGTTTATTTTTTCATATCTATTTTTTTATTTATTTTCATATCAAACTATGGTAGTACAAATCACACAAATTTCGTAGTACCGTAGTACTTTCGTGCTTATGCAGGCTTATTTTATTGAGCAGTCGGTCCCGGCTTTTAAAAAGTTGTAAGTCTTTTGCGCGGCATATGAACTCCGTCGCTAGAGTTGCCCACATCTTTTATCGTGTAACTATTTATTTCGAACCAGTGTGTTGAGAGATGCTCCTTTCGTGCACTTGGTTTCGAACTTCGTTTTACAACATGCAATTGTGGAAGTTGACCACTAACTCATCAATAAATGAATAAATAATGCCGGACATTTCACACAGCATCTGGCCCCAAAGTAAGCAGAGCTTGTGATATGGGTACCACGTGACTGATACACTACTTATATATGTATACTTTTCTAAAGACATACATAGAAACACTCAGACCCGAGACAAATACTTGCAGACAAAAAAGCGCTAGGAATAGGACGAGTTTCTTGCCCGTTGTTCTCGGACTTGGGTTAGGAGTAGTACGAGTATGTAAGACGTTTCAAATTGATCCTTGTGATTGTATTGAATAAAAATATTTTGTACTTTAACTTTGACTTTGAGACCATACAAATATTTTTCCTGAAACGGAAACCGCGGTCTTCTACTTCTCAGTCCAAGGTCCGGCCGAGACGTAGAATGTAGAAATTTGGTCCACAAGTAATCACACAAGAGATATACTGCAATCGTTCCCACGTCTCCAACATCACTTAATATAGCTTTAGACTTGCAAATCCACCGCGTGTGACTCGCAATGATTCAGGCGGATAAGTCTCGTGTGAGTCAGGTTCAAAGGCCAGTCAGACGGGCTAACACGAATCCCTGGAACACAGAGACACTGGTTAAGCGAATTAATGAACTCAATTGGTGTTTAGTGTCAACGAACTAAATTATACACAACGCGCGAAGCCATGAACTTGTATCGAGTATCAAGGCGCTTTACTTTGATGAAAACAAATAGGCTTATTTGTTTTCATCAAAGGTGCTTTATGAACATTTTGTTTGCAAGCACGCTTCCTTAAAAACTACATCCTAACTACGTACCACGTACCACTAACTTCGACGTAATAGACTAAAACTCCTCAAAATTACTGGAAACCAGATGCGTATACAATACATCACGGCGCTGGCGTTGCAACTATCTTCGAAAACATACCTATGCTGCACCTGAATCTTTAAATCGATTATTAACCAGCACTAAAACACTGTCTAAGGCAAAAGCAGCATTTCCAACGTTCGCTTCATATGGTGGCCAGCAGTTGTGGTTAGCAAATCTTCTACTTAATCTGTGAATTTTAATTTTAATATTCTAGTTACTTTTTAAGTTTCACAACTTTCGGGAGTTTTATACATTCAGAGTTCACGGTTCGCACTCAAACTGAACCGGAGTGCGAACCGTGAACTCGAGCGGCAACAAGCGGACCGCAGATCAAACTCACTCTGATGAAGATTTTCTAGATTAATCGAAACAGGGCGTCTACTCTGCGATCCGACTTCGATATATCGAAGCGATAAAGTTGTTGAAATGCGCGTCGAATTCAGTCAAATGGACAGTTATTTCGTTGTCAAATTCAAGTTATCGAATCGTCTGTTGTGGAGGATTACGACATCGATTGTCAAAAAGAATGTATGTCGTTCTATTGCTAATAACGAGACGGAACGATGTAGCTAAGAGTAGGGTTTTGCACGATTATTGACCCGATATATCGTTAATCGATTTCAAGAGTAGGCCCGCAGTGTCGGTGCCTCCATCGACAAAATAATACGTTAGTAAACCAGTGTTTATCAAACTTCTAGTTGCTTGTTTTCTTTTATCTCTGGTTGCGGTAATCGTTAACGCAAATGGAGCAATTTTATAAGGATGCTTTTATGTAATTACTAATTTATTTAAAAAAAAGACACCGACACATGTACATACCTACACTGCACATTCAACACACATAGATTCAATGTGTAATAAATAAACAGTTAAATACGCGTGTTGTAAAAGTGATAAAATTAAGTAATACATAATAATAATAATAATGCCTTACATTTCACACAGCATCATCTGGCCCCAAAGTAAGCAGAGCTTGTGTTATGGGCACATGACTGATATACTACTTATATACATTTTATTTTGTAAATACATACTTATTATACATAGAAACACGCAGACCCGAGACAAATACTTGCAGATCATACAAACATTTGTCCCGCGGCGGGAATCGAACCCGCAACCTTTTGCGTCTCAGCCGGACCTAAGCCCACTGCGCCACAGAGGTCGTCATAAGATAGCAGGTGGGTAGAGAAGCAATTTTAATAATATATTAAACATCAAATAATAATAATAATGCTACAGTAGGCGTAAACAAGCAAATTTAAACCCAGGTACAAATGTCACACTGTTAACTTATAGCATACCTGTAGCTATAACATATTGTAGGTAGGTAATGTGCCAATCCCAGAAAAGTACTATTATACCACACCTACTGAGAAACTTGGCAATTCCTTTTCCAAATATAACTCTTAAAAAGTACATAATTTCAGGCCTACTAAAATGCGGGACGGAAAAGTCTATGGAATTTCATTTCTAACGCGTTTAGCGGGAGAGAAAAGTGTATGGAAATCCATTTCTAACGTCTTATTTTTTTTTATTTCTTAAATGATCAGCCGGTAGCTATGGTTATTTTCATTATAGGTCAAACGACAAAAAGTTTTTACTCCAAGTCCGCCAAATGATTCATACCTCTTCCGATTTCCGAACAATATTTTGAAAAAAGAAGTTGCGGCATGCGCAGGAATTTCTTCGAAATTTGAATTTGGGTTTGGTAATTTTATTTAAATTAAAAAATAATTCTCCTCCTTATTTTTCTCGTAGGTGTAGTATAAAGCTATGTATCACTCGGGAGAAAGTGCAACTCCTACCTCGTGTGTACCTACCTCGATAGGAATTAGGCACATTCTCGCCTAGGTGTACAATGAACTATTCTTCAACAATATCACGTTCCTCGATTTTTCGTAGATTGACACGTTATTGCAGATGACTACTGTAGATGACTACGTTGGAACTGAGACTTGGTCGCTAACTATTGGCCTCTTAAAGATCGCGAGAAGTCGGTAGATGAAGATGGCTTAAAACCGGAAATCAATTGAATTGGGGAGGCCTATGTTCAGCAGAGGACTTTTAATGGCTGATATGAATATTGTTACGTTATAATGTACGTATACAATTGAAACTGTACTGAAAATTCCTCAATTTCGAGTTCAAACACATAAAATATGATTTTGTTCTGTAGCAGAATTTACCTATGGTGACCTACATGGTGTTTCCTCGTGTCTGTTGGATTGGAATTGATCAGATTATCAGCAAAGTTGGTTATCGCTGCACGCCAGCCGTGTCAAGGACCAGGCGGTCTACGAGCGGTGCCTAGTGCTAGCTGGCTTCCGTATTTTTATTTATTTTAGTTTCTAGATCGTCCGTTATCGGATTATGCTAATAATTCAAAAGGAGGCCATCTAGTACTGTTTGTAACTGTGACTGGAATAAGCCTCACTTGATAACCTCTGTGGCGCTAAGGTCTGGCTGAGACGCAAAAGGTTGCGGGTTCGATTCCCGCCGGGGGACAAATGTTCGTATGATACAAATACCAGAAGCCCGAGACAAATACTTGCAGATCATTACACACCCAGGTGTGTCTATGTATAATATTAACAAAAAAAAGTATATAAGTAGTATTTTAGTCATGTGGTACCCATAACACAAGCACTGCTGACTTTGAGGTCAGATCATGCTGAAATGTCAAAGATTATTTATTTATTTATTACTTAGGGTTAGATTCCTCGGGTTAGATAGACAGGCCTGTCAGCTCTGTTGGTAGTAGATCTGCCTTCAAGACCTGTAGGTTTATGGTACAATTCCCTCCCAGAACAAAAAATTGTGTGATGAACATAGGTGTTAGTTCTGTGTCTGGGTCTTATAAGTATCATAAGTATGTATTTAAAAATATATAGTACTAGGTCTGCGCGCAGCTTCGCCTACGTTGAAGATTTTTCCCGGAATAAAAAGTAGCCCATGTCACCCGGGGATAGTGTAGCTTTCCAACGGTAAAATATTTTTTCAAATCGGTCCAGTAGTCTCGGAGCCTATTCAATACAAACAAACAATCAATCAAATATTTCCTCATTATAATATAAGTATAGACATATTCTATCATTTATATTGCCACCATTAAAAAATTATACTTAGTTTGGGACTATGATGTGTGAATTGGCCACTGATATATATTTATTATACCGTATGTGAAAAAGAAGCGGTCCTTATTTGCAATATATAACAAAATAAAAAAAAAAATGTATTATTAAAAAAAACGTGTGCGTCTCGGGACGACCGACAGAAGTGATAACTTAAACAAATCTAACTAGCGCTGTGGGTAAGAGTAAGAGAGGAAGAGCCTGCCTACCGCTGCCGTATACATGAGAGAAAATTAAGCCAGAGCCAGACTGGCGCCGTAACGCGTTACGTAACGAAGCGATGTACCCTCCCATAAGAGGTTATCGACTCAAAAAATAGATTTTAATTCAACTTTAAGTTTTTTGTTATAATTATTAGTAAGAGTTAAATAAAACTTTTTTATTATTAATAATATTATGATGTGATAATGCACTTTCGACTGCTGCAAAGTATGTCTTTATTAATAAAAACTCCTTCCATCTTCTGAGTAGGGTGAATCTGGTGGATAATCGTAGTAACCACAGCCACAGTCTATAGAACAGCTACTTGTACTAGGCATGTACAGGTCAAGGTGTTCAGATTGCGGTGATTGCCGCCGTCCTATTTCTGAAGTGAACTGCCCGCTTGTTGTTGCAAGCCGAATAGTTTATTATGCCAATTTGCTTTCTCCTTGCTCTGAGGTCGTCTGGAAGAGATCGCTTTTCAGATAACCTTTATAATGTAGCTATATTAGTATTCTGAAATGGAAATTTCTTAAGGAAGCTAATGATTATGAAGATTGATGAGATCTCCAAAGAGCGTTGTAAATTTTATACATGTATCGCTAACATCTATCTACCTATATGTTACGACTTGGCCGTAACTTGGCCCCAAATCCAAATAATACCGTGGGCCCTATGCTCGTTTTCCATTTAGGTACAGAAAAAAGTTTAAATCCAACAATATTTTAAGATTTGAGTTGACGTCGTACGTCGGCGTCGATATAGTTATTCTGGAAGGTCTGGAGTCTGGATCTGTCGACGTGTCATTGACACTCGCCCGATCGATAGAAGTAGAGTGAACGGTTGATGTAAAGCTTTTATATCAGCCCTAGTATACGCGCGCAACTTCGCGTGGAGTTATTTTCTTATACCTGAATTTCAAGAATTTTATTTAAGGTTATCGACTGGTTACCGCCGGGTAAAAATAAAGATGCCTCGCCCTGAACCGATATATCGCGATTAATATCCGTGTATCGTTTCGCTCGAGATTTAGATCGCTTCGCTCGCTTGAACAAATATTTTAAAAAACACGAGTATGTTTCACCATTTTTTAAATTCATTTTAGGTGAACTACTGCTAACATTTTCCTAATGACCCATTTAAAACATATCAGTTGATCTCAACGGTCTCGTCCTCCGCCTACGATCTAATCACGCCTCCGCATTTAGACTGTTCAAGTTCACGGATTTTGTTTTATGTTTCGCGTGCCAACATTGTTATTACGAATGTCATATCAGCCCAGGAGTCGGTGACAATTTTCTTACGCAGTTACGGTTTAAGAAACTTTATTCTCATAAACTAATTACATAATATATTATAAGTACCTTAACATATAGCGAGCATACATAATAGTTTATTATGAATAATAGTAAAAAATAAAAAATAAAGGTAGTTTTACTTCATTGCCTAACAAAGTCAACACCACCGCTTCGATATCCGAGGCCTACCCGAGATATTTCGGTGCAAGTGCAGCACTTAGCGAGTTTAGAGATACACGGATCGGGCAGTTACTTCCTTAATGCTGTTACTTTCACCTGCATTTTAATATGTACCTACCGATTCAAGTTTTCACAAAAGAGGTTCGTCGTCCATCTGCAGCCAATATCATTCTAACTTTGACATTCTCTAAACTTGTATTAACTTGTATTATCATTTAAGGTCTTATTTTTGTTCGTTTTATTATAATTAGTGCTAGTAACCTGTTCGTACTTATTATTAAATAAATAAATAAAGTCTATCCTACTTATATTAAAGTTTGAACAGTCATCACCGTCCTACCGTTACAAGTGATTGACAGACATTTAGCGGTGTAGTGTGACCAGCATCAAGTACGCTACAGTATGACGTAAGAAAATACACACTGGCTCTTTTCTTATTTTCTGTGATTACCACCGAAGCTTCTTCTGACCATCAATCAACTTCGGCGATGTTGTGACTTTCGATAGATTGGGTTGTGGTGTGCTTTGACGCATTTGCTGGCGATGGTACCCTACACGTGGAATCGATCAAGGACACTGTTAATTTCCTTGTTTCAAACTCATTAACTTTATCGAACACTGAAATACGAATACATAATGGGACCTTTGATAAATGAGTGTTATTTTCCGTTTGTTCTGTTGAATGTTTATTTTAGTTTCTTCAGTAATCTAAGACTCAAAACAGGCCAAAAAAGGAAGTAATTGTATTGTTATATTGTTCTAAAGTAAGCAATTTATTTCAGTGTAGGCCCAACCTATTACAAACTATTCAGAGATGCTTAACTATTTGCTATTCCTATTTAGATATAGACACTCATTTATTTAATACACACTATCAGTACAAACAGAAACATTGAACTATTGCATAATAAATTAAAATGGAGAAGACAGTGAGCAGGTCATAATATTTGTGTGCCACTGTTACAAAAAGGTTTCGACTCAGCATAAAGTAGTTAGGCGCTGGTATTCTGTTGAAACCTTCAGCCACAAGACATGAGAGATATTTGTGTGGAGACTTGTGTAGATCTTATAATAACGAGTAAAAAGAGAAGTAAAATAAAATGGTATGTTTAAGAGCTAAACTATTTAACACAGCAATCTTAAGTCAAACAGATGGTTGTAATGCCACCTATAGCCGTTGAAAGGTCTAGACCGGTAATAAAATAATAAGTAGGTAACATCCGATAACGAACAGTGCACGATAAGGCCGTGTTATTGTTTTGATACAACTCGCGTGCGTGACGTTACGGAAACAAATCGTTGCTGCGCAGTACGAACCTCTTTGTGTTCCGGACACGAGCTTCAGAAGTGGGATGGATTGAGTACTTTGAGAGTTTTGGGATGTGGTAGAAGAGGTACAGCGAAACGGTGCTAACCCACTCTAATGTTTACGTGTTCATTCACACGCGTTGTATTGTGTGCGTGCGTGCGGCGTCGTTGCGCCTGCGCGAAACCGCTTGCGACCAAGCCCTCTTTGTTTGTTGACAAGCCGAGTCTGGTGAACTCAACAAGGCACTGGCACTGGCACTGCGTCCCGCGCATTCGCTTTGTGGATGTCGTGCGCGGCGAGCGTACGTCGCCTCAGCACTCTACTTTGTTTAGAGAACTCGTGTTATCGCGTACTTCGGCTAAATTTAGTGCAGTTATATTATTTTTTCCTTCTTTCTGAGCAATAATCTTGTGTACAGTGCCGTTTAGTGGACCATTGGCCGCGTTGCTCCGTAGAAGTTCGATCCTGTATTTTTCGACATCTAAAATTACGTGTTCGTCTTTGTGCCAGAAGGTAAATACTTTTGTTTTTCATACTGTTTTGTGTTATTGTGAGTATACGCTTCGGTTTTTACGCTTTATATCAACATCGGACGCGATTTGTTGAGAGGAATGTATTTTATCAACTTAACCACCGTGAATCGTTCCAGTACACCTATCTTATCGCGAGCTCGAGTGCATAAACAACAACATTATAATGCACATACGCTATGTAATAGGATCCATGTGTTGCATATTTCGCAATATAAACACGAAGGTTTCGAAAGTAGAAACCGGAATGGTCATTAAAATTGTCACCGTCGATTTCACCGCTAATGACCTGCTGCAGACAACAGTTGAAAACCAACGTCGCACCATCTCCAAGGCTTCTCTAGATACAGTTATAATTTGGCGACTTGCCGTAGAAGGCGACTAAATAGCGGTAACTCTTATGCTCGCCTGGTAGCCTGGTAAGACTCGGTAAGACATCTCTCGGCTAACGGGATTTGTACTGCACCGCGCGCACACGCTCTCGTCCGTTTCTGAAAACCTGGTACTTTGCAAGTATAACTAAACATCGTGACACACTAACTTTATATTTACCGTTATGTTTATAACTCAAATTATCTAAACTACAGTTATGATTACCCATTCAGATATTAACATCAACGAATTTGTGAATAGACTTGGAGTTAATAACGGCATTGACCTTAATGATGTCGCTAATAATAGGAATTTTGTGTTTGAGAGGCTTGTTTACTTTATTAGTGAAATCGAAAACAATCAAGGACAAATTTATTATGTGGAAATGATTATTGTTTTTGAATTATGAAATTTTTATATAGGGAGGTTAAATACTACAAATTACTAACACATTATTACATACTCAGCTGTTCTGCAGTGTTGTGAATACATTTCGCATTTAGAACCTTAGCTAAGTAAAATGTCTATTTATTTTCTATTCAAACTTTGAACAAAGGATTTACCTACTCTTTGTTTTGTGTTCATTTCTCTTAAATTATTTCAATTATAAACTTTGATCAACATTCTCCTGAACAATCACGGATTTCTCACTCAGAACTATTATTTAAATCTGGGCATTGACCGGGTAACTATGAAATTACCAGTGCCACGGCAAACACGAATACCATGTTTTACCTATGTTGTATTGCAAGATACAAGTAAAGAACTTACGTTTAGACATTTCTATAAAAACTATAAAACAGTGAAAGTTTTCTATTAGTTGGCATCATCGTAAATTCAACCTTTATACAGCCCATATAGAGTCTAAAGGGGTAAGGCTGAAGCCAACGAAGTCGTGGGTTAGTCCCTAGTAATAATTATGCTATTAAATTTGCGACATCAAAAACTAGTTTTCCGTGTCCTTTTTGTAAATAACGCTTACAACTTGGAGGTCAGATTGTTGTGATTCACTGCAGTGAAAGTTCCTATTCGGGAACGTTTATACTGGCAACACTCCAATGCGTGGTTCCACTTTTAGCTTTAATCCCTGGTTAGAGAAACATCACGTTTCTAGTTCAACTAGGCCATGGGATGCAAGTTTGTCAACAGCATATTGACTAAAACAGTCGCTAAACCATGATGCAAATGGCCACTTGCATTGATATACCTATAAACTAAAAACTGAACTAAAATAGTTCATATTTTAATTTTATTGAACTAAAACAACTATATATGTACGTTGTTGGCACGTGCCAAATAATAATTGACGTACCTCTAACTACGAACCCCTTTAAGACGACTTAAAGGAGCTAGAGACGACTAGAGACTCAGAGAGACGTTAAGCATTTGAAAACAAACAAAAAAAATATTCTTTATTCAATAAAATCACATGGACGACTTTGAATCGTCTTCTTACATGCTAGTGAATCTAGGTGCCGGTTTTTCCTAACCCCAGTTCAAGAAGAATCCGGCAAGAACTCGTCTAACACTTTTTTGTATGATCCTTGCTAATTTTGTTACGGATGCCGAGTTGAGTTGGAGAAGATTCATCCCAAGGTTTTTTTTCTAAATAATATGATATTTTATAATAGACAGTTTCTGTTTTATTACGTTCTTAAATTTGCCAATCGACAAATCTCACACACTGAACCACAACCGCGCGGCTGTAAAACAGCTCGCGGAAGAAAATGGTGTACCTACATTATATACAAATCCGTGCGTTTTTAGGTATCCACATTCCAACAAAGAAGCCTATTTTCGGCGTGAACACATCTAGTGTTAGAATCTAGGTACCCGAGAAAGTCTTCTAACTTGGGTATTATAATAACTGTTGTGTACAGCGGGGTTATTTATGTTTTCTTTCGTTTTCTAAAAAAAGTTTTCAAACGGCTCCAACGATTTTCATGAAATTTAGTATGCAGGGGGTTTCGGGAGCGATCAATCGATCTAGCTAGGTTTCATTTTTAGAAAACGTCGTTTTATCCGTGTTTTATACCGAGCAAAGCTCGGTCATCCAGGTACTAAAGATTACAGAGTCAAGCCACAAATATACAAAAATGTTTTAACTGCAATAAGGTTAACAAGATGTTTCCTACATTGTTGATAAAAATAAACTAATTACTTGCCTGTTCAATGTTGTTTTAATTTGCCCTCGCTTCGATCGACTTATTCAATAACTAGGAAGACTTTACGTCACTAATTGTCTATCGTATCACTAACTGACTTTAAGTGCTAGGTAGTTCTCCTCGACAACAATCAAAGATACAACTACTTAAGTGCATGTATGATTAGTTCAATCGTAAGTGGGTGTATCAACATCATGTAGACATCAGTAGCGCGGTGGAAGCTCGGCATCAGACTAAATAAGTATATGTTTTCGGTTAGATTTCCGCTGCAGCACAAACAGCCGAGATATTTATTTTATTTATTTCACAAAATCCATAGCTCTCATTATCTTCTTCTTATCGTGTCACTAGTTATTTCGGAACCAGTAACCAGTGTGGTGAAAGGATTGAAGTGCGTCTTAAAGGCTCCTTTCGTGCCCTTGGCACGTGTCTTTAAACTTTATAGGTTCTACGCAATATAAAGATTTTATAACAAAACACACAGCCAATAACGGATTTACAGAGTTTTAAGTATTCAATGTGCGCACAATATTTTTATTCGTATAGGACGATATTAAAAAAACGTATGAAATGAGACATTTTATATGCAGTTTATTTCAGAATTTGTGGGAACTTCATGGAAACAGTGACTCATTCTAATCGCGTAAAACATTCCACGAATTTTGTCCGAAACTGGGGTTAATTTTGTATAAGTTTCAATGATTCCCAGAAGGGCCTTGCATTGAATGGTTAATTTAGCAAAATACAGCATTTTGTCGGCTTACTTTACGTTATCTCTCGTTTATGCAAATACTTGGTAAAAGCTTACACTAAGCTAAATACTTTTCGTAAAAGCTTTTCGTAAATTTGTAAAAATTGACGATACGAGCGCGACCAACCGATTCGTTCGGCACCTCACTGAGAAATTTCGTAACACATGGAGTTGAAATAATAATAACAAAAATACTATTATTTGTATATTAATTCTGTTCATCAATTCGTAATACCACTTTTAGGGTTTCGAATCCACAAGGAACTCTTTTAGTATCGTTATGTCTGTCTGTCTGACTCTCTGTCTGTCCGCCCCTAATAAGAACTCAATGCTCGTAAACTTTTACTTTTAATTAGTAGGTATTTAGTGGTCCCTATAAAGTTATAAAATAAAATCTTTGAAAAATGGTTTTTAGGAGTACTTAACTCCCCTGCATATAAAGTGGAGTTGACCTTTTTTTATTTTACTAATATATATATATATAGTAATATATATAGTTGCGTAGGTCTTTCAAAGATATGACGAAATTTCTTAACAATTGTTCCATGCATCGTTTTTTTACAATTTTTGATAAAAAAAAATAATCATAAACTTTGAATTGATAATTTTAATACAGTCCAGTTTCTCTAAATTCCTGGATTTTGATAATTAAAAGGCACTCCTAACAGGTTATTTTTAACTCAACAGATGCGATACCAATTCAATTTTACTCTCAAACTTGTTTTTAATGAATAAAATATTTTTGACCCTGACCATTAAGCATTTTTGTCCTTACTGACGTCGAAGTCTTCACTGTGCATGGTCACATACACTTGGCCAATTTAGTTTGTATTGAATTAATTCGTCAAAAGAACCATCATTGTATCTACCACCCTCAGATGTGAGATTTAATGGTGAATCAATTTTCAACATTGACTGTTTTGTCAAATGGCTGAGTTTTTTTCTGCGTATTTTTTTTTGTTACGGAAACATTTTTATGAGCTAATTTTTTTATGCGCAGCTAACACCTAATTAATATATAAGAGGCATCAAGGCCTTACAAAGTATATCATCGGTACTTTATGGCATTTTAGAGACATTACTAAGTGTACACTTAGGCTTCCACATATAAAAATTCGGTTCAATTTTAGATACAGCAAGGTAAACATATGCCTAGTGTCATCTTAGGCCTAAAGATACTTTGTCATACAAAATTACGATTATAGTGCCCACGGCGTATAACATAATTACGTTTAAAAACTTAAAAGAAACCCGACTTCGTTTATATAAAAATACAAAATTACGTTTACGTGGATGTCATAATTTTTCCAGGTATTTTGATTTCAAAACCAAAGTACTGAACCGATTTTAATGAAATTTCTATGGAACGAATCGGCAAGAATATCCTTTCACATAAAAAAAATATTTAAATTTTTTTTCAAATCCTATCATAAATTACGGAGTTATGAGGTAAAAATATTTGAAAATATATAACCGAATTTATAACCTCCTTTATTTTTAAGTCGGTGTAAAAAGAAGAAGAAGAAGAAGACGTAGTTTAGTTGTGTTAGCCGCGTCTGTTAAGACTGCGCTGGGAATTTTGGCCCGGTTCCAACAAATTAAAGGACCATATTTTAAGTTTAAGAATGAGACCAAGCCTTTGTCCTGATTCTATCTTAAGTTTACCTTCATTCCTTGTTTGTTTAAATTAGACCGCATTTGTATTACTTATAGTGAAAGGATACTTTATTGTACTGTTATTATAAAAATACATTCATAGCACAGTTCTCATTACCATTGTATTATAATTTTGACCCTGTTTAATCATAAAATATTTGACAAAGCACAAAAATTATAGAGATAAGAAAATACAATGGAAGATGATCCTACCTCTAATACAAATACTTGGAAGAACGGTTAAAGTAATGTTATAAATGGTTTGGAGCCTTAAAAATATGGGTGTTTCCTACTATTTCCATGGAAATACAAGATAGAAAAAGTTGGACTAGCGTTTTTTCCAAATATATAATTTGGAAAAAACGCTAGTCCAACTTTTTCTATTATTTTCTATGGAAATTTTACTTTCCCGTGCCTTATAACTTTTTCAATAAGAATAGTAGTTCTTATTGAAAAAGTAAAATCAGATCGGAACCAGTTGGTTAGGTTATGTTAGAGTATAGAAAACAACGCGCAAGGCGAGCGAGCAAAGCGAGCGTTCCGCGGCAGCGGCCGCCGAAGAGCCAGAAGGATATAGTTACTATTTTCTATGGTTCGGTTGACTGGTTTTTTGCCGCCGCCGCCAGCAATGGAAATAATGGGAGAATCAATCCCAGTATTTGTATCAATAGAAATACCTAATGGAAATAGTGGGATACACATATAAATATACGCTTAAGATGTTATCCAGATGAAATTGTCCAATCCAAACAAGTGAACCGGAACGAACGCCAATAGCTGTCCTTGGTAGGTAAAGCAGTAGAAGCACCATTATAGTAAGTTGTTCTCCAGTCTAGACGTGCGTGCTTTTACGAGGACTTAAATTGCATCTTCCAAACTCCCGTCTCCCGTCTAGAGGGATATTTCTGCAATCCTTATAGAGCGTAAACTAAAATGCTGCGTTTCTAAACATTTTTCTTACACAGTGTCACAGTGTGAAAGTGTTACATAAGGGAGCCTTATTCATCTGTTATACCTACAGCAGCGCTTTTATCTTCTTGATGGGAATAAATAAATAAATAAATATTGGTGGATATATAGAATACTTATATATTTACAAACACCTATGTTCATCGCACAAATGTTTATCCTGGCAGGGAGTCGAACCCTCAACGTACATCGCAGAAGGCAGAGCTACCTACTGAGCTGACAGACACGTCAACTATCTCTAGCATTGAGCATTTCAAATGACATATCGTCAGCATTGGTCGCTTTAGAACACCTAGACAAGATGCACTTTCATAGCGCTCACGGCATTCACGTTTGCTGAAAGATTAAATTCTATGGATATGATACTAGCTTGACACTAGCGTGACAGCTACCATAATTTACATACAATTTTATTATAAGCGTGAAGGAAAATTAAGTGCGTCGTTTTAGTCTAGACCCCGGAGCCGAGTCATAAAACTCAGCTTCATTCATTGGTCATCGCAACGTCTCCCTTTACGAGCATTTGTCAGATTACCGATCAGCTACAGTTTGAAAGTTAATATTGCTAACTGTCCTTTACTAGTCTAGACGTGGAGTAAATTACTTAGTCTGGAGGCGTAGAGTAAAATAATTTAAAGTCTGGACAGTTCGAAATAAAATTACCTGTAGGTACTCTCAATTTGAGAAACACACTCAAACGGAACGCTGGAGTCTGAATAGTTTCCAATTCATTTTTATGACTTCTCTCCTTCCTTCCGAGGCTATTTATTCACGAAGTTTGTGATAGACAGAATGTGATGTCGCCTCCCCATCCTCTTCAGGATCTCAGTTTGAGAACCTCTTTTTAAAAGTAACAGAGCGATACTTAGGCTTAATTGTAACTGGCTTTCAGCTCTCATCAAGTATATGCTCTTGCAATGCTAATGAGCAATACAGGTGACGGCTGTTTTTGTTGCTGCTAGTCAAAATATTTCAGTTGAGACGGTGTCGACAGCAAATTAATTTTGGTATTGAAAAAATAGGCCGTTTTTGTGTCTATCTGCTTTTTAATTAAATAAATATTAGTTATAAAAGATATATGGTATGTATTTTTAATATTTTGCCTCCAACTTCCTCGGCTCAAATAAATAAATTGTTAGTTTTATAATTTAACTAGCTACCCGCCCCCGCACGGGTGCAATGCTGACTACAGAATAATTATCCCTAAGAGATAGACCTATACCATCGTGGACTTTTTTGTAAACCTTTTTAAGGTGTTCAATACTGTAGTACATTATTTTGATGTATCTCGTAGGGTTCAGCCAACGTTTGCAATGTAAGCGCACAAAAATGGGTTTATTTACGACACCACATTAGAAACCTCTAAAATTATTAGTGTTTCTCTACTATATTATGCATGTATTATACATATAAACCTTCTTCTTGAATTACTCTATTATAAAAAACTACATCAAAATCCTTTGCGTAGTTTTAAAGATATAAGCATACATAGGGACAGACAGATAGCGGGAAGCGACTTTGTTTTATACTATGTAGTGATCATTAAATAATGTCTAAAATATTAAACAATTATCATATTCTTCTACAGTAGACGTCATTTTAAGTTGCCGCTTACACTAAAAGATTGAAGGTAAGCTAATTAAACATTTATCTTTTTTACAGACGTCCTTATTTGAATGTTTTCTGATAAAAATATCCGCGATTTGAGCGGCGTGAATACGCATTAAGATCATTTGATTAGGAGTCGCCTTCATTTAAATTGATATTAAGTATTATAAGCATGCATTTAAAAATATTTAAGCATTCCAATAGTTACTATAGTACAAGCTATGCTTAGTTTGGGGCTAGATGGTCTTGTGTACATTGGTCCAACCATAGTATAATTTTCTATCGCGGTAATGTAACGTGTGTAGTACGACTTTTAGAATAAAAACTTTACAGAATCGAAGCTCTATTTTAATATTCCTAATATAATAAAAAAAATCTAGGGTAACTTAATAAAGGGTAGTTTTGTTATGAGAGCGTGTTATAATGTGTGTATGATCTGCAAGTATTTGTCTCGGGTCTGGGTGGTCTGTATAATATGTATGTATTTACAAAAAAAAAGTATATAAGTAGTATATCAGTCATGTGGTACCCATAACACAAGCTCGGCTTACTTTGGGACCAGATGATGCTGTGTGAAATGTCCGGTATTATTACTATTATTATTATAATATAAAATACTACATCGTTGATAGGAATGCATGACCTCATGTTGCTCTCCCCACTGACAGCTAACTGACAGATTTGCAATGTACTCGTACAAACTACTTTTACCTTGTGTTCGTTTAATACAAAAAGCGCTAGGACCGAGACGAGTCTCATGCTGATTCTTGCACCGAAATTCACCGAAATTCACCTAGCATATAAGATGATTCAGAGTGATCCTTATGATTGTACTGAATATAATATATTTTTTATTTGAATATTATAGCAATCAGTTCTTCCATCCTAGGTGATCGTCCAAAAGACGAAGATCAGTAGTTCAAAGACCCAAAACTGAGTAGACTGTAGACCGTAGTACAGAACTCGATAGTGAAACTCAATCATCGAAACGAAGACCTGTCAAAAATGACAGTCAAAGTGAGTTTCAAATACAGACAACTCCATATTATATATTTTCCTGGAGTTATTTCCGGTTTTGTTAATAATTTTGGTGTTTTTTTTTAAATAGAGCTAGACCTATTGACTCGGGTTTGAACAATTGGAATAAATTTATGTGACTTTGTGATTCGCAAAATAATAATCCGTATTTAATATGAAAAGCACGCGTGGTACCTACATAAAAAGTAGCCTATGTCCTTCTCCAAGGTCCCATCTATCTCTATACCACAATTCATCAAAATCGAAGAGCGGTTTAGGCGTGAAAACGTGACAGACAGACAGACATACAGAGTTACTTTCGTATTTATATTAGTAGGGATTAGTAGGGATAACAGACGACGAACTACAATATACGACTTCATAATACTATAAACAATATAAACACTTGACATTGGCAAAATTTACAATATTATGACACATGCCATCAACGAAGAGGAAGAAGAATTACGAGGTTCCTGATAATAGTGCCACCACATCAAGTGTTTCAAGTCTAGATAATTGTATGTACATAAGTATTCGAATGAATACAAAATATGTATTATCTAAAGAAAGACAAAACCTCGCGATATATTAACTACTCTTTGTCTTTGTCGAGTTTCTTTGTTTATTTTCTCTGTTGTATATTCGTGTAGATTGGGTGCGCTTTTGCATGCAATATTTTATTTAACTTTCTTATTGCATGCGTTTGTACTCTCGTGTTCTAATTTCTCTTTGCGATAATATTTGTTAATACCTTTGCCCACGGCTTGTTTGTTTTGGTTATTTAGAACCAGTGTGGTGAACGGAAGTCAAATACAATAAATAAACATAAATAGATATACGACACAGCCCCATCTAGCCCCAAACTGAGGATAGCTTATACCTATTATGGGGGTGACTGATAAAATAAAATTAGTTTATTTCAGGCACCAATATTTCTTATTTAACTAACTTCAGAAAAATGAGAAGGCTTTCAATTTGGTTTTATTTTTAATGTTTGTTACCTCATTAGTTCTTCATTTTGAATTGATTTGAAAAATTATTTCATAAAAATCGGTTCAGTAGATTTGTTTTAGAACCAAAACAGCAGGAAATAATTTCCAGCAAGTAAAATAAATTTTGTATTTTTGCTTTCCTGGGACTTACCAATGGTGTGTATGAATTGCGAAAAATGAAATAGCGTAAAATAAAAAAAATTTAACCGTGAAAAAGGAGGATGTTCTCAGGGATGTTCTCAGTTGGTGGTATTTTTATGGGCTCAAATTTCATTTAATGAAGTCGGTTTTGTGTTTAGTTTTTAAACCGTAATTATTAAGGACCACTGCAAATAGACTGCTTTCTTTTTTTATACATTCGGCAGTCATTTCTCGAATAGGATTTGCTCCTACAGCAAGTAGGTATTTATGAGCTTGTACTCACGATCTAATCGGATCCTCCACTCTTCTGTATTCTCTGGTATCTTATCGACGTAGCAGCAAATCCAGTTGAGCTAATTTATTTGCTCCAGCTCATGTTGCTCACTTTATTTATTAGTATTGCCTGTATTTATGTTACACAGTTTATTGGAATGTGTAGGTGTTGTGAAAATATCATAATACTTGCTACTGCTCGCGGTTTTGCACGAAATTCTTAAATCACATAATTCGTGTAACGCTTTTAACGCGCTCCGTGAACATTTTATCGGATTGTTTGAGTTTCTGTGAGCATGATTTATGACTTCGTGTTTCATACTATTTTTATTTTTTATATATATGTTTTAGTTTAACATTGATTACTAGGTATTATTGGCCGATTTATTTAGACTTAAAAATTTAGTATTAAGTATAATATATATAAATATTTCAATTAATTGTTCAGATTGACTTTAATTGTTTTTTTTGCCGGATATATCACACAACATCCCTTGACCCAAAGTAAACAGAGCTTGTGTTATGGCTACCACATGACTGATCAAATACATATTAAATACAGAAACACCCAGACCCGAGGCAAATACTAGCAGATCATACAAACATTTGTCCCGCAGCTGGAATCGAACCCGAAATCGAAACTTCAATTTGTTTATCCGTGTTAATTAAAGTATAATAAATAAATATATAAGCGTGGCGCTTTAATATCTCTGTCTTTATCATACTAATGTCAATGAAAAGAGATGGCAACATATTTAAACAATTCATTAGGTAGTTTGTAAGATACATATTTTATATACTTATACTTACTTTTACTTAACCCCAGACGGGTTAAACATGACAGTCGCGGTATAATTTTGTCGTCTTATTATCTCGTCTCGTCTTCTGCAAGAAAACGCGAAGACATCGTTACAATTATTTAGACGACCTCTGTGGCGCAGTGGGCCAAGGACCGGCTGAGACGCAAAAGGTTGCGGGTTCGATTCCCACCGCGAGATAAATGTTTGTATGATCTGCAAGTATTTGTCTTGGGTCTGGGTGTTTCTATGTATAATAAGAATGTATTTAAAAAAAATGGATATCTATATGTAGTATATCAGTCATGTGGTACGCATAACACAAGCTCTGCGTACTTTGGGGCCAGATGATGCTGTGTGAAATTTTCGTTATTTAATATCGCGGAATATTAACATCGGTGCAAAGTGTAAAATGTGGGTATGTGTTTGGACGACCACTTTAGACATTCTTTAGATTCTTCATCCTTTATACATTCTCAAAAGTTCTGGGCTCTGTGACTGTAAACTAATTTAAATTTTGGCTTCAAATAAATCAGAAGACAACAATTCAAGTTTAAGTAAGACTTAAGGCTGTACCCTGAGCAAGACCTTGAAGTAAACGCGTAGACGGCGGCGGCGTGGCGGGCGCTCAAATCTATTTTTTTTATCAGAATTGTGGCATTAAAAAAGGTTATCGGACAATGTTTTAATTAGTTTCTCTTGTTATTCGTGTAATCTCCAATTAAAAGGATATCAATTTTTATAGAATATATAGATAATTGAGTATTTTATAACCTTTTTCATAATATCTAAATAAATACAGTATTATTTTTAAATAATTACAGAAATGTGCAGAATAATATACCATAATATAAAATACATGTGAAACAGTTAACCTATCTAAGGATCGCTCAAAACGATATATAGATATCTCAACTAATCCAGATCACTCCCAAAGGGCAGCGTCCCCAAGACACTGGCGGCATTATAATAATAATAATAATAAATCCCGAACATTTCACGCAGCATCATCTGGTCCCAAAGTAAGAGCAGAGCTTGTGTTATGGGTACCACATGACTGATATACTACTTATATACATTTTTTTTTAATACATACATATGATACATAGAAACACCCAGACCCGAGACAAATACTTGACTCGAGACTTGCAGATCGTACAAACATGCGTTGAATGGCTTGCTAATACGCTGAACTAGATAGGAGTCGGCTCTTACGTCACGCGATGCTTCTACTTGACGTCGTGAAATATTTTGATATGCGTCTGTTTCCCAACGAGCCAGGTTCTCGACATCGAAAGGCTCAAATATGTAGTATTTAATAATTAAATAACAGTGTTAACTCTGTTATTTAATAATTTAATAATAGTATAACATAACTTTTAAAACAATATGAAACGAGAAAATTAAAGGTAAAATATCGAAAATTCAAAACATATTTTATTTCAATACTAGCTGCTGCCCGCGGCTTCACACGCATGGTACCCTACCTAAAAAGTAGCCTTTGTCCTTCTCCAAGGTCCCATCTATCTTTCTATCTTTATACCAAAATTCATCAAAATCTGTTCAGCGGTTTAGAACGTAACAAACAGACAGACAAGCAGAGTTACTTTCGCATTTATAATATAAGTTAGATTAACGAGCAGATAGCCACTAAATAGCGGCGAAATAATACACATTTTTTCTATAAAAAAGGTAATTTGGTGAGGGTACTGCCTTAAGTCACAAAATAAAATCTTAATTTACGCAAACGACGGTCACCTTATTCATTTAAGTATATATTCAGTACAGCTCATTCTCCTATATTATTTATCGGTCACGGCCCCGCGCGCCACTTGCCCTTGAATTAAATAACTTTGATTTTATTGTAGGTATAGCTATTGTATCAAACCTACCTGTTGATGATGATGCATATACATCATGAAATTAATATTAATATGAAATTAATGAATATTAATCAAATATTCATGGAAAATGCACACAACACCATCCAGCTCCAAACTAAGCATACCTTGTATAATGATGACCAGATAACTGAATATTTATATATTTTGAATATATAATTATGATACTGTATTGTTTGTATGATCTGCAAGAATATGTCTCGGCTCTGGTTTTTTATATGTATAAAATAGATAATTAAGTTTTAAAAACTAAAAAGAAAACCGACTTCATTGAATTAAATTTGAGCCTATAATACATTTTGAGTGGAAAGTAGATGTATTTTGTATATATATAATATGGGTAGGCCAAATAAACGCACTGCTCTAATGAGATAGCGAGGTATCGAAGTACACGAAAACATCATCGATGTATACAATTTTTAGATATTCGTTGGTTTTTCAGCTCGACCGATTTTGATAAAATTTAAATGGGACCACCAGTGAAGTATAGGTTTGAAAGGGCAAACAAAATAAGAATTTTCCAAATCGGTTTAGGCGTTTCCGAGTAATCGGTGAACGAATTGAGAACCTCCTCCTTTTTGATGAAGTCGGTTAAAAATAACGAATTGCCACTTAAATTCGACAAAATAACTTATATCATCAACTTAGATCATCTGGTCCTTACTTACCATCAGGAAGGCGTTGTGGTTTGCTGGATCAGTATGAATACAACAATAACGTTTAAAAAACTAAAAAGAAAACCTACTTCATCTTCTATACTTACTTACTAATATTATATACGTGAAAGTTTCTAGTATGTTTGTTACTCTTTCACGCAAAAACTACTGAATGGATTTTTATGAAACTGTACAATAATATAGCTTACACATCAGAATAACACACAGACTATTATTTATACAGATATTGTGTGTATTGTCCAAAATATAACGATAAATGTAAAGTAAGTAGGAAAAGATTCTACAATCTGCGAGCTATAATGGCGTGCGCTGCAAAAACCGTTAGAATTACACGTATATAATTTATAATAGAAAAGTATTTATAATATACTTTTCCCAGCTATTTTGATTTTAAAACCAAGCTACTAAACCGATTTTCTATGGGACAAATGCGGAAGTATATCCTATTACATAAAAAAAATATGGAGATATGAATAAATAGATATGAAGTAAAAAGGTAAATGTCGGAAAGTTTGAGGTCGGTAAAAAAACAGATTTTACTATATAATTAACATGTAAGTATGTTAATTATATAGTAAAATCTGTTTTTAGATAAATACAATACTTTTATAGTCACATAGTTATTTTTATATACCTACGAGTTACTCAATTCAAGCTATGACGTTTGTATTTTGGAACACCAGGAAGACCCTAAGCTTGTTACAGATCCAGCAATCTGTAGAATTCAAAAAAATACCATTCGTTGTTGAAAGTTTATGAAAATCTCGAACTCAATTAGTGCAAATTATGTTTACAGGTTCGACAAAAAAGAAAATGCGTATCTACCTGTCATTTAATATTCTTTGTTCATCTGAAGGGAGGAGATAATCGAAACCGAACGGACCGAAATTCATTGAAAAGAGATTTTATTGAGCTTAAACTTTAAGAATCTCTTAAGTATTTAATACTTATACTTACTAGCTTTTGTCCGCGGATGTTACTCGGTCTTGGGTTTGAAGGAACCGGAACTTAAATTCCAAGCAGGTGAATTTAAGACGGTCCAAAGTGATCCTTGTGATTATTTACAGAAAGAATAAAGTACAATAATAAAATATGACCTTTAGATAGCTCAATTGATCCAGATCACTTCCTGAGCGTCCCCCAAGACACTGCATTGCCAGATTGGATGGCAATGCTAATACGCTGGGTCAGATAGCTCTTGGGTCACGCGTCGTTTCTACCAGACGACGTGAAATAATTTTTAAAACGCGGGCTCCTGTTCCCCACGGACCCAGGGTCTTGACTCCAAATGGCTCAATATGTAGGCCTTATCAAGACTGGCATATTTGCGCCTTTTGAGGTCCTCAGCACTTTCAGCTGCCGCACCAGCTCCTTGATTATATTTAATATAGGCAATTAGGTTTTTAAAACTTAAAAGAAAACCGATTTCATTGAATATAAAAAATATCATCGATCACCTACAATTTTTAGATTTTCGTTAATATTTAAAAATCGCTCCACCAATTTCGATAAAATTTAAATTGGACCACCTGGTAAGTATAACCCTTTGGAACTAAAAAATAATTTTTCATATCGATTAAGGCGTCTTTGAGTAATCGGGTGAACATACATAAAAAAAAGGTTCCGACAAATGCAGAACCTCCTCTTGTTTGAAGTCGGTTAAAAAGAGTTCTGAAATTGGATGCTGTGTTTCATTCAAATCAGTTCAGATGTTACGGTGTGATTGAATCATAAAAAAAAGTTACAAATATCCAAACATCTACACAAACTTTCGCTTTTATAATATTAGTAGGATTATATTTAAGCTCGAAAGATCTAAAAATAAATGTTCAATCTTGACTTCGCAACAAAATAGGGATAAAATGGGATTTCTTACCCAAAATGGCTCAAATGATTCGGCAATTTTTTCAAGCATTTTATCTCATCTACGGGGGTTATTTGTAACCTTCAACTAAATAAGTCTTGTTATTAATTTATTCAACGATTATGTATTTTTAACCTACGTTCGTGGTTAAAAATACATAATCGTTGAGCTGGGGAGACTTTTGCCCAGTAGTGAGGACTACTGGGCAAATGTCTCCCGAGCTCGCATCTCTATGTGCTATGATAACCACACTGAAGTTACATTAAGAAGTAACATTAAGTAGTATATAACACTTTCGTATTAGTATAATACCTATGTAATGAACTCAAGTATAATTTGGACATACCTACATCTACCTACCATACGGTAAAGAAATGGTGCTTCCAGACAAAAAAGTATTTGAGAATATTAAACCTTTCCCCGTAGGTACTTACCTAATAAAACATTTGAACAGACTCGCTCGTTGACCCGCTAGGGATGCCAACAAAGGTGGCGAATAGTGGCAACTCTTTTTGTCTTAAACTCACAAATAAAAAAATATGTTTTTTTTACTTTTGTCTAGGTACTTTGGTGTTTAACCCTTTTTAAAGTTGAAAATTTGAAAATTTTTAAAATTTTATAAGTTTTCTTTCTCAATAAAAGATCCAATTGCGTAAATAAGTTAACATCAGGGTCTATCTCATGAACGCATTTAGCTTATATTTTTTTATCATAATTTACAGAAATGTACAGAGTAATATAAAATAAATGTGAAGCAGTTTCAGTTGAGCTATCTAAGGAGTTGCGCTATCTAAGGACCGTTTAAAACGATCTATATAGCTCAACTGATCTAGATCACTACTGTGTTGTTACAGTTGCCATATTTATTCATTAAAATGACGACATACTTCAACGCTGCTATAGTTTATGTGACTATATAAAAAGCAAGTCAACAATAAAAATAATAGTTAGTAGCCTTAAGTTAAAAATAAGTCTTCAGCTAACATTAAAAGTTGGCAACACTATAGAAGTGAGCTATCGATCTTAGTGTACCTGTAGGTGCTTAATGTGTACCTACGTATTTTTGACACGTTTACCCCTTGCGACCTTGATGATATGCAATGAGTGCGATGACTTGTGCTATTTTAGTCAATTGAAGTGATGCTTTCCGTAAAGTAAGTGTAGATCCAATTCGCTCCGTCTGACCTTCCCCTTTGAGTAATTATCTTCACAGTCCACAGTATTACCAGACTAGCAAAAACTCTCTAAAATTAAAACGACCTTATTTTACACTTAATAAAATTACAATAATTATATTAACTAATATTCCGAAGTGACGTTTATATTGGACTAGCGACCTGCCCCGTCTTCGCACGTGTGCAATACTGATACTAAATATACTACAGAATGTCTTTATATACAACGTTATCTAAGAGAATAACATAACCTAAGAGACAGACATATACCATCGCGGACTTTATTGTAGACCTTTTTACGGTGTACAATACTGTAGTACATTATTTTGATCTATTTCGTAGGGTTCAGCTAGCGAGCGTTTGGAATGTAAGCGCAAAATAATTTGTTTATTTACATTACATTAGAAACCTCTAAAATTATAAGTGTTTCTCTATTATATTATGCATGTTTTATACATATAAACCATCCTCTTGAATCACTATATCTATTTAAAAAAAAACCCATCAAAATCCGTTGCGTAGTTTTAAAGATCTAAGCATACATAGGGACAGACAGACAGCGGGAAGCGACTTTGTTTTATAATAGGTAGTGATTGTTATTGAATTATTATTGTGTTATCTTGTTTTTTATATAAATGTCTTACTTTGAAAATATTGTACACCATTTACCAAATGGTAGCATAGCGAACTTAGCAATTAATAAAATCTGTACATAATTTACCTATGTTCCACAATAAATGAATTATGAATTGTACCTAAGTCTAAATTAGAGTAGGTATCACTTGTAAATGACATTTAAATCTACTGAATTGACGTGTTTTAGATAATTTTTGACATCCTGTTAAAAGGTGTTGATTAAAACTGCGGAAAATAAATTCAATAAAGGAGTCAAACGTCAATTTGACTTTTTTAGAACTGTCATTTAAAAGTGCTACTCTAATTTGGACTTTGTTATAAGCAAAATAAGGTCGTTCGTATTAGAACATTTTAGCTAGTCTTGCGAAACTATAGAAATAGGTAGGGCCATCGTCCATATAATCAAAACCTTATTTTTGATTATGTTTAGTTGAAATATTTATAAAGTAAAGTCAAGTAAATTTATTGCCTGAAATACACTAATGATGCTGTGTGAAATGCCGGACACCATCATCTGGCCCCTAACGCATAGCTTGGGTATGGGTACCACATGACTGATACTTATATACTCTTTTTGTAAATACATACATATTATACATACAAACAAGACAAATACTTGCAAATCATACAAACATTTGCCCCGCTGCGGGAATCAAACCCTTAAACTTCTTCACCTTAGCCGGGCCTTGGCCCACTGCGTCACAGAGGTCACCAGAGAGAGATATTAACATGGTTATTAAACATAGTTAATTAATATGATATGAGAGCATTTGTGATTTATATCAGTCGCACTTTAATCCGTTCACCACACTGGTTAGAAATAACTAGTGACACGATAGACACTGGTAGACACTGGAAGACACTTCTAGACAACGGAAACTAGTCTAAATAAATAAATAAATCTTTATTCATTATCGTAGAGCTAAGTGTTACAATACGGAAAATAATATTTATTATTATACCATAATACTTATTATGTAACTATACTTAGGTAACTGCTTATAATATGCCTGAACTAGGAGAACCGGCAGGTCTAGAAGGTCTGGTGGTAGAGTGGAGGCACCCGATCGTTTCTACCCAATCTTGCATCAACATATCTACATAAAGAATGTGCCAATAAGAACATATTCCGCGGTGTAAGTATAGGTACAAAGAGAAAAATCATTAAAAAAATAATGAGAACATAAAACAGCGTCAATTGTGTAGTCTGAGACCGTGTCATATCATAATTGCATGAAGACACTTTCCAATACGATTCAATAGAAGTTAATCAGTAACTGATTACCGTCGCACAACCGTGGGAGCGCGCGAGACATGATGACATCACATACTGTGAAGTGTATAGTACCTACACGTTAATTAAATAAATAAATACCAGGCCCCTCAGAAAGTAATGCGAAAAAAGTTTTTATGCATGAAGTCCTGATTATTTAAATAATTAAAAAAATGCGATTATATACAAATACAAATACTTACCATAGTTTGAATTTAGAATTTTCCCTCCTCATATTTTTGAGAGCTAAATTGAATTGTCGTGTTTCATTGAAAAATAGAATAGTCGGGAACATTTTCGTGCGATGATTTTTTACGATTTCAAATGTGGTCTCAAACCGATGAGTCGTTTTCAAATGGCTTTTAGGTATGAAGGCCCTTCTAAAGCGATGACGACCATCTACCGTTGGTTGGCGTCTCGGGACGCCCGACAGAAGTGATAACTTAAACTAATTTAACTAGCGCTGTGGGTTAGAGTGAGAGAGGAAGAGCCTGCCTACCGCTGCCGTATGAGATGCATGAGAGAAAGGGAAGCCATACAGACTGGCGCCGTAACGCGTTACGTAACGAACGGTTTACCCTCCCATAAAAAGTTATCACTTCAAAAATCAACTAAAAGGGATACAGTTTTCATCGCCGGAAGATGCGTTAAAAGCGTTCGAAAACGTGTCCGCGGCGGACTGGAAAAAGTGTTGCGAAAATTGGTATACAAGTTACGTACTTCTGAACGAAACCGCATAGAGGCTGTTGGAGAGTTCTTTGAAAAGATTTCATAAATATATATTATCTATATAAGTTGGTTTTTCAGTTTCTCAAGACTTTCTGAGTGTCCCACGTTGGTAGACAATGCACGGCTAGGTGACATTTCGGACACAATATTTTCGGACACTTTTACCGAAATTACACATTCAATTTTAATTTATTTTTTAGCGACATTTCGGACACCATCAAAATATTGCAATGCACACAGCATCTAGGCACACTAAGCATAGCTTGTATTATGGTGACCAGCAAAACGATTTTGGAATTCTTGATACAATCAATGTCTTTCAGTTATGATCAGCAAGGCATTATTTCATGGATTAGTAGTATTGCGTACTACTACTATTTTATTTAATAACATGCCCAGTCTACGCTAATATACTACTTCTTACATATCTGCCGTTGCCGCTGGCGCCACTTTCGGCACATATATAAGCGATTCCCGCAAATACAGGTTCTGAACCTGTAGCTACTTAGTTACGAGTACGTAGTTATGTCAACAGAGACTCGACTGGCTCGACCGGTCCTTCTGTCTAGTCTCTGTCTTCCGGGTATCATAGAATAAGTAGGTATCGTAGGCGTAGGTAGTAGACGAACGAAACGAAACGAACGAAACGGACGAAACGTAAGTTCACGTTTAGTTTCGTCTCTCAGTCTTAGGTTATATAAATTATGATTAAATAAATAATAAATAAATCAATTATTTGCCTCCAACTCACTCGCACGCGTGCTAACTACCTACATAAAAAGTTATGTCCTATCTCCGTACCAAATTTCAACAAGATCCGTTCATTTAACGGTGAATAGGGAAGAAACAGACAGACATTCAGACAAGTAGAGACTCTTTGGAACATAAATTCGAAATATAAATATCCAATAAGGCTTTGAGGTTTTTTCAAATAAGAGTTGACAATAAAGGTTTTGGCTGTTGACAAAAAAAATTGTGGCTTTTAGACTTTCTACATTGTTAATATGGAATACTATATTATAGTTTTATTTAATATTTTTGAATACATTTGCTTGCCAATGTTCTTTGGTGAAATAAATTAACTTGCTGTATGACTCAATATCTGTTACCTACCATACTTCTTGTAAATAAATTATTTCTATTTCTATAGTTCTATACTCCACAATTACCCATACTAATATGGATTAATATGGCTACGATGGAACGGATCATGATGAAATTTAGTAAGCAGATTTATCCTAGGGACAGACATAGATTACGTTTTATGTAGGTACCACGCGTGCAAAACCGCGGGTAGCAGCTTGTATTTTATATTTTAGGATATCAGTATGGAGTATGGAAGTGTGGATATGTATGTTTAAGGGAAAAAAATAATCGAGTGGAGTGAAAAACGAGTGAGTAGGTAATATAAATAACAGATAAATATCGGTGGTAATGCACACAACACCTCTGTCCTCTCACTCGTACAACACTAATGGCAATATTGTGCAAGTGAGAGAGCGAATATAGAGCGAATTAGATTCTGGTATGTACCTTCAATTATGGCATTAATTATTATTATTCGAGAGGTGGAACAAATATGTAATGAGTAGAAATGTACTTATTTTTCACGTAAATTCCAGAACTATGAACCGTGCGCAGCATCATTAATACACAACATAAAACGGTCAGAGACCTACATATTAACTAGGCTATTATATAAGTAGCTATAACACTTTATTTTGTCAAAACAACGCGATATAAAATTTATATACTCTACCCAAGTGTGATTCACGATCCGAGATCGGGATGGGTGAACCACGGCGATCAACAGGTCTGTACGAAAATGTTTACACAGTATTTGATTAATACTTTATTTACAGAAATATACCAAAAACACATTACGTTACGTATAATAAATAAATAATGCTGGAAATTTCACACAGCATCCTCTAGCTCCAAAGTAAGCAGAGCTTGTGTTATGGGTACATGCCTGTTATGCTACTTATATACTTTTTTCTTTTTGTAAATACATATGTACTTATATATATATATATTTTTATTAACCTATACTTTCCCACTGCTGGGAAAGGTCTCCCCCAATTCCTTCCATTGGTGCCTGTCTCCGGCCCATTTCCACCAGCCTTTCTCGAAGGCATCGAGATCGCCACGCCAACGTTTCTTCGGCCTGCCCCGGCTACGTCGCCCATCTGCAGGCACCCATTGTGTGACGAGCTCTGCTCTGCTCGGCTGACATGCCCCGCCCAACTCCATTTTAATTTGGCGGTCTTGTCTCCGACATCTGCGATACCGGTCTTTGTGCGCAAAGTTGTATTGCGGACTCTGTCTGTCCTCTTCACCCCTAGCACACTACGCTCCATTGCTCGTTGGCAGATCTTGAGTTTGGACTTCTGAGATTCGGTTAAAGACCATGTTTGTGCACCATAGGTAAGAACGGGCAATATACACATATCAATGAGTTTTCGCTTTAGAGACAGAGGAAGGTTTCCCTTTATTAGCGATTTCATGGACCAGAAGCTCCTCCAGGCGTTTTCGACACGTCGTTCAACTTCTTAGTCTTGCCTGTTTTGGAAGGAGACTATCTGGCCCAGATATATATACTCATCGACGTTCTGTAATTCTTGCCCATCTACCTTGATTTTCTGTTGGGTGCTATTGGTCATTATTTGTGTCTTTAACTGATTCATCATTAGTCCAACCTCTAGGCTTGCTCTGCTTAGATCTTCAAGCATAGTTTGGAGTTCTGATGCAGTTGGGGCGAAAAGCACAATATCATCGGCGAAGCGCAAGTTTGTAAGCTTGTTGTCTCCGATAGATATTCCTTTATTAGACCAAGATCGAGTCAGCGTTTTGAAAATCTCTTCTAAAGTGCTTGTAAATAGTTTTGGAGAGAGCGGGTCACCTTGTTTAACTCCCTTATCAATTGTAAAATGGGGTCCAGAGCTTGTGAGTTTTATATTAGCTGTGCTGTTATTGTAAATTATTTTGATAAGGTCTATGCATGTTTTATTAATGTGTTGATTTTTTTTAGTTTTTTTTTTTAATTATTTATAGGCGAATTTTAACCAGCGGGCGACCACTAGTATTATTATATACATACTTATGATACTTATACAGGGAGGGAATCGAACCCTCAACCTATAATATGAAAATGCATGTAAAACACTTGGTATTTAAGGACCGTACAAAATGATATAAAATATAAAAAAAAAAAACCTTCGTGTAGGCTAAATATAATGGTTTGTTATATTCCTGGTACTTTTCAATAATTTGGGATCTCACCCGGAGATTCTTCGCACCCGTAACTCCAGGACTGGTTGGGCTCCCAACGCCAGCGTAGCCACTGGGGTCGCCGGGCCTTGCTTGTATTGTTCTATTCATAATTTAGGGAGGGTTTAGACCATAACCCACCACGCTGGTCTAGTGCGGGTTGGTTGGTAGGGTGCCAGAGCCTTGTCTGTTGGTCGGCAGGGTGTACCACGGGCCGGTAAGGTTGGCTTGGGTTTCATAAGGTGATATTCAGAACCCCTTACACCCCTTACATATTAAACATAGAAAAACACCCAGACCCAAATACTTGCAGACATTCAAACATTTGTCCCGCGGCGGGAATCGAAGCAACCTTCTATGTCTCAGGCGAGCCTTGGCCCTCTGCGCCACGTTTATTTAAGGGATTCTCTAGGGCACATGCTATAAATTGCTCGAACATCCCTAGTCTGCAACACCAATATTGTGTTAATATCTGCGGAACTCCCTCACAACAGAACGCCGTAAAACATAATGCTATGGAAGTAGATGAAGTAAACGAGTCCAGCAGTATCTACGTCGGTAAAGTTACGGATCTTTTTGACAGCGTGTGCCGCAGAGTCTCTTCGACAATTTATCTATCTGCGGGCCCCATTGCAACTATCCATTGATTATTATCTAAGGTAATGCCTAAAAACACTATGGTGGCGACGAGATCGATCTCTTTGTTGTTCATTTTAATTCAATTTATTTAATATAAGACAGTATAAAACGAATGCTTAGCGTGGGATGAGAGTAGGGAGATAATGATGCTTATAGCAAGGTGCTGCCCACTGCTTTGCCTTCGTGGTACGTAGATAAAAATAGTATTTGTTACTCAAGTTCTAAATCTAAATCTTTAATGTTTCATTCAAATCGGATTAAAAATTGCTAGAGATTTTGTTGTTCCGACGGACCAGCTTCAATTTTGTAAATTACGAACGGTCTTTATTTTGCCTAAACCAAAGTCCAGTTAGAGTGATTTTTTTTAATAAATTTGACATTTTGTTCCTTTAATGAATTGATAAGGATTTTTCGCTGTTTTAATCAACACCCCGTTTTACTTTTGGAAATTTAAGTGTTATTACAAAATGCTACTCTAATTCAGAATTGATGCAAAAAAAATAAGATCGCGTTTTACGGAATTTTAGTTAGTCTGTCGAAACTAAAGAATCAGGGCCTAGTTATTACATGATTGATGATTACATGATACAAACATCACCTACAAAAACTTTCACATCTATAATATTAGAGTTATGACCGTGGATCAAAAACTCAGCATTTCTTACGTTACGCTACGCAATATAACGCGACGCTAGTCGGTCCTTGGATACCCTTCGAAGGACCGACTTGCGTCGCGTCATCTTCTCATAGCGGCCGCAGGGACATTTTCTTCTGCTTGCTTCCGTGCTTTGGGCACGTAGCTTCTTAAATATTAGGCGTTGACGGGGGCCTTACGGCGGCCTAATAACTGCGTCATCAGACTTGGCCATAGACTTATTGAAGTAGTACCCAGATATTATATATCAAAAATCATGCGTGGCACTGCCGCCAGTGTCTTGAGAACGCTGCCCTCTGGCAGTGATTTGACCCAGTGATAGATCGTTTTAAACGGTCCTTAGATAGCTCACTGTTTCACTTTTATTTAATATTTTTGTATATTATTCTATACATATCTGTAATTATTTAAAAAATCGTTAGTATAACCAATTAACCACTTAATTTTGAATTAAATAGTAATTTGCGGTGAACAAATCACAAGATTACAAAAACGAATGACTAGGTGATTTTCAAAGTCGTTTCGCTGTATTTTAAAGACATTAATGATAAAGATAGGTCGACCTTTTTCTTTTATTTATCTTAACTACAGTGGTTTTATGTTCACACCGTATTCTGCCCATGATAATGGACACCTGGAATTGAAAGAGCACATTTTTTCGTATGTTGTCTTTGTTGGTTCGAAAATTTCTGTTATCATCTCTCTGCCCTTACCCGTCTAGATGGAATCGCCACAAAACTCGTTAATTTCTCCCACTCTCTCCTATTATTTGCCATCTATCTTACTAATAATAATTACCCGTCTAGATGGGGTCGCCACAACTCGTTAATTTCTCCCAGTCTCTCCTATTATTTGCCATCTATCCTACTAATAATTTTCACTCAAAATATAAAACTCGTCAGTTTATCTCGTGATCATGGCACATGCAACTGTGCCGACATATCGGGAAGCAAAAAAATATCATGGTAAATATCCTGTTTTGAGTGCAAATTATGTTGAAAACCATGATAGTTATATCCCACTAATATAATAAATCTCTAAATCAGGTATGTAAATATGTATGGCAAAATATGGCCTGTCAGCACAGTTGAGAGTAGCTCTGCCTTCTGCGCTCTAAGTTGAGGCTTCGATCCCAGGATAAACATTTGTATGATGAACACAAGTGTTTGTTATGTGTCTGGGTGTTATAAAGTATCAAAAGTATTTATTTAAAAATATAAAAGTATCAGTCATCTGACGCAAGACGGACCGAAACGCCTGGCGAAGCTATTGGTCGATGAAAGCACAATTTAAAGGTGATCTGCCTCTATCTCTCAAACGTAAACTCATGGACGTCTGTATCCTCCCAATTCTAACCTATGGTGCTCAAACTTGGTCCCTCACTGGTGTTCAGAGGACTTAACTCGAGGTTTGTCAAAGGGCAATGGAGCGAAGCATCCTCGGCATTAAACTAACAGACCGAATCAAAAATGCTACGATTCGCTCCAAAACAAAAGTCCTCGACGTAGCTGAAAAAGCTGCGAAACTGAAGTGGTACTGGGCAGGGCACGTCTGCCGCATGCCGATGAACTGTGGGACAAAGCTACCACTGAGTGGAGCCCTGAGACAGTGAGACGGCGCGGTAGACCACGCAAGCGTTGGCGTGACGAGCTAGACACCTTTAGCGACTGTCGGTGGCAGACAATGGCGTTGAACCGAAAGCAATGGAAAACTCGAGGGGAGGCCTTTGCCCAGCAGTGGGACAGTACGGGCTAAAAACAACAACAACATCAGTCATCTGGTCACCAGAATACAAGCTATGCTTAGTTTGGAGCTAGATGGTGTTGTGTGCATTGTCCACCCCAATATATAATTAAATATTTTTAGAAATTCCAAAACGCAACAATAGCGCGTTCAAATTTTTCTATGGTGCCATCTAGTTTGTCATATTTTTGTTTCGGGTCTGTGTGTTTTTCAATCTATAATATGTATACAATCAAAGAATATAAGTAGTATATCAGTCATGTGGTTACCATAACATCAGCTCTGTTTACCTTGGTTGGCTAGATGATGCTGTGTGAAATGTCCAGCATAGTTTATTCTTTCATTCGTCTAAATTATATGTATGTATGCTGATGTATTTTTGTGTGTCATCCGATAAATAAATAAAATAAATAATTTATTAGATCAATTACCGTGCCCATGCTAAGTAAATAATTCTTGTCAGATCAACTGTGCGATATCTTTATATCAGTTTATTGTCAACTCTCATTCAGTAGGTATATGTAGGTAATATCATAATTTTTTGACTAGTAAGTATTATTTTTACAGGATTACTAGCTGTCCTGTTCGCGACTTCGACTGTATGTTCAAAAAAATTGAAAACATTCTCTAATTCACTTGAACACATACAAAAAAAACATTAAAATGGGTCCAGCCTTTTAGGAGGAGTTTAATTATAATTACAAACACACACACAAAATTCTACGAAATTCTACATTCATTTTGAAGTTTCATACAATGTCATATTGATTATTTACGTCTTCCATCCAGCTGATTTTGGCATCAATAGCTTAGTTAAATAATTGTAGTTCAGCTAGTCTTTATTGGCGTTGCTATAAAGGCTATACTCACTTGTGTTTATCGCCAGCCACGTTCACGTCGAATGTCAGCTATTATCAATTTCTTCAATTGGATGGTAATTGATCTGCTTCTTGATAGATACCTACTCATTGCGATATTACTTCAATTTGTGGTGAATTGGACTGTGTTACTATTGATTAGCTATTTTGACCTCTATACAACTGAAGTTGCTGATTATGGTTGCTGAACGAAAGCTCCTCTCTCTTCCTTAAATGGTTTACTAGAACAAAATTCTTGTCAGGGTTAAACTCCCCTTTGTACTTGTTTTCTCTATTTTTTATAACTGTTTGTATGTTTTTTTTGTGAGTTAATAGAAAACGTCCTATCCTTACTAATATTATAAACGCGAAAGTTTGTATGTATGTTTGTTACTCTTTCACGCTAAAACTACTAAATGGATTTTAATGAAACTTTACGATAATATAGCTTATACATCAGAATAACACATAGGCTATAATTTAAAAAGATATTGTGTGAAATGGCCAAAATATAAAGATAAGTGTCAAGTAAGTAGGAAAAATTCTGCCGTCTATTCTAGCGTGCGCTGCAAAACCCGTTAGAATTACACGAAGTACTAATCCTGTGCAGACGAAGTCGCGGGCACCAGCTAGTAATACATAATTTTGTGTCATAACGACTTAGAAGTTATCGTCGTGTTTGCAGTTATGTAACCTCATAAGTCTATCACAGGAGGTCGGAACTGTCACCTCCATGAAGGCTATTTATACTCAATCATTAGGAAGAATGGAAGACCACACGCATGCCTCGTTTGCCCCTTAACTCCTATAAAAACGAACACAAATTTCATGTTGCTTCGTAATTGAAGGACAAAGTTTTTAACGGCAACACGAAAAGGGAGTTAGTGACCTTTCCGAGTGGTTTTTAAAAGATGAGTTGGGATTGCTTGTACCAGGGTTGGTGTGGTTTAGGTATCTGTTTTTCCCGAGGGAATCATCCATTTAATTACACCAACTTTATTACAAAACTGAGATTTACGTAGTTGGTTGAACGAATTACGAGTATGTTCTGGCTACGAAACCGTGAAATCAGAATCAAGGTTAGATAGTCTCTTAATTATTTATTCATTCACTAGGTATTTAAAACCAGTATGGTTATTATAGATTATGGAGTAAAGTGCGACTCAGAGGCTTCTTTCGAGCACTTGGCACATATCTTCGAACTTTTTAGATCGATTTCCTCACGTTGTTTTCCTACATCGTTTAAAAGCACTGGTATATCGCATAACAATTCTGCGATTCGAACAGCAAAATCTTTTGGTGCACGATCGGATTCGAACCTATGACTATAGGATCGGAAGGCGGGAACACTACCGCCAGACTACTAGTGCTCTCATTATTATATCTTGCGATTAGAAAAATAAACAAATGTAGGTAAATGTAATGACAATAACCTTTGCTATAATTTGCGTGCTTATTTACATAAAACAAACAGGTTTCCAATATTTACCGGAACAAGTATTTTCCACAATGCTAACTTGCCTATATTCCAGTTGCTAGTCAGCTGTCAGGAAAGTTAGCTTCTGCCTGAGTAATCTTTGTTCACGGCCCATTGGGATCAAATTAAGCGAAAGTCGACTCTAGGTTTTTGAAGCTTCATATATATGCATAACATTTTTAGGGGTTTGAAGTCCACAAGGAACCGTTATAGTTTCGTTATGTCCGTCTGTCTGTCTGTCTGTCTGTCTGTCTGTTCTGCTCTTCTGCCCGCACACTAATAGTTTTATCATGATGAAATAATGCACGGTAATTGACCCTACAACGTTAAGAAATACAATGATTACGTTTTAAAAACTAAAAAGACAACTGACTTCATGTATAAAAAAGCAAAATATAAAATTTTCGTTTTATCCAAGTGAATGACATATTTTTTAGTTTTTTTGATTTCAAAACCTAACTACTAAACCGATTTTTATGAAATTTATATGGGACCAATCGGCAAGTAGATCGTTTCACATGAAATCCGTTTTTCTCGGTTCATAATTGACGAAGTTATCAAGTAACAAATAAAAAAAAAATACAGTCGAATTGAGAACCTCCTCCTTTTTTGAAGTCTGTTGAAAAGATACCTTGTATGAGAGAAATAGTTTTGTTAACCATTTGTATGTTTGTGTATTTGCATTGAGTATGCCTCGAGTCTTGTCGAAATGTTTTAAAAACATACATACTAATATATTATATCTGTCAGATTTACATATTGTTTTCTCTCTTAATTTAAGTATCTCGTTCTATTTTTGTCTGTTATGCAAGATCTGTTTATTGTTTTGTACATCAGAACGTGCCAAGTAACGTATATAACGTTCTGTGCACTTCAAAACCCATAGCCCAGAGGACGGCTCACGGCTGACGTTCATAAATCTACGGCCATTGATAATGTTTGAACGTAGTGTAGAAAGATAGAGTATAAAATAGTTTATTTTTATTATTATCAATAGAGCTCTTGTCAGCTGATGCAGCTTCTTCTATGAGCTTCACCAAAGCAGCCTCCTTAACTTCTTTATACGGCTTGAAAACGACCTTTTCATTTAAATAAATAAATAATCCCGGACATTACACACAGCATCATCTGTCCCCAAAGTAAGCAGAGTTTGTGTTATGGCTACCACATGACTGATATACTACTTATATAAGTACTTTTTTTTTTTTGTAAATACATACATATTATACATAGAAACACCCAGACCCGAGACAAATACTTGCAGATCATACAAACATTGGCCCCACGGCGGGAATCGAACCCGCAACCTTCTGCGTCTCAGCCGGACCTTAGCCCACTGTGCTGCAGAGGTCGTCAAATTTATCTGGCTCATATACAGCTTGGTCCTGCAAAATTAAAAAAAAAATCTGTTCATAGCTTTTATCTATTTCTCATTTTATTATTATCTCTTTCTACTTTTCCTAGATGACCTTCGTACCACTTAACACCCTTCAACCGCCACTGAAATCAGTTAAGCTATTTTCGAGTTTTTAGGAGTATAATTTCTTGTACATATGTTACATATGTTAAAAATAAAAATAAAAGATTATTATATTACCACTATTATATTACCACCACATTATATTACCATTTTTAAAACGCGCGGACTAAATAAATACCTACTATTTATTTAGTCCGCGCGTTTTAAAAAGAAAAAAAAATCTAAACCATTCTCAAATCAACTTGAAAAAATCATCAAAATCTTGATCTAGCCGTGTAGGAGGAGTTTAATTAGAAACACGCGCACAGAAGATTTATATATAGATAAAAAATAATGTAAATAAGAATATAGGTATTTTTTAACTTGGTATATTTGTAATGCTTCTATTTAAATTAAAATAGGTACCTATAAAAAGGAAATTTATCGAAATTGTAAACAAGTGCTCTGCCATTTAACTAACCCATTGATCCAAAGAGATAAATAAATAAATCAATAATGCCGGACATTTATAACACAGTGTCATCTGGCTCCAAAGCAAGCAGAGCTTGTGTTATGGGTACCATAGGATTGATATACTACTTACATACTTATACATAGACACACCCAGACCCGAGACAAATACTTGCAGATCCTACAAACATTTGTTTCGCAAATAATCATAAGAACGCAAATAAGACTAAATTCAGCATAATCTTATAACACAGATTATGAAATGTTGGTAAATAATACACAATGAAGATATTATGCACTAGTACTAATCTCATTTGCTCTGGCGTCACACATTCTCCCTCTACGTTGACTTCGTGTTTTCTTGGCACCATCTTTGTTCCTACTTTCATTGACATTTCTTGCGCAGCATAATGCTATTCACATAATTCGAGACATCTGCATAAATAAACTGTATAAAATTATTGTTTACAGACACACTCGTTTCATTTCGATAGATTTTATTCCAAGTGTCAGCAGTCCAAATTAATCTTTATTTATATGACAGCTTGAATGGGCTTGTTGAAATAGGTCAATGATTCATTTCCGTGTGAAAATGTACCTACAGTACCTACCTTGTACCAAGGGCATCTACTTAATAATTTTGTTTGTGTTTATGTACGAGTTCCAATACTCGTACTCGTCAGTCAGTCAGTCAAATATTTTTATCCAATACAATCACAAGGATCACTTTAAAACGTCTTACATAAAATAGATAACTTTAAAAACATGGCTATGAAATATTTGTCGTGCTGTTATACTTCGTTATTTATGTATTGTTGTTTTAAAGATATATCTTAATAATGTGTATATTATATTATATGTATATGTACATCCTACTTCGTACTAATATTATAAATGCGAAAGTTTGTATGTATGTTTGTTACTCTTTCACGCAACGCAAACTACTGAATGTATTTTAATGAAACTATACAATAATATAGCTTATACATCAGAATAACACATAGGCTATAATTTATAAAGATATTGTGTGAATTGTCCAAAATATAACGATAAGTGTCATGTAAGTAGGAAAAAAATCTGCCATCTGCGAGCTATTCTAGCGTGCGCTGCAAAAACCGTTAGTATTACACGAAGTACCAATCCTGCGCAGACGAAGTCACGGGCACCAGCTAGTATATTATATTTGTAAGTATTTGTTAAGTTTATACATGTATGTAAGTATATAATTATATAAATACACCACACCTACATTCCCCTTCTCTGTTTATTTTTAGTCCAGTCCATCCAACGGTTGCTTGGTAGAATTCGCTATTAGCGATAAGAACGCCCATTGTATTGCTTTAAATAGTTAAGTTATTGATATTGTAATATTCCGTGTGGTAGTCAATAAATAGTCTATCTGTCTATCTGTCTACACACGAAGTGAAGTTAGGTGCCAATTCCTCCTAACCCAAGCCCGAGAATAACTGGCAAGAAATTCGTCCTGGTCCTAGCGCTTTTCTGTATGATCCATCTTACAACTAGCTTAACTACGAAAAAACTAATACAAGATTACAGTAGTCTATACATTTCAAATCTGTCAGTTAACTGTCTGAGTTTATTTTCTACACTATTTTTAACAGACTTCAAAAAAATTAGGTTACTCAATTCGATTCGTATATATATATATTTTTTATGTGTGTTCGCGGATAACTTCGTCGTTTATGAACCGATTTTGATGATTCTTTTTTTGTTAGAAAGGAGTTATCCCAAGGGTAGTACCATGATAATGAAACCAGGATCTGATGATGGTATCCCAGAGAAATCGAGGGGAACTTTCGAAAATCGTAGTGGCGACTAGTGCGTTTGTTTAGTTTTTATTAAAGTATTTTAAAGGACTACTATTTAATGAAGGTCTGGAGTCGATCTGATGATGGAGCCGAAAGACAGTCGAGGGAACTCCTCAACGATTTACAGCGATTACCTGGTGTTTGGGCTTGATTATTTTTTATTGATGAGAACTGTACACCTAGATGGGTTGTGACTGTCATTAAGGGTCTGATGATGAAGACGAAAGACAGTCAAGGGAACTCCTCAACGTTTTACAGTAGCTACCTTGTGTATATACATGAAGTCGGTTGTCTTTTTAGTTTTTAAAACGTAATTATTAAAATGTTGTTTCTTTTTAACTCAATTCTGCCGAAACGGCTGAACCGATTTGAATCACAGATACACAGATGTTTGTGATACCATCAGTATCTCTGGAATAACATATAGGCTATTTCAATGCAGGTACCACGCGTGCGAAGCCACGGGCAGAGGTTAGTATAATAAGTACTTTTATGTCTTCTTTACTATGCTATAGTACGTGTGGAAGGTAGGTAGGTAAGACTATGATCATGCTGAAAAGGCGCGCTCAGTTCCAGTCAATTCATTACGCATTCAGCGTATTTTATTGTATTCCACTCGCGTCGAGACAAGTGGCTATATGTAGTTATTCGTTTATTGTGGTTACTAGGCTGTGTAACCGTATCCAGGGGGCCTACTCTTGAAATCGATAAACGATATATCGGGACAATATTCGAGCAAAACCCTACTCTTAGTTACATCGTTTCGACTCGTTTTGGGCGATGGAACGATCGATATTACTCGACTCGACTTTACTTGACGCTCGACATCGTATCGTTATCCTCCATAACAGACGATTAATTTGAATGTGAAAACGAAACAATTATCAGTTCGACTAAGTTTGACATACATTCCAACGACATTATCGTTTCGATATATCGAAATCGTTTCACAGAATGCATGCACAGAATGCATTACTATCAAAAATAATAAAAGGTTCTAAGCATATGCGTACAAAGTCGCGGGTAATAGCTAGTAGTATATACAAACGCGTGTTAAGTCGCAAGGCCCTTTGCGATATCTTGACTTTTCAGGGTCATAACAACCCGGTCATTGACCTGGATGACCAAGAAAAGATCGGTGTATTTTATAATCACACATTTCTAATGTGTTGTTTTAATCTGTTGCTATCTTTATTTATTGACAGTAGAATGACAAAGACAGGTCATACTTTAACGCCACGAGCTGTGATAATAAGATAGAGGGTGATTATTTTTTGCAAACGAAGCAAACATTGCGCTTTCCTATTATACTATATTTATAATAGTAATTTTGCTGTTTTTATTTAAATAGAGCTAGAGTTATTGGCCTCAATTCTGTTGGCACCAACCTAACTAACTTTAGCTAAAATTAGTCTTTGAACTGTCAAACTAACCTTTGGTATTCTGCTGCTACCAACTTATCCTAATTTAATTTTATCTAACTTAATTAAGCGTTCCTAATTTAGTGAAATGGTACCAACCGAATAGGTTTTACAAATGCTATGACTATATAAATATATTTTAGACAATTCATAATTTTAGAAATGAACTAACCGAATTGCCACCGTTGACTCACGTATGAATAATTGGAATAGAAGCTTTGTGTTTCTACGTGATTCGAGGAAAAATAATCCATAGTTATTTTATATGAATGGCACCATTTTATATAAAACTAGCTGCTGCCCGCGGCTTCGCGCGCGTGGTACCTACATAAGTACAAAAGTAGCCTATGTCCTTCTCCAAGGTTCCATCGATCTCAATACGATTTGCGATTTAAGCGCACAAAAATATGTTTGTTACGATATAACATTACAAAACATTGTATTTTTCGGATATTTTGTACTATAATATGTATGTATTATACATATATACCTTCCTCTTGAATCACTCTATCTATTGCTGAAAACTGCATTAAAATCCGTTGAGTAGTTTTAAAGATCTAAGCTAACACAGCGGAAGCGACTTCATTTTATACTATGTAAAGATAAGATAAACGACAAGATACGTCTTAGTGACATACTATAAACAATACTAGCTGTCCGCGCGCAGCTTCGCCTGCGTCGATGATTTTTCGCGGGACAAACCAATTTGCCCGGGATAAAAAGTAGCCTATGTCACCCGGGGATAGTGTAGCTTTCCAACGGTAAAATATTATTTCAAATCGGTCCAATAGTCTCGGAGCCTATTCAATACAAACAAACAATCAAATCTTTCCTCTTTATAATATTAGTATAGATAAACACTTGACACTGGCAAAATTTACATTATTATGACACATAACATTAACAAGGAATAACATTATGGTTAAAATGTCGCACCATTTCAGGTACCTACCTAATAAAAGAGAAACTAGAACTTAGAACTGTTGAATAGTCCTATAACCTAATTGGAACCTCTATACGTTAATTTAACTCAACAATGCCCCTGCGGGCCTAGCACGGCACGAGGAGAAATAGTCTTTCCACCTTTTTATCCACCTGTCAGTGGAAATACACCACCACCTGTCCACCACAGGTGGATAAAAACGGGGGAAAGACTATTTCTCCTCGTGCCGTGCTAGACCCGCTGGTTCTGTTATTTCGCTTATTAAGACGGCGCCCACACCAAATTAACTTTTCTATGTAAAAAAATGGTCTGTTTTACAGCTATTTAGTGGCTCGTTATTTGAGGAATAATAGTTATAAAAGAAATCTATACCTATAAAAGAGCTTAACCTGACTGACTGATGGTACCAACCATCTAGTCACACACGCACATGGTGTGTGACTAGAAAGAGAAACAGAGAAGAACGCATCAGCATATATTACCTAATATTAACTAATTCAGGATATAATCTAAATCTACAAAAGAGCTGACTGACTGACTGACTGACTGATTCATCATCGCCGAGCCGAAACCGCTGAAACCAGAAAGCTGAAATTTGGAAGGTTGCTTCCTTTTACAGCAAAACCACCCACTAAGGCGGGTTTTTTTGAAATTCAACCCCTAAGAGGGTGAAAAGGGATGAAAACGAATGTATGAAACTTTTTAACGCCTAGTGCGAATTGCTTGAATATTAATATGAATAAATAAAATGCAAAATAAATAGACACGTGTTTCAGGATTTTTCAAAATAACCCTAACAAAGGTATAAAATAGGGTGTTCAGTTTTAACGGGTGGTATGATTTCATAGAAACTTGGTTTGGTTTACTTAAAATGCAACATAAATGGACACGTGTTTCAGGATTTTTCAAAATAACCCTCATAAAGGAGTAAAATGGGCTGTGAATGTTTGTATGACAACTTTTTATAGGTGGTGGGTGTGATTGGTTTGAAACTTATCAATAAAATTTGGCAAGGAGATAAAAAGCATCCTGGGAAAGGATTAAAGCTACAATTCATTTAAAAAAAATGCGAACGAAGTCACGAGCAACAGCTAGTAGAGTATATAGTTTCAATATTTTGCCTCTTAATTGCTCGTTTCAAACGATAAACAAACATACAAAGCTAAATCCAAGATGCCACTGAGATCTTTACTCGCTGCGCTCACTTGATTAATTAGAAGGTAGCGAAGTTATAGTATCAAGGTAGGATCAGGGTCATCAATCTCTACCTCTACACAATTTGCAATAAAATCGCCATCTATCGCGAGAATGGGCAATAAAAATGCCTCATTAAAGAAAACAATATGTGATTTGAGAATAACGAGGTGCGTAGCGAATCTAGAACTGCAACAAATACCTTGTAATAAAGTAGAAACTCGCGGAAGCTGATTCTATAGAAACGGCAATACAAAACTGAACTCTGACTCCGCGTGTTTTGATTTATTATCGAGTACAGTTTTCCTTTTCAGATTATGTAAATGAACACAGCTGTGAGGCAGCATGGTTTGTTTTGCTACAACACCAATTGAATCTAAACCTTATACGCGTTGGTATAAAGTTGATGTTTTCTGACGTGGAGTTAATGCGCAGCTTATGTTATCTGGTTGCATAAGAGCAAGGGCTATTGTGACTTTATCAGCTCGAGCTTGTTTGACTGACGCAATTGCAGGCGCATGTTCATTCGGTCTATTTAAAACTTCCTATTATCCATTATTCAAAAGGTCCAATACAACTCTAGAGCCACTATTTCGTTGAAAATAATTACGTTTTAAAAACTAAAAATAAAATCGACTTCATTGTATAAATTTTTAAGGGAAATGAATTGAGAACCTCATCCTTTTTTTGATTAAAATGTTTTTATTTTACGCTTTTTAGTAAGTACCTATTTATTATGTTTCGAAATTCGTTAACACCACCGGAAAGTCACACGAAAGCTAAATATCGAAATGTCGTTTACTTCGATGACATATTTTTTCCAGCTATTTTGATTTCAAAACCATATTACTGCACCGATTTTGATGATATTATCTAAGGGACCAATCGGGAAGTGCATATATCCTTTCACATGAAAAAATATGTTTTTTAAATCGGTTCATAAAACGACTTAAATATGACTTATGTTATGAGGTAACAAAAAAAATACAACCGAATTGGGAACCTCCTTCTTTTATTGAAGTCGGTGAATAAGACTGAAAAAATATAAGCATGAGCAAACGTGTTTTTACTCACGTATTATTTTGCCATTGAAGGCACCGAAAGTGAAAATGCTTTGATTATCCCACAGTTTATTTCGTTTTTGGAAAACGATGAGAGATACACAATCTGTCAACGCTTTCCGGTGACACCAACAGACTCTAGAACGGGCCAACCATTTTTTTGAAACTTGGCACGGAATAAACTCTGAAAATTAAATTCTATGCAGAAGGTTTTATATAATATACCCATTACAGTGACACCACATATATCCGAGCACGTTTTGCCGACTAAGCTCAAAAAGTTTGTTTTTACCCACCGACTGAGCCATCACGTTTGCCGAAACGCACGAACAACGAATTAAGCATAAAAAAATTCACCTTGAACTTTTTCTAGGCCACTTCGTTACATAATCAGATTTGTCGATTGAGTTGAAGTTTGTTTACGATCATAGAGACATTATTGTGAAGCAAGTCATGCGCAGCTGCATTGCATAACTTACTTCCTTTATACATATATAAGTGTATTGCCATTTGTGTTTTGTTATTGTAAATACTTATCTAATCTAGTAAGACATTATTTATAATAATAATAAAATTAAATGAACTTTATTGAGAACATGACATTTTAGGTCCAAATATTAGGTACAAATATATGCTACGGTATAACGTGTCCTGCAAACGGCGGTCTTATCGCATATGGCAATATCTTACAGACTGTGGCGAAGGCGGGTTCGATTCCCGCCGCGGAAGAAATATTTGTATGATCTACAAGTATTTGTCTCAGGTCTGGGTGTTTCTATGTATAATATGTATGTACTTACAAATAAAAAAAGTTTTTAAGTAGTATATTAGTCTTGTGGTATCCACAACACAAGCTCTGCTTACTTGATGATGCTGTGTGAAATGTCGGGCATTATTTATTTATTTACAGCTTTCGCCCGCGGCTTCGCATGTATGTGCAGATTCAGATTACAGATCCAAACTAGAGACGACTAGACTATGTTACAGAGGGACCTCTGTAATCCTGTATAGTTTTCGATTTAGGACGAAGAATGAAAAAAAACCTTTTCCTTTTTTTATAAGTATAGGTAGGTACCTAATCATTTTAATTATAATTGCATGTACCTAAAAAATTTGAACGGAACTCTCGGTGGTCGAGTCCGACTCGCACTTCACCGGTTTTTTTTAATAATTAGCGCACGCTATGGTGTCCTTTAATTGGTCCTTTACGTATAGACATTAAAACCTTTTAAGAAAATTATTTAATTACATGTATTACTAGGAGTTTCTACAATTGGATGCCTTTATGCCATATATATGTATTCTATCAGTCATCTGGTCACTATAATACAAGCTAGATTGTGTGCATTGTCCACAAATATTTTTTAAATGCAAGTGATTAACTATTTGTTTTATCTTTCAGGTAAAAACGCAACGCCTCTCGCCTCTCGTCTTAAGATTATCGTGTAAGTCACTATTATCCTACCGATAAGAGATTTCTGCGGAATCGGGTATTTCCAAAACACCGTTTTTTTTACAAATACTTTTTTATGTTTTTAAAATAAGGTGTTATAAATGTTTTTTGAAGCATGAAATGAAATTACCATATGGTTTTCTTCGAGAGGAGAATCTAACTATTTGGATAACCTAAATAATATTTTTCACTCAAAACGGGATATGTACCATGATATATGAGTTTTTCTGCTTCCCGATTTTTCGGCACAGTTGCATGCGCCATGATCACGAGATAAACTGTTTATCGGGAAGCAGAAAAACTTAAATATAAAATATCCCGTGTTGAGTGAAAATTATTTTCAAAACCATTGATAGTTTTAAAACCTAAATGATTACCCTGACCCCTAGAAATGGTTACGGTCTTGCAAAGTAATATTATCATACGGCGTAATAATTGTTATCACATCGTTCGCTAAGACTAAGATCGTTGTAATAAGACTATTTATATAAATGTATATACATATATATCTTATATATAAAATTCTCGTGTCACAGTATCTGTAACTAAACTCCTCCGAAACAGCTTGACCGATTCTTATGAAATTTTGTGTGTGTATTAAATAGGTCTGAGAATAGGACGTAAACTATTTTTCAAACCCCTAAGTAATAAGGGTAGACTATCCCAAAAAAAAATTGTGACAAAATTTAAAATAAATAAGTAATTAAAAATATAACAAAATATGCATGCATAAAAAATAGGCATTAAAAAATACATACAACTCTAAATTTTCACACTTCTACCACCAACCCCAATTTTTACCGGTGTCACTTCTCACCCCGTAAACAGCATAATTTTCAATGAAAAGATAAATATACACCTAAAAATAATTTATATAGCAGAATAACATTTGGCGGGTCAGCTACCATATAAAAATATATATACTGGCCTCTCTGCTCATTTGGTGGTAACTCTGCCTTTTGCACCGTATGTTGGGGATGCCGATTCCCTCCCAGGATAAACATTTGTGTGATGAACATAGGTGTTTGTTCTGTGTCCGGGTGTTTTAAAGTATCATTAGTATGTTGTTAAAAGTATATAATGTAATTTATCAGTTATCACCATAATACACTTCGCGTAGTTTGGGGCTAGGTGTACTTCCAAATGTTTTTTCTATCCAAATACCTACTGAATCATAATGCAATTTCTAGTTAATAATAATAAAAACTTCAGTGCTTATAGAATGGCTGGTATTATAATTTATACTGTGTCCCAGTGCAATTTGTCGGGGGAATCTATAGCTCGGTGGAGGACTATCAATCATTTTCTTTCTCCGCCTAATAACCACTCAGACGACGCCTATTTTTGGATTTGTTTCGCTTTTTGCGCATAGCAATCCAGCAAATAGATTACTGGCAATCTTCAGTGTTAGAATCATTTTATGTGTAAAGTTATAAAAGTTATATAAAGGCTGTTCCCTGAGCAAATTACCTTGATGCATTAACGATGCTCAAATAAAAAAAACAATAAGAAATTTAAAAACAGTTAAAGCCTAGTGTAAGCTTAATCTTATTGCGTAAAGATAAAACCCTGCGAAAGCAGAGAATGTGTCACATTTCTCGGCTGCACCAATGCTATAATCCTTTGAGTCAAAAAATAATTATTCAATACATTTACAACGATACCATTGAAACGTCTTACACACTAGGTGAATTTAGGTGCCAATTCCTCCCAACCCAAGCCCGAAAAGAACTGGCAAGAAACTCGTCCTGGCTCTAGCGCTTTTTTGTATGATCCATCTTATAACTAGCATAACTACGAAAAACGAATACAAGATTACAGTAGTATATACATTTCAAATCTGTCAGTTACCTGTCTAAAGGCAGAGCAACATGAGGCCATGCATTCTTATCAATAACTAGCTGACCCGGCAAACTTCGTACCGCTTCAGAATAAAAAATAAAAAATAATAAAAAAGCAAGCATTAATTTCATATTTACTCACCTTTTAAACCTTCCCTGGACTTCCACAAATAATTCAAAACCAAAATTAGCCAAATCAGACCAGCCGTTCTCGAGTTTTAGCGAGACTAACGAACAGCAATTGATTTTTATTATATAGATATAGTAATTTATATCAAAATACGCTTTCTTCAAAAAACTATCCTTTATGTAACCTTTAAATTTCTTAATAATGAGTTAAGTTGCATTTTCAGGAAGCTTATTATATGGCATGTTCCCTCTTCCATGTTCCTGTAATCTATCTCCAAACTAAGCATAGCTTGTTCTATGGGAACCAGATCGCTGATAGAATCTTTACTAATATTATACTACTGAATGTATTTTAATGAAACTCTACAATAATATAGCATAATAATATATAAATAATAATATATTATACTATAATAATATAGCTTATATATCAGAATAACACACAGGCTATATGTGTTATTCTGATGTAATAATAATATATAATGTATAAAGATATTGCGTGAATTGTTTAAAATAAGTTAAGTGGTAATACGATAAGTGTCAAGTTTTTAAGTAGGAAAAAAATCTGCTATTTGGAAGCTATTCTGGCGTGCGTGCGCTGCAATAACCTTAAGAAATACATGAAGTACTAATCCTGCGCAGGCGAAATCGCGGGCACCGGCTTACTTGTATAATTTTAAATACATGGTTATAATACCACAAACACCCAGACACAGAAAAAAACATCTATGTTTATCACACAAATCTTGGTCCTGGGAGGGAATCAAATCCTCAACCTATAGTGTAAAAGACAGAGCTACCAACTTATTAGTGAAGCCGTCTTACCTATTTTACTGACCTTACCATTAATTCGATTAAAAAACATTATTGCACAGTTGGATTCAACAAACACACGTCATTAGTATCAGATCAGATAAAATCCTTATTTAGAACAAACCTCTTTGCAAATAATAACAAGATAATGACCGATAACTGTTACGTTATCGCAGCCTTTATCTTATTTGTTTTGATTTCTGGGTCGCTGACACATTTCTTTTAATTCATGATAACACGCACGTCGTAGGTAAGTCACGTTACTTTATACTCTACCTACATTTAAGTCGTGGAAAGATTAAAAAAAATGTTTGGACAATTCGCTCTTTCGTGGGTGGTTTTTTGGTGACTGGTTTACGTCGGTACATGATGAGGCCGAATGTTTAGATTCAGCGTACTAACAGCGTAGGCTTGTAAATAAATATTAGTGGAGACATTGCACAACATACATCTAGCCCCAAAGTCCCCAAACTAAGCATTGCTTTTATTAAGGTGATCCGATTACTGATAGAATACTTAGACACTTATAAATACATACTTATGATACCTTTATAATACCCAGACACAGAACAAACACGTCTATCAGACAAATGTATATCCTGCGAGGGAATTGGACCAACCTACAGCGCAGAAACCAGACCTTCTACCAACTGATCTGACAAGCAAATGAAATGCATTTCGTTTTACTGAAATATTATGATTCTTATAATTTCATTGTTATTTCGAACCAGAGATTCCTTAAACAGTTTTTTGATCTTTCTTTAGTAATCTTGACCGAACAGTTGGTAATCCCCTCGAAGCAGGTCTTCCAAATATAAATAATATAAATACTTCTTTGTCTAATTCAGTCGACCGTTCTCAATGAGACCTATCAGTGTCCTTCGGACAAATTGTCGGCTATACATCTAAAAACACAACAAAAAACGAGATGTAATCAAAGTAGTAAGTAGGATTTGATCTTCCTGCTTTAATAATAAAGTTCAAAATTGATTGTTACATCTGTGCCTGTCTTCACCGAGTCTTATTGCCATGTGGTGCACGTTGAGATTGTCGGTCTTAACAAAAACCCATTCATTGTCCCAGCCCATGGTTCCAGGTAGGGTCGAGACATGAATACAGATCTAGATAAATAAAGCACTTTATGACATAAGTTTGGCAAAAAATAACAGAACTTATTTTTATCTTTGACTGTCTTAGGCCCAGCACGCACTAGCGAATTAATCCGCGCTGTTTAAACCGCACTAATCTGAATTATGGGACTTACAACATTCTTTTTCGGGTAGTGAATGAGCGAATGAATCCGCAGATCTGCAATGCGCGATAAGACTTACTGGTGAACCTTGGTGAAAGATTTTTTAAGATGTCTTAAGCTATTCGTCAAGGCTTGCAAACAAACTAACTTAATTGTTTGCCTGTCTGTCCCAAGTAAACAAATTGCATGCACTTCGCCGTACTTCAATTTGCAGCCAGCACTCAGGAAAGTAAACCCATCACACAAAGGCGCCGCCTTATACGAGAACATACTCATAATATTATACATTAAAAAGTGTATCTATCTGTTTAATAACTTTTCAAGGCAACATTATGATGAAATTTTGTATAAAGATCGATTGTATCTTGTGAAAGGCATTGTCCGCGTTACGGGCAGCAACTAGTCAAAAATAAAATAATTACGTTTTAAAAAACTAAAAAGAAAACCGACTTCATTGAATTAAATTTGAGCCCATAAAAATAATCGAATTGAAAACCCTCTCCTCCTCTTTATGAAGTCGATTAAAAAACTTTTTATTTGACGCTTTTAAGTCATTAAGACTTAGATTATATTTTTTTTGAAATTCGTAAACGCAATTACTCGCAAACACGCGAGTATCCAGCAATTTTTATTTAAAAATCAAACTACTGAACCGATTTTGATGAAATTTGTATGGGACAAGGGGTTAGTATGGGAAATTTGTATGGAAATTTCTGTAATCAGACGTGGGCACACACACTACCAGTAAAAACCGCGTTGAAAATTATGTACCTGAGAATACACCTAGAATAACGCGGTTTAATTCGCTAGTGCATGCTAGGCCTAAGAGCCCGGAAACTTGAAGGATCTTTAGCTCTTGTATAGGTGCCAAAAATAACATCACTTGAGCGATGTCGAAGGCGTTCCACTAGTTAAATTAATTAGTCAAGCGATACATCAGTTTAGCAACACATACAGGTATACCTAGAAGGGGCACAATGTATATAACTCAGTCCATTATGCTATTTCCCAAGTGTTAGTACAATGCACAATGCATTGCAAAAGTACCTACCTAACTAGGTACGGGACGCGGCATTGACCTGACTTATTGGGAAACAAGAGACAGTTGATTTCGTTCAGACACACTGATACGTAATTGGTAGCATTGGTAGTGGCCGGAAGGGGTCGATCCTAAAATCATGGGTTCTTCGTGTACCAGCAGGCTTAGCATGGGTAGACTATTTTTCCCCAGGGAGAGGATAAAAATACTTTCCCCTGTGTCATTTTTGTCTACTTTGCGAGCACGGTCGCGTCAGGGAATAGTTTATAACGGTGGATATACGGCGGGAGTAGCGTTCTCTACCGTATTGTTGCCATTTAAGCAAATGAAACAAAAATGACGAATTAGTCTTGAATATTTCGTTCAATCCATCAAAACTCCAAAAATAATTTGTTACTTGTACTTTCTGTGGTAGCATTAAGCATAGCAAAACAATAGCAATAAATAGCAATTATTTCCACTGACAGGTGGATAAAAACGGGGGAAAGCCCTCGTCGCTTTATCCTCGTCGCGTGCTAGGATAAATTGTCTAGGATTATATCGATACCAGTACTCTCGAAAAGAACTTCCATGACCAGTGTGGAAGTGCCTCAACAAACTGCGAGCTCAGGTCAGACGATGCAGGAGTAACCTTAGCAAATTGAGCTTGATCGGCGAAAACGACACGCGGTGTCATAATGGTGCCCAGGTGAAGTCCATGTCACACGTACTTGTGTGTCTATCTCGCTCCAACTCATGCGCTATGGGTGATCTGATGTCCTGCTCGGATAATACCGTAGATGCGGCTACCCTCTTATCAAATAGGATGTAACAATGACACGGAAGAAGAAGGAGTGCTCTCAAACGGCGAAATAAAACGTGAGGAAATCTGCTTTTTGTGAACCTAAGTTCGAGGACTTGTCCACGAAAGGTGTTTCTGAACTCTCGAACATAACTCTCGTTTTATTTCCCAAATAAAATAAATGGAAAACTGGTTGTGCCTTTACGAGAACTCATGGCTTTGTGGATACTCGCCCTAAATACCTACTGTTCTGACAACGCACGTGCATTGAAACTTGTGAAATAGCGATTGCAGCTGAATGCTCTGAGGACTGGCCGATGACAAGAGCACGCAGCTACGGTGTCTGTAGTAACTTGCAGACCTAATATTTGCCAATGAGATAGGTATCTATTTGGCAATACAAAATGTTGTCAGAACTCTGTCGTCTTCGAATAGAAGTTCATAGTTAGATTGGTGCATAAATTTACCTCTCACTGCGGATTAATAATAATAAAGCATGTATTCTTACACACTTAGCAAGAAGTAAACAAAAAATCACAGGCATGTAGGTATATTAGTCAGTAATAATGGAGCAAAACAATAAATAATGCCGGACATAGCATCATTTGGCCCCAAAGTAAGCAGAACTTGTTTTATGGTTACCACATGACTGATATACTACTAAAAACCGTTTGACCGATTTCTAAAGGGTAGGTATACGATCCAGGTGGTCCTATTTAAGTTATATTAAAATCGGTCGACTGGTTTTTAAATAACAAAAATCTAAAAATTGTTTGCATCGATGATAATTTCGTTTTCTTTAAGTTATGAAGTACCTATAAACATTAAAAATACAACCGAATTGAGAACCTCCTCCTTTTTTTGAAATCGGTTATAAACTATCTTGGATAAAGATACAATGTGGCCCATTACAAACCTTTGTAGAATCAAATGACCGTTATACGTATTCAAATCAGTTGTGGCAAACAGAACGGTTGATATTCAATACAGCATTGCTTTAAATTTAACCAATGACACATAACGTGCATTGGACTTTACTATGAGTTTTATAATGTGATCGAGTGCGGAAAAAACTACTTATCAACAATAGGCGTTAGATAGAAATCCTTGAAGTCGCTCATGATCAATATTAGGTTGATTGAGGGTTCGATTTCCTCGCAGGATATACATTTGTGTGAAGAGCATAGGTGTTTGTTCTGTGTCTGGGTGTTATAAAGTATCATAAGTATGTATTTAAAACTATATAAGTATTCTATTAGTCATCTAGTCACCATAATACAAGCTATGCTTAGTTTGGGACTAGATGGTGTTGTTTGCATTGTCCAGCAATATTTATTATTATTATTTATTATTACAAATTTTTAACGCATTCGATAACGACTCGTAAGTCTACCTCATGGCAAGGCCTAAGGTGAATGACCAGGACATACCTAAACCACAGAATAAGAAGCAGCACTGTACCAAAACGTAATGAGGTCGCTCGTAAAACTAAAATGTTGTTTCAAATGGTAATGGTAAGTACTTGAAGATTTAAAGGGATATGAATTTAAATTGTATTGGTCGTTTAGTTAGTGCACTCTTGAAATCGAGATGATTTGATTCTATGTTATAATTAACTGGTCTGTCAGCTCAGTTGGCAGTTGCTCTGCCCTCTGCGCTGTAGGTTGAGAATTCGATTCCCTCCCCGGATACACATTCGTGTGACATACGTAGATGTTTGTTCTGTGTCTGGGTGTTATAAAGTTTCTTATGTATGTATTTAATAAATTATATATATATCATTATAAATTAACACCTCTGTGGCGCAGTGGACTAAGGTCTGGCTGAGACGCAGAAGGTTGCAGGTTCGGTTCGCGCCGCGAGTTAAATGTTTGTATCATCTGCAAGTATTTGTCTCGGGTCTGGGTGTTTCTATGTTTAATATGTTTGTATTTACAAAAGAAAGTATGTAAGTAGTGTATCAGTTATGTGGTACCCATAACACAAGCTCTGCTTACTTTGGGGCCAGATGATGCTGTGTGAAATGTCCGGCAATATTTATTTATATAAGTATTAGTATCTAGTATCCATATTACAAGGTATGCTTAGTTTCAGTCTAGGTGGTGTTGTGTTCATTGTCTATTAATATTTATTAATTTATTTATCTATTCATGGATTGAGGGTAGAATCTAAATTGCCATTGCATTGGTACAGATAATTACCAAAGGTATGTACGTATAGGTGTTTACGGATATGCTATGCTCTCTGCTCTACATACTAGTACGTCTACGCAACATCTTCGCTACGTATCATCTACGTAAATAAAATTAGTTATAAAATTGTTATATTTAGTTTTAAGGTGTACAATAAAGAATTTTCATTCATTCATTCATTCATTCATCTACGTAGTGGTGACAATTCGGTTGGTTCATTTCTAAAATAAGGAATTGTCTAAAATTATATTTAGTTAGTCATAGCATTTGAAAAACCTATTCAGTTGGTACCACCTAACTAAATTAGGAACGCTTAATTAAGTTAGATAAAATTAAATTAGGATAAGTTGGCAGCAGCAGAATACCAAAGGTTAATTTGACAGTTCGAAACCTAATTTTAGCTAAAATTAGTTAGGTTGGTGCCAACAGAATTGAGGCCAGTGTCTAACTTTCGTCTACACTGCGGCTATCATTTACACAGTTTACACCTCTACGCAGAATCTATGACACCTACGTTGCATATCTACGATTTTTGCTTAGGCTCACACATTCGACGTAAATCTCAGTAAAAATATTACTAGTAGTAACCATATGAGTATTTTAGTAGAGACACAGAAACAATCGACAATCGCAATTATATGATGTACATTGTGCATCATATAATTGCGCATGTTTAATTATAATGAACTAGTTGTCGCCCACTGGTCGAAATTCAACCATAATTAATTAATAATGAATTATCTTTCTATAAATAATTTAAAAAAAAATTTAGCATTCTGCACTCCTACTATATAAACTATAAGTGTGCGAAATTTCATACTCCTCCGTCCGCGCAATTTTCGTAAAAAGGGGTACAAATATTTTGCTTCACGTATTAATATATATTTAAGAGTAATATTTTCTATACCGTAAATATGGCCAAATGTATGACCATATTTACATACTTACAGGGTCGGAAATACGGTCATTTTACAATTTTACAAAAAAGTTAAGATAAGGTATAAGTTGCATACATTTGCTATATTTTTAAACTGAAATATAATACTTAGATAAATACTCTCTAATATTATATTCTAATGGCTGATCTTACATCCCAGAAAATATAAAAAATACGACTCCAAACCTTAAGGTGGCCATATTCGACCCAGGTACCTTATTCGTAATACTAAAAGATCAGCTGTTGACACACACGCGCAAACGATAATAATAAATCTTCTTCTTATTGTGTTATTCTGAACCAGTGTGGTGAAAGGATTTAAGTGCGGCTCAGAAGCTTCATTCGTGCATTTGGCACATGGCTTCGAACTTTTTAGGTTTAACACGCCGCCGGTTTCCTCGCGATGTTTGAGAGTACTGGTTAAACGCACATTATATTTTTCGAACAGAATCCATTGGTGCACGATTCCAACCTTAAGAACGAAAGGCGAAGCCGCTAGACCACAGGACGCTGTAGTTATTACATATAGCTTTATACATTAGTAGATAACGTTTAACATGCTTATCTAATTATTAAACTTGGGAGATCATTATCGCTTGTCAATCCAACAGTGTACTCAAAAAAAGGGTGACGCACGGCAAATCACTTAAGTACCTACTTACCTATAATTTCTATTGTTCCTTATCTATTCGAATATCCGCACGATCAATGCCCGTGAGGGTAATGACTTCTTAATTAGAGCAAAAAATCAATTCAATATAATCAGTTCAAAGAACTGCGAAGGAAGTTTTGTGACCATCGTCTTGGGCGAGAGAAACATTACACGATGTAGTGATTTGTTGCTAACGGCAACAAGGGTCGTGTCGACTATAGCTATGATCGAGACGACGTCTGTGGCACAGTGCCCCGAGGCCCGCTTGAGATACAGATGGCTGCGAGTTCCATTCTTGCCGCGGAATAAATGTTGACCTGCAAGTAGTTGTCTCGGGTGTTTCTTTATATATAATATGTTTGTATTAATTTAAAAAAAATGATGTATGTAGTATATCAGTCACGTGCTTCCCATAACACAAGCTCTGCTTACTTTAGGACTAGATAGATGAGACTGTGTGAAATGTACGCAATTTTTTTTTTTTTGTTACATTATAGAAGCGAATCATAAATGGCAGCTTTAGACTTGTGCTCTCACTCGCACAATATTGAAAACTATTATTATATTATACTAGTGGTCGCCCACTGGTCGAAATTGTGTTATTGGTTAAATAAACTTATCTTATCTTATCTTAATTCTACCATAATTAATTAATAATTAATGTATTTATTATGCATAATATAAAAAAAATATTAGCATTCTGCATTGCTTCTCTATTTAAACTATAAGTGTGCGAAATTTCATACTCCTCCGTCCGCGCAATTATCGTAAAAAGGGGTACTAAGTTTGTGCTTCAAGTATTGATATATAGATAGATACACGTATCTTTACGTCAGTGACGGGGACCCTGCCTTCTGGCAGTGATCTGGATCAGTTGAGCTGTCTATTGATAATTTTAAACGGTCCTTAGATATCTCAACTGTTTAGGATGTATTTTATATATTGTTGACATTTGTAAATAAATGTATAGACTATCGAGTACTTTATTACTATGCAGTGACTTATTGTGCAGTATAACCTCCTTGCTCATAATTGTGCCATTAACCTTATTACATATAAATAAAATGGATGTAAAATGGCCATAGATCTTTATTACTGTAGTATAAAATACATTATGATTATTTGAATGCATCGATGTTATACAATATTGGCAGAAGCGTCCATTGAAGTCTGAATTCGAGTACATTCGATCCGCTATTGTTCTTCTTCCTGAAATAGAAAAACTATCTTAGATCAGATTTTCAATTTAAATTTCAAATAGCCTTTATTGACAACCTTAAAAAAGTTAAATAAACATCTCCTAGGCTACTTTTTATCTCGGGAAAATTTTTCAACGCGAGCGGAGCTGTGCACGGACAGCTAGTAATAATATGAAATACATGTGAAACAGTTGAGCTATGTAAGGACAGTTTAAATTTTAGCACTAGTCATTTTAGTACTAGTAATTTTAGCACTAGTAATTTTAGCACTAGTAATTTGGTTGAAAAAATTCTAATTCCGTCTTTTCCGATTAATTCTGGCATCACTCATAAAATTTCATTTCTGGACGAGGCAAGAAACGCTTGGAACTGTACTTGCCCTAATTTCGCTCCCCCAAGAACCTTTCGGCCCAACGGCAATGGAACGGTCCTTTATGTGAGCTTACATGGAATCATCTGTTAGAAACATGTTCAAGCTCCGTAGATCGCGCCCGTCTCCTAGCCGTTTCGAAATGGGAGTCAGGACATTGGTTACAAGCACTACCATTTCTTAACATTGGCACCTTATTAGATCCTACAACATTTCGAGTTGCAATTTGTCTGCGGTTGGGTGCGCGGTGCTGCGCCCCTCATCGGTGCCAGTGTGGTACAGCGGTCGACCAGCATGGTCTCCACGGGTTATTATGTTCTAGGGCCGCCGGTAGGATTGCCCGCCACGCAAGTCTTAACAAGGTCTACATATTTGAGCCTTATGGAGTCGAAACCCTGGGCAACAGGAGCCCAAAATTATTTCAGAGCGTCTGGTAGATACATTGCGTGACCCAAGAGCTGGTTCCTATCTGGCTCAGCGTATTGCATTTCATTGCCATTCAACGTGGTCATGCCGCCAGTATCTTGGGAACGCTGCCATCTGGCAGTTATCTGGATCAGTTGAGCTATCTATATATCGTTTTAAACGGTCCGTAGATAGCTCAACTGTTTCACATGTATTTTATATTACTTATTGTATATTATTTTGTACATTTCTGTAATTTACGCAATAAATCAGTTTAAAACGATCTATTAGATATCTCAACTAATCCACGTAATGTTTCTACTAGACGCCGTGAAATAATTTTGAAAACGCGGTGAGCTCCTGTTCCCTACGGGCCCAGGATCTCGACTCCAAGTCTCAAATGTGAAGGCCTTATCAAGATCGGCTTTCGAAAATACTTTCGTATGTCTGTCCGAAAGGCGTTCATCCGGCGTCTGTCCGGATATTCTCCTATACAGGTTGCATTTCTCAACCGATTCTCGTGAAATTTTATGTGCAGGTTCTATAACTATATAGATTATTTGTCTATTCAGTTTTTCAAAATAGTGGAGATATGGGGGTTGAAAACGTAAAAGGTCTAGGTCTAGGTCTAGGTCTAGGTCTACAGCTCGCAGAGCCATTAGTAAGTAGATAAGCATGTCAACGTTACCTACGAAAGTAACACCTCAACGTTTTATATTAAATATTCTAAATATAGATTTAACATAGGTAATTACTAAGGATTGCTTTGCTTTTCTGCATAGGCCTCCCCCAGGCTCTTCTATAGAGCAAGATCGTAGCAAGAGTCTGTATTAATATAAATATTTTCGCCGAGACCGCATTCAGTCTGTACTTGTCCCGATAAGTTTTCTGTGGCAGAGGTTTATAGGAGTAGTTTCGGTAAATTGCGAATCCAAGCGGCACCGAAGCGGCAAGGCCTGTTGCAGTGCGATGACCACTAGGTCGAGGAACCTGGAGTCTTTCATCCACGAAATTAATGGTTCAGCTTTGCTTTACTTATTATTTACTAACTGATGTCCGTGGTTTCACCCGCGTAGATCAAAAACTGCCTCTAAATACCTAAAACGACTCGACAAATATTGCATGATTGAGTTACATTCTTTGTAACTCAATCATGCAATATTTGTCGAGACATCTACACAAACTTTCATATGTATAATATTAATAGGTATTCAAATTCCATTCGATGTTCCAATCCTATCTTAGCATCGATCGCTCTATTCACAACCCTTTTATAAACTGCAACCCTCTTCATTTTGATAAACACGGGTTTTAATAACGTATTCAGTCGATGGAGGCACCGACATTGTTTCGATTCATCTAGAGAATCTTCATCAGGGTGAGTTAGATTCGCGGTCCGTTCGTTGCCGCTCGTGTTTACGCTTCGCACTGGGTGAGAGTTGTTCCAAATGTATGGTACAACTCGCGTAAGTTTTAAAAGTGAAATGCAACCCCCTATATTATAATCACATAATTAAGCTAGCGTTGCAATAAAATATTTTCTGTCATTGTTATTGTAATGTCAATACATAAAGATGGCAAACATTTTATTTGGCCGCTTTGCGAAATAAACATTGCGCTATTATATTATTTATTTTTCCCGGGTTATTTCCGGTTTTATTTGTAAAATTTGTATTTTTATTTAAATAGAGCTACAGTTATTGACTCGGGTGTAAATAATTGGAATAAAGCCTAGTGTTTCTTTGTGATTCGAGCAAAAATAATCCGTGTAATTATTTTATATGACACCATTTTATATAAAATAACAAATGACGAACGTCAAGATACGACTTTGTGACATCATACTATAAACAATATAAACACTTGACATTGGCAAAATTGACATTATTATGACACATGCCATTAACGAAGAAGAAGAAGAAGATGGCAACAGATTTTACCAACACATTTTAGGTAATATGTTTTATGATAATTATAATAATAATTATTATATTAATACGTGAAGAAAAACATTGTACCCCTTTTTACGAAAATTGCGCGGACGGAGGAGTATGAAATTTCGCACACTTATAGTTTATACAGAGAAGGAGTGCAGAATGCTAAGTTTTTTTTTAAATTATGCATTAAAAATACATGAATTATTAATTAATTATGGTCGAATTTCGACCAGTGGCCGACCACTAGTAATAATAATAATGCCGGACATTTCACACGCATCATCTGGCCCCAAAGTAATCAGAGCTTGTGTTATGGGTACCACATGACTGATATACTACTTACATACTTTTTTTTGTAAATACATGCATATTATACATAGATATAGAGCAAGGGCCTATCTAATAATCACATAAGATAATTATCACTACATAGTATAAAACAAAGTCGCTTCCCGCTGTCTGTCTGTCCCTATGTAGGTATGCTTAAATCTTTAAAACTACGCAACGGATTTTGATGCGGTTTTTTTTTATAGATAGAGTGTTTTAAGAGGAAGGTTTAAATGTCTAATACATGCATAATATAGTAGAGAAACACTGAGAATTTTAGAGTTTTCTAATGTGACGTCGTAAATAAACAATTTTTTTGCGCTTACATTGCAAACGCTGGCTGAACCCTACGAGATAGATCAAAATAATGTAATACAGTATTGTACACCTTAAAAAAGTCTACAAAAACTCCACGATGGATATGTCTATCTCTTATAGGTTAAATATGTTATTCTCTTAAACAACGTTGCATATAAATACATTCTGTAGTACATTTAGTATCAATCAGCATTGCACCCGTGTAAAGCCGGAGCGGGTCGCTAGTCTGATAATAAGATAGAGCAAGAATAGAGATGGTAACAGAATGCATATCACTCTGCTAAACTGAAATAAAAAAAACACACGCTAGATTAAAATAGGTTAATTTGTGTCGGCCTTTATTGCACAAATATCACTGTTTTTTCTATAACGAGGTCACACAACGATTCCCGCGGGAAATCTCCACGAAATATAACCATAAACATTTCCAAATCTTTTCACATCAAACGATATTTTATTGTTTGTTATCTTCCGAATCGCAAATATTTTGTCGGCTGTTTTCGGAGTTCGATGCGTAGTTTCTGAGGTGTTTATACGCACAGTAATAGACACTGAATTATCATATTTACAGCTCGTACACTCACGATTTAACAGCGCAATGGAAGGTAGATACTACATAGTATTGTATCGTAATCGTGTGATATTACTACGTATTAAATTATTATTACATAGTGCTTGAACAATGGAAGTTGTAATAATGTGCCATGTGCTAACAGAAACAAAGGATTGAAATTGTAAATATAATCCCTATAGCAGAGCGAGAGAAATGTGAAGGTTTGTATGTAGTAAGACTCGAAGACGCGATTGGTTAAAACACTGTTTCCCATTTCTGTTTCATGCTATGGAGAATAAATCCGTAATGTTCGCATTTCGAATGACGCGGGTTAGAAACTTTTTTTAATCGACTTCAAAAAATCAGTTTTTTTTTTATTTTGTTACTGTCATTCAAACCTCTTTTTGAAGTTCTCCCTCATTTGGATAATACTTTTTTTGTTTGGGAAGAAATACTTTCCATTTAAATTTAAAAATAGAGGAAGAAATTTTGTATTGGACTTTTAATTGAGTAATGTATTTATGAGGAATATATGGAAGATAAAAACACTATTGGTTAAGCGTCACAGCTAATGCGTTCTCCTTCTCTATTTCCCTTTATCTATCTCGTCACACACACGCACACACTATTGACTGCCAGGACCAACCCCTCGGAAAATGGGTTGGTACCATCTGAAGGGCAACTCTACCACCGCGCTCATTGGTCAAATCAAATAGTGCGAGCTTCCCCGGTTACACTTCCGTCCCTTTTCACAAAATCACAATCGCACAGATTGCTGGAAAGCAAAGAAAATATGTAACACATCAAAACTATGTTTTATAACCTGACGCATTTTACGCATATTTATTTAATGTGGCTATTGTAGCTCAACCTTGTATATATGAGACTGATCTATACCCAAAGGTCTTGTAAGAGTTTAACATAATAAGGATCGCCTTGATCACCTAGTTATGTATTCCGGGGATACCTTCCGAAGACACGTCGTGATGCTGTCAGTCGAGGCGTGAAGCGTGACACATGATGCTACACATGCATGTGATTTACTCTAGGGACGGATTGTACTACAGTGCAATGTACATCGAGTACCAATCTACTTACCCAGCTATATTGTATTAAGTTGTAATGTTTTAAGAAAAAAGTTTGTTGGTTAGTAGAGAAAGGATTTCGATAATTTAATTTGTAATTATACAGAACCTTACATTAGGGAGCTAATGGGGGTTTCTCCCACTCTTTGGTCTAGCATACCCGTTACTCCTAATTCCAAATCCCAAATGGTTCAGAGCGTTTTCAGATTGTCCGATACGATATCAGTGCCGGATGGCGATACGATAAAATGTATAAGTTATGTAGCTGTCTTACCTATAGCTATAGCTGTCCATGCCGATATCGGATGTCGTATCCGACACCGATGTTGGCGGCACCATCAGACGCTCGTGGGCTGTCGGACGATATTGTTTGTATGTGTGGTCTTACATTTTCTTTGTGACTGAGGTGAAACTTCTGAGGTGCATTTTATATCTTGCTAAAAAGAGTATAAAACGTTATCTCTGTATCCTTAGCTTGCACAATGGGATGTATCCAATACTGTCTGCGGATAGATCTTTATGCGTCTGAAGACAAGCAAAAGCATAAAGACAGCAAATAAAATTATCTATTGTAGTCTGCCACAAGTACCATCGCACGAAACTATTGAGAAAATGGACGCATTGGACCGATATCATTGGGAATATGTGAAGTTACCACATGTTATCGGAGATTTCGGCTACCCACGTCCGATATCGTATCGGACAATCTGAAAACTCTCTTACTATTGTTTAGTCTACCAGTTAAAGTAATAACTTGACAAAATAAAGCCTATGGGTCTATCTCATATTCACATATTAGGCTAATAAGGCGTTAAAATCGATTGACCTCCGCGACCCGCCCCGGCTTCGCACGGGTGCAATGCTGATACTAAATAAACTACAGAATGTCTTTATATACAACGTTATCTAAGAGAATAACATAGATTAAGAGATAGACATATATTATACCATTGCGGACTTTTGTGTTAAGGTGTACTATACTGTAGTCCATTATTTTGATCTATCTCGTTGGGTTCAGCCAGCGTTTGCAATGTAAGCGCAAAAAAATGTGTTTATTTACGACACCACATTAGAAACATCTAAAAATATCAGTGTTTCTCTACTATAATATTCATGTTTTATATATATAAACCTTCCTCTTGAATTACTCAATCTATTAAAAAAACCGCATAAAAATCCGTTGCGTAGTTTTAAAGATCTAAGCATACATCGGTACAGACAGACAGCGGGAGGCGACTTTGTTTTATACTATGTAATGATGAAGCATGATACGTATCTACACTCGTGAGCAACCGAATCGAATCACCCCTACAAAATTTACAAAATGTAACTTTTTTCCAAAATGACTTTAGTAATGCATATAAAATAGTATATTTTTTGGAAGCTTAATTTTTAGGCTTTAAAATAACACTACTATCATTTAAATTTGTTCAGTTCTTTTTAAAATAGCGCTGTATCAGTGCAAGCATCAAAAATGCGCTTTGTGCAGTAGCTGTGCGGGCGCGTTCCAACCCCCTATAAAACCCCCGTGCAAGCAGTGCACACTTATCAGTCGCTCATCAGACGTTGACCTGAACACACCTACGCAAGTTACGATCGCCGATTCACAACCACTATGGATACAACACCAGAAATAGCCGCTCAAGTTGTTGCTTTGCTGCAACAGGATCTCAGCCAGCGAGAAGTCGCTCGTCGACTAAACCTGAGTCAATCTGCTGTGTTTAGGGTGTACAGAAGATTCCAAGAGACTGGTTCTTACTCCAGGACGCCAGATACCAGTCGGCGCCGGGTAACATCTGAGAGAGACGACCGTTTTATCGTTTCGACGAGTCTCAGAAACCGCCATCTTACCGGTGTTTCTGTCCAGCAGCAGCTGAGAGAAGTTCGAGGAGTGTCTGTCAGTCAATGGACAATCAGAAGAAGATTAAAAGAAGCTAACCTCGTTCCAAGACGGCCTGCCAGAGGCCCAAAATTGACCACAGCTCACCGACAAGCGCGCCTTGAATTTGCTCGCGAACACATTAATTGGAGTGCTGAGCAATGGCGGTCAGTCCTGTTCACTGACGAAACCAGAGTGTGTCTACATGGCAGTGATAGGAGAGCTCGGGTCTACAGGCGCCCAGGCGAGCGGTTTGCGCAGTGCTGTTTTGCCGAAACCGTGTCCTACGGGGGTGGTTCGTGTATGATGTGGGCGGGCATTTCGCTGGAAGGAAAAACGGAGCTCGTTTTCATCCCTGGTGGAGGCCGAGGAGGCGGTCTGACTGCTGCGCGATATGTGGAAGACATTCTTCTGGATCATGTCTTGCCTTATGAAGGCTTCATCGAGGACGGCTTTTTGTTATGCATGACAATGCCCGGTGTCATACAGCACGAATCACTCGTCAGTTCATGGATGAAGTTGGCATTCGGACCATGGACTGGCCAGCATTAAGTCCTGATCTCAATCCGATTGAGCATGTATGGGACCAACTCAAACGGAGGGTACGAGCCAGAAATCCGGTGCCTACAAGCATCGCAGAGCTAAAGATAGCGCTGGAAGAGGAGTGGGAAAGGCTACCTCAAGAACTGATTAAAAAACTTTTAAATCAATGAAAAACCGCCTTCAAAGTGTTATTAGAGCTAGAGGAGGCAACACCAAATATTGATTAAATAAATGAAGAGTATTAAACATAAATTTTCTGTTTTATTTTAATGTTGATTAGCCCTATGTTAACTTAAATTAACTTCACTTTTGTTGTGTTTCCATTCAAAACTGATTAATTAAAAAAATACTGTGTAGATTTTCAAAATAATGGTGTAATTTTGAAGCTTAAAGATCAAGCTTTCAAAAAAAAATATATTCTATATGCATTACTCAGGTCATTTTGGAAAAAAGTTACACTTTGTAAATTTTGTAGGGGTGATTCGATTCGGTTGCTCACGAGTGTATATACTTTAACATCACTGATATCACTGATGTTTTAATAATATAAGTAAAGGCTATGAAATAGCCATTGGTGGCAACTCGGTTGGTTCATTTCTAAAATTAGGGATTGTCTAAAATATATTTTAGTTAGTGTCATAGCATTTGTACAACCTATTCGGTTGGTACCATCTAACTAAATTAGGAACGCTTGATTAAATTAGATAAAAATAAATTTTGATAAGGTGGTAGCAGCAGAATACCAAAGGTTCATTTGACAGTTCTAAACCTAATTTTAGCTAAAATTAGTTAGATTGGTGCCATCAGAATTCCTTAAAACATTTATTAACCAGGACTAAAACAACACTGGTGTAATTTATGCAGCATTTCGAACGTTTGTTCCATTATAGTAGTTTGCTAGCAATGGTGCCTGGCAAATCGTCGTACAGCAAGTGTGTATTCTGAATTGAGGCCACGCCACTATCCCCTATAGTCAACATTGGATACATTAGTCATATTAAATAAATAAATAAAATAATTATAAATATTACATAAATAAATAACATATTACCATAAATATGGTGTTGTTTACTGGACAATGCACACAACATCATCTAGCCCCAAACTAAGCATAGCTTGTAATTTGGTGACCAGATGACTGATAGAATACATTTTATTTTTAAATACATACTTATGATACTTTGTAACACCCAGACACAGAACAAACACCTGTGTTCACTACCCAAATGTTTATCTTGACTAGATCTTAGTCTGACCTGTCAGCTCAGTTGGTAGTAGCTCTGCCTTCTGCGCTGTAGGTTGAGGGTTCGATTCCCTCCCAGGTTAAACATTTGTGTGAAGAACATAGGTGTTTGTTATGTGCCTGGGTGTTACAAAGTATCATTAGTATGTATTTAAAAATATATAAGTATTCTATTAGTCATCTGGTCATCATAGTACAAGCTATGCTTAGTTTGGGATAAGATGGTGTTGTGTGCTTTGTCCACCTATATTTACTTATTTTATTTATTATTTATTATCTTGGGAAAGAATCGAACTCTCAACCTACAGCGCAGAAGGCAGAGCAACTACCAAACTGAGCTACCATATTACGGCTAAATCTAACCTCCTACGAACAAAACCAGTCACCGTAGCCTAAGACGACTAGGTGGATTATTATATAGAGCACTAGCTGACCCGGCCACGCGTTGCTGTAGCTCAGTAGTTCTAATACGTTGAACCCATATACGCTAACCTCTAAAATTATCAGTGTTTCTGTACTAAATTATGTATGTATTATACATATAAACCTTCCTCTTGAATCACTCTTATCTATTAAAAATCCGCATCAAAATCCGTTGCGTAGCTTTGAAGGTCTATGCATACATAGGGACAGACAGACAGCGGGAAGCGACTTCTTTTTACTATTTAGTGATGTCAATATGCTGATAATAAAAATACAGTTCGAGATATTGATATTTGGATAGGTGGAGATGGGTTTCAAAATTCGTGAAATTGTATTAATAAAATATATAAATAGCGCCATCTAGCCGTAAACTAAGCAAAGCTTGTACTATGCGAACAAGAGGATCGATATACCTAATACTTCTTCTTCTTATCGTGTCACTAGGTATTTCGAACCAGTGTTGTGAAAGGATTAAAGTGCGCCCTTTTTTTTGTATTAGAATACATAAATAGTTGTAAATACATATATATGATACTTTACTCTTTTAATAGAAAGTGGAATCAAGTATATTGTTGTAGTAGATAACAGGTGTTTAATGCGTTTTTTTTTTTGCTTTTTTATTTTTTATTTAATTTTTAAGTAATTAAAATTATTTTTTTATTATATTTTTCCCGATATTATACATGGAACTCCCTAAGCATCCAGTCAGCCCGCGACACGGTTATTGCAACGTAACCAAAATCTCGGGAATAAATTTAAAGGTAATACAGGATTCCCGCTAACTACTACAACAATATGAATTCTGATCGCAAAGTAAACAAAATACTAATAAAGTTTGAAATAAATCATTAAATAAACTAGTGATCTGGTCATGTATTTTTTATATATTTTTTATAAAATTCAAAAATTCAAAATTCAAAATAACTTTATTCATTACAATCACAAGGACCACTTTGAATCGTCTTCTGACATGCTAGTGAATCTAGGTGCCGGTTCCTCCTAACCCCAGTTCAAGAAGAATCCGGCAAGAAACTTGTCTGGTCTTAACACTTTTTTGTATGATCCTTGACAATTTTGTTACGGATGCCGAGTCGAGTTGGAGCAGATTCATCCCAAGCTTTTTTGTCTTCTAAATAATCAGATATTTTATAATATGCTTTAATAGACAGTTTATGTTTAATTACGTTTTTAAATTTGCCAATCGACAAATCTAACACGTCGCTTGGGACCTTGTTATAGAAGCGTACACATTGCCCTATAAAAGACTTATTAACTTTAGCGAGCCTAACAGTGGGAACAGCGAGTTTATCTTTATTTCTAGTGTTAATACTATGATTATCGCAATTTTTTTTGAATAAATGAACATTTTTGTGCACATACATTAAATTTTCGTATATATACTGACAAGGCACTGTCATAATATTAATTTCTTTAAACTTATCTCTAAGTGATTCTCTGGGGCCCATGTTATAAATTGCACGAACAGCCCTCTTCTGCAACACAAATATGGTGTTAATATCAGCAGCACTCCCCCACAACAAAATGCCGTAAGACATAATGCTATGAAAGTAGCTGAAGTAGTCTAGCGTCTAGAGTCTAGCGGTATCTACGTCGGTAAAATGACGGATCTTTTTGACAGCGTATGCGGCAGAGCTGAGTCTCTTCGACAATTTATCTATGTGCGGGCCCCATTGCAGCTTATTATCCAAAGTAATGCCTAGGAACACTGTGGTGTCAACGAGATCTATCTTTTCATTATTAATTTTTACATTAGCTTTCACCTGTTTAACGTTGGGCAGTATAAAACGAATGCATTTCGTTTTTTTCTCGTTAAGTAATAAGTTGTTTACATTAAACCATGTTACAAATTTAGACAACTATATACTGGAGAGATCAAGGGGAGGCCTTTGCCCAGCAGTGGGACACAATAGGCTAATCGTAATCGTATTTTTTATGAATAATTAAAAAAAAAATAGCATTCTGCACTCCTTCTCTATATAAACTACCAATAAGTGTGCGAAATTTCATACTGGTCCGTCCGCGCAATTTTCGTAAAAAGGGATACTTACAAAGTTTTTGCTTGACGTATTAATATATAGATAATGCTGGACAATCCTACAGTATTATCTAACCGCAAAGTAAACAGAGCTTGTGTTATGGGAACCACATGATTGCTTTTTTTGTAAGTAAACATAGAAAAACACCCAGACCCGAGACAAATATTTGCAGATCTGTGTCTCAGGCGGGCCTTCACCCATTGCACCACAGACGTCGCGTTGTCAGATATACTGATATTTGTTACCGACATATTAGTTTTAGTTGCATTGAGATGATAAGATAAGATAAAATAATATTTATTTTCACCAAAATAAATTTCACAAAAATATTATATAAGTTACTGGTGACCCCCGCACTAGGACAAGCCTGTATCGCGGTAGATCGGTCAAGCAAAACATATCCTATCACATAATTACATATCACATAAGGCTTAACCTGACTGATTCATCATCGCCGAGCCGAAACCGCTGAAGCTAGAAAGCTGAAATTTGGAAGGTAGCTTCCTTTTACAGCAAAACCACCCCCTAAGAGGGTGAAAAGGAGTGAAAACGAATGTATGAAACTTTTTAACGCGTTATACGATTTGCTTGAAACTTGATATGAATAAATAAAATGCAAAATAAATGAACACGTGTTTCAGGATTTTTCAAAATAACCCTAAAAAAGGGGTAAAATGGAATGTCAATGTTTGTATGGGAACTTTTTAACGGGTTGTGTGATTTCTTTGAAACTTGGTTTGGATACCTACAATGCAAAATAAATGGACAAGTGTTAGAGGATTTTTCAAAATAACCCTAACAAAGGGGTAAAATGGGGTGTGAATGTTTGTTTAGAAACTTTTTAATGGGTAAACGAAAGTAAAGTAAACTAAAGAAATTAAACAACGTTAACATTACTACTGGGGTGTTTTTTAGTTATAACAATCGGATTTGGAAAATCGCTAATAATCCTTAAAATCCTGATCCGGATAATGGGACTTTATGGGACAAACTATTAAAATTATTGCATTGTCATCTATCTAGATACATATCAAGCTAATAAAAGCGTGTAAAAGCTAATAAAGAAGTGCGGTTAAGTGTAGGGAATGTATACTTCAGTGAGTTTTGACTTTCGTGAAATCTAACTAATATTCCAAAATCCGAAAGTCTGTCTGTTTGTTACGTTTTCACGCCTAAACCGCTGAACCGATTTTGATGAATTTTGGTACAGAGATAGATGTACCTTGGAGAAGGACATAGGCTACTGTTTATGTAGGTACCACACGTGCGAAGCCGCGGGCAGCAGCTAGTGAAATATAATCTTGAATGATGTATGTTTTGTGTTGTCAGAGGGTGGCGGGTGCGGAGAGGGTGCGGGGGGCGCGGTCCAGCAGCGCGTGTGGCAGGTGACCGGCGGAGTCCGCGGCTGATGTGGGCGGCGGGCGCTTGTTGCTCGCGCCAGACAGGTATACCCACCACAACACTATAACGCACTAGCACGCATTTAATTACCTTAATGACACATAACTTACTAGTTTTTTATTGTTTAATAAGCTTGGCTAGACGTATTCTGAACATTACAGTACAAAGTTACAAGTACATTGGTGTACCCATTCTACTGCACAAATCCGCCAGGTTAGAGTTTCACGATAGAAAGAGAGGGACTATGTAGGTGTATGTAATGTTAGGCGTTAAGCGCTTGTGCGAGCTGAATTGCACTTTGTTGCGACGTGGCATGAGTCGGTATTTATATAAATGTAGAGCCCGCTTATTGTAGGTACTTCTACTAATACGTATTATGTGGCCTAGCACGCATTACTACCTACTACATTGACGCATACGTTAATAGTTTTTGTAATCTCTTTATTTGTTCACCAAATTACTATATAATTTGTAAATAAATGCCTATTGATTTTACTAAAGGTTTTTAATTTATAGTCGTTTTAATTCAATAAAGCCACAAATATTATTTAAAAGAGTCTTCCTAAATACTAGATAAATCTAGGTGCCGGTTCCTCCTAACCCCAGTTAAAGAATATCCGGCAAGAATCTCGTCTTTTTTGTATGATCCTTGCTAATTTAGTTACGGGTGCCGAGTCGAGTTGGAGTGGATTTGTCCCAATCTTTATTGTCCTTAGTCTCTAGTCTTGATTCGTTACTTGAAGGCCTCATGGCCTAACAATTTTGAAAAACTAGGACAGATTATCTTGCCTTCCTAGGCACGGAACCGCTCAGATAAAAACATCCATCCATATACCAAGTACCAACTGATAACGCACGTTGCTAAAACTTCGTCGATCTACTAGTAACAATTAAACAAGCTGTCATTAGCTAAGCTGAGCTGTGCTCTTCGGCACGCATTTCTACTGTTCCTAGTATGTATTTTTCACTGTTATTTTCGCTAATGCGTTTGCAACCACAATACGTGCTACTCGTAGGTATCTATGCCTGATACTGTAATCCCAGCCAAGATGGTCAGTACACGTCCGGTTACGCCATACATTGGTTATATTAGTTGCGGCGGTATGGTCTCCTTTTAGAGTAGGTAGATAACTCATTTCTCTCTCGACTTGCGATATTTGCAGTGAAGCAAATTCGTCGCGGTTGCGCAGCAAATTCCCCGCAATTGCTTACAATGCTGACAGCTTTGATTCACTTCGCTGAGTACAATGTCAGGTTTGGCAGGTTTACCGCTTGGATCAAAGGATCAGGAAATACAGTAGCTCTATAGTAGTAAGGGTCGTCAAAGATATAACCAAGGCTTAATCTGCACCAATAAGTCGAGAGAGCCTTAGACCATTTGAACCACGTTACCTAACTAGAAACTTCAAATTGCGACTTAGGTTGAGTGTTAAAATTAGCTTAGCTGAAATGTACTGTCTGGAGAAAACAAAACATGAATAAGTTTGTTTAGAAATGTATCTGGTTTGGCATTCCATGCAAAGTTGCGATGTTTAACGCAACATCGATGTTGCTGCTGACAGTACCTACTACATAATATAATATTTAAATACAGATAGGGCTTGTAGATAGGCAAAGTACATTAGGTACAATCATTTACTACCTACTACAAGAAACTAGTTAACCTCTAGAGACATACTAGCGTAGGATTAGTGTTAATAGTAATAACAACCCACTAGAAAAATAAAGGAATTGCAACTTATCAGGTTCAAGGCGAGGATTTATTTATTAGGTCTCTTGATAACAAGGATAGCCAAGACTTATCTATTGAGGCAAACTGAGGCTTATTAAAGACAGGTGATCCTAAGGTCTAAAGAAATAGGGCATCTATTGAGCATAGAAAAAGGAGACCTACACCTGTTAATGCTCACGAGAGCCAGGTGGTTGAGCACCTTTTACTCAAAGGGCAATGCAATTACCTAGACTTCCGCTTTCAATCGATATGAGCGGTAAAGCGTACCTAGTTATTTTATCCATTCAATATGCTTTTAAAGTTTCTTTAAGTTATCATTACATAGTAAAAAACAAAGTCGCTTTCCGCTGTCTGTCCCTATGTTTGCTTAGATCTTTAAAACTACGCAAATGATTTTAATGCGGTTTTTTTTAATAGATAGAGTGATTCAAGAGGAAGGTTTATATGTATAATACATGCATAATATAGTAGATAAACACTGATAATTGTAGAGGTTTCCAATGTGGTGTCGTAAATAAACTCATATTTTTGCGCTTACATTGCAAACGCTGGCTGAACCCTACGAGATGGATCAAAATAATGTATACAGTATTGTACACCCTCAGAAGGTCTACAAAAAAGCGATGTCTCGCGATGGTATATGGCTATCTCTTAGGGATAACCATTCTGTTGTATAATTAGTATCAGCATTGCACCCGTGCGAAGCCGGGGCGGGTCGCTAGTTAAGATATAAATAAAATCAATCTTATAGGTAAGTACCTACTTAGTTAAGTACTCTGAACGTGACGTAGGGTAGTTACGCTGTTTAATCCAGTCGTAACTCCTCCGAGGATGCTAATAATAGCATACTTACTCGTACCTATTACTTGGTTGATGTTACGATTGTAATTAGAAATAGCTAATAATATTGTGTAACTGTCCCCATGAGTGCTGTTACTGTGACGCCCTACGTGCACTATGCTTGTGAATTGTGATTGAGATTGATAAATTGTCATCATTTCGTTTTATCAGCTTTACAGCAATCACACGTTGCGTTTCTACACTTGTTTTCTTCCGTCCTGTCCATTCGACATCTTAAAACATCCTTACTTAATTTATCTACTCTATGTACAATTTAACACAATCAAATACTTCAATATTTTGGTCTACTTCCGTTATCCTTCCGCCAGAAGGTTCTATTTCTTATCGCAATCCTCTATTGGCCATTATAAAGCCTAGTCTTCTGTTCAAATGCTTTTTAACACTCTACTAGTTCCTGCTAGTCTTTTAACTTTTTTCACATACCTGAAATTCTCTAATCATCAGCACCTCAACCACACTTCTGTGTTCATGCTGTCAAATTCCCTGCTGAAATAAAGTTGAGCATCTCAATCGCAGTTCAGATAGTGTGCTACTACTTTCGTACGAGTCAGTGGCCAAAGCTGGTGACTATACCGAGATGTGCGCTTTGGGCATGACTCTAGCCCTGCGGGGTGTGTGTTCAGGTAGCAGGCACTCATGCGTGACGTGGTGACTAACCGTGGCGGCGTCGCAGGCGAGGGGGGCGCCACCGCCGCGCGCACTCCCGTCAAGACGTTCCAAGCATACCTGCCGCCGGCACACCGCACATACAGCTGCATACACTGCAGAGCGCACCTGGCTAGCCATGACGAGCTTATATCTAAGGTGAGTCAGCATCTTAGGCTTCTTTACGGGTCACTGGTTGTTTCGGTTTCGATTGAGTGTGAATGGATCTTATGGTAATATTCAGATGAAACTAAGCGTGAAGTTATGATTCTGTTTGACCTTAACCTTGATGGTGCAGCGAGCGAGTCTCGGGAGTTTCTGATACCTAAGAAGAATTCTAAGCCCAGACAGGGTGGGGACTGTTGGGTTGTTTATGGTATAAAATCATAGATACTCTTGCTAAGCATGTTTTCCAAAACTTATATCATAGAACGGAGGAAGTGAATACTGAACAGATGGCTCAAAAAGGAGAGTGAAAGAGAAGAACATGTTGAGCGGACCTTACGTAAAGTGAGATAAATGCAGGGAGATCTTGTAACTGAGGGCAGAGCTTTCAGCAGTCTACTTCCAGAGATAACCAGGAGTAATTTAACTTTCAGTTCAGAAGTAAGCTATCTATCTCTCCTACACATTATCTTCGTAACCATTTGATATTTGAGTAGTATTTTTAGATTTTATTCATGCATGCTGAATATTTCATCTAAGTATAGTTTTCTGAATGTGTATTATTCTGTTTTCCAGTCGTTCCAGGGCAGCCAGGGACGCGCGTATCTATTCAATTCCGTGTAAGTACATATACCTATCCGTTCCGCCTCCACCTTATCCGCTTTTCCATACCGGTCATGCATATTTCATGTTCCGAGGAATTCTATTGGAACTATTAATTTCGCACTTCGATCATTTTTGCACAGCAATATTATTGACATAAATGCTATGTTATCGGATCCCATTAAATTCCCAATAATATAAGTTGTAATTTGTCTGAGATATATGTATATTGTCATTCATACCGATTTATTGTATTGCTTCGCTAAAATTAGATTGCAGAAGCTATCCCGTGTTGAGGCATTGGTAAAGATACGTAATCTGAGAAAGAGCTTGCATTAAGAATTTTTTGAGACCTTTAAATAACAAGTAGAACCAAATATACTTAACTTTATTTATCACTTGCGGGAATAAACTAAAAGGTAATAAATACCTGAACTAAACGCGATTAGTAACAATAACTATTTAAACAATATCACTTTTGTCGTCTCTTATGTAATGAGAACTGTTGTCTATTGTGCTCATATGGCTGAAGACCAGGCTTGATGGTTTTCTTCTTACACTGTAATGATGATGTTGCTATAATTCCAGAGTAAACGTCGGCTGCGGTCCGGCCGAGGAGCGGGTGTTGCTGACGGGTCTTCACGCAGTCGCAGACATTTACTGCGAATGCTGCAAAACCATGCTCGGGTGGAAATATGTGAGTACTAATCCTCTTCGTGTTGTAAACAATCAATTGAGTCCAGATTTTGTTGTTGTAATAAGTTCAGGATCATTCACCTTTAACAGTGAGATACGGATCCAGAAGTGATCTTAAACTCATCATGACACACTGACCTTTGCCAGCCTATCGTGTGCCCTTCGATAGCGATTTGCTTAATTGATTTTAGTAAACAGTGTGATTGAAAACAATTATAAGTTTGCTGCTCTATTACTATCATTTAATACGATATATTTCACGAAGACCGTGAGTTATATTTAATGGATTCTTATGTCAATGATATAAAATTTGTTATTTATGACACTGTGAAATAGATAGACTTTACCTGGTCAATAATATACCTACCTACGTAATAAGATACTACATTTATATTCTGTACATTGGAATAATATAATTATGTATTTGGCGGAGGTTACCGCTTGCCATCAGACGGGCCTTCTGCCAGTTCCGTCATGATGAAGAAATAAAAAATAACTTGCTTGGCATCAATCCCATACTGTTTCAAGCAGCCATTAGATCTTTTAGAGTTAGCCGCAAATCAACACATTCTCACATTCATAGCATAAATTCTTTCCTTTCCTTTGTTCATATTTTGCACCGACTTGTGGTTCTGTTATAACCTCATGCATTTCAATGCAGCTATTACCATTTAACCCATTTGTAACGGCCACGTGCCCTTTGAATCCCCCTCTGTACAACTTTAAACTGGTTTGACCCGTGCCGAGTACCGAGCCTTTACTCTGAAAAGCGAATAAACAGTTTGCAGTATTGTGAACCGAACACATGCCTCACTAGTTCTTTATACAGGTTCAATATAAAATTTCCGCCGCAAAGAGAACGTGCACGGAGAGATATTTAGATATTAGGTACCAGTAGATAATGACGACATAATGTTCGATACGACTTCTTGAGACTTCGCTTGTTGTTTTTTAAATAAAGACTAACCACTTTGTTGGGAACATAGGTATACAGAGTTTATATACTGGTTTATTTACATTTATATTATCTTTTCAGGAGCACGCGTTCGAATCGAGTCAGAAATACAAGGAAGGCAAGTTCATAATAGAACTGGCCCACATGGTGAAGGAAAACGGATGGGACTAGTGCATAATGTGATAGACATCGTGGACAGTGTTGTGATAGATTGGTGGCGCCATAGAGGCCTTGGACTGCGGAAGACTTGCGTCAATTATGAAGCGGGTAGAGCCGACTGCAAGTAATCGCCTAAACCGAGAATTTTCATTACGGGATTCACGGATCTCCAAAACAGTTTTCTACGAAAATTGTTAAGAGATTAAGTCCCTTAGAGACGACGGCAATGAGCTAAGTAATGTTTCGATACCAGCAGTGTTCGATTGTACGGTCATGCAACGTCTTGAGTGATGATGACGTGATAGCGACTCAGACTGAAATCTATGGAATTTACAATTAGCTACGGCTTGCTTGTCTTGAACTAGACACGGCTTTACTGCCCAACAATGTCTGGTTTCTATAATAAGTTCAGAAAACGAAGCTAGAAATGCAGAAACATTGATGCCATATTTATAAGTACAATTGTCCTGTCATAGTTATGTAATAATGTTCTATAGATTTCAGGTTAACGAGTGTTTAGTAGCGCCTTCGTGGTCGATTGAAATCGATTTCAAATTGATGGGTTTCCAAACTATTTTTTAACAAGCAACAATTCTTAATCGGAGGGAGACTTGTTAATTTGTTGACGATTTCACTTTTAATACTAATCCTCGCACAAACATGTCATAGCGAGATACTCTGAACATCGCGTGCATTACCCTGTTTTTTCAATTTGTCATTGACTCTATTCTAATTTATTCCTTTTTGGCAGATTTTATCTTCTAGTAGGTATATCTAAAATTGCGGTTACTTTAACCAAACAGTATCTCTAAGACCTAATTTTAAAGGATTTTAATAGGGTCAAATACAATACCAGACTTAAGGGTGTAAATGTCGGACCTGTTAGTGATCGTTTAAACCTGTTAAAGGCGAGCGTGATCTTTTCGTTGTTAGTCGGCTTCAGCGCTTAAGCACCGCCAGTCAGTTATTGTAATGTTATGTATAAGTTATCGATCTCAACCGCCCCGACGGGCCATGGGCTTATTTTACGTTATTTGAAACGATACAACACACGCCCAGAGCGTCAGTACAGCGTAAGTTGTCTTAGTTTATTATTTTCTATTACGTAGCGTACTTGTAATAAGAGAACACTAATACTTTCTCTTGTCCCCTTTTAACCTGTGATAAGTATATTAGATTAGAAATCGAATTTCTTGCGACGACAAGAAGTTGCTCAGGCGCATACGTTCAATGTGTATCGTTCCTAATTTTCAGTTCGCTTTATTTCAGAAAACTAGTCGGAAGGTGACGCATTCGTTTTCTTTAGTTAATTAACTTTGATGTTTATATTTCGATACACAAGGTAGATTATTATTTGAATTGGTTTTAGATTAGGACGGAGAGGCAGGGATTTGAGTCTGAGGTCATTTTATACTGCGCGAAGAGATGCGGATAGTTTTATTATTCATTTATTGTTTCTATTAAAATGTAACTTGTAGAACGTATTGTAGCTGTGTATCGTTTGTATCTTAACTTTGTATGAGCTTCGACTATTGTATCGTTTTAAATGCTATCTTGCGATAATCTAAGGATTGAAGCACCCTAATTTTATTGGAGAACTTGTATAACGTCCGATTTCAATAGTATCTTAATGTAGGCTCGTTCTATTGTATTGAATGACTCTGCCGTCGCATTGCGTTGTACTCGCAATCAAAGTGCGTTAAAACTGCCACTAGTTTATATAATAATATCTAATAATAATTGTATCAACGTAACGGTTCACGTTATAATATTTATTTTTACAATAAATAGACGGCTACAGTTAGAATTTCGGATTTATTTTAGAATATAAGACGACTTTTCTGATTGTTAATGAATTAAAAAGACGTATTGTGAAATTCAATTGTATGTAGAATGTTTGATGCAAATGCACATTTTTGTCTATTGTTAAGGCCGATATCAACCAAGGTGTATCTTAGAGAGAATATTATGTAAAATCAACCATCTGTAGCTTGATTTTACATATTTTAATCTACATTTTGATTGGTGATTGGTCCTCCCTACCTAACTTAGCCTACATAATCCACAATCGCATATATAGTTCGTAATTTGTCAGGCCTAGTGAGTGACGTGGTGTATTTTAACAAGTCACGTTTTTTTATCGTTTTTCATTAGTAAAACATTAATTCAAACGATGCTCAAAATTCAAGTCACCATTTCGTACTTCATACTTTTTGATCACATACGTCTTACGACATTAAATTGGCCACGACAACGCATTACAAGTTCACTGTATGTATAATGTAATTGTATTAACTGTTATCATAAGGTTATTATTCGAGCTCTGGCGCATAATTATCGATAGAAAATTGAACGACAAAAGCCTATTAAAAAGGATTCGTTCATTAAGCCACAAACAGTGGTGGTGTTTCTGTAGGTCCGCCACTAAGATTACCTAAAATACGAACAACCTTTCGCAAACACCAGAGTATATTAGAGTAACATTTTTATATTACAGTTTTGAAAATACTAATGTCGAAATTTTGTTATTTTTGATCCAAATGATTTTCATTGGATTTTTCGCTGTTTAAACCCTTCAAGAAGTCGCAATATCGTGTCAAGAAAGATACAAAAAAAATTGTCTCGTTTAAGTGTTTTTAAAAAAGTTTATCAACACCCTGTTTACATGATGACTAAACTGACCTAAAACACGCCAATAACACGTCAATTTAATAAATGTCATTTCAAAATGTCGTTCAAAATAAAGACTTTGGTGAAGACAAAATAAGATCGTTCGTATTTTACGAAATTTTTGTTAGTCCGGCGATAGAACATAATCAGGGCCAGTGTCTGCAAATTTTGAAAGTTGAATGTTATGTGTCAGAAATTCGAATATTATTGAGATTGTCACAGTAGTTTAGATTAACACTCTTAGACCTACGATTTACCTTTGATGCCGTTCGAATACATTGCCCGCCTGAATTGTTTAAACGACCGTGCTGGGAGTATATGTGAACTACGAGGTTTTTGGAATACCTTTCGGTCTCAAGAAAGCTCCATTTGCCGACTAACAATTTTGTAACAAATACTTCAAGCACGCTCAAATGGAAGTGAAGTAAGAAAAATATATCTTGATAATAATGTTATGAAAATTGAAGCTAGATTTCTGTGAGGCGTTATCAAAAGTATTTTTCTATTTGATCGTTTAGGGATGCTATTAGATATTTTTGGACCATTGTTAAGATAAAATCTAAGTATGATCAGTATTCGTGGAGAAGAGTAAATGATAGTTTTTGTGATTGTTGGTCGAAGTGATCGTTGAAGGGTAGAGAAAGCTTCCTTAGCTCTATCTATACAATGCACCCCATCTACATACATATACATTCGTATTGTCTGTTCTGTGGTTTTTAAAGATGTCTTTTTGAAATACAAACGTTTCATATTAGTATCGATATCGATAGATTTCATTGACATTTCTAAAAGTTATTCAGTTGATTGTTTATTTGTATGTACATACTGAGAGATACATCATCGGTGCAATGCGCTTCCGAAGGACATCTTCAATACCACAAATACTTCTTGGTCTTGGAGTGTTAACTTATGACCAAGATATTATAACATTCGTATTTTAAGAAAGGTGCATTTCATTACTCGTAACGTTCGCGTATTTTTTAACATTAAGATATCCCAGTAGTTTACCAAAAACCGCTTAATATTTTTGTATTTTCCTAGTGTGTAATGCATTATGATAATGTTTAAAATGTCTTCTAACGATTGTGTACGCATTGTGCTATACTTAGTCGAGATTCCAAACATTTGGTTGAAATAATAAGTGCGTAATAAAACACTTTTTCGTACTAATTTTATTTTATTTTACAATAGTTAACCTTTCCCCTAGGGCATTAATATAAGTATGTGGGGGACAATCTTGTAAACTCATAAAATATCTCCAAAATCAACAGCATATTATTAAGTATCTAGTGAGTGCCAAAGTAATCAAATATAAATAAATAAACATTGGTGGTCAATGCACACAACACCATCAAGCCTAAAACTACGCTTGTATTATGGTGACACAATCAATGTCTATTAGTTTCGATTAGCAATCGGCATAATTTCAATCATTAGTTTGATTGGACCCAGTTTTGACAAGATTACTATTACGTACGTTCGGTTTCTATTACAGACCAAAATGGTTTAATAAAGTGATCAGATTAACTCAAAAAGCACAGAACGAACACTATATCACAAAATCGACTAATAAATCAGAGAAAATATTAGTAAGTATTGAATTAAATGGTAGTAACATATCTGAACCACGTGACATGTCAAATGCATTTAATAATTAATTTATTGACAGTATTAAAACAAACAATAATATTTATAATACATACACTATCAAACATAATAAATAAAATTCAATATTTCTTACTCCTACTAACAATACTGACATTCCTAATATTAACACATTAAGAAACACTAACAGCGTGAGCTACGATGAATTAGCAACTAAGGTAATTAAAGACGTAGCGGTTCATATTTCACCGGTAATCAGTTATTTAACAAATCATTGAACACGGAGTTTATCCAGATATATTAAAGTTAACGTTTTAAGAAAGGCCTAAATGTGAGATTGGTAATTATAGGCATGTAGCTCTTATACCTGTATTTGCTAAGGTAATTTAAAAAAGTATTGTACAATAAAACAATAAACAAATTCCTTGAAGACAATAAAATACTAAGCTGTAATCAGTTATCTTCAATGGTTTCAGAAAAAATCTGTCTATTAATAAGGCAATCTACGATTATCTATCTATGGTAATGACAAGTAGGGACAGAAAATATAATAGCAAAATAGCATCTGCCTTGTACATGACAAAGGCCTTCGACCATGTGAACCACGAGATGCTGCTTCACAAGCTAAACTGCTATGGAGTCCGGGGTACGGCTAATAAACTTATGGGATCATATCTTAGCAACAGGACTCAGATGACGAGAATAAATAAGATTTGTATAAAAACACAAATGGATATTGACTTTGAGTCGGACTTTAGGGTTGTAAGGCATGGTGTTCCTCAGGGAATTGTTTTGGGACCACTTGAGGTAGATCATTTATGTAGATGAGGAACAGTTCCTCATCTACATATTTCTACCTCAAGTCACTGACCGTTCCATGACTTTGAATTTGACATTAATTTTACACTGACATCTATTATTAACTGGTTGACATTGAATAATTTAAATATTAACTTGACTAAAACATTTATAATGAATTTTAAACAAAGAAATAACACTAATCCTGACATTAATATTAATTACTTGGGTACTAAGGTAAATGAGGTCAATAACACAAAGTTCTTGGGACTAACTATTGACAGTAAATTAGACTGGAAACTTCACATCGACAATATTATGTAGCAAGCTGCAAATGGTGCAGCTTTCTACATTACGCTTACGCTCTTTTTAAACTCAGTAGAGATTCAAACAAATCAGCGGTATTACAGCCTATCATGGCCAGGTTGCTTCGCCTCTACGATATGGCATAATATTCTGGGGCAACTCAACAGATAAGTTTAAGCTTTTGAGAGTTCAAAAGCGCTGTATCAGGGCCATATGTAATTTAAAAAAGACTTGTGCAAGCTATACTTTACAGATTTAAAAATACCAAGCTTAGCTTCATTATACATAAGCGAAATTGCTGTTGTTTTAAAACATACTCAGACCAGTTTGAATGGTTTGCAGTTGGAAGAAGACTAGAAGGTAAAATGTTTGATTTGTGTCACAACGTGTCAATGCAGGATACAAAAACCTATTATTATCGTTAAAAGAAATATTCAAAAAAAGTTCGTGGAAAATTCAATCATACTATATAGTTATATTTATAGTTAGGTTAGGTTACTACATGTAATGCTGGAATAAGAATTCTAATATAAGGTAAGTATAAGGTACTTAATTGATTGCACTCTTACTAAGATTCACTACTGCACGAAATTGCATAAACATCGTTTAACTAATAATCTTGTCAAACCGGATAAAATAGAAGAGGAACTATCTGTTTTTTTTTAACATATTACCTTTTGCATCATTCTTTATAATCGCACCACTACGTGTCTTCATAACCCCAGACCGCGTTTGAACAGGCTCCCTTCTGACTTTATTAGCCCTCATTTTCGTAGGCCCTTCAATAACTTTTTTATCATTGACTTTTGTCTTTGCGCTTTTATTTATTTCTTTTCTCATATCTGTAATCATTTCATCTACATTTTTCGTATTGATCTTCATTTGGTTATTATCAGTTCTCAAAACAGGCATGTCTCTGCCGCGAGTGTGCGATTGGACATTTTTATGCATTTGAAGGATACGTAAGTCTATTCTCGGTATCCTGGATTTACCTTTCTTTTCGTCCTCTTTTTGAGAAATGAATTTAACGAATTCGAGTTCACACCCGTCTTGTAGCGACGTTTGGATGACTTCAGTGTTTGTTGTAACTTCGTCCTCATGCTCTTCATCATTATTCGCTAGAATAACTTCAAGTTGACTTGCATCACCATTATTTTCACATTCATCATTTGTGTCAAGTATTTTTTCAAGTTGGCTTGGAGTATCTATATCATGGGTTTCATGTTCTTCATCATTAGTGCCTAGAATTCTTTCAAGTTGACTTTCGATGCTTTCTTGTACATTTTCAGTGCCCAAGATCTCTGCTGGTTTTTTCTCGAAAGACCTTACGTTGGTTTTAACCAGGGTGGAGTACGGTTTATGTGGATCCATCTGTATTGTATCTTCGTCGTCTGATTTGCTGGAAATGTCATCGTCAATGATGCTAGCGTTATTTTTCTGGTTGAATATGGTTGGTCCGAGCGGCGCTGTTATAACATCGTTTTCATAGTTGTTGAAAACGATTGTAGCCTGTTGTAGTTCTTTTTCTTTCATAGACGGCAGTGCTTTAAAGAACATCTGGAATTACAAATAGGACAGTAGAAACGTGATTTACTAAACCGCAAATGACGAGAATCCATATCAAATCAAAATATTATTTAATAACTAAAATCTATAATGCAGTCTTCGTACATGCTAGTGAATCTAGGAGTCGGTTCCTCCTAACCCCAGATCAAGAAAAATCGGACAAGAAACTCGTCTGGTTAACCACATTTATGTATGAACCTTGCTCACTTTGATATCCGCATCGCAGTTTTATTTGTCTAATAATGGTATTTTATAAGCTTATAAGACAGTTTGAAAGACCTATTCTTAATGGCTATCGTATTACCTATGATTGACCATGTTAGGAAATAGACGTACCTTACGAGACATTAGTGTTAGTCCGTGTTTAGCTTTCATGTGTTGTTTGAGATTAGACATCCGCGGGAACCTGAAAATATTTTGCATTTTAAATTTTCGGACAAAGTTTTACACAAATCGCTAGCCTTGATAAGTTCCATGCAAACATTAACCCCTTTTTACTCTTTTAGGGGTTAAATTTCCCAAAACTCCGCCTTTGTATGTGGTTACAGGGCGAGTGTTTAGGCAGTGTTCAAGTTCAGAGGCGTTTATAAGTAAGGCTGATAATGTATGAGCAATAAGATACCTTTTAGGGCAAGCCGCACACGCGAACGGCGGCGGGATATTCAGATGATCTCTGTTGACGTGATGCTGCAGTGCACTCTTCTGCGCAAAGCGACGCTCGCATCGTTCGCACGGATATTTGCGTTGAGCTGCCAAATTTGTAAGAGTTAGTCAAAGACAGTTCAACCAGATAGATTGTACTTGGCTAGCATACTAGCCGCAATATAATGCTGGATATTTCACACAACATCATTTAGCTCTAAAGTAAGCAGAGCTTGTGTTATATATTTTTAAATACATAATACCAATTAACATTTATGGATCTCAAAGCACCAGGCACGCTGATCACTAATTTAAAGGAAAAGGTGTCAAAGGAAAATATGCGACATGAAAAGAGATACCGATAATAACACATGGTAAAACTTGACTAGTAAACACATGGACTCGTAACAAAATTGAACAATATTAAACTTACGTAGATGCGTATTCATGTGTACAATAAGCGTGGTCTTGGCTTTAAAGGAGCGTCCACAAACATCGCAGATGTGTTGCGCGTCAGAGTGGGTTACTAGATGGCGCTAAAATAAAAAATAATGCACAGGTATACTATACGATACGATAAGTTCCTTTCGATGTGGTTGCTAATCGTAACGAGACATGGAGTTATGTTAACAATTAAACATTTCGTATATCTGGATATTACAAAAGAGTGCGACACAGTGCCTTTACTTGTGCTGCGATTTACAATAGAATAGAATTCAAATAAGAATATGCAATAACTAAATGTCTGTTATTTTTATAACAAATATAAAAAGAATAAACCAACATACAATTTCTATTAATAAAATTAAAACTTGTCTTATGGAGTCTCTCAAGGCATTTTTCTCGGGCTTACTCTCTTGTATCATACCTTTAACGCGATAGCGGACGTATACGCGACGGGACACTGGTCGCATTGGTAAGGACGAATCCCACGGTGCATGTTCTCGTGAGATACCAAAGCGTCTTTGTGCTTGAAGCTAGCAGTACAATGTGTGCAATACAGTCTGTTGACAAAACATTTAAGTATAGTTATGTTAATGAGGGGGCCGACTACCGATTGATCGCCTTCGATTGATATATTCATCTGAGCGCTTCCATGCTTTTAACATCAGTCGACCACATCATTATAGAAAACAAACATTTTAATCGAAAAAGTTTTTACTGTCTGGCTAAGATAGCTCAGCGAGTAGTGGCTACATAAGAGCAGACCAGCATACCTGTGGTGAGCAGCATGATCAGTGGCCCATAACACTATACAAGATTTACTAATATTATTAATGCGAGAGTTTATATAATAAATAAATAATAAATATTTCTGGACAATGCACACAACACCATCTAGTCCCAAACTAAGCATAGCTTGTATTATGGTGACTAGGTTACTAGAAATGTTTATTTATAGCGAGGCCATAGGCAGACTTGGATGAAAATTGGTATAGATATAGTCGACCAGGAATAGCATATTATAGGCTTCTTCTTTCGTGTCAACTTTTCAGCTCATTAAATGATATTTAACCAAAAGGTCGCCATTTCCACTCAGTCTGTGACATCTTCTAACAGATCCTCCCTTGTGCAGGTAGCATAAATGCTCTTTTTGTAATTGGGGGCATTTAGTACAAAATAAGCGTTAAGTTTCGTTAGATCTTTTTTAGAATACATTTCGGAGAATGTGCCCAGTAATTACATTTTATTTTTTTTATCAATGAAAGATCTACGTTTGACCACAAACTCGCCTGATGTTAAGCTACGAAGTGGCCGACGATGGGGCACGCAGGTCTAGAAGATACCTATTTACTCTTGACTAGAAGAGACCCACATTGTAGTTTTCAGGAAAGACAGACGACGGCAAAGCATTCCAATCCTTGTCTGTACGCATTATAAATGTAGAAGCAAAGCGCTTTGTTCGTAAGGGTGATAGATTGACAAGGTATGGATGGTATTGAGCGGTGCGTCTGCTAGTCCTGTTGTGAAAAGGAGATGGTGGAATGAGATCGTGCAATTCCTGGGCACATTCTCCGAAATGTATTCTATAAAAGATCGAAGACTTTACGCCGGTGCCCGAGACTCTGGAACTTAGTCTCAGCGTTTAGCTGCTCACTCATCACCCTCAATGCTCTACGCTCAATCGAGTCCAAAGCAGCCAGCTGGTGTTTGGCTGAACCATCCCATAGATGGCAGCAATGCTCCATACCCGACCGGACTTGAGCTTTACATGAAGTGGAAAGCTGTCTAGGTGTGAAGTATCGCCTCACCTTGTTGAGGATGCCAAGCTTGGATGCTTGGCAAGGATGCTTTGCCGAAAAGAGACAAGCTTGTATCATGATCATGATACATGATCTAATTCCACCATCTCCTTTTCACAACAGGACAAGCAGTCGTACCGCTCAATACCATCCATACCTTGTCAGTCTACCAAACTTACAAACAAAGCGCTTTGCTTCTACATTTATAAGTCACAGCGTACAGTCAAAGAATGGAATGCTTTGCCGTCGTCTGTCTTTCCTGAAAACTACAATCTAGGTCTTTTCAAGTCTCAAGTAAATAGGTGTCTTCTAGACCTGCGTGCCACATCGTCGGCCACATCGTCGCTTAACATCAGGCGAGATCGTGGTCAAACGTAGGTTTATCGATGATAAAAAAAAAGATTATCACCTTTTCTCGGGTTCATTCTTGAGGTCATTGGGTTGAAACTTGTTGAGTGTGAGATAGGGTCGGCGACGACCCTTGCGGCCGAGGTACCGGCCCCGCGCCTTCAGCACCAGCCGTGCTCCGGCCGCCGTGCAGCGCTTCTCGTGCTTGTACAAACCTGTTGTACTGCAAAACATAACTTATCACTAACTGTTCATGGACAATACACACAACACCATCTAGCCCTAGTATACTATAAATCATTATGAATAAATAAATGATGTAGAAACACCCAAACCCGAGACAAGTATATACCATCCATAAAATCTGCTATAACAAAACTAAACCCTTGAATATCTCTAGAACGGGGCAATCCCTTTTCATGGGAGTGGTACCAGGGGGAAGGGCTGGTCCCCTGTCCCATCCCCCTTTTTTTTCTCCTTCATTTTCGTGCTAAGGGAAACTAAAGTTTAACCCTTATTATCCTTTTTTAGTTTTATTGTATTTATTTATACTAAGAAATAAGTTAAATGAAAATAATAATAATAATAATTCTAATGTAAAACAAGTACATACCTACTTGTAAACAACCTGCGCTGGTCTTCCGTTAGAACGTTTTTGTGACCAGTGCGTAAAATAAAATTGCGGATTTAAATAAACACAATAGTGTTTTCTTTCAACTACGTAGTAATGTTATCATTAATCACTACAAAACCGATCACAAAGGACGTATTTTTTGCTTAGAACCAAAACAGTGCAATAATCTTATATGAAATCTCATTATTGCACTGTTTTTTACTTTTTATTTAGAAATTTACCACAGAGGTTTAATATCTCCCATTAAGTTTAATATAAAATGTTTGCATTAGATCAAAAAGATACTGGCTGATAATAAAATTCGGCTGAATAAAATCGACTTATTTTTGGAAAAAATAAACAAATGGCGCGCATTTTGTACCATTTTGTACATTGATTCTTCATATTTTTAGTTTGAGTAGGTATATTTTATCACAGTAGGTATCTAGACTGTTAGTTGAAAGAAAAGTAAATTACGCACCTCGCTAATGAGAGTAATAAATGCACTCGTGTTAATTCAGTGCCCTCGCTTGCGCTCGGACACCAACATAACACTCGTGCATTAATAACTCACTTTGCGCCCGGTGCAACAATCTACTATTTTGAAAATCTGACAACAAATAGGTGTAAGAGTATAAAGTATACAGTTCAGTTTTTACTCACCACCGATAATCAACTCCACAGGCATAGCAGGTAAGGTACCGAGTACCATGCTTCTTTTGATAGTGACGGGTCGCAATTGGCAGTGTCAAGCTTTCAGTATTACAGTATGCACACCTGTGGTATAAAAACATTGGTAGAAATTCTGTTTATGCTTTTTCTAAATACCAATCAAATTAGATTATCACAATCCCTTTCAGTGTAATAAGAAGAGAACAGCAACCATTTTAGTTAGCTCTAATATTGAAATGCAACAACAGAATTACAACCAATGTCATGAATATGTACAAATAAATAAAATTGAAGTGTCCGTTTGTAATATCAAAATAACAGCTTTTTACTAAATGCATATAAAAGTATATACAGTACAACTAACAAAAAAGTAAAACATTCTCAGATTATATGTAAAGGATTTAAACCCCATTTATAAAGGATTATCCTTTTTGTTTCTATCTGTTTTCTGTCTTTCTGTCTAATCTTTAAAACTTTTAAATGCACCCATGAGAAGGGTTGTCAGTAATAAATAAGTTTAAATAATTATTGACAGACTAACTGACAATATGGACAACAGAGCTTAAACTAAGTGATTCACTAAACTTAACCCCTGAGGAGTCAAAAAATATGAAAACTTACTTCATGCTAATGAAGTTAGACATGTTAATAATTAAATAGTTATGTCATAGCATAGGTAATAATTGTAAATATGAGATAAACGGTAAGAATTCAAATAGTCAGCGACTTAGTTATATTAGTACAACTATGTTATGATATCCTCAAACACTTCTTGTTTTTATCGTGTCAATAGTTATTTCTAACGAGTGTGGTGAAAGGATTAAAGTGCGCTTGAGAGGCTCCTTTCGTGCACTTAGGTAAGTCTTAATGTAAGCTCTCGACCTTGCCAACAGGACCAGCAGGAAAGACGAATCAGTACATGAGGTGTCTGTTCGGTTGCAAGTGCATAACGGCTGTTCTAACACTAATTTAACTATAGATTGAAGAAGTCCAAGACTGGAGGTTACTGTCATGAGCATACTCACACAAGCTTCCCGTTAATATTTTCACAAAATTCAATAGGTGGTATTGGCGGTTTGGTGTGTTTCATGATTTCAGTCAAATGCCCTACTAGGAATTCCTCATCTTTCCGCATTTTGGGGAAGTTCTTACGCAACTGAGCTATATAAGAGTGCTGAGGCTTCGGATGAGATTTGAGATAGTCATCATCATCGCTACCACTTTCTGAAGACTCCTCTTCTATTTTATTCTTGCCTCTTCTATCCTCTCTATCCTGGTGAAAATATTAGGCACAACATTAATAGGCTTTGTAAGTGTAAAAAGAAGAATTAATATAAGTAAGTAGGCACATAAAATAATATCTAAGTATCCTTAGTTGTACCTTCCACCAGGTCTGTTATCTAATCAAATAAAACACATTTATTAAGTACCTATAGGTCTTACCTACTTACAGTTATAGTATAGATTCACTAGAGGTGAACATACCTGTCCTTCATGAATTTCCAAATAATCACAATCCCAGTTTTCTTCCTCCTCTTTGAGACTGATGTACTCGCCATGTAATTCAGCAGACTCTAGAATTGACTTTGGATCCAAATCAGAATATTTACATTCATCAGGTTCTTCTTTTGGTTCAAATTTGATTTGGATCGTCGATGAGTCCTTCGGAAATGTCTCATTTCCTTCATTTTCATCACCAATAATAAGCAAAATCGCATCATCCTCATCCATGGTGAGGTTATTTTAGATATTTTTCCCCAAATCTGAGAAAGTGAATTTTAATTTTACAATTTACTTTTCTTTAACTTGGCGCCAAAATAAAAATCTAAACAAACAATCTTTTTTTTTCGTGTCGGCATCTATAGCCAATTCTATTCCGCCATGGTCCTTCATTTTGTGATGTTCACTGAATCACTTGACAAGTTCCATTCTACTCCGTTCTAAAGACGATTTACGGACGTTCTTACATCATTTAGCAAAATATATTTTATCGATTCGAGAGATAAAATGGTTCTTACTTACAAACAATTAGCTCAGAATTTGAGGTGGCTTTGAAATACTCAAAGTGGTCTTGAATCTGAGGTAACCATTTTTTAATTATTTTCTTTGCCACATAAACTCTTCTGATTGATAGAAAAAACAAAAAAATGTCTCTGGCCAGTGTTACTTGATTGTTGCTGATAAGTAAATCAATCAAGCATCATCAAGCAAAACTTTATTGCTAATGTCGCTAACATCGAAAATCTTTTAAATGTCAACGTCCCAAGATTTGATTCATTTGTGATTGTGACATACAAACAAAAACAAATCTAAAATCCCTCTTTTAATTATCCTCTTTGAGATTCTTCGTCTGTCATTTCATGGAGCATCATGGCTCTGCTAATTTAATATATTTACCCGTTTTATTGCATGTTTTATTCAGTAATCTTGGCGAAATTTTATTGAATAAATTGTGGCTGCGAGGCGGGAATAGAGAATTGGATTGCATGTGTATTGTGATGCAGTATGATTTGAACGACGAGGAGTCCCAAGAAAATTCTAGACACCATTCCGCGTGTCGTCTAGAATTGACAACTGACCATCGACTAAGACTTATAACAAACAAACTGAATATAAACTATAAACACTTGACATTGGCAGAATTTACATTAGTATGTCAGTGGCCATTAACGAAGAAAAGAAGAAAAAGCAGGAAGACGAATTATCCTCTTTGTAATTTGTTTTTTTGTTTTGTTTGTTTACTTTTACATGATTTATTTAGCCACCAGTTTCACTTTTTGTTTCGATAATTTGTGAAATGGAAACTTAATGAATTAAAATATCTTTCTTTAGATGGAGTTAATCACAATAATGGGCATAGCCAATGGTTGTAGTTCTAATTCACCTGTGATCTCTAGCAATGTTAAGGTTTTAGCTCTTGATTCTACTCTTCAACAATTCGTAGTGAATTTTAGAGGTAAACCAGTAACCGTTCTTCAGGCTCGGGTTCAGGAGTCTATATCCTTCACAACATAAGATATATATAAAATACATGCATACATTATTTTTTTATCTTGTAACATGTACTTGAATCTTACTTATTTACTAATAGGTAAGTTTCAAGTACATACATATTTACTAATGATTTGCTCTATTTACCTGTCTATAGTGAAAATAAAAATGCATAGTCCCAGGAAGTTCTAGTAGGTAAGTAAATAGTATTTTTATTGTTTGTTTATACACTAACACCACTTCTTTTTACAGAACTCTTATTGGATTATGAACAGCTGCAAATTGAATGTGAAAATGTGAAGCAAGATCTTGTAACTTTGGAAAATAAATGTGATAGGTAAGGTTCATCATCATTGGCCTTTGTTCATCTGTTGAAGATGGTTTAGGTGGTGTCAGTAAAGTTACAGAACAGTTGATTGTAATTGAAAACACTCTTTCATGGATCCACTCAAGCAAGCTGAGGTGGCTGAAGTTTCCTCACCACTGACGTCACTCTGCCTGGGATTTTGTTTGATAGCGCAAGCTTTCCCAGGTACCCACATAACCTCTTGACCTTCCTGACAGGACAACAGGAAAGACTAATCAGTACATATGGTGTTGGTTCGGTTGCAGGTGAATAACGACTGGCACCTTAATGTCTCATTACCTCTTTCTTGTTTTCTTAACCTATCATGTCCCACGGCAGGTCAATGGGTCCCCTTTAACTTCCATTATTTGAGCTCCAAGGCCACAGTTTGGTAGTTTTTTGTAACATAGAAACAGATTTCAACAACAAATTGGATAGCATGTGTTTATAAAATAGACCCTTAATTGACAACCTTTGTGGTGCAGTGGGCTTAGGTCCGGGTGAGAGCCAGAAGTTTGAGGGTTTGTTCCCGCCACAAGGCAAATGTTTGTATGATTTGCAAGTATGTACATGTCTTGCATCTGGGTGTTTCTATTGCATAATATGTATGCATCTAATAAAAAAAAACTATTAAGTAGTTCAGTCATCCCGTGACCACGACAGAGTGTAAACCTGTCGAAACGTCGGGAAAAATAGGTAAATAAACGCGTAAATACCCGTAAATATTCATAATAATGTGTTCTGATTGCGTAAGTTTAAAAAACTTTATTATGTAGTATATCATTCATGTGGTACCCAAAACACTAGCTCTGCTTACTTTGGGGCCAGATGTTGTGTAAAATGCCGGCATTATTCATTTAAATTTATGTAAGAAACTGTGCAATGCTCTTTCTGCCAGAGTTCATGATAAATGATAATAATATATATAACATCAAATTATGTAGTAATAATGTACTTTCAAAATCCACAGAACAAACATTGAAGTAAAAGAACTAAAGAATGAAATAGCAACTAAAAATCGAATCATACAATCTGTGGGTAAGTTTAACGATTCTTACATATTTTATATTAGTTAAACAAGTCCCTATTATTGTAATTATATTCAAATTAGTTTAGCTGTTTTTGATTGAACTCAAAAATTATCTAAACATAAAATTACAATAGATAGTTTTAGATGATCCTCAGATAGCTCAACTGTTACACATATGGCGTAGTTGGCTAAGGTCCGGCTGAAACGCAAAAGGTTGCGGGTTCGATTCCCACTGCGGGACAAATGTTTGTATGATCTGCAAGTATTAGTCTCGGGTCTGCGTATTTCTATGTGTAATATGTATGTTTTTACAAAAAAAAAGTATATAAGTAGTATATCTGGCATGTGGTACCCATAACACAAGCTCTGCTTACTTTGGGGCCAGGTGATGCTGTGTGAAATGTCCGGTATTATTATTATTATATATATGATTGTATATTACTCTGTACATTTTTAACTGTATCATTTATTACCATTTAAATAGAAAAAAAAACAATCTTGTACTTACATTAAATATACAACAAACATATACATATATAATTTGTAATTTCTGCAAACTTTTGTTACCTTAAACACTGACTTATAATTTCTGATTACACAGCATCATCCCTTACAACACTGAATGACACAAAAGACTGGAATGTTTTAACCGAAACCTTCAAAATACTATTTGAAGATTCTTCATTGCCTGAAGAAAAACTAGCTCCAAAATCTTGCAGCTCAACTCTACCAAAAACCCCAGTAAAACTCCAATCAGTAGAACCCAGCTCGAACAATGAAAAGTCTGTAATAGAAGATGTGTTATTCAAAGAAGAGTCGTTGTGTGAGATAGATGGAACTCCGACAGGACGCACTAGTCCAATAATACACACTAAGAAATCTAAGGGCATTGTTGGCAAGTCATCTGATTCCAGGGATAAGAAAAAATGTTCTGAAGAATGGTAAGACATATAAATAACGCAGGACGCCATTTCACACAGGATCATATAGCCCCAAAGTAAGCAGAGCTTGTGTTATGGGTACTACTTAACCAATACTCGACTTATAATTTTTTTATTGAAGTAAAAACTTCTTTTAGCGCGGTACGCATATCTTTAGATGAGGTAAAACCTCTGGATTCGCGACACCGTTACCGTCTGGCGTCTACCGTCTGATTATAAACCTTAATTCACATGTTTACAGTCTACTTTTGTATGGAGAAGTTTACTGAGTTAGGTTCTTTGATATATTATCTACATTCTGAACACAAAATATTGCATCATCTGTGTTCGTTCAGTATTTGATTGGCAGTCGCCATAATTACTGATTTTGAAGTGATTTATTACTAAACTCTAACGCGCCAAAATAAGTTTACACTTCTGTCGGCTTTCCTGGAGTGCAAGCGATTTTTTTTTTATTTTTTTTATTATTTATTTAACAAAACCCACAGCCCTTAATAACATTAAATTTTAACTAAGTTAAATTTAAGACTAATACTGGAGTTATATTTTAAAGATAATGTTTATATACAGACAGTAAATTTTATCTTACGGGCATACCAAATAGAATTAGTTAAGTAACTAAAAGAAAGGTGTAAAAAGTACATTTTGCTAAATTATAATTATATTGTCTAAATATTAGGTTGGGGAAAAAGTCTTTTCGCATTATAGTATGTATGAACTTGTAATAAAATCTCTTTGGCTATACTATTTGTATTTGGTATCATTAAAAGTTTAAATTTTAAAGAACATAATTCCAAATTCAAATCTCTTTGGCTATACTATTTGTATTTGGTATCATTAAAAGTTTAAATTTTAAAGAACATAATTCCAAATTCAAATTGGAAAAATGTGTGATTTTTATTTGTTTTTCGTACTGTCAAGATGAGTGAATCTAATGAAGAAATTCGATACATTTTGAAATTTTACTACAAAAAAGTTAAAAATGCAACGCAAGCCTCGAAAAAAAATATTTGCGATGTTTATGGACCTAGTGCAGTGTCTGTGAGAGTAGCACAAATTTGGTTTAAGCGTTTTCAATCCGGAAATTTTGTCGTGCGTGCACGTCGCTCTGGTTGCCCCATTACGGATAAAATGGATGCCATTTTTGAAAAAGTGGAGCAAGATCGGTATATCAGTAGTTACGACGTAGCTGAAGAACTGGGAATTGACCACAAAACAGTTTTGGCGCATTTGAAAAACACTGGGTACACAAAAAAGCTCGATATTTGGTACCTCACGAGCTCACTGAATGAAACCTAATGAACCGTGTACTCATTTGTGATTCTTTATTACGACGTAATGAAACCGAACCATTTTTGAAGAAGCTGATAACTGGTGATGAAAAGTGAATCACGTACGACAAGAACGTGCGAAAAAGGTCGTGGTCCAAAGCCGATCAAAGGCGAAACCCGGGTTAACTCGCAACAAGGTGATGCTGTGTGTGTGGTGGGATTGAAAGGGCATTATTCATTATGAGCTGTTACCACCAGGCAGGACCATCGATTCTGAACTCTACTGCGAACAACTGATGAGATTAAAGCAAGAAGTTGAGAGAAAGCCGTTGAGAGTAACCGGAATTAATCAACAGAAGGGGTGTGGTTTTTCATCATGATAACGCTAGACCTCACACATCTTTAGCCACTCAGCAAAAATTAAGAGAGTTTGGCTGGGAAGTGTTAATGCATCCGCCGTATAGTCCTGACCTTGCACCTTCAGATTTCCACCTGTTTCGGTCTCTTCAGAATTCTTTAGGCAATGTCAAGTTAACATCACGAGAGGACTGCCAAAACCACTTGTCGCGGTATTTTGATCAGAAGTCCCAAAATTTCTATAGCAATGGGATCATGTCCCTACCTACAAGATGGCAAAAAGTTATCGAACAAAATGGTACCTACATACTTTAGTTAAATGTAAATAAACTATATTAATTTTTTTTTTGAATTTTCTTAAAAAATGCGAAGAAACTTTTACCCCAACCTATTACATACATAGTCATATAATACATAAAAAAAACCGGCCAAGCGCGAGTACAAACCTGTAGGTATATACGTAAAAGTTCACCCATCACGACAATCGAGTCCTAGTTAGATGATGTAACTAAAAATTTACAGTTTTCGCAATTTTTCTTTTATCTGTGCTATAAGACGTTGCTTCGTATCAAATTTCAAGATTCTGAGTTCACGGGAAGTACTCTGTGGGTTTTGATTCCCTTGTCAAAAATTTGCGGAAATTTGCGGCATAAACGACTATCTTTTGATCGCGTTGGCCTAGAAGTTTGATTTTTTCACAGCTTTAATGGACAGTAGACCTGAGTATTTGATAATTTCAGCTTGATACCTCCACGCGTTCCTGAGAAAAAGGGTCTTGACAGACAGACGGACGGACGGACAACAAAGTTATCCTATAAGGGTTCCGTTGTTTCCTTTCGAGGTACGGAACCCTAAAAAACACCTCGACTAGAGAAACAAATACTTGCAGATCGTGCAAGCATTTCTCCAGTGGGGGAATCAAACCCGCAACCTCCTGCGTCTCAGGCGGGCCTTGGCCCACTGCGCAATAGATGTCGTCAAGTACATGGGTAGTGTTACCTTTTAATCTATTCCCGACATTTCGGACATGTTGCAATAACCGTGGTCGCAGACTGACTGGATGCTTAGGGACTTAGGGAGTTGCCGGCGGGTAGCGCAGGCAGTGTTTCGAAACTACCCTCACTTGGACTTCAGATTCCGAAATTTCCTCATTCACATTAAGACACATTATGTACAACATGTGTAATATAAAACATATAATACTAAAATAATGAAATTCGGGTCGTAAAATTTAAAAATACTTACCAAGTCCCATGTACTTGGTATTTTCGAATGGTCCTATGTCGAAACAAATGATATAAGTATTCCATCTGCCATTTATTCTGATACTAGTTGCCTGGCTTTGCCTGCATGGAACGCAGATAAAAAGTAGCCTATACGTTAATCCAGGTCCGCGTGTACCTATATCCAGGTATAAAACCTGTTTTAATACAGAAACGGATCTTAAATGACACAAAGACAAAGTTATTTTTTCAATAAAATAACAAAGACCACGTTGAATCGTCGTCTTCGTGCTTCAATATGCTTTAATGTTTTGTAATATCGTGTCATAAACAATATTGCTATTAGTATTGTGCGAATGAATGGACATGACTGTAAACGCCATTTTAAATTACTTTCTTCTTTATTGAAACAAGTAATCCAGGTCCGCGTGTACCTATATCCAGGTATAAAACCTGTTTTAATACAGAAACGGATCTTAAATGACACAAAGACAAAGTTATTTTTTCAATAAAATAACAAGGACCACGTTGAATCGTCGTCTTCGTGCTTCAATATGCTTTAATGTTTTGTAATATCGTGTCATAAACAATATTGCTATTAGTATTGTGCGAATGAATGGACATGACTGTAAACGCCATTTTAAATTACTTTCTTTATTGAAACAAGTCATACTTACCAAGTTTCAGCCAAACCTGTTTTTCTGTTTTGCAAACCGAAGTCGCAGATAATAGCTAGTTAATAATAAACAAAACTGTTTAGACAGTTAAGGGTCACTGACTAGATTGTATTCTCGTTGTATATAGTGCTAAGGCGCGTCGCTCACTGGTAAGTCGAGGCGCGGTCGCGGCGGCGTCGCGGCACGGGCGAAGCGTCGTCGTCTCTATGTGGAGTCGTGGTGCAGGAGGCTATGCTTCCTTCACACATTCCATATTTATTTAACATGTCGTCGTCAGAAGATGAAGATATACAGTTGTAGTTGCACTCATTCAAGTCAATAATTTAAATAGGAAAAATAAAAAGTAAATTTTGTGATAACTTCCATATATATTGATTATTTACTGTTGATAAATATATGTTGTAATATGTTGATTGTCGGGATACTTTCATAAGTCACGTGTAGCTCTGAATGCTCCTCACTCGTCCACCAATCCACCTCGCTTCTGTTCCGATGTCTCAAATATGGGTGTATCCAAGTTTTTTATTTTCCTATTTAAATTAAAGACTTGTACGAATGCCATTGTAGTAATGACTGTAACGCGGACGCTGGACTTACCCGTCTAAACGTAGCTACGCACGACACGAAATGACCTTATGGCGGCAGAGTCGCGGCGCGGACGGGCAAGACGCCCGCGCCGCGTCCCCGCCTCGACTCCGCGTCGCCTGCATCTCGCCCGCGCCGCGACCCCAGTATGTGAGCGCACTGCCATATATTCCTTAAGAAAACATAGAAGCGGCGCGCCTCGACGCCGCCGCGACTCTAGTTCGTGTCGGCGACCCCCGACCTTAGTGTTCTTACCTCATTTACAGGCCAACTTCAGATTCAAAGAGCATAAAACTCACGTACCCGACACCCCGCAGTAAAGCCGTGAAGCTGAGACAGTCAAGGTTGAACCTGGTGAAGTTGAAGCAGACCTCCGTGGTAGACCTTACCTGCTCACCGGAGCTCTCCGGAGGCAGTTCTCGGACTGCTGAGTCTGTGCTGGTAACTAAATAAAAAAAAAACAAGCGAGCCTTTCAGTAGTCGCATATGATGTGTAACATCTGACATCTTACATTGGTGATATGCAACGTTAACGTTATATTCTGAATTAGTTTATATAACAGCAAACTTTATACACAACACTGTAGGTTAAGCGCACCTAATTCCCTTTTTCTCTCATCACACACGCACACACACTCTTGGTTGACAGTACCAAACTCTCGCAAAGTGGTTGGTACCATCTGACAACTCTATTACCACGCGCGCTCATTGGTTAAATCAAATAGCGCGCTTGAGATAATGTTACACATCAATAATAAATAAATAATGCGGGACATATCACCTAGTCCCAAAGTAAGCAAAGCTTGTGGTACCACATGACTGATATACTACTTTTTTTCTTAACCCATCGTGTCCCACTGATGGGCAAAGGTCTTTACTTTCCCCTTTACCTTCCACTCTTAGCACTCCAAGGCCACAGTTTGCCAGTTAGGCTCGAATGCATCCAAATTGTGTCGCCATCTTTTCCTGTATCTGCCGCGTCGTCTCTGTCTATCGGACACTTACTGAGTGACGAGCTTCTCCTAACGTTCTGGATGTACTACTGTATACTATTTTACTTTTTGTAAATACATACAAACATAAACATATACATAGAAACATGGGCAGGCCATATAGTTCGCAGAACTGATAACTGCGGCGAATAAAAGTTTTCGAATGGCGACCAAGGACAGGAAAACGAAGCATAGGACGACCCCCACCCGATGGACTGACGACATTGTGAAGATCGCAGGAAGTCGGTGGATGGAGAGGGCTCAAAATCTTCTTGGAAATCTATTAAGGAGGCCTATGTTCAGCAGTGGACTTCTAAAAGGCTGTTATGATGATGATGATGACGTTGAAACACCCAGAACCCAGGCAAATACTTGCAGATCTCCTACTTTTGTCTCGCGGCGGGAATCATACCTGCAACCTTCTGAGTCTCAGCCCACTGCGCCACAGAGGTCGTCATGCTTATAAAATTATTGTTTATAAATAGACTAAATGTTCTTAGCCCCTCATCAAGATGGAGCCGATAGATAATGACGACACAATTCTACCATCGCCCACGAGTGGTCCAACAATTTTTACCAAGTAAGATATTGCTATTATAAAAATTAAGATGCTTGCTTAATCAAATCTTACAGCCTAATGTACCCTCCGAAGCATGAAAGCGCTCAGATTAAAATACCACAGCGGACACCCATTCAAGTACAATAACACAACAACAATAATTGGCAAGGATCATACAAAAAAGTGTTAAGTCCAGACGAGTTTCTTGCTGGATTCTTCTTGAACTGGGGTTAGGAGGAACCGGCACCTAGATTCACTAGAATCTAGAAAGAAGACGATTCAAAGTGGTCCTTGTTATTTTATTGAATAAAGAATAATTTGATTTGAATAAATAAATATTGGTAGACAATAAACACAACACCATCTAGCCTCGGACTAAGCATAGTATGTATTATGGTGACCAGATGACTGATATAATACTTATATATTTTAAATACATACTTATGATACTTCATCACCCAGACATATAACCAACACCTATGTTCATCACACAAATGAAAGCACTGGTGGTCTAGTGGTAGTAGCCCCGCCTTCCGATCCTAAGGTCGTGGGTTCAAATCCGTGCACCGTCTTGATAAGTTCGAAGACATTTGCCAAGTGTATGAAGGTCAAGATAAGAAGATCACACAATTGTTTGTTCTGGGAGGGAATCGAACCCTCAACCTATATCCATATATATTAACACCATATTTGTGTTGCAGAAGAGGGCTGTTCGTGCAATTTATAACATGGTACCCAGAGAGTTACTTAGAAATAAGTTTAAAGAGATTAATATTATGACAGTGCCTTGTCAGTATATATACGTAAAATTTATGTATGTGCACAAAAATGTTCATTTATTTAAAAAAAAATGCGATAATCATAGTTTTAACGCTAAAAATAAAGATAAACTCGCTGTTCCCACTGTTAGGCTCGCTAAAGTTAATAAGTATTTTATAGGGCAATGTGTACGCTTCTATAACAAGGTCCCAAGCGACGTGTTAGATTTGTCGATTGGCAAATTTAAAAACGTAAAATCGTAAAATCATAAAATCATCCTTGGCATACCTAACCCATAGGTCCATTGGAACCATAGGTCTCCTGAATATTGACTATATCTACCTTGTGTGTCTGAATGGTGATTTGAGCTCGCAGCTCATCCGACATATAACCTGTACCTACTTTAATCATATGTAATTTTTTTCAGATTGAAAACATCATCTAAAGACAGCACGAGTCAATTCAAAAAGCCACCGTTAAGTTTGAAACCGAAAGCGGAGAAATGCGAAAATGAACCTAAACGCGATGAGAATAGAAACGTCCAGAATAATATAACAGCAGAAATGGAATACTCAATCAATTTACTGAATCCACTTGCTAACAGGTATCTCGTACTAATCTCTAGAGACTTAATTCTCAGCTCAGTTGGTAGTAGCTCAACCTTCTGTGTGGTAGGTTGTGGTTCAGGTTGTGGGTTCGATTCCCTCCCAGGACTGTAAAACATTAAATGAATTAGACACGATGCAGAGGTATGCACCTACCCACCCACAATTGAAAAGCCACCCTAAACGTTAGTACAAAGTTAGGGCACACCATCCACACATGCAACCTCAAAAATAAATTTGACACGTGTTTCGCCTACACGAGGCATTGTCAGGAACAATTGACTCGCTCTGCACTTTGACGAAAAAACACTGCTCTGCAAACTTGTTGCTTCGCCGAACGCTGGATTGAAACTGAACTTTGAGTTTCAATCCAGCGTTCGGCGAAGCAAATACTTCATATTTGTACATCTGTTTAATGTTTTGTTCTCTAACATCGTGTGAATCCATAGTACAAGATCTAAGCTTGGGACTATATGGTATAATAGGAATTGTTTAACAATATTGTTGGTGGCTTATTAAGTGGCCAATGGTGGCAATTCGGTTGGTTCATTTCTAAAATTAGGAATTGTCTAAAACCTATTCGGTTAGTACCATCTAACTAAATTAGATAAAATTAAATTAGGATAAATTGGTAACAGCAGAATACCAGTTTCATTTGACAGTTCTTAACCTTATTTTAGCTAAAATTAGTTAGGTTGGTGCCAATAGAATTGAGGACTCATATGAATGTAGTACATTAATGGCTTCTCTTTCTTGACAGGTTTAACGCTGTCAAGAAAGAGAAGCCATCAGCTTCTATGAAGTCAGAAAAGCAGACACCCCCAAAACAAGTGGCAATGGATGAAGACATAACGCACTGTGGGAGCCCAAGCATATCGATATTAGATCAAATAAATAAGTTGGAGCAAGAGCATAGAAGGTAAAGCTACTTCTTCATCTTCTGGTTTTTGTCCCACGCTAAGTGGAGTCAGCATAATTTGTTTCTTTCTTCCAGGTGTCAGTCGGTAGTAGCTCTGCCTTCTGCATAGGTTTAGGGTTAGATTTCCTCCCAAGATAAACATTTGTGAGAACATAGGTGTTTGTTCTGTGTCCGTGTTTTAAAGTATCGTAAGTGCTTATTTAAAAATATACCTAAATATAAGTATTTATTTATAAATAACCGGAACGTGCTAGTATCTAGTATTCGCTTGTAAGAGAGAGATATAGCCGTCTCGTTCGCTCATATACATTCATTACATATGCGTACTTTGTAGTGTATCTAGTCTATACTAGATGGCGCTGTGCTGAATATTTAATACGTCCGCCCGCCAACAAATGGAGCTATGTAGCGTCCGTAACAATATTTTACTGGAATTTAACTTATCGTACTTATCGTACTAACCTTAACAATTTCCCCAAAGTTCTGAGACACAGAACACTTTTTTCTGATTGTTTCTGTTTCTTTTAAATCTCGATTGTTGCATTGAGTTGTTGATTGAGAAACGTATTTACTAAAATATGTTTTTAACCTCTTAAGCTGGTATTATAAGTTCAACGTGTATATATTTCTGTGTCATCGTAGATCCCTATTGGATGTACCGATTTTGATTAGTTTTTGGTTAAAAGGTGACTTGATCGAGAGTGTTCTTAGCTATGATTCAAGAATAAAAATTGCGATTTGAAGATTGTCAGCTATTTTATAGTTGCTAAAGTGATGTGAACAATGTTTAAAGGTCTGATCGATTTGAAATTTGTTATCCTTTTACTTTAATGACATTCCAAGAACATGCTGACCTTAACTTTATGCTGCATCACCTGGAATCTGCAGGAAACCCAACTCTTCATAATTTAACAGCAGAGGAGGTGTTGTGTTTGGGCTCATTGAAATGATCAATTAAGATTGTACGGCTAAGTGTAACATTTTATAAGACTAGCATTTTACCTTTTGACTATGACAGCAATAATAAATTAGTGCCAATAGATTTTGACAAACACGGGCTTTACTAACGTATTATTTTGTCGATGGAGGCACCGACATTGTTTCGATTCATCTAGAGAATCTTCATCAGGGTGAGTTTGATCCGCGGTCCGCTCGTTGCCGCTCGAGCTCACGGTTCGTACTGTTCGTTCGTATGTAAATGTTCGTAAGTTTTGAAAGGAAATTAGTGCCAAGCCACTCGGCCGGTTCGGTTGTTTTCTTTCCTCCGTTCCCGTCTACTATATCATTATCAATTATCACTATCAGTAAGGGTAGTTTACCCCTACAAAGATAAATTCGTTTTTTTTTTTTGAATCGATGGTTATGTTTTGTTTATATATCCCTGTTGTATTCTCACTTTGTCTTTCTTTAGTCCAGCAAAGCGCCCTCTATCTGAAAACATCAACATCATGAATACGCCTCCCAAGGATCTAGAATCCAGTATGTCCATACTGTGCCCTGAAAACAAGATGGCTGCGGTTGACAATGTTAAAAGGTTAGTAAAACTTGTTTTTATTTATAATATAACATTAGATTAAGGTTTATTAAGAAGCAATAGATTAAAGACATTATTTTATTTTACTAGCATGTCAGCACAGTTGGTAGTAGCTCTGCCTTCTGCGCTGTAGGTTGAGTGTTCGATTCCCTCTCAGGACACACATTTGTGTGACTAAGATGTTAGTTCTGTGTCTGGGTGTTATAAAGTATCTTATGTATGTATTTAAAACGAATCAGTATTCTATCAGCCACCTGGTCACCGTAATAAAGCTATGCTTAGTTTGGAGCTAGATGGTGTTGTGTGCATTGTCCACTAATATTTATTATTATTATTAGAAAAATCCCTAATGTGTGATTGTAATATTATGTAATAAATGATTATCTGATTTGTAAAAGCTGATTTTTATTTAACCAGTGGCAGAATTATAAGTAAATACTGGATTGAAATTGCAGGAAGATACCAGACCTAGTGGAGCCTATATACAAAGAGCCGACAGTCAGGAACAAACTAGAGAAGAGAAATCTACAGGGCTGGAGTTGCGAGCAATGTAAAAACGTAAGTACCTACCTAATATGAATTACAGATTTTTCTAAAGCCTATCTCGGGCACCAGTCTTACACAAAATAGGCTTACTTGACGACCTCTGTGGCGCAGTTGGCTAAGGTCTGGCTGAGACGCAGAAGGTTGCGGGTTCGATTCCCGCTGCGGACAAATCTTTGTATGATCTGCAAATATTTGTCTCGAGTCTGGGGGCTTTTATGTTTAATATGTATGTTTAAAATAAAAAAAGTATATAAGTAGTATATCAGTCATATGTTACCCATAACACAAGCTCTGCTTTGGGGCCAGATGATGCTGTGTGAAATGTCCGGCATTATTATTATTATTTAGGTTTTTAATGTTGTCTATTATAAGTTTTAACACATAATGTAATAGGCTTGGCATTGTGTTAATGTATGTTTTAAATTTTGGAAAGTGCAGTGTTATTGGATATATATATATTTGCTACTCTTCTATTTATTGTATGAAACGACTGAGTACATTCTGTATTCACTTCACATTATGTGAGCAGATAATGAAAGCAAGTGTGAGTATTTACAGCCGCTCCAGAACGGTGTTTTTCGGAATTCGGGCTAGCGCAATGAAAACTTAGAAATTGGCTGAGAATTTACAGTATTATATAAATTCGCATTTAAAAAAACATGTGTGCAATTCACACGTGGTAGAAGTGAAACCTTCAAAAATGTTGGCTTCAAGATAATGAGACGAATAAGAATATAAGAAACACTGTATAATGCTTCCTATCTCGTTTTCTCCCACGTTAAATCTTATGAATTTATATGTCTGTGTCTTTTTACTGTCGCTTTTTCGTTTCATCGACTTTCAAATCACAACGATGCTAAAGAAGTTTTCAACTTCAAAAAACATGTGTGCAATTCACACGTAGTGGAAGTGAAAACTTCAATTAACAAACGTATAATACGTACACGTATTATACGTTCCACTTCAAGTTTATCAAGAGTTCTAATACATTGAACCAATGTTATACTGAAAATAATAATATTGTTATATTGTAAATTTGCGTTTGGTAGACCAAACGCTTACCTAACCTAAGATATCAAAAGATATTAAAATTAACGTACACTGCCATCTGTTATAAACTAATGGAAGTTATTGTAGAAAACATTTAATTTGTAATAAAGAAATACTGAGTTCAATAATCGAGATAAAAACTATCTTATCTTAGACCTCCTTACCTTTTAAGTTTGACCAAATTTTACACACAGTAAGCTAAATTTCATAAAAATTTAATAAGCCGTTCCCGAGTTTATCTCAAATGAACATTTTTTTAATATAAAAAAGATATATTTAGACATATTTGACTGATCTTTTAGCTCGGTTGGTAGTAGCCTTCTGCGCTGTAAGTTGGGGTTTCGATTCCCTCCCAGGACAAACATCTGTGTGTTGAGCAAAGATGTTTGTTCTGTCTGGGTATTATAAAGTATCATAAGTATGTACCTATTTATAATTTTTAATAAAAAAAACGACTTCAAGCAGGAAACTAAACAGTAAAAAATCTCTTGACTGTCCTTCGTCTTCATCATCAAAACCCTAATGACAGTCACAACCCATCTAGATGTAAAGTTCTCATCAATACAAATTAATCAAGCCCAAACACCAGGAAATTGCTGTAAATAGTTGAGGAGTTCCAGTTCTACTGTCTTTCGGCTCCATCATCAGATCGACCCCAGACCTTCATTAAATAGTAGTGCTTTTAAATACCTAATGAAAAAAACTAACAAACGCACTAGTCGCCACTACGATTTTCGAAGGTTTCCCTCGATTTCTCTAGGATGCCATCATCAGATCCTGGTTTCCTTACCATGGTACCACCCTTGGAATATCTCCTTTCCAACAAGAAAATAATCATCAAAATCGGTTCATAAACGACAAAGTTATACGCGAACACACATAAAAAAATAAATATATACGGTCGAATTGAGAAACCACCTTTTTTTGAAGTCTGTAAAAAAATATATAACTATTCTATCAGTTTTGTTTCCATTGTTCAAAATATGCTTAGTGGAGTAAGATACTGGATTGTTTTGCGTGCAGTATCCACCAATATTGATTTATTTATTAATACTTAATACAATACAGTATGGGGTACTTCAAGAGGTAAATAGGTTTCTCGGCGGTCGGCAATGCGCTATATGTTGCATATGTTGCTCCTAGTGTTGCAGGCTTCCATAGGCTTCAGTGACCGCTTACCATCAGGCGGGCCGTATACTTGTTTGCCACCATTGTGGTATATAAAAAAAATATCTTGATAATTTACCCTAATTATTATCTTATTGCAGTTCTACGGCGAGCTATACAAGAACGATCCGGTCATGCTGGCGAAGAAGATAAACGAATGTTCGAAACACCGCGGCAGACATAACCCCGAGCGGCCCAAGACTCCGCCAAACTTCTGGAACCCGCGTTGGCACGTGCCCGAAGATACTGAGGAACTTAACCGGATGAATAACGCTAACTAACCGTGTACATTACTAGTATATTGTGTAAACCATAAGGTGCCGGCTATACGTACAGCATTAGCAACACAACAGCAATAACCGCAAAGTTGCATTGTCGTCAAAAAAAGGTGGAGCCACAATGACGTCATTAAATGAACACACTGGTAGAGCTACTTATCAGTACCTAAACATAAAAAAATATAGCCTATAGTTGAACTTTCTAAATTTACAAATAAACTAAATGATAGGTACGTTACGAAACAAAATTTCAGTATTTCTTTACATGAGCACTTAATTGTGAAATAAAAAAACAAGCATAAGGAAGTCCTAGGACTAAATTTCTCACCTACACTACTATTATTACTCTCCTACACTACTCAATCTCTGTATTTCTTAGTCCTAGGACTTAATTGCTCACTCTTTCAGAGCCTACTCGGCATAACGATATATCGAATAAAAGGAATAGTACTAAATCTATCTATTTGCATACTTACTGTAAAATATTGAATAGATAGCTATTCAATATTTTAAAATAAATATAACTTTTGTAACTACTATAGTTTTGAACATAATTTTCAAAACGGGATACTTACCATGATATGTTAGTTTTTCTGCTTCTGATAAACTGAAGCAGAAAAACTCGCGTATCATGGTAAATATCCCGTTTTGAAAATTATTGAAGTGATAACTTTTTATGGTAGGGTTACCCTAACCGTAACGTAACGCGTTACGGTGTCAGTCTGTCTGGCTTCCCTTTCTTTCACGCATACAGCGGTAGGCGGGCTCCTCTCTCACTCTAACCCACAGCGCTAGTTAGATTAGTTTAAGTTATCACTGCTGTCGGGCGTCCCGTGACGCACACGTTTTTTTTTGCAATAATCATGCAGAATCCTACTTCCACTTACATCATTTGACTTTTGACAATCTATGTCGACCGCCGCAAACAATACTATAGACATTTGACAACGAAACAACTGTAGATTCCACTGAATTCGACAAACATTTCCTTCAAATATATCGAAATCGGTTTGCCGAGCAGACTTCGCGAATGTCACTGCGTTTATCCAAAGACTGACTATCCAGAAGGTTGCTTAGTTTCGTTGAACTGTTAAGAACAACAGTTTAAGTCATAATTTTTAACCGACTTCATCAAAAAGGAGGTTCTCAATTAGTTGGAATCTTTTTTAATAGTTAAAACTGTTTTACTTTCTAAGTTTATTCGCTATCAGTAAACTTTTTTTTTTTGAGCGAGCAATGTCTAGGATACATGTCTGCCATTTTCTAATAAGCTGCTTATATACTTACAATATAAATTTTATTGGTCGTTTGTGATTTGATGAGAAGTGACCTTATTAGCTTTTAGAGTTTTAAAAACTTTTAGTTTAAATCTTTTAGATATATAACTATTGTGGTGCCAACTGACTTAAAGAAACATTTTTTAAATATTTTTATCAGAATTAATATTGTTTTAATAGTTAACCGACTATATATAACATTATTATCTTTTAATTTATTCCCCGACAGAACCGAAACGTGTGAAATCAATTAAATGGTAATATGCGACAAATACCTGTTTACTACTAAAACTATATAAACATTTTTAGTTCACATTTACCTACCTCATTACAAATACGAAAATGTATAAAACATGGTACTACGAATTATAATTAATAGACTAAAGTGAACACGGATAAAAACGTCTGTTGTACATTATATTTAAGTTACCCTATTCTAATAAAAATAAATTCATAAACTAATCTGTTTTTTATTAATAAGGAAATACAAAACCCTCTGTAATAAAAATGGTACTTACCTACTCAAATATGGAACATTGTATGTAGATGTCTTAACGTACGTATCGCAACTTAAAAGGTCGTACGTCAGCTAAATGCCTTAAAAGTAGGTATAACGTTTAACTAGCGTTCAATGTAAACAACATTAAGTGATTACTCTATTAGGAAAACGAGGCCAAGAAATACCTTTCGAAACGACACATGGTAGAAATATTTAGACTGGTCTCATAGCTCAGTTGATACCTGCTTTCTGCGCTGTAGGTTTCGATTCCCTTCCAGGACAATCATATGAGTGATGAACATTGTTTATTCTGTGTCTGGGTGTTACCTACTTAAATAAAAGATTCAAACAGTCCAAGCTTTAACTTAGGAGGTACATAAGTACGCGGTTATTTTTCGAAAGCCATATTGTTTGATGATGAACACTAATTTGCGTCCTGTCGAACGAATGTCATTTATTAAAATAAGACATTTTAAGATTCCGAAGTCCACAGGGAACCATTATAGTAGCCATGTCTGCCTGTCAGCTCTGATTACCTATTTTACTGTGCATCGTGCAGAATTTCATTACGATAAAACTAAAAATAACCTTGTTAGTTTATCGTGATAAAATCCTGCACGATAATACGTATTACTGGCCCCTACAAAGTTATAGAATTAAAAAAAATTAAGATAACTCCCCTACGTGCATCTAGATGGCGCTGCTAAATTATAATCACGACGTAGAACGCACTATCATTGCGTTTTGACCAATACTGTCGAAATATTTCTGATTGATTACTTGTGGTTGTGTTTCTATAGTAAATATGTAAACACATCGGAGTAAATACTCCATGCTAAATTTAATCAATATCCATTTAGTAGTTAATCTGTGAAAACATGACAGACAGACACTTTCGAATTTGTTATTTATTAACTTAATATTGGACATTTTACCTATTACCATCTAGTAGTATAAGTATGGAAGTATAAATGAGGATGAACATGGATAGATGTAACAAAACATGCTTTATTTCTAGCAGTGCAGAGCAGAGCACACTGCAGTCTGCATGTAGCCTGTAGGTATGTTTGTATTCAATGCAATACATGAATCACCTTGAGCCTTGCCAACTGTTACAATTCATGACTTGCCAAATAAATGTGTGGGTGGGACACAGGAGAGTGCTGAGAAAAACAAAACTATTTGGAGAACACCTTTTATTTTCTTAATAAAACAGAATATTATAATTTTTCACTAGCTTATGTTAAAAAAGTAAGTAATGAAAATCAAATTAAGTATTAGTTACAATAATTCAAAATGCTGCATAATTTGCATTGGAGTCAACGTGTCCAACAGTGATAAGCTAGCTCCTACACTATAAGTTACAGAAATACCCCTTTAAAGTTAAAAATATTTAGACACTATTTAGCTTACAACATTGTGATACAAATAATGGAATTTGGAAATTATTCAAAAAATAGTTTATTTGTTAGAACTGAAATTTTAAGGGTACTTTGATATACAATATTATTTCATTATTGCTACAATTTTACACAACGGAACTATGAGAGTTTCTTAGCTTTCTGGTACAGGGTGTCGACAACCTTGCTCATATGATGGATGGTCTCCAAGACAGTCTCATAAGTCTTCTCAAGGGGTGATTCATCAAACACAATAAGGACACCCTCTCCCTGGTCAAGGATACCATTCAGTTTCTTGTCCAAGATCATCTGGGACAGTTTCTTTTCTACTTGTACTACTGGCAGACGGATAGAACGAGCAACATGGTCAACTTGAACCCTCATGTATGGTTCCACAATGCGACACAAGTTCTGCTCCAACATAGTGTCATACAGAGCACCAAGATGAGCCCTAACAACTGCATCTTCTTCTAATTCTCTTTTGTATGTTTTAAGTGCAGCCTGGAAGTCTGCTAGGGACCTTTTGTGAGATGCAGTTGCTACAGCTCGCATAGCTTCTAGTTCCTTACCAGCATATTTCAGAGCAGTCTTGCTCCCACACACAGTGGCAACCTCCTCTGCCTGGTTGAGCATGATCTTGGACAACAACATGTACTTGAGTGCGGTCAGGGCCTTAGGGCTGTCTGCCCCATCGTATCCTTCAAAAGCTTCATAGAAGTATGAGTAGGCAGTTTTAAAATCACGTTCATCAGCAGCATGCAAGATTCCTGACTGCAAATCAAGGGCAGCTTGCATTTTGGGAGGGCAATAAATAGCGTTTGCAGTGGTTCGAGCTGAAGTCAAAGAGGCGCGGGCTTTCGGTAAATTGCTGAGAGCATGGAACGTTTTACTCTCGAAAAGGAGCACTTCTACTAGTAAATTCTTGTCATCTAACTTTTTGAGTTCTTTGAGAAGCGCCGTGGCCAGCTCCAGGGCATCTGTGTACATTCCGGTGTCGTAGTATAGCGCAATCAATCTCGCTTCCAGAGACTGTCGCAAAAAGGTGCGGCGCTCTTCCTTGGCCCATTCTATACACTCTTTGCACAGCTGGACCTCTATGCCGATTCCCGCCTCCAAATCCAGGAAGAAATCAACGAGGGATCGCACCAACTTTGCTGCCTTTGCTTTGCTTATCAGGCTAAGGAAGGGTCTCGTCGAGTTGATGAGTTCTGCGAGTTCTTTGGCCTTGCCTTCTTTCTTGTACTTCTCGCCTAGGTTCAGGATTCCTTGCTCTTTTGCTCTTATGTTTTCCTCGTCATCATCAGGTTGTCCGCCAGTGCTAACCATTTTGTCGGTCATGCGGACGTCTCCGTCTCTGTTTGTCGACGAGATGCGCGATCTCTCGAATAACATCGCTCCGGCCATGACACGTATATTTATATGCTTACACTAATATACAGTATAAGGTAAACTATGAAATCTTGCTTCAACGAGTACACTTTTTCTTTGTAATTTTGTGGATATTCGCAAAGTCATCGACGTCCTTTTTGGAAACAAATCGTAGACGCGAGCAGGGTTGCCAATGAATAACGAAAAAATTCTACCAAATAGTATAGTATTCTACCAACCAGACAAATCAAACAATACACAGTGGTAGAAGTTGAAGGAACCCTGCACTTCCCTCCAACTCAAAAGTTTATGATATAAAAATTCTAGAATATTAATTATTATCTGTATCCACTAGGTACAGTACACTGGATTTATTTATTTACTTCTGATTCGATGTGAGCAAGATACTCCTGCATTAAAACTCTACGGACACAAACCTTCAAAATGTTTATTTCACAAGGCTTCATTTATATGTTGTGGTGCTTGACAGATAAGTTGTGGGTGTCAGTACAAAGCCAATTGAAAAACGCCAACAAAAATTATGTATATTTTTGAAAAATAGGTATATAGGATAATAACTAACTAAGTTCATTATGGAGAGACAAACAGAGTTTCTTTTTGATATCATTATAGAAGTTAAAAACTTTTACGAAACTCCGGTTATTTTTTTAACTAAAAGTAATTACGCCGATAGTCTTTTCAATGCAATGTGTTCATTGCGCACTGCATTGGAAATGGAAGCTAACGACAAAGTTATTGATATCATTGTGGACGTTCACTTGCAATGGCTGCACGCTGTGAATGAAATAGAAAATTTCAAAAAAGTTAGTAATGTTATTCCAAGAGAAGAAATTTATCAAGCAATCAGCTATACAATTGACGCATTGGCTGCTCGTTTGAAATATTTGCAAAGGTATATGGAAAAACACCGCCCTGCACTTTCAAATTCTGATCAAGTTTACTTGTTAGCGGAGTTAGAAATAGTAGAAGATATGCATAAAGATGTAACTCATACACTTTTAGAAAAGTTGAAATGCTTTAGAAGTTTTGTAGGGGATCAAGAGTTCCGGGTAAAAGTTAATGAAACTACCGATGAATTGTTACACTGGCTTGATAAAATAAATGATAGCCTCTGTAATCAAATAAGTAAATACGTGGGCATAAAGTTACCCCAGCTGTGTAACGATCTAACTAAAACATTGAAGCAGATTGTAGATGAACTCCAGATTTCACAATCATCATCAGCTATAAAAATGATAGATACCTTAAAAGAAAAAGGTGAAGAAATAAGTTCAATGATTAGAGGCACGGCTGCACATAACCTTGAAATAAGTAAAGTGTTAGAAAAAATTAATGTTCTTAAAGATCGCATCGAGAGACTTGAAGGAGAGCCAACATCTGCAGCTGTTATGGCTTTAAAAAATAAAAAGGACTATCTTGAGAAACGACTAGTTTCACTGGAAAATTTAAAAACTACGCTGAAATGTTTACACAATATTACTGAGATTGATTTAGATAATGTGCCTGAAGAGGAGCTTTGTGTTTGCGAAGATTTTTTCAAGTTAAGAATCTTTAATCACTGTCTTCCTATAGAAGAACGTGAAAGACTTGTGACAGAGTTATGCTATTTGTGGGACTTAGCAATATTTGGAGAGCGGCAAAGTCGTAAATCTATAATTTCTATACTAAGTGCCGCTGATATTAAAGAAGAGTTTACTGATTCCCATGGAACTTTTTATATTGATGAACACAGCCGAAAAATTTATAAGAAACCTGACGATGATGTTCGTTACCAATTAAATGAGATTAATGAACTTGTTCCGCTTTCAGACAACGAAGGGCATTTATATTTTTATGATGAGTGTGGTCGTTATTTTATTGATTCCAAAACAAGACAGCGTGTTTACAAAGCTCATCGAAGTGCAAGTGAGTATATGATGGACTCAAACGGGGTTTTATTGAAAGTCAAGGAAGAAAGAGATGGCATTACGTATTATTATGATAACTACGGGCGTTATTTTATCAATGAAGTTGGAAAACATATCTATCGTGAACACGATACTGTGAGTGAATATGAAAATGATGGTTTGGGCAATCTCGTACGTATTCGTAGCCACCTAGACATGTTTACGCTTTGTCCAGCGGATGCTAACGTGACTGAAGATTTTAATTATCTGAAACTATCTGTTGGGACAGCTTTACGGGTTTCTATTGCAGATTGTATATTACATCAACCAGCTGATCCAATAAAATATTTATCAACTAGTTTGAGAAAATACAGGGAAAATTTAGAAATTAAAGAAAAACGCGCAACTAAAAAAGCAGAGCTGGATGCGGAAAGAGAGATAGTGTTAGCGGAGAAACGTGATGCTGCAGAGAGAGCTGCAATGGAAGCAGCGCTGCTTGCTCAAGGCGGAAGCGAAGCCAGCTATGATTCTAACATACAGAAGTACACCTCGATGCAACCTGATGATGTATCTCTGGCAAGTACCAAATGATTGCTCGAGTCAAGACTGTTCGTTTTCATTCTAATGAATCGGTTTTAACTACATTAAAAAAATATTGGTATAATTATTTTTTATTACTATCACTTGAATGGTGATTTTTTTGTTAGATTTTAGACTACTTAAAGCTATTACAACTAATTTAAACAATGCCTTTTCATTAATACTTCAAGTTCTCAACAGCATACAGGTAGATAGGTACTTAATTTCGTCTATTCCCACCTGTTTTGTTGAATAGTTCTGTTGGCAGAACTATTGGGATTTTTTTCCTATTAGTTCTCTGACTTGTAAGACTTGCTTCAATCTCATCGACATACGAACTATATTCTTCTGGCGCTTCGGCGGCCGCTACCGTGGCACGCTTGCTTTGCTCGCTCGCCTTGCACATTGTTTTCTATACTCTAACTTAATCTAACCAACTGGTTTCAATCTGAATTTAATGTCACAAGATTCGTGAAAATAACTATTGGGGAATTCTTTTCTCACTTGTTCTGTGAACAGAACTAATGGTTTAAAAAATCCCAATAGTTCTGCCAACAGAACTATTCAACAGAACAGGTGGGAGTGGACTCTTAATTCGTCTTAATGGGCAGTCTAACCCAAGTCCTCCCAGCTACCCAGGCCGCTCACAAGTCAACTTAATAGATGAATTTTCTACCTCATTATATACCTAGAACCACCCATAACCTTAACCATCATTGTCTGACAGTTTTTAATTTTTTAGTTATTCAGTGATGGAAAAGAAGGAAATTTTTTAGTTTCCTTTTTTAGGGTTCCAAAGTCAGACAAGGAACCTTTATACATAGTTGCGCTATATCCGTTTGTCATAGTGTCGTACCGTCGTATGTCTGTGCCGTGATTTTAACAATGTAAATTTGCTTGAAAAATATTCCTTTGGTACCAGAATAACTAGTTTATTTAATTCATTTATTTAGTTGAACCTACATTTATGCCTTTCGTCCACGTTCGTCACTAAGAGTTCGTAAATAAGTAACTAAGATTGACGTAACCCATAATTTTCCAAGCTGTGAACCTTCTCTTCTCGATTTAATTATAAGTGTCTTCATCAGTTCATGTTGCCAAACATGGCCAATATGCGGCGGATGACTTCTGTTATCATGATTTAATTTTTCTCTCGTATAAAATTCGACCTCCTAAAGAAAAGCCAAAAATTCTTCTTCAGCGCAATTTTAGTGGCATGGACATTGAGTCTTTGCGCACTGATGCCCGTAACCTGGGATTTAAAATGCTGTCTCCATTGATGAGAAGGTAGATTGTTTTAACAGCATCTTAACTAGATTATATGACGTGCATGCTCCTATTCGTAGAGTAAAAATGAAACACTTCCCCGCACCTTGGCTTACTGATCAAATACGAGCAGAAATGCATAAAAAACTCGCAGCCAAGGTCAGATACAAGCGTACGCCATCTGACAAATATAAGGAGAAATACACTCATATTAGAAATCACTGCAATAGGGTGTGTAGGGATGCACAACGCCGATTTATCCATGAATCTGTAGAAAATAAAGATCCTGCGAAAGTATGGAAATTTCTTCGGTCATTAGGAGTTGGAAAATCTCTTCAAGATTATTTCCCAAAAGACATAGATATTAATTCCTTAAACCTTCATTTCTCATCTTCATCTACGATTGATGGACCAACTAAATTGCATACCTTAAATTCTCTTAAATTATTTCCAACTCCTGACTTCCCGCCATTCGTGTTTTGCCAATTCACTGATTGTGATGTTATAAAGAGTATTTCATCCATTTCATCTAATGCAGTCGGTAGTTACTGCATTAGTAAAAAAATGATAACACCTATCCTTGAAGACATAATCTACGTTATTACATACTTACTTCACTTTTCCATTGACTCTGGAATCTTTCCTAGCCTGTGGAAGGAGGCTCAAGTAACTCCTATTCCTAAAAAACCTAACCCATCTTCTATTTCTGAGTACCGCCCTATTTCCATTCTCTCTTTCCTTTCCAAAGTCCTTGAGCGGCTAGTTCATCAGCAACTTAGCCTTTTCCTTAACAACAACATCCTTTTTAATCCCTATCAGTCTGGTTTTCGCTCAGGTCATAGTACTGTCACTGCACTCATCAAAATCACTGATGATATCAGGCATGGCATAGAAAACGGGCTAGTCACTGTTTTGTCCCTTCTTGATTTCAGTAATGCTTTCAATAATGTGGATTATGATATTCTATTAGCTATTAGCTTCTATTAGCTTCGCTCTTATAACATATCTCCAACAGTAATTGACTGGTTTCGTAGTTACCTGTATGGTCGCCGGCAACGAATTCGCATTGACGATACTTTTACATCATGGTGTCAAGTGAGTGCTGGTGTACTTCAGGGCGGCGTATTATCTCCTCTTCTTTTTGCTATATTCATAAACTCTGTTTCTAAACGTCTCTCTTCTTCCTACCACCTTTATACAGATGATTTACAAATTTATTCACAAGCTGCTATCGAATGGTTAACAGAAGCCATCGCCAGTACTAACGCTGATTTGGCTAGTATTTTAGAGTGGAGCAAACGTACAGTTTGTACGGTTTAAGAGTAAACCCGTCGAAAACTAAAATAATCATTATAGGTAGCTCTAGAATGATGTCTCGGATCGACTTGCCTAACCTCCCGTGTGTTGTGTTTGATGGCATTGTCATCGAAATTAGTGAGGTGGTGAAAAACTTAGGTGTACTAATGGATAGGCATCTATCTTGGGAACCTCAGCTAACAGCGGTAAGCCGAAAGACCTTTGATGCCTCTGCCTCTCTAAAACGGTTGCGAAACTTTCTTCCTACGTCCACCAAAATTGCGCTAGCACAATCCTTGTTGCTTCCTGTTTTAGATTATGCTGACGTCAGCTACCTTGATTTAACTGAAGACCAACTCAATAAACTTGAGCGTCTTCAAAATGTTTCTATTAGATTCATATTTGGCTTGCGTAAGTATGATCATATATCCGAGTTCCGAAACAGACTTAAGTGGCTACCAATTCGTCTTCGCCGAAATTCTCACATCCTTTCTCTTCTATATTCCACTATGCTTCTTCCTTCCACTCCAGTCTACCTTAAGGAACGTTTTGAGTTCCTTCATCTATCCAATTTCCGATCCCTACGTTCTTCTGAAACTCTGCAGCTAAAAACTCCTGTTCATACTTCGAGCTGCTATGGTAGTTCTTTTACGCTGCAAGCTGTGAAGCTTTGGAATGAACTCCCTGTCTCCATCCGGTATGCTAAATCCTTACCAATTTTGTAAAACTTAGTATACCAACACTATCTCTCGTCACTCTCATAAATATATTTATATTTTGTATTTATTTAAGTATTAATGTTTAAGTATATATATAATGTTTAAGTAGGTATTTTTTTTATTTATGTTTATGTATATTTTTGTAGGTTTATATTTAGAAAAAACAATATTGGTTCAATGTACGCCGTGCCGTCTATTCTAACTAATACATTCCTTTCCATACAAAGGTTGCCAGGAAGAGATCGCTCTCAAGCGATATGGCCGCCCATTGTACCACTTAAATATTATTACCATGTTTAAATTGTTATTTTGTATTTTTATTTTTAAGGTGTACAATAAAGTTATATTCTATTCTATTCTATTCTATTCTAAGATTTCATAACTCATTATGGATCAGGATTTTTTTTCACTGTTTCATAACCAGTTATTAACAAGACTTTTTTTCTATTTTTATAACGAGAACCTCCTAGTCATGTATGGTCTCCTGGTAGTTTTTCGTAATAATTAATATTGTGAAATTAATCTTTCTTGCGATAATGCGTAGTGGCACTTCTGGCGCTAAGTTGGCGGCACGGCCGCACTGACTGCACTAAGACAGAAGTGCCTTTTACGTGCCGAGGTCCCCATCACTAAATTCTACCTGTCACGGGTCCACTACGCCGTGAAGGCTGAGGGGGTCCTGGAATACTTGAAGCATTATGAGAGTCATGAAATTGGAACCTCATCGTAACGTTAAAAGTTCGACATTCAACGGATCCCAGACACAAGACACCGTGCAAACGCCATCAGCGATGTAGTACCTAATAAAGATTTATATTTTTGTATTTATGTTTTTCTTTATGGTATTTATCTATGGACCAATATGTTTGTTACCTATAAAAGATAAAAAAGAAAATAAATGATTATTATTATACATTGGGTGGAAAAGAAATATCGACAGAAGTCTTTTTTTTAGGCATCATAGAAAGACCTACGTTTGACCACGAACTCACCTGATGTTATGCGATGATGTGGCCGACGACGGGGCACACAGGTCTTTCTAGACCTGTGTGCATGACCTATTTACTCTGGCCTACCTATGATACCTATTTACTCTTGACTTGAAGATACCCAAATTGTAGTTTTCAGGAAAGACAGACGACGGCTAAGCATTCTAATCCTTGGCTATACGCATATAAATGTGGAAGCAAAGCGCTTTGTTCGTAAGGGTGGTAGACTGACAAGGTATGGATGGTATTGAGCATTGCGTCTGCTTGTCCTGTTGTGAAAAGGAGATGGTAGAATGAGATCATGCAATTTCTGGGAACATTCTCCGAAATGTCTACCTACTATAAAAGATCGAAAGGCAAGTAACTTTACGCCGGTGCTCGAGAATCTGGAACTTAGTCTCAGCGTTCAGCTGCTCACCCATCACCCTCAATGCTCTACGCTCAATCGAGTCCATAGCAGCCAGCTGGTGTTTGGCTGAACCATCCCATAGATAGATGGCAGCAATAATACTCCATACCTAACCAGATTTGAGCTTTATATAAAGTGGAAAGCTGTCCAGGTATAAAGTATCGCCTCACCTTGTTGCCACGCCAAGCTCCATGGCAGTAGTCTTGGCCTTGTACTTGATATTGGAGCCAAAATTGAGAGTCCGAGTGAGTGAAACTCCCAAGAGTTCGAGATGATCTTCTACAGATACCGGTACATTTTGGAAAACGGAGACTTGGTGAAACTTACTTATTTTCGCCGAAAAGAGACAAGCTTGCATTTTGGATGCATTAAATTTAACTAGATTGGCATCACCCCAATCAAACATGAGACCTGGAGAGTCAAATCCAGACGCATAAGCATCTCGTCTCTGTATTTCTGAAAGTCTGTGAAAGTCAGTCAGTCAGTATCTGCCAAGCGCGTTGGCAGATACTTTGCCAACACACTGGCTCGTGCGTTGGCAAAGTATCTCTCCACACCACAACTGAACTGTCGTCTGCATACCCAATAATTCTGGGCATAAGCAGATCGTTTATATGCAGTAAATACAGTGTGGCAGAGAGCACTGACCCTTGAGGCACACCGGCATTAATTGCCAATCGATCAAACGAGCAGCCGTCAACAACTACTCGAATGGATCTTTCCTTCAAGACTGGCAATCCGTACGCTGGAAGCCAATATGGCTAGCGTGCCAGACCCTATCAAAGAAATTTGAGATGTCAAGTGGAACAGCTAATGCTTCACCGTATTTCTCTATGGCGTCACTCCAAATGGGCGTGACATACGCAAGAAGATCCCCAGTAGATCACTTTTGGCGAAAACCGTATTGTCGATCACTGAAGAGGTCGTTGTCTTCAAGGTATGTAAGGAACTTCGTATTCAGGACACATTCCATACATTTGCATAGTAATAAGGTGACCGAAATTGGGCGGTAATTTGATGGGTCAGCACGACTGCCTTTCTTGGGCACAAGTTGCACATAAGCATGCTTTCAGGATTTTGGGACTATTCCAGTTTTCAGAGATAAGCGAAAAAGTCTTCCTGAAATCGGCATGTTAAATGGTGGGGTGGTAGCCGCTCTGCTATCTAGGTAATGGGCTATGCTCTACAGACGGTAAAGACCACCGTGTTGATTCAGATGTTTCGATTGGACACGACTATTACGCAGGAGAGCATTCTGCAGCACGTAGCACACCCGTCGTACTTGTGCATATAACTTGAATCGGTTGGAGTCGAATAAAGAAACTAACTTCAAGTCGTTCGTGCTCCGGGTAGCTGCAAAGTACAAAGACTTATTCCTCGCAGTCAACTTCTATATAGCAAGAGTTGTTTACCGACGTCTTATCGAAACACCACTTATGAAAAACATGCCCAAACACCTTTGAGTATTTTAATGTTTTTATTATGTGGGTCTTTGTTTTACATGGTATAAGCTGCCCGAAATGAAGATTATTATTATTATATAATACATCATGAATAAAAGCCTAAAAAAGAAATATGAAGATATATACCATAAACTTTTGTTTTGCTAACTAGGTAGATGGTGTTGAATTGGTTTGGGACCTTGACCGCATGTAATTATTATCGTTATGACTTTGGAAGCCTTCTGTCCATAGTCACATCACATGTACTTGGCCAATTTATTTATGAATTGTATTTTTTAAACCTGACACCATGTTGGCAGTAACTAATTCTAAACCGTTATCAAGCAGCACCAATGAGTAAAGGCACATACATTGAGTAAGCACTTAAACTATACAAATATTTCAGTAGGTATTGGTGGCAATTCGGTTGGTTCATTTCTAAATTTAGGAATGTCTAAAATATATTTTAGTTAGGCATATCATTTGTAAAACCTATTCGGTTGGTACCATCTAACTAAATAAGGAACACTTAATTAAATTAGATAAAATTAAATTAGGATAAGTTGGTAACAGCAGAATAACAATGTTTAATTTGACAGTCTAAACCTAATTTTAGCTAAAATTAGTTAGGTTGGTGCCAACCGAATTGCCACCATTGTACCTTTAAACCTGAGAAAGTTTGTCTAGGCACTCACTTTCGTCATAGTCGGTCCAGGGAGAGGCGTATGGCCATGGCTTGCAGAGCTCTGTCTTGTAAGGCGCTCTGCCTTGCAAGACAGAGTTCTGCGGGCCACGTCCAAGAGCAGTGAAGCGGGAACATGCTTGGTGTGCATTCTTCTGCACATTGCGAGTAGCTGTCGTTAATACACCCAGCAGGTTTATGAGATGGGATCTTCTTTGCCGACGTCGCGCCGCACGGTATTTGCAGTTTCTTTTAGATTCTTGTGGGACCGATCGGCGCACTGGGTCCGAGGGTGGTCGGAGTGAGGGCTCCCAGCTATCCTTTCGTGGGCTCGGGAAAGGCGGCAGTTAACACGTGTGACGTGTTCTGCCGTAAGCACCGGGAGGGTGCGCGGGGGTGGCTTGCCACTCCTGGGATGGGCTGCGGCTGCAGGTTTTTAGACAGCCAACCTCACATATTCCATTTGCACCCCTCAGTGCATCCCCGTCAAAAAAAAATGGTACTATTAGTTTATGGTGGACATTACAGTCCTTACTCATTGGTTTTGGGCTCAAAGCTCGTTATGGTCTGTAACGATATTTTTTGCTCTCTAGCACAAACGTCGTTGTCGTTACAGTACTCTAGGTATCGTACTACGTCCGACCGTACTTGGTACCTAGGATATGCATAGAATTTCACTAGTCTCACCTATCTCACACAGCACAACCCGAACAATCAACCAGGCTTAATTTTTGATAACTTGGCCGACCTTTTTGCCTATACACGATTATAACAGTTATTAATATTGGCCAATTCTTACCCACGCTCTAAATTTGTGTTTTTAGTTAATAAACAAACAGTCCAATCATCTCACTACTAAAATCTAACAATAAGTAGATCTATAATAATAATGGCAATTTACTATTTGGTAGTCTGTGGAGTGGAAAATATTTTTGACGGACTTGCTTGACAGCTGCGTGCGGCGGCCATTTGTGAATCCTGAAAATTCTCAATCGGAGAACGAAAATAAGTTTAATTTAGTTTGTATTTATTCATTCCATTGAATTTTATCCTGTAAAGCAGCCGCGCGTATAAGTTTTTAATATAATTTAATTTAATATGTTCTAACTGTTATCACTATAACATGCCAATTTAATACAAATATTATTATACGAGAAAACAATCTTTAGCGAAATGTAATGAGGTGAACCCAGTAAAAACAATTTCTAGTGCCTGCTTACGTACCTACTCCAACAATTATTCTTTTGGTGCTACAAGGACGTTAAATTATTACTGTGAATTTGCACAAGTCTACTGAGTGACGAATAGTGCAGCGTAGCGAGTGATATTATCACGTACCAAGCTGTACACGCAGAAGGCTCACTTATATAGACACCGTTCGAGCGCATACAGAAAGAACATTCGGCGAAAAGGCTTATTTCGATGGCTTATAGTGAAGGTGTGCGTCAGTGATCGGTCGTGATGAGTCCGAAGCCTCCACCGCCACCGGGGCCTCCGCCTCCTCCTGGCCCGCCACCACCGCCTATATTCGGAGGCTCTTCTAAAAGTGGTTCCGGGGATAATCGAAATGCACTCTTGAGCTCTATCAGACAGGGTGCAAAGTTGAAGAAGGCTGTTACTGTAGATAAAAGTGGACCTTATATACCTGGTAAAGTGTCAAGTGCTTGTAGTTCTCCCTCAAGTGGCAATGGCACGAGAAGTGCTGCTCCTGTTCAAAACGGAGGAAGTGGTCCTCCAGGGCTTGGTGGGCTGTTTGCAGGAGGCATGCCTAAATTACGATCTACTGGGAAGCTATCAGGTAATTATTAAAATGTTGATGTGACTGCAATACCTACCACTACCTATATACCATAATGATTCTAATAATCCCAATATAAATTTCAAAAATCAAGCCCTAAACTAAGCAAAGCTTGTGTAGATTAAGTACTATAGAAAGTGTTATACCTCATCACCATAATATATAGGTTACCTAAACCTCATCATCAGCTTCCTGTCACTAATACTCTAATTTCTGGTGAGTGACATAATTCCTGGTTCATATGCTAATATCTATTAGTAGTAAGCATTTTTAATATTGTAAGAAAATAAAGATTCTCAGTTTTGATTTTGATTGATAAAATAAATGGCAGAACTACTAATGAAGGTTTTTAGTGGGGTCAGGACAACCCCATTTAAGTTTTAACAATATGTACCTTTACAAATTTTGATAAACACAGGTTTTACTTACTAACATATTATTATGTCGATGGAGCACCGACACTGTTTCGATTCATCTAGAGAATAGTGGTCCGCTTGTTTCTGCTCAAGTATATGGTTTGCCTCCATCGACAAAATTAAATGTATGTAAAACCTGTGTTTATCAAAATATATAGTACAACTCACAAAAGTTTAGAAACTGAAACATACCTTTATATTATCAGAACCAATAAAATTCCTCCCCCCCCAGAACACATCTGATCATGGCTGACGAGCCAATAGCAGATAAGAGGGATAAGAGGGAAAAAAAAAAAAAAGAACCAATAAAATGAACAAATCTAAATAAAATGCATGCATTTGCGATTGAATATTTTGACTAAATAGTTGACGTGTATTATTAAAAAAAATGTAGTTCTATTCTGCCAAATATTATAAAGTCTTATAAATGTATAACTGAGCAAAATCTAATATTTTTGGTTACGCTAAGTCAATTAAACCTAGTATCCAACATAGCTCCTTATCAATTGATAAGAAATAATAACAATTGAGTGGCATTATAATTAAAGATACCTGATTATAGCCTGCGTGTATCAACACTACCCAAAGTAAATCCTTTTTTGTTCAGGGAGTTGATGTTCAAAGCATAAGGAAAGAATTCTGAAATTAGAAGAATCTGAAGCTAACACACTCTTAACTCACAATTCAATGTTTTAGGAAAAGTTCATTTTTATCTGGAATTCTTTACTTTGATTTTGTATTTTTTAATAACTTAGTGTATATTTTTTTTAAAATAAAGAAATACTTATCACAATTGTATCTGATTTCTAAATTGTTAATTATTTGTGTAAAACTTATTTGGCCTTATTTCTTAAGTATATTAATTTAGTTTCATATCATCTGTAACACTGTTGTTTTACCGCAATAATATAAAAAAAAAAAATAGCATTATAGCTGACTGGCCTGTCTGCTCAGTTGGTAGTTGGCCTTCTGCGCTGTAGTAGGTAGGTAGGGGGGTTTGATTCCCTCCCAGGATAAACGTTTGTGTGATGAACATAGATGTTCTGTGTCTGGGTGATATAAAGTATTGATAAGTATGTATTTAAAAATATATAAATACCTAGAATAGGTGTTTATATATTTACTAGCTGCTGCTCACAGCTTCGCACGCGTGGTACCTACCTAAAAAGTAGCCTATGTCCTTCTCCAAGGTCTCATGTATCTCTATACCAAAATTCATTAAAATCGGCTCAGCGGTTTAGGTGTGAAAACGTGACAGACAGACAGCGTTACTTTCGCATTTATAATCTTAGTAGGGATATATCAGTCATCTGGTTAGCATATTACAAACTATGCATAGTTTCGGGCTAGACGGTGTTGTGTGCATTGTCCAGCAATATTTTATGCTTTACTGTTAAACATTATTATGAAGACTTTAAAATATGAAGGGATGAATGTGTCCAGGCTAGGATGGATTAAATACATCAAGCAACGCCATCTAGCAGCAAACTGAACAAAAGCTTGTTAGGAATTAGAAGACTGATGATTAAAGTTGTCACCCTATTCCAATGTTTGCGCTTCCAGGCCACAGACCATCTTCAAGTTTCAGTTATTTTCATGAAATTTAGTATGCAGGGGGTTTTGGAGCGATAAAAGTTGTCTCTGCATATTAAATATATTCAATAGCCTATTTTTAGTGATGAAATCCCTTTTTGCACCCATCAGGACCAACACCTAATGGCCAGATCAGGACTGACGCGCCGCGGTTCCCACATGCACAGACGCAAACGCTTCCAAAGACCTCTCCCGAGCGTGTCAGGCCTGCTATGCCAGCACCACCAATCAGCAACGTCAGCGCTCTTTCCGCGGTCTTATCCGAAGCGCTAGCCAATCGGGAAAGAGAATCCCCTCGGGAGTCACCGAGAGAACCAATGAGAGAACCACCTCCAAGCCGCCCTGCTGTGAGGAGACAGCCAAGCGATAACAGAGTGAGAGGACCACCACCTCAACCGCCGACGCAGAAACAAATGCCGCTGGTAAGTTCTAGATTGCATTTTCTGCCAATGCTACTCTCCTTTTCACTCTTGCAGGTGTATTTGGTGTTTTGAAGATTACAAGGAAACCTTAACAAAGGCGTAGTAGGAAAGTTCGATTCGGGCCGCGGGACTTATGTCCTGTGTCTGGATGTTTCTATGTATAATATGTATATGTTTTTGCAAAAAATGTATATAAGTTGTGTATTGGTCATGTGGTTCCCATACTTTGATGCTGTGTGAAATGTCCGGCATTATTTATTTATTTATAGTTTCTCTATGTCTGTCTGACTTTCTGTCCGCTATTAATCTTGCTCTTGCTCGCAGACTATTAGTTTTAACCTGATGAAGAAAATACGTATTAGTGACACCTATAAAATTATGCAAAAAAAACGGTTTTATGGGATACCTTTCTTACATGTTAAGTGGAGTTAATTTTCTTTATATTTTACTACATCATCGTGTGGCATCGTGTGGCAAACTTTGACTTTGAATATTAGTGGCTATTTTTGATAGAGGTCGGACCCACAAACCGCCTCTAAACTGCAGTTTGGGGAAACCCGAAAGGTTTTACAAAATAGTTGGAAGTTAAATTACAAGGATAATTAGCACGGATGGTGAGCCTTACTAGATTTTGAGTAACATAATGATTTGTAAACCCTAAAAAAACAAAAAGATCTATACAAATCTTTTTGCTATGGGGAAGATGGTGTTGCATTGGTTTGGGACCTGACCACCAGTCATTCTTAACCTTACTGACTTTGCCTGACTGACTTACTGAAGCCTTCACATGGTCACAGTTCACATTTCTGAACTAAACAGTCATATTGATCTGCAGTTCTCGCCTCCCGGATTCAGAATGTTAAAAATGTGTAAAATTCAAAAGGATGTTTGAGAGAAGGAAGGCAACTTGCTAAACTACCCGTCTTTGTGATTAAAAATATTAATTATTAGTTCTTATTACTGAAAATGCTTGAAAGCTCAAGAAATCACGTATACCTGGAGGTTTTTTGAGTGCTTCTGAAATTATCAGCATTACCCCTGTCTCTTATGTCCCTACGCTATGTGGGGTCGACACAGCAAGAAAATAAATTCTTCCATGCCCCTTTCCTACTCAGATCGGCTCTCACAGAATCCAACTTTTCTTTAGTCTAGCTCTACTTTGAGTGCTTCTGAAATAAGAATCTAAATAGCAACTGCTGCTATACAAACATGCTGTGTTGAGCATTAACGATAGCTTTTTTAGTGTGACGAATACAATACAATACCGCGTATACATTATGCACGGCCTACTTTAAATTATTGCTGCAGTAATTTCAATTCCAATAGAACACGAGTGGGATACATATTGGATGCCACCTTGTGTTCGAAAATCATGGGTATTTGATTAAATTACGTAGCTATTCAGGCGATATTGAGTCTGTTACTTCAAATGTGAGAGATGTTAAAATATATCAATTTCTTTATTTTAGTTATTCCGAAAACTGATCTAAAGCTTGAACGCCGCATCAGTTTAAATTTATACGCAAATTATGCTATTTTCAGATCGTCTATTTTTCATTCGTAGAGATAATCCTATGAGTTAACAGGATTCCAAATCTAAATTATACCGAAATTTTTGATCCAGAAAAATTTGCCTATAATATATTGTATTCGTAGACAGACACAGCTATACTGTCTAGTTTAGCACCTGCGGAAACCTCATAAACACTACCAAGCCTAAATGGGACACTCACTGGCATTATGGTCATCAATAACGTGCCATAGTATCCAGGTTAATGCTCGTGTCAGTCGTCTGGCTGATGGAATCGATAACCGTTTGGGTGACGTGACCGTGTGGTGTGACCTTAATGTCCAGCCAATGACCCTCACCGGGACGTCGCTTGAATTGCGTTCTCATGTCTGGTGCAATTTTTATCTGCTCACGGTTGGTCGCATTCATTATCCATCAACTGGGGTAACTGGAATAAACTATTATCTACCAAGATCTTGGGATAATCGACTCATATACGTCGATAAGAAAAAAAATGCCAAACGATTATACTGGTAAACAGTCCGAGGACCAGAATTACTACAAAGAAACAAGTCATTTCCAAGAAAAACGTTGGACAGCATCCATACTTTTAAAACCGCAGTTTCATTCAGACCTAAAATTATGAATGTAACAATAAAATTGCCCACGTTGTAGGTATGATGTGGAGGTAAAAATATCCTTAGCGGGGATGTTCGACGTAATACTGTATTTCGCCCGAAATGATACACTGCGGGTGGGTGTGGAGACCTAAATCGGTCTGTAACATGATGCTGACCTTGCTCACACTTGGTCTGCTAAAAGTAGCTTTTATATTGAATTGTTGCTTATATACGACATGAAGAATCCAAAAAAAGTAGGTACTTGAAAATAAAAGGTACAGAAAGTGGAGAAAATACGAGTATCAGAATACAGTGCAATGAAGCTGGACTCATTGGTACGTGATGGCTTATAATAAAGTTATATATAACTCTCTCTCTAGAGACATAAACTCTCCCTTCATTCCTGTGAACAGTTTAGAGGAACAGTCTAGAGGAAGGATAGTGTAACTTGCGGATAGACTTGTTTTAATGTAATTAAAACAAGTCTATCCGCAAATGTATGTAATAAGGCATTAATTATTATTCGTCACGTCCCTCTCTCCGTCCTTATGATGCTGAATATGTATGAAACTAAGAAGTAAATTAAAGTTGAAGATTTAGTTTGGCGACGGAATTTTGGGAAACTTTACAAATTGGAGATTTTTTAAAGTTGTAAATACCTACAATTTTTTAATTGTTTATGGTATCCTAGCACATGTTTTGGTTCTTATCTATTAACAACATCAGTGATGAGCTTAAAGCCACATCTTTGAAGATACGGTGCATATTTTCATATTATAAAATTTAATGAAGTATTAATCTACATCATTCAATTCTTAACCATATTCTTACTTTCTTGTTGTCGACACCGTTCCCATGAAAACTCGTCGTACAAATATGCAAGGACTCGTTTACAAATTCTTCATTTCAAGGTTCTGAGATCAAGATAATGACGCGCAAACACGTTTCAATTATACAATTACTCCTAAATACCATATTAATTTCAGTCCTCATTAGCTAAATTTATCTTTGAACACAATCAGTTAATACAATCGATAATAAGCTCGATTATGCGGCGATGTCTTTTTAATTTGTATTTTTTACTGGAGTTTTAAATTTATTTTATTTATGAAATTTATCAAGACAAATAATAATATTTAACGTTAACAGTTTAGGTACTTAGATTAGACCGTAAAATAAACCAACACAAGGTTATTACGTAAAATCCGCAGATGATGAGTTAGGGTCTATTTTGCAGCAACCATTAAGTTAGTTTGTAAGGGTTATTGTATTTATCTATTTATTTATTGTAATGTGTTGATGCAAATAAAAATGTATACTATTCTAAAAGTAGTAGTAGCAACGGAAATTCTACGGAATCAATCCCAAGTCGTAAAAAAAATATCTTATTACGAAAGCTACCCGCTGCTTATACTCGTCTATCGCTTATCCACAGCTATATGTATATCTCAGCTTCAGCTACGAGTTTAGGTGTATTTACGTATTAAATGTGTGTCAGACAGTAAAAATCGCGCAATTCGCGCCTACTGCTAGTATTCGCGAGTTACGTTGGGGTTTGACGTAAATGTAGCAGTAACGACAGCAATAGCAACGTGACAGTAATATCTGCAAAGTCAGTTTCAAATCGTAAAAATACTCTACCGCTGCCTATGACTCGCCTGTTGTCCAACCACTGGCGAAATATTACAGCTGAAATATTAGCGTACAAAAAGTGTGTCTGACAGCAGTGATCGCGCAATCCACGCCTGTTGCTAGTGGTCGCGAGTTACATAATAACACTCCAAGTATTATTGGATAACTCCGTTGAGTCGTACATACATGCGTTCAATATCAATAAGGAATCGCAATAAACTCATACCAATTAGATTACGACAAATGCGTTATCAAAAGCGTTGTAGGTTGATTATTCTGATTATTCTATAGTATCGAACATATTCGTATCAGTTTAGTAATTTAATACCAACCGACCAACGTACTGACAGTAAATAAAAATAAAACTAGCACAAAAGTGTAAAAATGGAGAATGCGGACGAAGAGTTCTTTTGGTATCAGCGGACACGGGTAAGATAGGCGAAAATATTTTATCTAAGAACTTAGATAGTGGCTCAGACGTTACGATTCGATACACGATTGATGTGACTAGGCCGCTCGAATCTAAAATTAGCTTTTAGTGTTGCAAATAGTGTTTCATTTATACAACGATGTTAAACTGCAACTTCAAGGTGGTCTGACTGACACTGACACCATCGACAGTACAGCTGAACCTAAACCTGTAATCTAGGTAATGTATCTTATCTCAATGATGTAGATATTTGTTTGCTGTACACAGAGGGCGCTTATCTGAAAGCATACTTGTTGGGTACCTTGGGTAGTATGTTTGAATTGAAACGAATTTATAATTTCTACCGTTGTAGGGGACGCCCGAAAAGGGGGACTAATATTTCCTGAACGCGCATGACCCCGCTCGGTTTGTTTTGTTTCTGTGCTATATCATCGCTAAACTAGTCTGTAGAAAACGGATAACCCTTTCAAACAGGACCGTTAAAATAATCGTTAAAAAAAGTTGAAAGTCGAAACTTTTTTTTGTAGCATTCTAGTTGGTTCCCCGATACAAGGAATGTCGGTCAGCAGTCAGATGTATTTATGACTGTTTTGAGTTGCATATTTATGTCATGGTCCTCAATTCTACTAACCAATAAATGATTAATGCTGGACATTTTAAACAGCATCATTTAGCTTCTAAGTTAAGTTTCTAACTTGTGTTATAGGTACCACATGACTGATATACTACTTACATATTTAGTTTGTGAATACATAAATAATAAATATTAAATGAATATTGCTGGACAATGCACACAACACCATCTAGTCCCAAACTAAGCATAGCTTGTATTATGGTGACTAGATGACTGATAGAATACTTATATATTTTTTAAATACATACATAAGCTACTTTATAACACCCAGACACAGAGCAAACACCTATGTTCTTCACAAATGTTTACCCTGAGAGGGAATCGAACCCTCGACCTACAGCGCAGAAGGCAGAGTACTACCAACTGAGCTGACAGGCCATTATACATAGAATAGCATAGACAAACCAGACCCTAGACAAATATTTGCAGATCATGCAAACTTTTATCCCGCGGTAGGATACGCACCCGCAACCTTTTGCCTCAGGGCCTCAGGTGCCCACTACGCAATTTATAAAAGAAATTTTAGCCGCAAAGTAATGTCTAATTGTACTTACGGACCAGTGTTTAGTTGAATGCAAATATGCTACCATGAAGGTCAAATGTTGTTTTCGAAAGCAAAGAGTCTTCCCACGAATATCTAATGAGTCTTCCTTCTACTGATATTTTAAGAGTCGTTTATACCCCATCTCGTCTCAAGTAGGTGTAGTGCGATCTAGTATTTCGTCTGTGTGTGTGTTGGTCCTACATATGTAGGTACTGCTGGGGATCCTAGATTTAGGACAAGATTAGACCGTTGGCGGATGGCCGATCAGATATCAACATGGCTTATATGGTTATTCGTATTTGTTATTTTTAGTATGTCATCTATATAGCACAGAGGGTACGTCATTCCTATTCATATTTGTTTGAATATCCCTATTAAACCGAGGGTAAACCACTTCGTTACGTAACGCGTTACGGCGCCAGTCTGTCTGGCTCCTCGTCTCTCACTCTAACCCACAGCGCTAGTTAGATTAGTTTATGTTATCACTTCTGTCAGGCGTCCTGAGACGCACACATCTTTTTATTCTGTGACGTCTGCTGGGCAATGCTCTAATCTTTCCAACCGTCTTTCTTTAAGATATCTCGCCATCCTTTTAAAGGCATCTCTGGAAATCATCTGAGCAAGTCTTCGGTCAGTATTCCCTTAATCTTTCTAGTAGTCTTTCTTCGAGATCTCTCTACTCTAGAAAGCATCTCTCGAAATCATCTTAAAGCTTGTTGAAGTGACATAATCCAACTGTCGCGCCGCGCTGTGCCATTTCTAATTCCAAGAGCCTACTGAATGTTTTATACAATTTTGCTCAAGATTCAAGCCTAATATCTGTTCACTTAATAAAATCGTAATCGCAAACACACGCCAACGTCATGCATCAGATTAAATAGATAGCCCGTATTAAAAACGTTACATGGTTTTATCGTTGATAAAAAAGATTTTGTCATGTAAATGTACATAAATTACATAGTCCCATATTTGATATATATATTTCTCTGGTGAAATGAAGCTGCTTAACACATTCAACCGTAGGGTGTAGCTTTTAAAGTGCCTCTGCCTTGGAGCGCTCCCAAAGCACCCTAGTGCTAGTGGAAATAACCTCTTAACGTTCTTCCCCCCGGGAGATCGATTTACCAGATAAATATAGGCCATTGCACATTATTCTACAAGACGATAGTTCATCAACATATACATGAGCGGTTACAGTAACCGAGTGACAGAATAGACAGTCCTGATGGTAAGCGGAGACCTCTCCCAAATAACAATACCACATAATTATTATAGTTATTGATCAGCTTATTGACGTGCTCTATATGGCTCTCCATTGCGGCCGTCACCATGTAATTTCACTGATTTTTATACTCTTCGAACTAGAACAAAGCAGAGCGACTGGCTTCTCACCTCAGTTAGTAGCTTTGGCATATGCTTTGTAGGATGTAGGTACGATTCCCTCCCAGGGCAAACATTTCTGTCATGAATGTTTCTGTTTCTGTCATAGATGTTTATTTAACGAACATAGTATCGTATGTATTTAAAAATATGTAAGTACTAGCTGCTGTCCGCAGCTTCGGACGCGTACCTCATAAAAAGTAGCCTATGTCCTTCTCCAAGGTCCCATCTATCTCTGTACCAAAATTCATCAAAATCGATTATGCTGTTTAAGCTTGAAACGTAACAAACAGACTGACAGAGTTAATTTCACGTTTATAAAATTTGTATATTTATTCAGTCATCTGGTTTCCATAGTACAAGCTATGCTTAGTTTAGGGCTAGATGGTGTTTAGATTATCCATCAATATTTTTTATTTGTGGACACAGGCTCTAGTAGCTCGTTTCTGTATTGGTGAACATGGCCTTAGTTTTTAAGTCTGTTTTGCTCGTATGGCACACAATCGGTCTACCAACGCTGGTGTAGTCTTGAATTTAAATTAGTCGCCAAGTATTGCGACAGATGTTTCTGACTATCGCCTAAACTTTAATGGCGCACACCACACGCGTCTATTGTTAACTAGCTTGTGTCTGCGCCTTTTCTCGTGTCGTTTTAGGTATTAGTCGCTGTTAAAGAAAAATTAATATAGATTCATATTTATTTCTATAAAATCGTGATATGAGTGATTTAAAGCATTGTTACAATGTTTATTAATGGCATAACACCATGACTGCTGGTGTTTCCATGGTCGTGTTTATATAAAAATATTGACATTCTTAAACTATTATGTACATTATACTAAAAAGTAGTTGGTATAATGCGGTTACATATATCATAACAGTTTTATTATAACAAAGTTAAATAGTACTAGCAACCCGTATACGCACGGGTGCAATTTAGAGTCGTCATTTAGCATGTACATGTTCAACCTTGATTATGAAACTATTTAATTGGATAAGGATTAATATCACGATTCTAACCATGTTTCAAATGTGAGTCAGATTTTAACAAAAACGGTTATTGTCACTTAACTATTAATAGTTTGATATGAAGTACTTAAATGAGTACTATAAACATGTGTTTTTTTTACATTATTTTATCTATTGTCAATAGTTATTGTACAGTACGCCAAATACTGACTTTTATAGGCAATTTATACCTTGGGTTACGTTATTGTAGGGATATGTATCAATTTTTTTAATAAAATACATTCCATTTAACTCGCAGATAATGTGGATTTCTAAACTTAGGTAAAATAATTTTTTAAATTGATTAAATATTTTTGAGTTTATCCATTACAAACACACATACAATAATACAAACTTCCTCCTTTTTCTTTTTCTCTGTTGAAAAAGTTGTTATTTTATGCTTCTTACTTTAAAAATTTTCGAAATTGGTTAACATCACTGGAATGTCAGGAAAGCAAAATAAAAAATCTAATCTTTTCTCTATAAAATTATTTAAAATAACTAATGTGGGCAATAGATGCATCCTTTATGTTAGATTTTAGTTTTTATCTTACTGTTCTGCTCCTAAGATTTTTTTTTTATATTTTGCCTTTTTTTCAGCCTATTCAAATCTATCTATACTTAACCAAAAAATCGCTAGCGCCACTTTTTATTGCCGGCAATAAACACGTACGACCTCTAACAGATGGTTGTGTCATTGTATTTTAATTATATTAAATCAAGTTATCTTGATTAGTCACACCAGAAGTACTATCATGCCGCGACCGTGAACAAATGATGAATCATTTCCAAGATTGTTGTCATTTACTATTCACTTTGGAGTTCTTTGTCTATCGGAAGGGAAAGATCACGACTTTTCAACTATTGTCTTGTTTTCCCATACATTTATAGGGGATACTAAGATAATCAGCAATATATAAAAAAATCCGTGCGTTTGTTTTTGCAGATGTAGTGGTTTCACATCTCTGTTCATTACGTACTCGTAGCATATGTTTAATAGAAGATAAATAAATAATGACGGACATTTCACACAGTATCATCTAGCCCTAAAGTAAGCAGAGCTTGTGTTTTGGGTACCACATGACTGATACACTACTTAATTCCTTTTTTTTAATACATACATATTATGACTGGCCTGTCAGCTCAGCTCTGCCTTCTGCGCTGTAGGTTGAGAGTTCGATTCCCTCCCGGGACAAACATTTGTGTGATGAACATATGTGTTTGTTCTGTGTCAGGCTGTTATAAAGTATCTTATGTATGTATTTAAAAATATATAAGTATTCTATCAGTCATCTGGTCATCATAATTACAAGCTATGCTTAGTTTGGCGCTAGATGTTGTGTGCATTGTCCACCAATATATTTAAACACCCAGACACGAGGCAAATACTTGCAGATCATGCAAACATTTGTCCTGCGCCGGGACCCAGGAATTAAACCCGCAACCTTCTGCGTCTCAGCCGGGTCTTAGCACACACAGTCAAAGATATTTGTTTATTGAAGAAGTTTTTCGTGTCGATAAAAAACACTGGAAACTTTTCCATGTTTGGCGTTGGCAAGGCAATGTGTCCCATATGGTACACAAATTGTTATGGTTATAGGTTTTAACAAGAAAGCGATGCCAAGATACAAGCTTATAACGTCTGACTCAAAAGATGCTGCTGGTAATATAAGTAAACAGATTTTCTGTGATTTTCGAGAATATACTCCGCAGTATAGTACAGTCACACCTGCTTAGGCAGATGTGTTCTTTCTGCTTTGCTGAGTTTGTTTCCCACCTGTTTCGGCCATCAGGTGTCCTAAATTAAACATAATTAATAGTATGATCCTACGAATAAGCAGTTGATGCATCAAAAATAAAATATATATAAATGAAACGGCCGTGGTCTTCGTAAATATATAGTTTAACCTGCTGTTGACAGGTCTTCACGATACAGACTTGGCTTGTGTGAAGTCAAAGTCAAAGCATTTTTTATTCAATAAAATCACAATAACCATTTTGAATGGTCTTCTTACATGCTAGTGAATCTAGGTGCCGGTTCCTTCTAACCCCAGTTCAAGGAGAATCCGGCAAGAAACTCGTCTGGTCTTTCTCAAAAAAGAACACTTTATTGTATGATCCTTGCTAATTTTGTTACGGATGCCGTTGAGTTGGAGCAGATACATCCAAAGCTTTATGTCATCGAAATAATCTGTTATTTTATAATATGCTTTATGAGAATGTCGATAAATCTAACACGTCGCTTTGGAAGACCGCTGGATATTTCTTAAGCATCTACATTTACATCTACACATAGCATTAATTAAAATGTTAATGATGTCCTTAAAAGCCAAAATGTAAACGTTCGGAATCACACCAAAATTCACTTACGTGATTTCGGTGCCATGACCAAGATTCTCTACTGTAAAACCCCCAGATCCCGACGAATATTTGCAGGTCGTACACAGGTTGGTCACATTCATAATGAAGCTTACGTGATCGTCTTGCTCATTCACAATCTCTGGTATTTACGAGCCACTACCATCAGATGGTGTGGGCGGTATCCGACAGTTGTGAATCAAGGTCAAGATGATTTCGAAGCTTTGAAGTTAATTGAATAAATTACCTAACAACTAGTACGTTTGTTTTCATCATCGACGTGTACTAAATAACGGGTTCGCTCGATAATTATTTGGTCCTAATCAAACCTCGAAAGATTCAAATCCTTGAGGTTACACACGTACTACGTGAATCGGGTCGTATTTATAGCATTAGTAAGGTGAAAGTAGTCTGTGCGATGCGCAATGGACGCTATTCTCCTCCCTTTACTTTTTTAACCGACTTCAAAAAAAGAGGAGGTTCTCAATTCGTATATATTGTATTGTATATATTTGTATACATTTATATTTTTTTGTTCTATCATAACTTCGTCATGAGTCATGACCCGATTTGAAGAAATTACTTTTTCATGTGAAAGGATATGCTTCCCGATTGGTCCTATATATATTTCATTAAAATCGGTTCTGTAGTTTGGTTTTTAAATAAATATAGCTGCAAAAATATTTCATTCTAGTAAACGAAATTTATTAAATATTTTTAAATAAATATAGCTGCAAAAATATTTCATTCTAGAAAACGAAATTTCGATATTTTTCTTTCCTGGGACTTTCCAGTGGGGTTTACGAGTTTCGAAAAATGCAAGTTCTAAAAAGCGTAACATAAAAACGATTTAAACCGTCTTAATAAAAAAGGAGGTTCTCAATTCGGTTGTATCTTTATGGACTGAAATATCATTAAATGTAGTCTAGTTTTTAAAACTTAATTATTAATTAAGGCTTCTTATTCCTGCTGCTACTTTTATGACATGACAGATATTGTTAAATGTGCTTGAAATCATAACTCCTACAGTTATGACACCACAGTTTGTCACATTATCTCACGGCTACTTCCTATTAGTTATATTCTATACGATACGCAACAGAAGTTAATTGCGCGTCGCGGTAAAAAGTCTCTCTAGGTACCTTCACCAAAAGTAAACACTTTCTATTGCATAACCTCGTATACATTCCAAAGCATTTTGAGACCCGGGTCGTCGCAGTGTTTGTACATGCAACCACAAAAGTGTTCTTACATGCAACCACAAGTGTTCGAGTATAAATCATTACATAGTATAAAACAAAGTCACCTCCCGCTGTCTGTCTGTCCCGATGTATGCTTAGATCTTTAAAACTATGCAACAGATTTTGATGCGGTTTTTTCAATAGATAGAGTGATTCAAGAGGAAGGTTTATATGTATAAAACATGCATAATATAGTAGAGAAACACTGATAATTTTAGAGGTTTCCAATGTGGTGTCGTAAATAATCACATTTTTGCGCTTACATTGCAAACGCTGTCTGAACCCTACGAGATAGATCAAAATAATGTATACAGTATTGTACACCCTCAAAAGGTCTACAAAAAAGTCCGCGATGGTATATGGCTATCTCTTAGGGATAACCATTCTGTAGTATAATTAGTATCAGCATTGCACCCGTGCGAAGCCGGGGCGGGTCGCTAGTAAGTTATAAAGTAAAAAGATACAACATAAGTAGGTTATTGTATTCGATCTCATGAAGAATACGACATCAATAACTGATTTAAAATCATTAAAATATATTTGATTAATCGCGCTGGTAGTAAATGTAATCACAAGCACGTGAGCGTTTTTTTAGAATACTTATATGATACTAGCTGCTGCCCGCATAAAAAGCCTACATAAAAAGTAACCTATATCCGTCTGCAAGATACAATCTATCTCCATACCAAATTTCATCAATATCTGTTTAGCCGTAAAAAGGTAACATACACACACACACTTTCGAATTGATATATAAGTATGGATTATTAATAATGCTGAAAATTCCACACAGCATCATCTAGCCCCAAAATAAGCAGAACTTTTATGGATAATATTAGTATGGATTGGAGTAAAGTTATTCCTTGCAAATGTTTTCGTACTACTCGTGAAATAAAGTCAAAGTAAAAACAGTTTTATTCAATTGGTCACAAGGACCACTTTGAATCTATTTTCGAAATTCAACCCCTAAGAGGTTGAAAAGGGGGGAGGGAGGTTGAAACTTTTTAACGCGTGATGCGATTTGCTTGAAACTTGATATGAATAAATAAATGGACACGTACGTACTTCAGGATTTTTCAAAATAACTCTAACAAAAGGGGTAAAATGGGGTGTCAGAGTTTGTATGGGAACATTTTAACGGGTGGTGTGATTTCTTAGAAACTTGGTTTGGATACTTAAAATGCAAAATAAATGGACACGTGTTTCAGGATTTTTTAAATAAGTCTAATAAAGAACTAAAATGGGATGTGAATGTTTGTATGGAAACTTTTTAATGGGTGGTGGGAGTGATTGGTTTTAAACTTATCAATAAAACTTGGAAGGAGATGCATCCTGGGGAAGGATTTAAGCTACAATTCCTTTAAAAAATATGCGGACGAAGTCGCGAGCAACAGCTAGTCTTCTTATATATGTGAATTTAGGTCCTAACTCCCTAAGAGATTCTGGTCCGTCTAATTGATATCGTACTTAGTATTTTTTTTATTTTCCTATAAGTATATACGCTAACATCTGTTTAAGGTGCGTAGTGTGCTAATGTTATCCGTTTGTCGCTGGTGGAACAGATTGGGCAAAATCTTGCATAATGTCGCTGTAAGGTGGTTAACCTTGCTCTTTTGGAGGCTCCGATTACGATACCTGAGTAATCTGATCAATACAGTGTGATCAGATCTTTTGTATACAAAAATCCAGAGAAGCTCTTACATTCCTCCTTTAAGTATATTGAGGCTCTTGTTAAATTATCATTACACTATTTTATCTAAGACTAAAACTGCTAAGACCAAAACGACATTCTGGTCTGTATCTTCTCGCGCTTAAAAGGAATTTGCATTTAAATTCACTTAGCTTGGAAGTTAGTTCTAAATGGTCATTATGATTGAATAAAACAGTTTTAGATTATAATTCCATTAAAAAAAAAATGCTTTCCGGGAGTGCCGACAGAAGTGAAAACTTATTTTGGCGCGTTAGACATTTTTTAGATGAGTACTAGGGTTATTGGGTTATGAATTGCATTTTATTTATGAATTGTATTTTATTAGTTAGAAACTTTAAAATACATTTAATATTCTTTTATGTTTTTGTTCAGAATGTAGATAATATATCAAAGAACCTATCGCAGTAAACTTCTCCATACAAAAGTAGACTGTAAACATGTGAATTAAGGTTTTTAATCAAATGGGGCGAGCGCGGCAGCCCTGCGTCTCGGTAACGGTGTCGCGAGTCCAGAGGTTTTACCTCATCTAAAAATATGCGTACCGCGCTAAAAGAAGTTTTCACTTCAAAAATAAGGAAACTGACTTCATCGACTAATATTTGAGCACATAAAAATACAACCAAATTAAAAACCTACGTTTTTTGAAGCCGGTTAAAAAGTTTTTATTTGACGCTTTTTAGTAGGTACTTTATAATTTTTCGAAATTCGTAAACACCACTGGAAAGTCACAGGAAAGAAAAATATCAAAATTTCGGTTCATAAATGACGGAGACATGAGGTTACACACACGAAAAAACTGTTTAATTGAGAACCTCCTTCTTTTTTAAAATCGATAAAAATATAAAAAAAATATCTGTTTTGCTATTCCAAAGACACTGTTTGTAAGAGATCCTTTCGCTTTCTAGAGGTGCAGTTAGGAATTTTCAAATTCAAGCCTTTGGTTGGTTTGTTTCCTTATCAATTCACATTTTTAACAAGTGTGGGGAATGGATTAGAGTTCGCCTCTGAGCCTCCTTTCGTGCACTTTGTACAAGTCTTCAAACTTTTTAGAAGGTATGCTTTGCTTGCCTTCATCGTTTGTGGTGTAACGCACATTCATTTTTCGAATAGAAAAATTTATTGGTGCATGACCGAAGTCCATCCCATGACCTTAGTATCGAAAGGTGGACCACATCCACTCGACCATCAGTGCTCTGAAGTTGGTAAAAAAATGAAGTAAGTCTACGCAACACGGTGTGTTCCACTTGTGTAGTAATTTAATACTTAGTTTCGCTTCATACTTGTTGCTAAATCAACATTATTTGACCCGTCAATGTTAAATTGTAGTTTACCGCAGTTTCTAAAAAGTTTCCTTTCCGAATTAATGCAATGATTCAACAGCATTAGCACATAAAGAATCGTTTGTATTGGAACCACACCGCAAGTGCTTTGGTACATACTGTTTGACTTACCTCATTTTCCTGCGAAACCTTCAATAAGCCATCATTTGAGTCATCAGTATGAATCAGTTGACCTGAACAAGCCATGACTTATTGAATCATAGGGAAAAGGTGTCTTGTTTACTTGTAGCTTAGTTGACGATTATGTCATTTGATTTGTATCGTTTTAGCTCCATTGCGAGAAATGAGCTTTCGATTGATGACTGGCTTGTCAGCTCTGTTGGTAGTAGCTCTACCTTCTGCGCTGAAGTTGATTGATCGATTCCCTCCCAGTATAAACATTTGTGTGAGGAACATTTGTGTTACTTATTTAGGCAATATTTATTTATTATTTATGTAGTGTTAGCATTGATTTCGATTCAGTATGTCGGATGTATGTTTGTAGAACTTTTTTCGCGTTAGCTTCTTGCTCTTGAAATGATTTTATTCCTACAAAATAAGACGTATCTATTTTTAGACGTATGCATCCTATCAGCTGATTTCTCAATGAAATTCAGAACAGACGGGTTCTTTTTACATGCATTTATTAACTGACGGATGTTACTTACGGATGTTGCATGTTATAGAAATCTGTCATAAGAAAATGTACAGTTCTGTAAAATAATCATATAAAGAATTACTTAAACAGTTCATCGTTTTTACCCACCTACCAAGTACTCCACCCCACGCTTTTTTTTTTTTTAAATAAATCATTTTTAATTTTAATTCGAATTATTGCATTGTCATCAGTCTTTGACAGGTGTGCAAAATTTGAATGAAATCTGGCCGTTTAAAGTGGGTCAAAATCGCGTCCTAAGGATAATATAAATGACTATATTATTGATAAGAATGCATGGCCTCAAGTTGCTCTGTCCTCAGACAGTTATCTGAAAGATTTGCAATGTATAAACGACTGTAATCTTGTATAAGTTTTTTTTATTAGGAGCTTCTTGCCAATTCATTCGGACTTGGGTTAGGAGGAATTGGCACCTAACTTCACCTAGTAAGACGTTTCATAGTGATCCTTGTGATTGTATTGTGATTGAATAAAAATATTTGAGTTTGAGTTTGCTAAGGAATTCTAACTTCTATGCAAATCGTGGGACCACCTAAACATCTCAAAAGATCAAAGTATCTGAAGATCTATCTTCCTAGCTTTAGGATTACAGGTTACGTTTGTTTGTCTCTTATTATTCTTGTAATCGCGCGATAGACTTTCTGGCCTCACTTAAATAAATATGTACTAGCCGCTCCCTACTGACTCATCTACAGCTATTGGTCCATAAATGGTTATTCATATAATTTCATTCATTGTCTCTATTGCACAAGTGCTAATTATATAATGCGGTTTTTAGTTGTCTTTTGTCATATTAAACCTAATTAAAGTATACCTAATTGAAATGAATAAATCCTTCTGATAACCATATAAGGTTATGGTAACCAAGTATACAATAATGGGTAGGTAGTTAATTTGAAATATAATTATTCTGCACATTACTATTAAGTTGAATTTTGTATTATCTAATTTTATGGTATTCGCTTACCCACGTAATTCGTGACCGATTATTCATTAATTTAAAAGGCTTATAATTTTTAAATTGATTGCCCGTCTTTGGCGTTCTTATTCAGAGAAACTGAAATTCTTCGACAAGTTTGACTTATTGTATGATGGACAATAGTTATTAGTATAGTTCATAGCGGCCTTGCTTTTCACAATTTTTTCAATAAAATGCGTGACGATACTTTTTCAAGCTCGCAGATTAAACTACTGTTATAAGCAAACGAAATGAAAAATATATAACAATATCTGTTAAATAGTGGCTGAGCTTACGGGGGCCTTAGAATGTATAAGTTATCTACAAAAAAAAAACAAAACCATAAAACCACTAGAAACGTTCCGAATTATCTGTAAATTTATCTTTACTTTCATTAAAATGATTACGTAAAATATAGACCAAAATAAACGATAGTTCATAAGAAATTAAGTTATATAACTTATTTTAAATAATAAATTATAAAACATGAAATAAACGTAATTACAACCGCACAAAATCCCTACTAATATTATAACTGTGAAAAAAAGTCTGTTTGTTACGTTTTCACGCCTAAACAGCTGAACCGATTTCGTTGAATTTTGGTATAGAGATAGATGGACCTTAGAGAAAGACATAGGCTACTTTTTTATGTCGGTACCATGCGAACGAAGCCGCGGGCAGCAGCTAGTGCTCCATAAATTTGATAATGCCACGCGTCGGATATTTATTTCGTTGTTTTAGATACAAGTACAACACTAGTTTTCACTCAAAACGGGATATTTATCATGCATATGCATGCGCCATGATCACGAGATAAACTGATCATGGCGCATGCAACTGTACCGAAATGTCGAAAAGCAGAAAAACTCGCATATATGTTTAAATATCCGGTTTTGAGTGAAAATTAAGTACAACAGTGGCCTCAATTCTGTTGGCACCAACCTAACTAATTTTAGCTAAAATTAGTTTTATAAGTGTCAAATGAAACTTTGTATAAATACTGTTGTTACCAACTTATTCTAATTTAGTTTTATCTAATTTAATTAAGCGTTCCTAATTTAGTTAGATGGTACCAACCGAATAGGTTTTACAAATGCTATGACTAACTAAAATATACTTTAGACAATTCCTAATATTAGAAACTAGCGACCCGCCCCGGCTTCGCACGGGTGCAATGCTGATACTAAATATACTTCAGAATGTCTTTATATACAACGTTATCCAAGAGAATAACATAGACTAAGAGATAGACACATACCATTGCGGACTTTTGTGTAGACCTTTTTAAGGTGTACAATACTGTAGTACATTATTTTGATCTATCTCGTAGGGTTCAGCCAGCGTTTGCAATGTAAGCGCAAAAATATGAGTTTATTTACGACACCACATTGAAAACCTCTAAAATTATCAGTGTTTATCTAATATATTATGCATGTATTATACATATAAACCTTCCTCTTGAATCACTCTATCTATTTAAAAAAACCGCATTAAAATCAGTTGCATAGTTTTAAAGATCTAAGCATACATCGGGACAGACAGACAGACAGCGGGAGGCGACTTTGTTTTATACTATGTAATGATGAACCAACCGAATTGCCACCATTGTATAAAACGCTGTCAATAACTAAAGATAACAAATTGATAGTATTAGTCAACATATGAAGCAGCTTTTTGTAGCCCACACGTTTTATACATGATGAGTGAATATTTTACCGATTTTACTGTTTTGCACAAGTTGAAGCCTTCGGGCGACCGGGCCTTCACGAGAGTTGGGTACTGCATATACGATAATTACGTTTTAAAAACTAAAAAGACAACCGACTTTATGTATTTACACAAGGTAGCTACTGTAAAACTTTGAGGAGTTCCCTTGACTGTCCTTAGTCTTCATCATCAGACCCCTAATGACAGTCACAACCCATCTAGGTGTAAAGTCCTCAACAATACAAAAATAACAATACGCCCAAGAACCAGGTAATTGCTGTAAATCGTTGAGGAGTTCCCTCGACTGTCTTTCGGCTACGTCATCAGATCGACTCCAGACTTCATTAAAGAGTAGTGCTTTAAAATACTCAATGAAAAAACTAACAAACACACTAGTCGCCACTACGATATTCGAAGATTCCCCTCGATTTCTCTGGGATGCCCTCATCAGATCCTGGTTTCCTTATCACGGTATGGAAAGAAGATATACCTTTGGGATATCTCCTTTCCAACAAAAAAAACATCAAAATCGGTTCATAAACACCGAAGTTATCCGCGAACACACATAAAAACAATATATATGTATATACGGTCGAATTGAGTAACCTCCTTTTTTTGAAGTCGTTTAAAAATAGTAGCTGAAGAGAGACGTTCATAATATTTGTTACGTGTCTACATTTGCACAGTACTTAATATACCGTATGTGATAGTTTGCAAAGCCATCGCTTATAAATAAATAGTACCTGGAAGACCGAGCTTTGCTCGATATAAAACACGGATGAAACGACATTTTCTAAAAATTAAACCTAGCAAGAATACTATCATTTCCGAGTGTAACTTGAAAATTTGTTGTTCCAGAGTTCATCAGACTCTATCCTGACGACGGGTTCCATATCGGAGCGAATCAACAATCTCCAGCAACAAAGCACGGAGGCCCCGTCTCATGTCTCTATTCGGAACAAGAGCTCGCTACATTCCGGCCCTCAGAATAACCTGGGTAATTACTGAAGCAAGTGCGCGGTGTGTTCCTGGATGATTGACCGTAGTGGCATTTACATCTGAACGCTTCCGTGTTTTGGAGGACACGTTAAGCCAGGGATGGGCAATCTTTAATCATCCGGGGCCAAAGCAAACTATGTTTTTAAAATTCGGAAGTCCACAAGGAAACTTTAAAGCTTCGCTATGTCCGGTCGTCAGTCTTATTGTCTGTCTATCTGTCGGTTGGCCTGTACGCTCTTAAACAAAGATTTTGCTCGCAGACTTTTAGTCTCGAAATTTTCCTCGATTATACGTATTAGTGGCCCCTACAAAGTGGCAAATTAAAAACATGGCAAAAATTTTTTTAACCATTTGTATTACATGTAGTAATACAATTCAAATGCAAATGCACACAAAAGTGCCATACAAACTCCAAACTTTAGAAATTTTGATAAATAAGGAGCCATGGCGTCTTTGTAAATTGTAATAGTGCATTATAAGCATTCTGCACACGTATATTCAGCACGAGCCTTTTAAACACACTGAAGTTTGGGGTTTGTTTTAAACCGTGTAGACAGAAAACGTTTCAAACTGTGTAGCGCATGCTTAATTAACATTTGTTCCTTGTCTTGGTGTTATAAAGTTATGTAACTACCTCCTTCCGAGTATATATAAGAAAATTCTATCAGTCATCTGGTTTCCATAGTACAAGCTTTGCTATGTTTGGGAAGCATAAATGAAAAAATCATTTATTTTTCTGTATAAAGCCGGCAAGCGTACAACCCACCTGATGGAATTACTATTATTATTATTATTATTTGAAAAGCCGGAACCTACAGCTTAACCCACTGATGTTCAAAATACGGCCCGCGGGACATTTCTAGCCCGTGTAAGTTTTGATCCGGCCCCCTTTCCACCCTACTTAATTATTCATAATACGAGTACCTCCCGTATAGTCTATAAAATAAATTGCACACATTAGACACTTGCATCATTTTTGCATTGTCATAAATAAATAAGCCAAACTGGTGTCAGACAATGCACAGAGAAGGCTTTTAAAAAATGGGCAATCAAAAACCAAGAATGGCAACTTTAAAGCATAATATCTAGAGCATATTACATGTAGGTACTACATGTAATACAAATGGTTACAATTAATAGGGTTGTTTTTTATATTTTACTCGTACAAGCTGCACAAGCTGTGACGTCACAGGGACGGTCGCCGCCAGTTATCGAATCGTGAGTTAAGAGGGTCGGCTGCGCTCGGACCGTCCCAGTGACGTCACACGCACCTGCGTACATTAACTTCACCGGCAGGAACGGCTTAATGTTTGCTATAACTTTACTGATCCTCATTATTAAAGATATAAGTATTCTAGCAGTATCTGGTTACCATAGTACAAGCTATGTTTAGTTTCGAGGTCGATGTATTTCTTAATTTATTATTATTTTTGCATAGGTGGTAGTATGACCTCGCTCTCATCAGTTCCACCTACTCCCACGCCGGCGTCATCTCTCTCCACCTCGGATCTATCAGAGCGACCTCGCGTGAGCCACGGCAAGCCAAACCTCGCGCCCAAACCCCCCACAGAGTACGCCAGGCCTGCGCCCCACGAGAACAGGCCTTCGCCGCCGCCTAAGAAACTCATCACTAATGGAAAGATTGCAGCGAGGACGCAGAGTATGAGGGTGCCGAGGTAAAACCTATTTTATCAAAGGTTATTATAAATAAATAATGCCGGACATTCATACATCATCATCTGGCCCCAAAGTAAGCTTAGAGGTATAACGCTGTCCTCTGGAGTGATCTGAGTTGAACTATCTATTTTAATAGCTCAATTATTATAACTCTTAAACGGTCCTTAGATAGTTCAACTGTTTCGCATGTATTTTGTACTAGCCGCGGCTTCACACGCGTGGTACCTACCTAAAAAGTAGCCTACGTCCATTTCCAAGGTCCCATGTATCTCTATAGGTACCAAAATTCATCAAAAGACAGACAGAGTTACTTTCGCATTTATAATGTTAGTAGAGATTATGGTAAGTTGTGTACATTTCTGTAAATAAATTATCTATTTAATTAATACTTGCAAATACATACTCGTACTTATTTACTCTCGTGTTTACTCGTGTTTATTTAATTAGTTATACTCGTATTCTACTATAAGGATACAAACAAATAAACAATGTACTTCATAATAGTTGAGAACTTTAGACCCGGAATCCTCGGATTTGCCTTCGTTATTTAGTAGTTGGTGGTATTCCCAGGGGAAGTATATATATATCTTTGTATTGCAGGACGATTTAATTCAGTTACATATTTTAACTGGTGAGACCTTTCAGCAAGAGCCATAGTTTTGTAATTTGGTTGATTAACACGAAATACCAAGTCAACCAAATCATTGAACTGCCGGGCTATTATGGAATTCTGATACTATCAAAACTTGATACTAATCGCTTTCAATTCCTATTGATGATTTGGTATTACGGAAGGTTGATGTTGATTTTCATACATGCTGTCATATGAATAGAAACCTCAGACCAAATAAATATTAAGACGGAGCACTGCGATCAACCAAAATAAATAAATTCGGTGACACTTTTTTGTAAGATGTTTTCTAGACAACTACATGAGAGAATACTTAATAGTACAAGTATGGATGCATATACTAAAAGCAAAGAGTAGGTACACTTTGGGTGGATGTGTATCCTTGGGTGCGTGTATTTAAACAGAGGAGCATGGTTTTGAGGCTTCTAGGCCCTCTGTCTAAATATTTGGTCTGAGATAGAAACCGAACGTACGTAATAGTAATCCATCTTGTCAAAAATGGTTTCAATTACAATCTAACTAATTATTGAAAATATGTCGATTGCTAATCGAATCTGATATACATTGATTGTGTCAAAAGTTCCATAAACGCCATGCTGACCGTCCTACTAATATTATAATTGCGATAATTTGTGTGTATGTTTGTATCTCAACCACGACGTAACGGCCGAACTGATTTGAATGAAACTTGGTATATATATATTCTGTGGTCTTGAATAACATATAGGTTTCTTGTTATGTAGGTACCGCGTGGGCTGAAGTAATAATATATCAAAGTTTTGTAAACACGGCGTCGTAGAAACTGATTCGCGATTGTTGCAAGTTTAATTTCGCTAGCTACGAGTTTATACTCTTATTCACGCAATTCTGGATAAAATTTGGTATTCATGTAGATTTGAACCTGGGATAATTGTAAGCCACTTAAGTCGGAGACTTGTAGTAGTACTATCACTACATAGTATACAACAAAGTCGCTTCCCGCTGTCTGTCTGTCCCTATGTATGCTTAGATCTTTAAAACTACGCAACGGATTTTGATGCGGGTTTTTTTAATAGATGGCGTGATTCAAGAGTAAGGTTTATATGTAAAATACGTGCATATTATTATAGTAGATTTTTAGTGGTTTCTAATCACATTAGGCATTCTGTAGTATATTAAGTAAAAGCATTGCACCAGTGCAAAGCCGGGGCGGGTAGTAGCTAGTATAATATAAAATAAATAAATAGTATAAAAGGATATACAGATGTCAGATTCGTTCAGACAAATATCAGACTAAGAGAATTCAAAAAAATTAAAAACCGTAATTAGATTAATATTATATTTAAGATACTTATATGAATACCAAATTTCATCAATTTGCGTGATGGAGTAAAAATGTAAAAATATCCACATATTACTTAGTAGGATAATTATTAAGATATTATGTTGGCTTTTTAGATCTCCGCCTGTGTCACCGTCGTCGCCACAAACGGGAGGATCGCGCCCTTTTAATCTACCCCCAGCGCCAGTCAACCCCCCCATTGGAACCAAGAACCCCGCTTCACATTTCGGTAACTATCTACATATATCTTCCAACCCCCCCACTAGAACCAAGACCCGGCTTCACATTTCGGTAACTATTTAAATATATCAGCCAACCCCCCCCCCCCCCCCCCCCCATTGAAACCAAGAACCCCGCTTCACATTACGGTAACTATCAACATATATCAGCCAACCCCCCCATTGGAACCAAGAACCCCGCTTCACATTACGGTAACTATCAACATATATCAGTTTGGCGGTCAAACTTTGGCTATGGTGATATATCGACAATAAAACAAAAATATTTAAGGATAACAAAAGAAAATACTTATAAATACCCACAAAAGTCTGACGACTAAGCACTTAAATCAAACTGAAGTCCAAAACAACTACCTACCTATATGCAAGTTTTTTTGAGATATTAACAGGTGTAGGGTGATTATGGAACTCTTGATACAATCAATGTCTATCAGTTTCGATAAGCAATCGGCATCAATGTCTATCAATTTCGATTAGCAATAGGCATAATTTCAATCAATCATATACGATGTATTTACACGCTTAGTACGCTAAACACGGTTCCTACCACAATCGTACTTTGTAAATTGGTCGAGTTATGTATAGTTTGACAACAACTTCACATTATAACTAGCGATAGAAGCCGATAGAAATCGCAGCGATAAGCTATCCGAAATACCTATTCATCAATAGTAACTGAAAGCTATTAGTATCAATGTTTTGATAGCATCAAAGTTCCATAATCGCCCCACTGAGCTTATATGCCTTCATCAACTAGAGAAGAACTGATGATCCTCAACACTCATGTTTGTTGTGTTGATCATTAATTCATTCGAACGTCATAGAAGCTAACAGAAAATAAGGAAGGACAAGACGCTTAAGGATAGCTCTTTTACGCAGCAAGCTATTTTCAGTTTTCCTCTGAAATTCATAATTCATAATGCAGTAGGTACCTAAGTAAATGTTGTAGGTTTATTTGGTTATTTGAATTAAATCTTAAATCTACTATATATTTGTCAAATACTACTCACTCATTCATCACGAAATCTCAGAAGCCACCGAACGGATTGGAATAGAATCTGGTATGCAGGGCCGTAGGTCGCTAAGAAAGGTTTTCAAAAAATTCACACGGGATCATGGTCAAACTGCGAAATCCGCTATTGTAGCATCTACCACGCGGGCCGCGGGAAACAGCTAGTATCATAATCGTATTTTATAATATTACTAATGTTTACTGAGTTTTGATTTGACAAAGCGTAAGTCTCACTTATTCCAGGAGTACAAGGGATTATTTTATTATCCCACGAAGCCAACAGATACACATAGTAAAACATTAAACAGATGGACAAATATTTAGTACAATTCCGGTAATCTATTCCTAAAGAGTTACCTCCAAAAGAAATTCGACACGTGTTTCTTTTGGAGGTAACTCTTTAGGAATAGATTAGCGGAATTGTACTAAATATTTGTCCATCTGTTAATGTTTTGTAATGGATTTCCGCAAAGTCACGCCTGAATCAATTATCGATACACATAGTGTTAAACTTAAAACACCTTATTTAAAGTTTAACATGTGTATCTATATATTTCTGTGGCAATGTAGCTCTCAAACAATGTAACGATTTTGATTTAGTTGTTTTTGTTTGAAAGGTGACTTGATCGAGAGTTCTAAGTTATGATTTAAGAAAATCTGTTCAGCCTTTTGAATATCTTCAGCTCTTTTCTAATAGACATAGACACTCATTTACTCAAGCACACACAATCAGTACATAAAGCAACAGAATAAATAAAAGTGGAGATTACAGAGAGTATGTCATGTATCTGTGTGGCACAGTAACAAAAGATCTCGACTCAGCATAATGTGCCTCGCCACTTGCGAGGCGCTGGTATTCTGTCGAAACCTTCAGCCCCTGTGAGAATTTTTTTTGGAGTGTTGTGTAAATCTTATAAGAAATGTAGGAATAGAAGTACAATAATATGATATCTTTGAGAGCTAAACAAAATAAATGGTATTTACACTCGCAGAATGGTACTTAACTGATAACCGTTGGGGAATAAAAATAATGGCAACCAAGGACAGGAAAACGAAGCGTAGGACGACCCCCCCACCCGATGGACTGATGACATTGTAAAGTCATTGAATGGAGAGGGCTCAAAATCGTTCTTCCTGGAAATCTATAAGGCCTATGTTCAGCAGTGGACTTTTAAGGGCTCTCTGTCGTAAGCGGACTTATATTAATGAAGTTCGCGAATAAATTCGTGGTGCGTTTTACTAATTAATAAGACTGCGTTTCCTTTAAATAAAAACCCAACTATTAATACACAAGTAAACAGTCATACATAACAGTTAACCATAATAATGGTTCACATAACATTAATCATCTATTATATTTACAAATAAATATTCCTGTTTACTTTGAATTTTCAAAATAACTTGGTATTTTCAAGGATAATCCAGGAAACTGGGTATTTTCAAGGTAAGTCAAATAATAATTCGTTCTTTCAGAAGATCGATAAATTCAAAAGTTTGTGTGGATATTTTTATGTTTGTATCTGGGCTCAACTGATTTGGATGAAACTTGGAATATATAATAGATTTTTACTTTGAATAACATTATGCTACTTTTTAGCTACGTACCACGCGGGCGAAGCCGCAGGGTTTAAGATAGTTAATAATATTAATACGACATGACAATTCGTGCGGTTTTCGCGCAATCAAGTACAGGTTTGGATAAAATTTGGTATTGATATAGATTTGGACATTAAATAACATATTGGTGGCAATTAGGTTGGTTCATTTCTAAAATTAGGAATATCTAAAATATATTTAGTTAGTCAGAGCATTTGTGAAACCTATTCGGTTGGTACCATCTAACTAAATTAGGAACGCGTAATTAAGTTAGATAAAATTTAATTAGAATAAGTTGGTAGCAGCAGAATACCAAAGGTAAATTTGACAGTTCAAAACCTTATTTTAGCTAAAATTAGTTAGGTCGGTGCCAACAGAATTGAGGCCAATATCTACATACCGCGTGCGTAGGAGCAGGTTTATAATAAGTATAAGTATTTAATTTAGTATTTCTTTAAACTTAAGCGATCTCAATTCATATTCATTTAGTATTTATATCTGATCATATAAAAAAAACAAGCCAGACTTACATGTCGCATAATATATGATGAGGTAATAAGCAACATTCAAAAAATCTGAAATCTTTTATATTAACACTTGCTGTTGCTAGTGACGCGACTACGTCCGCATTTTTTTTGAAAGGATTTGTAGCTTAAATCCTTCCCCAGGATGCAATTAATCTCCTTGCCAAATTTTATTGATAAGTTTCAAACCAATCACCTGACCCCCCATTAAAAGTTTCCATACAAACATTCTACTTTTTTTTTTACTCTTTTTTACTCTTTTTTGAGGGTTATTTTGAAAAATCCTGAATAACGTGTCCATTTATTTTGCATTAGTGCATAAGTATCCAAACCAAGTTTCTAAGAAATCACACCACCCGTTAAAAAATCTCATACTAACTTAGACAACCCATTTTACCCCTTTATAGGGCACCAAAGTAAGCAGAGCTTGTGTGTGCAGATGGGGTACTACTACTACATGACTGATGAACTACCTATATACCTTTTTTTTTTGGTCATTAAAAACACCTGAGACAAATACTTGCAGATCATACAAACATTTCCCCCGCGGCGGGAATTGAACACACAACTTTCTGCGTCTCAGCCGGGCATCAACCCACTGCGCCAATGAGGTCGTCGAATCGCAGAAAAGCGAGAGGAAACATGTTACATATCAAAAGTAGGATTTTTAAGATGCGTGTTTAAAGGTGGTATAATTTGCAGGTACATTGCGTGCTCCTCGAGGTCTACGTCACCCGGGAGCTCCCCCCCCGCCGCCGCCGGGCGCGCCGCCCCCCCCTCCGCCCGCGCGGCACGGCTCGCTCGCCGGCCAGCCGCCACCGCCGCCGCCGCCTCACTTCAGGCATAACGTTAGTTGTACACATTTTTTTTTGTACTCTGTGTGGAACTCAAGGATTCCTCCACAAGCGGGGGCCATAAACGACACCGATCAAAAACGACACCAGTGTTCCCTCGCACGCGTTTTACCGGGGTTACGGGAACTGCTATGACTATCCGCGACCCCGGTAGCGTTGATCTATATTGACCCAGTCTCAATTGTATTTATACATAGAAATACCCAAAACCGAGACAAATACTCGCAGATCATACAGACATTTGTCTCGTGACGGGAATCGAACCCGCAATCTTCTGCGTATCAGCCGGGCCTTGGCCAACTACGCCACAAAGATCATAAGTGTGTATTTAAAAATATATATTAGAGGCTAGAATGGTATTGGCTGCAGTGCATATTTATTTATGTATTTTAGTTACAATATCCATTCTTATATTGACCGTTCTCTCAGTTGATAGTAGCTTCAGCTGAATACTTTTTCTTGTCCAGACCTAGAACACCTTTTTCATATGAGTCGTATAGTATCAAAACCAGTCAAGTCCACTTAAGGTAAATTTACAGTATGCATTTTTTTTCTTTTTGTTTTATGGCAGCATTGGAAAACATTAAGAATATTGCCAGCTTATAGTATTTTGTTGTCAAAACATGATAAATCATTATAAACCTATCGACTCATACAAATAAAGCTCAAAATCTTATTCCGAAGATTGGATTTGACCTAATTTGATAACAAAGTGTGGATTTGTCTTAGTTTGATAGTTAGGTTTGTGGATTTAACTGCTTTTGAATGTTAGCTGAAAGGATTTGGCTTATTATGAAAATAGTGGCAAGGAAAGGCAGGGGTTGTCAAACATTTTCGTTTGAGGTACACCCCCAAAGGAAAATTATTGACATATTGTGTAGACAAAATTTATAGGTTAAAAAAGAAAAACAAAAGTGAATATTTTTACATTATGCATTTTAACCTTAGAAGTAAATTAAGCAAATAAAGAAAAAGTTAAACAATCAGAGTTGGCAATTCGACCTCCGGCTCACATGTTTCATCTGTTTGAAGGACATTGCAATCAGTTTTTTCAAAAACATTTTTGAAATAATTTAGTTCTGACAAAAGTTCCCACTCTTCCCCATAATGAGCTATTAGTAATTTCTTGACATCATCTAATTTTTCTTTTTTAACAGCCACGTTCATAGGCACGCCGGTTGGATTTATTTGACTGGCAGTTTTCTGCTTTTTGCAAATATTTTTAAATGCACCTAATGTGTTTCGATAGGATCCTTCTGCTCGCACTTCAACATTGTTCTTCTTTTTATTCCGTCTAATAAAAAACCTTTTGCATTCTTTTATGGAAAAATGCATCCCGCTTGTAGTTTTCAACACGTTAGCGCTCGCTGTTTTCCAATCAAAGACCTCTGCATCTGTTCCTAATTTTAAAACAGTCCCGTGCTCATTAAAATATTCCAGGTAACTTTGCGGGTTAGGCATTACCTCCGTTTTTTTTATTTTTTTTTCAATTTGGGCGAATACGCGGTCTGCTGGTAAAAATGAGTGACCAACCACTGGAAACAGCATTTCTACAGTCTTTATTCGATCTGGTGCATAATCCATAATATACTTGCAGATCATTCCTAGGACTGATGTATTTTTGTTTTGTCCGCTACACCCGTCAGCAACCAATCGGATGGTAGTCACCTTCTCGTATTTTTCGACACTTGAGCACAGGCAGTGAAAAACAGCACTGGCAATTTGGTTTGATGCTTTTGGCAACTCATCTTCAGTCCATGTGTAAATAAGAACATTTTCTTTAGTCAACCTATTTTTGGAACTGCCTAACACGATTGTAAAATTATAGATATACAGTTGTCGCGAATAGTATGCGATTTGGTCAGGGACTTTCGGCATGGGTTGATTTTTTTGACAATCAAAACTTAAAGTCAGTAATTCTTCTTTTTTTTCCTTTAACAGACTGTAGAAAGCCTTAGCCCTTAAATCGTGCACTCTTTTTTGTATTATAAGCTCATTTTTCTTACTGGCGTCTTTTTCATGTTTCACTTTTTCTTTCAACGTCAAGCACGTTGAGCAAACATCTGTTGCCGGACACCCGAAACCAATATTGAATGAAGTGTTAAAAATTCTTCTGAAATAAGATGCCTTGACGCATTTGAACTGATCTCTAGCTTGCGAGATATACATTCTGTAAAGTTTATTGATGCTTAAATTTGACGCAAGGTACTGCCTACTCTTTATTTTACTCCGACAGTAGTGAACTTCAAGCGGCACCAACTTTTTAATGAAATCTTTAATCGATTTTCTTTGTCCTGCAAACGCTTTCTCTTTACGGTTTCCTCCTCTATTTTCGGTTGCTGATGCCCCATCATTCTTAGTATTGCGCAAAATCACACCGTTTACTCTTCCCTTCTTCAATCCTAAAATCGTTAAAAACGTTTTTCTGCATACGGGTATCATGGAGGTTCTTCTTCGCGCATAGTAAACAACACTAACATTTTTCTTATTCCCTGTTCCAGTCTTTAAACGGCGACGCTGTATGGGAGATATTTTTGTGTATTGCAGTATGAAATTATCTTGTTGAATTTTGTTTGGGGTTTTAAAAAAGGCGTTATGAAACTTTATTATGTCAGTTTTTGTCAGCGAAGTACATCTGTAGGCTTTGGTGTAATGTTGGCACGGCACTACAATATTTGGCGGTGCTTTAGGTGAATATCTGAAATGAAAACATTATTTTGAAATACCAAAAAAATAAAACTAACACGCTCTTCAGCAACAATTGCACCACGGAAACCCAACATGTTTTGTTTCAAACGTTTCCAAAACGCTTGATGTGCTGTCGTCATCACAAAAAATACCCGTAATAGGGTCCCGTTTTACCCTTTGGGTAGAGAGCCCTAAAAACTGTTAAAAATGCCGAAATCACTACGTATTAATAATTATTTCTTCAATAGGACATTCATTCTTGGGTTGAGAATCTCTGATAATGAAACCAACATTGTTGTTCATAGAATTTTCACTTACCTAGAAATCTTAGCCCTGTTGCACTTCCATGAATTTTTTTGCTGCAAAGGCTTCCTGGATAAGTTTGGAGGTGTTTCCACTATTTGGTTTGGGTTTTCTTCCATTTTTACACACAGTTTTAATTAAAAACTCACAGAAATCACGTTGCCTCCGGCATGGACTGAGCGACATTGATATCAACATGGCGGACTCGCCATAGAGAATACTCGAAGCTGATTGGTCGATTCGGATTTGACTAAATTTGAATATCAGTAGTGTTGGAATTGGCTAGTTTTGATACCATAGCCATTTTTAGCAGCAATTTTTCTATAGTAAAAATGTGGATCTGACTGCTTTCGATATTTTCTATTTTTAGATCAGAGTGCGAATATTGCTACATTAAAATATTAAAAATGGAACATTTTGGATTTGACCAATTTTGATACTAATCGACTCATATGTAACTCAGTATCTTCCTATCCAGAAACAATATCTTTAATCCCTTCCAATCTGGAATCCGTTCTGGTTACAGTACTGTGTCAGCATTGATGATACATGTGATGGCATAACATCCGTTATAAACATATCAGTCATCTATATGGCATGGATAATAAGAATGGTCCTGTCTCTACTAGATTTCAGCAATGCTTTTAACAATGTTGACTATGACATTCTCCTTAGTCTCCTCCGCTTTTTTAACATAGCTCCAGCAGTGCTTGAATGGTTTCGTAGTTACCTGTACGGGTGTCGGCAATGTATACTAATTGATGACAATTACTCATCGTGGTGCAATATATCAGCTGGTGTTCCACAGGGCCGCGTTTTATCACCTCTTCTTTTCGCTATTTTCATATACTGAATCTTCTAACATGTAACTTCATCGTACCACCTCTATACAGACGATCCATAAATCTACTTGCGGGCTCTTGTTGCGTTGTTTCTATGGCAGTTATTAATCTGGATCTTGGTCTTATTTTGAATTGAAGTAGGGATTACGGTCTGAAGATAACTAAGATACCCCACAAAAATGCAAGCAATTGTTGTTGGGGGTTCGTGCATGGTGTCGAGAATTGCCCGGTCGAGCCTTCACGAATTTTTGTTGATGGGGTCTAAATAATGCAGAGTGAACCGGTGAACATTTAGGTGTTTTATTTTTAGGACTATTTGTCCTGTCGTTAACTGTTGCTTGATTATTTATGTAATTTTAGATTTAGGTATTTTTATGTATTGATATCTGATAAGGTTGCATTTAATATTTTGTAAGTACATGTATTGTATATGTTTTTGTATTGGTATCGATGTGTTTATCTTTATATGTATTACACATGATTTTCATCATATATCACCACCAGTTCTAAGGTCCCATGGTTGTCTGGCAGAGATCGCGACATAGCGATAATACCGCCCATTGTACCACCAACTACCAACGTTGTTCCTTATTCTATCAGTCCAGTGTATTTATGATGTGCAATAAAGTAATTTAGTTATATCTATCTATCTTTCTAGTAGCACTGCCTTCTGCTCTGTAGGTTGTGGGTTCGATACACATCCAGTACAAATAATTGTGTGATTAACATAGATATTTGTTCTGTCTAAATTTCATAAAGTATATATTTAAAGGTACATAAATATAAAGTTTTTTAAACTTACGTGATCAGAACACATTATTATAAATATTAACGGGTATTTATCTATGTATTTATGAGTCATACCGTGACCACGACAGAGTGAACCTGTCGAAACGTCGGGAAAAATAGGTAAATAAACGCGATAAATACCCGTTAATATTTATAATAATATATAAATATAAATATTATATCAGTCATTTGATTCTCATAGTACAATCTTTGCTTAGTTTGGGGCTAAATTGTGTTGTGTGGATTATTCACCAATATTTATTTATTTAAATAGGTTTTAAACAGCTAAACATTGACACTAAATCTCAAGCCAGATCCAGAGTCTCAAGCACCACCGTAAAGTTACTTGCCTTTCGATTTTTATACAATACATTTCGGAAAATGTGTCCAGGAATTGCATTATCTAATTCCACCATCTCCTTTTCACAACAGGACAAGACGTACCGCTCAGTACCCTCCATACCTGGTCAGTCCACCACCCTCACGTACAAAGCGCTTTACTTCCACATTTGTAATGCGTACAGCCAAGGATTGGAATACTTTGCCGTCGTCTATCATTCCTGAAAACTTCAATTTGGGTCTTTTCTAGTCAAGAGTAAATAGGTGTCTTCTAGACCAGCGTGCCCCACCGTCGGCAGCATCGTCGCTTACCATCAGGTCTATCTATGATTAAAAAAAAACTAGTATAAATCATACACTAAATATTGTCACGTACGGATTACTAACTACTGTGCAAAGTGCCAAATGTGTGGTCGTGCCTTTAACTACCCATTAAACATCCTCAAAGTTCTAAGTAACTGCCGAACCTAGGATTTACAGGATTACGTGAACATGTTTGCTTGTTTTTTTTTGCCAATTATAATAGTATTACTATTGTATAGCCAAATAAGCTGATGAGTGATTTTGCTTTGACATAGTAACCCTTACAATGAAATGGTTCCCGTTACAGAGTATATCCTCCCAGCAAAGCGTGAATGGTGAGGAACCCCCCGCGCCCGCGCCCCCGGTCCGCGGCTCGTCCATGCGGCCGACAGACCTGGACGCTCGGTTCGCAGACCTCTTCAAACAACAAGCGAGCTTCCCGCACCCAGACCCCTTCTTGCGCATCGCTAAAGCGTATAGCAGCGCCACCGTCGCTGGTAAGCATTCTTAGTTGTACTACTGAGGTGTAAAGCGCGAAAAATCATAATAATATGGTTTTATCGGCAAAACGATATATCGGGGCAATAATCTTGGATCTACTCTGAAATCCATCCCTCACTCCGACTGCAAAGCAGCGTCACCGTCGCTGGTGAATAATCTTGCTGCTGAGGTGCAGAGCGTGAAAAATAGAAAGACGTAGGGTTTGTAAGAGATTTTGTGATTAATTTTACACACTGAAACGCCACACGAGACCTCAGATAAATGATGATTACATTCACAATTCAAAAACATGCGCTCAAGACTAATCACTAAGCTAACGGCTTGACACCTCCTGAGATGGAGATCTCTCAGCTTCCAATGGCAGGTGCCTCTGTCCCCTTATATATATTGATACAATAGATGTATTTGGTCCATATTTTGCACAAAATGTAGTACTTCGTATATGACAAGTTGCAAACCCATTGCCGCTTATAAAAATGCTAACCAATACCAAATCCTAAAAACTGACACAGTAGCTTTGTCCTATAATGTTTGATACTAGACCAGATGGATTCAATAAAGTAATCTATGATAACTGTGTCATGATTTTGTTTGTCTGGGGTATTATACAGCGCACCTACAGTGCGTAAAATTAAATACATATTGCATTATTGATTTTTCGTGCTTGAAGCTCTGTAATTTTCGATGTGCAAGCCTAGGGGATAAAACGCAGCGGCTGACGCTGTAATTTTTTTTCAATAAAGCGCGTTTTTTGTTCGGACTTGAAAGATTCAGATTAAAACTGGAAAAATAGCGGAAATATGCGTCTACCGCTGTGTCTTGTCCTTTCAATGTAAGTAAATAATATTGAACGAATCATCGTGTATTTTGAATTGATTTTTCTTAAAAATCGGAAAATCTGTTTCAATAACGATACAGTTGATAGTAAAATGATCATTTTTTGTTGTAATTGTTAGACTACAGTTCAGCGAAGCCGCGGAATTGTTATATGATTATTGAAAGTAGGTTGAAGCTTGATGTTACGATTCGCTGGTTTGTTTGGTCTTCCACAATACTACATGATGTATGATGACTATATGATGTTGAAGGAAATTGAATTTTACGGTTGTATTACAGTTGCGGTTTCGCTGAGCTTTTTGGAGTAGGTTGCATATCACATATTAGCTAATGTAGCAATAAAATAGGCTCTCATTAAAATGTCAAGCAGACCATACTTTAACGCCACATTAGTAATATGACTATGCAATAGATGGGTTATAGTATAAATATAGTACACACTCTTTGAAACTTTATGGGAATCGTAAATAAAACCTTTTATTTTGTTGAAGTTTGAACATTGCAATTAACTTAATCTAAAGTGCTCTTATTATCGAAACTATGAATTTTTAATATGATTGTTGAAAGTTTAGAGCAAAACGCACAATGCTCTGTAGTCATAAAAAAGTATACAACATAATTTGTACGTATGTTATATTCCTAAGCTTATTTTATAAGTGCAATAGGTACAACAAGTCATAGAAATGGCATAATATTTATAAGAATTATTTAGTGCATATTTTTAGTCAAGAAATATTTTTAAAACCAAATTTGTAGTTTTGATGATGTCAAATGTTTTGTAGTTAGGATTAGTAAAATATTTTTTATTGATTTCTATTTAGATGTTATGTATCTGTTTATGTGCATGGTGCATGTAATGTCGACTTTGTGTATTTTTCTCCGAGACTGAATTTATGAAAACTTCATTATGTTATATATAACGTTTTCGTTCTTATTTGCAATCGAACGCTTAGAAAGTATTTCTATGCTATTTTTGTGCACTTTATGTAGTAATGACTGTAGTTAATGTCCTCCCCTTCGTGTTACTAATATTGGGTCGTTATTTTGCTAAAATGCATTTAAAATGTTCATTCCAGGGTTATGTGAGATTTTTTATTGGTACTTTGGTTAAACAGAATGCCTGGCGATGATATAAAACCGTACATAGTAAAGGTGTTGTACAAGTATTATGTGGTACAACCTCATTCAGAGCAGTATTTCTTCAAAATTATTATATTAGTTTCGAACCAAATCATAACTAGAATATCGTGTAGTTTGTTTACCCAGTCATTAAAGTATGTAGGTACGAGTAGGTACATGTTTTAGTCTAAATTTTGAAAATAATAGTTAAGTTATTGATACTTTATACTTATTATTTTTTAAGTCTTCTAAAGCTTAATTTCGTACAGGTTGTAGTGACCTTAAAAATTACCGAAGTTCGTATTTTAATTTGAAAATGTAGATGGATACTCTTATTGTGATTATTTAATAGTGAGGTGCCATTTACTGCAAACATATGTTTATGATAGTGTCTGTAACGCTTCTGACCACATTATTCATTATTTTTTAGTTTGATTCGCTAATCACCAGGTTGCTTAACTGCTGTGTTGCCAACTACGCTTACGGTATAGTGTAGAACGCTTTTTTCGCATGAGGAATTGGTACTTTGCAGTTAAGGAATTTAGGTGGCAGCATTTATTATTGTATGCTTTTTTTGTAACGAAAAGCGGTCGGTATTGTGATAGTTGTGTACGATGCTTAATTATTTATACTATATTTTTATTTGGATAATAAAACGTAATGTTTATGATAATTTGTCCCGTATTTCATTGTTGAACCTAACATTATGTGTTGGTAGATGTTGTTAGCTAGCTATGTGGTTGTCTTGCATTATTATAAGGCTTAGATTCCGAGATCAAAACTTCTGTATAAATGAAGCTAAGGTTTCCGTATCAAATCGTATTTTGACAGACGGAAGCGTAAATCAACGCTTAGTTTCGTCTCTAAATCTTTGCCTTTAATATCTAAGTAGTATGTTCGTAAAACAGTAAAACTCAATATAGGTAGAATAGTTTCATATTACTTACATACTTTCTCGTCCATCTAGGCTTTCTACGTGTTTCTTCAACACAGAATAGAGTTCGGGTTTTGCGTTCAGACATTGTGTTCAGATGGAAAACCGTTTGTCTAGCGCCGGCCTAAGTCACATAACGAATTGTTTTAGAATACTAGGAAACATTACCATTATTATTTTAGTGTTGTGTCTACAAACAGCATGTAACCGTGGTAAGTTTACGTTTAATTTTTTTTCATGCACGTTCTTTTGAATAACACTTGTTTTGCATGTAGTTTTTACTTAATAATATGCTTAGGTACTAATGCACGCTGCATTTTGTGCTTGCGAAAAGTATTGCACTACAATAATATTAGTTGCTACCAGCCATGCTAATTGTTAGAATCAGACTTTTGACAAGTTAGAAATTATATATTTTGAGTAACAAGGGTATTTGATGTGTAACATCTTTTCTGCAATCTGTGAGATTAATTTCGTGAAAAGGGTTGGAAGTGTGTAATAGGAAAACGAGAAATAGTGCGCTTTTTAATTTCACTAATGAGCGCTCGCGGTGCAAGATTTGGCCGTCAGATGGTACCAACTCATTTTCCGAGAGGTTGGTACTGTCTGAATCGACAAAATTATACGAACGTTTTGAATGTGACAAGTATAAATTGTTGTCATCTGTATGACCAAAGTTGCTCACTTGAAGGTTGATTTAGAGACTTTGGTCTCATTTTTCGTTAACATTTTTCCCTCCGTCAAAATGCAGTTTTGACAAAAGCCTCTTAATTTCATCCCTGATTTTTTTGTCTAGGGTCGTAAAGAATCTAGGTTAGATACTAATGTAACTAGAATATTAATAATAACATAACTATAATCAGTTTAAGCTTTGAAAACTTGAATCCCCAATCACCAATATTAATTCACTAATCGCTTTTTTTTACGTCAAGTTTTCAAAGCCACTTTTCCCAAATATAATTTGTTTAACACTAGTTTTTTAGGGCCACTAATTCTGTAGTCAAATGCTAGATATACAAATTATAGTTTTCAAGCAAAATAAAATCTTATATTTTTACGAAATTCCAGTTAGTCCGGTGAAACTACAGAATCAGAGCCACTGTACTAAACACCTAACCTTCCCAACTCCTTGTAGCACCCACGTGACTTGTAGCTTTGTGAACGCACAGGTTGTGTTAATAGATCATCTGGTTGCAGGGGGTAAAGCGCAAGCGCCGCCGCCGCCGTTACGTCTTCCGCTCGAGGGCTGGTCGGGGACGTCTAGTGCTTGCTAGCGAGTGCGGGGGGCCACTGTCGCCCCCCGCGCCCCCAGCGCGCCCCGCCCCCCCCGCGCCGCCTCCACCGCGCACCTCCCCCCCGCAGCCCACCCGGCACACGCGCTCCTCTCCGCAGCACACGCGCTCCTCTCCCCCGCCACCACACTCGCCACCAAACCGAACGTCCTCCCCATCGAAGAGATCACGCTCCCCACGGAAAACGTCACCGACATGAAGGATGTCTTCGACGCTATCAACAGACTGTGCGATACGATGAAGACGACGTACGAGTCGGAGTACGCCGAGGAACCGCGCTCCGAACTGATCTTCACCAAAGTGGAGATCCTGCACGGGGATCGGTGCGTTCGCGATGGTGATGCGGATCGCGACGTTAGCGAAGACGATGTCGGTGCGATGGATTGGAAGGATTCGCAGGCGTCGCTCGCGAGCTCCGAAATATTCGTGCACCGCGAGTCGTGGAGGGATATAGTCTCTCCCGCGGCGGATGCCGATGAAGCGAAACCGGAGCGATGGAAGGACTCGCAGGTTTCTCTGGCCAGCTCGGAAGTGTCCGTGCGCGAAGCTAGGGATCAAGAGGAGCGATGGAGCGATACGCTCGCCTCTCCGCCGAGTTCCGACGTATCGGCCGCTCGGGAAACTAGGGATCTTTGGAGCGACTGTCGCTCCCCACCGGACGATATAGAAGTCACTACGGACTCCGCGATCGCGCAGGAACCTAGCGAGATATACTATACCGCTTCGTCGGAAGTATCTCTGCTTTCGGACACGGAGTTGCAAGAAAAGGAGGATAAGAGTGATAAGAAGGAGTGCGTTATAGCGGGCCACGTGGCGGCGATGCGCGAGAGATTCGAGAGCATGACGCGAGCGAACACGCCGTGCCCCGACCTGGCGCGGTCCTCGTCCCCGTCACTGGACGTCTTTAGGAATATCACTCCCTCACCAGATCGACTAGGATAGATGCTCTAATAATAGTCTAATAGTAGCTGTAAGCTTGTCTCGGGCACGGCCTAACTAGACAGTTCTAGCTTTAGCGTACATTTTATACGCTTTGCAGTTGGAGTCCCTACATTCACACATTAGATAATAAAGCGTGTCTGACCTTAGCTAATGCGTATGAAGAACGTTTTCGTCGGAATTCGGCGGAAAAATTGCCAAATTATAGAAAAACCTGACCGAACCGGGTCAGGTTTTTTTATATATTGGCATTAGATCTAATTGTGTGATTAAAGGATAAAGAAAGTCTAAAGCGGTGTCTAGCAAGGCAGGGCCCGTAAGTTAATTATCCCGAAAGGTGATACGAAGCACGCACAAAAAAAATCTATTCAGGAATAAAATAATTGATAAGATTTAACAACCATATTCCGGGTTTCAGATAGTCAATTGCCCTCTTCACTTATATACATACTACTGCGTTTACTCACAATAAGACACCTATTGTATGGAATTTCTGCTTTGTACAGAAATGTATCCCCTTTCGGAAAATTAATAGATGAATTTCATCAAATTTGTATATGTAGGTATACAATTTGATTAGTCCCCACAACGAAAACGTGCCAATTCCTGTTGGTGTTCACACTTAGCTGAGGGTTGTGAGATAATTTTGATAGATATTAAAATGGCCCCTTTAACAGTTAAAAATATCATAGAAGCGACAATGTTGTAACCAATTTGCCATTTATTTCGAAACTGAATAAAAGCAGTCATTTAAAAAAACCTTGGCGCTATGTTAATATACAGCTTCAGTTTAGTCACGGTGACATATCTTGAACTGGTTGTAGTTCTTAGATTACATATAATCTTATTTATAAGGTGATAAATAAATACTATAAACTCGTGCATTTGCTGGACACATAGGATATGATGGGATCTACAATCTACGCAGTATACATCATACAGCCCTTTGTAATCGTTATATTTTTGTTGTAATTATGGTATTTAGGAAGCTCAACATTTTGTAGGTAACTGGATTAATTAATCAGACCATTAATAGGGTTATGTGCTTTGTGTGTGACAAAATATAGTTGCACCGGTATATCAGACCAAGTAGATAAAAATATTATGCTTAGTTTAGACATTTATCACAAGTTAACTACAAGTATTGATATTTACGAACTGTTTGCATTTTATTATGTTGATGTTGCCATAGTTGTGTTTGTTATTATAATGTGTAAAAACAAATTTGAATTACCTGTTAAAGCAATTTACCTAAAGTTATAATTGGACTGATGCGTTTGGTGATATTTGTTACATAAATGCAATTCATTTAAGTTTATTAAACTGTTGTAATGTTTTTAAATCATACTGTATACTTGTAAATTAGTTTCGTGTTCTTATGTAATTCAATTCTAGTGTTTAGTATATTTATACGTGTTGTGTACAGCCGAGACTTATCACTACTATTTAATAAACGGCTTTACTAATACCCAGCGGTTTTTTATTAAAACTAGCAGGAAAATAACTAAAACAAAACATATGTCCACAGCATTTATTCAGTAAAATAGTCAAAATTCTACAAGAGTAGGCAAACGTCACAACTTCTTATGGAAACGCTTAAGAAAAATCATCAAGGCAGAAACATTATCATTATTATTATCTTACACAAACGTCTCAAGACCGGTACGGGAAGTGAACTAACTATCCGCCGACTACGCGATACTCGGCATTCGACAGGTGAAGGTTATAATATATTATAATTAGGAAGAGCGGTCGCGGGACAGGGGGCCGCCAATCCAACAACGCTAGTTGTGACGATACCGGGTCGCCTGCAAGCAGGGAACTGTCGGCCCAGCCCGGACGGGCGACCGGCAGACGTCACCTGTCCCGTCGGTCCCCTTACCTGCGGCTGCCGCAGCCGTTAGTACCCCGTCACCGCACAGTTTAGCAAGACCAGCGGACACACAACCGTTCAAGCGGACGTATAGGATGTATATGTATGTCTATGTATGCAGGTAGTAGTGAGGTACCTTCTATCGGTATATATGCTATCGGTATCGCGGCTGCATCATCTGCAGCTGAGGCACGCCTTGCACGCCCATGCCCGGGAACATCTGCATCGGCATCACTCCGCCCGGCAGCAGCATACCTGCGCACAGAGAGCCTGTCAGCGCGGGCGACGGGCCGCGACAGGGGACGCAGTCCAACACCGCAGTGTGACTGCAGGCCCGCCTGCGTTACAGCCTACAGGCTACAGGCCACAGGCCACAGGCGGGCCGCACTCGCCTGTCGCGGACCGCCCGCAAGGTGCACTAAGCGAAGGAACACAGGTATAGGATATAAATAATCACATAAAGTCACACGTTCAAAATACTCGGCGATGTTGTGAGTGATCGTTCTCCGGACATGCATGTATCGTGTGATCCGAGACGTCGCCCGCGACGTTTGTGACTCCGTTTCATGCACATTGTAAAGCGACAAAACTACTGTACGTAAATATAATTAGTGTACCCACCCGTAAACCGACAAAAAGTCACATCATAATGACAACTACGAGAAATTCGAGACAGTAATAAGATAAGAGCTACTACAGTAAGCAAATCCATTAACGAATGTGAATAAAATTACCGCTCGTCATTCCGTTCCTCCGATAGTGCGAACGGCACATCAAAATCACAATGAAACTGTCGGCATTGTAAACCTAGAGCCGGGGGCGGTCGTTATGGAGTGGCGACCGCCGCGTGTTAGTGGATGTTAGGACTCGTGAGTACGGGCAAGCTGTTATGTGTTTAATGTTGAAGAGATAACATAGTGAGAGATAAGGTGTCGCCTCCGAAGTCCGGCGTAGGGTTACAGTCCCCGCAATCGCGCGGCCGGCTCTGAGCCGCTCCGCCATGCCAATGCCAATGCCAATGCCAACTAACCGGAGCCTGGAAGCCCCTCCTCTCACTTAAACACAATCGATCATGTTCTTAATGAAATAAACATACTAAAACTATTCCAAGGCGAGAGATGATGTCGTGGAAAATAGAAAATAAAGTTAAGTGGAAAACATTTTTATTCATAAACCAAGAAACATCGATCCATTTTCCACGTATCCTAAGTAAAACTAGTGGGACACATCACGGGAAATGATTGAGCGAGATAATACTGAACTGAACACTGCCCTTACAGTAAACACTAACATGAAAACAATTTTCTAATACCACCCATATTTATTTACTTCTATATTTATAAATGCAAAAAGTATGTCTTAAATGCGACTAGTATACGAAACTAGATTGAGTCACCTGATAGAAATGTATACAAAAATATGAACGTCTAAATATCAATCGGAATGTATCGAAAATCCAGTCTTATTTACCTAATTTTAGAATCATTTACTTTGATTATTACAGTACATTACGTAAACAAAATAAACCGTTTTCTAAACATCAAAAATACATTTGAGATACATTATTACTTACTTTTAACTATGTGCGACATTGTTGTTTTATCGATATTACATTTTGATTTGATATGTCCTACAATTTCGTCTTACAATTTGTCAATAAACTGCTTTTTACCTTTTAACCTTGTCTGGTTAATCTACAACAGAAATGTTTATAATATAGTATCAATTTCAATAAGAAATATAAACCTACACCGAGTGTGTGAAACCTGATTATAATTTAGTATTAAAAACCTAAATTTATAGCTCGAAAAATTACATTATTGTAACAATTTTGACTTAAATTTCATAAAATATTACAAAGTCCTAATTGAATCCTGAGCGTAACGTACACGACGACTTGGAGAATTGTAACTGGGTATGGGATACATTTTCATAAAACTGCAAGAGAGAGCGCAAACGACAAAATTATTAATATCATATCGAGAAAGATCGCTCGGTAGCTATTTCTAATAATAGTTCTAAGATAAACCGAACATGCCACGCTCATTTTAACTTTTATATTATAAATTTTGGTCCCAAAAATAAAAAGTAGTCTCACGCGATGTTCTCCGAGAGCTAAAGTAACCACCGTTCAATCAATTATTTACGTATAATAATAGGACTTTGCCATCGTGAAACATAATCAATATTCAAATTAAAAGGTAATACCCGTTAACTACGTACTTGCTCGTTTATAAAACAAAATATACACAGACGACTCGACCTCACCAGAACGCAAAACCCAACAATTCTCCAATCGGCGTCACGGGCGATAGGTATCAGGGGTAATAGTGAGATGGGTACTGACCGGGCTGGAGCGGCCGCATCAGATTGAACTGCGGCATGACGGGCAGCACGCCCATCACGTGGTGCGGCATAGAGACGGGCACGGGCACGCGCATAGGCTGCTGCATCACGCCCACCATCTGCTGCATCTGTTGCATCTGCTGCACTTGTTGCATCTGCGGTAACATGGGCCGGCGCATGGCCGCCTGCTGGCGCGCCGCCGCCGCTACGGCCGCCGACATGTGCGCTGCCACCTGCGACATGAACTGCGCTCAGTGGCGACCCCACTCCGCGTCTGCCAAGCGAGCCGCCAGAGCCAACCCGACGAGCCTTACCGCCGAGGTCCCTATCTCGATGCCATAAGACATGATGCCACTCGCGAAACACCGTTCCGCACCTTTTTAAGCGACCAGAAAAAGGACGTTCTCAATTTGGTTATATTTTTTCATGTTTGTTACCTCGTAACTCTGTCATTTATGAACAGATTTTAAAAATTCTCATGTGATAGGATATAGGTACTTTCCGATTGATCCCATAGAAATTTCTTCAAAATCAGCGGATTATCAGTTATCAGTTTGGTTATATCAAAATAGCTGGAATAAATAGTCATTCAAGTGAATGAAATTTTCTATATTTATTTAAATAAGGTCTGTTTTTAAAAAGTAATTATTAAAACGTGCTTCATGATTTTAAGTCAATGTTAAAACAGTTTGTTCAGTCTCAAAGTATCGTTGAAAACTGAAATGTCTGAGGATGCAGATTTCTGTAAAGTCAGTCTTATCATAAGTTTCGATCACACAATTCGGAATCGTCTGACGTGTTCGGTGAACTTATATGCCGTTTAGAGTTAAAAGACATCTTTTTCTAGTTCTAGGTAAATCTTTAAAAAAAAAACGTATTTATTATAGATTGTGAATTCTGATGGCGTAAGTTAGAACAAACATTTTTTTTAAAACTTAGGATGACAGAATTTTTGTATTTAATATTTCTTATTTAATAAAAATCGTGTGAGTGCGAGTGGCAGTAATGTAGCAGCTAAGGCAAATTTTTCCCTTTTCGTTTGAACGAAACTATGTCTATTCCAAAATCTTTCCCGAAAATCAAATTACAAATTACTTTACACTATGTACTATAGTCAAAAGAATAAAACTTAAACTAATAGCTAGATCCCGGAAACAGAAACCTTCACCAAGAAGCTAAGCAAGTACGGCAAGTTGAATTGGCAATGTTAGAACTTAACAGACAAAAATAAACCCCGGCTCCACACAATGTTTTCCTCTCGCTGTCAGCGAGTGATTCACTGCGAGAAACAGGACCTCGCGTTTAACCAGTGTTAAACAGCTGGTTAATTTGGTGCACACTTGCACAAATACATGAACATGTTTCAGCCACAAGTAAAATAAACTGGATATAAAACTGAAATTCAAGCCACTGAAATCATTCATGCAGTGAAACTTTTAACATTGCTTAGCAATAACAATAATTAAAGGACACAATAAATGCACAAAAAGAAACCTATTATGTAATCATACAAGACAATTACAAGACAATAGACAAACATATATATGTTGTATCACACACATTTATGGCTCACTGTGTCTCAAGGTCTTCTTGGTAACCTCTGTGCTGTGTAAATATATTGCTGTTGGTTATAAAAAGGACTATTCTAGGCTAATCCATATAAAATTTCACCCATTGATGAGAGTACCAGCCAGTATTACGATTAGTTACATGGCTCTACCAGTGAGGCGTCATTCAGAAACACGAATGTTATCGACGCGTCTAATTAAAATTGCAGTACTGTATAATAAAACTGATATGTGGAACAACCAAGCCCTAATCACTGTCATCAAAAGCATCTATACCTCGGCCTGGCTCGTGCTCGGTGTGATCATAGCCGGCGCGGGCGTCGGCTGTGCGACCGGTGCGTCCGGCTTCGGCTTCGCTCTGTACTTGGAACTCCTCGCTCGGATCTCTTCGAGGGACACATCCTCGGGCGGGTGGACGATTTTGGAGCCGGCGCCCGTGGCGGTGACGAGGGGACACGTGTTGGCGGCCGGGGGCTTCACATCGCCGTTCTCTTTTAGTTCTGAACTGGATGTGGTGGGAGGCGCGCTTATTGTTGCATTGCTGAAAAGATAGCTATTATGAATTTTTGGTACTCAATTTACTCAATTTAGCAAATAAGCCGATACCTTTTAGGGTATGAAAAGAGGTGTATGTAGATGTTGGTTACCTATATGCTGGGAAGGTAGGTTTACTTGGTTGTGATGAAGATACACTCGCTGCAGGGAATAATGGCCTCATTCCAGGCATCATCATTCTGGAACAAAATGTTATCATACAAAATATTCATTAACATAACACAATTCAACAGTAATGGTAGAATTCTTGTTTTGTACGAGTCTCTGGTGACAGGGTTTATAGACCATCTATAATGCCTATCTATGAAGGCCTATGTTACACTGGATTACATAGAGTCGCCTGTGAGATAATAGGATTAATAAATAGCTCTTACGATGAGAGAATGTTTTCAAGGACACAGACTAACAGAAACACTTGCTTACTTAGATGTTAACAATAGTGTTATATTATTATAAATCATTATCATCTTAGGTTTGCTACCAACTAAACTGTGTCACTAGTCCTCCAATCTAGTACGAAGATTAGTAATCTAGTTGAAGATATGACTTTAGTAATATAAATAAACACTGATGTGACCTGTTAAGATAAAATACTTCAAAAGAAATTGAAAATCAAACATACCTATGCTGCATAAATGGAGGCATCATATGATTCATTTGCATATGCCCAGGGTACATCCCAGGGGGTACGGGGCCCATTGGAGTGGGCAGGATGCCCGGACTCACTGAAGATGGTCCAGCACCCAGCTACAGACATAATGTTTATTCAATAAATATTATTCATGAAATCCAAGTAGGAACTTCTATGCAACATAATTGAACTTACGGAAACCAATTTAGAACTGTAACACACAATGATTGATTAGTTTAGTAGTGTTCTATCAAAAATAACTCCTTACCAATGCTGGAGTCATTGCTTTCTTCTTGGCTGATGGTTCCTCATCATCACTGTCATCATCACCTTTTACACCACCTAAACAATTTCACATTCAAGGTAAAATGGTAAAAACAAGACGGTGAAATGGTGCCTTTACAATTACAAACTACACACATATAAACACCTAAGGGATAGCCTTAGGTGTTTATATGCATAATAGAAAAAGTGTACATACAGGTACCCGGTGTGAGACGTAGCTAAATAAAAGTTTTTATACCTGATTTCTGCTTCTCATGCTCTCTCACATCTTCCGGAGGAATGCCTTCCATACCATAGATTTCTATTTCAATATTTGACCTATTTGGTAATGAATTTGGTACTTTGTCTATGGCTTCTTTATGCACCTGGAAATAACAACTAAAATTTACCAAAATTAATCAATAAATTAATATATTAGGGTAGTTTACTGACCCATGTTGCAAAAGGGAAGAACATTGGGAATACCTTAACCACTCAATAGGAGCTGATATGGGTTAAGGAATCGCGCCAAAATACTAAATGTGTATGGTTGGAGTTAAAACGAGCAGAATGCGCTGTGGCCGTGGGCGGGTGGGGCCGCTGCCAAGTTTATGATTCTGACGCACGCAATCCTCACCTGCATGCAGTGTATTGACAGCCCTGGTCCCGTGTACAGTTTCTTGTGACAAATGTGACATTTGAAATGCTTCGCTTTTTGATGTTGGATCAAAATCTTCTCGTCGTCGAATTCTCTGTTGCAATACCTGAACACTGGTTAAGAAAATATACCACTCGAGTGTATGTAAACATAATATAATTAGAATTGACCTGATTAGCGAAGGTCATTCGCCTATTACAATGATTTCGTAATTCATCTAAGTTTTGTTTTAAAAGGATACCAGCACCATGGTTTCGAAGCCTTCTTCTTCTTCCTACCCATTTTATGGAAAGAATAAAACTCTTAAGAAATAAAAGATGCGATTAGAACAACACGATAATCAACCTAGATACCTAACTATCACAGAAACACTCAACAAACTAATATTTAGCAACAATGCGACACAGAAAACGCAAGACAAATTAACAATCAAAATGGCGGAATGCGTTTTTTTCACTTCACAGTCACAGTCGCACAAGAAAGAACTTGAACTAATGAGACTTGAGTGAATGCTTTTTTTTTTTTTTTTTTTTTTTCTTTCTTCGCTCATATGAGCAGGCTAAAGTCTAGAGACCATACTGCCTTGTCTTGCGTTAAATAATTTCATCCGTTTCAAGGGTAAATTTTATGTCTTTCGTAAGTTTCATAAACAATGTTTATGTATTCATCAAAATACTTTGATACGTCTGAACGATTTTTTTTTTTTTTTTTTTAACTTGAACAAGTATTTTATTTTGCTAATAATATTATAAAATAGTTATGTACTTACATATTTATTATTGTAAATAAAAAATTTTTTTTTTTTTTTTTTGTTTCCCATTTTTTGTTATTTTTTTTTTTTTAATAGTTAATTACTATAATATTCTTTTACATTTATAATTATATTATCTATGTACATTTTGCACATTTTTATATATCTATTAAAATACTAAATAAAAACTTATACAACTCTATATAGGTTGACTCATTCTTAAGTAGCTCCAGAATACAACGCGGGACCAAATCAGGCTCACCATAAATTTGGAGGAGTCCATCTATCAGTACAAGGCGCTGAATACTGAATGATGGACAATCAAAAAATATATGATTTAATGATTGAACTTCTCGTGACTGACAATGCTCACAATCAGAAGAGTCAACCAGCTTTAAGCGATAGAGATGATAGTTCAAACGACAGTGACCAAAGCGCATTCGACAGATTGTAGAATAAAATTTTCTATTTAAGAAAATCTTACTCTTACAAAACCACGGTATAGAATCAATCTGGACATCGAGAGTTGCATACCAGGAACCTTTATTTTCGACTTGCGTATAGTGATACGAATGTCTTCCCCATGCATGACACATCCGTTGTTTTAGGAGACTTACAACGTCTGTGTATGGTAACAAGACATCTGCATCACCACCGCTTTCAATATTAGATGATATGGTATTTGAAAACTTAACTATCGTATTAGCTAGATAATCTGCTTTTTCATTTCCTTCAACACCTTTATGTGAAGGCACCCACACGAAGCTAACATTAATATTTAAATCAAACAACTCCACCCATAGCTGTTTTATTAAGTAAATGATGTAATTAGTGTCAGCATGCAATTTGTTATTAGCCAGGTTTTTTAGAACACTCATGCTGTCACTAACAACAACCCATTTATTGTGTCCCAAGTTACGACTTTTAATATGTTTTAAAGCGCTCAAGATTGCAACAGCTTCAGCTGTGAAAATACTAGCGAATTTGTCCATTTTATGACCAACACCAATATTCAAAGACGATTCAAATATGGCAAAAGACACAGCGTTATCGTTTTTGGCTCCATCCGTATAGACAAACTTGTGATCTGTCCATTCAGACAGCATTGTGCACACTTCTTCTTTACTTGACAAAGCATTATCAATTACTACATTAATTTCTGGGAATTTACTATTAAAAGATCCTTCATAGCAAGGTAAGGTATGATTTGCCTGATATATATTTAAATTTTGAAGAAATTGTTTAAAACTCTGAAAGCCCTGAAGCATAAAAAAAGATTTAAAAACCCCTTGGGCTCCGGACAGATTAGTCAAAAGACTATTGCCAGAAACACAATGAAGTTTTAATATAAACCTTTCTTTTAGGTAATTCAAACGAATATTAATTGGTGGAAGCCTGCATTCAATCTGCATAGCATTGATAGGAGTACTCCTAAATGCCCCTGTGATTAAACGCAAACATTTATTTTGAAATGTATTCATTCTATTTACAATTTTTACATCGGCAGCATAACAAACGAAGCCATATTCAAAATGACTACGAACTAAAGATTTGTACAATGTTAATAAAATCTTTGGATCTGCTCCCCAATAAGAGCCTGACAAAGACTTTATTACATTGTGAGCTTTTTGAGCTTTGCAAATGATTTGTTTAGAGTAATTATTCCAGGATAAATTATGGGAGAATAATACTCCCAAGAACTTAACTTCAAGAGACACTGGCAAAGGTGCATTTTTATAATAAATCGCTGGCAAGTTATTAGATTTTTTCCCAAAAACCACTACCTTAGACTTCGACGAATTAACATCAAGATCTAAATAAGAAAAGTTTTTCAATGCGTCATTGACAATTTCAGCTACAGGAGCTAAATCTGCTCCCGACGCATAAACAACCAAGTCATCTGCAAATTGAAGATTTTTAACATGTGAACCTAATATTAAATTTAAACGAAATATATACAAAATGAAAATTAAGGGTGACAGAATGCCACCCTGAGATACACCTACAGAAGAATATCTTGGACCATAGAGATGTTTATTGTATTTTACAAAAACTTCTCGATCTGAGAAAAAACATTGGATCCAATTTATAATTTTTTCAGGAATGCCTAGTAATAGCAGTTCTTGACAAAGAATTTCAATATTGACGCTATTAAAAGCGCCTGAAATGTCAAAGAAAACAGCGACAAGATGATTGTTTGCAGCCAAGGAATGACATATATCAAGTTGTAATTGACAAATACTCTCTCGAGCAGAACGATTTCTACGAAAACCGAACTGATTGGAAGGTAAAAGTTTGTGATGTTCTACATAAAATTCCAAACGTTGCTTTAGCAATTGCTCAAAAATTTTACCGACACATGAAGTGAGCGCAATAGGACGATAAGATTCAGGGCATAATTTGGGTTTATTGGGTTTCAAAATTGGTACTAAACAGTCAGTTTTCCAATTGTGAGGTACTATATTATTTTGCCAAAGTAAATTTAAAATTTGGAGAAAAATTGTCAAACAGTTTCTATTCATTTTCTTAAAGATTATAAATGGAACTCCATCAAGACCAAAAGCAGTATCCCTCCTAGAGAAAATGGCAGAAGTTAATTCACTATATGAAAAAGAGTCTACAAGAAAGCTATTATTAGAATTTAAATTATTTGATTTAAGTGTTTTCGATTTAGGTAGTACAAAATCAGGAGTATATTTGGATAAAAAATCACAAATCCATGAGTCGTCTTCATATTGAATAGGTTTATAGTAAGATTTATTAAATTTACGCATGAACTTCCATACAACGGTTAATGGAGTGCATCGATTGAAAGTTTCACAAAGAGAGACCCAGCTTTTTTGTCGTTCTATTTTTATTGTAAGTTTTTTGTGAGCTCGCAGTCTCTTGAACTCCAAATAGCTTTCTTCTGTTGGATTGAATTTAAAATTTAAATATGCTTCTTTGGATTTCAAAACAGCTGCTGAACATTTTTCATTCCACCAAGGCAGATAAGGTTTTTTACCAGGTTTATTAACACATGACTGTTGACTGTCAGTGTCAGTGACATCGACAACAGAAGAATTTCTGCTTACAATAGACCTATCAACGGCCGTACGCAATACTTTACAAAAATCTAAATAGGAATCTTGCGGACATTCAGTATCCACTATAAAATCAATCAACATTTTATCCATGCAACTACTAAACATTTTCCAATCTGTAAGTTTGTAATTTGGATAGATTGGTAAATGTCTCAAATTATGACAACTAGGATCCGAACCAGTGATATTGTTATTCAATAAAACTTTAATTATTACAGGAAGATGATAGCTTGTGCCGACTGGGCTATCATAAACAGACCAGTCACAATGTAGCGCCAATGATGGCGAAACCAACGACAAATCTAATGCGTTCGGACGCCAGGACAACGAACCAATCGTCGTTGGCAGACCATCATTTAACAAAACTAAGTTATTGTCGTCAATCACTTCCAAAACATCTCTACCACGAGGAGTGTCAGAACTGCAACCCCAGGAGGTATGATGTGCATTGAAGTCTCCTGCAAATATGAATGGACCAGGAATAGACTTGATTAGTGCGTCAAATTTGCTTTTACTAAAGGCTGGACTACAGTTTGTTGGGCTATAAAAACTGACTATGCTCATAACTTTCTTATTAATTGTTACTTTAATACAAATATTTTGTAGTGAGTCATCAAAAAACGTGTTGACTTTAGAATATGCGATACTATTGTGAATTAGAATAGCTACACCATTATGATTGTTTCCACAATCATTACGTTCAATGTTATAATGTTTTATTTTGAATGTTTGGTATGGTTTAAACCATGTTTCAGAAATAATTGCAATATGAATGTTATTTGAATAAAGGAAGTTTGTAAATATATGTTTGTTACTGTTTAGACTTTGTGCATTCCATTGAATAATATTTAAAAAATCCATTATGATGTTGGAGGTAACTTGTTACTTAGAGTTTTTTTTAGGGTATCTCTAATAGACCCTGAATTTATGGGGACATCTTTGTTTGTTATAATTTTAGTGATTGTTTCTATTAAAATATTAATAAAAACTTCAGACTTCATGAGATTATTAACCTGTACATCAAGTGTCCTAGCTGACAATGCTGGGAAAGACTTAGAGTCGAAAAGTTCTGAGTATGTGGCAGATCGAGATTTTATTTTATTTTCTTCTACCTTCTGCTTTTTAATAGGGCAAGCAGCAGATATTGCGATGTGATTGCCACCGCAGTTTGAGCATTTTGCATCTTTAGTTTCAATACTACAGCTTTTGAAGTTATGCGTGCCGGAGCAGATGCTGCAGACCTCTGTGTTGCGACAAAACTTAGCAATGTGGCCGTACCGCATGCACTTTAAGCACTGTTTTACAGGGGGTATGTATGATTTCACTTCATGTCGCCAAGAGTCCAAGTATACATATTCGGGGAGCTGAGTCGACGCGAATGTAACAGCAACCGCTTGGGTTGGCTGGAACGAGACACTACCCTCACCTCGCACCCTACGCATAAATCTTCTGACCTGTATTATATTTTTGGAGCTGCCAATAAGCGAAAAAATTTGCTTATTTGACATCTCAGTAGGAACAGATGTCAGAACACCTGTTACCTCCGTGTCGCCTGCTGGGATGGTGGCTTTTAGCGATAGCTGTTCCAGTAGTTTTTTATTTTGTATAAAAACATTGGCGTTGTTAGATAGGTCAAATGTTATTCCTATCTTGTACCTATTTATTGATCTCAGATGTAAAACTCCAGAGACGCAATGTTCACGCAATGCTTTGGAAAGTTTTAAGCGGTCACGGTCATTAAAAGCAACACCGTCATCAGTGTGCGTCAGGAATACGATGAATCCGTCCGACTTGTTGGAATTATCCGGGTATTTTCGTATGTATCCTTGAACTTTATAAATCTCATACCTGTCCTTTTCCTTACTGTTTTTTTTGACCCCTTGTGGAGATTCGACCGAGTCGGAGTCTGAGGTCGACCCTTCCGACCGGTCTTCATCCGGAGGTGGAGGCTGCTCACACCTCTTCCTCTTTTTCCCCATGGCTTACCGGTACCAGTACTAGCTTTGTATTTTATTTACAACGAAAAAGATTATATATTTACAGAATTACAATTAAATTACAAAAAGATTTCGAGAGTTCGCGCCTTTCCACTTTCGAGGTTCCCGCCTTTTTTTTTTTTTTTTTTTTTCTTGAGTGAATGCGTGCGTGCGTCTCGTTGACGCAGGCAGTTTAAAAAAAACGCTTGCGCTTTGTCGTAGTCTATGGTAACCGGAAATTTCCGGTAAACATATTTATCGGTAAGTACCGGTAAGTACGGTAATATAATAAAGGTAGCCACTGATGAAACGATAAAACGCCGAATGAATGAACTGCTGAACCGAAAGTGTACTTCATGAAACAATTCAAGAAGTATATAGGTTACCTATTTAAATTAAATAAAATCATTTAAAAAACATAAAATAACATTTTATAATAAATAACGTACTATTTTAGCGTTATTTTCCAACCCCACAATATTATGATTCCATGTGTTATTTATTGATACAATGTTCGAAATTTGCCAACCAAAGTCACTAGATGGCGCTGGTAGTATCTTCTAAATATGCGAAAAAGCGGACAACAGCTAGCCAAAGCAATCAATTCAAATAAAAATAATATTACTCCTTACTCCTCTTTATGATCACACTCTTCTTCTTGGGGATTTTAATACGTGTCTGATAAAGAGTGATACAAGTACAACAAAACTCACTTCCTTGATATCTCTGTCAACTTGCACATTCTACCGCTGTCTGCTATTCAACATGCCCCCCATTCCACTCCATCACTTCTTGATCTAGTTATTGTTTCTGATCCTGGATACACTGGCTGCTTCTTTCTCCTACCATCATCTTGTGTATCTATCTTAAATAAATACATAATAAATAAATATTCCGGACATTTCACACACCATCATCTGGCCCCAAAGTAAGCAGAGCTTGTGTTATGGGTACCAACATGACTGATATACTACTTATATACTTTTTTTTTGTAAATACATACATATTATACATAGAAACACCCAGACCCGAGACAAATACTTGCAGATCATACAAACATTTGTCCCGCGGCAGGAATCGAACCCGCAACCTTTTGCGTCTCAGCCTGACCTTAGCCCACTGCGCCACAGAGGTCATCAATCTTATAAAATCCGTTGTCCCAGTTTCAAGGATATTGATCTGAATTGCTATATTAACTGGTCGTCTGTCATTGAGGCGGTTACTATTAAAGACAAGGTCTCAGCTTTCAACTCAATTGTGCTCAATCTCTATGACGTTCATGCCCCGCTCAAACGTGTTAAAATTAAGCACCCACCTGCTCCCTGGTTAACTAACCCTATAATAAATAATAAAAAAAAAACTAAAAAACACGCTTTATATAGAAAACCAAACTAAAAAATAGAAAATAAATTTTAATAAATGTAGGTAAGAAAAAAATGTTTTATTAAAAAAAAAAGCGTGGGGTGCATGGTGTAGTTATAAATATTTAATTGACAGATATGAGAAGAAGGATTATCACTTCGATAATACTTTTTAGTTTTTTATTTCTACTTGTTAGTTTAGGTTTTTTTTTTGAATTATTGCATTGTTATCGGTATTTGACAGGTGTGCAAAATTTGAATGAAATCTGGCCGTTTAAAGTGGGTCAAAATCGCGTCCTAAGGAGTCGGTTACAAACTTACAAGTGAAGCTAATATAAAGCGTATAAAAATGACTAAGTCTAAACGGGATAAAGCAAAGAGACTTTATAAGCAGACTCCAAATGACGTGAACTTACAAGAAGCTTCGCAACCGATGCTCCAAGATGTGCTGGCATGCAAAGAGACACCATAAACACAACTCTATTCAAAATTGTAGTCCTCCCCTTATGTTGCAATTTCTCAATTCTTTAGGCACTGGAAAGGATTCCAACGATACTCCCATTTCTTTTAACTTAAATTCAATTAACACTCATTTTTCCTGTTCTCCTACGTCTTTGGACACTGAAACAAAGCTTTCTACTATCGACCACATATCCTGCTTAACTAAACCCAATTGTACTGAATTTAGCTTTTTGGAGGTTACCGAAGGGGAAGTATTAAAGTTTATGAAACCCATTTCTACTGAGGCTGTTGGTGTAGATGGTATTCATGTTCATATGCTGAAGATCCTGTGTAAACTTGTTTCTGCAATCACTCATATTATTAACTTTTCTCTCGAAACCAGCTCATACCCATCCACATGGTAAAAAGCTTATGTTATACCCTTGCCTAATATCTCCAATCCTTCCACTGCATCCCAATTTAGAACCATATCTATCCTATCCGTTGTATCCAAAATCCTGGAGCATATTGTCAATAAGCAATTTTCTTACTTCCTTAAAAAAACAACCATTTAAGTACTTTCCAATCTAGTTTCCGCCCTGGCTACAGTACTGTCAGTGACCTGATCAAGGTATCTGATGATTTATTTATTTATTTACACAATAAGATCATAGCATTACAGTAGGTACACCAAGGCGCTATGAAATAACAGTTTAACAGAAAAAATTAACACAATAAAATATTTTTACTAAATAATTAATAATAAAAATATTTATAAATAAAATTTCTCAAAAAAAAAATAACAGATTGAACTAATTCTACTACTATGAATCGTTTCACAATACCTCAGACATTCTCTGCACACATTCGTCCATCAGTCAGCAAACAGATCACAAGAAGGTGTTGATGCCAGAAGCGCATTTAATAATTTTAGAGCCCGAACAAGAGGCGAGTTGTCGTGCGTGTTGACCGCGCCCACGGTGCAGCCAGTAAGTCGTGACTACGGGGCCTCAGCGAGTATTTAGGCACTTCGGGAACAGACAGTCTTACAACTCTAGCCACTAATTCAGGGCAGTCTGAAGTACCGCGCAGTATCTGAAAAGCAGTGACCAGAAGATTGTAGTGACGCCTAGCTTCCAGAGAGTTGAAGCCTAGCGCACCAAGTAAAAATATTGTGGGGTAAAGGAAGGGATAATATCCATAGATCTTTTTGTACAAGAATCTTAAAAAAGCCTTTTTGATCTTCTCCAATCGCAAGGCGTAAGTACTCTCATGTGGATGCCATACGACGCCGCCTCAATCTTACTCCTTACAAGAGCCGAGTAGACCAGTTTTATAGCACCGGCATCGTGAAATTCACGGGCATTCCGCAGAACAAAACCTAACCTACGATAACAATCGGCAGCGAGTACGTACATATGCTCATGAAAATTCAGACGTGTATCAAAATTAACGTCCAGGTCTCTCACAGAGTTGACCCTAACTATGGGTTCAATACCTAGCAAATATTGTGCTAGGAATTGTACACGCGCGCGACTGAAAGTCATAGCACAACACTTGGCCATGTTGAAGAAAAGCTTGTTTGTAAGACTCCAATCAAAAACGGCATTAATGTCTTCCTGCAGATGTTTGGAATCATTAATTTGTTCAATTTTATGGACCAACTTCAAGTCGTCAGCGTACAAGAGACATTTCGTATGTTTAAGAACAGCATCAAGGTCATTTATTATAATACCAAACAAGAGCGGGACCAATATTGAGCCCTGACTGACTCCAGACCGTGTATGATAGGGAGCTGAAACAAAGCATCCATGTTGCACAAATTGCTGCCTGTCACGCATATAACTTAAGTAATATTGTTGAAAAACCAATATTACAAAGTTTTTCAGCGTAATTTGCATGGGCAAAGGCTTTTGGTCTTCTGGAAAATCCAACTAAGTTTCAGAATTTTTGGTAGTCCTCCACTTTTGTACTCACACGTTTCATTCACTGCCAACGCTAAGAACCTGTGTAATTTTTGATTCTCTGTTGTCTTGGTTAAATAACATTAATAGAATCAGCAAAAGAGTTCATTTTTCTTTCCAATCCCTCAAGCGATTCCATAAGTTTTTGCCATAGGAGACCAAAGTCATTCTAGCTCAATCTCTCTTACCTCTCTTACCACTTATAGACTATGCTGATTTATGTTTCATAGACGCCAAGGAGGAGTACATTAATGAATTGGAACGTCTTCTAAACTTGTGTATCCGATTCATTTTTGGACTGCGCAAGTTTGATAACGTCTCAATGTTCAGAGCCCAATTAAAATGGCTTCCTATTCGTCATCGGCGTGATTTGCATTTTCTATCTCTTATTTATAATATTCTAAAGAACCCACTCTCTCCTTCTTATCTTTGTGAATGTTTCGATTTCCTTGTTCCTCGTGGTGATCCCTGTAGAACAGCAAAATCTCTTATTCTTAAAATTACTCCTCACTCCTCTAGTCGGTATGGTGGATCATTCACGGTCCACTCTGTGAAATTGTGGAATTCTCTCTCACGAAATTCGCGACAGCACTTCGCTTAGCATTTTCAAGCGAAAAGTCAAAGAGCATTATCTCTTCTTATAATTCATCCTTCTCTCCTAATATATACTTATTATAGGTAACTGGGGTTAGAAGGAACCGGCACCGAAGTTCACAAGCATGTAACAAGACGATTCAAATTGGTCCTTGTGAGTTTATGAATAAAGATTATTCATTATATTTTATTGTACCTAGGTACACACATTAAACACATTTTGATATATACATTATCATATGTATACATGCGTACACAGGCGAGCTTAACACTAAAAAGAGTTTTCTTCCAGCAAACCTTGGGAAATGAAAATATTATAAACTAATGGTTGGTATGATGCGTACAAAAGGGAGAAAGAGAAACTGAAATGAATAAAAATTAGAACATACTAACAAGTAGAGAAGTACACTATAAAACAGACTTAAAATGTAATTTAATAAACAAAAATAACTAGAATAATACCTACATAAACTAAATATTATATTATATACTAGCGACCCGCCCCGGCTTTGCACGGGTGCAATACTTATACTAATTATACGACAGAATGGTTATCCCTAAGAGATAGCCATATACTATGGTGGACATTTTTGTAGACCATTTGAGGGTGTACAATACTGTAGTACATTATTTTGATCTATCTCGTAGGGTAGGCCAGCGTTTGCAATGTAAGCGCAAAAAAATGTGTTTATTTACGACACCACATAAGAAAGAAAAAATAAGAAATTTTCAGTGTTTCTCTACTATATTATGCATGTTTTATACTTATAAACCTTCCTCTTGAATTACTCTATCCATTAAAAAAACAGCATCAAAATCCGTTGCATAGTTTTAACGATCTAAGCATACAACGGGACAGACAGACAGCGGGAGGCGACTTTGTTTTATACTATGTAATGATGATGATAGCTCGATTACCACTGACTGACTCACTGACATGATTGTTCTCCCAGATGGTGGAGGGGGAGGTGTATTTTTTTTATGGAAAGCTGTAGAGGGGGTTCCGGTGAGTGGGGAAAAAATCCTAAAGTGCCATTCCCCCCCCCCCCCCAACTGACCCCCACGAATCGACATCGGATTCTTCCCAACGAGTTGTGTTTTTTTAGGATTTGTATACATGGTGCTTCAAAAAATACAATAGTTTTTTTAAACTGCACCCTCCCCCCCTTTAAGGTATACCCAAGGCGTCATGTTGGAATTGAAATTTTAGTAGGATCGTATAGAGGATGCTTCAAGGATTAAGAAACGGTTTTAAAACTTCCCCCCTCCCCCCTTTAAGGTATACCCAGAAGGTGTCATGTTGGAATTGAAATTTTAGTGGGATCGTATAGAGGATGCTCCGAAGAGTTAAAAAAAGTTGTGTGACCCCCCCTTCTTGCCCCCCTTTTTTACCCCCACCCCCTACATTATCTCGGAAACTACAAGTCGGAGTGGGTTGGTGCTCCAACTAATGTTGCTCAAGACCCTTTTCAATATCCGAATCCATAAAAAAAAAATGGCCGCCGTAAAAAAAATATTGTCCCAGGGTTTTTAGGTAGTTGTAGGGGTTTTTAGGGGTTGTAGGGGTTTGTAGGATTTTTTAGGGTTTGTAGGGGTTGAAGGGGTTTTTAGGAATTGTAGGGGTTTGTAGAATTTTTTAGGGGTTATAGGGGTTTTTAGGGATTGTAGGGATTTGTAGGGGTTGTAGGGGTTTGTAGGGACATCACCCTACGTAACTTAACCAGCACAAAACTTAACCCGCGAGCTGCATGCAGCTCGCGCACTATGCAACCTCTGGTATATATATATATATATACATATATATCCCAGTAACTAAATAATATATGTAACGCGTGGTGCAATTTGCTTGAAACTTGATATAAATAAATAAAATGACAAGTGTTTCAGGATTTTTTTAAATAACCCTAGCAAAGGGGTAAAATGAGGTGTCAAAGTTTGTATGGGAACTTTTTAACGGGTGATGTGATTTCTTAGAAACTTGGTTTGGATACTTAAAATGCAAAATAAATGGATACATGTTTCAGGATTTTTCAAAATAACTCTCTTAAAGGAGTAAAATGGGGTGTGAATGTTAGTATGGTGGTAGGTGTGATTGGTTTCAAACTTATCAATAACATTTGGATTTAAACTACAATTCCTTTAAAAAAAAATGCGTACCTACGAAATTGCAACAACTAGTAGCTTACAAGTAGGTACTTAACATTTTTTGTATGATTCCTACTAATTTTGTTACGGATACCGTGTCGGGTTAGAGCAGATTTATCTGATATTTTATAATAAGCCAATATGACAGTTTCTGTTTTTTTACGTTTTGAAATTAGATAATCGACAAACCCGGCGCGTTGGTTCGGATCTTCAGAAGCGTACACATTGCCTTATAAAAGATTTGCTAACTTTAACGAGCCTAACTGTGGGAAAAGCCAGTATCTTTATTTAAAAAAATGTATTACGATTACCGCTGTTTTTTTTAAATAAATAAAACAATTTGTGATAGGTAATAATAACTACGGAACAGTTTATGAGTAGGTACCTACTTAACTACCTACATTAAATTTCTGTGTATAGATAGGTGGTAGGTAGGTATATACGAACCTGACTCTATGATGGTAAATCTCATAAATTGAGCTTATCAGCATTGCCTGGCAATTTACTTATTTAAATGCTGACAGGTAAGTGCCACTTTACATAAAGCATGGTGCTATGTTTGAGGTAAGTAAGTACCTTTGTAAATATCAATATTGTTCAGTTTTATGAGTAGGTCCTTATAGGATTTCTCAGTATCTACAATTTATGTAGATATGTATTTACAAAGTACCTACATTGTGTTTGAATAATTTGTTGAAGTAAGTAGGTACTTACCTAGGTACCAACCCAGGTAGCTTGAGTAGTAAACTTAGCAGGGCACTTTAATCAGTAGGTAATTCAGTACGTACGTTTATTCACATAAGACATGGTTATAATATACATTAGGTGGAATTGTCAATAGTAGGTAGAGCTGCATAGATATGCATAGATATGCATATGATATCGGGCTAGATAGCCCGAGTACAGGCACGAGAATATATTTCATTTATCATACAATTTAATAGAAATTATAACATATCATTAATCAAATACAATGTCACTATAAATACCAATTTGAAATAACTTATAAATTAAAATTGTCAACTGATTCTGATCATTCTGATATACTTAATAAAACACACAATAATAAGTCAAAACTTAAAATGAAGATAAATGTCAACAGAATAGAAACAATGATCAATTAATAAGTTAAATAGTTTTCTATTGAATAAGGGCCCCCTCAGCTCTTTTACATGACTTGGCAATTTGTTGTAAATTCTGATAGCCATCATGATTCATGGTGCAACAATTGCGACTAAACAATTCAGTTTTATGTACAGGTATTGCTAGTCTGTCCTTACGTCTAAGAGTTAAATTTGTATACCTGTTGTTGTCAAATAATTTTGCATGTGACCCTTTCACCACACTAGTTAGAAATAACTAGTGACACGATAAGAAGAAGAAGAAGTCGGACAGGGAAGTGGAATGTCGTCAACTTATTGGAAAAATGCATTAACTTTTTCTTTAATTCGTTTTTATTATTAGTATGAAAGTATAACAAAACTTTAACTATTTAGTTATCAACTTAGTAAAATAAAATAAAAGAATTAAAAAAAAATTACAACAGTTTAAAAAAAAAACAGGTTTGAGCGACATTACCCTCGCTCAACCCTAGGAGATTCAAATTCTTGGTTTGGGCACTCAGGCAATGTACTGTACTGTTTTTCCTGAAAACTACAATCTGGGTCTCTTCAAGTCTGTCGAGTGAATAGGTGTCTTCTAGACCTTCGAGCCCCATCGTCGGCCGCATCGTCGCTTACCACCAGGCAAGATTGTGGTGTAACGTAGAGGTACATCTATCTTATAACATTTTATTTTTTTATCAATCTCGAAAATTTTGCTAAAACCTAATAAGTAAGTATTTTATTAAAGTGAAACTTTTATTACATCGTCTCAAACTTTTTCGTCTGTGTGTTGCATGTCGCGTGACGGTCGGCCCCGCTACTATAAAAAGCGACTCTTGCGGCGACGCAACAAAGTTCAATTCAGCTCGCATATCCTCTATAACATAGCCATACGCTTCTTACATATAACTCTGTCACTGTCTGGGCCGGAGCGACGCATTTCGTAAAATCTCTCTGTGGTGTAATTTCAAGAGTAGGTACATATGATAGGTTAGTGCAAACCTACCAATCATTATTAAAGTATGTTGGTTACTTGTATGTAGGTATTACGTACGTACCTACTATTTGGGAATTATTTATTACTAGATCCCCCCCGGCCCCCGACCCGCCCCGGCTTCGCACGGGTGCATTGCTTATACAGTATAGTACAGTGTTGTATATTTAGTATAAGTTATACTAAATATACCTACAACAGAATGGCTAATGTGATTTGAAACCTCTAAAATTATCAGTGTTTCTCTTTTATATTATGCATGTATTATACATATAAACCTTCCTCTTGAATCGCTATATCTATTAAAAAAACCGCATCAAAATCCGTAGTCAAAAGTGCGTAGTTTCTTGTAAGTTCTAAGCATACACAGGGACAGACCGGGAAGCGACTTTGTTTTATACTACCTATGTAGGTACCTACCTACCTAGTGATGCGTGGGTTTTAGGCAAACCAAACAGCTAGGTTCACCTTATAGGTATGAAGATTAAAGTAGGTAGTCTTCTCATATGTACCTACCTAACCTTCCGGCACTTGTTTAAATTTTATTTACATACCTACCTAAACCATCTGTAGCGTATTAATGTAGGTAGATAGGTATGCATTTTTTTTAACAATTGTAGGTACCTATCTCAAGAGTAGGTAGGTACATAGGTAAATGAAAACCTAGCAATCATTACTAAAGTAGGTATGTTGGATACCTACTTGTATGTAGGTATTACCTACGTACTTACTATTTGGGAATTACTTATTTATTATTTTATTTTTATATTTGACTGGCCTGTCCGCTCAGTTAGTAGTAGCTCTGCCTTCTGCGCTGTAGGTTGAGGGTTCGATTCCCTCCCAGGAAAAACATTTGTGTGAAGAAGATAGGTGTTTGTTCTGTGTCTGGGTGTTATAAAGTATTATAAGTACCTATGTATTTAAAACCATATAAGTATTCTATCAGTCATCTAGTCACCATAATACATGTTAGGTAGGTATGCTTTGTTTGTTATCGCGGGCTTTGAGCGCGGCGACCAAATCAAGAAATTTCGAAGAGTAACGAAAAAACCTAACACCCCTCCGCTACTATAAATAGCGAATCTTGCGGCGAGTAAGTACCTACTTGTTAAGGCGCTTCCAGTACCTAAAATAAAGACAGAAACGGCCGAGAAAGTTGACAAAATTACGCCGTAAGTGGCGTTGCCTGGCGAGCCGGTGCCGTTCGTCGCCGTCGCAGATCGTGCTTATTCTGTGCGTGTACTTATTCTGAGATTTCATTTGCAAAAACATAACCCTAGAAATGTAACAGACACGGCCGGTAAAAATAAAACAAAGTAGCTCGGTAAGTTGTGAGTTGATAACTATTTAGTTACTTACCTACTTACTATATTTTTGACTGACTTTGATAAGTTATGCTTATAATAAGTATTTTTGCATTTTAAAATTAAATATACCTACTGATTATACGCGTGGATATTGTAGACATCAATCTAAAGTAATTCTGGACCTGAAATAAATAATTGTTTACTAAACTACTTAGTTTATACTACTTAGATTATACCTTGAATCCTCTATAAGGTTAGGTAACATGCAAATTCCTGTGTGTGTTAGAAGTAAAAGTACCTACCTACCTCACAAGTCAGGAAAATATATTACTTATGTATTTTTTTTAATTATTAGGTGGTTATGGTTGAGGGTACAAAAAAAATCTGTTTGTCACGTAATAAACTTTATTTAAACTTTTTTATAATCAAACAAAATTACAAACAAATGATGGCGAGGCAATTTATACATAATTTCATACAAAATTAAGGATAGTTTACAAGTGGCAAACCTTTCCTGAATTTTGTATGAAAGAGTATTATAATTGTTTTTATAACTACGTTTACACCAGCAACCGTCCGCAATGACATCGATGATAGGAATGCGATTATTATTGATTGACCCTGTCCTTAGAAATCGCAAATAGTCTTCGTTTTCTGCAGCCTCTTTCATCGCATCAACAGAAACATCCTCCCATTTCTGACTGACAATGTCATGGTTTTTTGCATATAATTTAGATTTAACAGGCAGGTTAAGAGCCGAAAAAAATTCTACCAATTGAGATTGACCCCCGCCAATTGCCATTGCACCGGCAACGGCGCATGTATTAATGGGCAAATAATTGTCACTACAGTTATCACCTGCTATAACATTTTTTTATTGCAGAGACGAAATTTAAATTTAAATTTCGATTGCAGACCATTTTGTGTTTCTGAAATCAAATTGAGTTCAGTGATGCTGCATCCGAGCGGCCCATGAGTAGATATGCGTTTAAGCTCTGATAAAAAATAGCTGACGTCGATTATCCCTCTTCTACTCGTCACTGTCTTGTTTTCTGTTTCATTCTCGTATGAAATTTGTAACCGCAAAATAAAATATAAAACTAAGTTATCTGAACCACATTGGAAACTCAAGCCATATATAAGTTATTGTATACAAGCCTAATCTCGACCTCGAGTTTGCCTTATAATATTATAATACCCACCTCTTCATTATCGTCAAAGGATTCGTTGTTACTTGTTTCGATGACTCGTGAAGGTGATCCTGAGCGCTCTTCAATCCTGAAAAAATATACATTTATCATGAATTGAATAGGCAAGATATATTTTGAAGTGAAAACTTCTATAGCATCGTTGTGATTTGAAAGTCGATGAAACGAAAAAGCGACAGTAAAAAGAGACAGACACCTAAATTCATAAGATTTAACGTGGGAGAAAATGAGATAGGAAGCATTATACGTGTTTATTATTACGTGTTTGTGCGCGCATGCGTAGTACAAAACTTGAGAAAAGGCATCACAACAACCGTGGTGTTTTGTATACGTTTACGTAACATACGTTTGTTTTTTCGAAGGTTTCATTTCTACTACGTGTGAATTGCACACATGTATTTTTTTTGAAGTGTCATTTCTTTAGCATCGTTGTGATTGCGTAAGTAACAAACAAACAAACAAACGTCTAAATATCATAGTCTATAAGAAGGATCATTTTATAAAAAATCAAATGTGCGTAGGTACATTATTTTTTTTATGAAAATGTACCTCCTTAGATTTTGATATGGATGCCATTTTTTTGATCTACATGAAAAATTTCATAATGGATACCAACATCGTTTTATTATATATATATATACTCATTACTGATTATGTCAATCACTTGCTATCTTTACTTATTTTATTATTTTGTGACGGTTACCTCGAACGCTCCTATCCTGCAAAAAAAAACTTTTTATTATTAATTATTTAGGCAGATAAATATTCTAATAGAGTCGACTTACAAAATAAAGCATGTACCTAATCATGTAAAATAGTTCTGCAATCAGAAAACATTACACGGCAACCTAAACCCTTGCGTACGTGTAGTGTCGTGTCTGTATTAAAATATCTATTTATTAGTGCAAACCGCAAATTTAAGTGATGCTAACTTTAGAAGAAGATGATAAATTATTTCCAATATTCGTGTTGGATACAAAATTAAATTACAGAATTAGCAACAACTTTAGAAACAATTTTAAACGAGGAACTTGAAGACAAAATATTCAGCATACAGAACAAATTTTTAAAATTTCGTTTATTCTTACAATTAACGAGTTAATAGCCACTTAATAGTGACCGAAAGTGTTAAGTTTTGTATCTGTCTCCAGGAAGTTAAGTTCTTATTCACTACGCCCTATTTATTAAACTCGGCTTACTTTCAGCCTTAAATTAGCCACATATTCACATAATTTAGCTACAAATAAATACCTTTATCTATCTATTTATCTAGGTATATATTACACATATTTTTTTCAAAATTCATTCAAAATTTGACAATGTCAAGTTTTATGTTTCATCTATGCACGAAGGAAGGGGCCAGTATTAGTGGAAGTGGCCGGTGATCAGAAATGTTGTGACTACAAATTATCTAAACTAACTAAATAACTATGACAATAAAATAACATAATTATTTAATAGGGTCACCAAAAGTTGACTGACCCCCAAAAGTTGACTGACAGAACAAAATTACAAAAAAAAACTCGCTATTTACATGTTTGCAATATTTTTTCCGCATATGGAAATATTTTGTCTGTCATTTTCAATCAAAACATCAAAAGTTTTACTACAGACGTGCTCGTGGCGATTCGTTGTATGAGTGGTTCCCGCTAAAAACCTGATTTACTAGGAAACCTACTTAAAGTAAATGCCTTCCCAATTTAAGCATTTTGTCAGATTAAAGCAAGAAGTATTGATCGATTTGAGTGGTTTTTATATTAAATAAGAACTTGATAAATCAAGCTTTCATTATATTTATACAAATTATCATTTTTTAACCTTTTTGAAAAAGAAATTGATTGTTCAAGTATTGGGTACAATTTTATTTGCTTGACCCAAAAAATTACCGGTCCATTGACCCATTCAACTAATGGAGAAATAGCATAATTTTACAGACCTTATAACTTAGAATCTATTGCTTAAAGATAAAAATAAAATATCTCAAATTAGTTTTAGTTAATCTATGAAGCTAATTACCAAAAGCTGAAAATATGTTTTTTTTTATATTTGATTATTTTGTTTTTTATGCAGTACGAAATCTTGATCTGTTCAACTTTAGGAATCATGTTCAAAACTTGAACTTATTAATATATTTACGTTTTACTCGTTCAACTTTAAGGTCTTGTTCCTTAAAATGAACAGATTTCCCTAAGCAAAGCCAGGCTTCAATATAATATCCCAAAGGGTACACACAAAGGGTGGAAAAGGGCCAAATAAACTGTTATCAGATGATGAAGAAGATAAATTGCTACTTGGATTTTAAATTTGACCAAAGTTAAGTAATTCCTTTTAAAATGTTAGTTCAATTATTGGAGGTAAATCGTTCATAATGAGGAGTCGGCGTTCATCTGTAAAGGAAAAATCTAAAATCGTAATAAAAATAGTAATTTTGCAAAAAAAAAGTAGACGTAGTTTTTCAGCAAATCTTGAGTATATAAGTAATTATTAAAAAATACTTGCATGCGATAATATCATAAAGTGAAGGAGGAAAAGCTACTCAAAGTTGTCAAAAACGCTTAATCGTTCATCTTTTGGTGCCACTACCCTAATAATACAATATTAAATAGTAGGTAAAAATACAGTGAATTAGAGAAAACAGTTTTGTTTTAAACTTATTTTTATTTATATAATAATTACAGAAATGTACAAAATAATATAAAATACATGTGAAACAGTCGAGCTATCTAAGGACCGTTTAAAACTATCTATAGATAGCTCAACTGATCTGGATCACTGCCAGAGGTCAGCGTTCCCAATACACTGGCGGCATTGCCACGTTGAATGGCAATGCTAATACGCTGAGCCAGATAGGAGCCAGCTCTTGGGTCACGCAATGTATCTACCAGACGCCGTGAGATAATTTTTAAATCGCGTTGGGCTACTGTTCCATAAACTTTAACTTATCTATATATTTACTTAAAATAGGGGTAAAACCAGGGGTAAAACCAGGGAGAGGAGACATTTAAAAGAAAAATGACGTCTGGAAATGACGTATCTGAATCTGGAATGATATCATATCACGAAAAACGAGAACATTCACATAGACTGGATTTTAGCTGGAAACACAGGCGTGACCAAGCGTGACCAAGTCGCTGACAACATAATAGTTGAAATGGTGGTTTTGTTTGTAGCGCGGTATTTAAAGAACCAAGTTTTTGGATATATACCTAGGTATAATTAATATCGCCGTAATATCAACATTTTAATCTTTTTGACATGATCATCATTGGCCTTCGTTCATCTGTTGGAGATGATTTGGGTGGCGTCAGTCAAGTTACAGAGCAGTTAATTGTAATTGAAAACATTCGTTCATGGATCCACTCCAGCAAGCTGAGGTGGGTGAAGTTTCCTCTCCACTGACGTCACTCTGCCTGGGATTCGGTTTGATAGCGCAGGCTTTCCCAGATACCCTCACTAACCTCTCGACCTTGCCGACAGGACATAATATAAAATATAATCACTGGATATTGGCATAATTGTCATCATTAATGATGACACATGCCGTAAACGAAGAAGAAGAAAAACTTACTAAGCATTGTATAACCATGGTACCAATCAGTTACGTAGTAGGCACTAGTCCTACTAACTTCTTCTGTACTTTCATTTTCTTTTGCAGACGAGCTCAAATGCGAATCATTAGATTAAAACACAATGGTTCAATAGTAAATCTAATAATCTAAATCACCTATCTGCAGCTCTATCTATAGTCAGGTAACTGTCAGTTAGTGTACGGAGGCACGACACTGACGGATTTAGAAAGATATTTGCTAAAGCGTTATCGGGATCTGTTATCGTTCTATGATACTATAGCAGTGGTGTACATCATGTCGTGTCTGTGGGGGAAGCATGCGCCGCACAAACTACACTAGCAACACCTTCGGTTTGGCTCCTTTTAAAATAACCAGGAATAAATTGTATCCTCAATTTTAATCACCTTAATAACTAGAATGGCGTATACGAGTATGTATAGTCTGTCCTTGTCATTCTAATGTCATGGAAAAATATGGCAACATATTTAAACAACACATTCGGTACCCTAGGTTTGATACGTAGCTAGCATTAAAAAACAGGGCTACTTAAATATTGCCAGGTTTGAAGACTAGGAAGAAATGTAGCTAGTCTATTTAGGATGTGTATTGATGTTAGATTTTGTTCGGATAAGCAATAAAGGTATTTTAGACGTGCTTCGGAGGGGTTAGTCCAGTCCTATGTAATCTTCTTCGTTCTTCTTCTTATTTGTTTATGGCATGTGACATAATAATGTCATTTTTGCAAGTGTCAAGTGTTTATGTTTGTTTATAGTCAATTTGTTTGTCGTTGTTTGTCTTAGTCGATGGTCAATTGTCAATTCTAGACGTCACGCGGAATGGCCGTCTAAAATTTTCTTGAGATTCCTCGTCTTTCAAATCACATTGCACCATAATACACATAATTATAATTAAATTCTTCATTCTTGTCCCATGTAGTCACAACTTATTAATTAAAATTCCGCTAAGATTACTGTACAAAACATGCAATTAGTAATAAGAAATATTAAATTAGCAGAGCTATGTTACTTCATGAAATGACAAACGAAGAATCTCTACCTACTCTTCTTCTTCGTTTATGAAATGTGTGCAGGACGACGCATGGATAGATTATACTCGTAGTTATAACGTAGCTAATAGTTAAAAAGTTATATTTTTAAGTTAATCACCATTTGTTTCGTAGTTAAGATTTATAGTTGCTTTATAGATATTTAAATAAATAAAGTTCTAAATACCTTATAGGGATAGGTAGGTAGGTATATAGATGTCATACAAAGCGTGTCATAGAAAATAGTAAATAGGAAAACTCGCGCAAACGTATCAAAATAGTGTTAAAATAATGTGATAGAAATAGGTACATCATATTGAAATAGCCGACCCAGAAGTGTTGAAAATGTATAGGAAAAATAAAGCTCTCTGATTGGCTAAAATTCCTCGCTTCCTATTGGTCCGCCAATCAGAGAGCAGCTTTATCTGGGCAATATTTTGTATAAATATTGAGCGATATGTAGCGACTGGCATTCAGTCCAGTAGCAGCCTAGCAGTAAGGAACAAGAAGAAAATAAAGAAAGAAAAAACTGAATGGTGTTTCAAGCTCTCAAATCCCAGCGCAAGGAATGTATGGAATCCTGTACATTTAATGGTCCTCCGATAGCCGGATAAGAAGCCTGAAGCCTCAAGAAAAGAAGAATCAAGACTCTCACATCGAGCCACTATGCCGGTCACACGCTCCGTTGGAAAGGGACGCGCACAGTCGTCTGCTACGAACCCGTCTTCGTCCGAAGGAACTACAGCAACATCTGGAACCTCCGCGACTGAGACTACGGTGGAAACCTCCGCAACTGAAATATCGGCGGAAACCTCTACTACAGAAACCACAGCGACGACTGCGGATACCTCTGCGGCAACGGGTACATCAGCCGCCACAGAGAAGAGTGGCGCCACGACGAGGAGAGCGGAGAGCCTTACTGCTAGGGACACTGCTACGCCATCTACAGCTGTTCCCCCCAAGCCCGCATCAAGAATAGAACCTACGAAGAGGGGAACGAAGCACAAGACACGACTGGATCCATGCGAGGAACGCATGCCGCTGCCGGACCCGCAGCGCCGAAGCGCCGCTGGGTCTACCCGTTCCAGATCAAAAGCACAGAAGATAGCAAGAGCGAAAGAAGATCTCCTACGCATTCAAGCCCAGCTAGCTGCTGCCACGCTAGCTCGTATAGAAGCCATGGACACTGACGATGAAGAGGATGACGACGCTTCCATCTTCTCAAAGTCTGAAGTCAACACCCGAGTGGACACCTGGTTGAACACTCAAGCACAGGCGATGTTAGCAATCTCCAACGAACCTCACCAACGGGAACCCGTTCCTGCCCCTGCAATAGACTCGGTCGCCGCCATTGAAGAGGACCATCGGATAGAAGGACACAGTACCCCGCCGAACCACATAGACGAAGTACTGCTGCAGCCTGCAGTACCTACACCGGCGGGAGTGAACCTAGAACCAATATATAGCGCCCCGTCGAAGCCTATAGACAAAACACTGCTGCAGCCTGCAGTGCCAACACCGGCGGGAGTCACCTTGGAACAAACCCTCTCAAGCTTATCAGCAGCGATCACCAGCGCCATCAAAGCGGGACAGAAGTCGAAGTTCGTTGAGTTGCCTGAATTCAGCGGATCACACAAGGAATGGCTGCCGTTCCGAGCAGCCTACAAAGAAACTGAAGATGTCTACACGAAGGTTGAGAATGTCAATCGACTACGGAAGAACTTGAAGGGGAAAGCCAAAGAAGCAGTGCAGAGTCTACTCATCAACAACACGCACCCAACGAAGATCATGGAGACTCTGGAAACGAGATTTGGAAGACCGGAATCTATAGCCAAGCTGGAGATGGATACACTTCGGGCCCTGCCGCGCCTGAATGACTCGCCGAGGGAGACCTGCGTGTTTTCTACTCACGTGACGAACGCCGTATCCACTCTGGAAAATTTAGACTGCGTCCATTATCTCCACAATCCAGAGCTATTCACAGTCCTGTTAGAGAAGCTTACCCCATCGATGCGCCTCAAGTTCTACGACTTCGCAGACACACAACCGAAGAAAGATCCAGCCTTAATGAAGTTCGAGAAATTTATGAAGAGGCAAGCTGAAATATGTGCACCTTATGCGCTGCCCGAAGACATCGCACCGAAAGAGAAGCGTCCACAGAAAGTAAACAACGTAATAGATAGTCAGCCGAATACGAAGAAATGCCCGAGCTGCGAAATAGCAGGACACTCAATAGAAGACTGTGACAAGTTCAAGAAAGCGGATGTCAACAATCGATGGGATATTGCCAAGAATAGAAGACTATGCTTCCGTTGCCTACGCTACAGGAGTCAAGTCCACAGTTGCCGGCAGAAGACTTGCGGCGTCAACGGGTGCAAGTATTCGCACCACAAGATGCTGCACGCGGATAAAGTCCAGAAGCCGGCAGATCCCAACCCAATAGAATCAATCAACTCCGCCTGGACGTCGAACAAGCAGTCATATTTGAAGATAGTTCCAGTCAAAGCGTCTGGACCTAAAGGCACCATCGACACCTTCGCGCTGCTGGACGACGGGTCAACGGTCACTCTCATCGACTAGAGCATAGCCAACGACATTGGAGCCCAAGGACCCGTCGATCCCCTGCACATAGAAGCGATCCACGCCATGAAGACAGCTGAATCGGAATCAAGAAGAGTCAACTTCACAATAGAAGGTCCGAATAGAACAGAACAGAAGATTCAAGCCAGAACGATGAAGAATCTCAAGGTATCGCCACAAAGAGTTTCCAAGGATCAAGTCAACAAATGTCGACATCTAAGAGACATCGGTGAAGTACTGTGCTACGAAAATGCCAGACCTCTAATACTCATCGGTCAAGACAACTGGCACCTTCTCATCTCATCGAAGATCAGGAAAGGGAACGCAAAGCAACCAGTGGCATCTCTCACGCCACTAGGCTGGGTGCTGCACGGGACTCATACCCGTACACTCGGACGCAACATAGACTACGTATCCCACATAGCTGAGGTGCCAGCCGAGGAGAACTTAGAGGATCTGATGAGACAGTATTTCGCCATGGATGGACTCTGCCTCAATCCTAGAAGACCAAAGACAGATCCAGATGAGCAAGCCTTACGTATCTTAGAAGAAAATACAGTCCACACAGAAGAAGGAAGATACGAGACAGCTCTACTATGGCGCAATGACGACATCGTTCTACCGAACAACTACGAATCATCGCTCAACCGACTCTTCGGCATAGAAAAGAAATTAGATCGCAACGCAGCACTGAAGGAGAAATACAACGAACAAATGGAAGCCTTAATATATAAGGGATACGCCGAGCCTGCCCCTATAGAGAAGACTCCAAATAGGACCTGGTACCTCCCACACTTCGCCGTGATCAATCCAATGAAACCGGATAAACTGCGGGTGGTACATGATGCAGCAGCCAAGACGAAAGGAGTCTCCCTCAATCATATGCTGCTCAAGGGACCAGACCTTCTACAGTCTCTTCCTGGAGTAGTGATGAGATTTCGTCAACATCAAATAGCAGTGACGGCGGACATCAAAGAAATGTTCATGCAGGTTAAGCTTCGAGTACAAGATCGAGATGCCCTGAGATACTTATGGCGAAAGGATAGACGAGATGATCAACCTCCTGAAGAATATAGAATGACATCTCTCATCTTTGGTGCATCCAGCTCACCATCGACAGCGATCTTCGTGAAAAACTTGAACGCCAAGAAGCACGAGAAATCTCAGCCCGAGGCAGCAGCTGCAATAATAGAGAAGCACTACGTAGATGACTACCTAGACAGCTTCAAGAACACAGAGGATGCAGTGCGCATAGCTACAGGCGTACGCGATATACATAGACAAGCCTGCTACGAGTTAAAACAATGGAAGTCAAACTCGCCGCAACTACTAGAAGCCGTGGGCGAAGAGAACTCAGATCAAGATAGAGAGATTTACAAGTCCGAGGAACAGTCAGAACGGGTCTTGGGTTTGATTTGGAAGCCGTACACAGATGAACTCACCTTCAACCTGAACCTAGCAAGACTCCCGCCGTCACTCATTGAAGGGAAAACGCCAACAAAGAGAGAAGCCCTGAGAATAGTCATGTCTCTATTCGATCCACTCGGTTTTGCATCGCCGGTTACGATCAGAGCGAAACAGATACTCCAAGAAGTTTGGCGCCGAGGGACGGCATGGGATGAAGAGATAGCTGAAGACCTAGCTGAGCAATGGAAGAACTGGATGACGCATCTGAGAAGCCTGAGCAATTTAGCCATACCCAGGAGGTATCTACAGTATAGCGACGCTACAACGCTCCAGCTTCACGTGTTCACCGATGCAAGCGAATCAGCCTACTCAGCGGTCCTCTACTGGAGAGCTACATCGCCGAACAATGAAGTCAACGTCTCGCTCATCATGGCCAAAGCTAAGGTGGCGCCACTGAAACTCACTTCGATCCCACGTCTAGAGCTTCAAGCCGCCGTAATGGGCACGCGCCTAGCGGAAGCCGTCATAGAAGAGCACGAAAGAAAACCAGACTCCAAGACATTCTGGACTGATAGCAAGACAGTTCTCACCTGGATCAAGACTGGATCACGATCCTACAAGCCCTACGTAGCTCATCGACTCGCAGCAATAGAAGACGTCGCGACAGTCAACGAATGGCGATGGGTGCCCACGAAGACGAACGTGGCGGACGATGCGACGAGAGATGTACCTATAGCATTTAATAAAGAACATAGATGGTACAAGGGCCCGGAATTCCTGCACATGACCGAGAAATCTTGGCCAACAGAAACGACAGCGTCGCCGACGACAATAGAGCCCACAGGAGAAGAGCGAACTCATCACATCGCCGTCATCAACCAACAGAAGCTTTCTGAAGCCCTTCCAGACGTTACGAGATTCTCCAACTGGGAAAGACTCCGCTTCACGACAGCCAGAGTTCTACAGTTCATACAACTCTGTAGAACTAACAAGCAGAGAGTCAACTACAAACGGACTAAGAAGAATACAATAGCAGACCCAGATTGGAGAAGAGTAGCTAAAAAAGCTATACCGAAACAGCTTTCCCTACAGAAAGTAAATAGAGAACAGAAGAAAGCCCTTCCAATCCCCGCAGAACTCCTCAAGAAAGCTGAACGACTACTCATGCGATCGGCCCAGGAAGACTCATTTCAGAATGAGATAGAAAATTTGAAGAAAGAGAAGCCGATACATAGTGAAAGTCGTTTGAAGCAGCTGAGCGTCGAATACATTGATAGAGTCTTACGACTTCGAAGCCGTATCCAAGCTACAGAACTAGTATCTGAAGACTTCAAGAGTCCGATGATACTTGATGGGGGCCACCCTATAGTCAAGCTCTGGATCGTAGCTATACATAAACAGCGACATCACGCCGGAGTCGAGGCAACAGTCAACGAGTGCCGACAACAGTACTGGATCCTGCGCCTACGCCCCACGACTCGCTCGCTTCTGCGCATGTGCCTACACTGCAGAATGAAGACTCGGGTACCGCCATACCCAAGAACAGGTGACCTGCCGCCATGTCGCTTAGCACATCATAAGCGACCCTTCACCTACACGGGGGTGGACTACTTTGGTCCGCTCACAGTCACAGTGGGACGTAATCATCAGAAGCGTTACGTCGCTATATTTACTTGCCTGACGACAAGAGCGATCCATCTAGAGATAGCAGCTTCGCTCAGCACCGATTCGGCAATAATGGCCCTTCGCCGAATGATAGCGCGACGAGGACGACCAGCACAGATATGGTCTGACAATGGGACCAATCTACGAGGAGCGGACAAAGAGCTACGACGAGCAATCGACGAAGCAACAGCGGAGGAAGCGGCAAAGAAGACGATAGCCTGGCGATTCATCCCACCTGGAGCGCCATTTATGGGAGGAGCATGGGAGAGAATGGTACGTTCAGTGAAGACAGCACTCGAAGCCACTCTTCACGAACGTTACCCAACGGAAGAAGTTCTCTCCACGCTGCTGGCGGAAGTCGAGTATACTGTCAATAGTCGTCCGTTGACTCACGTATCGGTCAGCGAAGAAGATCCCGAGGCCCTAACACCCAATCACTTCTTGCTCGGAGGGCCGGGACAAGTACCTACGCCGGGAGAATTCAACGAACGAGATACGATTACAAGGACAAGCTGGCGCGCCGCCCAAAGACTCGCTGATGTCTTCTGGGCCAGATGGCTCAGAGAGTACCTCCCAGAACTACAGAAACGACGAGAGCCACACGGCAAGGGTCCAAACGTCAAAGTCGGTGACCTAGTACAACTCATAGACGCCAACCTGCCGCGCAACGTTTGGATCCGAGGAAGAGTAGCAGCCGTGTACCCTGGACCGGATAGCGTCGTGCGGACAGTCGACGTGTCTACGAAGGGAGGAGTTCTGCGGAGGCCGGTGCGAAAACTAGTGATCCTGCCGATCGACGACGTCGCCCTACACCGAGTTGCTGCAACACGGTCGCACGGCGGGAGAAATGTGCAGGACGACGCATGGATAGATTATACTCGTAGTTATAACGTAGCTAATAGTTAAAAAGTTATATTTTTAAGTTAATCACCATTTGTTTCGTAGTTAAGATTTATAGTTGCTTTATAGATATTTAAATAAATAAAGTTCTAAATACCTTATAGGGATAGGTAGGTAGGTATATAGATGTCATACAAAGCGTGTCATAGAAAATAGTAAATAGGAAAACTCGCGCAAACGTATCAAAATAGTGTTAAAATAATGTGATAGAAATAGGTACATCATATTGAAATAGCCGACCCAGAAGTGTTGAAAATGTATAGGAAAAATAAAGCTCTCTGATTGGCTAAAATTCCTCGCTTCCTATTGGTCCGCCAATCAGAGAGCAGCTTTATCTGGGCAATATTTTGTATAAATATTGAGCGATATGTAGCGACTGGCATTCAGTCCAGTAGCAGCCTAGCAGTAAGGAACAAGAAGAAAATAAAGAAAGAAAAAACTGAATGGTGTTTCAAGCTCTCAAATCCCAGCGCAAGGAATGTATGGAATCCTGTACAAAATGTGTCATAATAATATCAATTATGCCATTGTCAAGTGTCTAAATTATTTATAGTAGGTATGTTACAAAATCGTATCTTGTCGTTAGTAATTTGTTATTTTTCTTTCAACTACGTAGTAATATTATCATTAATCACTACAAAACCGATCACAAAGGACGTATTTTTTGCTTAGAACCAAAACAGTGCAGTAATGTTATATGAAATCTCATTATTGCACTGTTTTTAATTATTGCACTGTTTTTTTACTTTTTATTTAGATATAAATCGACCACAGAGGTTTAATATCTCCCATTGAGTTTAATATAAAATGTTTGCATTAGTTCAAAAAGATACTGGCTGATAATAAAAATCGGCGGAATAAAACCGGCTTGGTGAAAAAAAATAACAAATGGCGCGCATTTTGTATCATTGTAAAACTTTGATTCTTCATATTTTTAGTTTGACTCAAACTAAAAGTATATTTTATCACAGTAGATTGGTAGTTGAAAGAAAAGTAAATTACGCACCTTGCTAAAGAGAGTAATTAATGCACTCGTGTTAATTCACCAACATAACACTCGTGCATTAATAACCCACTTTGCGCTCGGTGCAACAATCTACTATTATATAAAATGGTGCCTTTCATATAAAATAACTACGGACTATTTTTGCTCGAATGACAAAGGAACTCAAAGCTTTTATTACACTTATTCACACCCGAGTCAATAACTTTAGTTCTATTTGAATAAAAAAACAAAATTACTTATAAATCCGGAAATAACTCGAGAAAAATAATTAATATAAGAGAGCAATGTTTGCTTCACAAGACGGCCAAAAATAATCTCTTTTGTAATCGCTATGGTATGATGTCAAGCCTTTAGAGTCAGTCACTGACTACATACGATCTGACTTATAGTATTATGATAGTGGATTTATTTAACACTGACAAACATAGTACAGGTAAACTTTTCCTCACAAGATTATGAACTCATCTGATGGAAGCATGAGGTTCATGAGACGGAGGCGTGCGTCCGTTCCCCGGTCTGATTGGTGGAAGGATGACTCGTCATGTAGCACTTAAAGAGGTAAGTCTTTAATCCCCATTTATCTTGTTTTCAAGTGTTCTACTTAAATAACAAAGTCTGTTTTGGAATCCACTACAATTCTACAAATGCTTGCAGACTTTATTGTTTGTTGATTTTTGTTTGATGTAAATGCCAGGTTGGTCCCGTTCCGACTGTGCCTCGCACACACGTACACCCAATAATGGCAACCCTGGCAAAACAGTAGTTTTATTCAATATTAGCACAATGAACACTTTAAATAGATTTAAGCTAGGTGAGCTTAGGTGCCGATTGCTTTTAATTACCGTTGATCTGCGAGTAGTCTAGCTTGTTTAACACCGTTTTTGTTGAGTTGGCGATTTACATGACTACTAACCGTATGTCCACTGTCCAGGCTTGGTCTAGACCATTTAGTAGCCAATTCCTCCTAACCAGGCGAGAATTGACAAGAAACTTGTCTTGGTTTTCGCTTGTTTGTATGATCCTTATTATAACTAGCTTTATTATTATTATCAAGCACTTACAGTAAGTACTTCTAATCAGGCTGGTGATAGGTTAGTTTTGCTAGCAATTTCATCTAAGCCAGGATGATAACGACACAATACATCTTCTTACGATTGCAATCGCTCACCATGTGGCCATAAATCAAACCACAATCCTACGGTAGCTAGATTGCAGGCACAAAGCCGATCGACGCTGTTTCTTCAACATTACATTTTATATTTATAAAATTACATTTTATAAACCTGACTAGACGACCAGGACGCTGACCGCGATAATTTACAATAATTTACGACAAAGCCTAACTACTACCAATAAGTATATAACACATTTTTTCTTCTTCTTTGTTTAGGGCATGTGACATAATAATGTTAGTTTTACGGTTTTGCCAGTGTCAAGTGTGTTTGTTTTTAGTCAATTTGTTTGTTAAAGTCTTGGTCGCTGGTCAATTGTCAATTCTAGACGTCACGCGGAATGACTGTCTAAAATTTTCTTGGGATTCCACGTCGTTCAAATCAAATTGCACCATAATACACTGTTAATTCAATTGTTCATACTTGTCACATGTAGTCACAACTTATTCATTAAAACTCCGCTAAGATTACTGAATAAAACATGCAATAAAAGAAATATTAAATTAGCAGAGCTATGTTACTTCATGAAATGACAAACGAAGAATCAACGCACATTTCGTATAGCACTATAAATCATTTTAACCGCGTATTGTTTTAGTATCTCTGTCAAACCAACGATTTTGATTTTCCGAACCGAAGACCAAACCGTTCCGTTTCAATGGTATTTTTTTTAATTTTTGAAGTGATAACTTCTTATGGGAGGGTAAAGCGCTTTGTTACGTAATGCGTTACGGCACCAGTCTGTCTGGCTTCCCTTTCTCTCACGCATACGGCAGCGGTAGGCAGGCTCCTCCTCTCGAACTCTAACCCACAGCGCTAGTTAGATTAGTTTAAGTTATCACTTCTGTCGGGCGCCCCGAGACGCACACGTTATAATACAATTAGATTTATTTACAGAAATGTATCTACAGAATTATATAAAATAATATAAAACACATGTGAAACATTTGAGCTATCTAAATAAATGGTATATACGTTGACAGATAGATTTATTTGATTGTAAACGGGATATTTTTAAATGCACATCTGTATAAATTTTCAGCACACTAGGTAACTCCACTAATTAACTAAATGCATACCAGAAAAATGAATGCTGTGCTAAAAAACCAATTGATTAACTACACATGTCCTACAATTGGTTAGGTTATGTTAGAGTATAGAAAACAACACGCAAGGCGAGCGAGCGAAGCGAGCGTGCAGCGGCCGCCGAAGCGCCAGAAGAATAATACAAGGTCACGGTAGGAGCATAAGAGTTCTGCAAATACCATTAAACAGTATATATAATTTGATTTATTTAGTGTGCATAACTTGTGTGCAAGTCAGTATTTTTGGTTTAACTTTGAAATGTTTTGTTCGAAAAAAGGGAATACACAGATATCGATTTAATTACATGCCATTGTAAACCACCCAGACTAACGCACGAGTCTATCACATCATGTTTTATATTCGAAAAGTACTATTATAGATAGATAGATAGATTAATACCCTAAGCGGGATATTTGCCTAGGTTTATTGGTTGTGATGGTTTTTCGATGTTTAAATTAAATTTACTTACATGTAACTGTACTGTACTTACTGTTATATGTTGGTAAATGAATTTAATGATACCTACATATAAACTATAAGTGTGCGAAATTTCATACTCATCCGTCCGCGCAATTTTCGTAAAAAGGGCTACAAAGTTTTTGCTTCATGTATTAATATATAGATAAGATAATAATTTAAACGGATTAACCAATTACACTAGGTTATTCATTACATTTATTTATAACAAAGGATAATAATAACATTGAAAGAAAATGTACAATTATACAATGTACATGTGAAACAGTTAAGCTATATAAGGACCGTTTCAAACGATCTATAGATAGTTCAACTGATCCAGATCACTGCTAGTGGGCAACGTTTCCATGAAACTGGCGGCACTACCACGTTGAATTGCAATGCTAATACGCTTGGCCAGATAGGAGCCACCTTTAGAGTCATGCATTGTTTTTACTAGACGTCTTAAAATCATTTTGAAAACGCGGTTAGCTCCTGTTTCCCACAGGCCCAGGGTCTCGACTCCAAAAGGCACAAATATGTAGGACTTATCTAGGTCCTCGGCACCTTCAGCCGCCGCACGACCTCTAACGGAAGTCCCCGATAGATGGCATACGGTAAGGATGACGCTGGTATGTGCTCGATGAATGACATGGTGGCCCTAGAACACGTACAGACCATGCTGGATGACCGCTGTAGGTACTTCACTGGCACTGACGAAGGGCGCATCACCGCACACCCAACCGCAGACAAATTGCATCTCAAAATGTTGTAGGATCTAATGTTAAATGATGGTAGTGCTTGTAACTAATGTCCTGACTTTCATTTTGAAACAGCTAGGAGACGGGCGCGATCTTTACGATACGGAGCTTGAACATGTTTCCAACAGATGATTCCACGTAAGTTCACATATTATTAAGTTATACAACTTGTGTAAATGTTTATATTAAGTTAATTACTGCCTCATATGAACATCCTAGATGTACTTAAGTATTAAGATACATTTGTGTGTATTTGTGTTTTTGACATCGACATTCCAAGCCTTACGACATGCAATTTGGACATCGAAATTAATTAGGAATTCCACTTCTCATCTAACAATTCATTATTTTAATGAACCCCAAATTGTTTATTGTATCAGTTGTATTATATAAAACACATCGACATGTTTACCCTTTGTGTTCATATAAGTTATACAACTTGTGTACCTAAATGTTTATATTAATTACTGCCTCATATGAACATCCTAGATGTACTTAAGTATTAAGATACATTTGTATGTATTTGTGTTTTTGACATCGACATTCCAAGCCTTACGACATGCAATTTGGACGTCGAAATTAATTAGGAATTCTACTTCTCATCTATTAATTTATTATTGTAATGAACCCCAAATTGTTTATTGTATCAGACGTATTATATAAAACACATCGACATGTGTACCCTTTGTGTTCATACAAGCAGTTGGGAAAAGAAAGCAAGTTGGTATGTTTTGGGAACCGTTACAATTGTAGAACAAATAGTTATCTGCTAGTTTTATTTTGTCAACTTATTGTGTCCTACACAAGTGTAAAAAACTATAAGCAAAATAAAACGGTTGACATACAATGGAAGAAATTGATGATTCGTGGTATGATAAAGTAAGTGTGTACAAAAGTGCAGGAGCTGCCAGTCTACGCAAGTCTAACATACACATACCTACCAAAGGTGTAGGTGCTGCCAGTATACGCAAATCCAACATACAGATACCTACCAAAGGTGTAGATGCTGCCAGTCTACGCAAATCCAACATACACATACCTACCAAAGGTGTAGATACTGCCAGTCTACGCAAATCCAACATACACATACCTACCAAAGATTTAGGAGCTGCCAGTCTACGCAAATCCAACATACACATACCTATACCTACCAAAGGTGTATTAGCTGCCAGTCTACCAAGTCCAACATACACATACCTATCAAAGGTGTAGGTGCTTCGCTATTAGGACTTGCGCTAAATTGTCTATGGTTGAGGAAAAAAATATTATCAGCAAGTTGGTAGTCCACCTTGCCGACGAGTTTGAATTAGTAATCCTCTTAAACGCTTCAGTCAGTCATGACGGGGCTCCACCATCATTTCCAACCCGACTCGACCCGACACTTCATTTTCAAAACCTGGTGCGAACCGTGAACTCGAGCGGCAACGAGCGGACCGCCGGCGCCGAGCAAACTCACCCTGATGATAATTCTCTACATTAGTCTAGATGAATCGAAACAGTGTCGGTGCCTCCATCGACAAAATAATACGTAAGTTAAACCCGTGTTTATCAAAATTTACCTACTCACTCTGGTGAGGTCTCTCATCTTATCTTATCACATGGGTTCTTATCATGCAACTCGGCCCTTCACTAGCTAGACTTAACCATCTGGGCACGCATCCATCTGGTGCCGAGGACCAACTGGATTATTTATACCATTTTTGATTATCTTAGCCTCAGGGGCTCCTTTTGTGCACATGTCATTAATCTTCGAAGTTTTTTAGTTTTACGAAACATGGTGAGGAAACCCTCACGATAATTTCCTTCATATAATCAATAAATAAATATTGGTGGACAATGCACACAACACCATCTAGCCCCAAACTAAGCATATTATGGTGACCAGATGACTGATAGAATACTTATAGATTTTTAAATACATAATTATGATACTTTATAACAGCCAGACACAGAACAAACACCTATGTTCTTCACACAAATGTTTATCCTGGGAAGGAATCGAACCCTCAACCTACAGAATACTGGTATAGCGCAAATAAATATTGCGACCAGAAAAAACAATTGGTGCATGGCATTTGAACCCACAACATTAGGCTACTACCACTAGACCACTAGTGCTCTATGTGTGCTCTATATGTACCCCTGATCCTCATGGACCGTGTCTCCAAACTGACCAAATTGTATAACCCCGATCGAGATATACACATACTTACGCCCTTTGAGGGACTCCGCTGATGTTGCTGCGGATTTTATTGGCTGGAATATAAAGTTTATTTCCCACTTCTCTGTACCTTGATGGACCTACATTAAACCAAAAAGTTTTTATTACGGAATTTGATTGAATTGACAATACATACTTCATGACAGTGAAGTTTGAGAACAGCAGTGTGGGTTTTGTTTACAAAATACTTAGTGATCTTTCGTGAAGTGAATTTAAATTGAGACTCTTTTCGGATGTTAAATGGAATGTGAGGAGCACTCGGCAGTTATTAGACTAGACCACGACGACACATCAAAGTCAATATGTGAGTTTTTCTTTATTTTTATCATTATCTACGAACTGATAATACTATAGCAGCATTGTGCGATTTAGAAGACGTTCCTAAAACCCTTTTGTTTTTTTACTGAAAAAGGTTAAAAAGCGACAGGTCGAGATAGCGATAACTGCAAAATCTTATTAGAGAAGCCATTACTTACCTGTCGCCCAACCACAGACGATAAAACTCTTTTATCCGATATATTAACATACAAAAAAGTGTTTTTGACAGGTGATCGTGCAATTCTCGCCTTTTGCTAAATAAATATATATAAGTGGACAACCAACAGAACACCATCTAGTCCTATTTAAATTAAGCATAGTCTGTACTATGGAAACAAAATGACTGATAAAATACTTACCTATATATTTTTGATATTTTATAATAGCTGGACTCAGAACAAACATTGATGTCCATCACACAAATGTTTGGGAATCGAACCCTCTATACTACAGCGTAAAAGGCGAGCTACTGCTGAGCTAAGAGCCCAGTCGTCAGTTGTCGTGAGCTATGTAATAGGGCTGCGGATTTTTTTGCTTTACTTAGGGTAGGCACAGGTACAAACAGGATGTTATTATTGTGTGGCTAGGTGCCTACTTCCGACTACTACCTTTGAATCCTGAGTTTATGAAGGTGGCAAGAGGCCTAAGATTCGTCCTATTTGTGTCTTATATAAAGAGGTGGCACTATTTTAAATTAAACAGTTCTTCTTTTTATCGTGTCACTAGTTATTTCTAACTAGTAATTTAAACAGTGATTAACGTTTGACAGAAGATGAGAGAGGTTTAATAGTACATTGTTACCTTAGGGCTAAAAGTAACTTATTTAGTCCCAAGACGGGGTTTGGCTAATAGTTCGAGGAGGGACTAAATAAGTCTTTCACCCGAGGTAAACTCTGTGCTTTTCATTACGAATACAAGGAAAGTAAAAATAAAAACATGCATGAATTAGCTAAAGAAAAAATGTGTGTATTTTATTATACACAAATCAACAACTTTGGTGAGATATTTATAAAAAGTTTAAGTATGGTAAAATTAGAGCAATTAGTTATAGTAGGGGAGCCCAAGAAGCTAAATAGGGATTGACTCGAGCGTCGTGGGGACCTATTGGATTGTGAAGGTTTAGATACTAAAAGGAAAAAATAGTTTATTTGATATTTACTGGTGCGTGCGTGCGGTGCGTGTACAGGTTTTTAAAAATGTAAAACAACAGTCACAAAGAAATACTCGAGCCATTATGATATTAATAGTGTAATAAAATATTAATATTAACCTTCCGGTTTGCATGGTGGCGGTGGCAGTACGAAGGGTTCATCATATCATATTCATCATAACGCGCGCTTTTTTTAACGATCGATTTTTACCTAGACGTTCGACCCTATATAAAGGGCTCAGGTATGGTGGGAGTACTTCACAATGTTCAAGGTGCCCTTATGTTATTCTGCCGCGCTCGAGTTCATCCCAAAATCCCCGCTTGGGCTCCTCTACTATTATAGTTAGTAAAAGGTTTTTTTTCGGGTTTGTTAATATTTGATATTTTCTGGGAAACTTAAGTTTCTGCAGTATAAACTTAAGTTTCCCAATTCTTGGGTGTATGTTGGGGACATAGATATTTGCCTATTTTCTTCAGCTGTAACAGCAATGTTTTGGATTGTACCGAATAATCTTTTAAGTGCTTGGTTGTAGAGAGTGCAGTGGAATGCAGATTTATTATTTCTGTTGACAGCTGTCAGTTGAAAACGATTCTACCATTTCATTCATTCTGATTTCTTGTGATTCTGATTCATTCTGAAAAGTAGAAACTACTTTCAACCCGCTGCTCGTCAGGCAACTTCAGGCTTATTTTTCGAATAGGTATAAGTCCAAGTTTTCATAAATAATGAAAAAGTTAATTGAATAAAAACGAGTTTCACAAAACAGGTGCATGTGCATGAGGCTCTCATACATCTTGTAGTTTATTGGCCAGTTGACGATGGATTTTTAATTTAATTACGTTTTAAAAACTAAAAAGACAACCGTCTTCATGATATTTTGCATATCAAAATTCCATCCAAACGGATGACATATTTTTTACAGCTACTGAACCGATTATTATAAAATGTTGTATGGGACCAATCGGATAGTATATACTTGCACATGAAATCAGATTTTTTCAAATCGGTTCATAAATTTCACTTGCAAAACTTTCGTGATTTGTACTATACATTTTGACAAACACGGGCTTTACTCACGTATTATTTTGTCGATGGAGGCACCGACATTGTTTCGATTCATCTAGAGAATCTTCATCAGGGTGACTTTGATCCGCGGTCCGCTCGTTGCCGCTCGATTTCGTACGGTTCAAAAATGACGGAGTTACGAGGTAACAAACATAAATTTTACTGTCGCTTTTTCGTTTCATCGACTAATCACAACGATGCTAAAGAAGTTTTCACTTTAAAAAAAGTCCTCCTTTTTTGAAGTCTGTTGAAAAAAGGAGTTTTCAACGACTAGGTAAGTAATTACGTAGGTACTGTGATGTTCTCACTGTAGTATAATGTAATTCAAAAGAATTACCGTTAACACTTGATTTCTCAATATTATATTGTTTTTGATCATATGAAGATCTGATATCAAATATCAAGTGGGGAGATTATTGACGTCAATCAAATACTTGCACTAAGCACATAAGTACCTAGATTATAATCTCGGACGAAACATCTTTAGTAAAATATATTTTAGCTGTAGTTTACCTACTTACCTACCTACTGGTCTTTTTATCCTTTCCTTAGATAATAAGATTCAAAATCCATTAATTCAGCGGACTTCGTGGGTCCGGGTGTTTCTATGTAGGTATAATAAATAAATAAATAAATAATGCCGGACATTTCACACAGCATCATCTGGCTCCAAAGTAAGCAGAGCTTGTTTTATGATATGATACTTTAAAGCGTTGCGTTAAAGTATATTTGGTCCTTGTCATTCTAATGTTAATAAAGAGAGATAGAGACAGATTTAAACAACACATTAACTAGTGTTTCATTATAGGATAGACTCGAAATCTTTAAGTAATGGAATCCATGCTTATACATACCTACTTATTATACATTCAAGATTGTCTGTCTGTTTGTTTTTGTTACCTCAGTGACGCAGTGGGCCAAAGCCCGGCTGAGACGCAGAAGGTTGCGGGTTTGATTACCGCCGCGAGACAAATGTTTGTATGATCTGCAAGTATTTGGCTCATGTCTTGGTGTTTCTATCTATAATATGTATGTATAAAGTACATAAGTAGTATATCAGCCATGTGGTACCCATAACACAAGATCTGCTTACTTTGGGGCCTGATAATAATGCTGTGTGAAATGTCCGGCATTATTTATTAATTAGAACGGCACTACCAATTACTCAAATCAACCAAAAAATTAAATAGAAAGCAAAGAAAACATCTATTTATTTATTTATTAACCTTGGATCTTGATGAAATTTGGTAAGGAGGTAGATTGTATCTTTGGGTAGGATATAGGCTAGTTTTTACGTAGGTACTTGCGCGTGAAGCTACGAGCAGAAGCTTGTTGATAATACGATTCCAAATTCAATCATTCACTGTACTCAGTGAACCGCAGACTCCACCTTTATATACCTAGGTACATCCTCAACCAATTAAGATAATACATCTTCAAGTAATGAAATAAGCACATAAAGAGGTAGGTTCTTTTACTTGTAGAACCACAAAAGCATTACCCGGTACTTTATAGTCCAGTACCGGTATTTGAAGGTCGTCTGCGGCCATCAGCGGACTCGAAAAAATACATATGTATTTACAATGGACTAAGTGGTAGGTAATACCCACACAACAATTTATTAATTTAAGCATTATAATCGGATATACGTTGTTACTACGTCCAGCCATACAGCCTGTAAAAAAGATTGTGGTCACAGTCACCCGAACATCTGCCAAGTGCAAGTCGGAGTATAAACTCTCATGATCGATATAGTGCATTCGTACAAAGGAGATTTTAACAAAATATACGCCTTCAAGATTTTTTTAAAATAAACGTGTAAAAAAACCACACAAGTTACTGATGTCTGTGCACCAAGCGAATAGTCATATTTTTTTTCCAATACAAGTGTACATGTGCCAAAAAGAAACGAATTAATATGTTGGCAAAATTTAACATAACGTGTTAGCGTATCGTCTATGATGACTAAGTTCTTCGCTGCGTTCTAGTTACCTATAATATCACGGTATAACTTCTGATAGGAGGGTAAACAGCTTCGTTACGTAACGCGTTACGGCGCCAGTTTGAAGATAGAGTCTTACACAGATAACAGAATGTTTCTTATTTATTTGTAAATAAATTTAAGTATTGGTGGACAATGCACATCATACCATGTATCCCCAAAGTAAGCAAAGCTTGTGTTAGACCTAGCGCGCACTGCGAATTATTTCGCGCTATTCTGTGGTAAATGTAATCAGACGTAGGCGCATGCACGAGCGTAAAAAAAACCGCATTGAAAAAGACATACTTCAGAATAGACTTAGAATAGCGCGAACAAATTCGCAGTGCGCGCTAGGTCTTATGGTGACCAGTGACTACTCGTATGTAATTCTGATACTATCAAAATATTGATACTAACAGCTTTTAATTATTATAATATGTGTATTGGTATTACGGAAAGTTGATGTTGATTATTATAACTGTCATAAGAACAGAAACGGACATTTACACAGCATCATCTGGCCCCAAAGTAAGCAGCGGTTGTGTGGTATTTACCAGATGACTGGTATACTATTTACATATATATTTTAGTAAATACATACATAATTAAACATAGAAACACCCAGACACGAGACAAATACTTGCAGATAATAGAAACATTATTCTCGCAGCCGGGAAACAAACGTACGTGATGCTAATCCACGGAATAATGCCTGTTGCTTATCGAAACTGATAGACATTGATTGTATAAGAGTTCCATAATCACCATGCATACTTTATAACACCCAGACACAGAACAAATATCTATGTCCTTCACACAAAAGTCCATCCTGGGAGGGAATCGTACACTAAACTACAGCGCATAAGACAGAGCTACTACCAACAGAGCTGATCAGTATAGTTATATTAAATTCACGTTATTTTTTATGACATAAGAATGATATATCTTTTAGAATTAGCCAAATCGGAGCATTACTTACGAAGATATTAAGTAATAAACATTATGCCGTTTCTGCCTGTAAAATCAATGTACGCGGGTGCGTGTGACGTAACTGCGACGGTCCTCTTACTTCACGATACGACGGACCGTTCCTGTGACGTCACAGCTACCGCGGCAGCCACTCTGTGAACTTCGCTAGTAATTTCGTCATAACTTCGTAATTTTTTGTCTTTGAACAAACATTTTTGCACTGTATGTTAGTAAGTACCTAGGTACATTAGATACTATAAAATTGGATTTGTTTCATTCAAGTTTCCACGGCCTGATTAAAACCGGTTCATTTAAGAATGCCATGAAGATTACTTACCTACCTAATTAGCTACGCTTAATATAAAAAGTTATTTATAGGTACAGAATTTCTGAAATCATAATGAAACCCGTTATTTACAATCCTCGTAGTATATGAAACGACTACAAAATTATTTTGATTTTTCTTGCGTGTCCGTTTTAAGAGTTTTGTAGGTAAGATGTAAAGTCAAACACAAAGTCAAAAGATATTTATCCAATACAATCACAAAGATCACTTAGAAACGTCTTACATAAGTAAGTACTAGGTGAATTTAGGTGCCCATTCCTCCTAACCCATGTGCGAGAAAAACTGGCAAGAAACTCGTCCTGGTCCTAGCTGTTTAACATGGTCTTATAGCTACCTTAACTACGAAAAACGAATACAAGAGTGTATATACATTTCAAATGTGTCGGTTAACTGTCTGAGGGCAGAGCAACATGAGGCCATGCATTGTTATCAATAATATAGTTATTTTATATTATAATACGCTTTCTCCAAAAGACTACCCTTTATGTAAGCTTTAAATTTCTTAATATATATAGTTTAGTTGCATTTTCAGAAAGCTTATTATAGAAGCGCGCCGTGTTCCCCATAAATGACTTATTTACTTTTTCTAGTCGAAACCTAGGGATGTTATAATTTATTTCTGTTCCTACTATTGTTTCTATGAAGATCACTATTTTGCTGAAACCCATGTCTATTTTTATGAGTGTAGAACAAAATTTCATTTATATATTGTGAAGCTATTGTGAGAATATTAATTTCTTTGAATATATCTCTCAAAGACTCTCGCCGTTTCATTGCCCTTCTTTGAATAAGAAATATTTTTTCAATATCAGCTGCTTTTCCTAAGAATTATACCCTAGGAATGATCGTTTTGAACCCTACTATATCACAACAGCATCGAAACTAATTTAATATGCCATGTATACCTGTTACCCGCGGCTTCGTCCGCAAAGATCCATCAATATAACATGTTCATTTTGAAATCATCACTTAACGGATGATATTCTCCTTGATATTTAATGATATGCTGGTATTGTCAATTTTTTTTTCACCTAAATCTTCATCACTTTCCAATTCATAAAATAAAAAAACTGAAAATGTCTATGGAGTACAAAAAGTACATAAACACCTCAGACAGAGTAAATCCTCGGTCTGAGCGAAACACATGTAAACTTGATATGTTATTTGGGTGTATTGATAGGTTTTAAAACCAGTAGGTGATCCGATTTTATACTATCTTACATCACCCCTTCTATTGTTTTAAAAAAAAAGGTCCATGTCCGTCTTTGGAATGCAATCTATATCCACGCCAAATTTATCGAAATCAGTTCAGCAGTTTGGGCGTGAAAAGGTAACATAGGTCCAGACAGATAGACATAATTAATTTCACATTTATAATATTAGTATGGATAATACACCTAGCAGTCAAACGATAGGATTCTATGTGTGTGCGCGAGGTTATGTCTGTGTGTGGGCATCAGAAACTATGAGTAGTACCTCTACTCCTACATCCCTCCACATGAAATAAAAGTGTAAAAATGATTTATTCAAAACAATGTACAATGTGGGCAGATTCTAATCCATCACCCTTCTTGTAACATGCCTTTTTTTCTCTTCGCATGATATACCTGATATACTCATTCCGTATCTTATCTATCCTCGTCATTCCATCTACGTCGCATGCACTTTTTCATACATCTCTTTGGTCACCCAAGGTTTGCATACATTGCAACAGGTCTAATGATCGCATTGTAGATTTAGCCCTTGAGCTGGACAACACACGTTGTTTCTGTGCCCTGTCGCCATTGATGTCCAATTAATTCTGTTTTTGAAGACTCTGTCACTTTTGCTTTCGTTTTAGAAAATTGCAGATTTATTAAGTACTTACTAAAAAAAAAGTCTTGGCTTTAAAAATATTTACCGAACTTTGTGGAGGTTTGCACAAAAGGTTACATAGGTTTACATAATAATAATAATAACAAAATAATGCCGAACATTTCACACAGCATCATCTGGCCCCAAAGTAAGCCGAGCTTGTGTTATGGGTACCACATGACTGATATACTACTTACATACTTTTGTTTTTACATATAAGTATTTTTGATGTATCTCTGAGCTCAATGGTGCCCGAGAGTTTAAAGTGTTGACAAGTCAAAGGAAAGACTACATTCTTCTTCTTCTTCTTATCATGTCACTAGTTATTTCTAACCAGTGTGGTGAAAGGGTTAACGTGCGCCACAGAGGCTCCTTTCGTGCACTTAGGTAAGCCTTAATGTACGCTCTCGACCTTGCTGACAGGACCCGCAGGAAAGACGAATCAGTACATGCGGTGTCGATTCAGTTGCAGGTCAATAACGGCTGGCACCGAGCCGGGCTTGTTTTAAGTTTTCCTTCTCTTCTGTTAGTCAGCAGGGGGACTAATCCCCAATAATTTGAAGACTATCGCAGTCGTCTCCATCATCAGTCTCAAAGCAGCACTACATTCTAAAACCGCCGGTATACCTCTAAACATAGCGCTATAAAATAGAAATATCCGTTCTTTCACACAAAAAAGCATAAATTCCGGTTTTTCGCGATATTGTTCACATGACAAAAGTGACAACCTTTAAATTGGGATGGGATGGGTTTGTGGATGGGACAAAATTACCTTGCCCTTCCTGGTTTAGCCAGATAATAGACTTATCGGATCTTTATCTCTATATATTTGATTCAATTTGAAATATTTCAGTTTACAAAGTTTCTTTAGTATTTTCTTGATTAAAACATTGTAGAAGTAGGTATTTAACTATGGTGAAACCGAGTTGATCTGATGATCGAGCCAGAGTGTTTAGGAATTGTTTAGGAGTTCAACGGGACTCCTAAACAATTAAGCCAATTGAAATTTGGTATTACCTGATGTTGGAATATAACAAAATAAATCTATCTCACTCTAACATATAGTTAGCGTGTCTTGCTCTTTTATACGTATAAGTATTTAGTGAAACAGTACTTTATTGTTCTCAAGAGGATCTGGTTAAATAGGCATAGTTCCTATTTCTTTTGTGTAGTCCGGTTAAAGCTCTGGCATAGAGCACACACACCTCTCCTACAAATAATAACGATTAATTAAATTCAGTTATATCAAATCGTTAATTACGTGTTTCTTTTGTCACCCAAACCCCAATAGGTTATGGGCCCAGAATTTAGACGAATTAAAAAGATTCAGTAAAGTTTTTATTTAAATAAAAAGGACACTTGAAGTGCGTAGTGTTAAGGGACTTGTGGCCTGTGGTCGGAGGCAGTGAGTTAAAATATTTTAGTATTCTAAGTGACTTTTTAGTGATTTGATAAAATGGATAATTTCAAATTAAAAAGAAATATTAAACCGTTTGACGGTGACAAATATAGTGTGTGGAAACTTAGAATACGTAATTTATTAAATGAACTTGAAGTGCTTAAAACTATTGATGAAGAAGCTCCCAAGGAACCGGACAATGATTGGCACAAAAAGCAGAGAATCGCTAAGAATACGATAATAGAGTATCTGTCGGATTCTTTGCTGGGACTTACTAGCGAAGAAAATACTGCGAGACAAATTTTCTTGAAGCTGGATTCGATTTATGAAAGAAAAAGCATAGCGACTCAATTAGCCTTGAGGAAAAGATTATTAAATTTTAAGTTGAAAGGAGAAAACCCCTTGACGAAACATTTTCAAGAGTTTGATGATTTGTTAATTGAATTAATGGCTGCAGGTGCAAAACTGGAAGAAGTAGATAAAGTAACGCATCTATTTATGACTCTGCCTAACAGCTATGATGGTGTCGTCACAGCAATTGAAACATTGGCTGAGGAGAACCTGACTCTAACCTTTGTCAAAACTAGACTTCTCGATCACGAAATAAAGTTAATCAGTGAAAGACGCGACACAAGTATGAAAGTTCTTCAGGCGGAATCGTCAAAATTCCAAACATCAAAATCTTATTCTGAAAATTCCAACACGAAATGGAACCCGAATCGTGGACAGTCAAATAAAATTTCATTCAAAGCAAAACTCAATAAACTAAAACATATTAAATGTCATTGCTGCGGAAAGAAAGGTCACATACAAAAGAACTGTTACTTTAACAAGAAGGGCAAACAACGTTCTGAAATGAACAGAACAGTTCAGACTGTAAATATTACGGATACTAAAGATCCTAATATCTCGGGATTTGCTTTTATGGTTGGAGATTATGAAAATGAATGTGTACGTGATCAAAACGGCATTACGTTTATTTTGGACTCGGGTGCCTCAGATCATTTAATTAACAGAGAAGATCTGGCACAAAACTTCACGGAACTGAAAAATCCAATAAATATATCAGTTGCGAAAAATGGAACGTACATAAGAGCAACGAAGAAAGGCAATCTTCTAGTAACCAGCAACTTGGGTGTAAAGGGGACGCTACAGGATGTCCTTTTCTGTTCTGAAATCCCTTACAACTTGCTCTCAGTTAAGAAGATGCAAGAAGCTGGAATAACCGTTGTTTTTGGCAGTAACGGCGGTGTGCAAATATACAACAAGGGTAAACTGGTAACAAAGGGTGAGTTTTTAAATAATTTAATTGGTATAAATTTTGTGCTTGACAAATGTGCTCTAAATGCTGAAAGCTCATCAAATAGGGTCGTAAACAATAAGTATGAATTATGGCATCAAAGACTTGGTCACATTGGCAAATCTAAGTTTTTGCAAATTAAAAGTAATGAAATGTTTTGTGACAATGAGCAATTAAATCATGTTACACCAAATGATAATCTATGTGAAGCTTGCATAAATGGAAAACAAGCATGTTTGCCATTTAATAAATCAAAGTCAAAAAATATTAAACGACCTCTATTTAATGTGCATACAGACGTGTGTGGTCCCATCACTCCTTCAACACTTGACGGCAAAAAACTACTTTGTGATTTTTGTCGATGAATACACTCACTACTGTGCGACATACTTAATAGCCCATAAATCAGACGTTTTTGCTACGTTTCGAGATTATGTTGCAAAGTGTGAAGCTCATTTCGGTTCGAGAATTGTCAATTTGTATTGTGATAACGGTGGTGAATATTTGTCAAAAGAAATGAAAGAGTATTGTGTTGTAAAAGGTATAAGCTACCACTTAACAGTGCCGCATACCCCAGCTTTGAATGGGATTGCTGAAAGAATGATAAGAACTGTAACAGAACGAAGTCGTGCAATGGTATCTGGTGCCAAACTAAGTAAAACGTTCTGGGGGGAAGCTGTGTTAACGGCTACATATCTGATAAATATCAGCCCCACGAGAGCACTAAAAAAGGCTAACACACCATTTGAATTGTGGCACAGTAAAAAACCACAACTAAAATATTTAAAGGTTTTTGGCTCAACTGTTTATTTTGTTAATAAAACAAGAAAAACAAAGTTCGATGAAAAATCGTTAAAGGGCATATTGGTTGGTTATGAACCGAATGGTTATAAGGTGTGGAGTGTGGTAGATGAAAAGTTTGTGAAAGTCAGAGATGTGATAATTGATGAAATTAATTTTTTCTCAAGCAGGCCATTGAAGCCTGGGGGAATATTGGCTGAAAATAGCAATAGCCCTTGTGACTCTGATAAGCTCATAGTAAAGAAAATGTGCGAGCAAACTGATAAAATACCTGTGTCATTAGGTCCACCACCTAATAAATCTGTATGTGAAACAGATGTGTATGACTCTTCATTTCAAAATACATTGACTTCATCTCGAAATGAACTGGCTTCTAATGATCAGAGAAGGAGTGATAGGATTAAAATCTGCCCACTGTATCTTATGACGAAAATGAAGATGATATTTCTGTAAACTATTTGTTATACGCAAAATCTTTAATATGCAAAATACCTACATCATATAATGAAATCAAATCCAGGGATGATAAGCTTTAGTGGGAAAATGCTATAAGTGAGGAAATAAAATCACTCACTGAAAATGAAACCTGGACGCTTGTAAAAAAACCCGAAAACAGAAATATTATTGATTGTAAATGGGTATTTACTATTAAAAATGATGAGTTTGGAAAACCCCTAAAATATAAAGCTCGTTTAGTAGCTCGTGGTTTTAGTCAGGAATATCTGATTGATTATAACGAAACGTTTGCACCAGTTGCAAGAATCTCAAGTTTCAGATTTATACTAGCTTTTGCAAATCAGTTTAATTTACTTGTCCACCATATGGACGTAAAAACTGCATTTCTGAATGGGAAACTAAAAGAAGAAATTTATATGAAAATTCCTGAAGGAATCCAAATTGCAGATAACCAAGTTTGCAAATTAAACAAAGCGTTATATGGATTAAAACAGTCTGCACGCTGTTGGTTCCAAATGTTCGAACAAGCTTTAATTGAAAAGGGTTTTCGATACTCATCAGCTGATCGATGCATTTACATTCTAGATGCGGGTGATATCTTAAAAAACATTTATGTTGTACTTTATGTTGATGATCTAGTAATTTCAACTGCTGATATAAATGCCATGAAGAGTTTTAAAAACTACTTAATGAATAAGTTTAAAATGGTTGACTTAAAAGATATCAGATGTTTTCTGGGAATAAAAGTAGAGCGGTGTAACAACAAGGTTACCTTAGACCAGAAAATGTATATAAAAACAGTTTTAGAAAAGTTCAATATGAGTGACTGTAAAACTGTCAGTACACCCTTGGAAACCAAAGTAGATTACAAAGCGTTAAACTCAAGTGAAGTAACAATGGCTCCTTGTAAAAAAATCTAATTGGGTGCTTGATGTATATAATGGTATGCAATCGCCCTGACTTGAGCTTTAGTGTAAACATCTTGAGTAGATTTGCTAACAAAAACAATCATTCACTGTGGTCGTACTTAAAAAGGGTATTACGTTACTTGAAAGGATCAATTGATCTACAATTAACTTACGTTCGCAGTAATAACTATAATCATAACATATTAAGTGGCTTTGTTGACTCTGATTGGGCAAGTGATGAAGTAGGCAGAAGAAGTACTACGGGTTATTTGTTTAAATTATTTGAACAATGTACAATATGTTGGAATACAAAGAGGCAACTTACAGTGGCGGCTTCGTCCACTGAAGCTGAGTACATGGCTTTATTTGAAGCGGTAAGAGAGGCTCTTTGGTTAAAATCATTAGTGACCAGCATTGACAGTGAAATACCCAATGCAATTCCTATCTATGAGGATAATAATGGGTGTATAAGCATTGCAAATAATCCTACAAGTCACAAAAGATCAAAACATATTGACATAAAGTATCACTTTTCTAGAGAACAGGTGGAGAAAAATGTTATTAAAATGATTTATGTTTCCTCAGGTAATCAGTTGGCTGACATCTTAACAAAGTCATTACCGACAGTCCGTTTTTCTGAAATGAGAGAAAAACTTGGGGTGTTGTAAATAAGTAAATAAGATACCATAACTTTAAATTCAATTTATTATTGATGAATTGGTCTGATTAGGTTTTCTGGGTTTCCCTAATCCTGCGCATCAAATGGTGGACCAAGATAATTTGTACTCCCAGGTAAATAAAGGAAGGTGTGTGATATTATTTTTGTAAATAGTTTTGAATACTTGTTTTGAGAAAGAGGATTAATTTTGAGGGGGCGTGTTGGAATATAACAAAATAAATCTATCTCACTCTAACATATAGTTAGCGTGTCTTGCTCTTTTATACGTATAAGTATTTAGTGAAACAGTACTTTATTGTTCTCAAGAGGATCTGGTTAAATAGGCATAGTTCCTATTTCTTTTGTGTAGTCCGGTTAAAGCTCTGGCATAGAGCACACACACCTCTCCTACAAATAATAACGATTAATTAAATTCAGTTATATCAAATCGTTAATTACGTGTTTCTTTTGTCACCCAAACCCCAATACCTGAGAGAAATGACCGTGTCATATTAAGGCGATAGCGAGTTGCAGACAAAAATCTACGCATCCACACAAACTTTCTGATTAACCGACTTCAAAAAAAGGAGGAGATTCTCAATCCTTATAACTCATAATTCCGTCATCTATGAACCGATTTGAAAAAATCGTGAATGAATATACTTTCCGATTCGTTGATATTTTGCTATCCTGTGTCTTTCCAGTGGTGTTTAAAAAAATATAAAGAATCAACTAAAAAGCGTAAATAAAAACTTTTTTAACTGAGTAAAAAAAAGAAGGATGTTCTCATTTCGTTTGTATTTTTATGGGCTCAAATTTCATTCTTTGAAGTCGGTTTATCAATAGAATGAGATTAATTATAATTATAAGCAGAATAACTGTAACACGATAACCGCTAACTCACGTAGCTTATTTTACAATGTTATATAAAACAATCAGACATTAGATTATTACACGTTACCAATGATATCTTGATATCCAGAACAATAGAGATTATTCTGAAAGCTGGCCATTGATGATAGGTTTAAACAGATGTCAAAATTCACCTCGTCTAGTTCGATGTTTCATTTCCTTCGTGGTACCTAGTAAATAACTATCGGCCGATGTCGGCACGCGTCACTACAACTTCCAATATCTCCTGACAGTTATTAGGGAAGGCCCTCCAATTATATGTGCTTAGAATCGTTATGAATTATGCTAAGTGATTTATGGTGAATAAGTTAAGGTTTACGTATGTAATTATCTTTAATTTTGTGTTGAAAGTTGATAAGCTGTTTTTATTTAGTTTTCTGAGACAAAAGTAGTGATATATAAGTAACTAGCGACCCGCCCCGGCTTCGCACGGGTGCAATGCTTATACTAAATATACTACAGAATGTCTAATGTGATTAGAATCCTCTAAAATTATCAGCGTTTCTCTACTATATTTTGCATGTATTGTACATATAAACCTTTCTCTTGAATCACTCTATTCTATTAAAAAACCGCATCAAAATCCGTTTCGTAGTTTTAGAGATCTAAGCGTACATTAAGACAGACAGACAGCGGGAAGCGACTTTGTTCTATACTATGTAATGATGCTGTACATTTACACATTTACACAGCATCATCTAGCCCCAAAGTAAGCAGAGCTTGTTTTATAGGAACCACCAAACCACCACCGAGACAAATATTTGCAGATCATACAAACATTTGTCCCGGGGCGGGAATCGAACCCACAGCTTTCTGCGAAACTATATAAGATTGGTACAGATTTGCATAGTTCACTTGGTTATTTGGCCGTAGCAGGTATGCAATTCCGTCGCCACAGTTGGCTACTGATCCATCGAGGTTTATACTTACCACAATTAGTATTTTATCTACTACTATCAATCAGTCATTCAACAGTTTTTAGTAGTCTGTCATTTTATTTCTTACGAATTTATCTCTCTGCTGGGTAAAGGCACTTTAAATCCTTAATTTTGCCTATATTAGGCCGTGCAGGTAGCCTTCGTACCGCCAGTTAATTCCTTTGACGATATTAACGATGATGACCTCAAACGACCTCAAAAGATAGACCTACGTTTCGTTATCAAAGATAGACCTACGTTTGACTACGTTCTCGCCTGTTGATAAGCTACGATGTGGCCGACAATAGAGTACGGAGATCTAGAAGACACTATTGACTTGAAGAGACCCAGATTGTAGTTTTCAGGAAAGACAGACGACAGCAAAGTATTCCAACTGGCTGTACGCATTATAAATAATAAATAAATAAATAATGCCGGACATTTCACACAGCATCATCTGGCCCCAAAGTAAATGTCGAAACCACAAGGTACGGGTACGTCCGTTTGTGTCGTTGTGAAAAAAAGATGGTGGAATTATATTATGCAATTCCTGGGCAAATACTCGAAAATGTATTCTATAAAAAACCGAAACGCTAGCATGCTTAAGCAAGGTAAGCTCCTCGAAATGCAACAGTGCTGCGAACTGGAAAGAACTTGGATAAAAAATGCTACAAGATACCCAAGCAGTTTTAGTATTCTGTGGCTTAGGATATATATCTAAGGGTTTAGGTACATTACTTACCTACACTGTATCTGTGTATCTGCTTATGTTACCTACGTCTTATTGTACCATCAAGCCAGGCGTACTCCGCTTTTTAGGTACGATGTTACAAGAACAATTGGCGCACCCAACCTGTCTGGTAAATTCGCGAATAAGTGCCGCACCACACGAGATAAGAGTTACGCGGTAGTATGACAGCCCTTAGTAGGTAAATATGTCACATTCATTTATTATTCTCATTGAGTCTCACATAAATTTAAAAAAAAAACCTTAAAAAAAATAATTGCATATTGCTCCTTCTCTATATAAACTATAAGTGTGCGAAATTTCATACACCTCCTTCCGAGCAATTTTAGTAAAAAGGGGTACAAAGTTTTTCTTCACGTATTAATAAATAGATTAGTGGTCGCCCACTGGTCGAAATACGACCATAATTAATTTATGTATTTTTGATGCATACCTAATTAAAAAAAATATTAGCATTCTGCACTCCTTCTCATCATACTAATCATACTAATATTACCTATAAATGTAAATGTAAGTTTGTTTGTTACCATTTCACGCGAAAACTACTTAACCGATCATCATGAAACTTTGTACACATATTCTTGGAGGTATTAGACGTAACATAGGATACTTTTTATGAAAAAAAAAAAATGTAGGTAAGAGGTATAAAGTTTTTGCTTCACATTTAGAGATAATAATAATAGTACTCATTTTGAATAATAAAACTACCTAACCTAAAGTCAAATAGAAATAATTAAACTTAGTGCAGTATACAATGTATCCAAGCTACATCTTGGATACAATTTCTAGAAATGTTAACACACCCATTTTTCTAAGCGATTATAGGTTAAAAACCATAGTTGGGAGACGCTCAAACTGCTGTGTCGTTAGTGGCAGGCTTTATACTCTAAAGTACCTATATATGTACGAAACAAGACGCCTATCACGAGTCGATCATCACGACAAGATGTTAGGAGAAATGATGCTTTATCTCAAGGTGGAAAGGTTCAGGTTCAAGACAGCTCAATAATCTGTGGAGCCTTTCCACTAAGCAACGCAAGTGAATGCGTGTTCGTAAAGTTCCATCGATGTTGACTGTCAGAGGGCTGATTATGAGTTTTCGATAGTTTCGAGGTGTCTCGCTCGACATCAACTGTGGTCTTATTTTTTGTATGAATATACAGTAAGTACCCTTAGCGGCTGTTTCACTGAATAGTTACAGTAATAGTCTAACAGAGTGAAGAGGTGCTTTTTAAATTTTCATACAAAAAACCCAAAGCAAAGCTGGGGTTCTTGGCAAAACGATGATCAACGTATTTAGACAATAATCGAGCAAAACCTTTTTGAAGTGATAACTTCTTATGGGAGGGTAAACCGCTTCGGTTACGACGCCAGTCTGTCTGGCTTCCCTTTCTCTCACGCATATGGCAGCGGTAGGCATTCTGTTCGACTTGTTTTTAACAATGGAACAGGCGATACTACTTTTGACATCGTAATCCTCTATAGTAGACGATACAATAATTCTATTGTGACAACGAAACAATTATCAATTCGACTGAATTAACGACCTTAACAACGTCGTCATACCGATATAATCGAAGTCGGTTGGCTGAGTTGACGCCTGATTTTGAGCGAGTCACCTCGACCGATCGAAATGACTTAAAAACTTATATTTAGTCCTCTGAAATTTGTGAGTACCTAGACAAACCCTATCAGGTTTAAAGGTACAATACCTACTGAATTATCTGTATAGTTTAAGTGCATTGAATAAATAAAATAAAATAAGACAATGTTCGAGTTAGACAGTTTCACAAAAAGTTCTCGTCGGGAAACCTGTTCAGAGTATACTGTGGTGTTCCAAATTAGGTGGAACACACTGGTTGGAACATTTCTTTGCCTCGCGAGCACACGAGAGTTGAATTCATAATGACAGAACCAACTGTGGAATGCTTTAACTGATATTAAATGTGATGTTTCTATGGTTTTATAACTACCTCCGTCTGTAAATAAGTAAATGACACTTCACTATTATTCCCTATGTCTGTATCTGAAAAATACCGTTTTACACAGATATAAAATGAATTCCACTGCATTCGTGATTTCATTACCAATGTCACGTGCACGTGCATTTATGAATAATTATAACTTTTATCTGTATAGAACCAATTAGAATATGTATGATAAAATAAAACACAGTGTCATGCACTTGCGCAAAGGAAGACGAACTGAGCAATAGATTTTGTGTAGGTGTTTTTCCTTGACAAACTTTACTACAAATGATTAATTTATGACTATTAATGACCCTTTGGCTTATCCTGAATAACGACGTCATGAAGCCTTTATGACCATGGTTTAAGTTAAGGTACTAGTAGCGTGATGAATAGTAATATTTGCAAAATAAGACGGAAGTCGAAGAAAAACTCAATCCAACCGTTGCTTATTGCTCGCTGTCGCCCATAGACGAAAATGCACTTTTAGCAGAGATATTAGCGTACAAAAAGTGTATTTGACAGCAGTGATCGCGCATTTCACGTCTATTTGTAGTTGTCGCGAGTTACATAATAGAGCCAGAATATCACGAATAGAGATGCATACCAGAATATGTATCACGATGCATAATTTGTCAAAATCTGATGTTGTGTAACAGCTATTACGAGGGAACAGATGAACATACACACATGCGAGTTCATACACACAATATACAAAGGCACGAATATTGATACACCACTCTGCTAAGTAGAGGCTAAGGAATAATAATTACAAAAATATATGGTACTTACATATGTAATTTGAAAATTTTGCCTACAGCTTCCAATTGTTTAAAGTTATGATTAGTTCTGTAGTTAAATATAAAATTAGATCTAAAGTGTATATTTATCTTCATCTACTCCGAAAGTTAACGTCGTTAATTTATTTTTAAATTGTTTATTTGATTTTTACTTTAAGCGCCATCAAAATACGTCATTTGCTCAGGTACCCTTATCAGAAAAGGTTCCCCTTTTCAGCCACTTTCTACAATTAAGAAGAATACCAAGTTCATGTCTCATGTTTAAGTTGGTCTGGTCTAGGTTCATAATTCTGGCAAAATACTGTTAAACATTAGTAGGAACTCATCATAACCACGTAGTCAAGTAAAAAAGTAGGTACTTACTTAATAAATTGCCAGTCCTGAATTCACAGATTCACCTCATCTGTAATCGTAAATTAAACGCATTCTCCAAACCCAAGTGCATAACTTATTGCCAACCAATGTTATCTAACGCTAATCAAGCAATCACACCGTGACGTCAGAAGCAAAGGCATTAGAAATTGGTAATAACCAAGCTAAATGCAGATGTGATAAAAATACCCGAGCACCTACAGGTTAGTTAGTTTATGGTTCTGTATTTTTATGCGTTTTCGATAGGCTGATTGAAAAGCACCGAGGCCGGCCACCACGGAGTATTTACTAAAAACTCCGCGCCTAAATAAATACTTTTTAGTGAATCTTCTGAGAACCTCATTTTATCAAATGCGAAGGTCTGCAGATTTTCTGCAGAAAAAGGTGCTGCCGCTGAGTTGAATGTCCCACAAGTCCAAATTTGTGTTCAAAAGTATTTCGCCATGTCCTAACACTTTTTATGTAGCTCATGATATATCTTACCAAGTCCACATTAAGTATAGAGCTACTGGGCTACTCGAGTACGTTCTAACCCTCAGAGAGCCAAAAAAACGTATAGGCGCACAATCCACATAAATGTTGTTGAATTGGTTTAGGAGCTAAACAGTCATTATCATTCTTAGAGACTTCGGAAGCCTTCGCCGTGTGTGGTCGGACACGCGATTGGGCAATTTATTTAATTTTGTATTCGAGAAGATTTGGTGTCTATGTTATAAACATACCTAAGCTAATGAGTTGTTTAAATCTGTTGCTATCTCTATTCTTTGACATTAGAATGACAAGGACTGGGTATATTTTAAGCGCCACGGTAGTTAATTATGGGATTATTGGATAAAGGGTTAATCTATTACTTATTCGCTATTTCTTGACACGTTCGCACGTACGTACGTACGTACGTTCGTACGTTCGCACGCTGTTGTCGGTATTGATGAACGTTTATTGCCAATAGACGTTGATCATAATCCTCTACTGTCGAGGATTTGACTAAATCATAAAAGCTATATAGAATAAAAATATCCTAAGATAATTCACTTTTACAAATTAGATGTCAAAACAATGCAAAACATTGCTTCTTATTGTATGGTACCTGTACCTAATGTAGGGTACTGGAGAACTTGGGAAAAAAAATCACAAGTCGACATCATATATTTCTGTAAGTGTAGGTACCTAAGTACACATCTCGACGACCTCTATGGCGCAGTGGGCCAAGACCCGGCTGAGACGCAAAAGGTTGCGGGTTCGATTCCCACCGCGGGACAAATGTTTGTATGATCTGCAAGTATTTGTCTCGGGTCTGGGTGTTTCTAAGTATAATATTTACAAAAAAATGGTATATAAGTATATATCATGTGGTACCCATAACACAAGCTCCGCTAACTTTGGGGTTTAATGAAGCCGTGTGAAATGTCCAGTATTATTTATTTATAAATTAACTTATACAATGGAAAAGTCAAAATGTAGGGTACCGAGTGTCGACAACACTAGAGAACTAGGGAATAAATCCCACAAGTCGACACCAACATTTCTGTATGTGTCCTAAGTACTTACTGTTATAATGTGTTCAACTAGCGACTCGCCTCGGCTTCGCACGGGTGTAATTTACAATTTTATCGTGAAACGTACTCGTAGTTCAAGTCCCGTCAATACCGTAACTTCTTAACGAATGGTCCCATTCGAGTAATTTAAAGTGAAATTCACATGAACATATCTAAGCAATTTAGATTATGAAACTATTTAGTTGCATAATCATTAATTTCATGATACACGAATGTCATCATCTTTTGATTAATAAATAAATAATAAATAAATTTTCATTGACATTTTACACAAGATCATCTGGCCCCAAAGTAAGCAGAGCTTGTGTTATGGGTACCACATGACTGATATACCTACTTATATACTTTTTTTTTGTAAATAAATACATATTATACATAGAAACACCTAGACCCGAGACAAATACTTGCAGATCATACAAACATTTGTCCCGCGGCGAGAATCGAACCCACAACCTTCTGCGTCTCAGACAGACCTAAGCCCACTGCGCTACAGAGGTCGTGATTCTACCCGTGATTGACAAATTTTAGCAAAAAGCGGTTATTGTGATTGAACTATAATAGTTAGTATAATTTTTTAGGCAAGGCGCAAACGTGGACCCTTTTGTGTCTTGTGTTGGATTCAAGCAACCGATGAATATTTAATTTCTATAGAATCAGTATGAAATCATCCACTCCCTGCGCACACGTAAATATTTTTTGTGTCCAGTTGCTTCCACTTAACACATACTCATTGACGATCAAAAAGTGTTCGGTGTCGGTAACTGGAAACTAAAAGTCGTCAGTTGAAGATACAAGCAACATTAACAAATTTTCTTACAATTGTACTGACGGAAAACAAGCAACAAATTGTACCAGTGGCCAGTAGTAGCAACAGGCGACTGTGTCCGATCACCGCCACAAGACACGACAGATGTTTAGTAGTTATTGAGTTTATCCATTACAAAAGTACATAAGAAAATGGTTGTCTGTAAAGTCGGTTTACGGACGATAATTTTACGTGATAACGTCATAAGAAAACATTGATGAACCGATCATGCCTCTCTATCTCTTGTTCCGCGCTCTCGCTTGCACGCTTGCAGGAGGAACGTGACAATGAGTCATGCTTTTTCGTGCGTGCAGCCGGCGTTCATCGATTTATAAGACGTTATCACGTTAAAAACATACAAAAAATCAAATATTTTCTCTTGTTATGATTAATTTCAATGTGAGAGGACTATTGCAGCACTTATCTTAGGTAGAAACACAAATTTTAAAATGTGACGTCATCGCAAATCTCTTTCTCAGATCATTGCGTTATGTCGCTCTCTCGTATCTATCGGAGATGCGATACTTAAGTGTCTACAGTTGTGATAAAACCACGATAAGTATCCGTGCGATTAGTAGGTATTTATTCTGTGGTAGTGATTTTAATGTAGTTATGTTGGTATCTACATTTTTGTCATGAACAGGGACAAGCTTTGATTATTCAGTAGTTTTAAACTACATGTCATTTAAAGTAACAGGTTCGTTTTACTACTCAGGACAAACGCTTGTGTAATGAGCATAGGTGTTCTGTTTCTGGGTGTTTTCAAGTATTCGTAATTTGCTCGTTATAAAACACGGATAAAACGACGTTTTCTAAAAATGAAACATAGCTAGATCGGCTTGCTGACATTTCGGACACTTAGGCCGAAATGACACTTTCAATTTTAATTTATTTTTAGTGACATTTCGGACACCAATCATAAACGCTGTTTTGTACAGTCAGGTAACAAACTTAAACTGCCAAGACGAATTCAATGATATCACATACACATACATAAATATGCATCTTGGCAGTTAGGTATTAAAAATAACATGTAAGATTTGATAGACAGTAACGAGCGAGAGAGAGCTAATGTATTAACTAGATCTTAATTAATAGAAAAGTCTCTTCTCTATCTCTTTTTAACCGCATTTATCAAAAAGGAGGAGGTTCTCAAATCGTCGGTTTTTTTTTATTTTTTTTTATTTATGTACGTTCACCAATTACTCGAAAACGGCTGAACCGATTTGGAAAACTCTTTTTTTGTTTGAACCCTTTCAAACAATAAAATAATTTTCCAAAATTCCAAAGAGTGAGTCCAGTGAGTTTGAGCAAAACGAGCCCGAAAGAACCCTATACGAATATAATTACGTTTTAAAAACTAAAAAGAAACCGACTTCATTGAATGAAATTTGAGCCTATAATACATTTTTAGTGGAAAGTAGATGTATTTTGTATATTATAATATGGGTAGGCCAAATAAACGCCACGCTTCAATGAGACAGCGAGGTATGAAAGTACATGAAAACATCATCGATGTACCTATACAATTTTTAGATTTTCGTTGATTTTTCAGCTCGACCGATTTTGATAAAATTTATATGGGACCACCCTTTTAAACAATAAAATAATTTTCCAAATCAGTTCAGCCGCTTTCGAGTAATTGGTGAACATACATAAAAAAAATATTCCGACGAATTGAGAACCTCCTCCTTTTTTTGAAGTCGGAAAAAATGATGGTTGTCAAGTATTTTTACTATAGTATAATATATGATTACCTTTATTAGATTTAAAAGCAATATTTATAAGATGGACATTACATGTTTTTAATTATTTCTTTTTTTTTAACATGTAGGTACCTACATACACAGTTATGATTCCGAAAAATGGCGCTATGACTTACTCTTAAATATTAAGTTTTGGAAACTCTCTTTTCCTTAGTACCTAGTAGTAATCTAATCGAATATAAGTTAAAACTTTTCTAACTGATTGTACAAAACCGCTTCAATATTTTAATAGTGTCCGAAATGTCGCTAAAAAATAAATTAAAATTGAAAGTATCATTTCGGATAAAGTATCCGAAAATATTGTGTCCGAAATGTCAGCAAGCCGCTAGATCGATTTATCGCCCCCGATACCCCCTGCATACTCAATTTCATGAAAATCGTTGGAGCCGTTTTCGAGATTCAGATAATATATTTACAAGAATTGCTCTTTTAAAGGTATTATATAAGTATGTATTTAAATATATATAAGTATTCTATCAGTCACCTTGTGACCATAATACAAGCTATGCTTAGTTTGGGGCTGGATGTGCATTGTCTACCAATAATTATGATTATTATTTAACTAGCGACCCGCCCCGGCTTCGCACGGGTGCAATGCTATTATACTAATTATAGGATACTAATTATACTACAGAATGATTATCCCTAAGAGATAGCCATATACCATAGCGGACTTTTTTGTAGAACTTTTGAGGGTGTACAATACTGTAGTACATTATTTTGATCTATCTCGTAGGGTTCAGACAGCGTTTGCAATGTAAGCGCAAAAATATGAGTTTATTTACGACACCACATTGAAAACCTCTAAAATTATCAGTGTTTGTCTACTATATTATGCATGTATTATACATATATTAACCATCCTCTTGAATCACTCTATCTATTAAAAAAACACCGCATTAAAATCAGTTACGTAGTTTTAAAGATCTAAGCATACATTGACAGCGGAAAGCGACTTTGTTTTATACTATGTAATGATAATGATCATTTAATTTTATAAATAAAGTCTGCCATCAATCTTAGCGTGGTGTAAAATACAGGTACCCTACATAAGGAACGATGTTTTGCATTATTTTGGCCCTTTCTTTAAACATTTTTTTTTTAGCGTTCGATATAGTTTTTATTGTTTTGTTTAACAACCAGCTGCATCAGATTATTGTTATAGGTTATATTACAGTTACTACGCTTGTGTTGTTGGTATTGACTGACGAGCGCTCGAGATACCCGCGTGTTATAAGTAAGTCGCGTGCCTTAAAACAAGGCTACTTCATTGTACCGTGACAGTCGATATCAACCTTAGCGCGGACGAAGCACGCGTCCCCAGCTGTGAATATGGCATTCTGACGCACGCGTACAAACGAATTTCAAAATAAGAATTTTAAATTAAAAAAAATATTTATTATATATAAAAAAACACATGTGTTGAAACATCCAGTGATTAAAATTTATTCCAATTTTTAATTAAAGTTATTCCGTCATTGAACCGCGCGCGATTTGACGTTTATTATTTTTACTGTTGTCCGTTTTATTTTGTTTTAATTTGGACTTTATTAGAAGACAATGGGGTTGAAATCGGAAGATGATAAGAGGCCGAGCAAGCTGGCTATTATGGAGGATGAAGCTTCAGATGTACCACGTGAGTTTTAATTTATTTTTACATTACAGGGTAGAATGTATTAAATCCACTGTAACATCTTAATTAGTAAAAATAATGGTACGTACTAAGTAGTTTATTCGTTTGTAAACAATGGTGGCAATTCGGTTGGTTCATTACTAAAATTAGGAATAGTCTAAAATATATTTAAGTTAGTCATAGCATTTGTAAAACCTATTCGGTTGGTACCATCTAACCAAATAAGGAACGCTTAATTAAATTAGATTCAATTAAATTAGGATAAGTTGGTAATAGCAGAATACCAAAGCTTCATTTGACAGTCTAAACCTAATTTTAGCTAAAATTAGTTAGGTTAGTGCCAACAGAATTGAGGCCAATATTTAAATATTAAAATCGTAAGGTTCTTTTTACGTCGTGTCAGTATTCTTGCTTAACAAGTTTACAGGTATAAATTTATGTAATAAATATATGTAATTTGGTATTACTCGTTATTATTCGTTCGATTGTAATTTCATAAAATAGGTAGAATGTATATTAAGTAAGTTCACTTAACGTTATTTAAAAAAAAATGCTTAACAAATCTTTTGTCTAAGTATTTTTTATTGGTCTGTTGCATGTCAGAGTGGAATAAAAATAAGTTTGTCTGAGGTTAGTCCTCACGCGATCATCATAATAATTTCTATTATAATGGTATAGTCGGCATTAGAAATTGATGAATTATTATAAATTAGATACTGCCCGCAGTTTCGCACGCCTATATACCTATATAAAAAGAAGCGTCCGTCCCCAAGATACAATCTATGTCCAACTCTCCGTATAAAGTTTTATGAAAGAGAAAAGAGAATTAACAAATAAACAAACAGACTGAGATACTTTCAAATTTATAATATTAGTTTGTAAGAATATGAATTATAATTATAAATTATAAAGTTTTGGATGACATATTTTAACTAATTCAGTACCGAGTGTGTGTGATGGTTCTCTCCTGGTTTCTATTACACACAATACGACGATCAAAAACACTATGTTTGTAACTGTTGTGGTAACTACCTTCTATTTTTTTTTATAATACCTTTTCCATAAATCACAATTCAATAAGACAATCTTGCTAGTCTGGGTAATACGAAACTGCCACCAGCCGAGAAAATATTCGGCGCGGAATATTCCGCAGAGCGCGTGGCCTTATATGATTACCTGCTACATCTTTTTGGCGTTGACTGCACATACTTATTAGCCAAACAAAAATATTGTCACGGAATGTAGGGGTCAATGTCTAAATAGGTGGTTTTAGGGTTGTTGTTTCACAAGACAAAAAGTATAGGTAGTTTTATAGCTAAGTAAAGCCATTTTTATTATGGATAGACCTTCGTTTGACCACGAACTCGCCTGATAACGCGACGATGTGACCGACGATGGGGCACGCAGGTCTAGAAGATACCTATTTACTCTTGACTTGAAGAGACCCAGATTGTAGTTTTCAGGAAAGACAGACGACGGCAAAGCATTCCAATCCTTGGCTGTACGCATAATAAATTATGTGGAAGCATAGCGCTTTGTTAGGTAGGGTAGGGTGGTAGACTGATAAGGTTTGGATGGTATTAAGCGGTACGTCTGCTTGTCCTGTTGTGAAAAGAAGATATTTAGATATTTGCAAAATGTTCATGAATATATACAAACATAAAATCACGTCTGTTTCATCACGGAGTAGGCAGAATCTACAGATTCCCACTTGCATCCTGACATACTTCATTTACTTCATGGATCCGATTTTCTGAGGGGACATCTGTCTTAATTATCGTGATAGTCATGAGAATGTTCTGGAAAAATAGGTATACTTAGTACTTACCTGTCTTCTTCTTATAGTGATTTCGAACCAGTGTGGTGAAAAGATGGACGTGTGCCTCAGAGACTCCTTTAGTACCTGTTTAAATAAACACACGTGTATTACACGTGTTAATAAATAGAAAGAATTAAAAAATAATTTTGATAAAGGCACAAACATTTAGATAATGTAGCCAAAAGTAAATAACAAAATTATGTAACTCGTATGACAGTAAACATCGGTCGTCCCTCAGCAAGCTAAAGCGTACAAGATACGATAAGAGGAAGCGTTATAGGAGTGTTTAAAACGCTATTATAGAATATTTAAAACGCTACTATAGCGTTTTAAACACTCCTATAAAGCTTCTTCTTAACTTTACGAGATCGTTTTGTACTTCTTATCGTGTCTCAAGTTATTTCAACCAGTATGGCGAAGGTTTAAAATGTGACAGAGGTTTTCGTACACGTCTTCCTACTTTTTAGTCGAAGTCGAAGTGATCTACGACGTGCCGGTTTCCTCTCGATGTTTTTCTTCGCCGTTCGAGAATAGGTGCTGGTATAACAGGTCTTCTGTGATGCCGCGTAACAAAAGCATTTAGTAGGTATAAGTACACGTTTACCCACGTGCTTTTAATGATAACTGAAAAAAGTTATTTTCAGTAACAGCTTTAAAAGCACGTACAAACATGTGACATCAATCGTAGTATGACAGCTACATCGGTCGTCGCACAACATAAATAAACAAATATAAACACATATTGATGGATAATCAACAGTACACTATCTAGCCCCAAAAATTAGTTTAATTTGTACAATGGAAACCAGATGACTGATATATTTTTAAATACATTATGATACTTTAACCGACTTTATCAAAAAGGAGGAGGTTCTCAATTCGTCGGAATGTATGTTCACCGATTACTCGAAAACGGCTGAACCGATTTGGAAAATTCTTTTATTGTTTGAAAGTGCATACTTCACAGGTGGTCCCATATAAATTTTATCAAATTCAGTCAAGCTGAAAAATCAACGAAAATCTGAAAATTGTATACATCGATGATGTTGTCATGTGCTTCGATACCTCGCTGTCTCATTGGAGCGGTGCGTTTGTTTGGCCTACCCATATTATATATATATAAAATACATCTACTTTCCACTAAAAATGTATTATAGGCTCAAATTTCATTCAATGAAGTCGGTTTATTTTTAGTTTTTAAAACGTAATTATTCAACATCCAGACACAGAACAAAAATCGATGTTATAGAGCATAAGTACTTAATATATAAGTATAGTAGCCTTCAAAACTCTCCTTTAACGCGTGGCGCCAAATAAAAGCATTAAGTATACTTACTCCTGTTTACCTACTGAACTTTAAGTCTTATAGCCGCACTCAGAGTGATTAATGGTTACTTAAATATTTAGTAACCATTAATCACTGTGAGGGCCCTGCTGAGACGCAGAAGGTTACGGGTTCGTTTCAAATCTGTCAAATTAACCTTTGGTATTCTGCTGCTACCGACTTATCCTAATTTAATTTCTAGCTAACTTAATTATGCGTTCCTAATTTAGTTAGATGGTACCAACCGAAAAGCTAAATATATTTTAGACAATTCCTAATTTTAGAAATGAACCAACCAATATATTCGTTCACAGTTAGAGGTAATGGCACATACAGATTTTTCGTACAGAAAAATCCATTGGTGCAACGACCAGATCCGAACCCACGGCTGGAAGGCGGAGCCACTACCACTTGAACACCAGTGCTCTCTACTAATGATGATATACTAAGGAGCGACTTAAGTAACAATCTTCTCCTTCTTTCGTGTCAATTGTCTATCATAAAAAATCAAATTTGCCTCGACCAAAATGTTGGTGCCGCTATAGCGGCGTCCGAGGCGGTGTTGAGATCAGCTCTTGTGCAGGAGGAGGGACAAGTAGGGCAATCAAGTAAATGAGACATGGTTTGGAAGGGAGCAACACAGTCGCACTGTACACGTGACTTGTCTAGCATTCCCCACTTACACAAATCATATCTGCATCTACCCACTTGTGCTCGCAGTCTGTTAAGGGATTTCCAATTTAAGTAACAATTAAGGACTATGAGTGCGGCTATTAAATACTTACAGTCAGGTTTATTGAAGCGTGAAATATCACTTGGCGCTTTTATTGTTTTAAATGCCATCCACTTCGATACGACAATAAGGTTGTCTAGAAGATATCGCCATATGCGATAAGACCGCCATTATTATGACAGAATAAACTCTAGCCGTAACATAAATAGCCTAGGCTAGCTGTTGCCGTAATTCGCACTAATAAATTCGAAATAATTTGGAAAACGCGGTGGACTCCTGGGCGCAGGGTCTCGACTTGAAAAGGCTCAAACATGCAGTTAGTAGGTAATATAATTTACACTCAAAACGGGATATTTTTTCCCGATATTTCGGTACAGTTGCATGCGCCATGATCACTAGATAAACTGGTAAATCACATATCATGTAAATAAAAATAAATACAAGTAAATATAGTTTTTAGTGAGTATTATGTTAAAAACCATTATAGTTTTAAAAGATATATTGAATAGATATAATCAAATAAGTTATTGGTAGTTTAGTACCATTCCGGCAATCTAAATTCCAATTTTGTAATTGTTTTCCGCAGTCACGCCTGAATCAATTAACCAATAGATTATGACGACTTCTGTGGCGCAGTGAACACCCGCCTGAGACGCAGAAGGTTGCGGGCTCGATTCCCGCCGCGAGACAAATATTTGTCTCGGATCTGGGTGTTTTTCTATGTACAATTATTATTACAGTTATTTAAAAAAAAACGTAATTCCCATAAGACAAGCCTTCCTTACTTTGGTGCTAGAGGATTAAGAGAATGCTCTGTGAAATGTTTAGCATCTTTTATTTTATTTTATAATTTTACGGGTAGTTATGAATTATCTATCGAAAAATCCAAACTAACATCGGAAAGTGTCTCTGTCAGTTTATGTCTGTGACTGTTTGTCCGTTTGATAGAACGACTGAACGGATCTTGATGAAATTTGGTACGAAGAGATATTGTATCCTGGGAACATAAGCTCTTTTTTACTAGGTACCATGTCCGCTGCAGCTTGTAATAAAAAATATATACATATCTCAGCTGTTTCACTTGTATTTCTAGTATCATATAATTACTATGTACATTTAATATATAAATAATGTGGTGTTATTTTATCGAAAGTAAAAAGTTAGTTTTTATTTTTCTTGTTTTTCGTAAAAGCAACAATCTTAATTTGACATTATCTTTTAATTCATTCCTGACGTATCGGCTATGTTGCAATAACCGTTGTCGCTGGCTGACTGGATGCTTAGGGAGTTGCCGCTGAGTAACATGGACAGTTTTTCGAAACTACCCTCACAACTCCCTAAGCAACAGTCGGGAATAAATTAAATATTGGTAGAAAAACCATAAGCAGCCCCTAAACTAAGCATCTTGTATTACAGTGACCAGATAACTGCTAGTATACTTTTATATATTTTTAAATACATACGAATGATACTTTATAACACCCACCTGAAGAACACAGAACAAACACCTATGTTCATCACACAAATATTTATCCTGGAAGGGAATCGAACCCTCAACCTACAGCGCAAGAGGCAGAGCTACTATAAACTGAGCTGACAGGTCAGTAAGGTAGTACGCGATAAATAACCGTTAACTACTAAAACAATATAAATTGATATCGTGAAAGTTTAAAAAATATTAATTTAACATATCCTTGACAACCGAACAGTAAACCACAGTCTGGCTTGATCATTGCGGAATTCAAATTCAAATTCAAATTGCGTGTAGTAGGATACTTACATCATCATCATCATTACATAGTATAAAATAAAGTCTCCTCCCGCTGTCTGTCTGTCTGTCCCGATGTATGCTTAGATCTTTAAAACTATGCAACGGATTTTGATGCGGTTTTTTTTAATAGATAGAGTAATTCAAGAGGAAGGTTTATATGTATAAAACATGCATAATATAGTAGAGAAATATTGATAATTTTAGAGGTTTCTAATGTTGTGTCGTAAATAAACTCATTTTTTTGCGCTTATATTGCAAACTCTGGCTGAACCCTACGAGATAGATCAAAATAATGTACCACGGTATTGTACACCTTAAATAGGTCTACACAAAAGTCCGCAATGATATATGTCTATCTCCTAGTCTATGTTATTCTCTTAGATAACGTTGTATATAAAGACATTCTGTAGTATATTTAATATCAGCATTGCAGCCGAGCGAAGCCGGGGCGGGTCGCTAGTAAACATATAATTGAAACAAAGTCTTGACTGACTCACTAATATAATATAGACAACGCACAATCTAAACAGTTTGTTTCAGGGACTTGATTTAATAAATAATGCTGGACATTTCATTCACATCTAGCCCCAAGGTAAGCAGAGCTTGTGTTATGGGAACCACATTACTGGTGTACTTATATACTTTTATAACACAAGCTCAGCTTACCTTGGGCTTAGATGATGCTGTGTGAAAATGTTCAGCATTATTGATTATTATTATTTTTAATCTTGAAATTTGGAAGGTGTGTTTTAAGATAGTGTGTTTACTAACTTGAGCTTTAAGAATTAGTTTCTCAACGAAAACAAATTCTTTAAATTCAACCTCTAGGGGAGCGGAGATTACAGCATGAAACCACTATATACTACCAACTCCTAATAATTTTGGGGGTTGGAATATCCAACCTGTTCAGTTTTCGCTGTCGATGGCATAGCCTTTGTTAAATGTATCTTTAAGTTAAGTTAAAATAAGTTGAGAAAATAAGATTAGTCAGTAAGTTAAACGGTTGTCTGTTAGAAATCGTAACCACGATAAGACCGCCGATTGCAGGACACTATTAATTTATGTATATGCACTAAGGCTTAAATTTGATATTTCTTTTTGTAGTGTTCTCAATAATGTTTTTATTAATATTATTATTAATAAATGTGAATGTGTACTACTTTAAAACAGGTTCTCATTTTGGTTATGACATCTTTTATGTTTGTTACCTCAGTACTCCGTGATTTGGAAAATTATTTTTCTTGAATAAGATTGAAGATAGATTTTATCTTGGGGACACGTACTTACTTCTTTTTATGTAGGTACCTCGCGCAAGGTTGTAGCTAGTTACTAATGCTTCTAGAACTAAGACAAATAAACATATTTATGTCGACGGTAGTGTAACTAAACTCGTTCAGGTATGCTAGTTATTACTTATAAATGGAAAAACTGCAGTGTTTTTAAAATTGCTTCAAATGTTTATTATTTTTTAACATTTCCGCATTGTCTTATTCCTGACGTTTTTCGGATTCCTCTATGACAAAGGCGGCTTAAAGGTTGAAACAAACTATCGGTCTAAGGTCGGACTTCTACAAATGTTATTTACACCTAATTTCTTCAGTATTTTATGTCATCAGGCATCCAAAATAATATAAACGTTAATGTATTGTATGTCCCATGTCCCAGTCTGTTTATGTTATACAATGGCAAAATTCTATATAATGGCAAGCCACCAGTTACCGTCACTACTAAGAGCTAATTTAGCTTTCGCGGAGTCCACCTTCTGTACTTGTACTAATATAAAGGGTCTTCCAATAGGCACGTCCGAACTTTGACAGTTGGTAGCGGCCATCTTGTTGAAGCTACATCTGTCAAATTGGTTGTAATTTATTCATTCTGTTTTGCCAAATCATCATGGATAGCTATAGCATTCAACAACACGTGCAAATGATAAAATTGTTTTATCAAAATGAGTGTTCTGTTCGGGCAACGCACCGCGCGCTTCGCCCATTTTACGGTCGCCATAATCGTCCTACCGAGAGGACTATTCGTCGTGTGGTGGATAAATTTGAGTCCACTGGTTCGGTAAATGATCGACCAACACCCGTACGTCAACGAAACGCAAGGTCTGCCGAAAACATCGCCACTGTCCGTGAGAGTGTGCAGGAGAATCCGAGGCAGTCGATTTCGCGTCGCTCACAAGAACTCGGCCTTTCACAGACCACAACTTGGTGAATTTTGCGTCGTGACTTGGGAATGCCACATTGAATATTCTGCATGAGAGATTTGAGGGCACGGTCATCTCACGTGGAGCTGATGTGAACTGGCCACCGAGATCTTGTGACTTAACCCCGCTAGACTTTTTCTTGTAGGGTTTTCTTAAGTCGCAGGTCTATGTGAATAAACCACAAATCACAGCGGCCCTCAAAGCCAACATAACCTATGCCATAAGTCAAATTCAGCCTGATTTATGCGCAAAAGTCATGGAAAATTGGATATCTCGCATGCGCTCCACCCAGAGAAGCCGGGACATTTGAATGATGTCATATTCCACACATAATGGCATCACTACATCTTTCAAATAAATAAATAATATCGATAATATATCACACACACTTTGTTTAATTTAAATTTAAAGATAGGACACGCTTAATGAAAGACCCTATATAAATATATCAGATTTTGTGCCAGATCTGAGAAAATTCCATAAAGTACATGGCTGGCTTCTTAGTAAGCAAGTACATTGTATTTTCGATCTTGTTTTATTAATGTTACGAACTAAAATTGCAGATACAACCTAATTTTAAATAATGACTCCAATGCAAATTACCTAACTCATAATAACTCATTATTTACTTGAAAACAATCACAGCTTCTTTTAAGGTATTTTTTTGTTAGATTGGTAAGTAAGTACTTCGCGTATTAATATTTATAGATATAGATATATAGATAACGCTGCCCTCTGGCAGTGATCTGGATCAGTTGAGCTATCTATAGATCGTTTTAAACGGTCCTTAGATAGCTCAACTGTTTCACGTGTATATTATATTAATGATAAGTAATGAATTTGAAAAAAAAATATCTCTTAGGGCGTTAAAACAGGAGATGCATTTTTTTGTGGGCTCAAATGTAATGAAATGAAGTGGGATTTGTTTTTTGTTTTTAACACGTAAGTAATTATTTTAAAATGGCCAAACGATATGTAACTATTGCTTATGTCACAGTTTCGTTTAGGACCTCCTAGGGTTTCGTTGAACACTTAAAAATGTTGACAGCCCATTCAATGATTCAACATGCTTATAGATTAACTAACATATTTTCATAGGAAAGAAAACCACCACCTCCTGATTTTATCATCCCGCATGAAAAATTACTACCAGGACACGAACTGTCATGGCCTGTATGGAAGTCGCCTAATCGACTTCGCACTCAGGTTGGCCACTGTAGATTGAACATGTGTGAATTTAGGGGATTTAGGGAACCCAGCTTGGCGCATTGCGACTGTGGTGCTCCAACACAATCTATGGCGCATTTACTCGTGTGCGCTTTCTATCCAAATAATTGCTTAAGGTTGGACCTTATCGCACACTCTAAAACCATATAACGACTGAAGCATCTACACGAAAAGAAGAACATATTTTCTTGCAATTAATATTTATTTTTAAATCGTCACCATTGTCATTTTGAAGTGATTGATGTTTGTACTGTAGCGCGGTACATTAGCTTCCTAGCTTCCTATAATACACCGTATTTGCAGTATAAATATTTATGAAAATATTTTTTTTTTTTTTTTTTAAATCGAAACGAGCACTTCGATTGAGGTACTCGCTCTAAATCAGCCGATGACAACATTCAATTGAAGTTTACTTAGCGAACCGCTAGAGCGCTTATCTTGTATACTAACGCGTGTCTCAATTGTGTTTTATTATTGTTAAATATTAATATTTGCAAATATAATAATATATAAAATTATCGATAAGCGACGTCAATGATACGTCAATGAAATGATACGTAAATTTAATATTGTCGCCAGCTGATTTTGAATGAGTACCTACCTCGAACGATCTGAGTGCTCGCTTCGAATGAGAAACTGTCGAAAACCCTATCCGCCGGCAGTAATCGTATTACTGTCGCGTTCGACATGAGCGTCCTAAGACTTTGCCAAATAATTTGTTCTCTGCTTTACATTATTTGTACTTCCTTACTAATATTTATTCTATTTTTTGCACCTATTTGTTTTATGGCTATGTACCTACCTACACATGGAGTCTGAGACTCATTGAATATTTTTCAATGAGTCTCATGTTTTTCTTATATTTTTAATAACTAGTGGGCCGTATGCTTGTTTGCCGAAAACACAAAACCAGGCTATTCTTAAAAATAATAAGGTTTATTGATTTTTTTTTAAATAAACGTACTTAGTCTTTGCTTCTAGTACTTCGGTACCTTTATCTTTACGGCCGCTTGTTTGCCGAGAGTACAAATACAGCTTTTAATATATGAGTAACCAAACGTAAATAAAAATGCTTACATGACGTTACTATATAGTTATTTTAGCACTAACTCAGGCGTAATTTAAGACTGTTGGTTTTGAATCATTATAATGACTTTGTAAAAACAAAGAGTCTAGGTAAGTAAGTAAACATAAGGCATACATAAATGTCATACATTTAACTAGGTAGACGCGTGACAAGCTCGTGAGATGTTATTGTCACTGAGAACAACATCTTACTTGAAGGTAGGTATATACTTACTTAGATAACTTTATAGGTAGGCATAGCGTGCACTAGCGAAATATTGAAAAGGTAGGTAAGTATAACTATCTTATGCACTTGCAACCGAACCGACACCGACACCGCATGTACTGATTCGTCTTTCCTGCGGCTCCTGTCAGCAAGGTCGAGAGGTTAGTGTGAGTACCTGGGAAGGCTTGCGCTATCAAACAGAATCCCAGGCAGAGTCAGTGGAGAGGAAACTTCATCCACCTCAGCTTGCTGGAACCATGAACGAGTGTTTTCAATTACAATTAACTGCTCTGTAAGTTTACTGACGCCACCTAAATCATTTTCAACAGAGGAACAAAGGCCAATAATAAAATAAAATAGAATAAATAATATTAGTTTATTTCAGACAACATAAAAAAATATTAAATTTTAGGTCCATAGTATGTTAGTAGGTATTGGTCTTACTTTACGTTAGTACAAGAAAATAATGACAATCATTATTCTTCACAAAAAAAAAAAAAAAAATTATAAGCACTGCAACCAAGTAATGATAAAATTATTTCATCATTACTCGATTACAGTGCTTGACGAACGGGCTATCCCATTTTTTGGATAATGCGTTCAAAATGATGTTGGGACTGCAGCCTGCATAGCAAAGAGGCAACTTTCTTCCGCATGCATGCATGGAAACCGTCCGTGCTAGCCTCCGCGAACATGCCGGAAGCGCTGCAGAACCGCGGGAGCCCCAGCAGTGATGATGATAACTATCTAAAACTATCTCGCCAATATATTATAATCCTTACCGTGTCACCAGTTATTTCAATGGTGAATGGATTAAAGTGCGCCACAGATGCTCCTTTCGTGCACTTAGCTCATGTCTTTGAACTTTTTAGATTCTAAGACATGCCGACCGTTTGAGAGTACTGGTATAGCACACATACATTTTACGAATAGAAAAAATCATAGGTACGCGACAGGTCTGTTATTGGTGTCAATTTGCAGTTATTACGTATTGGCATTATTGCATTCATTCGTTTGGAACCAGTTTTGACAAGATGTGTTTCCATCGATTGTTTGAATTTGGTATTACGTGCGTTCGGTTTCTATTCACATGACGGCATGGTTTACAAACAACATCAACCTTCCGTAATACCATCCTTAAACACAAATGAAAGCTAAATAGTATTATTAGATATGAGAGACTGGACCTGTTTGGCACCACAAGCGAAAAATGTACACTCTTATAGTGTGTAATTTTGCCTACCTACTCTAATCATTTTCCTGTTTGTTTCTCTATTTTTGTAACCTTTTTCGTGTAGTGTGTCAAATATATATTCTATTCTATAGATATTGGATTCAATGTTTTGTTCCTACTGTTAGGCTCGCTAAATTTAATAAGTCTTTTATCGGGCTATGTGTACGCTTCTAGAACAAGGTCCCAAGCGACGTGTTAAATTTGTCGATTGGCAAATTTAAAAACGTAATTAAACAGAAACTGTCTATTAAAGCATATTATAAAATATCTGATTATTTAGATGACAAAAAAGCTTGGGATGAATCTGCTCCAACTCGACTCGGCATCCGTAACAAAATTGTCAAGGACGATACAAAAAAGTGATAAGACCAGACAAGTTTCTTGCCGGATTCTTCTTGAACAGGGGTTAGGAGGAACCGGCACCTAGATTCACTAGCATCAAGCATGTAAGAAGACGATTCAAAGTGGTCCTTGTGATTGTATTGAATAAAGTGATATTGAATTTTGAATTTTTTGAATTTTGAATTTTATCTTTATGTACCTACATATAAAATAATGTGTCTTACATAGTGTGTAATATTTTTTTCTTTTTTTACACAAATTAGCAAAGACACGCACACATATACACATACACACACACCCACGTGTGTTTAATAATGTGTGTGTGTGTGTGTGTGTGTGTGGTGTGCAATTTTAATATTATTTATTTATCTTATTGGGTATTGGGTGTACCTTCGTAGTGGTTCCATATAAGTTTGGTGATTATCTAATGATGGAAAACATGATAAAAAACTGAAACTCCTCAACGCACGAGAACAAACATCGCAAATTAATCGTTTGAAAAATATAGTAAGGGAATACCATTCAGTGGTCAATTGACTTGACAATGGACTTTGAAGATACCTTGCAGAACTCTTCAATGACAAACAGCTCTTGTGTCGCATTTAAAGCACTGTATTAGAGATCTCAGGCAATAACTTTATGCATACTTGTCAGTTGATCAGACCATGGGCATTGACGATACACTGCGGTGTGGAAATCTTCAATGACAAGCTGCTCGTGTTATGCAATTAAGGTATTGCATTGGTGATCACAGGCAATAGCTTTATTGGCTTTGAACGTACCCTCGGTAGGTTACAGTACGGTTCGCATTGATGACAAAAATATCAATCTATCGCAATTAGTTATTTTTTATGTTTTAATATTTAGTGTTCGAAGCTGATCTTCAGTTTTTTGTAAAAATATAAGTACATATATGTGTTTGAGTTTGGAATAAATGTAAGAAGCTTGTGCAAAAGAGGATACAATCAGCAAACAATCTGTAAAAGTGCGTAGAACGCTTCCTCTATAAGGTCTAGGACCTAAACAGATCATGTTGTCGTAGATGCTCTCTACGCACGCGTAGCACGTGATACCTTTGTTCTACTATTGCCCTACGGTTTTGGGTTGAATAGGTAAATAAATCATCTATAACAAAAGTTAATCAGGCATTATAAACTAAGGGGCTATCTTATAAACAAATTATGTTATTATAAGATAAAGGGTTACCCTCAGAACAGAGATGGCAATATCATCTTTACATAGTATAAAATGAAGTCTTCAGGCTTCCGCTGTCTGTTCGTTTAAATCTTTAAAACTACTCAACGGATTTTAATGCAGTTTTCAGCAATAGATAGAGTGATTCAAGAGTACGGTTTATATGTATAATACATCTATATGTGATGTCGTAACAAACATATTTTTCGCGCTTAAATCGCAAATGCTGGCTAAACCTTACGAAGATCGATAAAAAAGTCCGCAATGGTATATGTTTATGTCCTAAGGATAACCCACAATAACCATTTTTATCTTTTACATTTATAATAAAAAAGGATGTGTTATTTACCAAGCTATTTTATACAATACAGTATTATTCCTTATCCAATTAAATACATTACATACGTTGTACATTACATGTAGATCAAAATTGCTGTTAACAGTATTTCATTAAAATGGATATCTTAGAAGATATCAGAGATTTAAAAAGCGGAGGCACAGCGGCTGGCGGGCCTTACGTTTCGTCCCGGTTTGCAGCGGTCGGCGGCGTGGGGTGTACCATCCCTACTAATTATTATAAATGTTAAAGTAACTCTGTCTATCGGTGTGTTTTATAGAAATAGATAAACTCTTTATTTGCAAAAGGGCAAACGTTGTTTTGCCATATACATTATTTCTAAGTATATATTTCTCTTTTCATTGAAAATGATGCTGTTTACGGGGGTGAGAAGTGACACCGGTAAAAATAGAGGTGGAATGGAAAGAGGTAAAATTGATGGTAGCGGGGTGAAAATTTAGGGTTGTATGTATTTTTTAAATGCTGAATCATAAAAAAATCAAACAAAAAATGTTTATTCCAAAAATAAAAATAAAATTTTGGGGTGGACCACCCACCCTTATTACTTAGGGGTATGAAAAATAGTTTACGTCCTATTCTCAGCCCTACTGAATTTCATAAGAATTGGTCAAGCCGTTTCGGAGGGGTTTTGTTACACGAGAATACTGTGACACGAGAATGTTATGTAAGTACCAGCTGCTGCCCACGGCTTCGCACGCATGGTATCTACATAAAAGTAGCCTATGTCCTTCTCCAAGGTCCCATCTATCTCTATACCAAAATTCATCGAAATAGGTTTAGCGGTTTAGGCGTGAAAACGTAACAAACAGACAGACAGAGACACATTCGCATTTATAATATTAGTATGGATTATATATATTTTACTAAATTTCGAGTAAAAGCACGCCTTGTAAACCTTTATTAAATCTAAAAGATCCAAGTATTTTTTTTGTTTGTCTAAGTGAGGCTTTGAATTGGCTCGGGACCAATTATACCTAGTCATTCTTATCCATACTGCCATACTGCCATACTGCCATTTATACTGATTTGTATACTACAAGTTTTGCTTGGTTTAAACTGGTGTTATGTGCCAAATCTTTTGTATGGACATGCTTTAAGACTCCCTTAAGATATCCTGAGAAAGGTCCAAGATCTGTGGAGGTACCGAGACTGGGGATTAGTCGTCATAATGTTTTTTATTTCTACCAGAAGATTATCTGGTTTTTATAATACAAGCTTTTCTTAGTTATAGACTAGATTGTATTGTGCGAATTGTCTAGCAATACTTAAGTTCTGAGATGTGATGCTTAAAAATAAACGTGTGCGTCTCGGGACGCCCGACAGAAGTGATAACATAAACTAATCTAACTAGTGCTGTGGGTTAGAGTGAGAGAGAAATGCGTGAGAGAAAGGGTGGCCAGGCAGACTGGCACCGTAACGCGTTACGCAACGAAGCCATTTACCCTCCTATAAGCAGCTATCACTTCAAAGGTGAGATGAATATCTTCGCAGAATGCAGATGAACGTCATCTCACCCGAAATGTACCTTCTTTTCCCGTTGAGATGATGACGTCATCTGCGTGAGATCTAAGCTCACTGGAACGCTGTCACGCTGTTAGTAATATTTCAATACGTTTCGTCCACGTGCGCTCCAATTACGAAACGTAATTACCTGGAGTCGTACCGTAATTTGTTATCAATAGGTACGTCCATTTCATACAATCGATTTTATAAATAATATCTCTTACGAAATCCCCCTTTGTGTACTTATTGATTTTTTCAATAACAACACGTGAATGCATGTCAAGGTGTAACTTGAAATTCATTTAGAATTATAATAGTGAGTAGGTGCATGGTTTATTTTGTAAGGGAAGTGATAATTATAAGGCAAGGTAACCATTGTAATTGAGGGTTAATTTTATCCGTTTTAAGTACACATTTTTCGTATTTACCTACCTTTTAGTTTTACTTTATTTTATTTGCATAAACATTTCATTAACACGTATTTTTCCTTATGAGATGAAAAATTCAGGTACAGACACAATCATTGTGCTTGCCAGCTTGTCAGCTGACAAGCCAGTCAAAAAGTCACTGTTTGTCATGTATTTTAAAAATATATAAGCATTATATTAGTCATCTGGTCACCAAAAAAAAAATACAAGCTATGCTTAGTTTGGGGCTAGATGTTGTGTGCATTGTCTACCAAAGTTTATTTAGTTTTTTGAAGTGATAACTTCTTATGGGAGGGTAAATCGCTTCGTTACGTACCGCGTTACGGCGCCAGTCAGACTAGCTTCCCTTTCTCTCACGCATACGGCAGCGGTAGGCGGGCTCTTATTACCTTCCTTTATCAACGTACCGCGCGGGAATAAACGCGTTGAGGAGCTAGTTAAGATATAAACGATTATTATTATACATAACCTTTATACTCTTTTTACACACTCCATTACTCCATTACCTTCTTTGATCTTCCTATAATGGCATCTTTTGATAATTTCTAATTTGATATACCTAATAATAATAATAATAAAATAATGACAAAGTCGAAGTCGATCATCATTTGCCTATTTTCCGATATTCCCTGGATTCCTAGTCGTACAATTTACAAAGTAGCATTATACACTAATATTTTGATTGTTTACATCCTGTGAGAAGTCACACTTCTAATATATGAAGTGAAGTGATAATTCCACCTAGATTACCCAAAAAATACGAGAAAATTTTACAAAAATAGTACCGCTATGTCACTTCGTAAAATGTCAATCCAATCTACTCCTTCGTCTTTTTTAATGCTTCGTATCTTGATGGCAATTGTGTCAAGTGAATAACATACAGTTGAATAATAAGACATCACAAGTCGTAAAAATATAGTCGTTTGTAAATTTTTATTTTGTACTAGACCCGACAGACGTTATACTATCTTAATTATGGATATTGAATTCGAGTTGGATTAATTAATGTAAATAGACCACAAAAAAGCGATAAACGATATTTGCAGCGATCGCGCCAAGTGTCGAACGACAGTTATGTCAAACGCCATAAGGTTACATTAGACAAGTTTATATTGTCAAAAACGCTATGGTTACATTAGAACAGATACTGTACATCGTACAGTTTTCTTATTTTTTTTATAAATATAAAATACGACTATATTTTCCACGTAACTTTCTTATTTTTTCTTTCACAAAAACCTTCTCTAAACAATAATAAACACAACAAAAAAAGAATTAGCGAAATCGGTCAAGCCGTTCACGCGTGATGTCGTGACCAGGGGATTTTTTAATATATCCTTACTAATATTATAAATTTGAAAGTAACTCTGTCTGTCTGCCTGTCACGTTTTCACGCCTAAGCCGCTGAGCCGATTTTGATTAATTTTGGTATAGAGATAGATGGGACCTTGGAGAAGGACATAGGCTACTTTTTATGTAGGTACCACGCGCGCGAAGCCGCGTGCAGCAACTAGTATATTATATGGATAAAATGGTGACCTTTCATATAAAGTAATTATACGGTTTATTTTTGTCCAAATGACAAAAAACACAAAATTTGTATCCCAATTACACACCGAGTCAATAACTCTAGCTTTATTTGATAAAAAATATCATAATCCACACTTCCATACTAATATTATAAATGCGAAAGTGTCTCTGTCTGTCTGTTTGTTACGTTTCCACGGCTAAACGGCTGAACGGATATTGATGAAATTTGGTAAGAAGATGTGTTGCATCCGGGGAAGAACATAAGCTATTTTCGTCTCAAAAAAAAAACCTTGAAGGGTTTAAAACTGGGGATGAAAGTTTATTTGGGTAACTCATATTTTCGATCTGAAAATTCATATTTTGGGTAAGAAATAAAGAAATACGTGTTTCAACGTCTTTGCAAAATCATCCCCGAAGGGGGTTAAATAGTGGATTAAACGTATGAGATGTTTTTTAGATGCACAGAATGCAATTCTTACAAAAATAACAGTAAAGATTCTAAGCATACGCGTACGAAGTCATGGGTAACAGCTAGTTACTTATAAATAACCAAAATAACTAAAGAAAAATATATACAAAAGTTTGCTAAAAATAATCTACGAGTCATTTCCACAATGGCAACGATTTTCTCGTCACTGTCACACTGACACGGTGCAGTCCGCGGTATTGTCGCTATTACGACATTTCCGGTGTCACTTGTAGTGTCCCAAACGATCCTCTTCCTTTCGACGTCCTACGTAATTACTGTAAGTTGCACAATCAAATTGGCTTGGAAGTTTTCCAGGAGGTATCTTCTTCACTGGTTTTAGAGGTGTTAAACGAAGTACGCCATGCTTTCACAGCGAATATTATGATCCTTTATGCTTACAAGGGCGATAATTGTTCGGCAACTAGTGTGGACCAACGAGTGATAGTATAGGCTTATATATATATGTATTTCGTACTGCCGATGCCGTACAGCTGGTGAATAGTTCGGTGTATCGGTGTATAGATTAGGTATTTATTTCTCAAAAAGACAATGGTAACATATGTACCTACTTACATATAAATAAAACGAAATGAAATAAATTTATTTTGACACACACACACACACACACATATACTATTAAAATAATAACATAGCAGGTACACAGATAACAGAGCAACCAAACTAATAAACTAAGTACGTGCAAGTACGTGTACCCACCCAGTTCCAAACATATATGGTTCACACATTGGTATCACAAATTGGAAGGTACTATCAGTACTATTTTAATATTTTTATATATTTAAAAATAGCCAAATTTAATTATATATATATATATATATATACTTATAAAGTATTATTTGTAGTGGTCATTACCGCTGCGCGCTTTTTATATGTAAATATTTTTTGCTTTGGTCCCTTTGGAAGTACCAACCAGCTAGCTCGGTGAGTGCTTCGCTTCGTTATTTGTTTCGTATGAATAGTTATTCCTGTATGCAGTGCTTTCTGAAGGGTTATTAGAGCAATAGTACGTAGCTCAATCTGGAGCAACTGGTTTACCTAAATGGCTCCATACCGAATAGTATGGTGTAACTCATGCATGTCAAACTCAAAATCGTTGTCCCACTTATTCTATGGTCAAAGACCGTAGAATAAGTGGGCCGCAAAACCCAACCATAAAAAAAACGAATTGCATACCTACATTAACTAGTACAGGACGTACCTATAAGTATTATTTTATCTTCTTCTTCGTTTCTTCCTATAATGGCATCTGTCTTGTTAACAATTTTGCTAGTATCAATTGATTGCTTGGTTATAAAATAAAGCCTTAGTCGATCGTCATATGTCTATTCTAAACGTCATCGCGGAATGGCCGTCTAGAACTTTCTCGTTTTTTTTTCCTGCCTGTAATGGCGTCTATCTTGATGATAATGTTGTCAATGTCAAATGGTTGTTTTGTTTTAATATCGTCACAAAGTTGCAGTCGACCGTCATTTATCTATTCTAAACGTCATCGCGGAATGGTCGAGTTGTCTTGGGATTCCTCGTTATTATTATTATATTAATAAGTGAAGTAAAAACTTTGTATCCCTTTTTACGAAAATTGCGCGGACGGAGGAGTATGACATTTCGCACACTTATAGTTTATAAAGAGAAGGAGTGCAGAATGCTAATATTTTTTTTAATTATGCATAATAAATACATTAATTATTAATGAATTATGGTCGAATTTCGACCAGTAGGTGACCACTAGTATAATTAAATTGACAACACTTGTTATAAATCACAATTTATTGATTAAAATTCCGCTAAGATTACTCAATAATACATGAATTACACGAGAAAATCAAGTTAATCTGTAAGATTTATGTTACTTCATGAAATTACAAACCAAGAATCTAGAATATGTATTTTGTGATTCAAGTTATACTTCACTGTCAGTCATCGCACGGATTTAAAAATGAAACCTCATATCACGTAAGTCGTGTTGCGACATCGATAAGAAAGTGTTTAAACAGTTTCGGTGTATGTTTAACGGCTTTCGTGGCGAATCATAGAACAATACCTATTATTATACCTACCAGTACTAGCGCACGTGTTTCAAGCGCTATTAAAATGTACATACGGTAATGTACCAATTATTCAATCCTTTACTCGCGCGTTAAATACCTTAATCAAAATCTGAGTGATGGAACGTTGTGAGGACCAAAGAATCAAATAAAACCGCGCTCCTCTGTAAATACACGAACCCACATACGCCTGAATTATGCTCCTTGCTTTTAGTACCTACATGTCACGTCGCGTCGTCGTCCAGTAGACATTGTACAAAACTCTCGCTCTTTAGGTCAAGTGCGTTCGATGACGTTTCCGATTGCGTCCGATTGCGATGATTAACCGCGCGGATTAGACCAAGCTATTTTTAAGTATAGAATCCCTGTATTAAATTTTATCCAGCGTGATTAAACTCTAAGACAATAGCATGAACACAAACAACTAAATTCTATAATTTATAAATGTTTCGAACTAATTGTATTGTTGTTGTAAATGAACTAAATGTTCTTACTAGCAGCAATTTAAATCACGCAAATCTGAACCGCGTTATTCTACTGAATAAGAAACAGGCGCACGCATTAGCAGAAAAGCACGTTAAAAATTACACACTACAGACAAGCGAGGTTACAAACCGCACGGACAAATTCGGTAGTGCGTGCGAGGCTAGGACTAAATGTTAGAACAAGTTACCTATTTTGTCGTGCTATTGTATTATGCGTTGCGTGCTCTGCTCATGCAGCGAAAGAAAATCATAGCCTAGTGCAAGTGTTTTTTTATAATAATCTTCTTCAGATGTACCAAGGCCATCCCAATACACATACTTCTCTCCTACTCTCTACTTTATTCGGACCAACAATTTTGTGCTGTCTCTATCCACCGGGACCTTTATCATCAGTTATCATTTTGGATAGATAAGGATTGGTCACACTTCGTTGCCCTATTCGTGGCAACCATTTGAGATCCCTAAGACTAGTATTAATGTTAATGTTAAGCCTATTAATGTTAAGTTTTAGAGAATTTTTTTTTTTTTTTAAGCCTAGGGCTTACAGGGCCTCAGAACACTTAATAAGCGGGTGGGTTTTTGTCGCGCTTTTCTGTGACGAGGAATTAGGTTTATTCCCCATAGGTCTCTGTTTTTAAGTTATAGCTTGCATATCGCATCTTTACACAATAAACCAGATTTATATCAACAAAGAACAATAAAACAAGGAAACGACCTTGGTTTGAATGTGACAAGTAATAGGTAGCTACCCAAGTTAATAAATTATAAAGAAGATTGTAAAACATTCATCATTCAGTTGTCTTACTAAGGTACTTATGTACCTACTTCCTTTATTACCTCAATAACTTTACCTGTAATGAATAAATTAATAATGCCGGACATTTCACACAGCATCATCTGGCCCCAAAGTAGGCAGAGCTTGTGTTATGTACCACATGACTGATACTGATACTACTTATATATACTATTTTTTTTCGTATATACATGTATATTATACATAGACTCCCAGAGCTGAGACAAATATTTGCAGATCATACAAACATATGCCTCGTGAAGGGAATCTAGCTCGCAACCATCTGCATCATTGAGCCACAGAGGTCGCCAAATATATTCAAATATTGCTTAAATTACCTAAAAAATAGAAGCCTTAAAGTACACTACAGTGTGTAATAAGATAACGCTGTGTATTAATTAACCGAGCAGCGCGAAGAGAGTGCCTCCGTTTCAGCTTAGGCAAAAATGCTTTCGTATGTCTGTCCGAGAGGCGCGCGGCGTCCGAACGGCGGCGTCCGGCGGGCGTCTGTCCGGATTTTCTCCTCTACAAGTCGCATTTCTCAACCGATTCTCGTGAAATTTTGTGAGCAGGTTCTATAACTATGTATATAGTTTTTTTTGTCGTTTCAGTTTTTGGAAATGTTTCAAAATGGCAGAGATATGGAGGTTCAAAACGTAAAAACAGTTATATTTCAGTCATTTCTAAAAATTTTCGCGAGGTCTACAGCTCACTGAGCCCCTAGTATTAATAGTAGATACAAAAGTAGTAATTAGTAATACTACAGAATACTTCTGTCTTTATAAAGACAATTTGCTATATAGTTTCCTGCACATCAAGGCAGACCGGAAGTAGGTAAAGTAGAGATAAAATAAATTCATTTTTTAAACTACAAAGGCTTGACATCCATAATGTGAATGAACCTTTCAAGGGTACTTACTTCGTTTTTTCTTCATAAATAAAAATAATTATATGTGGAATAAATCGAAACATAATTGAAATTACAAGGATTACTTGGAGGTTTATTATATACCACGAAATATCCCGCGAAACTAATAGTCCCATCAGTCAAAACATGTACAGTAGACAGACAGACAGATAGAGTTACTTTCACATTTATAATATTAGTATAGATTCCATCAGTCATCTGTCACTATTATACAAGCTATGCTTAGTTTGGGGTTAGATGGTGTTGTGTGCAATGTCAACCAATATATATATTTGACTCATTGTTTTTAGCATCATATGAATACCTAACGTGACTTATGGTTGTACCACGGGTGTGGGTGCAAATAATACTATCTATACCTTATCAATGAATTTTCGCGGCAAACTTGACATAATCATGATATAATACAACCGAAAGAGGCATGTCCTTCACGTCATGCATGTCAGATAACGATGATATTTTTCTATTTCCTGTCACTTTTGGACTGTCATTTTGATTGTAAATATGATCGCGGAAACTCGAAACTACTGACGTCAACGAACTTTTACATTAGTGTAATTGCGTAATAAGAGTAGGGAATATAGAGTAGGTACTTACTTGGCTATTCACCAGCTGAAGGTACGTATCAGTAATTTTGCAAAGTACATAAAATTTTATGTAAAAAAATTAATTCACATCTATGTTGTGTTGACTATGTGGGTATGTGTTTGAATGATCTGCAAGTATTTGTCTCGGGTTTGGGTGATGTTATCCTATATATATAATATTATAAATGCGAAAGTAACTCTGTCTGTCTGTCTGTTTCGCTTTCACGCCAAAACTACTGAACCGATTTAAATGGAATTTGGTACACAGATAGTCTTAAGCCTGAGAAAGGCTACTTTTAATTGAAAAAAATGTTGTAAAGGGTTGAAAAGGGGGATGAAAGGTTGTATGAATGTATTGTCATTTTCAGAACTATAGAAGCATAAAATTTTAGGCTGTTGATCTCTACTAATATTATAAATGTGAAAGTAACTCTGTCTGTCTGTCTGTCTATTACATTTTCACGTCTAAACAGCTAAACCGATTTTGATGAAGATAGATGGGACCTTGGAGAAGGACACTTTTTATGTAGGTACCATGCGTGCGAAGCCGCGGGCAGCAGCTAGTGCATAATATGTATGTATTTACAAAAAAAATATCAGTCATGTGGTACTTACTCAAAGCACAAGCTCTGCTTACTTTAGGGCCAGCATTAGATATTATTATGTTTATAAACACTTGGAAATTAGTTGTTATGTCATTAATTTCTAGTAAATTATGTCAAAGCGCAAAAAACCGAGGTCAATATTAGGGCAACCTGCTGCCTTCGGCAGTATTTTCGAAATGTAACCTACTTTTTGTCCCTTAATTACCTATCAACATAATGGGATCACCTAAAAAATACAAGCCGCAAAATATAGCCGCAAGTTACGAAATCAGATCACTCTCAAGTATCTACTACGATATCATGTTCCTCTCCCGTCAATCTAAAAATTTATTAGATTATCAGAGCGATTATGTAATTCTGGTACTATGAAAACATTGATACTAACATATTCCGTAAGGGCTGGTGCGGCGGCTGAATGTGCCGAGGACCTCAAAAGGCGCAAATGCCGGTCTTGATAAGGCAATATTTGATTATTGGAGATGAGGCCCTGGTCCCGTGGGGAACAAGAGCCCACCGCGTTTTCAAAATTATCTCACGGCGTCTGGTAGATACATTGCGTGACCTATCTGGCTCCTATCTGGCCCAGCGTAACTGCCATTCAACGTGGTAATGCCGCCAGTGTTTTGGAAACGCTGCCCTCTGGCAGTGATCTGGATCAGTTGAGCTATCTATAGATCGTTTTAAACGGTTCTTAGATAGCTCAACTGTTTCACATGTATTTTATATTATTTTGTACATTTCTGTAATTATTATGTAAATAAATGTAATGAATGAAATGTTACTATTGATAAATTGATGTTGCAAAAGGTTGATCTTGTAAGACATGCTGTCATATGAATAGAGAATGAGAAGAAACCGTACGTAATACCAATCCATGAAAAAATGCCTATCGCTAATCGAAACCGATAGATTGATTGTATCAAGAGTTCCATAATCACCATGCAATTCATAGGCACCTACAAAATTGATATTTCGTAACTCATTGAACATTGTTTATTAGGCATAGATTATTAGGCAACTCGTACATTCATTTCTAAATTCTATGCAATAGAATAACGCAGTCTTGCTTATCTAGTTATTAGGTAGAAAGGTTTTTTACAAAACGATTTAAAGAGTTTTAGCGATTTGAATTCATATTGTTTTAGTAGTAAACGGGTCAGCCCGCGAACATGGTTGTTGCAACACAGCCGAAAAGTCAGGTTATTTTACATAATAAAAAATCGAAGAAATTCTTAGTATTTTTTTTATTGATTGCTATCTCACCTGGTAACGTCACGTTATGATGTTTTGTGTGGTCACTTGGTTTGAGTTTCGCGTGATCAGTTTGAACTTTTTTTTCATTTTTTTATTTTTTTTCACGAACAATGATCTGCTAGATTAATGTAATGTACCTACGTATTTTATTTATTACATTCTTCAATACACTAACTAACATAAACCGTTATTGTACTTGCATAAGATATGCATTTTGCGTTACGAAGCGTGTCGATGCCAAGGGCTCGCTGATGTGGGTCAAATGTCTAATTTAAATGTGTGTAATCATACATTCCCAGCATTTATGGACATGTTTCTCTAATAAGAGTGTCAGTGAGTCAAGTTCAAAAACCTTAAGACCATACTGACATAAACCTTAAGATAGTTTGTGTCAAACTATTGTTTATGATATTCAAATTGTACTTAACAAACTACAAAATAATTACAAAAAGAATAAATAAATAAAAAATCGGGTTGCACTTCGGGAGTGCCGACAGAATTGAAAACTTATTTTGGCGCGTTAGAGTTTAGTAATAAATCACTTCAAAATCAGTAATTATGGCGACTGCCAATCAAATACTGAACGAACACAGATGATGCAATATTTTTTGTTCAGAATATAGATAATATATCAAAGAACCTAACTCAGTAAACTTCTCCATACAAAAGTAGACAGTAAACATGTGAATTAAGGTTTATAATCAACTGGGGCGAGCGCGGCAGCCCTGCGTCTCACCCAGACGGTAACGGTGTCGCAAATCCAGAGGTTTTACCTCATCTAAAAATATGCGTACCTCGCTAAAAGAAGTTTTCACTTCAAAAATGTCAAGTGTTAAATGGCTCTTCTTCGAGAGACCGGCTTGTAGGGGTACCTACAGTAGCTACTACCGTATGTACAAAGAAACCAAGATTCAAGGACGAAACTAATATAAAATGTACGCTCAAGTTTGACAAAATAAGTGCATTTTGGCATTAACATACACATCGTTTTCAATTAACCGAAGTAGTCCATTAAAATGTTACATTTTTTAGGCCTTAGTGTGCATTTGTCAGAGGACGCAATTTTATTTTTTTAATGTGTAGGGGGGGTCAGTAGAAGCTTAAGTTCAAGTTTGTGGGGTCGGCACCCTTGTCCCCCGGCCGCCATCTTGGAAAAGGGGGTGCAAAGGGTTTTCGCGCTGTATCTCGTAAACTAGTTACCTTACAGAAAATTTAATCAAACATAAAATGTAGCAAATTAAATTTCCTACAATTTTATTTCTATTACTTTTTATCGTCAAGTGACCAACAAAAAAGTTATAAACAAAAATAAATGAAAATTTTGTTTGTTTGTTCTAGGTTTTACAGCGCTCCAAACTTAAACGGATTCTCGAATGCTCATAGGGATGCAATAAAAACTAAAAATTAGGCTTACTTTTCTATCTATATTTTTTTTATTCATACAATTTATTATGATCTTAACATTCCTATGCTATTATTGAACTATGTTTGACCCTTTTACCCACCACCTATGAGGTATAACATGGGCAAAGTCAAATTTATAAAAATTTAATGCATTTTTTAATGCATTTTTTGTCACTGTCTTAGCAAATCGTTTGTATCGCAGAGTGTCTAGAGTATCGTCTTTATTTCCGCCATATAAAAAGACGAAAAAACGTTCGCCAACAACACTGAGTAACGATGACTCGACTTTCTCACTCATAAATAATTTAGTTCCACTTGCTAACTCTGGATGCTTCTGCAAAATTTTTATAAATTTGACTTTGCCCATGTTATACCTCATAGGTGGTGGGTAAAAGGGTCAAACATAGTTCAATAATAGCATAGGAATGTTAAGATCATAATAAATTGTATGAATAAAAAAAATATAGATAGAAAAGTAAGCCTAATTTTTAGTTTTTATTGCATCCCTATGAGCATTCGAGAATCCGTTTAAGTTTGGAGCGCTGTAAAACCTAGAACAAACAAACAAAATTTTCATTTATTTTTGTTTATAACTTTTTTGTTGGTCACTTGACGATAAAAAGTAATAGAAATAAAATTGTAGGAAATTTAATTTGCTACATTTTATGTTTGATTAAATTTTCTGTAAGGTAACTAGTTTACGAGATACAGCGCGAAAACCCTTTGCACCCCCTTTTCCAAGATGGCGGCCGGGGGACAAGGGTGCCGACCCCACAAACTTGAACTTAAGCTTCTACTGACCCCCCCTACACATTAAAAAAATAAAATTGCGTCCTCTGACAAATGCATACCCAAATGTAACTTTTCAATGGACTAAAGGGCACACTAGCATAACTAGGGAGAATGTGACAAAATAACCAACACGCACTAGCTAATTCATCCGAGCGGTTTAAACCGCGCTATTGTGAAGTCGATTCCGAAGTAGGTACGTAATTTTCAACGCGGTTATTCTACGCAAACGTGTGATTCCATGATCCACAGAATAGCGCGAAATATATTTCTGCGGATTAATCCATAATGCGCGCTTGGGCTAAGTAGGTGTTTCCTAAATGATTACGAATTTGGTGGCACCTGTAAAACTAAAGTAAATAGAGTTATAAGTACTTATTGGGTATGTACACTAGAAGCCGGCAAAGCGAATCAGTGAAGGTTTTCTTTGTTTTTGTTTCACTTTTTGCAAATACTCGGTAGGTGTGACTCTGACGAACAAGGTTGACGGTTTCGTCACCAACATCGGCCCGATGGGAATCGAAAGAAAAACCTGTACCCACAGAACAGAGAAATATAGGTTTCTTGGTTGTGCCCAAGCAGATCATTTTCTTCCATCATAATTGAGCTCGCAGAACCTTTTCATGTTTTGTAATTGAACTACCTACAAATAACTAGTTTTAGTTAACTTTTTAGAAACCGTAAAAACAAGGAAATCCGTGATTTTCCTTCGAGGAAGTAAACTTTTTGCTTCCACATAAAAGTTGGGTTAGGTTAGGGTTAGGTTAGAATAAACTTTGAAATAGAAGGTTGTTTTTCAGCATCATCATTACCATAAAAAGATTTTGTAAGTGCTTACTTCATGGTATTTTTACCGAACTTTAACCCCTACCTTTAGAGGCTCAAATTAGAATTTACCTACTTTATAATGCATATTTCGTTTTACTAAGCATATTTCTATCCAAACTCAAGCCTATTTCTGTCATTTTAGGAAGAGTTGTTTAGACTGTACACTCTTTGAAGACGAATTACGATGAGGTTTCTTACGTACGTACGTTGTTGACTGTAAAGCGATTGTTTTCGCACTATTCTATAGATTATGTAATTAGACGCAGGCTAAAAAACGCGTTGTAAATTACATACTTACCTCAGAATAGCATGTCTAAAACCAACTTAATTCGCGGCTTGCTAACATTTCGGACACAATATTTTCGGACACTGTCCGAAATGATACTATCAATTTTAATTTATTTTTAGCGACATTTCGGACACCATTAAAATATTGAAGCGGTTTTGTACAATCAGTTAGAAAAGTTTTAACTTATATTCGATTAGATTACTACTAGGTACTAAGAAAAAGAGAGTTTCCAAAACTTAATATTTTAGAGTAATAGCGCCATTTTTCGGAATCATAAATGTGTACGATCAAAATACATATACTTTCCACTAAAAATGTATTATAGGCTCAAATTTCATTCAATGAAGTCGGTTTCTTTTTAGTTTTTAAAACGTAATTATATTCATATAGGGTTCTTTCGGGCTCGTTTTGCTCAAACTCACTGGACTCACTCTTTGGAATTTTAGAGAATTTTGTTTGAAAGGGTTCAAACAAAAAAAGAATTTTACAAATCGGTTCAGCCGTTTTCGAGTAATCGGTGAACGTACATAAAAAAAAAAACCTACAAATTGAGAACCTCCTCCTTTTTGATAAAGTCGGTTAAAAAGTCGGTTAAAAAGAGATAGAGAAGAGACTTTTCTATGAATTAAGATCTAGTTTATACATTAGCTCTCTCTCGCTCGTTACTGTCTTTCAAATCTTACATGTTATTTTTAATACCTAACTGCCAAGATGCGTATTTATGTATGTGTATGTGATATCATTGAATTCGTTTTGGCAGTTTAAGTTTGTTACCTGACTGTACAAAACAGCGTTTATTATTGGTGTCCGAAATGTCACTAAAAAATAAATTAAAACTGAAAGTGTCATTTCGGCCTAAGTGTCCGAAAATATTGTGTCCGAAACGTCAGCAAGCCTAATTTGCTAGTGCATGCTAGTCCTAAGATTTAGAGAGCGTAAGCTTTCGTGTCCTTTAGTTAAAATACATGTGTTTAGACTTACGGAAGCGTAGGCCAAGCGTATGGTTTCTTCTCTAAACATAGCCTAAGGCAGATAAGTAACTTATTTTAAACCTTGACATAAAACAATTAAAGTTTTTTAAACTTACGCGATCAGAACACCTTGAGTCATCCCGTGACCATGACAGAGTGTAAACCTGTCGAAACGTCGGGAAAAATAGGTAAATAAACGCGATACATACCCGTATATATATTTATAAAACAATTAGTTCTAAATGTGTCCATCATAAAGTTGGCAATTCAGTTCAACGGAAAATTTAAAGATATTACTCGTAAAACTGAATTGTTTAAAATTAATAAGCCTAAGGTAAATTGAAAGATAGGTAGAATACATCAAACATCATATAAAATGGAAATTGTGCAGTAAAATTTATATGTAGAACGTTGCCACTGATACGAGTAGAAATTAATGAAATCTGGTGGCACTTAAGTACTTAAATATTTTATAATATTAATTTAATAGTCAACTGTAAATACCTGAGGGCCTAGACAAGACTTTTTTTGGCGCTCATGCCTGGTGTTTCGCAGGCGTGAACCAGATTTCACTAAAATACCTATCAGGGCAATATCCTACATCTAAATTTTACAGCAAAATTTCCATTTTATATGATGTTTGATGTGTCCTTCCTACTCCTAATAATTTTAAACAATTCAGTTTCCGCAAAGACGTTAGCGTAAAGGGAAACTAATAATGAGGTATTTGTCTACCCCCTGGTTTATTTTATACATATTTTGTATGTGATGTTCTTCTTCTTCGTCTTCGTTAATAGCATGTGTCATAATGATGTCAATTTTGCCAGTGTCAAGTGATTGTTTGATTATAAAGTCTTAGTCGAATGTCGACCATAATTTGTCTATTTTAAACTTCATCGCGGAATGGCCGTCTAGAACTTTCCAGGGATTCCTGGTCGTTCAAATCACATTGCACCATAGTACACTTATAATTCAATTGTCCATATTTAAGCAATGAAGGCACAATTTATTGAGTAAAACGCCGATATAATTGCTGAATAAAACATGCAATAGCACAAGAAAATATATTTATTTAGAAGTGCTATGTTACTCTTACTTCATGAAATGACAAACGAAGAACCTTTAGTCATCATGTAAAGAGATGTTGATTAAGACTATGGAAAATCTTAGGAAAATTCAATACTCAATATGTGATGTAAATAAATAACAGCAGAGCGACAGATGACAGTGTCTATCTTTTTTTTTTTTAAATAAATAAATAAATAATGCCAGATATTTAACACAGCGTCACCTGGCCCCAAAGTAAGCAGAGCTTGTGTTATGGGTACCACATGACTGATATACTACTTATATACTTTTTTTTTGTAAATACATAGATATTATACATAGAAACACCCAGACCCGAGACAAATTTTTGCAGATCATACAAACATTTTTCCCGCGGCGGGAATCGAACCCGCAACCTTCTGCGTCTCAGCCAGACCTTAGCCCACAGAGGTTGTCAATCATTGCTTAGGTACTATGACTTTCTTGACAAATGTGTGTTTAGAAAGTTGTTGCTTACCGTGGTAAATATTGTGAGGCTCTAATGATATTAACCGTGTTCAAAACCGCATGTTTTAATGTACCTATGTAACTTTCGACGCGGTTTTTAACCTAGTGCGTGAACATACGCATAATTAGGCTACAGATAAGTGTAGTTTAAAATTGTTAGTGCGTGTTTGCCATAACAAGCCGTTTTCAAGAAAAAACTCAAACTCAGATCGAAGACCGAGCGTAAATTTAACGACAGTTTTTCATTATGTCAGAAATATAATTGTTTGTCCAGGAACCGTAGACAATTCAGTTGTTTCGCTAGAGTAACTAAAGTTTCCTAAAACGAAAACGATCTTATTTTGTTTGCATTAAAGTCTGAATTAGAATAATCTTTTTTAGTGACACTTCCTAAATTAACGTATAACTGACGTGTTTTAGTTTAGCTCATTTTAGTCATCATGTAAGGAGATGTTGATTAAAACTGCGGTTATTTTCTGCAGTTTTTATCAACACCTCTATACATTATTTTCAATAAAGGAATTAATTGGAATAAAAAATTTAGTAATAAAACAAAAAATAATTTTAATTTATTTTAGAACTGTGATTTAAAATGGGTACTCTAATTTGAACTTTATTGGTAGCAAAATAATATAGATAGATAGATAGATAACTCTTTAGTTAACCACACCACATACCACACCATATGTGGTGTGTTATACCACACAGAAAAATACAAAAAAAAAATATTACAATAAAAGGCAATACAATGGGCGGCCTTATTGCTAACAGCGATCTTTGCCAGGCAATCTTTGGATGGATTGGACTATAAATAAACAGAGAAGAGGCATGTTGGTGTGGTGGTAATAAGGTCGTCCATATATTAGAAAATTTTAGCTACTCTGGCGAAACAACAGAATTGCCAGCAATATCTACTTTCTGTTGGCGCCCACGTAGCGTAGTTTTCATTCTGAGCATTGTACTAAAAAACAAACAGGCCTACTTTGCAGGATGATAAAATAACGAATTACTAAAACAAAACACTTATTTTACCACCACGCTCAAAGTCATTAATAGCTACTTAAGTCTTGCACGAAGCATAGTGATGAGCAGTATGATGAGTTCTACATAAAACGACTGCGAAAAAATTAACAGACTATTGTCTCAAGGGTTCTCATGAAAAAACTATTGAATGTATTTATTCTAAATAATGTTATTTGAGCTCTTAAATAAATAAACTATGTTTATATCGGAATCATTTTGGAGTTTGCGTACCCCGTATTTGAATTATTTACGCTCAAAGATGCGTTAAAATCAGAGTTTAAATACGATTTTTTGTTGATTATGTTGCGATACATACATAGATTACGACGAGACAAATTGATATCATTCTTTGTTTTGGTTGTTTACCATTAGACGTTGGATTGATTATCCTTCGACGTTTGTATGGAAAGATAATCGACTAGTTTACTCCTAAGTAACAACTCTAAAGTGTGGCAGTTACCTTAAGAGTACGTTAATGTAGGTAATAAGGAATTGAAATCAAACTGCCCGCTTCGCACATAAAAGTGCTCGCAATGCTGTTGCTATAAATAACTAAATTAAATGAATAGGTTTTGAAAGTGCCATTTTCTGTGCGTTCGCGTAAAACAATTACTAAGTTTGCGTCCTTGACTGAAGCTGACTATAGATAGATAGACAATACGAATGATGACGTTAAATTTATGTATGTAAATACTTACCTAAGTTACCGATTTACAAGGAATGAGCCGAACATTCGTTTTCTATAGTAGGTTTTATCAAAATCCGTCAAGCCTTTTGAGCGTGAAAGTTTAAAAAAACACGCATACAAGTAAATATTTGTATTTAGACAGACAGTTAAAACATTTAAAATGTTTGAACTCTTTTTATTCGTTTTTCGCAGTTAAGGTAGTTTTTTGTGAGAAGATGATCATAAAAAAGTCCTAGGACAAGGACGAGTTTCTTGCCAGTTCTTCTCGGGCTTGGGTTAGGTTAGGTTAGCACCTAAATTCACCTAATATGTAAGACGTTTTAAAGTGATCCTTGTGATTGTATTGAATAAAATATATTTTAACTTGACTTGACTTATACTAATAGTAGAAAAACCAATCATATAGAAAAAAAGTACTTAGGAATACAATAATACATGTAATAAAAACTACAAGGTACGCAGTCTGTAGGATATTGTTTGTAAAATATTACCAAACACTCATATTATCGAAGACACGTGTTGCATTGTGAAAACCACAAGAACCTCGCGACAGCAAATATTGGATCGTGAACATTCAATTATTATCAATGTGCGGATTAGCGGAACTATGAGCGATAGTTATTGCCACGACTTCATCCATACCTCATCCGTTACATGTCATAGATATTTGGCGAATGTGGATTACATCGAATAAAAATGTAAGAAACAACCGCCATCAAGCACTTAATTTAAAAACGATTCTATGACGACGACTACAAACTGTTGACTTATGTTATTCTAGCCCAGAGCAACTCGGACCAGTTGGAATTTTTGCGTACTATGACTTTTTGTGATAAATAATCAGTTTTAATTTACATTTACATAACTCGAGTGTTGACTTTAACCATTTTTCTGGATTTCAACTTCGTTCCCACCGGGGGCCTAACAACACCTCTTACTTTGTTTTTGTTTTTATGTAAAATCTGTGATCAAGCATGTCTAGTTAAGTTTTTTAATTACGTTCTAGTGCTCTTTATCCAGTAGTACTCATAGGTATTAGCACCCAATTTACGTACTAATTAAATGTGTAAATATTGTTGGTTGCCCTTAAAAAAATGCTGAATTAGCATGAACCCTGAGACAACGATTTCTCCCTCGCGAGATTAGACCATAATGACATTTTCGTATAGAAATTTATACTTTTTATTGAGATAGCTTAGTTTCTCGGAAGATTGTTTGGTAATTGCCATGCTACGCATTTTATCGCGTTCATGAGTGGACTTGACGATTCGTAATCAGCTCAAAAGTCTTTAATATAAGTACTTTTTTTGAAGAGACAGTGCGGAATGTGTGACAGGCGGGCCATGTTATCGTAGCTATTGTAGCTGGCCTCTACGCGTCGTAGCACAACAATAGGCAACTTTGCTCATTAGAGTAATTTATTTATTAAGGCGACTCCTTGATCAAATGATTTTGCCGCATATGCGAAAACATCTAAATAAGGAAACATCTATTGTCGTCACAGAAATATTTCACTTTCAGAGTTGTACTATACATTTTGAAAAACACGGGTTTCACTTTTCTAGATAATACAGATTGCCGCTTGTTGCCGCTCGAGTTCACCGTAATCGTGAACTTGAGCGGCAACGAGCGGACCGCAGATCAAACTCACCATGATGAAGATTCTCTAAATGAATCGAAACAGTGTCGGTGCCTACATCGACTAAATAATACGTGAGTAAAACCCGTGTTTGTAAAATGTAAAGTGTAAAATGTACAGAAATATTTGACCAAATCGAACCATAACGCAGAAGGCAGAGCTACTACCAACTGGCTGAGAAACGAGTCAATACTATAGGATAGGGTACGTTAAGTTTATTCATTACTTAGATATGAATAAACTTAAATTAGTATTTACCTTGCAATTAAAATTCTCAGTGTCGCACTGATAACAGTATCGACACATGTTTCAAGAAAAAAATAAAAAAGAGAGACCTACCGTAATAGATAACATAAAACGTGCTACATCACACGTTTATATGTATCTAGCTAATGTTGTTGCGACATCAGGTGCAAGGGTGTTATTTACATAACAATATGTGACTAAGGTAGATATGCATAGAATTGTGTACCTATCGATAAAATGTGATTTTTATTATAATGTAAATTACTATATTATTGATATGAATGCATTAGGCCAGTCAAAATAGATGTTTTTTTGGTCAACTTTGCGCTAAATTTCCGATCCAAATTCTTTTTTTTATAAGTTTTAGGATCACTTACTGAGCATAAAATTACAAAATGCTGACAGATCCAGGCGACGCTTCAAGCGCCATCTTGAAAAAACGTTTTTGACCGATATCTCGGAAACTATGCACTTTAGGGCAAAAATTATGGAGACCATTATTGTAGAAAATAAAATTTTGCATCTTTTGTTTCTAGTAAACTTTTTTGTAAAACTTACCGTTTACGATTTATGGCCCATTTAATGATTTAATGAACCGGTTTTTCTATCGCGGCCGATAACTTTTAAAATATTAGATTAATCAATAAAACACGTAAATTAATTTTTGTGATTTTTTTGTGATTTTATGCTCAGTAAGTGATCTTAAACCTTATAAAAAAAAGAATTTGGATCGGAAATTTAGTGCAAAGTTAAATGCTATTTTGACTGGCCTACATAGGCTCATGTTGCTCTGCCCTCAGACATTTAACTGACAGTTTTGACAATGTATAAACATCAGTAATCGCTGGTTATAAGATGGATCATACAAAAAAGATCTTTCTCGGACTTGGTTTAGGCGGAATTGGCACCTAAATTCACCTAGTATGTAAGACGTTTCAAAGATAGCCGTATAAATACGAAAAGTTGTGTTTTTATTTGTATGAATACTATGCTTTTTATAGCTTAATCAAGCCACAATCATTGAACGAATTTAAATACTAAAAGTAGTATAATATAATGATGACTACACTTTACCAAATTTTTCCAGCTCCGTTCAGACGTTTCGGCGAGTCTCACCTACAATAATTACGTTTTAAAAATTAAAAAGACAACCGACTACATTGAATATAAAAAAAAATACAGTCGAATTGAGAACCTCCCCCTTTTTTGATACCGGTTAAAAAAAAACATCGAAATCGAACAAAAAATATAATACAGTCGAAATCAGAGCCTTCTCCTTTATTGACGTCGGTTAAAAAATACAGAAACTTTCGCATATATAATAATAGTTTAATATACATTGTATAACATTTTGAATTAAAAAACATGAAACAAAATATTGCCTTCGTTACGCACACTGATTGGTTACGAACGAGCGATAGTACCTAGCCTTGGTTTTTGCTCAGTAATTACTGTAATTCTATGGTTGTTAGCTCAGGAATTCGGTTTTTGATATAAGCACGAAATTTATTACCTATTTAATCACTGTCTGCGGCTGGAATGAAGATTTTATCGTCATCGATGTTACTGTGGTGAGGTACCTACATAAAAATGTGCGCATATAAAAGTAAGCAGGAAGAAGCTCAGAAGTATGCGGTACCTACCTAATGTTAACAAAAAAAAGTATATAAGTAGTATAACGGTCATGTTGTACACATAACACAAGCTTGCTTACTTTGGGGCCAGCATGGCGATTATGGAACTTTGATACAAACAATGTCTATCAGTTTCAATTAGCAATTGGCATTATTGCATACGTAAGTCAAAGTCAAAATATACTTCTTTACTAATATTATAAACGCGAAAGTTTGTATGTATGTTTGTTACTCTTTCACGCATAAACTACTAAATTTATATTAATGAAACTTTACAATAGTATAGCTTATCCATCAGAATAACACAGGCTGTAATTTATAAAGATACTAGCTGTACCCGGCATGCGTTGCAATGCCACAAATTTTATCACCGTTTAAACCTTCCCTGGACTACGACAAACATTTCAACACCAAAATCAGCTAGATCAGTCCAGCCGTTCTCGAGTTTTAGCGAGACTAACGAACAGCAATTGATTTTTATTATATAGATTGTGTGAATATACCATACAAATATAATGATAAGAGTCAAGTAATGATAAGAGTCAAGTAAGTGGGAACAAAATCTGCCAACTGCGAGCTATTCTGGCGTCCGCTGCAAAAGCCGTTAGAATTACACGAAGTACTAATCCTGTGCAGACGATGTCGCGGGCACCAGCTAGTTATTCAATACCATCACAAGGATCACTTTAAAACGTCTTACATACTAGGTGAATTTAGGTGCCAATTCATCCTAACACAAGCCCGTGAAGAACATATATGTAGCATTACATACCTACGTTCGGTTTCTATCTCAGTTTCATATGACGGTAGTTAGCATGTCTTACAATCAACATCAACCTTCTGTAACACCAATTCATCAATAGTAACTGAAAGTATCAATGTTTTGATAGTATTCACAACAGGACAATCAGACGTACCACTCAGTACCATCCATACCTTGTCAGTCTACCCTTACGAACAAAGCGCTTTGCTTCCACATTTATAATACGTACAGCCAAGGATTGGAATACTTTCCCGTCGTCTGTCTCTCCTGAAAAGTACAATCAGGGTCTCTTTAAGCCAAGAGTAAATAGGCGTCTTCTAGACCTGCGTACCCCATCGTCGGCCGCATCGTCGCTTACCACCAGGCTATGATAAAAAGAATAATATATATAGATAATGGCAGATAATGTTTAGAGAAATGTCCGACATTATTTATTTATTTATTTAATTCACTCAATAAACGAGTATCCTTTGATTAAGACGTATTTTTCCTTTGTAATGGTATTTGTCTTGATAACAATTTCGCACTCAGGTGGCCGCTGTAGGTTTAACATGTGTGAATGGGAATTTAGGGACCCCAGCTTGGCGCATTGCGACTGTGTGCAATGCGCCACACTATCTATGGCGCATCTACTTGTGTGCCCTCTCTATCCAGATACTTGCACAAGAGCAGACCATAACGCGGCAACAGTTAGTGCGATTGAGATGGCCACCTGCTACTCTAAAACCATGTAACGACTGAAGCATCGACACGAAAAGAAGAAGAAGAAATATAACTCTCTCCTGTTTCATGTTTGCGACTTTTGCAAATCTTTGCTGGCTATATTGGATTGATCATGACCACTCCTGCTAGTCGAGAATGAATGGAATTCTCAAAAACTCACTCTTTGACGACCTCTGCGAGGACGCAGTGAGCTAAAGCCTGTCTGAGACGCAGAAGGTTGCGGGTTCGATTCCCGCCACGGGACATAATGTTTGCATGATCTGCAAATATGTATCTCAGGGTGTTTTTATGTATAATATGTATGTATTTACAAAAAAAAAATATATAAGTAGTATATCAGTCATGCGGTTATATATAACACAAGCTCTGCTTACTTTAGAGCTAGATGATGCTGTGTGTAATGGCCGGTATTATTTGTTTCTTTATATACTCTAATGGCATTTTTATTTAGGTAATTATTAAGTTTATATGGAGGGAACTCCTCATACACATCATGAGTAGGTAAGTAGTTTATCGAAGCAATGATATGTTATTTAATGATTAAACGAACTAGTGAAGTTTTATCGTATGTACACAAGCTCTTAGTCCGAATAGAGTGTTTTATTTATACCTATAACAATATTATATTAGTTGAGTGGTGGTACGCGATGCTTCGAGTAGTTTTATATATGTATTGTAATAGGTATATGTATAACATTAATCCAGAGGTCTTGGCGCGTAGTGTAATTGTTTTACAGTAATTAAAGGTCGTTCAACCACGAATTTGCACAAGACAAGTTATTCTCTTATTGCTCTGTGGCTCACTTGAATTAGTCACTCTTTCAGCGACACTGACAAGTGTGGAACTATCAATTTGTGCATGCGCAGTGCCATGACTGCGTGGCAAATTTTTGTCTATTATTAAGTATTTATCTTTGAAACTCATTCTTAATGCTTCAAGAATTATCCATCCATACTGATATTACAAAATTTGAATAATAATATATATTGTTGTATGCACACAACACCGTCTAGCCCCCAATTAGGCATAGATAGTATTATAGTAATCAAATGACTGATAGAATACTTATATATTTTTAAATACATACTTCTAATACTTTATAACACCCAGGCACAGAAAAAACATTTATGTTTATCATACAAATGTTTATCGGAGGCAACTGAACCCTCAACCAGTGCTACCAACTGAGGTGACAGGCCAGCCTGTTGAGCGGTTTGTTTGTTACCTTTTCACGGCCAAACGGCTGAACGGATCTTGAATAAATTTGGTATAGAGATAGATTGTATCTTGCTTTTATTTTTGTTGGAAGTTCACGTGCGGGGAACTGCGCGCTGCAGCTAGTTATCATAAATCATACTTACCTATATCCATTAAAAACTCGTCTATCAAGCAAGGAGGTGGGTATTTCATTCGAGTTATCAACAAACAACACTAACTGCCATACTCAGACTCACTAATTAAACATCGCTAGAGTCATTTGTTAGTATAGTTTTTTGTGTATTAATGAGTAGTATTCTGTGGTGTAGATTTGACATCAACAAGATATGTGCCAAGTGCACGAAATGAGTCTCTAAGGCTTTATCCTTTCACCATATCGGTTTGGAAGATCTTGTAACATAGAAGGAAGGAAGAAGACAAATAAATCTATAATACTATATATGCGACTTAAACGGCGTAACAAACAGACAGACAGACTTTCGCATTTATTATACTAGTAGCTGCCCGAGGCTTCGCACGCGTGGTACCTACTTAAAAAGTAGTCCTTCTCCCATATATCTCTATACAAAAATTCAGCAACATCGGTTCGCGGTTTAGGCGTGAAAACGTAACAAACAGACAGACATACAGAGTTACTTTCACATTTATAATATTAGTTAGATGGTACGTGACGCCTAGGTCGGTGTCGGCGCTGGCCGATGAAGAAGCCAATTCCAAACGAAATTAAAAAACTGTTACATGTCACGTACGAGCTCGCTCTTGCTATTCCTGACCAAAGGTATAAATAAATAGCTAACTACCTACCTATAAATTAATAATCGAATATTTGTGGACAATGCACTCAGCTCCACAATTCCAAATTAAGCATAGCTTGTATTATGATGTCCAGCTGATAGACTATGTATATATTATTAAATGAAACCCATCCTCAGTGATAGTGAATCACAACACACTTGAATCTTCATTAAATTCAGAGAGTGTAACATGGCGCTATTGTTTGTAGCCATTTCCTGATAGCCATTCTCACGGTCAGTCGGTGAAACTGTCTTCCGAGAATATTGCTCACTTGTATTTTTGAACACTAGCCGCCGGTCTGATCAAACCTTCCTCTGACTATTGCCCTTGGAGAAGCAGAAAACAGAGTACCATAGAAACTGCTCCACTATAGAGTTCCAAGACATAAATAAATAAATAATGCCGGACATTTCACATAGCGTCATCTAACACCAAAGTAAGCAAACTTTTTGATATAGGTGGGTACTACATGACTGTTATAGTACTTATATACTTATTTTTTGAAAAACATACATATTTTACTTGCAGATCTTACAAACATTTGTCCTGCAGCGGGAATCGAACACGCAGCCTTCTGCGTCTCAGACAGGCTTTCGCCCACTGTGCCACGGAGTCGTCATTAGTCATTAGTATCCAAAAACACTAGGTAATGTCGGCTGTATAGATGTCGGGGTCGGCGTCATAGTGTTACAACAAAAACATAAAATCTAGAATTCATGTTATGGTACGAGTAAGTACAAGTAATTTTTCGAGTATTCGTCTTGTAAATTTTTATTTCACAGATATGCCACCATTTTGAAAGTTTTGAAATATTTCATATTCTATTCCAGCCTGTTGTACCATAGATTCCCGTATTTATGCAGTATTAAGTTGAAATTAAATTTGAAGGACGCTGCCGGGATTTGTTTTAGATCTTCACTAGCACATGTTCAAACTTGCTAGACAACGAAATCAGGAAGCTGTGTACTTTCACTAGAACCGTGTGCATTTATTTATGCAAATATATATCTTGCCATACCCATGTATATCATGTAGTACCATGTTGCCATGTAGCATGGCGATTATCAAACTTAAATCTTATCTTAAAAAATCTATATCAATAACAAACATTTTAATTTAATTAAAAAAATTGCACCAAGACATGCCCTGCTATCGTAGTCGCTAAATCGATTTCGCACTCAGGTTGCTCGCTGTAGATTTAATATGTGCGAATTGAGATTCAGAGACCCCAGCCTAGAGCAATGCGTCTGTGACTGCGACTCCAACACAATTTATAGCGCATTTACTCGTGTGCACTCTCTGTCCAAATACTTGCACAAGGGTAGACCTTAACGGCTACAGTTAGTGCGATAGAGATCGTCACCATATAAAACCGTATAACGACTGAAGCATCAACACGAAAAGACGCAGGCTAGTTACAAGTAGCTTGTACATCTTCTTTGACTACAGACAAAGACCTTAAGACGCAAGAACTTAGTCAAGTCTAGCCACTCAAACACGTCAATCACTATAACAACATTCGTATCGTTTTCACTTATCGGGCATGTGTGCAAGATGAATCATGGCTGTTATTACAAAGGTGGTTGCTTGTGCCACGATATATAAACAGTTTCAGCTTCTTCGTAATGGTAGCTCCTAGAGTACCATTAGGTTAGGTCCAGGCAAGTCTTAGGGTGCTGAATTCAGGAGTTTATTGTTTTAATGCTTAGGAAGGCACTTGCGCTTCTAAAAAAAAATTTTTCGTGTTAGAAGCCGGACTTGACAACGAGTCAATGCTGTCGTGGACGCCATTCAGTTTATTGTTGTTCCTGTAGCTGTGACTCGAAGACTTTCCGATTGAAACTTGAGGTGTTTAGTCAGTTTTTTGAGTCTGACATATCCATTTGTCAACCCGAAGGCAAAGGCTAACCAGCTAACTAGCTCGTAAGCTGCTCGTGGCTTCGCAAGCGTGGCACCTACATAAAATAGCCTATATTCTATTATAAGGACTTCATCACCAAGTTTCATCTAAATCAATTTAGCTGTTACGCTGGTTGACCCACAAACAAAGCAAATCAAAGCATCCATTCCATACTAAATTTCGTATATATAATATTACGTCCAGTCTCCTAAACGATTTTGATTATGTACCATAATCGTAAAATAAATTGATAAAACTCGACATTTTAGTTAAGGCATTGACGTTAAAATTACTGCGGTCGGCCTCCAGATTTTCTCGATGTATGAGACGGTCGAAGCTTCTTAGAGAATTTAAGTCTAGTCGCCCTATGGTAGAAGGGCATAGCTGTAAGCTCAAAAAGTAAAAAAAATATCCCACACCGTCTTCATCTTGTAAATGTACTGTTTTCGTGTGAGATGTTGACGTTATCAGCATATGTTCACTTTCTGTGCATCTCCCTGCTCCCTTTCTAACTCTCTGAGGAAGTTCTCGAGCGGACGACGAACATCGAAGGAAGTCAATGGCGGATCTAGAACATTATTCATAGCGTTCGTTGGAGGAGGCATAATTCTCGTGGCTGATGTTGATGTTTGCTCAAGTGTTATGTTCGTTTGTTTGTAGTACTTTTGTCGCAGATGTTAGCGTCCGCGGCGTTTCAGAGACAGATGTTTAAACAGTTTCGATGGGCTTGTTGGAAATTACAGTATTGCTTTCAGGTGTAGGATACCTACTAGTAAAACTTACTAGTGGAACTCTCCGCAGCTTTGTGCTATTTTTGACGGATTGAATTTTGGAAATTGATAACCTCCGTGGTGCAGTAGGCAAAGGCCCGCCTGAGACGTATCTCTGGGTGTTTTTCTATGTATAAATATGTATCAGTCATGTGGTTCTGATAACACAAGCTCTGCTTACTTTGATGCTAGATGATGCTGTGTGAAAGTGTGCTTCAAAAACATTTTTTTGAGGATATTTTTATTTCCTTTTTTAGTGTTTATAAAGAATAAACCAAGCTAGTACGAGAGAATAATATAGTAGGTAGGTATAAATAAACTACGTAAATGCGTAACGAACGAAAATTAGTTGCGCAATATAAGTCTATAGCAAATATTATGTTAATTTTTCATATCTATTATAACATTCCATTACGTGAACTGATTAAATGATTCGTTCAAAGATTGAAATTGCTCTTGTGTTTTCAATATTACCAAAATATACCTATATACCTAATATCTAGTATCTAGTACCTACCTACATTATATTACCAAAAAATATGTAGGTATTTTCTAAGTAAGTTTCATGTGTAAAAAAGAAAACATTAATTTTGGACTCACGCTTACAATACATCATTGACCTTTGCAGTACATAGCAGGACTTAATGATGCGATTTTTTTCATGCTATTTTTGGAACATGGAATCAGTATCAGTAGCAAGCGGAAAAAACAGTGTTGAAAATTTGCGCGGATTAATTCGCTAGGCCCAGACGCGCCACTGAATGATCGTCAGTATAGTAAGTATATTTAGAAGTGTAATTTTAAAATGTTACTCTCCACTGGTATTCACACTTTGGTGATTTGGTGAAAAACTTATAAGTTATAATGCACACACACACACACACACACACACACACTTTGTTACACACACACACTTTGTTACACACACACACTATGTTACACACACATAGTTTTGTGAAGTGAGATACTTAGTTTTAGTTTAATTTAAAATGTATTTACCTGTTTTTTCCTTATTTGTTCCCACACATCTGTTTGTTTTTTTAGTTTACCTAGTTTTGTGTTGTTTATTTTTTTAATTATCTGACCTCCTGTCCTTAGGTTGGGCACTGGAAACTGCGTCACAGTGTTATACTTTTGCATTTTTCAGTGTTCACTTCTGTATTATGTATTAGGTACCTATGTATTACGTTTAAAATAAATAAACTTATAAACACTTTGGTGATAAGATCGTTTGTATTTGACGAAATTTTAGTTAGTCCTGCATAACAACAGAATCTTCACCATAGCTAATGTTACAACGTATGCGTATTTCTACCATAATACAATACGTACATAAAGCATGACTGATCTGCTTGTTCGGTTCCTTGCTTTGTCTTTGTCGTGTCTAAGGAAACGATAACTGATGAACTATACGATAACGGACTGATGTGGTGCAGTGGACGAAGGCTTGTCTGAGACGCAGAAGGTTACGGGTTCGATTCACGTCGCGGGACAAATGTTTGTAGGTATGATCTGCAAGTATTTGTCTCGGGTCTGGGTATTGTTCTATGTATATGTATGTATTTATAAAAAAAAGTATATAAGTAGCATATCAGTCATGTGGCACCCATAACACAAGCTCTGTTTACTATAGGGCCTAAAACTAACTGTAAATTTTATTGGCAATCATTTTCTTGATATATACGATACGAATAGAGAAATGTCTCTATTCGTATCGTAGGTATATAAGATAAGAATAGGTTGATACCTAATTACCAAGAGGAAACCAAACGAAATCTTTCAGCATCGCTCATCTGAATGAGTTGAATAAAAAATACTCGTAGTTGTATCATGTGTGTGTATCTAATGATAAATCTCTTTTATCGTTCATCTGTCAGTTAAAAGATTACTCTTTCGCAAGGCACTTGAGCACAAGTTTTTAAAGCTATAAAACCGTGAAACCATTGCAAAATTCTATTTTTAAAATACCTACACGCTTAATTTGCTTAAATTATAATCATCATCATGCACATGACTTCACAGCTCCTTTTTAACAGACATCAAAAAAGGAGGAGGTTCTCAATTCGGTTGTATTTTTTTGTGTTTGTTTTCTCATCACTCCGTAATTTAAAACAGATTTAAAAAAATAAAAATAAATTTAAAGGATAGTAATTTTCCATAGTCCCATAGAAATTTTATCAGATTCGGCTCAATAGTTTGGTTTTACGGGAAATGGGAGTCAGGACATTGGTTACAAGCACTACCATCATCTAACATTGGAACATTATTAGATCCTACAACATTTTGAGTTGCAATTTGTCTGTGGTTGGGTGCGCGGTGCTGCGCCCCTCATCAGTGCCAGTGTGGTACAGCGGTCGACCAGCTTGGTCTCCATGGGTTATCGTGTCATAGGGCCGCCGGTAGGATTGCCCGCCACGCCAGTCTTAACGATATCATTCGTCGGGCACTCACCAGCGTCAACGTTCCAGCTGTTCTCGAACCCAACGGTCTGATACGTGATCATGGTAAGAGGCCTGATGGTATGACTCTTGTCCCTTGGGAGATGGGTATGCCATTAGTGTGGGATGCTACTTCCGTAGACACCCTGGACGTATCCCATCTGTCGGGGACTTCCGTTAGGGCTGGTGCGGCGGCTGAATGTGCCGAGGACCTCAAAAACCGCAAATACGCTGGTTTGGATAAGGCCTACATATTTGAGCCTTTTGGAGTCGAGACCCTGGGCCCGTAGGGAACAGGAGCCCACCGCGTTTTCAAAATTATTTCACGGCGTCTGGTAGATACGTTGCATGACCCAAGAGCTGGCTCCTATCTGGCTCAGCGTATTAGCATTGCCATTCAACGTGGTAATGGCACCAGTATCTTGAGAACGCTGCCCTCTGGTAGTGATCTGGATCAGTTGAGCTATCTATAGATCGTTTTAAACGGTCCTTTGATAGCTCAACTGTTTTCGCGTGTATTTATATTATTGTATATTATTTAGTACATTTCTGTATATATATCTGTAAATAAATGTATTTAAACGTTTGGTTCTTAAATCAAAATAACTGGAAAAAATATGTCATCCATGTAAACGAAATTTTTTATATTGCTTTCCTGTGACATTCCAGTGATGTTTACGAATTTCGAGTGGTGTTAACTTTCATAACCGATTTCAAAAAAGGAGGAGGTTCTCAATTCGGTTGTATTTATATATTCAATGAAGTCGGTTTTCTTTTTAGCTTTTAAAACGTATTTTTTTACCTGCTACAGCCTCATGGCTTGCACAGTACCTACCGGTACGAATGGCATTAACTAAGATGACTTGGCTCACGAATAATTGACAGATAATGGCCTCAATTCTGTTGGCACCAACCTAGCTAAAATTAGGTTTAGAACTGTCAAATAAAATGTTGGTATTCTGCTGTTACCAACTTATCGTAATTTAATTTTATGTAATTTAATTAAGCGTTCATAATTTAGTTATATGTCAACTGAATAGGTTTTACAAATGCTATGACAAACTAAAATATTTATTACTATATATTAGACAAATCCTAATTTTAGAAATGAACCAACCGAATTGCCACCAATATAAATGTTTACAAAGCAACCAGCCCTACCCCTAGATATAAAATACCTACTTGTTGATATTGTTGATTTCTTGCGACAGTTTCGCATTGGTTCGAAAACCACCAGAAGTTTATGCTAACCCCACTCCTCAGAATACTTTGCCTACAGATATCACGTGTGATGGTATGCTGATTCTTTGTGTTATTTATCTACCTACTTACGTGGATTTTGAATAAATCTTTGCATATTTGCGGCTTTTAGTTTATGTGGAACGGGAAATAATAAAAATGATTAATAAGAATTGTGGTTTTAGGGGTTCAATTTTATTTCATTTATGACGACCTATGTGGCGCAGAAGGCCCGATTCCCGCCGCGCGCATATAATGTATTTGCATGATCTGCAAGTCTTTGTCTCGGGTTTGGGTGTTTTTCTAAGTATAATTCGTGTGTTCACGGAACATACGCACGTATTTACGTATTAATTGTTTAATTAAAAACTAAAAACGTTTTCAAAACTAAAAAGAAAACCGACTTCATTGAATATAAAAAATATCATCGCTGTATACAAATTTTAGATTTTTGTTCATTTTTTTTAAAACCGCTGGACCGATTTTGATCAAATTTAAACCTGGAAAGAATGCTATTTGAAAAATAAAATATTTTTCAAATGGGTTCAGGCGTTGAGTTATGTACAGGTTAACTAAATAAAAAAATGTTTCCGACGAATTGCGAATCTCTCGGTTAAAAAAGTATATATGTAGTATAACAGTCATGACAGTCACCCATTACACAAGCTCTGCTTATCTTAAGGCTAGAAGATATTTTGAAGAAATTGTGAATAAATTTCCGGCATGTCCGGAATTTATTCACATTGTCTATAGTTTTACTCTCTTATTCAAAAATCATAATTACCTTACATTGTTAAACGCTGGTTATTATTGTCTGTGCTTAGAGCTTAGACAAGATCCAATTTCTATTGGATCTCATGGGAGAAATCAAAATGGTATGAACATGTCTCTAGCTTATGATAAGTGACTGAATCGTGACTGCTGTAGTCTTCCATTGATCTCTCCACAAAGGCGTTATTGTAAAGGAAAACTAAGCGTTAGGCATTTGTCTAGAACACTTTGTCATTTTAATAAATCTATATATTAACACGTGAAGCAAAAACTTTGTACCCCTTTTTACGAAAATTGCGTGGACGGAGGAATATGTAATTTCGCACACATATAGTTTATATAATAATAAAAAAAAAAAAAAAAAAAAATACTGGACATTTCACACAGCATCTGGTCCCAAAGTAAGCAGAGCTTGTGTTATGGGTACCACATGACTGATATACTACTGAATTATTCATAAAAAAAGACATTAATTATTAATTAATTATGGTGGAATGCGACCAGTGGGCGACGACTAGTAAAGATTAATACAGATTTATGAACCAAACACTATCCCCTTTAAGAAAACGTCATGTCTATTCAGCAATTTGCAATTCAACGTGGCAATTGCCTATGTCTTGGGAATGGCAGTGGCATGGCATACCCTCTGGCAGTGATCTGGATCAGTTGACCTATCTATAGATCGTTTAAACGATCCTTAGATAGCTCAACCGTTTCACATGTATGTTATGTTATTGTGTATTATCCTGTACATATCTGTAATTATTTCAAATTAATTCTATAGGTTACCGATTACTTATAGTCGCTTGTCAAAACTAAAGATAACTTACCATTATGAACTCTGAGTGCGGCTGTAAGTTTTTATGTCTTTTTATGTCACTAATTACCAGAAACAGTTTTGTGAAAGAATTGAAGTGCGTCTCAGAGGGTCCTTACGTGCATTACTTCATATATGTACACTACATACATACTTACTTATTGACTACATACATACTTATTGACCCTGAATCTCTTGGATTCTGGATTACTTAACTAAAATTACGTAATATACCAGCGGTCTTATTTTGTTGCCTGCAAGCCCAAAGTAGAGTAACAGTTAAAATAAAAAAAGTTAAAAAATACATTTTGTTTTATTGTTTAATTGATTTTCCTAGGATTTTCCGCATATTTCATCAACACCAAATTACAATATAACTTAAATGAGGTAAAACACGTCAATTAATTTAGTAAACATAAGAAGAGTAATTAAAAATGTTGTTCTAATTTAGACTTTGTTGCTAACAAAATATGGAGTAAAAATATTTGTAAAGATTTTGTTTTTGAATATTGTTTAAAACATTTATAGGCACTGGAAACTACGTCACAGTATTATACTTTTGCATTTTTCCAGTGTTCACTTCTGTGTTATGTACCCACCTATGTAATACATTCAAAAATAAACTTAAAAAAATATATTAGCTGTCTCCTTTGAGAAACGGTGCCTTTGAAGATTTGTCACAATGCGAACAAACCAGGAAGAATATATAAGATTCATCTTGTTTGAAAAGCCGCTTACAACATATCCGCTGCCAAATAAGACTTCAATCATCATGAAACAATCATATCAAACACACGAGACACGAGATAAGTATTCCGGCAACTCCCGGAAATTCGTTTTTTAAAAACATCTGACTATCTACTTATTTCACATCGATCTGTAAATAGATTGCAAATATCATGGATCATACAAAAAAGCGTTAGGACCAGGACGAGTTTCTTGCCGGTTCTTCTCGGGCTTGGGTCAGGAGGAATCGGCATCTAAATTCACGTTTCAAAGTGATCCTTGTAATTGTTTTGAATAAAGTATCTTTTGACTTGAATTGATTGGCCAAGCGCGTGTCGGACTAGAGTGAAGGCTTCCGAAGTCAGTGAGAATAAGAATGACCAGTTTTTAAATCCTAAACCAAATCGGTGTTGATTTGGATCATCATGTGATCATCATCATTCAAAGTGGTCCATGTGATTTTGTATTGAGTAGGTACTAACTGTTAACGTTCGCAACATCGTCCGCGCGTTTTAATAATTACATTTTAAAAACTAAAAAGACAACCGACTTCATGTATAAAAAAACAAATTACGAGTACCTATCAAAATTTCGTTTTATCCAAGTGGATGACATATTTTTTTCAGTTTTTTTGATTTACAAATCAATCAACTGAATCAATTTTTATGAACATTATATGGGATGGAACCAATCGGAAGTATATCCTTTCACATGAAATCACATGTTTTATATGATTTTTTCGAATCGGTTTATAAATGATGGAGTTATGAGGTAACAAAATTAAAAAAAAATCATTTTTTTAAATGTTCCTTGTAGATATTCCGTGTTGGCTAGGGTGGAGACACCCGACTCACTTATTACATCACAGCGTAATCGGCATACTCTTGATATCGATATACAACAATACCTATTGATACAATAATCGTGCAAAACCCTACTCGTAATCACATCGTTTCGACGATTTAAGCGATAGACCGACTGACGTTACTTCTGACAATCGATGTCGTTATCCATCACAACAGACAATTCGATAGTTTCAATTTGCCAACAAAACAACGATCGATTCGACTGAGTTCGATGTATATCGATATATCGAAATCGGTTCGCAAAGTAGACGACTAGTTTCGAAAATCTGTTCGCAACCTATTTATCTAGTACTTATTTAACTACATTTATCTCTCTTTTTGCAATTCTTCTTATCGTGTAGTTATTTCTAACCAGTGTGGTGAAAGGATTAAAGTGGGCCTCAGAGGCTCCTTTCGTGCACTCGGCACATCTTCGAACTTTTCAGGTTTTTCAGGAACATTTTACGATCAAAAAAATGTTTTGAAGCACAAGTGGATTCGATTTCGAACTTACGATCTTACAATCGGAAGGCGGGGTCAATACTAGACCACCAATGCGTAGTAAATCTCTTATTAAAATCTTTTATTAAAAATCTTTTATTTAATGATCGTTACCCGTGGACTACTTAATGAATAAATTCAATGAATTGCCAATAAGACCGTTGAGTTATTAGCATTGATTATGATTACCTACTTATTAACTTAGTATTTTACTGTTTGTGCTAGTCGTGATGGAAATATTGTGCTATTATTTAGTTGCATAATAAAATGAAACGCTCACCTGGCCGCTGGGCTATATCATTCTATGAATCAATAAAAATAAATAAAAAGCGACCCAGCGAGTAGTCGCATATGATGTGTAACATCTGACACCTCACATTGGTAATAAGAAACATTAACATTATATCCTGAACTAGTTTATATAACAGCACACTTTATATACAAAACTTTAGGTTAAGCGCACAGCTGATGCGTTCTCCTTCTCTGTTTGCCTTTCTCTTTCTCGTCACACACGTACACACTGTTGGCTAACAGTACCAACCTCTCGGAAAATGAATTGATACCATCTAACGACGAACTCTACCACCGCGCGCGCTCATTAGTCAAATCAAAAAGCGCGCGCTTTCCCGACTTCCTGTTACACACTTCCGTCCTTTTTTACGAAAGATGTTACACATCAATAAGTCAATGTTATGGACTCACCCGCATAGCTTGTACTATGAGAATCAGATGAACACTTATATATTTTTTAATACATACTTATCATCATCATCATTACATAGTATAAAACAAAGTCGCTTCCCGCTGTCTGTCTGTCCCGTTGTGTGCTTAGATCTTCAAAACTACGCAACGGATTTTGATGCGGTTTTTTTTATAGATAGAGTGATTCAAGAGGAAGGTTTATATATATCATACATGCATAATATAGTAGAGAAACACTGATAATTTTATAGGTTAGCGTATATGGGTTCAACGTATTAGAACTACTGAGCTACAGCAAAGCGTGGCCGGGTCAGCTAGTGATACTATATAACACCCAGAATTAAAAAGAACCTTTGTTCATCGCACAAATATTGGTCCAGGGAATCTAACTCACAACATAGGTAAAGCGAAGAAGGCAGACTTACTACCAACTGAGCTGTAAGGTCAATCAATAAACAGAGCGAGTGGTCGCTCACTGGTCGAAATTTGACCATAATTAATTAATAACTTATGTATTTTTTATGCATAATTAAAAAAAAAATTGCATTCTGTGCTCTTTTACTATATAAACTATAAGTGTGCGAAATTTCATACTCCTCAGTCCGCGCATTTTCTTAAAAAGGGGTAGGTACAATGTTTTTGTTTCACGTATTAATAAACAGAATAATAATAATAATACCGGACATTTCACACAGCATCATCTGGCCCCAAAGTAAGCAGAGCTTGTGTTATGAGTACCACATGACCGATATACTACTTATATACTTTTTTTTGTAAATACATACATATTATACATAGAAACACCGAGACAAATACTTGCAGATCATACCATCATTTGAATCGAACCCGCAACCTTTTGCGTCTCAGCCGGACCTAAGCCCACTGCGCCACAGAGGTCGTCTGAATAGACTGATGGTGATTAAAGGTACAGGACTGGACTTGCCTAATCCATTCAAAATGTCTCAGGCTCTTCAGCGACCTTCTACCGAGTTCTACCTGATACCATACTCGTACTACAGTACTACATAACTAAAATCTAAAATAAGTCTGGGTGTTTCTATGTATAATATGTATGTATTTACAAAAAAAAAGTATATAAGTAGTATATCAGTCACGTGGTACCCATGACACAAGCTCTGCTTACTTTGGGGCCAGATGATGCTGTGTGAAATGTCCGGTATTATTATTATTATTATTAATATAAAATACTAACAAAACAGGGTTTTTTTTGTACGAGCGAAGCGAGTGACTCCGTTTCAGCTTAGGCGAAAATGCTTTCGTATGTCCGGCGTTTGTCCGGATGTTCTCCTCTACAGGTCGCATTTCTCAAACGATTCTCGTGAAATTTTGTAAGCAGCATTATTATTTTTTTGCCGATTATGTTTTTGACAATTTTTCAAAATATCGGATATCTCCGAAATTTTGAAAATTTGAGGGTTGAAAACGTAAACATAGTCATATTTCAGTCATTTTGAAAAATGTTCGCGAGGTCTACAGCTTACAGAGCCACTCGATTATTTATTTCATTATCTCCATGCTTTTATCTCTAAGTGGGGTTATCACTGTCTCTTTTCTTCCACTTAAATCTATCATTCATCATCTCGGTCACTCCTTGCTGACCTGTATCATCTTTCATAGCATTCATCTTTACATAGACCTACCTCTAGCCCTACATTGATCTACATTCAAATCCATCATCCTTCTTGTAAAATAACTTTCTAGACATGCCACAACAACTATACTAACCAATTACTCCTCATATTTTCCGTCACGGCCGCTTTAATTTAAGTACCTATTTATTAACAAAAAACACAATATGTGTTAAAAGAAGGACATTCTCTGCCAGACAACCCAAGTTGATCTTGACATTGGCTTTATGCCTTTTCATTGTATTGTTTCTTCTCTATGTACATACCTATTTACCAATAATTACGTTACGTTACGGACTTGGCGGATGGGGGCTAGACGAAAAAAGGTGTAAGATTTTTCCGTCACGAATTACCGTCACTGCCCTTTCTTTAGTGTAGACGGTTACCCATAGAGTGATACGAATTAACTAATTAGATGAACGAATGAATTAGATGAATTGAATGATGTACAATAAAATGTTTATTTTCACAACTTGAAAATATATATTAATTACGAAATTTCCTACTATTCCTTCAAAACATTAGTTATTTAGTTTCATTGCGTCTCATTTAATTGCTCTCAGACGCTAGTAATTGTTAAACAATAATAATATACCAATTAATAATTGTTTAACAATAATAATATACATTTGTATTTTTTTAATAACATACTACGATAGGAACTTCGTTCCGAACGGGTGCTCCACGAAACTCACGCATTTTTTTTTGTATGAAAATTAACGCCTTTACTGATCACTCTAGTAAACACCTAGGTAGCGTGACAGTTCACTGTCGATCGAAGTGACTCACCTGGTTTAAGAAATTGTTAAAATAACTAATAAACAGAATCTGAGCACTCGCTCCCTATTCTGTGTTGCTAAAACGTAACGCAATCCCTTCACTTACAGTAGGTGTAGTTATAAACTCGATGCAGCATCCTCAAAGAATATAATTACAAACATCTTTCTAAGCCGCAAGTTGAGAATCAAATCAAATTAATCAAAACATTATTTATTCAATAAAATAACAAGGACCTCTTTGAATCGCCTTCTTACATGCTAGTGAATCCAGGTGCCGGTTCCTCCTAACCCCAGTTCAAGAAGAATCCGGCAAGATACTCGTCTGGTCTTAACACTTTTTTGTATGATCCTTGCCAATTTTGTTACGGATGCTGAGTTGAGTTGGAGCAGATTCATCCCAAGCTTTTTTTTTCATCTAAATAATCTGTTATATTCTTTATTAATAGACTGTTTCTGTTTTATTACGTTAGAGTGCCTGAGAGTATGTGATAGTGCCTTATAATCGCATAGAATCGTCAACGATTGGATAATATTACCACCTTCTAGCTATTTCTTTAATAATATCACTATCATTCTCGCACGTTGCGTATCATGGCTATAGTGGACGCTTACCTTAATTATTGAACTGTCGCGCCCACTGTCGTCAAATTACCATGAAACGGGACATATGCCCTAGAATGTGTCGTATAGCCTATTGTTCCTTTGTACCTCATACCTACCGCAGTTGACTAGGAGATTGACAACTTGTGTGGCTTTTTTGCGCCATTCGACTTTGTTTTAACTCAAAGGTACTTACGTATAATAAGATTTTAATAGTAAGCAGAGCTTGTATTTTGGGTACCACGTGACTAATCAATGCATAGAAATATTAATATTATACATAGAAACACCTAGACCTAAGACAAATACATGCAGATTATATAAACATTTAGCTTGCCGCGGGAATCGAGCCCGCGACCTTCTACGTCTCAGCCGGGCCTTGTCCCACTGCGTCACAGAGGTCGCCAAATAAATAACTTTGTTACATAAATGAACTCTACCAATGTAGGTACTAAGGTAATTTATGGCCGTAAGCATATATTTACTGACAGTTTTACTGACTCTTTTCGTACACTTGGCACATCAAATAAGAATTACCCTGACTAACCCAACCCTCTTGAAGAAATAGGAATTGGTGACACGTGATCACGTGACAAGTAATTCGTGTTCTGAGGTCTTTGTCCGGTGTAGACTATTAGCGAACACTATATCAGACTAAAATAATTAAAAACGTTTTTAATTTAATAGATAATTTATCAGCAAAGCAATTTAATTTCAATTTGACTAAGTATAATGTTAATGTTTACCCATTTAATAGCTATCTAGGTAAGTATTTATTTTGATTAAGAGTTATTCTGTTTTGGATTTTAAACCATCGAAAAATTGCTTTGCTGATAAATTATCTTTTAAATTAAAAACGTTTTTAATTATTTTAGTCTGATATAGTGTTCGCTATTGGTCTCCCTACTCAGTACAAAGACCTCAGAACACGGATTACTTGTCACGTGATCACGTGTCACCAAATCCTATTTCTTCAAGAGGGTTGGGTTAGTCAGGGTAATTCTTATTTGATCTTCTTATTTACATCCATAACCTTTTTAAATTAGCAACGTACTGAAGTAGTAGGTATTAAACATGCCAATGGTTTCCGAATTCCATAAACAGCTATTGTATTGATGAATATCAGGAGATTTGTTAACCAAACTCCCGAGACTAATTCAAACAAAATATTGGATATTTTCCATATACTCGATACAAGTGCAATATGAGTATAGATAATAATGCATGGGTAGCAATATCATTTCATAGTTGTCCTATGCCATGCTGTTACTAATAAACACTATTTCTATTCTATGTAATGTTAGGTACATTAGGTACTATACCTACCTAGGTATATATTTTACACTAGAAACAATGAAATTCAATACATAGTGTTTTAGATCACGTGCTGTTTTGGATTTATTCAAAGATGTCCCGGTTGCGAAACGTCACTGCGAAAACGATCCTCAAAACGTCTTTTTATTTCAGTTAAATTTCACCTGAGTTAAAATTCAATCATATGAAATTGTATTTGCTAGAGGCATGGGGCTTAAAAGTGTTCATAATTTGGTTAGTTTACACATTTCGCTATGTTATTTGGTATGTTATATTAGTTAGAGTAGGTTTAAGTACGCCAAAGAGCAGCGTCCTCAAGACAATGACGGCATTGGCACGTTGAATAGCAATGGTTGTGCTCTCGGACGAAATATTCTTTTTTTTACATACAACTGACCCAGACAACAGGCATACGGCCCAACTGATGGTATGGTTACCGATACCTTACATAAGTTCTTTTAATTTTTTTGTCCAGTAATTTCACTTACTCTAGTGCCTTTCAAACCTATACACAGTAGGTACACACACACTACTGCTTGGAGGCATTGTGGTGGTACTGGTACCCACAAATCGGACACTTGGTGTGAATCCTACCACCAGATATAACTCACGTATAAGTAAATCTATACTTCCTACTAATCCTACTAATACATATAATATTATAAATGTGAATGTAAGTTTGTTTGTTACGCTTTCACGCGAAAACTACTAAACCGATCATCATAAAACTTTGTACACATATTCTTGGAGGTATAAGAAGTAACATTTAAGAAAAAAAAAATTTTTTTTACGAAATAAATGTATATTGCAAAACAACGTTTGCCGGGTCAGCTAGTAATATTATAAATGCGAAAGTAATTCTATCTGTTTATTACGTTTTCACGTCTAAACCGCTGAACCGATTTTGATGAATTTTAGTATAGAAATAGATTTGACCTAGGAGAAGGCTACTTTTTATGTTTTACATAGGCTACTTTTTATGTAGGTGCCGTGCGTGCGAAGCCGCGGACAGCAGCTTGTTTCTATTAAATTCTGGTTGTACCTCTAGTTGAAATGTGATTAAATGATGTCAATGTTGTGGGAGGCTGATCTCAACTACCTGGTATCTACCCAGTCATTACCTAGGTACATCCGGGCAGCACAATAAGACTAAATGTAGACCTCATTGTGGCTCGTTATTCAATCTCGCCGCCTTTGTATGACACATTCACATACAATAGTATGTACCTACTAGAATATTGTTGTGTGACCTAAATGCTTTGAAGTCTGGGATGAAAGTGGATGCAGTCTAAATAGCAACTTGTGGAATGGGGTTTAATCATTAATTTTTGATGACACATGTATCTAAAATTGATCGAAGACGAAGAAAAGATAGTCTGAATCGTTACCTTAGTAAAGCTGAAAAGCTAGGATCAACCTATACCTTACTTAGGGCACGTAATAAATTCTTAATGATTAGCACTGGAAACACAGTCTCTAGACGTTAAAAATTATAGATAAGTCCTTGTACAACTAGGATTGGGGTAGATGGTGCCCTTCCCTTGCTTGGTTTTAGTTCATACCCATCTTTGTTGAATAGATCTTGGCTTTTTTTATACCAACATATTATTAAAAAAAACTGTTTTGATAGAAATAGCGCCATCTATTGTGATATAAAAGCACTACTTAAAAGGCATTTGGCAAGTAACAATGTTCTATGAAGGTTTCGTAGATGTCGCTACGCCGTAGCTTTACTTTCTTATCTACAAATAGCGATAGATGGCGGTACTAGTTGATACTACAGTATTTTTATAAATCATGATGTTTACCTTCGAAAATATTACCGTTATGACGAATAACCATCAGAAAGATGTTACGTTTTCTTAACTATTACAGTCGTATTGTTTTAGTAGGTAACGGGTATTTATCACGTATTACCTAATAATTTATTGAATCTAAATTTTTTTTACATAAAAAAATATAAGTATATGTACTTAAGTAAATACTTACTCGTCTCTTCATCGATATTTTTTGCCTAGGGTAATAAGTTTATGAAACTTTACGATGACCGACCACCCAACCCACAAAAGTCGGGTTAGCTGTTTATATACATACGTATTACTCACCTAATGTAGTGATTTGCATTTCTTGGTCTGCATAGCGTGTCTCGTAAAACGTAGTACCTACCTACCATGGAGTTTCCCTGCTATGATTCACCTTACAGTGAATCATGATCCAAATTACGATACAAAGTTCATATAAGGGTTGATATATTTAAACTAGTTATAGGTACCACACAATGATTAACAACTAAGTACCTAGTACCTACTAGCTAGTACACCTTACTTAGTACCAACTTCTATATTTTTTTAACAAAAAAGTTAAAAAAATTGGTTGTCTGTAAAGTTTTCGGACGATAGTTTAACGTGACAACGTCATCACAAAACAGCGCTCTCGCTCCGATCGAAACGTTACCATGACCGTAAAGGGACAATGACCGTAACGGGACAATGACCATAACGGGACAATGAGTCATCTTTTTTCGTGCGTGCAGCCGGCGTTCATCGATTTATTAGACGTTGTCACGTCAAAAAAAATTGGTTGTATGTCACCTGTGTCACTGTGTCTGCACGCGGACTTTGCCAACTTTTGTAGTAGGAAGGTAAATAACCTAACTTACGCCACAGAATATAAATTAATACGGTTCTTACGGTGGATATTTACTACCTAGGGAGCGACACGTGCTGGGAATAGCCGTATCAACATAAGCAATATCGTGATAGAGGTGTAATGGGTTATCTTAATAGGGATAATAAATAAATAAATAATGCCGGACATTTCACACAGCATCATCTGGCCCCAAAGTAAGCAGAGCTTGTATGGGTACCACATGACTGATATACTACTTATGTACTTTTTTTTGTAAATACATACATATTATACATAGAAACACCCAGACCCGAGACAAATACTTGCAGATCATACAAACATTTGTCCCGCGGCGGGATCGAACCCGCAACCTTCTGCGCCTCAGGCAGGCTTTCGACCACTGCGCCACAGAGGTCGTCAAATCAGGGATGCCAAGAACGTTAGTACATTATTTTAAAGTATCTATACTCTGGTCGTATGACTTGAACGTTCATTTTGATCGTTAAGCACCTACCTAACCATCTAGTGCCTATAGGTAAAAACTCTAATTTTATGCAAACACAGGTAATATTTGAGGCAAAGTAAAATTTATGATCATATATTTTAATCCATAGATTTATATGTATAATCGTAGGTTCTTATTTACCTACCTAATTAATAACTGTGACGCAGTGGGCTTAGGTCCGACTGAGACGCAAAAGTTTGCGGGTTCGATTCCCGCCGCGGGACCAAAAAAATTGTATGATATGCAAGTATTTGTCTCGGGTCTGGGTGTTTCTTTGTATAATATGTATGTATTTACAAAAAAGTAACTAGTATATCAGTCACGTGGTACCCATCACACAAGCTCTGCTTACTTTGGGGCCAGATGATGCTGTGTGAAATGTCCGGTATTATTATTATTATTATTATTATTATTATTATTATTATGTTTTGATTTTAATCAGCTCGGCTGTATGCCGGAAAATGAATAATACGCACGGGCCTAAGCCAAGTGCGCATCAGGTGATAGGTGATTTGATGAGTCTTGAGCATTATTTGGTGTCTGCATGTCAGTTGAGAGGTTGGTTTGTAGAAACTTTCTGACGATTCGGCAAGTATTTAAAATTACTGCTTTTTGCATCACACTAAATTATTATTATTATTATTATTATTTGAAATGAAAGTCTTGAAATGTTTGGCCGAGTGAATTCAAGAACTTGGCATGCTAATGCCTTTTTTATTTTAGTAAAAAGTTTCCGCGATAAAATCTCTGTCCAGAGCAGGAGCAGACAAAAAATTATTTATACCTTAAATTACTACTTTAGTAATTTATACCTATTCAATTTCTTATCTCTAAACTCCAAACGGTCATATTTTGCTACGCAGTTTAAATGACAGTTGAATTGACCATAGGCGGTTATAATAAATTATAACCATTAGCCAATACTATAATTGCCTACGAATAGAAGCGTAACTCACTAAAATAACTCGTGCTGTCTATAATAGCCTCGATTGTGTTGCTTCGTTGGACTAACTAAAATATCGTAAAATACGATCTTATTTTGTTTCCACGAATGTCTGAATTAGAATAACAGTTTAAATAACACTTCTTACATTTAGCAAATGTATGTGTGATTGACGTGTTTTAGAGTACTGTAGATGTCATTATATTTAGTGTTGAATTAAACTGCGGAAAATGAAAGAAAGAAACAATACTTATCACAATTCAATCTTTATACATATCTATGCTAATAATATGGAGATGGTTAAGTAAAATAAAATCGTTTTTATTTTACGAAATGACGACAAAGTTATATCTCGAATTCCCCGCCCTAAACTATGGCGCACCTGTCAGTCACTACGTTAAGTGTGACGCACTTCCTTCTATGACGCATCATTCTGTTATACTTATGGCGGACGTCACGTGAATAGTTTCAGCCTCGTGCCGGAGTTTCGTTTCTATTTAATTCGTGCTGCCAATATTTTTCTGTGCCATAGAATACTTCAGCGTTCAGCATTCGTAGGAAAAAATGAGGCACTGACGTCATTGCATGCTCCGAGCGCGTGTTCAATTCCCCCCTCGACCCTGCCCCTTTCCAGGTTATATGTTTTGTGCCAGTCTGAAACAACATTCAAGGTAAAATGAGCTCTAAGCCAGTGGTTTCCGATAGAACTTTGCATGGAATTGCAATCCTGGCTGAAAAAATAGAAGTCTTTTCATGCGAGCACGTGCCGTCTTTGGTCGGCCGCCTGTTGCGTTTTGTTTTTCAGAAACGTGTTCCATATTACCTTAAACTAATTTAACCCTGTAGAAACGTGCGACTGCTTATTTGAGCAGGTAGGTAAAACAGTAATTACAGAGATTACCACAATACTCTTTTCTTAAGTACTTACTTCTAATCCAACACTTATAGGTAGGTGGTATTTTCGTACTTAGGTAATAAATGCATAAGGTTTGAGAAATATCTCTTAGAATTAACAAAACTAAGGTTGTTATTCGGTTGGTTCATTTCTAAAATTAGGAATTGTCTAAAATATATTTAGTTAGTCACATCAATTGTAAAACCTATTCGGTTGGTACCATCTAACTAAATTAGGAACGCTTAATTAAATTAGATAAAATTAAATTAGGATAAGTTGGTAGCAGCAGAATATCAAAGTTTCATTTGACAGTACTAAACCTAATTTTAGCTAAAATTAGTTAGGTTGGTGCCAACAGAATTGAGGCCAATAGGTACCTACTTAGGTACTTATGGTAATTTATACGGGTAACAAATATAGGTACCAAAGTCCCTTAAGGCAGAGTAAAGCTGTAAATTAAAAAATTGCAGGATATTTTTCTTTCCAATCACAAAAAAAATCTTGTCGGGATAGTACAAAGCTACGTCACCTATTCGCTGCAACTAGCCGATTATAGGGTAAAGCCAGTTATATTTCAGCATTGAGTCATCGTCCCAGTGAAACTTCAGAGCAAACATCCACGGTACTACAACTCCATCTGTGTTCTGCGTATTTACAGTCAGTCGCGACAGCTGGCAGACGCTGGTCGGTTCAGTTCACGTGAATCCTCAGTCCTCACCTCGCCATGTCTCCCCTTAGACGAACCTCCCCTCTCGGCTTACTTACCAACGTCACATAGGTGCTGTCACATCTCCGTCTCTAGCTGCCAGTAGAATTTTTTTTCTCTTTTCTTCCTAATTCAATTATGGAGTCTACATGACGTAGCATTCAGTTCTGTATCTAAGATTTTATTTACCCCGTTTTACACTTCGATTTTCTTCTTATTAATTTCATTATGGAGTCCCGTATCGTGACGTAGATAGAACATTTGCACCTCTAAGTAGATTTTGTTAGTTCCGTATTTCCTTTGCCTATTTCCTAAATTCTTCGATATGGTGTCTCGTACGCGCAGTGGCCATGTGCTGGTGTGGGAACAGCCAGGGTTGGAAGACCAGACACGAGATTCTGGTAAGTTTGATGAACTCACCTAGATTCACCTAGTGTTTATGAAGACTATTCAAAATGGTCCTTTCTTTCACGTTATTTGAACATCAGTTGGATTTTTTTGTGGTCTTTCCAAGTTTTGGGAAAAACGGTACACTTTTCTTTATCTTGTCCGTAAAGTTTGTAGGTACCTAGGCTTGACCGAAGTAAGTATCACTAAACACCCTGCAGTGCCATTTATTATCTAAGTTATTCTGGGAAGTAGGTACAGATCGAATGGCTTGAGGTAATCCCGATATGTAATACCCTGAGTCCCATGACGTCATGAAGGACGCCTGGTATCGGGAACACCTTTACAACAAATTCCGTCTAAAACTGAATGTTTTATCCATAGGTACTTGTCTAAATAGACTAGAGACTATATAACTTCATTTATCAAACGTCAAAACTTCTTTTATCAAATTCACACATATAGTCCATTAAAATGTTACATTTTTTAGGCCTTAGTGTGCATTTGTCAGAGGACGCAATTTTATTTTTTTAATGTGTAGGGGGGGTCAGTAGAAGCTTAAGTTCAAGTTTGTGGGGTCGGCACCCTTGTCCCCCGGCCGCCATCTTGGAAAAGGGGGTGCAAAGGGTTTTCGCGCTGTATCTCGTAAACTAGTTACCTTACAGAAAATTTAATCAAACATAAAATGTAGCAAATTAAATTTCCTACAATTTTATTTCTATTACTTTTTATCGTCAAGTGACCAACAAAAAAGTTATAAACAAAAATAAATGAAAATTTTGTTTGTTTGTTCTAGGTTTTACAGCGCTCCAAACTTAAACGGATTCTCGAATGCTCATAGGGATGCAATAAAAACTAAAAATTAGGCTTACTTTTCTATCTATATTTTTTTTATTCATACAATTTATTATGATCTTAACATTCCTATGCTATTATTGAACTATGTTTGACCCTTTTACCCACCACCTATGAGGTATAACATGGGCAAAGTCAAATTTATAAAAATTTAATGCATTTTTTAATGCATTTTTTGTCACTGTCTTAGCAAATCGTTTGTATCGCAGAGTGTCTAGAGTATCGTCTTTATTTCCGCCATATAAAAAGACGAAAAAACGTTCGCCAACAACACTGAGTAACGATGACTCGACTTTCTCACTCATAAATAATTTAGTTCCACTTGCTAACTCTGGATGCTTCTGCAAAATTTTTATAAATTTGACTTTGCCCATGTTATACCTCATAGGTGGTGGGTAAAAGGGTCAAACATAGTTCAATAATAGCATAGGAATGTTAAGATCATAATAAATTGTATGAATAAAAAAAATATAGATAGAAAAGTAAGCCTAATTTTTAGTTTTTATTGCATCCCTATGAGCATTCGAGAATCCGTTTAAGTTTGGAGCGCTGTAAAACCTAGAACAAACAAACAAAATTTTCATTTATTTTTGTTTATAACTTTTTTGTTGGTCACTTGACGATAAAAAGTAATAGAAATAAAATTGTAGGAAATTTAATTTGCTACATTTTATGTTTGATTAAATTTTCTGTAAGGTAACTAGTTTACGAGATACAGCGCGAAAACCCTTTGCACCCCCTTTTCCAAGATGGCGGCCGGGGGACAAGGGTGCCGACCCCACAAACTTGAACTTAAGCTTCTACTGACCCCCCCTACACATTAAAAAAATAAAATTGCGTCCTCTGACAAATGCATACCCAAATGTAACTTTTCAATGGACTAATAATTTACTGAGTAAGTAAATGGAACAATTTATTATGTTTTTATTGAATATAAAATCTTCTATCAATTTATCATTAATTTGCCTATACTAGTGGTCGCTCACTGGTCGAAATTCGACCATAATTCATAATTAATGTATTTTTTATACATAATTCAAAAAAATATTAGCATTCTGCACTCCTTCTCTATATAAACTATAAGTGTGCGAAATTTCATACTTCTCCGTCCGCGCAATTTGCGTAGAGAGGAGTACAATGTTTTTGCTTCACGTATTAATATAATAATAAGGTAATTAGATTGTGTACTCCGGGAATATTCTGGAATATCATGTGATGATAATTCCAAGCAATGCATAGCAACTTATTTTGCCAAAAATCAAAGTAAAAGGTATAACAAAGTAAAAGGTATAAGACGTTTAAGGCGATCTCCCTGATCAAATAATATTGACACGTATTCATGGCGTGGCGCTCGAATCGCGATTGTTTTATTAGAAAACTTTGAAATAATGAATTCTGAAAAAAGTTTTAATTAGCATACTTTCCATCTATTAGTGTAAACTGCAAGTTAATACGACGTCAACTTTAGAAGATGATAATTAAATTATAAAAGTAACAATTACTTTAAAAATAATTTAAAACGAGGAAGTAGGAGGCAAATTATTGAAAATACATACCATGTGCTTTTTATAACTATTATTCAATAAATTAACCAAGATAGCCTCTATTGCGGTAAAAATACTATTTTAACATCGTATTAGGTATATCGTACATAGTTTTATAAAATTGTTTCTGCCTGTGATAACAATTCTGTAGTTACCCCAAACTCGCTAAAATTTTCTCTACCGACCTTATTTTGATTGCGTCAAAGTCCAAATTAGTTAAGGGCTATAAATAATAGTTCTAAAATAAGTTAAAACTGACATTTCATATTGAATTGATTTTACTAGGATTTTTCCGCAGTTTTAATGAACACCTCATTGCTTAATGACCTCTTTACTAAAGTAAAAATGTTACTCTAATTCAGACTTTGATGCAAACAATATAAGATCGATTGTGTGTTTGGAAATTTTAGTTAGTCCGACGAAACTATTAAATATGTGCCAACGTTTAATTTTTAACCCACCTAGGGAACATTTTGATATAGTTCACAACTAGGTATATAGGTACCTACTTTATTCAGTGCTTGATGTCGTAACCTGAGAATAAAGAACACTTTCCCAGGACTTTTTTTGCTCAAATAATATATGTATGCTCTAAAAATCAGAATACAGAAATTTGTCTAAAACGCTATTTTACCCATGTTCGCCAAGCAGACAGGTTATATGATTTTGAATTTTATTGACTAGACAAAACAAATTAACAAAATAATATCAGCATTACCTACATACCTATAGTTTGCGTAAAAATGTAGTTCTTAGCATGTTTACCTAGACAAAGATTAACACGTTTAGCACGAAATTAAATTACTAGACCTTGATATAAATAAAAAAAATGCTTATTCTACATAACAATTATCATTCCGCTCGTGTAAAAGCTACATTAGTACGAGCATCAATCATGAGTTTCATAAACACAAATATAAAAGGAAAATTTGAAGGAAATAAAGGAAGCGGAAAGCCACGAATGCTTTTTTTTGGCCAGCTGCATGATGCTAATTTAATAGAATTGGCAATCATGTCGATAAAGAGAGCTACGCTAGAGATTAACAGGTGGAAAGAGCCGCATCATTCAGCGACAAGACTCTTAAATTTGAGTCATAAAATAATAAATGTTAATTAACATAAATTAAGTTTTTACAGACATCCTATAAAGTCTCTGACTTTGAGCTAGGTAAAAAAGACCTGTATTACAGAAGTCAGTGCCCTCTCCCAACAATAACATAGGATTTGAAGAACAAGGTAACGTAGATACTACCTACTTGTCACGCCTTAACGTATTCAGCAAACCCATCTCGGAAATAGAAGACGACCTTGAAACACGAACATTTCCCCATTAGATACCTACACGAAGACACATAAATAGGTTAATAACTCACTTGCCAAAACTGTTTGCGTAACTCTCGACCGTGAATGATAACGGCTTATCTGAAATTGGTTCACCTCACTTATATATTATGGAGACGTTCACGCACATGTCAAACCTAAATGACAGCCGAAAGCCTGAATCTAGGGTCTAGACTAGACAAATACATCACATTAAGGCCTTTGCAGGAATATCAAATCGATGAGGATGAGTAATAACCTGTCAAGCCACAAAAAAACGGAGAGTTAGTTCGGTAGGTACCTATACAAAACTAAAAAGACCACCGACTTCATTGAATTGCGACCTCTGTGGCGCAGTGGGCTATGGTCCCGCCGCGGCAAAAATGTTTGTATGATCTGCAAGTATTTGTCTCGGGTCTTGGTGTTTCTATGTATAATGTGTGTTTATTTACACAAAAAAAAAATAGAAGTAAGTAGGTAGTATTGTCTCGGGTCTGGGTGTTTCTATGTATAATGTGTATGTATTTACACAAAAAAAAATATAAGTAAAGTACCTAGTAAGTATATCAGTCATGAGGTAGCCATAACACAAGCTCTGCGTCTTCTGCCAGATGATGCTGTGTGAAATGTCTGGGATTATTTATTTATTGAATCTAAAAAAATATCATCGATGTATACGTACAATTTTTTTGATTTTTGTTGATTTTTTAAAATGGGAACTGGGAAGTATAGCCATTTGAAACAAAAAAAGATTTTTCCAAACCGGTTCAGGCGTCTTTGAGTAATCGGTGAAAAAACATAAAAAGAATTCCGACGAATTGAGAACCTCCTCCTTCTTTGAAGTCAGTTAAAAAGGTTCTTAACATTAAAGAAATCGTTCTACTCCATTAACATTGATTGTCTTTTTTTGTGGGTTGACATTATTGCATATTTCTATAAATGATATATGAAAAGCGTAAAATAAAAACTTTTAAACCGACTTCAAAAAGAGGAGGTGGTCCTAAATTCGGTTGTATTTTTATAGGCTCACATTTCATTCAATGAATCCAGTTTTCTTTTTAATTTTCTAAACGTACCTAATTATTTATTTTAAGCAAAATGTTACCATTTACAACTGTAAACGTGGTTGCCAACCCAGCCAAAGCAATGAAGTAAATATATAATTATATTAATTGAATGAACACTACAAGGAAAAGCAAGCTGAAATTTTACAAAATTGGTAAAACCTAAAGCGACCGTCGTCGTCGGTTTCCTGTATTTGACCTGTAATATGGTCTTCCATAACCATGTGTACACGTGGAACAGCTAGTTTATTATCATTTTTAACCGAATAAAAAAAGGAGGAAGTTCTCAATTCGGATGTAGGTATATATTTTGGTTTTTACTTCATCTTTTTTTATGTGAAAAGGTATACTTTCCGATCCCATAGATAAATAGCTGGAAAAAATATGTCATCAAGTACTTCAAGTGCGAAATTGTGTAACTCTCCTGAAGAAAGTACTTTAACGTGTTTACGATGTTACCCCCAAGGGTGAATAAATAGGGGATGAATTTTTTAATGGGCTTGAATTTTATATCGGCTCAAATTTTCATTCTATGAAGACACTTATGTGATATGTATGTGATAGTAAAATTATAAACTGGCTGCTGACCTCGGCTACGCATTCGTGGTAAATAAAAAGTCTATGCCCTTCCCCAAGATTCAATCTTTCTCCTTACCAAATTGAATCGAGATCCGCTTAGCCTTCTATGGTAACAAACGAACAGAAAGACAGGCAGACAGACCGACGGACACTTTCAAATTTATACCTACTCGTCATATTAATATAGATAATAATGGACGTTTAACAAAAAACAATCTATAGCCCTAAACCTATTCTTCTACCTATTTAATAGATATAGGTATATTATATACATAAAATCAATGTTTTTAAATGTATATGCCATGTTTTAAACCTACTTATTAGAATTCACCCTTACCGCAATGTTTGAAAACGAAAGTTTTCAATCAGTGCGTCCTACCTGTTATGACATACGAAGCTGAAACGTGGACACTCACAGTACGGCTAGTCCACCAGTTTAAAGTCGCTCAGCGAGCTATGGAACGAGCTATGCTCGGGGTTTCTTGAAGGATAGAATCCGTAACGAGACTATTCGACATAGAACTAAAGTTGTCGACATAGCACAGAGACTTAGTAAGCTGAAGTGGCAGTGGGCTGGCCATATCTGCAGAAGAACCGATCGATAACCCTTGGGGTAAACGAGTTCTTGAGTGGAGACCGCGGCTCGGCAAACGTAGTGTAGGACGCCCTCCGGCAATGTGGACTGATCTGCGAAAGGCTGCCGGCAGAAGCAGGATGCGTCGAACTGAAGACAGGGCGCAATGACGCTCATTAGGAGAGGCCTATGTCCAGCAGTGGACTGCTATGGGCTGATGATGATGATTAGAATTAGGGTTGGCTATATGAGGCTGAAATAAATAAATATACTTAGTGACTTCCGCAAAGTTAGCCAATCGTGCATTGTATTGTGTTTTCTCAACTATATCCTGTTTTTGCTGCGTTGTTTTCAGAATGACACGCGATCCGTGAAATTATCTCTGTGATCTGATGATTCAATAGGTAGGTAGGTACTACTTCAATACTAAGCTGTTCAAGTACTCTATGCACTTCATTATCTCTGTGTAGCATTGGAGTTTGGCAAGCGATTTTTTCGTCTAATTGGCGTCTTTTAGTTTCCCGTAATGTAGGTATCTTGCCAGCCGTAGGTAACGTAAATGCCGGGTATCAATATCTATTTGTTACCATAGCAGTTCATGATGTAGTCGAGCAGACCACGATGCATGCCAATCGTAATTTCGAAGCCGTATTACGTCTTCAGCAGTCAGCCGACACGTGTCATTCTATTTTCTAGTTTTTATAGCAACTTGTAACTCTTTATGTTGTATATGTATGTAAATCTTTATGTTCTAGTGATTTCTGCATCGCCAGTCTAGTCTAGTTCAAAGCCAATATTCGCGGCGGTTATCGTTCATAACAATTATAATTATCTATGCATAATCCGCATCATACAGACAGAAGTACTACCGATTAGCCTCCACAGCTCCGTGGGTTGTGGGTAGGATTCCCTCTCAGATCAAACATTTGTGTGATGAACACTTTGATTAAAACAAATTAACGGTCAAAGGATGAACATAGATGTTTTTTCTTGGTCTAGGCGTTATATGTTATCATGAGTATCATTATCATTACATAGTATACAACAAAGTCTCCTCCCGCTGTCTGTCTGTCCCGATGTATGCTTAGATCTTTAAAACTATGCAACGGATTTTGATGCGGGTTTTTTTTATGGATAGAGTAATTCAAGAGGAAGGTTTATTATGTATAAAACATGCATTATATAGTAGAGAAACACTGATAATTTTAGAGGTTTCTTATGTGGTGTCGTAAATAACATTTTTTTGCGCTTACATTGCAAACGCTGGCTGAACCCTACGAGATAGATAAAAAAATGTACTACAGTATTGTACACCTTAAAAAGGTCTACACAAAAGTCCGCAATGATATATGTCTATCTCTTAGTTTATGTTATTTTCTTAGATAACGTTGTATATAAAGACATGCTGTAGTATATTTAGTATCAGCATTGCACCCGTGCGAAGCCGGGGCGGGTCGCTAGTTTCAACATATAATACAAGCATATTAGTATACTATCAGTTGGTTCCGTTACTACAAGCTGTGCTTTGTTTGAGGCTAGATGGCGCTATGTGAATGGGTGAATAATTGTCCAGCAATATTTCGTTTATTTATTTACTTATAGCAATGAGTTTAAAGAGCCGTAGTGTGGATTTTATTAACCTTACAGCTGTGTAATAAAAATGATTATATTATCACTTACCTACTAATTGTCAAAAGCCATAATTTAACAGAAGCACACATGTTTAATTACTAAATTATTTACTAAAACTTGGTAATTGGCATTTTGGCGTGCTGATGGCGTTTTATTGCCAAAATGAAAGACTTCTTACGAACATACCGCGAGTTTGGTGTTGGAACATTAATAGAATTTTAGTAGGTATTGCTAGAACTACAGACGAATAAATTAATATGTAAGTATGTAGAGTAGATAGAGTAGTGAGGCACTTTGATAAAATACCAATTTTTTTACTACCTATTCTCATACATAATGCTTAATACTTATGGTCTGGTGAAGGGAAAAGAAAGAAAGTAAGATCTCTACTTATCATCAAAAATCATCCACTTCTACGTTGATGTTTTGATGACTAACTTTTTAATCATCTTACAAACATAATACTGGGTTAGGTACTCATTTTTATCTTCTTACCTGTTTAATCAAAGTTAAAAAATGAGAGCTAATATATTTTTATGAATTCAGGATTACATAACCTACTTAATGTACACTACCTACTGATTTACTCAAGTATGTGCTGAAGGAATGCATTAGCCCGTCATGCTTTATAAAAAGAGAGTTCTACTTTTTTAAGTAGGTATGTATAGAAAGTTTAGTGGTTTTTGTTGACGTCAGCGAGTGCGTGTCTAAGATAAATTATAATACAAACTCATATCATGTAAATATTTTATTTCGTTTCATTGAACATTTTTCATAAATATTTTCTTTGGCTTGGATCATTATTTTAAAGATTTAGGCAGTCAAGTCACCTCCCAACCTAAGTAGGTTAGGCCATAGGTATCTACTTATCTTTATTTGGTACTTTACTTAATGGTTTATTTTCAAGTAAGTACCGAGTGGGTTTCATTTGACGTCATTTATTTGATATATCAACCCTCGCCGGGTGAGATGAGATCATGCCAAAATGTATTCTAGCAGTATACTTGAATTAGTTAGTATCCATCTACCAAGTCCTTAAAAAAATAGGTTTACCTACCCTGTGCTTACATAAACAAGTCATTATCCACCAAGGAGTTCCACTTTCTACCTCCATTAGAAAAATCTGTTTGGTACACGTTCGTAACTAAGATTTCATAACTAGTTATATTATCAGGATTTTTTTCACTGTTTTATAACCAGTTATTAAACAAGTCTTTTTTCCATTTTGAAAACGAGAACACAAGACTTTTTTCCATTTTTATAACGAGAACCTCTTAGTGATGTAGGTATGGTCTCCTGGTACACTGGACAAATTAGCAGATCGAAACGAGTTAGTTGGGTTATGTTAGAGTGTAGAAAACAACGTGCAAGGCGAGCGAGCAAAGCAAGCATGCCGGTAAAGCGGCAGCGGCCGCCGAAGCTCCAGTGCTAATTTGTCCAGTGTACCATGAAAAATCCTGATATGTAACTAGTTATGAAATTTTAGTTACGAACGTGGACCAAACCGATAAATCGCCGTTAACATAAGTTGAAATCAGATATTAGTACTTTTTCATTCAAATTAAATGTATCTTCTCCTGTTGCAGGTGGACTGGGAATGCGACATTTCGTGACGTTCATGCTGTTCCTCGGAATGGCTAACGCGTATATCATGCGGACCAACATGTCCGTAGCCATCGTTGCCATGGTCAACCACACAGCGCTACCGGTCATATCGGAACATATAGACACCGAGTGCGGAGATGTCGCCTCTAATACAACTGTGAGTGTATTAAAATAACTTGTTCTTTCGAGACACAAAGCTATAGACATAAATTTCCAGACAAGGCATGATCCAACTTCTGCAAAAACACTGTAGAAGTTATGGGAAACTATACTCACGATCGTTACCTAGGCTTGGTAAACACTTCTCACCTTTAGTCATCCAGGTATAGCTTAGCGTAGCTTGGTCTGTTAATCGATATAACCACAGGGTTTAATGTTTTAATGTCTTTAATGTTTGGTTCACAGGTGGTCTCACAAGATGGAACCTTCGTCTGGAGCTCAACGCTACAGGGTTACATCCTGTCGTCCTTCTTCTACGGCTATGTCATCACACAAATCCCCTTTGGAATTCTCTCTAAGAGGTAAATCACAAACGAGTAGCCTGAAATCTTCACGCTTGTTCGTTTAACGGGCTACGGTCTTTTTCAGGGCTGCCATATCTAGACATTGAGCTAACGACCACATTACCAAATTAAGGTGACAAAATGAGGACTCGAGTTCTAATAAATAATTGAACTTATTGCGGTTAGACGTTTGAAAACTTAGCAATTACGCATGTGGTCATAGAATTGCTTTGAAATAAAATAGGCAATTTGTTACTTATATTGTGTAATACGACAGCACAGAATAAACCGCATAATGTTTACCGTCAATTACATGGTTAGGTAATAACTCTTCGACAGAGCATGTCTAGTGTGATGACATGTTCCAATAGACGGATGGTAATCAAATTCAACTGTTTGGTGGAATAACTAGGTACTACCTACTTCCTATCATTATGTCAAAAAATATGTGAATTGGACGACAAAATACCTACTCATTTCGATTTATCTTGACCAAATCCACGACCTATTATAAGTTCCAACTGAGCAGGAAAGACTGCCTCAATAAACTGATTATCTTCTCCGTAATTATCGAGAAATAAGACTATCATGGCCATGCTATGGTTTCCTCTGAATTCCTTGGTTAATCATCACAAATACGTACATCTTTATAATACTACTCTACCAACGACGTTGGTTTAAGATTACGATAAAAATATCTGTCTGAAAGACTTATTAAGCAAATCAATTATGATTTGCTACTGATCATTAGATCAGTCAATATCAGAATCAGAAACCACGGCTGGTGGGTATTGGAGTGGTGGAATATGTTGGTGATAATGATGTAACTAGACTATCTTCACCTCAGATTTGGTGCTCGACTGTTCCTGGGAGTTGGCATGCTGATTAACTCCGTGTTCGGTCTACTGGTGCCGGTCGCGGCTGAAGCTGGCTTCGAGTGGCTTATTCTTGTGCGGTTCATCCAGGGTTTGGGAGAGGTAAGACCTTATAATCTTCTGTGGTGTATTACTTCGTGCTTAACTCCGATTCCTGTCGATTTCGTGATAAAATATATCTTACATGCCTTATTTCCCGACATAACCTGTTGTTACGTCATCATGGTATAAAAAAATCTCCTTCTAAACATTCGCATACCTATATAGAAACAAAAAAAGAAAGATGTTCTTATTAAAAAAATAGCAACGATCATTTCGGACCATCTGATTATATAATAGGTAAATCTAGTTGCCGGTTTCTCATTATATCCAGTTCAAGATAAATTCGACGGTCATTTGCAGGGTCCAATCGTACCATGCACACATGCTATGCTGGCTAAATGGATCCCGCCCAACGAGAGGAGTAGAATGGGAGCAGCTGTTTACGCAGGTAAGTCACAGGATTTGAAAGAGTATGACGTACACAAGTTTGATTATTTAGTTCCTCGTGATAGTGATGAGACATTGCCTTGAGTAGATAGTAGGTGATTTCACAGACAAATAAAGCAAACAACTGACGAATTGGGCTTAAATGAATCATCTTTATCAGTTGTCTATTTCGTATGTTTACGTTCATGAATGTAACGTTAAATGTTTGCTAAATTAATAGGTCATATATCTAGAATAAGTTCTGAATGTTCTAATTTTTTAGGAGCTCAGTTCGGCACTGTGATCTCCATGCCGCTATCTGGTCTACTCTCCGCGTACGGTTTCTCTGGCGGCTGGCCGTCAATCTTCTACGTGTTCGGAATGATCGGAACCATCTGGTGCATCGCCTTCCTTATGTTCGTATCTGAGGACCCGGAGCAATGCCCCGGGATCAAAGAACAGGAGAAGAAGTATATTCTGAGCTCGCTGTGGGGTGCAGCTGGTTCAAGCGTGAGTATTTCAAAGAGCATAAAGAATGAAGAACTTTAAATTGTGTGTTCTTTGAATAAGTATTGAAGGATGTTTTCTTCTACAGTCACCACCGATTCCCTGGAGTAAGATCCTTCTATCCATGCCGTTCTGGGCGATCATGTTGGCGCATATGGGTCAGAACTACGGTTATGAGACCCTGATGACAGAGCTGCCCACCTTCATGAGACAAGTGCTCCACTTCTCTATTAAAGATGTGAGTCAATAATTAAAAATCTAAAATAGCCTTTAATTTCCCAATATGAGATCGAGCATGATACCGAGCGTGACCATCATATAATGTCGTCTATGTAGATGACATAGGTTCAAAAGTTTGAATGAATATGTTATTCCACCGTTTATTCGCTGATATGGATGTATCAGATGTGTTTGTTTAGTACAATGTATAGTCGTACTTATGCTGTAAAATGTACCCGAGACACTGTAGTTTGTTATTTGAAGCCCAAAAGTGCAAGTATTCCGTCCATTAATCACGGAGAATTGTCGCCGAGACCGGGATCAGCTCGGTCAATTGCGCCTACATTGAATCACGTCGCGTTTTATTGGAGCTAATGGAATTAATTCTCTTTGTGATAGCATAATGGGAATGTTTCACGTTTTATGGACGATCGTCATTCAGTTTTGACACCAATTTGTTCATTCTAAGCATGCTAATTAGGTGTATTTGAACGTTTTTAACCTTGTTGAAACTAGATTACGTAGTTAAGATGTTTGAGTAATGTGTCACTTACGCTATAAACTTGATAGTTTGCTTGATCTATCCATTGCTTATTGGTGGCAAGTGATGACAGTGATAAAGCATTGGCACTTGTGGGGTACTTATAGTCAAGTCAAAAGTCAAAGTCAAAAGATACTTTTTTCAATACAATCACAAGGATCATTTTGAAACGTCTTACATACTAGGTGAATTTAGGTGCCAATTCATCCTAACCTAAGCCCGAGAAGAACTGGCAAGAAACTCGTCTTGGTCCTAGCGCTTTTTTACGTGATCCATCTTATAACTACCTTAACTACGAAATGCTAATACAAGAGAGTTTAAACATTTCATGTGTGGTTTACCCATGGTTAACTGTCTGACGGCAAAGCGACCTAGCTATACCTAGCTTGCATGGTCTCTATGGTGACTATCATAAGTGCACGAATGAACACCCTGAGGTGCACTTTAATTAATTCAACAGTGGTTCGGAATAACTAGTGACACAATAAGATTGTGCATTAGGTTTGCTAGATTAACAACGTTTAGCGTGTTCAGCAAATGGAACGGTTTTATATTTTTTATGGAAAATTATGTTGATATCGTTCATATCAGTCTTTATAGTCATTAAAGTTTTTGCAAGTTATAGGAAGACAAGGCCATGGTTGACCACTAGCCTAATCTAAATTACCTCATACCGTACGAAGATTTATTATTAATAATCTTCCTGTTTTCTTCTGATAAGCTCATACAAAATCTACATAAATTCGTATTTGTAATGGTAAATTAAGTAATTATGAATCTTTCGTTTCTAGAACGGCTTCGTATCAGCCCTACCGTATCTGTGCATGTGGCTCTTCTCGATGTTCATCTCCGTGGTGGCTGATTGGATGCTGTCCAGTGGCAGATTCAACCACACGCAAGTCAGAAAGGTCATCAACAGTATCGGTAAGTTCAATCTTTGTCAAGATTGTTGATGCAATAAAACAAACAAGCTCTATGTAAACCCTGGACTCCGTAGATCATTGAGAATGTCTAAAGTATAGTCAAGAGGCCAAACATCTGGTATGTTTGGCACATGCCCATGGTTTGCACAGTAATTATTACGTAAAAGGCAGGTTGTGGGAATACTAACCAATGACACGCCTTCGGATTTTTTAGGTTCTAGGATGTGCCGGTTTCCTCACGATGTTTTCCTTCGCCGTTTGAGAGCACTGGCATTGTAACATCCATTTTTCGAATGGGAAAATCCATTGGTACCCGACTAGGCTCGAATCCATGATCAGATCGGATGGCAAGGATTCTACAACTACACCATGAGTCCTCTAATGCATGTTAATGCAGACACTACATTTTTAAAACCAAAAGACGTAACGTTGCACTTGTTTCTTCACTTTGATTCTCGTCTAAACCAGATCATAATTACCGTTTGCCCATTTCCATACCGATCCCGAGTATTAGACGTCCTTATTTTTTCAATTTACGGGCTGTACCTACATAAATGTCTGCCTACGTTGATGATTTACTCATCGAATTTCAAATCGAATATTCTCATTTTCTAGGTCAATATGGTCCGGCAGTGGGTTTGTTCATAGCAGCCAACACAGGCTGCAATCCCGCGGCTACCGTTGCCATCTTGGCCGTTGGTGTCGGTCTCAACGGTGGTATCTACTCTGGTTTTAAGGTAAGAAACCTATCAGAAGATTCGTAATGCATCTATTGAACGAATATCCTTTAAGTTTCATGTTTCACGCAAATATAAACCATCAGAGGACTGAGCTTTTCAAGTAAGCTGTCGGTAAACCAATATTTTTTATCATAGGTTAACCATTTGGACCTCTCTCCGCGTTTCGCTGGTATCCTGATGGCGTTTACGAACTGCTTGGCTAATCTGACCGGGCTGCTTGCTCCGATCGTCGCGGGTCACATTATTGAGGGCAGGGTATGTATATTTTTTGGTATAAGTAAATATAAGCTGTATATAAGTTCTGCCTTCTGCGCTGTAGGTTAAGCATTCGATTCCCAACCAGGATAAACATTTGTGTGATGAACACAGGTATTTGTTCTGTGTCTTTGTGTTATAAAGTATCATAACTACCTATGTATTTAAAAATATTCAAGGATTCTATCAGTCACCTGGTCACCATAATACAAGCTATGCTTAGTTTGGGGCTAGATGGTGTTGCATCGTCCCTCAATATTTATTATTATTATAATGTTTTTGTATGATCTTAGAAAACATCGATAGATAGCATTTCTCGGATTAAGTCAGCTTAAACTAGCCTTGAGTCTTAGGTAAAATGGAAACTATTTAAAAACGAAATACTGAAAGTAAATATTTTTCCCCATATTTTTTCAGCCCACACAAGCACAATGGAGAAAAGTGTTCTACATCGCCGGTGGAATATATATACTCTGCGGAACGTTCTACAATGTATTCGGTTCTGGAAGAAGACAGGAATGGGATAACCCAGCCAATGATGAGGCAAATGCAAAGAAGGCCGCAGATAAGAAAGCCATCAAGAAGGAAAAGAAAGCAGCAAAGAACCAGGACCAAGAAGAGACAGCGCATTAACGCTTAAAAAGTTGAGAACGCACATCAAATAAGAATAATTTTCAGACAGAATTTAATGTGATCATGTGGCGTAAGGGTTCGGTAGGAATATTAATGACAATAATCGTCATGAGGTGTTTTTTCTCGATTTATTTGTTTGAGCGTTCGACTTGATGCAAGTTCCGTTTGGGGTATTAGAATTCTGTGATTTGCGAAGTTTTATATATTAACGAATGTTTATCAAACAATAAACTTGCTATAGACGTTGTACAAAAAATAATAAGGCACGTCGGGTATGGGATTCATTTCGTTTTTTATTTTTAGTTTGCATGCAGTTTTTTTCTCTTTTACTATGTTTTTGTTAGAAAATATACGTAAAATACGCACATCAATTACGGCTGTGATAAGCATCTTGCTTGTGTATGCTCTACGTTGAGGAACTTGCATTTAGTCAACTTTTTAAGCGTTTAGAAATAACTATTATTTATTAATTAATTTTAGTTTCAAATTACCATACAAGTATTGTTAATATTTAAAAGTTATATGTGTAAAAAAGACGCGTGAAGGGTAAGTAACAGAATGAGATTTCGGGTCCAATATTTGTCAAAATGTTACCGTCTTCCAGTGAATATTTACGAATCCTCGCAATATTTTTAAATACCATCAAACTATCTTTTTTCTTTTATATAATGCAGAAACTCGAATTCCAATACCAACCTAACAAAAAAGTAAAATTCATAACAGTCCGAATATGTGCCAAACAATACATTTTGTGTTGTTAATTTTTGATTTATTTACCTACTTATTCATTGATAAGCGAATGGTTGCGTCAGATGATTAAAAGTAAGATCCTATTTTATAATATATGAATTTATTTTTATTAATGTCGCTGGATGCTGAAGCTTATTGTGATCATTTTTTAAGTTTATTTAGGTTAACTGTTTTAAATTAAATGCCATTTTATGTATCAGTTATTTCGTAATACGTAATTGACTTCTGCCTAATTGACAGCTTTCTTTGAGCGCATTGAAAAAGTGCTAACATTTGGAGGGTAGATGTAAATTCGTATTTTGGTATTTTAGGCGTAGCTTCAGCTTTCATGTGTAACATTCATCTTTTACCATTTTATAATAAAGTTATCTGTGACAATGATGCTAATCCGTGCCTTGTAATATATTATGAGTAGTACAAACAACTTTGAAATAGCGATGTGTTAAACACACTTAGATTATTTTTGTGTATGCTCAGGGTACTTTAAGTTACTGAGAAATACAAAAATAATTTTGAAAATTTTTTGCAGTTTTAATTCAGTCCCAAAAGTTATTCTCTATACCCTACACCCGCGTCACCTGCCTATTGAAATAAGCAAGCTCACCAAACTTATTGACGGTATATAAAATAGCCCGAAGGCTCTCGTCATGACGTATGACATTAACCTAAATATTATTGACTGACTGGTGCCCGCGACTTCGCCTGCGCAGGATTAGTACTTCGAGTAGCTTATTTTCATCTCCAAGGTCCTATCTAACTTTATACAAAAATTGGTTCTGCGGGCTTTTTTGTAGGACTATTATAAACATTTCCATTATACATTATATACGTGTAATTCTAACGGTTTTTGCAGTGCACGCCAGAATAGCTCGCAGATGGCAGATATTTTCCTAATTACTTGACACTTATCGTTATATTTCTGACAATTCACACAATCCTACTAATATTATAAATGCTTGTAACTCTGTCTGTCTGTCACGTTTTCACGCCAAAACAGCTGCACCGATTATAATGAATTTTGGTATAAAGAGATGGGACCTTGGAGAAGGACATAGCCTACTTGTTTTGTAGGTACCACGCGTGCAAAGTCGCGGGCAGCAGCTAGTATGTTTATAAATTATAGCTTAAGTGTTATTCTGATGTATAAGCTATATTTTTGTAAAGTTTTATTAAAATCCATTCAGTAGTTTTTGTGTGCAAGAGTAACAAATATCCATACATACAAACTTTCGCGTTTATAATATTAGTAAAAAAATATTTAGAAAAACAAACAGAATTTGATGAAATTTGGTATAGAGATAGAACCCTGGAGAAGGACATAGGCTACTTTTTATGTAGGTACACAACCGCGAAGCCGCGGGCAGCAGCTAGTTTTGAATATAATAATAATAATAATACCAGACATTTCACACAGCATCATCTGGCCCAAAGTAAGCAGAGATTGTGTTTATGGCAACCAAGTGACTGATATACTACAGTCATTGTGCTTCATTTACTTTCTAAATAAATGTTTTGATTATTATAAAAAGATGTAAGTATAAGATAAACATCTTTTATTATTAATAAGATTATAATTTTGATTCAAAGAATATTGATTTATGGGTAAGGACCAAATTTTTGTCATTTCGAGCAAGGTAACGGTGGCATCTTACCTTGAAATCATAATATAAAAATAATGTGTTAACTCAGTTGAGTTTTAAGACTTGATTAATAAAGCTTAACTTACTCACTCAGTACCTAATTCAAACATAGGAAGTAAATCAAGATACTGAATCTATTTTAGTTTTTCATACAAAACGTGAGTGTCCCAACTCAGACTCCTCTAAGTTATTGCAATTTTATTCAAAAAATAAAATATTTTTTATGGATTTTCTGTTTTATTTCAAGAAGTATATATATTACCTAAACGTTTTAATTAGTAGGGCCTCATTAAACATTATAGTTTAATAATAAACATAATAATAATGAGTGTCCAAAATTTCGTTCCGTTTTGCGATTCAGTTTTGCGACATCATAACATGAAAACCTGGCAATGTAGGATAACCAATAATATTTTTTTCAATCGCAACGTTGTCATCTATTTCTTGAATAACTTCAGGCTCATTCCGACATTTTATTTTTCGCTCAGTTGAAGAAACGTGTTTGGAGTCTATGTGTGTCGATATAAATCGGGACTTTCTGTAAGACTTTTTGCTGGTTTTGCTGGGTTGTAGAGTTTTTTGATCCTGTGTGCGACGAATGACACAAAATTGTGCGACGTGTCACACTAGAATATTATAAAGGTAAGTACACAATATTATTTTCTGTTGGTCTTTTAGTAATTCACATCAGTACGGATTTTTATATAAGATTAGTGGGTTTACTATATTTGAAATAGGCTACTTTTTGTCCGGGTAGATACCACGCGAGCGGAGCGTACCAGATGGTGGAGGCTTACAAAAAAATACATTTTAACAGACGTTTTATTTTTGACTAGTAGATTCGTTGTATTTACAATATTTTTGTAAAAGTAATTTTGTTCTATGTAATGGGTCGATATATTATTTTTCAGATGCCTTTGTCTTCAGCGGAAAGATGTCGAAAATACCGCGATATTTAAAAGAAACAAATCACCAGAAATATGAATAAATAAAAAAGATGAATGCTGAAAGAATGAATGCTAAAAAATAAATATACCTACAAGATATGGACGAGAACGAAAAGCAAGTGATAAGAATGAAATGGTGAGACAACAAACAAAAAAACTTTTAAAAATTTAAAAAATAGCACCCTATCATTGTGTATATTTGTAACTAGTCTAATTTTTTCCGTATTTTAGGAACAAATATTGTTTTTGTGTGTACCAGCTTAAATAAAGTAGACATTACTAGGTATACAATATTAAAAATAACTAATTAAAGAGCTGTTTGAGCCATGATTTTTATTTCTAATATTATTTGGGTGTTTACTTTAAAAATATTTAAAAAAATATATTGTTTACTACCTATGTCATTGATCTTACTAATTTTATTGTTTTGTTTAGTTCGTTTTTATAATAATTGTTCTCTGTGCTATTATGACTAATATTTTTTATTTTTATTATGTGATTATATAACAGTAATATCAGATTTTTTTCTCACAACATCCCAATCCTCTATAATCTAAAAAAGTGTCTCCTAATCCTCTATTAATCTATTACATTTGATGGAATTAAACCTGTAAAAAAGAGAGCCGAGAATATCAAGAAACACTGTGTAATGTTTAATTCTCTCGTACGTTGAATCTTATAGATGGTTATGTTTGTCTCTTTTTAATATCGGTTTTTTGTTTCATCGAGACTCACATCACAACGGGACTAAATCAAAAATTTTTCAAGAATTCAAAACTTAATTTAACTAAAGAAAATCGTGAAGGAAGGGATTCGATTTTTTTACAAAGGTAATTTTAATGATTAAATGAGAAAAAAAATAGGATAGTAAATAAGCTAAAAATTTAGATTATTTTTGGACTCATACATAAACTAACCTTTACAATTTCCGTTGTGCTACATTTGTTTCTTTGTGACACTTTCAGTTGTGATTTCCGATGTGCAACGATGCAAAAAATTTGGTCCTTACCCTTATCTAGGTTTGCACCGTATTAATTTTTTTGCTTTTAGTAATAAAACGAAGTAGTAACTCGGTATTTTTTTTTAGTTAGAAAAAAAACTGTTCAATATACCTAAGTGATTTTATTATGCAGTTATAAAGGTTCGTCTTTTAACTATATATGCCCTGAATTTATTACAATAGATAGAATCATAAAACATCTGTTATGTAAAATCAAACAAAACTTTAAACGTAATTTCCCTAAAATTATGTTTTTAAAGTTAACTCACCTTATTTTTAAGCGTGCGAAATATTAAAGGGCAAATATAAAATTTTTAAATGCATATATATGATATAATTTTATTGTATAATTTTTCAGCACACTAGGTAACTCCACTAATTAACTAAATGCTCCACTAAATAACTAAATGCATACCAGAAAAATGAATGCTGTGCTAAAAAACCAATTAATTAACTAAACATGTCCTACTTGGTTAGGTTATGTTAGAGTGTAGAAAACAAAAATAATAATACAAGGTCACGGTAGGAGCATAAGAGTTCTGCAAATACCATTAAACAGTATATATAATTTGATTTATTTAGTGTGCATAACTTGTGTGCAAGTCAGTATTTTTGGTTTAACTTTGAAATATTTTGTTCGAAAAAAGGGAATACACAGATATCGATTTAATTACATGCCAATATTAAATAATAAAACAGATTTATTTCGCTTATCACGTAGTCAAATATTCCTAGTAAAATCAGTTCTTACTTGATAAGTTCGTTGAAATGTTGCAAGCTAAAAACGCCAGTGCCTGTTCTGCACGGCTGGCCCAGTATGAGACAACTCGAAGCAGAACGGAGGTTATCCTTCTTAGAATTGAGGACTGCATCTTTTAAGAACAAGAGCGACGATTCAAAAGACATTTGCTGCAATGGCGACGAGGACGCTTCCATGCCTCTGCGACTCATCGGCTCGAACACACCGTTGTAAGTCATGTAGTCCGCTATAAGACTCAAATGCCTCGGATCCACTGTAATTCCGTAGACATTGAACACATTTTGTATTTCCTTGATGATGACTTTGTTAGCAGCTTCGATACCGTAGGTGTTCGCCATCGCGTGGATATCGTTGCTGTATAACTTGTTTAGATCAAGTAAATCACTGTATTTGGACATTTGAAGTATGTTGATTCCATCTGTCTTGATATACATCACATCTTTTTCTTTGTTAGTGATAGCACGTTTGATGTGTTTGACCTCGTATATCACAGATTTTTTTGCAGCTTCACGTAACGCTTGCGACAGATCGATCCTCAAGAACGCAATCGGAAAGTTAACAGTTAGTTCGCACCATTCGTTGTTTTCCGGATCGTAGGAGTAGTTAGTCGCGTTTTTATGTTTACCAACAACATTATCCATCACTGTCTTATTTACTAGCACTCCTCGTTTTCTTTTTGCGACATCGTCATCTGTCTCAGGTATTTCATCGGAAAGTTCTGCTTCGTCGTCTGATTTCTCTTCCTCTCCGGATTCTGGATCCTCGTATTCTTGTTGTTCGCTCCTTTTCTTTCTCATCTTAGTCTGAAACAATACAGATATATTAAAATGATTATTTCAAATACTTAGAATTGCTGTATTTGATATAAAAATAACTTAATATTGATGAACGGTCTTTGACAGAGCCACAAAAACATGACCTCAAGATTTGCCAGAGAGCTATCGAGCGCAATGTTTTTGGGATCAAAAGAACTGATAGGGTCCGAAATACCGAAATCCAATCGAAAACGGGCATAGCGGATGTAGGTACGAGGACTGCACATTTGATGGGATTGGGCAGGTCATGTAATGCATCCATTGCAGTTAGTGAGGAGTTAGAAGCTCGTCACCCAGCACCCATGTTCGAAGATAATCGGAGACACGCGACAAACCCAGCAAAAAACAAAGATTCTTACAACGCCACAATGCTGAACTAATACGTAGTTCGTGTAAATATCACGTTTTAAATTCTAAAAAGAAAACAAACTTCATTGAACGAAATTTTAGAAAAATCAGGCCTAATCCCTTACCTCAGTTTGATCGTCGTCCTCATTAGGCACCTCATCATCAGAGCTCTCCAGGTCTGGAGCAGCGATCTGCTCTGGTTCTTCATCCATGTCTTCGCCGCGATCATGTTCGCCACGCCCCCGCTTTCTACTCCTATCAGCAGAAAAAACAACACCGCCCGTACTTCTCGTATGCTTCCGTATCACCGCGAACATCTCGTCGAAGAATTTATTCTGCATGTGTCGGATAATATGTTTCGGTTTCACGGTGTACTGCATTTTGTACTGCGAATGAGGGAGGAACCCAAACCGCATGGTCGTTTTCAGCTGCCGATTAGATGCAGTCACAATCTCACATGATATGTCGATCTTTTCCAGCACATCCGCTACCGTCACTCTGTTTAGTTTCTGTCTCAATCTTTCTGCCTTCTTGTTCAAGTTGGAAAGGTCATCGCGGAAGGGAATATCCATGTTGGGAGTTTTCAGATTGGCAGACGCTGTCATAAGGATTTCACGAAGACGCGGGATACCGAGCGTCACGTTCATGTCACCACGACCGGCGAAATGGAAAGTGTTCAATGTCATCTGAGTAGATGGTTCTCCTATAGATTGAGCAGCTAATAATCCTACAGGTTCTCCAGGCTCTGCCATAGATTCTAGGTACTTTCCACTCATAACTTCCACGAATTTGTCTTTTTCTGTGTATTCACTAAAGGCACTTGTTTCTCGCTTCTTCAAATAACTTTGGATCAACGCGTCTAGACGTTCGTTGATTGCACCAAACTTGTGTTCTGGAAAGTATTTGCTTGCAATCGGATCTGGGCATTTTTTTCTCGCGTACTCCTGTTTATCTTCATCTTCCAAAGTCCACCATTGTTTTTCTAGCTCTGTATAGTAGGGATCTCTTGAATTCTTGATATTAGTGTGGAGAGACTCTTTGTCAGCTAAGGACGTGAATTTTGTAAATGCACCGTGATGTCCTTTTTCGTTTTGACCGTGCTTTTTCATCCATTTTCTTAAAGACTTCTGGTGTTTTGCAACGGCCTTCGTGTCAGTTCCTTCCTTAAGTTTTTCGATAATATCTTTATCCAATACTGCATCGGCATTTGTATCGAGGAATGGCAATTGTTGCCCATTCAGGAATTGGCACTTTAGAACATCAAGGCCGTCTTCACCGTATGCAAATTGAATGATACTACCATCGGCATCTCTCACAGTGTTATCGTAGGCCACAGATAAGCTTTCCAGATGCTTAATCAAACACCTCTGCAGATAACCAGATCGACTTGTCTTTACGGCTGTATCAATGAGACCTTCGCGACCAGCCATGCAATGGAAGAAGAACTCTTGTGGCTGAATTCCTGTCATGAAACGCCCATCAATAAATCCCCCGGCTCTGGGTGATACGTCATACGGCGGGAAACTGGGCAAGGAGCGTCCAGATATCATCAATGGCGGCCTTTTACCTTCCAACTCGATTTGCCCAAGCAAACACGAGATCTGCATAGTGTTCACAGTGGATCCCTTAGCTCCTGATTGGACCATCAATTGAAGATTATTGTAAGGGAATTTCTCGAGTAAACCCTCTCCCAAACAAGCGGTGTTTATGTTATTAGTGTATGAATCTAGAACGTTTTTGTATTGTCTATCTAAATTCGCCCTGAACTTGGGGTCTTTAGCGAAGTTTCTTTCTAGAGTTTGCTTCAACACATCGTTATCAATGTCTACAGGTAAGTCTGCGGCTTTTACTGCAGCTAGTTTTCCAGCTTGTCGCACTAGACATATACAGTCATCTCGCTTCTTGTTGGCTTCGTCTACGACTAGGATATCTTTTACACCGAGGGTGAAGCCTATCCATTGTAAGTAAAACGTGAATAGCTTCGAAAATGAGCTCAGCAAAGCACTTGAGCTATCACCACCATACAGTTCATACATACAGTGAACTAACCCATATGGCGTAGCACCATAGTGGGTTTTGTCCAATACTCCACATAGAAGTTCACCTTTCAGGATTACTACTTCAGCCTCCGTCATAATGTTTTCCTTCAGAGGAGTGCCTCCAGCTTTCCATTTCCTTGGCACCGCATTTTGCCAAGCTTTTGAACTGATCTTTGCTTTGCTAGTCAATGAAACGCATGGTTTACCCTTAGGGATAGTATTGATGATAACAGTAGATAGAACTTGCTTTCCTGACCATAGCATCACTGGTTTCAAGATTGCGGGAGGTAGAAGCTTGATAGCCCCCTTATGTTTGGCAAGAGCTTGGAAGACTAGTTGTTGGTAGTCAGATTTCGTGTAAAATGTGCCCCTAAGAGACATTTTGACACCAGATATGACGTGATCTTGAATCAATCCACTCAGCGGCGTCCCATCTTTAGGAACAAGATACTGTTTTCTTACAGACATAATGTTGTAGGCTTCGCTTCTAGCAACTTCGTTTTGAGGAAAATGGGCATTCATCTCATCACCGTCAAAATCAGCATTGTAGGACTTACAATTGGCGTAGTGTAACCTTAGGGTCTTTTCACCTTTGAGGATGCGAGCTCTATGTGCCATCATACTGGGCTTGTGGAGCGAAGGTTGCCGATTCAATATTAGAACATCACCATTCAGTAAATGCCTGTGCACAATCTTCAATCCCGAATTTTTCAACTCATCTGGTGTGAGCAAGCGTTTTGCAATACTCTTTCTTTTCTGTAAGGAATCTGCAGGAATTCGAATGACTCTACCATTTTCAATTTCCAATTTTTCTGCACCAGGGTGCTTGTTGGGTCCGTTTATGATCATCTTTCTCAGTTCATCTACATTCCATTCTGTGACAGGAACAGGGTATGTGAGCTTTGTAGCGAAAACATCAGGTACACCTATTTCATCAATGTCTACATTCGGGTCAGGTGTGATGACAGATCGGGCAGCAAAGTTGACTCTTTTACCCATCATGTGCATTCTGATTAAACCAGTTTTTTTTTCTATGATTTGTTTCAGGCCTAGACTAGTGGCATTACGTTCGTCACAATTCAGTATGTTGTTGATGCATTTCTGTAGTTCCTGCCAGATGTTATGTAACTTTTCTGAAGGGTATCTTCCTATAACAGATTCATAAGCCTGTCTTGGCTTAGTATCTAGGTTTTCTTTTGTTTTATCTGAATCTTGAGCAGCAAACACATGTAGAATTGCTCTGGCTGCATAAGCTGCACCCAATACAGCTTTATATATCCCTGTTTGAGGATGTTCCATTAGTTCTCCTCTCAAGAAGTTGCAAGGGCGTACATTTGGTGGCAGAACCGGGATCACATCCATAAAGAACACTTCTGTGACTGGCTTGACTGTCGTGTTTTGGAGAATAGGAAAGCAATACTTTAATATTTCTTCATCACACTCTGCTATTGCTGTGCAGTAGCGTTTGATCTCATCAGGCATCAAAATTTTAATGGTTTTCACAGAAGCATCTGGTTTTACATTGATCATGAGTTTACCCTCAGATGTAGTGACTTTGATCAGTTTTTCGCTACAATAAATGCACTTTCTTGTAACATTTATCAACTTCAAGTACCCATTTATAATTTTAGAGCGAAGCTTATCAACATTCCTACTTTGAAATGTCTCAACTACTGGGTCTTTATTTTTAAGAAGTTTCTGGAACTTTCTAACTAGTTTGTCCGGTTTTGTAGACTTATTCTCAGTGTCTCCAATATAATTGTTTAAATCTAGAGCTGCTGTAACATGACCGGCGTCAATCAACTGCAATTGTAATTTTAGGATGAACTTCAGTCTCTCATCCATTTGTATTCTGAAGCATTTGAGACAGCTGACTCGGAAGAGAGTGTAAATATTCTTTGAAAATACAGGGTTGATAACAACAAGTGGCAGATCAATGTGGCCAAAATGCCCTGGACAGTGCAGCATGGGATTACTGCAAGTTTCACAAATGTCGTTTCGGTCTCTAAGGGGTCCCATAGCACTGTCATACAGACCGCCTTTAGTAGGGTTGCCGAGGGCATCGAAACTTTGAGTATTAGTGATTTTGGCAACACTCAGCTTTTTTATTTCCTCACCAGTGAACATGAGGAACTGGATTGAATCAGGATCAACAGAGGACATACCTGAAGACACTTTGGAAAATGTTGAGTTGAGAGCCATTTTGAGCCTGTAATAAATAGGTAATGCATGTTAGAGGTTTATGTTTATCATTGGTGATTATGCAAACTTTCATATATTAGTCTTCTCTAAATTACACTGGGTAAATTACACATAAGAAGTAATTAAACGGCATGACCATATAACCTGTAAGTTTTATCATACGCGTACCTATAATATTATGGTGTATTAGATGTAATTGTGCATGGTGCGCATACGAAATAATCTAGGTCGAGTATGATTCTTGTTATATTATCAGCTATTTTCCGTCTTTATTATACATTTTTTATTTGGTGATAATGTAAACAAACAAACGCGAACGACGAAAACGAAAAGTGAGGTTAGTTAGTTGGTTTTTTTTTGATTCCTTCTTCATTCATTCATTAATTTATTCATTTCTCAATCGTAAGTAAAGCCATTTATTAACCATCCAACAACTTTTATTTCCGGTCATAGACAAGAAGCCATGTATTTTTAAAACCGGTAAGTTTACGACGACTTATACTCTCTGTGGCCTTTTTTTTTGTTTATGGCAGCATTGCCTGCCCTTTCGTTCGTTGGTTTCGTTCGCGTCAGTGACCAAACATGGCGGCACAAGATGAAGTTGACGTATGTGAAAGTTGGGAGGATATGGACGAAATTGGCGTAAGTTGTAACGTGAAATTTATCTCAGGAAGTCTCCAATGCTGGCGGAAACGTTAAGTTGCTATCCTCAAGTGGGCTTACTTCTTTCAGCTGGAACAACATATCAAGCTGAACAGTGACTGCGCGCCAGTAAGGTCTTCAGTCGGTTGCAAGGTGACTGTCGAGGATAACGCGTGTATCGGGCCTCAGTGCGTGATGCCGGAGCCTGCCATCCGTATCCTGAAGCGGCCGTCGTCGTTGGCAAGTGGCCAGCAAAATGGAGAGGCCAGAGCCCGCCCGGTCAAAACCTTGGAACAGAGACAAAAGGAATACCAAGAAGCTAGACTGAGAATACTTGGAGAGGCGCGAAGCCCCGAAGATGTTATTGATGACAAGTAAGTGTTTCTCATTCACTCTATTAGTCTTAGTAGACAGGAATCGGGAACTGGTATAAAATGGGTCAATTTTATTCACTACAAACAATTTGTAAAACAATTCATTACATAATTTTTAAATTGTTTTATGTTATGACTGCACTTACAACAACAGCTTGCATTTTATTGCAGTGAAATAATACTTTACGATGAAAACATCATCATGTAGAAGTTCATCTAGGTATAATACAATGCCCTGATAATGTATTACCTACCAACCTACTTTCATCAAACATATTTCTCATCTGATTTCAGTCTCACACGGATACAGGATAAACTACAAGCAAATAATATAAATGAATGTCAAAGTCAATCAGGTGCTAAAACAAAAAACGATGCCAAAGGAAAGGAGCGGAAAGTCTTAGCACGGCTACCACCCGGAGCCACTAGTGCTGGAGTGTTCCCTTCACCCCCTCCCCGAGGAGTCCTCGTAATCCGCACTCCCCGAGGACCTGATGGCACAAAAGGATTTCAAAGGAGGTAGCATTGTATAAACCAACAAAAACGTAATCAGTTCCATCCATGCCTATTCAAATTACCTGTCTCATAGTATTTTTGTTATTTCACAATTTTTTTCTTATGAATGCTGGGGCCTTATTGCGTTATTAGTAATTGTTTGGTGGAATTAGTGATTTATGTGATCATGAAATTTAGATTAATTTAGAAGATTTTATGATCATGAAATTCACAGATAACCATTATTTATGTCGGTCATGGTTACCACATGTAAAGTACAATTTTTTTTTCTCATATTTACATACTAGAGTCTGTACCTTACTCTACAGATTGGTATAATATCGAAATACAAACAATTAAATTGTTATCTAGAAAAGTAGCAAGTAATTAGGTTGGTTTTACAGTATTGGCCATTGACGATACTGATCAGTATCATAAGCATAACTGTAAAACCATACTGTTAAAATAAAGTGATGGGACCAAATAATTAAACGAAACCCCACAAGTGGTTTAGGAAAGTTTTTTATTTGTAGTTTGGCACCATAATAATTAATGTGGTATCAATCTGCAATATTGTAAAACAATGATTTAAATTGTGGAATAACAGTACAATAAATAAGAGATAGAGAAATTTGTTAATTATGAAAAAAGTTGTAGTTATATGACACTGGTTTTCACAAGCATCTTAAAGACAACATTTATAAGCATCGTTAGCGATGCTCAGGCTTGGCTGATGGCTCAGGCTTGGCTGATGAGCTGAGGCTCAGCCTCTCATAATTAAAAACATTACCTTAAGGTTGCATATCTGGATACATTTAAAAAGTTTAGTTCATCTGGGAGCTATAAACAATAGACAAACTATCAACTCGGGAAAGGTTTCTACAGATTAAGCAGTGTGCGAGAAAAAAAACAACCAATAATATTGCTCCACTAAAGAAGGCTAGGAAAATTAAGTGAGTTCATTAGTAGTTTTTTATTACTCTATGCTCGTTTTCCTCTCATATCTGTAGTGGATATGCAGCCTTAGCACCAGACCAGACCAGATCAAACAAATTTAATAAAATATGTAAATGCATCTTAAGCTGCAAGTCGTTAATAAGTCTGACATGATAGAGGTACGAACTTCAACGCTTGAGTTAGTAACTAGTGTTAACAAACACTACCTTGAAGAGGTATGATTTGAAAACAATACTATTATAATCTAATGAGTTATTTAGGCCTAATAAGTATTAAGCTTAGTCATGGAATTTTTCTCATCGCTGTGACAATGTGGGGCATCGAAAACCAGTGTGACAATGTGGGGCATCGAAAACCAGTTCTTTTGATTCCAGTTACAATACAGGACCTGGTTCTTTTGGTTCTTTCTGTGCCTTCGGTTCTTTTACAAACCCTCAAAATTTCATCAGAATTGAATATAGCTATAATTTTTATCTTTTAAATAATTAGTCTTGAAATAATCAGTTTTTCAACACATCTGAACACATTGGTAGAACAGGCGTGTGTTCAGACTCTGGAATGTTGTTTGATTTAAGGGGTATCACCAAGCGTTCCAAATTCATCTCATGTTGTGTGATGACCTGCTTTGTGATGACCTGCTTTCTTTTGCTGATGTTCTCTGCCAAAAGACAGTATGCCCAAGAAAAACGTACTGATCCACTCTCTTCAGCCTCTCATTCTTTACTGTGACAGCGGCATTTATGGTGCTGGAGAGATCGACCATAACTTTCGTCTTGGACATATCCAATTTCATACCTACTCTTAAGAAGCATCATAGAGGAGTTCAATATTCTGGAGATCTGCAAAATGTTTTGCAAACAGCACGAGATTATTTGGTCAGTTCGCACCATAATTGCGTGTCTATCCCAATCCAACGTTTTCACGATATCCTCCTGAACAGCGATATACAGTTTAGGGAAATGGTGTTACCTGGTTTTGCTTTCGGCCTAGCCCTCATTCGCCATTTGTGTTACGATATCTTCATTCTAATAAATATTGTTATGTAGTAACTGTGTAGGTATGCTTTGACGACTTGTGAGGCGTTGTGGGCGAAGGTCCGCCTGTGACGCAGAAGGTTACGGTTCTATTCTAGCCGGGGGACAAATGTTTGTATGACATGTTAATGTTTGTCTCTGGTATATAAGTAGTATATTAGTCATCTGGTTCCCATAACACAAGCTCTGTTTCCTAGATATTGTTGTGAAATGTCCAGAAATATTTATTTATTTAACTGAGTGACAATAGTGGTCACTTGTTTATCACATAAAAGCACTCCGTTGTATTAAAATAATTTAGGAATTAACATCAAAAAACATCACCCAATCATTAGCAGATACTTGTACGTAATTATTTCGAAAAATGAATGTAAATTAAAATCAACAAAAATAAACGAAATGTTAAGTACATGTCCTTTATTAAGATTGATTTGCTATATTCACAGATTTTTAAAAGAATGAAAAGAACCGAATGCCCTGATCATTATTTACTTAAAAACCGTGAATTCCCGGTTCTCCCGGACCCGAGAATCTCCGGTTCTCCCGATGATACTTTCCGGTCCCTAACTTTAACATGCTTGTGAGCAGCCAGTAAATCGACACTCTTGACTTGACTGACTGCACTGGCGTAATATAATATAGTTGAGATTTGCAATTGAACTTTTTGATTTTAATTTTGTATGAATAATTCAGCAAAACTATTTCAATTATGTTCTCAAAGTAGTAAGGTGTTGAAATGGAAATGTTTTTATAAAATTTTTGTACTTGTATAGAATGTTATTAGACTTAAGGTATTTGATAATTGTATATTTTAATTTTAACTATAGGGTCTTGGGTTTTTCATTGTTTGTTTCAATCAATTAATTTTGTCCAAAAGTATACTTTTTAAACTATGTTTGATTGAAACAACCAATGAGAAGCTGAGTTTTAAGAGTGACTGAGTGTGCATTAGTATGTTATCATAATCAGTTGTTATGATTTAAATATTTTTACCTATGTCTGATTTCATAAACCACTAAAAAATTTAAAGGAAATTTCGGTTTTGAGTATAGCTCAATATGGTTGCGAACATTTTTGTGATATCTGGCTATGTTTGGGGGAAGTAAGTGCATGTTTTCCAATAGGGTCGCATGCACTTCATGTTAGTCGCCTAATCAGCAAGGTTTCAAGACAGTGAGTTCAATTTCAGTGTGAATATATTATATTATTGAAAATATGACTGGTAAATTCCAACGCAACCGTTATTTTTAATAACTTATTGTATTAAATTGGGATCATATTCTGGTAAAAGTGAGAAAATGTTGGGAGATGTCGACAAATCTGGATGTGACATAACCTCTTCTAGTGAAAGGTATATCTCACTTTACCGAGCATAATACTCATTGTCTGTCTGATTTAGCATAAACATTTTGTAATCATAATCAAATAGTACTATACCAACATTAGTGTAAGTTTATAAATTACAGAGGATTGTGATATAGAATAATCATCTTATTGCAAGCTCTAGGATAGTTTTCGTACCAATAAGGTATATTGTATAGCTTTTTTACATGTTCTTCTACTTTTACATGAGCATTTAAATGTTTCTAAATAATGAAATGACTATGAACAATATCACAAGGATATTATGCTCGGAAAACTGAGAAAATGTTATTAGGAGAAACTCGGCAATGTTGACAGTCAGATATGACGTCATCTCTCCAAATGGCATTTATCTCACTTTTCTAAGCATAACCTACTTATAAACGTCTCTCAACTTCTGTTAAAGTTAATCACTGTTCAAAATAGTGCCATCCCTTTTTGTAAGATAGTAACAAATAGTGACAGGGCGAACCTTAAGCAGTATTAAGGCAGTGTTCAAGTTTAAAGGCGTTTATAAACCAATTTTAAAATAATACTAACATTTTAAATGCGATTCAACCTAATTTTCTATCTCTATGACAAAAGTTACAAATAAGATTTTTCTAAAAACGGAGCAAACATTTGCCACAATTTGAAGTACAGTAAAAAACAACATAATTAATAAATTAATAATGTTTGGCTTTCATAAGTTCTACACTAGATGGCGTTAGTTTCAGAAGCAGCTGTATATCGATACACTGGGAAAATAGTACATAGGTAATTTGGTAAATCGCTAACATAGTAAAATATCGCCATAATCATGACGATTATTATATTTTTATAAACTCACGGTACATTTTATACCTACGTATGTTTTTATTTATTGCACTAAGAAATTAACAAAACGTAAGTTATTGGAGTTTATGATTTTCTATATATGCGATTGAATAGTAACATACAAGACTAATACATCACCAATAACCACTTTATTTGATGCTTCTGTAGTTATGATATCCGCAGTTTTGCAAATGTCAATGTCGGCAGGATTCAATTAAACTTATATACACTCTAGCTCATTAAACTGTTTAAATCTTTTGCCACCTCTATTCTTTTCTTTGACATTAAAATGACAAGGACAATGCATAGGACCTCTAGGTGGTATTAGGCAGAGTTTTCAGTAGACGGGTCTGCAGTTAATTTGCCGTAAATAATGCCCTACGCAGAGTGGTCCTTCAGACTCGTTGGAAAATGTGTACCTCAAATTGAATTGATTTTCAGTCTGTACTCTTGATGCGGAATTTTACTCATATTTATTGTTGAATGTGTTGTTTTGTCGTATAATTTATTGATTATCTCCTAATTATGAATGTTAAGACGTTTTACGGATGCAGAGAATTGTAGCGTATATTGAAGTGTTCATCTCTATTCAATATAGCGGAGGGAATACTCTACAAGTAGCATTATGTCAAAATTATATTAGTCCATATCATAATCATACCGGTGGTTTTCTGTGGTTTCACAGGACTAGCTGAAATTTCGTAAAATAAAAGGACAACCCATAATTTAACGCCCCAATAGCTACTTATGTGAGGGTAGGTATGCCTTGATCTCCGTAAAATTTTGCCACGTCTCCGGATTACACAAATCCTTTTCGCTTCTTTGCATTGAACCTTTCAACTTGCGAGCTAAGGTTCTAATTATTAAAGTCGGCGGTGGTGGCTTGGAGAATACATCAAAACCCACCTTGTGCCACCTTGACTGCGTGCCAAGATAATAGTTACTTCGTGTGAACTTGTGTTTAAGAGACTTGTTGTGTATTACAATAGCACATGTTGACAAGTTTTTCAGTGGCAGCGGTCACTTAGAACGAAATATCTTTAAAAAAACATTGACCAAATATGTTTTGTATTAGTCCACACACGATTAAATGAGCCTTAAAGCCGCTGATACAAAGTAAGGTACGACTTATGTATGACACAGTATGTTGTGCTAAAGACCAAAACTGTTATTTGCACGTAAAAATTAGGTACAAATATTTTTTGTAAATTTTGGCTGAATGTTCTGCTATTAATTTAATTCTAAGGTGCTAAGCCAATTGTAAATGTCGTGTAAAAGAAATACTTGCATGATATTTTTTTGTTTTTATCCCCATCATGCTATCATAGGTATTATCAAAATCCATGGTAGCATGATTGAGTTCACTGACACGCGTCAAATATATAAGTTATATTAGAGTATTTATGGTTAAGTATGATCTAACGTCATGCACTGCCTATATTTTTTTTATGTGAGTTCTTACATAATGTACCTACTACACCGACTGCTCCGTGATCGCTGGTCCAATTTCATTTTTATACAAATCACAGTCTGTTTGGTCGGACTAATATAGGCGCCATTTTTTCTCAAACTTGCTTTAGGAGGAATTGACACCTAAATTTAAGAATATTAAAATTGGTCCTTGTATTTGTATTGAATAAAATATATTTTGACCTACCTACTCGACCTTTGACCTTTTATTTAGGTACATACTTGCTGCTGTGATTTTATATAAAACTTGTTATGTATTTCTTTTACATATTTGTGGTTAAACACAGACTGGCGAACTCTCTTAGTTATTTTAAATTTAAGTCATAGGTATTTTTAGTTGTAATTATTATATTTTAACTGAATTATTAAACTATTGTTAAAAATGCAATCTTTTATTTATTTTCTTAATTTGTAACAAATACACCCGTAAACATGTACATTAGTACAAAACTTAAAAGAGTTGAATATTGCGGACTATAAATATCTATTATTAAAGGTGAAGCTTCAGAAATCTTGATTCAAGAATATAAAGAGCTTAACGTCAAACTTATAAAAGAGCACGATGAGTCTGCTGACTATGACAAGGCTCTATTAGATCTAATTATATTTCTTAAAACTATCCTAGCTAAACGAGAAATTGACTTAGAAAAAATAACAACTGAACGAAATAAATTCAATGACAAGGCCACACGGAGAAAGCAATATACAGAATATGAAGATGGACTAAATGTTATACGCATGCATGAAATAATGCAGCAATGTTTGATCAGTTGCACTCAACGGTTTTATATGAAAATAAACAAACTACAAATACACTGTAAGAGGAAATAGAAACTGTAAAAAATACAGTTTTAGCTCTACAAAAAGATAATCTATACTTATAATAGAGCTAGGTAAACCTAACTGACTGACTGATTCATCATCGCCGAGCCGAAACCGCTGAAACTAGAAAGCAGCAAAACCACCCACTAAGGCTGGATTTTTTTAAATTCAACCCCTAAGAGGGTGAAAACGAATGTATGAAACTTTTTAACGCGTAGTGCAATTTGCTTGAAACTTGATATGAATAAATAAAATGCAAAATAAATGGATACCTACGTGTTTCAGGATTTTTCAAAATAACCCTAACAAAGGGGTAAAATGGAGAGTCTGTCTGTAAGTATGTATGGGAACTTTTTAACGGGGGGTGTGATTTCTTAGAACCTTGGTTTGCATACTTAAAATGCAAAATAAATGGACACGTGTTTCAGGATTTTTCAAAATAACCCTCATAACGGAGTAAAATGAGGTGTGATTGTTTGTATGGAAACTTATTAATGGGTGGTGGGTGTGAATGATTTGAAACTTATCAATAAAATTTGGCGAGTAGATAAAAAGCATCCTGGGGAAGGATTTAAGCTACAATTCCTTTAAAAAAATGCGGACGAAGTCGCGAGCAACAGCTAGTAGGTACCTATTGTATAAAGAAACTATAGCACTAACTGGAAAACAAACAAACAAGAACAAGAAACTAAGAGGAAATCAGAAGAAAGTCGAAATGAAAGAAATGGAAAAGCTAAACTATCAGAGACATGTCTTATCTCAAATAATGTAAACGACCTTGTAATTCAAGCTTAGGCAAAAATGCTTTTGTATGTAGGTATGTCTGTCCGGCCGGCCGGCGCGTCTGTCCAAATGTTCTCCTCTACAGAACGCATTTGTCAACCGATTCTCGTAATTTTTGTGAGCAGGTTCTATAACTGGTAGGTACCTACCTACATAGAATTTTTTTGTCGATTCAGTTATTGGAAATTTTTAAAAATGGCGTAGATGTGGGGGTTGAACGTAAAAAGATATATTTTAGTCTTTTCGAAAAATGTTCTCGAGGTCTACAGCTCACAGCCCCACTAGTATACCTTTTGAAATGTTGAGATAGTTTACTAAGATTGTCAATCTCATAATAACATATTACTTACCTACTCGAACGATAGGTATATTAATGAAGGTAAACAAGATAGGCTACATCTAGGTACCTATCTATCATATTAGCATTAATTGCCTTTAAAAACGGTTATTACCATACTTAGGTAGGTAAATACATATTTCTGAAGCAAACCATGACAAACTACGAGTAGGTACCTACCTACCTAGCTATGACATTGTGATGTCTGTTTGTTCAAATTAAGGTGACTTTCTTTGTTTGTACCTATTACCTGGTAAAAGTAAGTAGGTAGGTACCTACTTTAATGTAGGTATAACAATAACCTACGTACCTACTTACTGTAAAAAAATATCCATAATACCTACCTTTATATTAAATAATAAATAATAATGCCGGACCTTTTACACAGCATCATCTGGCCCTAAAGTAAGCAGAGCTTGTGTTATGGTTACCAACCACATAACTTATAATACTACCTACTTACTTAGTTACTCTTTTTTTTAAATACATAAGTACTTACATACATATTATACCTAGATATTAATACCCAGACCCGAGACAAATACTTGCAGATCATACAAATCATCATCATAGTACCTACATAATTGAGTAAGATTTCACTAGTGTCAAGCTGAGACTGGCACTTTTTTTAGAGGAAGAGTATTTCAGCACCAATATAAACGGGAAACCGTGATAACAGTTTCTTTCTACACGCTAATATTAGGTAGGTACCTATGTAATTTAAATAGTCATAGCAAGCATAAACTATGTTAATGTAGAATTCCAATAACAGCCGTGGTAAATGACTAGTGGACATTGCTACATTCAAAAACGAGTTTCTTGGTAAGCAGTTTGTCGAACGGCATTGACAGTACGAGTTGCGTTGCTATTTACCTACTTGTTACAAAATAAATACTCTTCTAATTTTCAATTTTAAGGAGTATTTAGCAATTACAAAGCAGTAGGTTCCTTTTTCAAATTAATATTGAAACCTACTTGGTTAAGAAAAATAAACATGGCGGGATTAAAAAATCTAAGTGATAGAGACCGTGCTGTGTTGAGAAGTATCTTCGATCCTACAGCTACTATTGGCGATATGGACGATAGCGATACATTCGTCGAAGAGGATGATGGTGAGTTATTGCACGTACTTCCTACCTTTTACAGGTATCCGGTAGCTAATGTCTTTGACTGTGTCTTAAAATTAACAAACTTGGGTAACTACGACAAGTGACGTCCTGCGCGATCATTTGAATGGGTTTCCTTTTAGGGTCCCGTTGAATAGATCGTTGAATAGATCTTTTAAAGTTATTTTGAGGTTTCATGAAAAGTTTTTCAATACTACCTGTAAGTTTGATAAATATTACCTACCTACGCTTTGAATTGGCTATTTTTGATAGTTCCTTTGTATTGACAGATTCCAGCCCATCGTCCAAAGAGTCCATCACTCTGTGCGCTCAAGGAGTGCAGTTAGCTGAAGCTGGCAAGTTGTCGGAGGCGCTGGTCGCTATGAGCCGCGGAGTAGAGGCCGCGCCCGAGAGACCCGCTGCCTACAACGATAGGGCGCAACTGTTGCGTATGATGCTGCGAGATGAAGGTTAGTTATCGTAAACTTGAAGCAGACAGCGTCCCAATTTTTCTTCTTTGACTTCTGAGCTGCTTCTGGGCTGTGGCCTCGAGCTCTATCAAACCTCTATCAAAAATGAGCTCAATATTTTTCAAACGAATTTCTATAAAATAAAAAATAAAATCTTATCATCATATCAAATCGCAACCCTTCTTTACATGTAGGGGAGTTAAGTAGGTACCTCTAAAAAAAATCATTGTTTTTATTTGACACTTTTGTAAGGGTCACTAATACGTATTAACTACTGTGCAATTTTTATGGGGATCGGGAGCTTTGATTACTTTGCATAGAAGCGGACAGACAGACAGACCAACAGATAGACTGATACACATGGCAAAAGGGTCCTTTGTGTCCAGCAAGAAACCGTTATAGTTTAGAAATCCGAAAAAGCGCAAAGCGCAAGGACTATAACGAGTTTATTACCGGGTTCTTGAACAGAGCTTAGAAAGAACCGGCACATCTATGTAAGACATTTCCACTTTAACACTGCAGACGCTCTCACCGATATCGATCTAGCCCTGGCACTGACAGTGGGCAAGCAAACCCGGGCGCGTGCGCAGGCACTCTGCCAGCGAGGAGTGCTGCTGAGGAAGCGAGGGTCTGATGATGAAGCCAGGGCTGCCTTCGCGGAGGCTGCTAAACTAGGAAGCGGATTCGCTAAGAAACAGGTGATATGTCTTATAAATCTACTTATACCTAGGTTCAGAATGCAGGCACTACAAACGAAAGTGTGAGACGGATGACGGTCGATGATATCTTCACGTGAGTCTGGACTCGTTACTACGTTCAAGGAACTAATATAAGTTCCTTGATCCTGGACAATCTCTGTGGAGCAGTGAGCCAAGACCTGGCATACATTCTGGCACGCAGAAGGTTGAGTGTTTAATCCCGCCGCTGGAACAAATTTTTGTATGATCTGCAAGTGTTTGTCCTGGGTCTGGGTGTTTCTATGTATAAAATGTATATATTTACAAAAAAAGTACATAAGTAGTATATCAGTCATGTGGTTCCAATAACACAATCTCTGCTTACTTTGGGCCAGATGATGAATGAAATGTCCGGCATTATTTTATTTGACTTCACTATGTAGGTATAGTTCAAGTTATTTTATTTTCATAAATACTATCAACTCGTTCACTTGACATTGACACAATTATGATGATAATGAGGACAGATGCCATTAAATGCAGCGAAGAAGACTTTTGATTTAAGATCGGTGTGTAACCTTATAATCTTTGATTTAGGATACAAAATGCAATGACTCGAAATAACGTGTAATTTTTTAACAGGTTGTGGAACTCAATCCTTACGCCGCCCTCTGCAATCAAATGCTCAGTCAAGTTATGAAAGGAGAGGATATTAAGATGTGATGTGGGTAATTTAATCGATTTATATTTGTTAAGTCCCTAGATAAGATAAATTCTCTTTTGTTATTACGTTGTTTTTTTTCTTAAAATTTAATGAAGGTATTATACCAAGTATCTAATAATAATACCTAAGTAATTTTGAAGAAAAATGATTAAGAAATCAGCTTGCATAAGACCATAACTTAAAACAGCTAGATTACAGATGACCACCTCTGTGGCGCAGTGGGCCAAGGTCTGACTGAGACACGATGTTCGACGGGTTCGATTCCCGCCGCGAGACAAATATTTGTATGATCTGCAAGTATTAGTCTCGGGTCTGGATGTTTCTATATATAATTATGTACCTATGTATTTAAAAAAAAGTATATAAGTAGTACATCAGTCATGTGGTTCCCATAATTCAAGCTTACTTTGGGGCCAGATGATGCAGTGTGACATGTCCGGCATTATTTATTTATTTATTTACAATGTAATTTACCAAAATATGCAAGGCCTACCCCGCAAAGTAATAGAATATGAATTACTTTTCAATAATATTAAACCGACTTCAAAAAACTAAAAAATTCTCAATTCGGTTGTTTTTTTTCTATATTTTGTTTCCTCATAACTCCGTCATTTATGAACTGAATAATTCTGAATATACTTTCCGATTGGTCCCATAGATATTTCATCAAAATCGATTTAGTAGATTGGTTTTTATATCAAAATAGCTGGAAAAAATATGTCATCAAAGTAAACGAAATTTCGTACTTTTATATATATGAAGTCGGTATTCTTCATAGTTTTAAAACGTAATTATAGTGTAAATGAATCACTGAATACTTGATAGTACCTAGGTACAATCTTGAGCTACCTACTCCCAAGATGACCTAGGTCTGACCGATACGTGTTTCTTGCCAATTATTCTCGGACTCGGGTTTGGAGGAATTGACACCTAAATTCACCTAGCATGCTAGACTCTAGCAAGACGATTCAAAATTATCCTTGTGATTGTATTGGGTTAGTTATTTTTGCACTTTCGAATATAAAAATGACGTTTGCGTACCTATGCGTATAGAAAGTCATACATTTTATTGCACGAAAACAAGATAATCAACATACGCCTACGGATGCAGTAGATAATTACCTACTTAGGATTTCCAAATAAGTATATACTTATAACGTCGTTTTTTTAGGGTTCCGTGACTCAAACAGAACAAAGAACCCATAAAGGATCACTCGTCCGTCTGTCTATCTCTCTGTACCTATGTCAAAATATTTTTCTCAATGCCTGGATATCATGTTGAAACGAGTACCTACCAAATATCTAATTATTTGTTGAAATGTATCAAATAATTAGGTATGCGGTCCCTTGGAGCAGTTCAATCTTTGAATTCAATGTAATCAAAATATATGGCTTTTATGTCGCGTATTTTGACACTCGCCTTAATCTAAGGCTATATAAAACCTACTTCCCGTTGACCTAGTAGAACTAATAAATTTGGCAAGAAGTAAAGTCTCATAACAAAAAAGATCTGACAACTGGACTTTTTATTTTTTTGACGTGATAACGTCTTATAAATCGATGAAAGCCAGCTGCAGGCACGAAAAATTGTCACGTTCCGCCTGAGCCGAGCGTGCAAGCAAAAGCGCGGCACAAGCGATAGAGAGGCACGATCGGCTTGTGACGCATCTTAATAGGTTAAAAGTATGCAATTTTTCATCAATGTTTTCTTATGACGTTATCACGTAAAATTATCGTCCGTAAAACGACTTTACAGACAACTATTTTTTTAAGTGATTACAAACTTACTTTGGTTTTCGGTAACCAAAGGAAAAATAGCTATACTTCAAAATAAAGTAGGTACTGTACCTAGAGGATGGTGATCCCTGAGGCGCGACTTTCGCACTTGGCAGATTTACTTGTGGAAAAGACCCCTTAAACGTTTGGGATATTTAAGGTGCAATGTCAAATAAAACGAATAATATCTAATGGATTAGAAATGTATATTGTTGAGTACAATCCACACTCCGAGATACCAGCCTACAACCAGATCCAATGACAGATCACCTCACCAGGTTACAACACTCCGTAAATTATTTAAAATGACAATTTTACACTTTGAAAATGACAAATTTATACTAGCTAGGTATGAGTAAGTTTAAATACTGTAACTACGCTATATATAAAATACGCAATTAAATATCATAAAATGGTTAGTTATTAATTGGTTGTATTCAAAATCTTTATGAATTAAAATAAAATTGTGAACACAACCTGTTCTTTTATCTGGATATAATTCAAAATGTATTCTAAACTAGTGAATAGCAAAAATAGTAACTAGTGGGGCAAATATTTTATTATTCAAAATTGCGTAACGCTAAATATTATTGTTGAAAGTATACGTGAGCACAACAATAATTTGTCAATGTATTTGTTTCTTTGAATGAAGCCTTCTTCTTCTTCTTTGTTAATGGCATAGTCAGTTTGTTTGTTATTAGTCTTAGTCGATGGTCAATCGTCAATTCTAGACGTCACGCGGAATGGCGTCTAGAATTTTCTTGGTATTCCTCGTCGTTCAAATCACATTGCGCCACAATACACATATAATTCAATTATCCATACCCATCTTGTAGTCACAATTTAATCATTAAAACTCCGCCAAGATTAGTGAATAAAACATGCAATAAAACGGATAAAAAATATTAAATTAACAGAGCTATGTAACTCCATGAAATGACAGGCGAAGAATCCGAATGAAGCCTATAAATTGGTTCTAAAAATTGAGTGACGCGATAAGATTTATCAATGTTGATATAAAATTACTGTTCACACTTTTTGCCCTGGCTTAGGAGAAATCGGGACCTTTCAACTTGCATGTAAAATGATTCAAGTATTGAATAAATCTTTTTGAATTTGCTTTTAACTTTGCAAAGTACAGAAGCAAAATCCACCATTTAATAGAATTATAAATTCTGAATTGTGTTTGTTTGTTACACCTTCACGGCTAAATCGCTGATCAGATCATTATGGTAAAAAGATAGATACTGCTTTGACTCCCATCAGCAATTTATGTTGATCAAATGAATTTGACGCGTATGTCACGGCGCTCGCAATCGCGATTTTTTTATAAGAAAACACTCAAGGAATTCTGAAATTATTCCTCGAATTACAAAGCAGATAGTCACTTAATAGCGGTAAAACAAAATCATTTTTTTCCATCAAGCTTTGATTATGTCCTCGTAGAATAATAATTGTACGCAATTATGCGTACAATGAAACAGTGACATTGATTTTAAGATAAAAACTAAAACAACACATATTAGGTAAGGTGTAATGTTTGCTGTCAAAAATAAAAACAATTTCATTGTATCTTGAAGAAAGACATAGGTTACTTGATGTTGGTACCACACGTGCGATGCCGCAAGCAGCAGCCGTTCATAAAGTGAACCAAATTACTAATTCATACCTAACATGACAAATTATTGTTAGAAATATATTTTCTTTAGCGTTACACGTAGTTTGTATACATCATACGTAGAAGAGCTCTCTTCTCATGAACACTGATATTACATCAATTAAAAATAATCATTTGGCACATTCTTTAAATAATCTTAAACATTTAATATTACACTTTTATTTTTATAATAATCTCAAGTTATGATGTTTGAGTGTGTAGATGCGTAGATACCTACTGGAAATGAGGATTCATATCTACAGTCACGTAATATTTACACTAGGTATATCACGCCAAAATAAAAAGTATCTACGCGGATTTCCAAAACAAATAGGTAAAAATACGTTTTATTCACGTATTATTTTGTCGATGGAGGCACGCACTGACACTAAGAGGCAACTCACGGGCCGCGGATCAATCTTTCTTCTTCTTCTTGTTATCGTGACTTCTTATAGTTATTTTAAACCAGTGCGGTGAAGTGCGACTTAAAGGCTCCTTTCGTGCACTTTCCTTTCCAACCTCACTCTGATGAAGATTTTCTAGATGAATCGAATCAGTGTCGGCGCCTCCATTGACAAATAAAATTACGTGTCGCGGGACACGCATTTGGAACGAAGCCCCTTTCGTATGCAGGGTTGGCATAATTAATTATTAACGTGCCAGACTCTCATCTATCTACCAACCCCTCTCTTTAATGTGGGTGACTAGTTGTTGGTCTCCTTCATTGTACCTTTCTCTTACAGTTTTTCGTAACGCGTTTCATTTTTTCTTGGCTATGTCCCCTCGCCAACCCGCGATAAGGAACTTCGTTCTAATACTACGTGAATGAAACCGTGTTTATCAAAATTATAGTACAACTCACTCACAATCGTAATTCAGACTCGGTAGACAGTAGTCTAGGGTGTTCGGTTACTTCGGTGACGGTAGATAAGAATGCTTCTCATGACGTTTAAATTATTCTAGAGAAACTCTTCTACATTTACGCTGATATGCAATAACTTATCAATCCACAATCGAGGCTTGAGATACGCAGAACGGTTTTAAAACCATTTCCGCAACATTAACACCCATTATAGTTTTGTGGACTGACACAATATTGCATAACCGCATGATATCTCGTAAAGACGTTATCACAGTCGCAATGTGATGGTAAAGCTAGATAAAATAGGTTAAATAGGTAAATTTAAAACGTGATATTGCATAATTTTAGAATGAATAAAATCGTGCCATAAATTTAATTTAGTTAAAAAATATGTCGATTTAATTATAAAGCTTTGTCCTCACACGTATTTTACGGCTATCAGACGTCCCACATGACGTTAGTTATAGGATGACGTTTAGGCCGGCCTGCCCCGTTTTCTGACATTGCGTCGTCGTTTGAAAACCGTCATGTCAGCGAGCTACTAAAATAACAATGCTACTTCCTAAGATGCAATGCATGTAATAATGTTATAGAGAAGAGACTCGATTTTTTGTATGTTTGTTTGTAATGGTTAAACTCAAAAATACTTGCCCGATTTTATAAATTATTTAGAAAGCTACCTGCATCAGCTACTGTTCCTGAGTAACATTGGTTATTTGATATTAAAAAAAAAAGATCCCTACGATTTGCAATAGTGTCAACCTTGGGTTGTTATAAAAAAATACCTATAAGTCATTATTTGGCGTGAGCTGGGAAAACGATTGATGATACATAAAATAATGTAGATTCTAAATGGTTTTTTAAAAAGTTCACGGGGCTTTATATCAAACACGGGTAGACGTGCACCCGCGGGAAACTGGGGCGGGCAGTCAGCAATACATATAGTAGTTCAATGTACGTAGCTGGCGGAGCTGCAACGTAAACGTTGTGCGTTATCAGTACACGGGTGAGTGCAGTGGCAGTTTTATCTGATGTTTCGGAGGACACCGGCTTTTTAAAAGATATTGTCCAGAAGCCGTCAAGCTTTCGTTACAGAGATGCCTGCTGGTTTATAACTAGGTTATGATAGTTTTAGGTTATCTATAGTAACTGCCTTAGATGGAACTGTTCCGTATGTTTACGACGTAGGTATTTCACCTAAACATACATTTTTTTTTATTTTGTACGTAAATTAAGGTATTTTTATAAACGTCAAACGTCATCCTACACTGACGCCTAGTGTGACACATAGTGACAGTGACGCGTGAGGCCAAAGCCTAATTGAAAAATGCATCAATTGAATGTGTGAAAATCATAGACAAGAGTCATGGATGAACAAATATTTACATATTTTGGCACAGGTGACGGTGCAAGGACCTAAATCATTGAATATTAATTATTACAATATCATAAAAAGTATTCCTAACTTCTGTAGAACTACGGGCTTAATTTTAGGCCTATATTTTATGAGATAGCCGCGTAAGAAATATTTATATCTCCGTCAAACGTTGGGAAATGGAAAATTTCTGAAATGTATCAAGCATTATATTAATATATAGCGTATTTTTTACTGACAATGACAGATGGTCACTTTGGTCTCAGCCAAAAGGCCGAGAAGTGGATGATCTTTGAAATAGGCAGTAACTTCTGCCAGTCAGTCATTGCAGCGCCACATTTAACGACAAATACGTAAAAGAAGCATTGAACTCACTTTACACTGAACTTTTTGCGGCGATTCTGAAATCATACCGACGCGATACCGGTATATATCCCGATATTATATCGCTACTATCGTAAATGCAGTATCAGAAGCGACACAGGCGCGATGCAGTAGCAATTATAAAAAACTTTATACGCTTCTTTTTCCACGCTATTCTGTGGAACATAGAATCAGATGTAAGCAAACGCACTATCGAAACAAACCGCATTGAAAATGACACATTCGTGCTTCATAATAGCGCGGTTTATTCATGATAAATTCCCTAGTGCGTGCTAACAATGCTAAATCGATACCGCTACTGCATCGTTTTAATACCGTTACATAGTTGTAAAAAAACTAGTTGAGACACCAACTAGTTTTTTACTACTAGTTTTTTACGAACAAAGGCAGGAAGAAGATGAATTTTAGTTATTAGAGTGAGTAGGTAGGATACTCCTAACTCGTAGTAATGTACCTACTGTAAACTTTGGCAATAATATGTATTATCTACAGTAATGTAGGAAAACGAGATACTGGAAGAGCAACTAAACTTATCTTAAATAACTAAACAATATCGAGATATTTTAAAACTAATTCTCACTGAACACATACATAATTATTACTTTCTGGTTCACTTAAAATAAAGAATACTGTCAACGACTCAGCGTTTTTTTATAATACTAAGCGATGTAATCGGCTGTCGGTTTAAAAAACATATTGGTTTTAGATATTATACCCGAATATCGGATTAGCTAGCAGATAAACGTTTATATGATATATATCAGTTATATGATACCGTTTTTTGATACGTTATATTGTTAGTTATACTCAATTTAAAACCCAGTAATATATAGAAATGTATTAATGTCATTTGAGTTTAAAAGTGTTGAAGTTGAAGAACGCTAGATTTTTTCTTTTTTTAAATTTAATTGAGTCCAACACTCAGAGAAACTATTTAAATACGAATATTGGTTATTTAATAACTTAAAATGGTTATTGATTATGGAACCAGTTAACGTTAATTTTGAACACTGGGTGCATGTCATATTTACAAGTGAGATCTTAGTACAATGGTGGATAAGTTATATAAGCTAGAAGTTTTATAAACTCGTAATATTAATTTAAATCTATACTGACCACGTCAGTATGACAGCGTTTTAAGAGCTAGCCGATACTAAGTGAGGAAATGGGTTATCCATGGTGCAAAAAAGTCTTGACAGGATATAGAAATGTCAATAATATTTTGTCAAATAAAATATTTTGCTCTACGGTCATTTTGCATGTTGTTAAAGATTATTATATGATTAAGCCTAATTAAAGTGCAATTATAAAAGTATATGCCGGGTCGTAAACAATACGTGTTATGTATTGATACTTGCTTCATGTACTAACAAGTACTTACCTATATAAGGGCATTCTCAGTGAATTAAACAGCTAAGAACATCTGCGATTATAAATCACCTTATAGAATCCTAACAGTTAATATTTAGGTACAACCTATTTTAGGGATCACAATACAACCTTAGCAGAGCAATGACTTCAGAAATATCTAATACATTTATCAGTTGGCTCAACTTTAGCAAGACATTTCGCTAAAAACTACCAGCAGTCAAAATGTAACTAGAAGTCAAAGTGTCATAAAGTGTCAAAGAAATGTCATATTTGACAGTGAAGTTGACACAGTCAATAATCTATAATGCGAATGGATAAGCCAGTGGTAGTCAAAGGAAATCTTACACCTAAGAATAATTAATTAGAAATTAACTAACATTATTAATAAAATAAGCGAAGCCGTGTCACCGATAAAATGAGACTCGGTTTAATAAAAACACGGAAATATTCGAATAATATTACTGATAACACTTTCAAGCGAAGAAAAATTCTAAATCTTACGCGTAAAGTCGACGTCCAATAATATTTTCAATTAATATTAAAAAATATCTTCACGAATGAAAACGATTATTGCCAAGAGAAGATGGTGTCTCGTAAGTAATGTTAGTTCTAGATCTGAATAACCGTTGAGATTCGTGAAGCTATACCACTTAACGAATGAAACCATCGTAGTATCATTTTATTACAATTCAATTTAGAATCAAATGCTTTCCCTTTTTTAAATTCACAATTCATTTTAATCTAGCAAGAGTTTACATGAATTTTATTATAATATTTTTATTAGCAATATTAATTAGGTTAGTAAGGCTATTTAGTAAAATATTATTGACAGCAAACAGCTGTTATTAATTTGTAACGATATTAGAAAAAAACATAATTTTTATTGAAATAACTTATAACAAATAAATGCGCAACTAATAAACATTTTTTATAAAATAAAATTTCAATGACACGAAACAAACTCGCCCTTTGAACACCAAGTATTATTTTTCGTTCAACAATGATAATAAACAATCTAATATCGCTACAAATCAAAGTCAAATCAAATATCACACACAAAGAGAAAATACTGCTCCATTCACACGCACTAGCAATAAAGCTCATATATATCAATACATGATTAGATCATACATAAAAATTACAAACAGATTCTTAAAATATTAAACCAACATCATTATACAATGAAAACTTAATAACGAGACTTTAGCCGAATTCTCTACAAAACGATTGATATTATAACGTAAATAACAATAATCTACATAGAGTAGTGACGAGATTCAAACAATTACTTAGCGATAACAAAATGATATTCAGGTATAAATGTTATGTAGAAAACACCTAATTCTTATAAATATTGCCATCCACACGACACGACGCCTACACACAATACAATCAACGTTGATATGTAACAATAACAATTGAAAATTAAATAAATAGCCTACCACACAGTTTAAATTAACTTGCTAAATCAGTTAGGAAAGTTTTATCCAATACAATTTTTGGGAACTAAATTTTCTGGTGGCGTTTAGATCAAAATCATCCGTGAAGTGATAATAGCATGCTTTAGACATTTAATATAATTTCAACTATGTGGTGGACTGAGTTAATACAGAGAAGTGGCCCCAAGATTTACAATATCGAATAATAGTATCAAATTCAATACGAATAAGATTTTTAACGATTTTGGTCTTATAATAAAAGTTATACGCTGAAAAGTTTTGCCAACAGTATAGAACAGAGCGCTCTCTATATTGCTTGACGATTTCGATTTATGAATAATATTGCAAATGATGGTACACAAACATAAATAAATAAAGTCATGTCGTATTGGATGGTTAAAGGTTCAAAAAGATTTTAAAATTATATAGGAATGAGCAAAACTCTTATCTCCTAGAACCTAGATTTTGCGTTTCCATCAAGAAGACGAATAAACTATCAGATTACAATCCGAACTTAACATTAACAGTCGAATAATGAACAAGATAGATCGACTGATGCCATGTGAGAGACAGAGACAGTCGGTAGATGGAGAAATAGCGCACGTACGGTGTCCGACCGATGAGCAAGCTCCAAAATATTAGAAGACAGGCAACCCTGAAAAGGCAATCGTTCATAAAATATGATTTGACGATACAAACCTATACAAAAGATCATTTTCAACCCAAGCGGTCATTATAAGTATTAAAAAATACCGTTTGGTATAATTAATTCCCCAAATGAAATGTTAGATAGAAATTAAAAACCTAAAATGTGAAAGAGACAGCAGCTCACCTATCTCGTTCACACGTGCTGCACGTACTCCGGGTTCAGGAAAGAGAATCCCATAAACTCTGTCTGGTCAAGGTTCATCATGAACAATTTGTCTGTGGGAGTCAGTTCCGTCTTCTCCTGCGTGAACTGCTTGTCGAAGTTCGATACGTCCTTGCGATGTTTCTGAAAAACGAGAAAATAAATAACAAATCAGCAATTCTAAACATATAAACTCGACGACTTCTGTGGCGCAGAGGGCGAAAGCCTGCCTGCGACGCAGAAGGTAGCGGTTTCGATTCCCGCAACGGGACAAATTTTTGTATGATCTGCAAGTATTTTTCTGGAGTCTGAGTGTTATTCCATGTATTTAATAAAAAAACAAGTATATAAGTAGTATATCAGTCATGTGGTAACCATAACACAATTACTGATTACTTTGGGGCCAGATGACGCTGTGTAAAATGTCCGTCATTATTTATTTATCTATTAAAATTGCTATAACAACACCAAATGGTCATTATAAGTACAAAAGGATGCCATTCGACATTCTAAATGCATCTTGCAAAACTGCTATTGTTACACCGAATGGTCATTATTGATTCAAAAGAATGCCGTTTGGTTTACAAAACACACCTGATAAATTTAAATAGTATTTGATGAATAATTTATTTAAGCGTGACTTTGTGGAAGTCCATTACAAAACATTATTTCTACCTACCTAAGGTAGAAATATTGAATCTAGTAACATCCCACAAATCTATTCTGGTGAGTTAGAACCAAAAGAGATTCGACACGTGTTTCGCCTCCACGAGGCATCCTCAGGAACAATTGACTGGCTCCGCACAGGATTGAAGAAACACCACTGATTAGCCTCTCAGCTTAGTTGGAAGTAGCTTCGCCTTCCGTTTTGTAGGTTGAGAGTTCGACTCATTCCCAGGACAAACATTTATGTGATGAACATAGGTGTTTGTACTGTGTCTGGGTTTTATAAAGTATCATGAGTGATAAATTTAAAAATATATAAGTATCCTATCATCTGGTCACCATAATATAAGCTATGCTTCGTTTGGGGCTGGATGGTGTTGCATTGTCCATTAATATTTATTTATTTATTGCCATTTACCAACACGCAACCACTCCGGCGCTCGATGAAGTAACAAGTGTGCAGAGAACGTCGTTACGAGGGATGCTGTCAATTTCAATGGATCGAGTCAATTGTACCTAACGATGCCTCGCGGAGAGGCAAATCACGTGCTGAATTTTTTGAGTCTAAATCACTATAACAGATTGCCCGGATCGTACTAGGTACTTCTAAATCCTATATTCTATATTTTGGTCAAATTTATATTTTTCTGTTTCGTTTGAGTCAATCCGCGACCACGGCTATTGCAACACAACCGAAACGTCGGAAATAAATAAAAAGGCAATACGCGACAAATACCTGTTAAGTACTAAGAGTCTATCTTGGTCTTACACACACTAGCTAATGAATCGTTTAAATCTGTTGCCATTCTTTGACATTAGAATGACAAAGACGGAGCTTACTTAAATGCCTCGCTAGCTAAATGATTTTAAGATACAGGTTAAATCAATATGAAATGTAAAGCGAAAGTTTAAATATTTTTTTTTAATTTGCGCAATTTTGGAAGTAAATGCGAAGATTTCAAAGTCTACAGTGTACTTAACCCTCAACCTTAGCAACCTGTTTATGACACGATCGATGTGAAAAAAGTGAGTTTTTAATGTAAAGCGTGGATTAAATGTAACCTTTGGAAGTGCTTTTGACCTACCCACCTCCCTTAGAGTCAAAGTGAAAGTCAAAAATATTTTTATTCAATAAAATCAGAAGGATTACTTTGAAACGTCTTACTAGGTAGATTTAGGAACCAATTCTTCCTAACCCAAGTCCGAGGAGGACTGGCAAGAAACTCGTTTTATAACTAGCAAAAAACGAATACAAGACTACAGTAGTTTATACATTTAAAATCTGTCAGTTAACTGTCTGAGGGCAGACCAAAATAAGGGCCCGCATTCTGAACATTCTGAAAACCCTAAGTAACTATAGAGATCTGAGGAAATGTCTACCAAGATTGAAGATTACAATCGTGAGTATATTTGTAGATGATAAAATTTCGGGTATCCGGTTGCGGAATTCCACGGTTTCGGTTCAGAGGATTTTCAAGTACTCCTCCTTGACATGAGTGGAGCTAATAGGATTTGTGAATACTTTTTTTTTACTCTTGGTGTAAGGATAGTACTTCAAAATACTCCTAGATACTTCAAAATACTAGTGGAACCAAGCAGTGGAACCAACAGTCCGAAATCAGTTTCACTCTACAAGTACAAGTATACGTACGATCTTAGGCTTGAAGGGTGGTTGGACGTCACGTGCTTCGATACGAGCCCAGTCGATGCGGCGGAAGAAGGGATGCGTGCGCACATCCTCCTCACCTCGCGCGCCACATCCCAGCCGCTTCGACGGGTTCTTAATCAGGAACGATTTGCAAGCGTCCTTCGCCTCCTGACAACCAACATTTTAGTTCAATAAGATGGCGAAAGTGGAAAGTCTCGTATTTACTATTTTCGTATACAGTTATTATACCGTTCTTAAGGCCTCTATCAGTATTACGTTTTTGACAAACCGTGATTGATAGCGTAACCGAACCGAAGAATGGAAGCACTCAGATAATAATTACCCGTTACCCATTCAGGTAGATCTCACAGGGCGTTGCTTACCTCCGTTGATTTGTCAAGAACTGCGCCTGAAGGTAAGCGAGTATTAACCAAATTACAACTATGTGAATGGAGCTTTAATAACCGTATGAAGAGGAATAAAAAAGCTGATCCTAGGTGAGCTTTCGTCCGCATACAAAGACCCCCCGTCACCTAGGATCAGCTTTTTTATTCCTCTTCATACGGTTATTAAAGCTCCATTCACATAGTTGTAATTTGGTTAATACGCACTCTATATATTTTTAGGCACTAGGAGGAAGGACCTTAAGGCCCGAATATGTTTCTACTCTGGTGACGAACTTATGGCAATATAGGACCTGACACATCAATATAACATTTATGAAATATTCTGTCATATTTTTTTTTATGTTATTGTGTAATTTTGTTGATTTTTTTAACTATTTTTAATAGTCATTCACAATTTAATATTTTGTGTTTGCTAATTGTAAATTATTCATATTGTACATTCAAATACGATTTGTAAAATAATGCTACTGAATAAATGAAATAAAAGGTGAAATAAAAATAAAAAGCCGTGAAGAATTGTAACAAACATACAAACATTCTTACAACTCAAACTATCGTATTATATTCGGTTATTATTATAAATGCGAAAGTTTATGTGCATGTGGACGTTTGTTAATCAAACACGTAATAATGCCTCAAATTCAGTTATCTGGTTACGGATCAGTGTTTTTTTTCATCTCATTTGAATAGTTTTCGTCACAATTATATTGGATTTTTTTTCCTTTACCTATCCTTAAGGACAAACTGCTGCTGTTAAGGACCACTGATGGGCAAAGGTCCCTTTATCTTCCACTTTGCGCTTCAGACCACAGTTTGCCAGTTTGGCTCGAATGCATCCAGATAGTGTCGCCATATTTTCCTGGGTTTGCCGCGTCGACTCCGACTATCGGGCACCCACTGAGTGACGAGTTTCTCCCAAAGTCCCAACGTTCTGGATGCCTTCGAATCACATGACCTGCTCAGTCCCATTTCAAACGTGCAGTCCATGTACATCCGCTACGCCCGGTTTCGGTATTTCGGACCTTATCCGATCTTTTGACTCTCGAAACAAAAACACTCCATAGGCAAATTTTCATAGTTAACATTTTCATAGACCTTATATCAGTAGGAGTAGAGTACCTTGCCTAAAATCTAAGGGTATGACAAGCTATTGTCAGTAATAGCCGCTAAGAGTTCCTCATCATCCTCGCCATCGAACCATTATGACCATTATGACCTTATATCAGTAGAAGTAGAATACCTTGCTCAAAGTCTTAGGGTAAGACACGCTGTTGTCAGTAATAGCAGCAAAGAGTTCCTCTTCATCCTCGCCATCGAAGGGCGGCTGTCCGATCAGCATCTCGTAAAGGAGCACACCATACGCCCACCAGTCCACAGACTTGCCGTACGGCTGGTACAGAATGATCTCAGGCGCTATGTAGTCGGGCGTGCCGCAAAATGTCTTCGTTGTCTTGTCGCCTGTTTATTTAATTTAGTTAGATATTTGTATTTGCATTTACTGATCAATATGGTCTAAACTAAATTATATAATCAATTACTCCTTAAACAAATGTAAATCTATGCGTTTGTCTCGATGGGTATCGTTAGTTTTGAACTTTCAGGGGATGTTATTAAGAAAATTTAAAATGAAGTATCGTTCTTAATTTAGAAAAATATATAATTACTCCCTCAGATTAAATTCGAATATACTCGAAAATACTCAAATACTAGTTGTAGTAGCAGTGATACTTAGATAAAATAATCTTAGTACTATACTAAGTTAGTACTAATTCCCAGCAAGAATAATCTTACTACCTATAATTCCCAGAAAGAACAGTCATACTATTATTAATCCCCAGAGAGAATAATAATCACTGATTCCTAGGAAGAATCATCACAGTACCACTGATCCCCAGAGAGAATAATCTTACTACCACCAATCCCAGAAAAAACAATCATACTACTAGTAATCCCCAAGGAGAATAAGCTTATTATCACGGATTCCCAGAAAGAATAATCACAGTACCACTAATCCCCAAAGAGAACCTTCATCATACCAGCCTTTAGGAAGTCCACTGCTGGACATAGGCCTCCCCAATTGATTTCCAGGAAGAACGATTTTGAGCCCTCTCCATCCACCGACTTCCTGCGATCTTTACAATGTCGTCAGTCCATCGGGTCGGGGTCGTCCTACGCTTCGTTTTCCTGTCCTTGGTCGCCATTCGAGAAATTTTACTCCCCAACGGTTATCAGTTCTGCGAGCTATATGGCCTGCCCATTGCCACTTCAACTTGCAAATTTTGAGTGCTATGTCGGTGACTTTGGTTCTTCTACGGATTTCCTCGTTGCGGATTTTATCACGTAGTGAAACACCCAACATAGCTCTCTCCATAGCTCGTTGCGCGACTCTGAGCTAAGAGAACCTTACTACCAATGATTCCCAGAAATCATAATAATATTACCAGTGATCCCTTCTTTGCACATCCCGAAGTCGGCAATCTTGATGTGCCCGTCCTGGTCTAGCAACACATTGTCCAGTTTCAAATCGCGATACACGATTCCACGGGAGTGTAGGAAAAACAACCCAATCGCAATCTCTGCTGCGTAGAAACTGAAACACGACATTGTAATTTTTTATTAAATATACAGAAAGACAACACTTAAAAATAACATTAATGAGACGCTTACACGGGCAATTTAAATTGCGTAATGACGTCACGACAACATCAAGCAACTTCGTCAATGGCAAATTGTAGCAAGTGTATATACCGCCAAACAATTATTAAGCTATGTATTAGTTAATACGTTCCTCGTTTTTGGTTAATGAGCATTTATTTATGTTTTTCTGTTTAATACTTCGCGATATGAAGCGATATCAGTTATTGCTGACATAAATGCCCTCTATGAACCACAAGGAATACTTCTGCTAGACCACCAATACTTTTGACCACGATTTTGGACCACAAAAAACTACGAGTATAAAACTCACACAGCCACAGGCTCCTTGAATTTGCCGCACTGCTGAATTTGGAACATCAGATCTCCACCATTCACGTACTCCATAACGAAGTATAGGCGATCCTGGAAATTAAATATTTGACTTCAAGTTAAACCCGCCACTTTGTTCGTGTACAAGTTCTGACGTCCTAGGTCACTTTAAAACGTTTTTGGGTAAACACTGCCTCAACCTGCCTCAATCTAGGACGTCATTAGGCTAACAGGTTTCAACAGGTCGTTGAATCGACGTTGAAATGTTCGTCGAACATTCAGACCATCCGTCGAATTGACAGAACAGAAATTCAAATTATCGTATCTTCTGGTTGTGGTGTAAAATAGAATTACGATGGATTCTTCGTTTGTCAGTTCATGAAGTAACATAGCTCTGCTAATTTAATACATTTTACCCGTTTTATTGCATGTTTTATTCAGTAATCTTAGCGGAATTTTAATGAATAAATTGTGACTACAGGACGGGTATGGACAATTGATTTATATGTGTATTGTGGTGCAATGGGATTTGAACGACGAAGAATCCCAAGAAAATTCTAGACGCCATTCCGCGTGACGTCTACAATTGACAATTGACCATCGACTAAGACTTTAACAAACAAATTGACTATAAACAAACATAAACACTTGACACTGGCAAATTTGGCATTATTATGTCACATGCCATAAACAAAGAAGAAGAAGTAGAATTACGACATCGAATGTCAAAAGTAATGACGGCATTCAATCATTCAAAATGATAGTCGTAACGATGTAACTTAGAGTAGGTGTTACACGATTTTTGTCCCAATATAAGTACATCTTCAGCCAATCTATCTATCCGTCCAGCTGTTCAGCCACGTGACTAAAAAACAAAACATTCGCATATTTATACAAAATAAGAACAAGGTTGAGATCCCGCAATCATTGCATACATAACCTCAAAACAAAATACGAGTTAAAACAAGTTTTTCGTAAAAATGAAGTTGCATCATCAACATACGTATAAAATATCCCTCACCATAGTCTGGAAGCAGGAATGCAGTTGCACTAAGAATGGCGGCTTGCTGCTTAGAGCCAGGACTCGTTTCTCCACCATAGTGCATTCCACGTCGTCATCTTGTATGATAATGTCTTTCTTCAGGATCTTGATGGCATATAGTTCGTCTGTGCCTCGACGTTCCGCAAGCATTACCTGTAGGTACAAAGTAAATAAACATCTACAAAACATGGGCACCAATTCTGCTAATAACAGAAAAAAAATGCTCAAAAGAACTCATAAAAGGTGGCTAAAAGTTACTTTTATCATTTATTTGCCAACGCAAACATTTGATCTCTTCTTTATGTTTATTTGCTCGTATTTTTATTTTATTTTTGAAGTATTATGTTAACATATTTGTTTTTTAGTAATATTATTAATCACCTATTTTATTTCATCAAATTTTATTGAGTTATATTTATAATTTTGGGGTGTGTATGTATTATTTATAAACCTTTATTCTTTATATGTTTATATAAGTTTATAGTTATACATCTATCGACCGTGATGCCACCAGCCCCGAGGTTCATCTGAAAACCAGCGCTGCTTTCATACTTTGCATGGGAGTGGCATAAATCTGAGACTGGACCTATTTGGGCACACACAGGGACTGTTGATTGTAGGTGTTTGTTAGTAGGTAAAGTGTTGGGTATCCATCTGCCTAGGTGGGTAGGGCTTTACTTATACTATTTAATTTAATATTATTTTTACTGTCTTTATTGTTGACAAATAAAATTAAAGACATATAGACGTTTGTCTATTCTATTCAATTCTATTCTATTCTAATGGTCAAAACTCAAAATGGGATAGTATATATTATACACAATGATATGTGAGTTTTACTGGTTCCCGATATTCCTGCGCAGTCCTGCATGCGCCATGTTTACGAGATTTGAGTGAAAATTATGTTCAAACCCATAATAGTTTACAATGTTTATAATGATCATATATTTTCAATGACGCCGAAAAATATATGAAAATTGAGTAGCTAAGGAAAGTAACAACAATCGTAAAACCATGGTCACAGGATTTCGGAAGCGATTAGTAGAGTTAAGTTGGATCTTCTGTTATTTATATTTTATATTTAGGGTTCCAAAGTCCACAACGAATCATTATGGTTTCGTAAAGTCTGTCCCTAGAATATGTTTCTATATATACGTATACGAGACATGGTTTGGGACCTGGCCACTCTTCATTCTTCATTCCATAATTACTTAGGAAGCCTTCACTGTGCGTGATCGACAAGAACATAGTCAATTTTTACTTTAAAATCGTCACCTTATCATTTACAAGCGATTGGTTAGCACAAGCAGGATTGGAGGCCTGACCTTGTCTGTGTCCTGTGTCTTACATATGACTAATATGATTACTCTTGCATTTTTGATAAGATAAAAATTACACTGATTCATGCGTCTTCAAATATTTGCAGATCGCTAGCTACAATGTTTGTATCACAAACACTGTATAAACTCACAAACATTGTAGATCCTGACTGAGTTAAAACATACATAAGGATTTATAATATTTTACAGTGATAATATTTTTATCAATTTGTACCAAAACGATAAATTGAAGAGCTATTCAGTTCCTTTCAAGTCACTCTCTTGGTGGCTTGAAAGACGTTATCATTGAAATTGCTCCATTCACGTGTACTTAAGTAAAGAGCCAAGCCTCTATTTACACAGGCACTTGTATGCTTTCGCGGGAGCAAATTGCGATTCATGGAAATTACATTGAAAATATTGAGCGTCTTTGAGATATGAAGAGGGCTCTTTAAAACCTTTTCAACATCTGCAAAACGTGAACAGATTGTAATTAAACAGAAATAAGCTGAATATATTAATCTTGACACCTGTAACGTGTGAAATGATTTAATGACACTTAATCGAATTAATAGGTTTTATGATAATTTCAAGTAATTTAAATTCTAAAATACCTACAAGAGTTAACTGATAAACAAGACAAGAAAAAACTGACCTTGCCGAAAGACCCTTTCCCCAACACCATAATAAAGTTGAAATCCGAAGCCCTGATAACGTCGGAGGCTGCCATGTTGTGCGGCACCTCCCGATCCGGCGGCGGCGGAGGCCTGCGAGCCCCCACAGTCGTCGCCCGCATCTTAGTCTTCAAGTCCGCCAAGTCAGCTCCTTCCTCAGGCACGGGCACGTTGTAGAAGTCTCCTTCTTCTTGGGTAAGGAGTTTGAACCAGCCATCGGCCGGGGCTTTCATCAATTCGGAGATGCCAAAGGAAAGGGAACCCATGAAGTCGTTGCGGGAGGTCCGATCCCAGTCCCATACCTAGAAAGAGTTTTGCATTGTAACGACAAATTTTTCATCTTGAAAACTTTATTCTTGGTTTGAAAGCTGCCGACCAACTCCTAGTAACCTGTTCTCAAAATAAGGTCAATTACGAGTAGGTTGAAACAGACTTTAGTAGAAAGGACATACCACAATGCTGTAACATACCTCAACCAGCAACCTGCGATCCTTATCCTCGCCTTTCAGCTCGAAGGTCAAGACTTCTTCCCACACGGGGTTCAGTGTGCTCTTGATAGTCTTAGTTTTTTTCTTCACATTGTCGGAGTCCGGAATGAGCTTCATCTTAACGTAGGGGTCGGATAGGCCGTTCGGGTCCATTGGGATAAGATTGCGGCCTTGGTGCACTGGAAATAGGGTTGTTCAAAATCACGTCTGAACTAAATTTCAATATAATTTTATTAATACAATTTTAAGGTCCACTTTTATATGCTATGTGAGTTTGTGTACCGATTCCTGCCTAATCCAAGTCCGAGAAGATGTATGGCTTTTAGAAAATATTTCTACGAGACCGTTTATATTATTCCGTACATTTCTGTAAATAGATATAAAATTATCCGACAAGCAGGTAAATACAAATAAAAATAATATGAACGTATTTAATTTGATAAATTTGTAAAACCGGTGGATTTATAAACATGGTCTCCAGCGTTCAAAAGTCAGCCTAGCGCTAAAGTAACTATAACACAGACTATAACAGGCGTGAGACCGTTTTCCGATTTTCCGGCTGTTTTTAAGAAGTTTTCGGACATCATGACTCCAACACTAGAGCTGGCCGCTAACTAACAAAAACTTACATTAAATTGCATTATAAGTTTCCGATTCACTTACCTTCGACCTTGAGCTTGTTTCCAACGCACGACACAGTGAGCTGGATGCGGCCGCGCCTCTCTGTGTGGTCGCACCCACAGAGGTTGGGCACCGACTCCTCGCACCGCTTGTGGACGTTCATGTCGCATGCTGTTCACAATATAATCGATCAAGTATTTATAACTAAACAAGCTATAGCTGTGCTTTACAATTCTTAAGCATAAACAGGCACACTATAGCCTGGAAGATGCCTTAAAAACGTCGAAGAGGATAATATATAACACAATGACGAGCGATACGATCCTAACCTTTTACCTTTAAATATGACTGGTAGATGTTTTTACCACGAGCCCTCAGGTCATAAAAACCTTGGGGATATTATTACGTTAACCACGGTACATACCTTGTTAAATTCCGTTTGAAAATGCAATATCAAATGAAAAAGCACACACACAAAATACAAACTTATAATAAGTTAGTCATATAGGTAATTACTTCAAGCGCTGGCAAAATCATGTTAACGGAGTCTGCTAGCAGCTAATCTTAGTTTATGCATTAATCTAACTTAAAACAGTGTTACCGTGTACGGGGAAATTAAGTAATAAGTTTTACAACATTAAGGGAGATAGGTGAACAAGATGGGGAAACTCGGCGATACTTTGAAGGGTTTATGTTGGATTTCTACAAACAAACTTGGAAACAAGCTTCGGGTGGGCAACTTCGCAATAAAAACAAAGGTACGCAGGAGCATCAAAAGATACATTGTTAAGAGGAAATAAAATAATTGGAACGTGGATGGTTCAAAATGTTCGTCCTGTTTCATAGAATTTTTAATACAGCTTTGAATCAATGAGAGCAATTCAACATTATGTAACATCGATTACTGCGCGATACACGCATGCATTAACATGCCTGCCATAAAGCCCGCAATGCATTCATGGCTATAGAACTTAACGAACTCCTTTGAAAGAGTAACACGCTCCATTTATTTTCCAATAGACGTTCCATTCCATAAACGTTGGCAACTGTCTACATGTTATTTACACAAAGACATGCTAGAGGCAAGAAAGGTAAGAAACTCAAGCAAACTAATTGTAAACAAACACCAAATACCAGACTTAAAAATACAAAGCAAGCAAAACAGAGAACAAAAGATAATTGAATCTGAACCAAATGCCAACTTCGCAACGTTTAATAGGAATATTAATAATAAAACGGGATTTAGCTGGAACAATATCCAATATCCATTTATTCTGAGACCTCTCGTGCAGGGGACTTTAATATTTCATCTATTTTTTTATCAATCTAAGGGAGGTTTTGGATATATTAATCATTTCAATACTGCTGTGCTGCACGACAACTCATTTACTTGACCGAATACATTAAGTGAGAGGACACTTCAGTGAGCATTCCTTTGCTGTTTGTTCTAAGCCTTAGAAGCTAAGGTCATCCAGGAACTATTTTCCTCTCATTCAACTATTTGCAAATACTTGTACCTCCGCATTTAAATCCTTGAGAAGCGAGCCCATGGAGCAATGTGCCACAATGGTCGCAAAACGTTGGCGCAAGGAATGTCCACGTGTTCCATTTATGAGGGGCGTTGCCGGCCTTTACACAACAAAGGTTTGTTATTTATTGGGCATTTAGCTTAATACAAAAACAGAAAACACACTTCCGAAGGAAAGACGAAGAACAGAAAAACATGAGAGTGAAGAGTTGAAGAAAAAAGGCATTAGCACAAAGCACCATCACCAAAATCTGAAAGACTAAAAGAGCGTTACGACAAGCGTTATGAAGCGTTCAGTCCTTCCTGGGTTCCTGGTACCTTGGCATTTCAGGCCCTGGTGGATGAGGCCGTAGAGGAGTGAGCCACAGTGGTCGCAAAACGCTGGCGACGAGTATGTGTGTGGTTTGAAGTTGTGTCGCGTGCGAGTGTCCTGTACAACATAGATGACTTTTCAGCTGTTGGATAACACCTAAACCTGTTTGGGATCTTTGTCAATCTATGCATTTTTGAACCAGAAGCAAATGAGCCTGATTTGTGACATTTATTTTTCTTGTCATGTTCTTTTGCGATTGACTGCTGCAATTCAAGATATCTGAATACTTAGAAAAACGATTGTTTTATTTTCAATTCGGTTTTCATTCATTCGAGCATAGTCGTTGAAAGTAACGCATCACAGTAACTGTATGTTTTTGGCCTTACAAGTTGGTCTGTGGAAACTGTACGAGTTTTTACTTGTACTTCAATGACGTGTAGGCACATTAACTAAGCCCACATAATAAGTTTAAACCTACGATACAGAAGCTTAATTATTATACTCTCTATACAGTACTATTGAGTTCTTATCTGGTACAGGTTCAAACCACCTTTACGGCCGGACAAAGGCTTATTAAGATAATAAAATGCAATAATTCAGCTTCAACTGTCAAAGCTACGGTACAAAGCCATGTTCAACAAGTACTCAGCCATCATTTACTTTCAATTAAGTACAATTGTCTTCTTTACGAGTCTGTCTTCATTTACATGTAGATTCGTTAATTTTTAATCTAAAATAAGCAAATGTCTCGTTTGAATGTTGGAAATTGAAGTTTTTATTAAAGAAATGATAAAGTATTAGGCTAAGATTCATAGACGTCCCTAATCATGATCATAATTATGCTTAGATTTCGTCTCTAAATATTAACTTAAGATTATTTGTGACGCTTCGGGCATAATTATTATTTTATCAACATCTGTAAACACAAAAATATTCTAGATGACTTAACTTATATGTAGGTGAATAAAAAAATAAACACTTAAAAGATAGAAGAAAGAATTGTGACATTTATTTTATTCCCAGGACATCATAAAAGTGAGTGAGGTTGTTTTATATAATCTTTTATTTTGTCACGAAGCTCAACCATACCTTTCAATTACATTAAGGTCTCGAGGGAACCTGACCATTGACTTTCATTTAGGAAGTAAAAAATGGTTTTAGCTAACAAAAACAGATTTGCCCTTCTGTGGTCCGTGTCCTTTCATGGTTCGCTTTTTGCTATCTACGAGATCTACAAAGTTTTTTTATCGGAGGCTCGTTGTCCAAGTGCTATAGTTTGAATCGATGTTTGTATCGATGAATATTCGAAACTATGTAACTTGAAGCAGGTTTTCAATGAATATTGTCCCAAAATATCGATTATCATTCTGTCGAGTACACCCTTGTTGCAGATGATGAAGATCTCGAAGTGAGGTGTGGTAGGTGGTCTTATCAGATAAACTAAGTAATGCTTAGTGCGATCATCAATTGGTTGTCGGTCTTGTATTTATACGAACCCTTTGGGCCGTCGAATTAGGTCATCTGAATTGATCAGTTGAATCAAATAAATATATATTGACGACCCCTATGGCGCAGTGGATGAAGGTCTGGCTGAGATGGAGGAATTTGTGGATTCGATTCCCGCTGCGAGACAAATTTTTGAATGATCTACAAGTTTTTGTCTCGGGTCTTTTTATGTATAATATGTATAGACAAAAAAAGGGTATTTAAGTAGTATATCAGTCACTTGGGTTTCATTCAAGCTCTGCTTACTTTGGGGCCAGAAGTTGCCGTGTTAAATGTCCGACATTATTATTTATTATTTATTAGACAATTCACACAACACTACCTAGCCCAAAACTAAGAAACACTTATAATATCGGACCGGATGACTGATGCAATACATGTTCACACAAATGTGGTCCAGGATGGAAATTTAACCCACAATCTACAGTGCAGAAGGCAGCACTAATCATTTCTGTATAAAGGCTGTGCCATTCGAGTTTTAAATTCATATAAAACTAGCAACCCACCCCGGCTTTGCATGTATGAATTATATACCGGAACACTTCGTCCATTGGTGAAAACAGTATTTAAATCCGTTCGGTATATTTTGAGTTTATCGGGTTCATACAGACAGATATACTCGGCCGGGGCGGCGACTTTGTTTTACATTACTACTTTTTATTATTTGTGTGATACTACTTCTGCACCAAACATAAACATCATCGGCCTTACTTATAAACGCAGTTCATCTTGAACACTGCCTTAACACTGTTTAAAATTCGTCTTGTCACTATTTTACTTTTAGCTTTGTTTTTGACATTGATATTTTGATAAACAGGGGTTTTGAGTAAAACCCGTGTTTTCAATATCGTATTATTTTGTCGATGGAGGCACACTGTTTCTATTCTTCTAGATAATCATAATCAGGGTGAGTTTGATCCGCGGTCCGCTCGTTGCCGCTCGTGTCACGGTTCGCCCTGTCACTATTTGTCATTCTCTTACAAAAAGGGATGGCACTATTTTAACAGTAGTTAACTTTTTACAGAAGTTGAGAGACGTTTTTAAGTAAGTAAGGAAAGTAAACTTTTTTTCAAATTACTGTATTGTTTTAGGATTAATTTTATTTGGAGGATCGCACTTCCAGTCAGAGAGTTAGGATTGCTAATGCATTAAACGTGAGCTCGTAAAGCCCGCATGTGAAATCCCTTTAATGGAGTCTTTATTGGCTTGGGTCGAGAATTACCGCAGCTAATCAAACACAATTCAAGTACTGGCCTCTTAGTTTGGTAGCTCTGCGCTGTTGGCAGTGGGTTCGATTCTCTGCCTGAACAATTTTGTGTGATGAACATTTAAACATTTAGTTACATGTATGTAGGTTATAAAAATATATAAATATTTTCAGTGTTATTACGAATTGTATCCTAATAATAATAATAAACGTGAAAGATTGACTCGATGTATGTTTGTTACTCAATAATGCGGTATTTTTTTCACTGGCCTGTTAGTTCAATTGGGTGGTAGTTTTCCTTCTGCGCTGTAGGTTGAGGGCCCGATTCCCGCTAAGGATAAAAATGTGTGTGACGAACATGGGTGTTGGTGTTGGTAAGTATTCTTCAGCCATCTGGTCACCATAATACAATCTATGCTTAGTTTGGAGCTAGATGGTGTTGTGTGCATTGTCTACGAATATTTATTTGTTTATAATTATAATTGAAACGATTTGGAGGAAACTTGGTAAATATAGATTTATACATTTTATATAAGTGCCAGCAGCTATAAACCTATAAAGTTCTTAATAAAATAATGTATATGTATATTAAAGCGAGGTGTAATTACGGCAAAGTGCAGTAATGCCGACGTAAACATGACACGCAATTTATACAAACCGTAATGTAATTTGATTCTTATCTATATACCTTACTAAGGTTGCTACAAATTAAAATGAAATATTTTAATTTGTAGCAACCTTAGTAAGGTATAAAAAATAAATAATGCTGGAAATTTCCCACTGCATCTGATATTGTGTTATGGGTACAGCATGACTTATTTACTAATTATATCATTTTGTTTAATTCATACATATTATACTAAGAAACACCCAGACCCAAGAAAATAAATACTTGCAGATCATATAAATATTGGTCCCGCGGCGGGAATCTAACCCGCAACCCGTCTCAGCCGGGCATTGGTCCACTGCGCTACAGAGGTAAAACGGTCTAGTGCTAAAGTTGTTTTTTCTGCAGCACTATAAGACTGTAAACTTAAGTATTTGATATGAGTTTTAATTTGATACTTTCAAGTGTTCCTGAGAAAAAGGGGTCAAGACCCTTTTATATGAATACATCTTGACATTGACATCCACTTAGATTGTCGTACCAAAACATTGCTATAATAAACCTAAGCTAAGCTCACATTTCCTTTGACCTTAATGCACTGAATTTGACAAACGGAAGCGTAACGGAAGCTCACGCTTATTTTCTCAGCCCTGAATCGTAGCTTTGGTGTATTTCGTAGCAGTATCGTAGCACCGGCGTAGGCTGTAGTGTAGAGCGGTCTACGGTCTGTAAACCGTAGCAATGTGTAGTGAATGATAAATGCATTCATACATCTCTGCCCTAGTGTCACATACGTTAATTCAATATTTTTCTTCTTCATTAATGGCATGTGCCATAATAATGTAAAGTTTGTGTAAATAATTACGGTTTAAAAACTAAAAAGAAACTGACTTCATTGACTGAAATTTGAGCCTATAATACATTTTTAGTGGAAAGTAGATGTATTTTGTATATATATAATATGGGTAGGCCAAATAAACGCAACGCTCCAATGAGACAGCGAGGTATCAAAGTACATGAAAACATCATCGATGTGTACAATTTTTAGACTTTACTTTAGACATTTTCGTAATCGGTGAACATACATTTATCGTAGTTATGTGGTTAATTGAAAATGCGAACCGTGAATTCGAGAGGCAACTCACGGACCGCGGATCAAACTCACCATAATGAAGATTCTCTAGATGAATTGAAACAGTGTCGATGCCTCCATCGACTAAATAATACATGGGTAAGACCCGTGTTTGTCAAAATGTATAGTTGGGAATTGTTATTTTTTTAGATAGAATAGATTTATAGTCGAAAGATATCTGGTTACTAACCCTTTCTGTAAATATTGGTCTTCTCCTTCGTGCAAAGGATAAGTATAAAACGTGATATTGGCGGAATTTCCGATAGACAAGAATTGAATTGGATAATATTATAAATTCGAAAATGTTTGTTACATTTCATAGCTAATCGGCTGAACGAGTCTTGATAAAGTTTGGTCACAAGATAGCTTGTATAAAAACACAGGCAATTTTTTATGTTGGTATAAGTACCTACCAGCCGTACGAAGTACCCACGAGCAGTTGTTAGTATTATGATTACAGTCTGATGCGTAAAGACGATGCTCTCAGCAAATGAACTTTCGTATGGAAAAAATAAGTATTTTTTTTACCTTTTTTTACCGCTATTTAGTGGCTATCTGCTCGTTAATTAAAGAAATAATAGTTATAAAAATCTATAGTATGTATTTTGAATATGATGCCTCCTATTTCCTAGTTTCAATTTGTTTTTATACGTTCTTGTTAGTTTTATAATTTAATTATGAAAAAGTCTAAAATATTCAATAATAATTTTTTGCCTACTTGTTTCCATAACCTTAATAAAGAAACGAATCAGATCAGCGGGTTTAGTCCATGTTCTCTCACTTGCATACCATTAATAACAATATTGTGAGAATCAGATAGTATGACTAAAATCGTAAGATTCCTGTCATGTCTAGAAACAAGTTACAAATACTTTTAAGCAAAAAACAAATCTCACATTAGCACACCTAATCGTAATTGGTCACCGTAACCTTGCTTGCAATAACCAGGAGGTATCACACTCACGTTACCGGCCCTAGACATAAGTTCTTGTGTCTATTTCTCAGTAATTTCATGAACTCCAGTGCTCTTCGAACGTAAACTCAGTATTGCTTACACAATGCTTGTAGGCAGAATATCTGGTATAGGGGGAAGATTTCTTCTATCCCTAGTATACAATGGTAATGCTTACGTCGGAATCGGCCCCCTTGTCTGCGCCAGGACAGGTGAACGTCACATACTCGTGGCATCTCTTGTGCACCACGAAACTGCACACTGTAATTATAACAATATTTTATGGAGACGACTGCGATAGTCTTCAAATTATTGGGAATTAGTCCCCCTGCTGACTAACAGAAGAGCTAGCAATAGAGAAGGAAAACTTGAAACAAGCCCGGCTCAGTGCCAGCCGTTATGCATCAGCAACCGAACCGACACCGCATGTACTGATTCGTCTTTCCTGCGGGTCCTGTCGGCAAGGTCAAGAGCTTACATTAAGGCTTATTTATCTAAGTGCACGGAGCCTCTGAGACGCAATTTATTCCTTTCAACACACTGTTTAGAAATAACTAGTGACACGATAAAAAGAAGAAGAAGACCAGAAAAATATATGGTATAAACCATTTACGAATAAACCTAGGTATCCTATACAAATGATTAAAAACAATAAATCTCTATTTTCTAGCCGTAATTATACCAGTACTCGCAAATGGCGAAGGAAAACACCGGCATGTCGTAGAACCTAAAAAGTTCTAAGAAGAAGAAGCCTTTATTAGACAATTACGTATAGGTACCATAATTAATCTATATATATGAAATGTGTGTATGTATGTTCCCTATAGACTCCAAAGCGGTGGATTTCGATGAAATTTTTAAGAAATCTTCAGATTAGCCTAGCGGGTGATTCTGTGAAGTTTGGTAGCGATCGGATCAACAGAACTTAGGAACGGCGTGGGAACCGCGGACAGAAGCTAGTAGTAGATAAGTACTATAGATACAAAACCGACTGGCCTGTTAGCTCAGTTGCTCAGTGCTGTTAGTCAGTAGCTCTTCGTTGTAAGTTGTGGGTTCGATTCTCTCTCAGAACAAACTTTTGTTTGGCGAACATACATGTTTGTATCTGGGTGTTATAAAGTATCATAAGTATATAATTTAAGTATTCTATCAGCCATATGGTCACTATAATACCTATGCTATGCTTAGTTTGAGGGCTAGATGATATTGTGTGCATTGTCCACCAATATTTATAATAGAGTTCAGCTCACTGACCGCAGGTAAAGTGCCCTAAAGGCTGGCAACGTTACCTCGTTCAATAACCATACTAATCCTTTGTCCGAGGTAAGTACCAGCACCATCAAATGAAACGACTATTACTAGTACTAAATACTATTACTTAGTGTGAGTCTATAACCAACTCTTGTGATGCAATTAATATCCATGACCCATGACCAATGCCCTAACATCTCTTGAAATGCCGAAACCGACAGTTTGATTCCCTCTGATGCATTTTCCATGAGTTCAGATAAAAATGCCGCTGCAATCATCCAGGCGTAGACCTCACGTTAGAAACGACTATGTAAGCTATCCCACGAATGTTTTACAGAGTCCGAAATAAATCTGGATATTCTGTTTGTTTAACCATTCGTTTACGTGTGGGTGAACTTAAGGCTAAGATATTTACCTTGGCACTGGAAACCTTGCTTGCCGAAGCCCCTGAAACAAATAAGTTGTGGTTAAATTTGTGTTAATTAATTTATTATGTTCCTACTTACTTCTGTACTAAATGTATATATGCCATAGGGGGATATGCCAAATATAATGTTTCAATACAATCACAAGGAGCACTTTGAAACGTCTTACATACTAGGTGAATTTAGGTGCCAATTCCTCCTAACCCATATCCGAGAATAATTTACAAGAAACTCGTCCTGGTCCTAGCATTTTTGTATCATCATTTTTATAACCAGCTTAACTACGAAAAAAACCGGCCAAGTGCGAGTTTGACTCGCACTCCGAGGGTTCCATACAAAACTATAAGTATATAAGTAAAATTTCACCCATCACGACAATCGAGTCATAGTTGGATGATGTAACTATAAATGTACGGTTATCGCAATTTTTTCTGTATCTGTGCTATAAGACGTTGCTTCGTGCCAAATTTCAAGATTTCTGAGTTCACGGGAAGTACCCTGTAGGTTTTGATTCCCTTGCGAGGTGCAAGTTTGAATATATGCGACTTAAATAGCTGTTTCTCTTGATTGCATTGACATAGAAGTTTGATTTTGTTACAGCTTAAAGGTATTATAGACCTGAGTATTTTATATGAATTTCAATTTAATACCTCTACGCGTTCATGAGAAAAAGGGTAGTAAGTTGAAAATTATTAAAAATATTTTTATTATATATGATGTAACTAAAAATGTACGGTTATCGCAATTTATCCTTTATCTGTGCTATAAGACGTTGCTTCGTACCAAATTTCAAGATTCTGAGTTCACGGGAAGTACCCTGTAGGTTTTGATTCCCTTGCGAGTGTCGAACATTTGCGGCATAAACGGCTGTGTCTTTTGATTGCGTTGGCTTAGAAGTTTGATTTTTTCACAGCTTTAACGGACAGTAAACTTGAGTATTTGATATAAATTTCAGCTTGATACCTCCACGCGTTCCTGAGAAAAAGTGTCTTGACAGACAGACGGACAGACGGACGGACAACAAAGTGATCCTATAAGGGTTCCGTTTTTTTCCTTACGAGGTACGGAACCCTAAAAATGAATACAAGAGTACAGTAGTTTAGACATTGCAAATCTGTCAGTTAACTAAGGACAGACGGGTGGGGGTGTAAGGGGGACAATTACAAGTGTAAGGGGGCCATGATTTATTATCTAAAATTATAATATGCTTTCTTCACATGAATACCTTTATGAAAGCTTTAAATTTCCTAGTAGTTCAGTTGCAATCTCTGGAAGCTTATTATAGAAGCGCACGGTGTTTCCCATAAAGGGTTTATTTACCGTAGACGAAACATAGGGATGTATAATTTGTTTGTTGGTTTGTTTACCCTATTAGACATCAGAGATCTTCCAAGCCTGGAGACAGACCTGAGCGTGTTTGTTTTTTGTTTTGTTTTTGAGATAAGCCAAATTAAAAGTTTTCAAAATCGTATCCCGTCCTCGTCGCAACAAGCCCGTATGTATAGACGCTTTCAAACTAAGCGAGCCCACTTACTCTAAGGGCTTACGGAATTTAGTTTAGTATGCACGATCTTATTTCCCGTAAGTGTCTCATTTCTAGCAATAACGCTCACATTGCTTGCTATAAAACTGGAGAAACTACACATCAACGCAGGCCTCAGTCGTACTCATAAATAAATTAAATAAGTAAATAATGCCAGACATTTCACAAAGCATCAAATTAAGCATAACTTGTGTTATTAAAACCACACGTCTGATATACTACTTGTCCCTACTAATATTATAAATGCGAAAGTAACTCTGTCTGTCTGTCTCTCACGTTTTCACGCCTAAACCGCTGAATCTAATTAATTAAATTAATTAATATCATTTCATTTCATTTCATTTCTAATTTGATGAATTTTGGTATAGAGATACATGGAACCTAGGAGAAGGACATAGGCTACTTTTTAGGTAGATACCACGCGTGCGAAGTCGCGGGCAGCAGCTAGTATACTATATTTTTTTGTAAAAACATGCATATTAAATAAATAAATAAATAAATATTGCTGAACAATGCACACATCACCATCTAGTCCCAAACTAAGCATAGCTTGTATTATGGTGACTAGACGACTGATAGAGAATACTTATATATTTTTTTTTATACATACTTATGATACTTTATAACACCCAGATACAGAACAAACACCTATGTTCTACATAAACACCAGATTGCTGGATTCTTGCATAGATATACACTTATATTATAAAGAGAAAATATTGTTTCACCTCACAAGCTCTGAAAGATTCTGTTTATCAATCGAAACCTGAGTGTAAAAGTGCATTTTTCAGCTAGCGTGAAAAGATTTTTTTTAAATTAGAACCATTCTATTCAATAATTTTCTATACCGCTAATAATAATAATAATAATAATACCGGACATTTAACACAGCATCATCTGGCCCCAAAGTAAGCAGAGCTTGTGTTATGGGTACCACATGACTGATATACTACATATATACTTTTTTTTTTAATACATACGTATTATACATAGAAACATTAATATATTGCAGTGTTTGTCAGTACGCCAACCTCATTTTTAGAATAATCGCACTGGCCAGCAGTACGACTGTATAATAAAATCTTTTTTTTTCTTGTAGGTACCTAGTACAATTTTCCTCAGTGTAGTGAGTTGAAAAGTTCTGTGTTTAGCTCGGCAGCATAGTTATTCTACGTCTCGTACCTTTAACTATTGTTTGTTTGTAATTTATAAAACTTAAAAACAACTAAATCGATTCTAAAAACTATTTTCATTTATTAACCGACTTCAAAAAACGAGAAGGTTCTCAATTACCGATTACTCAAAGACGCCTGAACCAATTTGAAAAAATCTTTTTTCGTTTCAAATGAAACCACCATTTAAATTTTATCGAAATCGGTCGAACGGTTTTTAACAAATCAACAAAAATCTAAAAATGTTAACATCAATGATATTTTGTTTATTTAATTCGCTTTCAGCTTTCAGTGATAATTTACGAGTAGGTACTTCTCAGTGAAATATGTATATAATTATATAATCTGAATCTGGGAAACGCATCAACGATTTTCATGAAATTTTGTATGCAGGGGATTTCAGGGGCGATAAATCGATCTAGCTAGGTTTCATTTTTTTACTGACGAAAAACGGAGGAGGTACTCAAGTCGAAGCGTATTTTTTTTATGTATGACCACGCATAACTTTTTCAGGGTTTTCCCGAAATTGGTTCAATATTAATTTGGAAAAAAAAAACAACTCTAATTGTAGAAAAACAGGGGATGATTAATTACAATCAGTGAGTGTTCACTCATAATGTATGAACAAGCATAATTATATAAAATAGTAAAAAAACACCTAGTCATAAATTAAGCATGTAGTAATTAGTAGATTATAGACACAAAAAAACACAAAAATATTTTCTTTTTACAAAAAAAATATGTCTTTTCCCACTAGTTCAGTTGACCAGTTCAGTTGACTGAACTAGTGAGATTTCTTTTCTCGTTTGTTCAGTCGACTGGACTAGTGAGAAATCTTTTCTCGTTTGTTCAGTTCAGAAATAAAAAAATATATTTTCTGGCGCTTCGGCGGCCGCTGCCGCAAACGCTTGCTTCGCTCGCTCGCCTTGCGCGTTGTTTTCTATACTCTAACATAACCTAACCAACTGGTTTCGATTTCTTTTATTAATAATAATAAATGTAACAAGGTGCAAAAGCTAGTCTTATTTTCAATTGAATAAACGAGAAAAGAAATCTCATTAGTTCAGTCAACTGAACTGGACAACTGAACTAGTGGGAATAGACTAAAAATTACACAGCCGAAAAAAATTTATAGCAAAAAATAACCTGAACACACACGTGAGGGCATCGTCGCTGCATTTGCTTACAGCAAACAAGCAAATTAAATGCATATGCAATTAATTTGCTTGTTTGGCGACTCAAAATTACTTGCTTACATTAGTTTAAGAACTTAGTTATTAAGTTTCAATAAAAAAAGATTATTATCTTTTGCTATTCAGTTTTTTCGGCAGTGTAATTTTTTTGTTATTTTTTTTATAGAAAACGTCGTTTTATCCGTGTTTTCAGGCAATAAAAAACTAATTTTCACTCAAAACGGGATATTTACCATGATATATGAGTTTTTCTGCTTCTCGATATTTCGGCACAGTTGCATGCGCCATGATCACGAGATAAATGTTTATCTCGTGATCATGGCGCATGCAACTGTGCCGAAATATCGAGAAGCAGAAAAACTCATATATCATGGTAAATATCCCGTTTTGAGTGAAAATTATGTGCAAAACCATGATAGTTTTAAAAAAAAATAAAAAACTAGTACAGTATCATTAGAATACGAAGGTAAATTTCATCATTATCTACAAGGTAATAACACATATAATAATATATATAATATATAATAACAATATAATACAAATCATCACACAAATGTTTGTCCTGGGAGGGAATCGAACAGTATACAAACAGTTCGAATACAAAAGATGGTTCTATACAATTGAGTTTGTTATCAAACTGCCGCATCTAGGTTCTCTATCCCATCATCGAATGAACTAAATCGGAAGCTATACGATATTGAAACGGCGCGTTCGCTTCGATGCTGCTACTTCAATTAGTGTACGTACCTGGATTACGCACACGGCTTAGCAATAATGGACTTTATTCCAACAGAAAAACGGTGGAATATGGTACCGCTGGGACGAACAATTTTCATTTTCCGCTATGGGCTGTAAAATTGTATCGTTGTGCTCAGTTATGGGGTGGGTTATTCTGTTATGGCAGCATTTTTGTAGCAATTGAATGAGGCTACTGTTTTTAACATGTTTACGGATTAAAAGCTGATTTTGTAAAACATTATTATTGAGCGCAAAGAGTGGAAGGTAAAGGGGGAGACCTTTGCCCAGCAGTGGGACACTATAGATTAAATAAAATTATTGACCTTATTTGATTTGCGCGGTCTAGTAGCTGTGTTGCCAGGACTGAACGTTGGTAATGAGGTCACCCATAATACAAGGGATCCTAGTGGCGTGGCGTAGCGCCAGGAATCAGAACAATGTAGAAACATAATGTCATTTTCGACGACCTCTGTGGCGCAGTGGGCGAGAGCCCGCCTTAGATGCAGGTGGCGCAACCACCAGCGGGTTTGATTCCCGCTGCGGTACAAATTTTTGCTAATATTTATCTCAGTTCTGGGTGTCGGTCTATATATAATATGTATGTAAATGGAGCTAGATCATGCATTGATGCGCGTCATTATATATTTATTTTGAATATCATAATAATGTACGAAATTACGAAATACGGAAATATCTCTCATTCTTTCTGTTCCCTATTTATGTGTTTAGTTTTCACTCAAAACCTGATATTTAGCATGATATGTGAGTTCTTCTTCCCGATATTAAGATATATATTATGATCATGGCGCATGCAACTGTGCCGAAATATCGGGAAGAAATAAAACTTCCGTATCATGGAAAATATCCCATTTAGAGTGAAAATGATGTTCAAAACCATGATAAGTTTCAAAACTGATATTTATGTGTTTGTTAACTTTTCACGGCAAAAAGGCTGAACGGATCTTGCAGAAACGGTACATACGTTAACTAGCCTGTCAGTTCAGTTGGTAGTAGCTCTACCTTCTGCGCTGTAGGTTTGGAGTTCGATTCCCACTCAGGATAAACGTTTGCTTAATCAACAAAGACGTTTGTTCTGTGTCTAGGTGTTACAAAGTATCATAAGTATGTATTTAAAAATATATAAGTATTCTATCAGTCATCTGGTCACCATAATACAATCTAAGCTTAGTTTTGGGTTAGATGGTGTTGTGTGCATAGTACAGTAATATTTGTTATTTATTTTAATTTAGATACCACGCCTGAGAAGCCGCGGATATCAAGTAGATATCAAGTGGGGCGATTATGGAATTCTGACACTATCAAAACTTTGATTCTAATCGCTTTCAGTTACTATTGATGAATTGGTATTACGGAAGGTTGATGTTGATTGTCATAAAATGCTGTCATATGAATAGAATCTTCAATTGAATAGAATAGTAATTCTGTGACTCAGCATCAGTTTTTTGACACAGCAAATTTTATTATTCTTTTTTGTAAGATGTTTTGGACGATGTCGTCGTCGTGAGAGAATACAAAATATTACAAGTATGTATGTATGCATTTAAGATCCTAAGAGCAAGGAGCACAGTTTGGGTGTCTGTGTTTGCGTGGGTGCCTGTATTTACACAAAGGAGCATGGTTTTGAGGCTTCACTTAAGTTGTCACGGCCCTATGTCTAAATATTTATTTGGTCTAGATAGAAACCGGAAAGTACGTAATAGTAATTCATCTTGTCAAAACAGGTTCTAATTACAATCAATTTAATGATTGAAATTGCTGATTGCTAATCGAAACTAATAGACATTGATTGTGTCAAAAGTTCCATAATCGCCACACTGATGTAACTACTGCATTATCTACCCCGAATATGTTAAAGTAGCCTTTTATTATTAACATGCAGCCGAATGCTATCACCAGACTTCTTTCAACACTGTTTAGAAACGAATTTTTTAGGATAATTTTCTACCAATTTAGGAGCAGTAAAATTAAGGCTCCACAACATCGAAGCCATAGAGCAGTAGCAGTTTAAAATAATCGCAGCCCGTCATCGGCGCCTCGGGCTCTCGCGCCATTGGGCTGTAAAATTGGCACTGTCGCCGCCCTCATTGGTCTATTGGAATTTTATGTTGGCACAATGGATAATTTAAACATAGAACGAACGGAATTTTCGATTATCGTATTAGATTTATTTCGTTAGTTATTCTAAGGCATTTCTTCTAGTTCATTCCATCTTATTCTTTTGAGATTATGCGTTAATGTCTTTTTCAAAATCTTTAAGAGCTTTAGAACAAGTCTCACGAAAATCCATTTAGGACTGAGCCGGGTGTCGAAACATTTTACTGATTTTCCTCCATTAAAAGCTTTGACACTCTAAAGGTTTCGCTACGTTATCAATTTGGTGTCAATCGCCATTAAGTTTGTAAAACGAGCAGTTTTATCAACAGTGGGAGGCGTTGATCCAATGTAATTACTTGAACAGGGCTGGATTATGAATTTATCTATCACATAATAATATGCACAAATCAACTATCTCACTATCTCAACACTTTTTCAACACACCTACACCTGCTCGTTATGTGGCTCTTATTGCATCGATTTTAGGTTCATAATGGTGCTTATTATACATTCATTTTTTACTTTACATTACCGAAGCCACTAGGCCTTTTACTTTACATTTTTTTTTCAATCACCGTAAAGAGTTTTTATGTCTAAAAAGAATGATTAAGACATCTGTGAATAAATAAACAATTTTTATATAGGCGGTATAGCGGTTTTGCTCGTGTTTTAATTACACCTGGAAAAAAAGAAAACCAGCGCGCCATTTTCCATATCTGATAACGTTTCGTTGTGTGGTTAATTAATATTAAAAATGTCAACATCACGTAGGGAAACAGAGTAATACATAGTTTTGAACCCGCCGGATATACTAATCGAGGCACGAAACACGAGTGGTAGCCTGTTGCCACCAAAATATAGAGAGAATATGCTAGCGGCCTACGAATAATACAATACAAGTGTTTTACTCTTGTATTGTGTGTTTCGTTTACTCGTAAGTGTGTTCAAAAACGTCGTATAAAATGCGTGTGCATTGATCATTACACACTCGGCTCCCTTATTGCATCAGACCGCTTTGAGTGTAATAATCAACAGCATATTTGTATCATAATGTACTATTACCTGGGGCCTTACTCTTGACATCGATTAACGATATATCGGGTCAATAATCGTGCAAAACCGAGTCGAAACGATGTTGCTACTCTTAGCTACGTTTTGAGCAATAAAACGATAGACATTACTTTTTACATATCGATGTCGTGATCCTCCACAACAGACGATTCGATTACTTGAATTTGACAACGAAATAACTGTCCATTCAACTGAATTCGAAGAGCAATTCCACGACTTTATCGTTTCGATATATCGAAGTCGGATCGCAGAGTAGATGCCCTGCTTTTTCGTTTAATCGTTACGTTTTCACGGATCATGATGAAATTTGGTAAAAAGATAGATTGTATCTTGGGGGAAGAATATTTTGCTACTTTGTATGTAGGTACCACGCTTTACTCGATGCTTACAACACCATAATATTAATTGTAAGTTTTAACAATTATTATTAATTATTATATTAAATACAAATTTTAATATTCAAGGCACCAGAATAATCTGTATAAAATATAATAACAAGAGCTTATAGAAATTAAATACCTTACATACATATGTAACGCAACTGTTACACCATGGCTATCAGAATTTACAACAAATTGCCATGTCATGTAAAAGAGCTGAGGGGGCCCTTATTCAATAGAAAGCTATTTAACTTATTAATTGATCATTGTTTCTATTCTGTTGACATCGATCTTCATTTTAAGTTTTGACCTAATATTAATTGCGTGTTTTATATCAGAATGATCAGAATCTAATTTTAATTTTAATTTATAAGTTATTTCAAATTGATATTTATAGTGACATTGTTTTTGATTAATGATCACTACATAGTATAAAACAAAGTCGATTTCGGCTGTTTGTCTGTTCCTATGTATGCTTAGATCTTTAAAACTACGCAACGGATTTTGATAAGGTTTATCAACCTCTTAAAGCATTCTATATATTTTTAATAGATATAATGATTTAAGAGGAAGGTATGTATGTATAATACATACATAATATAGTCGAGAAACACTGATAATTTTAGAGGTTAGTGTATATTAGTTCAACGTATTAGAACTACTGAGCTACAGCAACGCGTGACCGAGTCAGCTAGTATGTTATAATTTCAATTAATTTGTATGATAAATGGAATATATATACACGTGCCTGTACTCGGGCTAGATATGCAGCTCTACTATTGACAATTCACCTAATGTATATTATAACCATGTCTTATGTGAATAAACGTACTGAATTACTGTAATTGTAAACTTATGAACTACACAAAAAGTCAGGGCACTTGCATCGTTAACGGTGCTATACCGTCGGTAGATAACTCCTGCTGACCAGGAGTCGGGTGCGAAGAAAACATCCCTGTACTTGGCAGCCACCCCGAGCACGTACGTGAAGTTAGTCTCTCGATTCGATTTTCTAACCGCTTCAAGCCATGCACAAGAACGACGGATGAATATTGAATAATTGGGTATAAATAAATAAATAAATAAATAATGCCGGACATTTTAAACAGCATCATCTGGCCTCAAAGTAAGCAGAGATTGTGTTATGGGTGCCACATGACTGATATACCAACTACTTATAAACTTTTTTTATACGTAAACATATACATACTGTCCATCCAAGGGTTGCCTGCAAGAGATCGCTTTTAGCGATAAGGCCGCCTATTGTTCAACAGTATTGCTAATTATTATTTTTTGTGTGTTCTCTTGTGTACAATAAAGTGTTTATCTATATATCTATCTATCTACATAAAACACCCAGACCCAAATCAAATAAAAATCATATCATTTGCAAATCATACAAATATTTGCCCCCCGGGCCCCGGCGGGAATCAAACCCACCACCTTCTACGTCTCAGCCGGACCTCAGCTCACTGCGCTACAGAGGTAACCTGAGGTATGTATCGCTTCAATAAATAAACTCAATTCTTCAAAAATAAGGCTCTAAGCAATGTGACTTTACTAGTTGCGTTTTACATCGTAAGGTGTGACGTCGAAGGATCGGTGGAGATCGGTGCGTACGGTTTAACACGTGCAAAACGGCTCCGAAGGTCCGGATTTAACTCAGTTCGATGTCGGGGCTCGGAATAGTCTGTAAACGACTTACGTTCTTGGCGGGGTGTTGTGCTCGGTAGAGTAGCGTCGTGCTGCGATCTGTTGACACTCAGCCTTACGTCAGGTAATTCCCGATCCTAAAACACCGATCCTTACTACGTCCCTGTTCCTTAAAGTCTTGCTGATATTGATTTGATTGTAAATACGACAGACGGCAGAAAAATATTATACCAAACAAAATGTACTTAAGAAAATGATAGGATGCTTTGATGTGTACGAGAAACAACTGTTTGAGCTAAGAGCTAAATATTATTGTTAGGGTGAATGTACTGGGGCGTTTTATTCTATCTTTATATTAATCTTCTGTACGTGTGTTTGTAAACTCCTCCTAAACGGCTGGACCGATTATGATGATTTTTTTTGTGTGTGTTCAAGTGGATTCGAGAATGGTTTAGATTTACATTTTTTTATTATTTTTTTCTTTTTAAAACGCGCGGACGAAGTCGCGAACGGGACAGCTAGTATTTTATAAAATTTATTACCAGAAATGTACAGAATAGTCTCAACTGTATATGTACTATAATAAAAGTTGAGAGTTCGAAAAGTTTAAAAATTAAATATTTTTTTATAAAATCCGTAAATAACATTGACTTCTTGTTTCTATTAGCAACAGGAGATTTGGTATTACGTATATGCAATATTTCAATAATTATTTGGCACTAGTTTAGACATGATGTAAAATGATGTTTTTGTCATCGACTGTACCTATGTGTTCAGGGTATTACGTAAGTACGTTCGGTTTCTTTTCATATGACAGCATACATTATGTCACAAATATCATCAACCTTCCGTAATACCAATTCATCAGTTACTGAAAGCTGTTGTCGATTCTTCGTCTGTCATTTCATGAAGGAACATAGCTCTGCTAATTTAATATTTTTTACCCGTTTTATTGCATGTTTTATTCAGTAATCTTGGCAGAATAATATGAATAAATTGTGACTACAGGACGGGTATGGATAATTAATTTATATGTGTATTGTGGTGCAATGGGATTTAAACGACGAAGAATCCCAAGAAAATTCTAGACGCCAGACCGCGTGACGTCTAGAATTGAGAATTGACCATCGACTAAGACTAATAACAAACAAACTGACTATAAACTATAAACACTTGACATTGGCAAAATTGATATTAGTATGTCACAGGCCATTAAAAAGAAGAAGAAGAAGAAGAAAGCTGTTGTCAGAATTACATATATATTACATTATCATACCAAGAATACGATTCTTGCTTTGTTCTGACAGACGATAATCGTTTTATTTTATTATAATCGTATATTGATATATGTTTATATGATATGATATGATGTCTACATAATACGACGTTAAAAACATATTTTTGGCTCAAGGGTTATGGAAAATATACAGAATTCAAAATAAAGTTATTAAAGCTTTTGAATAAAAAAACTATGATTGTATTAGAATAATTTTGTAGTTTGCGACCTGGTATGTTATTTATTAATGTCCAAAGTTGCGCAAAGTCAGTGTCAAAATATTTTTTTTGTATCGAGGGTTGTATCCTTCATACCCATATTTTTTACAATTCTGTGTTTACAAGCATAGATTGTGACGTGACAAATTAATATGGCTCTTACTTTTGGTTGTTCAACAACAAGTGATAGCTTTGTATTTTGTATCAATATGAAGACATATGAACGAGCTAACTATGTGAGCTATGTTACGCGCGTTTATTCAATTCAATTCAATTCAATTTCATTTATTTCAGCCTTCATAAGTATATGTACAAATTTGAGCCATATTTATCATAATAATAATTTAAAACATAGAGAACATAAATAAAATAAAGAAATTAAAATATGGACTGCACCACATCACCACATCATTGCATCACCGGTGCGAATGGTGCACCTCTGTGCAGTGCTTCATGAAGATGCAGTCAGTATCCAGCCTTCCTGCTATAAGTTGCAGGTATCTGTTGGTGCTGTCCCTCACGTGACGCATCAGGGACGACGTTTTCTTGCGGATAATCGCATAAAAGTCATCGACGCGTGCGTTCGCGAACATCATGTAATCTTATAATGAATATAGATATATATATATATATATAGATAAATATAAATATACACTTATAATCTTGTAATGAACATCATGAACATCATGTTTATGTACGAGTAGGTATATGATGGTGTTGAAGATAATGTCTGCTGAGTCTACATGCTCTGAAGCGGCGGCGGTAACAATACTATTGTGTTCTCATCAAAACTAAATAGGCGACGTTCTGGTACTGTCGCGAACGAAGTGCTTTTTAAATAACCATTTCGCTCACATGAGTGTGAGCGGCATATTAACTCTCACCAAACGACTGACTTATACAAAAGTAGGAGTATTAATACCTTAATAAATATATAAATAATGCTGGGCATTTCTCAAAGCATCATCAGGTCCCAAAGTAATCAGAGCTTGTCTTATGGGAACAACATGACTGATATACTACTTATACATTTTTTTTTTTGTAAATGTATATATATTATACACAGAAGAACACCCATAGAAATGTCTACAAATGTAGAATATACATTTATTTAATAGTTAGGAAAAGAACAGCAACAATTTTAGTTAGTTTTAGCTATGAAATGCAGAAGCAAAATTACTACTAAAAATAAAATATTTGTAGACTATTTCACACCATGTAGCCCCAAACTAGGCATAGCTTGAACTATGGAAACCAGATGACCGATAAGACACTTATATAAGGACCCTATCAGTCACCTGGTCAAGGTCAATGTCATTATCAGTCACCATTCAACGGGTTCGATTCTCGCCCACTATAAACATTTTTTTTTATCATCGATAGACCCACGTTTGACCACGATCTCGCCAGATATTAAGCGACGATGTGGCCGACGATGGAGCACTTAGGTCTAGAAGACACTTATTTACTTGAAGAAACATGAAGACTTGAAGAAAAAACTTGTGTGATGAATGGTGCTTTATATGTATTATATAACACGAACAAACATCTTCATTTATCACAATCGAACCGAGAACCAATAGCGCAGAAGACAGTAACTACTAACTGTGGTTTGACGTCAGTGTTCAGCACACAGTTCTCAGACTTGGCAATTCTCTCGTCAACTGTACGTTGCAGGTACAATCAGACAGTATTGTATGCGCAGACAAGCGTGCAACGACAGAATATCAAATTATTTACCGAATGGGTGAGGTGTGAATGATTTGAATACCATCCAATATCGTCTTTAATATGATTCAGTTAGTCATTTGGATCAAATTGTCTATGAAAGTGGATCCATACTTCTACTAACAATTAGCCTGTAATTAGCTAGCGTGACGTTTTAGTATCCTCTGTCCTTTTCATTCTAATGTAAATATGAATATATGGCAACAGATTTACTAATAAGATAGAGGTTAAAATAAAAAAAACGTGTGCGTCTCAGGACGCCCGACAGAAGTGATAACTTAAACTAATCTAACTAGCGTTGTGGCTTAGAGTGAGAGAGGAGGAGCCTGCCTACCGGTGCCGTACGCGTGAGAGAAAGGGAAGCCGTGACAGACTGGCACCGTAACGCGTTACGTAACGAAGCGGTTTACCCTCCCATAAAAAGTTATCACTTCAAAATTGGAAAGATTCTGTACGTGTACGTTCGTTTGTTACCTTTTCATGGCTCAACGACTAAATGGACCTTGATGAAATTTGATATGGAGAGACTGTGTCTTGGGGACATGGGATACTTATGCAGAAACCAGAAAGCTAATAGATATTTATACAAATTATTACTACTGTCTACTTTCGTTACGCAGTGGATAACTCTGGTGACAGAGTTCATAAGTCGCTCAAAGACCTCCATCGTGGCCAAACTTTTGAAACAGATTAACGTACTCTCCATAGCATAGAAGCGCTTCACAATATTATATCTAAAACTGTATTATACATACATTTTGATAAACACGGCGTTTAGCCACGTATTATTTACTTAAGTATTGTTTTGTCGATGGAGGTGCCGATACTGTTTTTTTCTAGAATCTTTATCAGGGTTAGTGCGAACCGTGAGTAAAACCCGTGATTATCAAAATGTACGCTCACGAATGTTTTGAAACTCTTATTATTATAACGTATTATAACATTTGTATAGATAGAGATGGGTTACTGCAATATAGTGATCTTTATAAAATCAATACTAGGAACTGAAACAAATTATAGAGTCGAAGCTTAGGGAACCGTCGACTAGAAAAAGCATATAGAACTTTCCAGAAAATGCAGTTAAACTACTTATTACTAAATTTATAGCTGACATAAAGGGTAGTCTTGTAAAGAAAGCGTATCTTTATATATATAATTCTACTGTACGTGTGTATGTTACTGAACCCCTCCTAAACAGCTGGACCGATTTGAATCAATTTTTTTGCATGCGTTTGGGTGGCGCCCTGGATGGTTCAGATTCACAAATCAGTTCGGCAGATGGCGCTGCAGTCGGTACAATTAAATATATTTTCGAAGTGAAAACTTCTTTTAGCGCGGTACGCATATTTTTAGATGACGTAAAACCTCTGGATTCGCGACACCGTTAACGTCTGGGGCGAGACGCAGCCAGCTGCCGCGCCATTTGATTATAAACCTTAATTCACATGTTTACAGTCTACTTTTGTATGGAGAAGTTTACTGAGTTAGGTTCTTTGATATATTATCTACATTCTGAAAAAAATATTGCATCATCTGTGTTCGTTCAGTATTTGATTGGCAGTCGCCATAATTACTGATTTTGAAGTGATTTATTACTAAACTCTAACGCGCCAAAATAAGTTTTCACTTCTGTCGGCACTCCCGGGGTGCAACCCGATTTTTCTTTCTTTTTAAAACGCGCGAACGAAGTCGCGATAGGGACAGCTAGTATTAATATAAATTACTATTGTTGATAAGAATGTATGGCCACATGTTGATCTACCTTCTGACAGTTAACTGACAGATTTGCAATATATAATTATGATTGTTTAAACATTTATTTTACTTGGTGTAATGAAAACTGGGGTTAACTGGCCTAAGCCAAGTGCGCCCCAGTATTGCGCTGAGCAATACAACTAACATTCTTGGTGAAGAATGTTAGTTTCCAAAAACTTTCTCATTATTCTCATCATATCAGCCCCTAGAAGTCCACTGCTGAACATAGGCCTCCCCAATAGATTTCCAGGAAGAACGATTTTGAGCCCTCTCCATCCACCCATTTCCCGCGATATGTACAATGTCATCAGTCCATCGGTCACTATTCTACACCTATTTAAATAGCTGCATTCTGTAATAAAACATACGTATGCTTTGGTAGGTACAGGTGTTCTATATATTGGGAGAGTTGTTTAGGTATAACGTCGGTTGATAACTGTACTATAGGGACTATTGAGACCTTTTCAGACGCCATATTCGAGTGATTTCGTTTTTCTAATCAACGTATTTTATTATTATAATTTTGAAATTGACTGTCTGTCTGTCAGTCTACTTGTTATCTTTTCACGTCTAAACGCCGGAATGGATATATTTTCACGATACGCTCAATTTGAGATTACATACGTTCAATTAAAGTTTGAGAGATTGCATCTTGGGATTACAATCTCTTGTATCATGAGGTCTATGTAGGTCAACGTGAGCAGCTGTACAGTTCGTTTATAATCTATAAACTAATTATAACTAAACATTATAAATACAACCAGAGCTACTAATCTAAAATGTCGGTCACCAAATCCCGCAGCTATTTTAATTAATAATTTATAGGTTTCGCTCGGCGTCATTCAAAACAATTTCACGTATTGTTATTTCGCCACGATATAAATCATGATTATGGCGCACATAATTTTGTCCCTATTATTTAACGGGAGTGGCGGGAATGCTCAAGATGTTGGCGGGAATCCAGCGGGATATATTTATATAAGGCAGATTACAAAGTAAACTATACGATGTGTAAATTGTGTAAACTCTATGTCGGTTGTATGTTACGCGTATTGTACTCTTTGTGCTTGTTCGTGTTTGAATGTAACTTCACTGGCATTGTTTGTTCATCTATTTGTTGTATTGTTTGCTATAATTTTGCTATGCGCATGGAGAACTAGCTGCTGCCCGCGGCTTCGGGTAGTAGTGGCCTTTAGGGACAGTTTCCGGTACTAGGCAACCAAGTGTTGGAATAACATACCGCCACCACTTTGTCTGCTTAAATCTATATGTTCTGTCAATAAGAATTACAAAAAGTATTTATTGAATCAGCAGAAAACGGGGTTGTCTGGTACCCACACTTATGAAGCGCCATTTGATTGTTGATGGCCCTGCGTATGTAACGCGTTATTTGGACAAAGAATGACATAAATATTGCGTATGTATATTGTATTGTTATTTATTTGTATATGTAGATGAGCATAATAACCGTTTCGTTTATGTACATATTTGTTCATTTATTTCTTTTATTTAATATTGCGTTTCGTTAGGTTGGTAGGTTGGTTGGTAATACGCAAAATAATTTTAAACTTTTTTAATGTCTTTTCTATTTTTACTTTTTAATATGAGTTACTTCCTTTTTACCTTATATTGTTTAGGTTTCTTTTTTCTTATTGATATGTATGTGTGCTTATTCAGTTCTGTAAATATACAACGTTGGTCAAGGTTCAGTAAATAAACAAATGTCTATGTCTATGTCTACACCTACATAAAAAGTAGTTGATGTCCGTCCCCAAGATACAATCTCTGTCCCAAATAGAATCTAGATCCGTCCATGCACTGAGCCGTAAAAAGGTAACAAGCAATCAGAAAAACAGACAGTCATACACTTAAGAATTAATAATATTAGTATGGACTCGCGGCCGTCTTCGCACGGGTTCAATTTAGAGTTTTTTTTCGTTCAAGTCCCGTCAATAACTGTTGTAACTTCTAAACGAAAGGTCCCATTCGAATCAATTATATATGAATTTACATGTTCATTATCAATCCTGATTATGTAACTATTTAGTTGGCTATGGTATAATATCATACGAATATCATCCATCTTTTGATTCTACTCGTGTTTTGATTGGACTCATTTTACCAAAAACGGTTAATCTAACTTAACTATAATAGCTAACTATACCGACAATGATATATAGCCTCACTAGCTGGTGCCCGCGACTTCGTCTGCGCAGGATTAGTACTTCGTGTAATTATAACGGTTTTTGCAACGCACGCTAGAATAGCTTGCAGATGGCAGATTTATTACCACTTACTTGACACTTATCGTTATATTTTAGACAATACACACAATATCTTTATAAATTATAGCCTATGTGTTATTCTGATGTATAAGTTATGTTATTGTAAAGTTTCATTAAATTATATTTAGTAGTTTTTGCGTGAAAGAGTAACAAACATACATACAAACTTTCGCGTTTATAATATTAGTAAGGATGGACTTTTTTGTGGGTATTGATAAGCAATATAAAAATGAAGTACATTATTTTATGTATCGTCAATAGTTTTCGCAGCGCACGCCAAATAATGATTTCTATAGGCAATTTTTTGATACTTTGGGTTACATTATTGCTATTTTCGTGGAGCTCTCTAATTGTTTTGAAAATTTACTACAGTCTATTTTACTTGCTGATAATGATTTCTATAGTAAAATGTAAAGCTTTCTATAGTTGAAATAATTTTTAAAATCGGTTCAGTAAGTAGTTTTTGAGTTTATCCATTACAAAAAATATACAAAAGTACAACTAATATTTTCTCTTTATATTTCATGAGTGATTGCAAAATACAACTTTGTCTGCCTTTTCGGGATCAGTCTATTGTGTTATTCATTGTACGATAATGATCAATGCATACTAAAATCATCATAAATAAACTATAGTGTAGAGAATGACGTATTTTGTTCTTCCAAGACTTCTTATCGGGAGATCAGAACAAATATTTCAAGGTACTAATAGATTTACTATTACTTTGTATGAGACAGTGACCAACCATACTAATTCTAGTAAGCTACCCAAAAGTTCACGCCATTACCTATTTTTTTTATTAAAAAACATTCTTACATTCGTCAATTCCTACCTGAACATCCATCCCCGAGCTAAGCAAGACCTGTACTAGGAACCAGATGCCTGATCTTCTTTTTATAGGATCACTAGCTCTTTCAAACCAGTGTGGTGAAAGGATTAAAGTGCGTCCCTCAGAGGCTCCTCGCACTTGGCACACGCCTTCGAACTTTTAAAGTTCTTTTGGTTACTTTCACCGTTTGAGAGTACTAGCATAGCGCACACACGTCCCAGACACGGTGCACGACCGGATTTGAACACACGACCATGGGGTCGGAAGACGGGGTAACTACCACTAAACCACTAGTGTTCTTAATGATGCCTGATAAATAGATAGATAGATAGATGGATCAAGGCATTTATATGTAGCTACAAACACACACAATACATAAAATAACAAATGAAAAAGAAGGATTTAATTTGGTATATACAAACGAAAACAATACATAAAAAAATCTTATAATAAAACATCTACATAGGTGTCCCATTAATCCATGCGTGTGTTGCAGCCAGACCAAAAGGTCATAACTGACTAATATTTACATTAAATACTCGTTAAAACATACATATGATTTTTAAACATCCAGACACAGTATAGGCTATGTTCATAAGACAAATGTTTGTTATATTAGTGCCAAAAACTGTGGGGCCAGCCAGAGAATCTGAAATACATCGTACACGACACATTTCACTTCCCCATATTCTGTACTGTGTCGGTACATTCTGGAAAGCAATTTCTGAAAACTCAATCACAATAGTGAACATATTGAGTCTCATGAAAGTCAATAGCGAATTCCTATTCCATTGTACATACGGTCCCCAACTAGCTCTTTCCCTTTGACAAAGGCGAAAGAAAGATGTTTTAGAAGAAATTCAATAAAAACACATTCGCGCACGATCGCGCCGTTTTATTTGCACGGATTGTTATTTTAGTATTTTGTGCTCTGGAAACGTGTTACGGAAATAAATGGGTGTATTTAAATATTTATTTCTGTAAGACTACTATCAAAGCTAACTATGAATAATAATGTTTACTAATATTATAAATGCGAAAGTTTGTATGTATGTTTGTTACTCTTTCACGCAAAAACTACCGAATGGATTTTAATGAATCATTACAATAATATAGCTTATATATCAGAATTACACATAGGCTATAACTTATAAAGATATTGTGTGAATTGTCCAAAATATACCGATAAGTGTCAAGTAAGTAGGAAAAAAATCTACCATCTGCAAGCTATTCTGGCATGCGCTGCAAAAACCGTTAGAATTACACGAAGTACTAATCCTGCGCAGACGCAGTCGTGGGCACCAGCTAGTCAAAAATATTTGTCTAGGGTTTTGGTTTTTTATATGTACATACATATTATACATAGAAACACCCAGACCCGAGACAAATACTTGCAGATCATACAAACATTTTCTCGCGGCGGGATCGGCAACCTTCTGCGTCGCATCCGGATCTTAGCTCACTGCGCCTCAGAGGTCGTCAGTATATCAGTCATGCGGTTTCCATAACACAAGCTCTGCCTACAAGTTCAGACAAGTCCAGTAATATTTTGGTCAATTCACATAACACCGTCAAGCCGATAATTAGAGATACTTATTTAGAAATCGTTTATGAAGTATTTAATAATAATAATATAAAATAATAATGCCGGACATTTCACACAGCATCATCTGGCCTCAAAGTAAGCAGAGCTTGTGTTATGGGTACCACATGACTGATATACTTATATACTTTTTTACATATACATACATATTTTACATAGAAACACCCAGACCCGAGACAAATACTTGCAGATCATACAAACATTTGTCCCTTTATTGTATGTATTTAAATATCTTTTAAAGTTAAATTTAGTTAAGATTAGTCAGTAAGTAAAACGGTTGTCTGGTAGAAATCGTAACCACGATAAGACCGCCGATTGCAGGACACTATTAATTTATGTATATGCACTAAGGCTTTAATTTCTTATTTCCATTTGTAGTGTTCTCAATAAAGTTTTTTATTATTATTATCATTTATTATAATCTATATTGTATTATATCAGTTCTCTGCTCACCATAATACAAGATATGCTAAATGGTGTTGTGTGCATTGTTCACCAATATTTATTTATTAAATTGATTAACATACAAAAAAGATTATGTATTGCTACGAAAATATTATACAGAATCACATAAGTACATAACAGAGTTATACAATTGTTGGAACAATTTAGCAATTGGAGTAGACTCAGCATTATATGTGCGTAACACGGTTTACGCAGGGTTGGTTTTCAGTCTAATCCGTAGCTCAAACTTAGGTGACAGTCGAACAATTAAAACTATACCTAACAGTAAATAATTACGTTTTAAAAACTAAAAAGAAACCGACTTCATTGAATGAAATTTGAGCCTATAAAACATTTTTAGTGGAAAGTAGATGTATTTTGCATATATATAATATGGGTAGGCCAAATAAACGCACTGCTCCAATGAGACAGCGAGGTATCGAAGTACATGAAAATACCATCAATGTATAAAATTTTTAGATTTGCGTTGATTTTTCAGCTCGACCGATTTTCATAAAATTTTAATGGAACTACCTGTGAAGTCTACCCTTTCGAACAAAAAAGAATTTTCCAAATCGGTTCAGCCGTTATCGAGTAATCGGTGAACATACATAAAAAAAAAGATTCCGACGAATTGAGAACCTCCTCCTTTTTGATAAAGTCGGTTAAAAAGGCGCAAATTAATTTGTTGATCTCGATAGGGCCTTGGAAAAACCATCGTGTGACTCCCGAGCTGGCTCCTATCTCGCCCAGGGTATTAATATTGCCATTCAACGCGTCAATTCCGCCATTGTCTTTTGGCAGTGATCTGGATCACGGTCGGATAACGGTCCTCAGAGAGCTCAATTGATTCACATAGATTTTATATTATTGTGAATTATTCTGTACCTTACGGAATTCAATATATTTGAATAGGTGGAGATGGATTAATTAAGCAAATTGGAATCTTTCTACGGACACCTTACTTAGTTTAAAAGTATGTACTTACAAACAAGTAGATCCGCAAAATAAGTCGTCACTCAGTGTATGTTATAGTAGTGTTGAAAAAGCCCCCATAACGCTAGTTATCTAAGCCATAGTACTTAAATAAAAAAAACGTGCGTCTCGGGACGCTTGACAGAAGTGATAACTCAAACTAATCTAATAAGAGGGGTTAGAGTGAGAGAGGAGGAGCCTGCCTACCGCTGCCGTATGCGTGAGAGAAAGGGAAGCCAAGCAGACTGGCGTCGTAACGCGTTACGCAACGAAGCGGTTTACTCTCCCATAAGAAGTTATCACTTCAATATATAAAAAGAAAAGATTTGTTTTTTTGGTATGTTAAACTCAAAATCTACTAAACCTATCCAAAACTTTCTTTCACTTATAGAAAGATATATTAACAGCGAGTAAAATAGGCTGTATATTTTAAAAAAAAATCCATAGATTGCTACGAAAAAAAATTGCAATACCTACTAGGTACCCGAGGTATCAAAAATTTGCCTGTATTAATTATTTGGCGTGCGCTGCAAACACTATTGATGATACATCAAATATGCACTACATGTTTATAGTTCTTATTATTAATAACAAAAAGTCCGTGACTATAACTATGTATATGTCTAAAAGTTATAGTCACGATAACAGATTTTTGTTCAAAATTAATCAAAAAACTAGTAGAATCGAAAGATGATGTGACCTGTACGAAGACGGCGCACGTCGCTAGTTATTAATAATTTGACGAAACATAATAAGAACAGATGGCACACAAAAACAACCATTCATCATCTCTCTGACTATGAATGACACAAAATGGTCGGTATAGATTTTTGAGTGCAGTCCAATACAATAATTAATTAGGTAACTATTTGAGTACTTCAGCCAACAGCTACAATATATGACTGCCTACTCTAGTGCCTATTATTATCGATATGTCTAAGGAACTTATCCACTGAAGCAACGCGGGGATGCGACACCCTGTAATAAATGCTTAGAATAGATTTGGTGTATCGGTGCATGTTTATGTATCCCGTAATAAAAGTATCTTGTACTTAGGTTTATCGGGACTTTTTAAAGTCGAGTGTTTCTTACATAGTACATACAGGCTATATAATAGAGGTTTTTTTTTAGATATTAAAAAAATATCTAGTCCCTATTATTTAACGGGAGTGGCGGGAATGCTCAAGATGTTGGCGGGAATCCAGCGGGATATATTTATATAAGGCAGATTACAAAGTAAACTATACGATGTGTAAATTGTGTAAACTCTATGTCGGTTGTATGTTACGCGTATTGTACTCTTTGTGCTTGTTCGTGTTTGAATGTAACTTCACTGGCATTGTTTGTTCATCTATTTGTTGTATTGTTTGCTATAATTTTGCTATGCGCATGGAGAACTAGCTGCTGCCCGCGGCTTCGGGTAGTAGTGGCCTTTAGGGACAGTTTCCGGTACTAGGCAACCAAGTGTTGGAATAACATACCGCCACCACTTTGTCTGCTTAAATCTATATGTTCTGTCAATAAGAATTACAAAAAGTATTTATTGAATCAGCAGAAAACGGGGTTGTCTGGTACCCACACTTATGAAGCGCCATTTGATTGTTGATGGCCCTGCGTATGTAACGCGTTATTTGGACAAAGAATGACATAAATATTGCGTATGTATATTGTATTGTTATTTATTTGTATATGTAGATGAGCATAATAACCGTTTCGTTTATGTACATATTTGTTCATTTATTTCTTTTATTTAATATTGCGTTTCGTTAGGTTGGTAGGTTGGTTGGTAATACGCAAAATAATTTTAAACTTTTTTAATGTCTTTTCTATTTTTACTTTTTAATATGAGTTACTTCCTTTTTACCTTATATTGTTTAGGTTTCTTTTTTCTTATTGATATGTATGTGTGCTTATTCAGTTCTGTAAATATACAACGTTGGTCAAGGTTCAGTAAATAAACAAATGTCTATGTCTATGTCTACACCTACATAAAAAGTAGTTGATGTCCGTCCCCAAGATACAATCTCTGTCCCAAATAGAATCTAGATCCGTCCATGCACTGAGCCGTAAAAAGGTAACAAGCAATCAGAAAAACAGACAGTCATACACTTAAGAATTAATAATATTAGTATGGACTCGCGGCCGTCTTCGCACGGGTTCAATTTAGAGTTTTTTTTCGTTCAAGTCCCGTCAATAACTGTTGTAACTTCTAAACGAAAGGTCCCATTCGAATCAATTATATATGAATTTACATGTTCATTATCAATCCTGATTATGTAACTATTTAGTTGGCTATGGTATAATATCATACGAATATCATCCATCTTTTGATTCTACTCGTGTTTTGATTGGACTCATTTTACCAAAAACGGTTAATCTAACTTAACTATAATAGCTAACTATACCGACAATGATATATAGCCTCACTAGCTGGTGCCCGCGACTTCGTCTGCGCAGGATTAGTACTTCGTGTAATTATAACGGTTTTTGCAACGCACGCTAGAATAGCTTGCAGATGGCAGATTTATTACCACTTACTTGACACTTATCGTTATATTTTAGACAATACACACAATATCTTTATAAATTATAGCCTATGTGTTATTCTGATGTATAAGTTAGGTTATTGTAAAGTTTCATTAAATTATATTTAGTAGTTTTTGCGTGAAAGAGTAACAAACATACATACAAACTTTCGCGTTTATAATATTAGTAAGGATGGACTTTTTTGTGGGTATTGATAAGCAATATAAAAATGAAGTACATTATTTTATGTATCATCAATAGTTTTCGCAGCGCACGCCAAATAATGATTTTTATAGGCAATTTTTTGATACTTTGGGTTACATTATTGCTATTTTCGTAGAGATCTCTAATTGTTTTGAAAATTTACTACAGTCTATTTTACTTGCTGTTAATGATTTCTATAGTAAAATGTAAAGCTTTCTATAGTTGAAATAATTTTTAAAATCGGTTCAGTAAGTAGTTTTTGAGTTTATCCATTACAAAAAATATACAAAAGTACAACTAATATTTTCTCTTTATAATATTTCATGAGTGATTGCAAAATACAACTTTGTCTGCCTTTTCGGGATCAGTCTATTGTGTTATTCATTGTACGATAATGATCAATGCATACTAAAATCATCATAAATAAACTATAGTGTAGAGAATGACGTATGTTGTTCTTCCAAGACTTCTTATCGGGAGATCAGAACAAATATTTCAAGGTACTCATAGATTTACTATTACTTTGTATGAGACAGTGACCAACCATAAATAAATTAAAAGCATACATTAAAGGTAGTCTTTTGAAGAAAGCTTATTATAATATAGATGACTATATTATTGATAAGAATGCATGGCCTCATGTCGCTCTGCCGTCAGACAGTTAACCGACACACTTGCAATGTATAAACTCTCTTGTATTTGTATTTCGTAGTTAAGGTAGTTATAAGATGGATCATATAAAAAAGCGCTAGGACCAAGACGAGTTTCTTGCCAATTCTTCTCGAGCTTGGGTTAGGATGAATTGGCACCTAAATTCACCTAGTATGTAAGACGTTTCAAAGTGATCCTTGTGATTGTATTGAATAAATCATCTTTTGACTTGACTTTGACTTGACATACTAATTCTAGTAAGCTACCTAAAAGTTCACGCCATTACCTATTTTTTTTATTAAAAAACATTCTTACATTCGTCAATTCCTACCTGAACATCCATCCCCGAGCTAAGCAAGACCTGTACTAGGAACCAGATGCCTGATCTTCTTTTTATAGGATCACTAGCTCTTTCAAACCAGTGTGGTGAAAGGATTAAAGTGCGTCCCTCAGAGGCTCCTCGCACTTGGCACACGCCTTCGAACTTTTAAAGTTCTTTTGGTTACTTTCACCGTTTGAGAGTACTAGCATAGCGCACACACGTCCCAGACACGGTGCACGACCGGATTTGAACACACGACCATAGGGTCGGAAGACGGGGTAACTACCACTAAACCACTAGTGTTCTTAATGATGCCTGATAAATAGATAGATAGATAGATAGATGGATCAAGACATTTATTTGTAGCTACAAACACACACAATACATAAAAAAATCTTAAAATAATACATCTACATAGGTGTCCCATTAATCCATGCGTGTGTTGCAGCCAGACCAAAAGGTCATACCAGACTAATACTTACATTAAATACTCGTTAAAACATACATATGATTTTTAAACATCCAGACACAGTATAGGCTATGTTCATCAGACAAATGTTTGTTATATTAGTGCCAAAAACTGTGGGGCCAGCCAGAGAATCTGAAATACATCGTACACGACACATTTCACTTCCCCATATTCTGTACTGTGTCGGTACATTCTGGAAAGCAATTTCTGAAAACTCAATCACAATAGTGAACATATTGAGTCTCATGAAAGTCAATAGCGAATTCCTATTCCATTGTACATACGGTCCCCAACTAGCTCTTTCCCTTTGACAAAGGCGAAAGAAAGATGTTTTAGAAGAAATTCAATAAAAACACATTCGCGCACGATCGCGCCGTTTTATTTGCACGGATTGTTATTTTAGTATTTTGTGCTCTGGAAACGTGTTACGGAAATAAATGGGTGTATTTAAATATTTATTTCTGTTAGATTACTATCAAAGCTAACTATGAATAATAATCCTTACTAATATTATAAATGCGAAAGTTTGTATGTATGTTTGTTACTCGTTCACGCAAAAACTACTGAATGGATTTTAATGAATATTTACAATAATATAGCTTATACATCAGAATAACACATAGGCTATAACTTATAAAGATATTGTGTGAATTGTCCAAAATATAACGATAAGTGTCAAGTAAGTAGGAAAAAAATCTGCCATCTGCAAGCTATTCTGGCATGCGCTGCAAAAACCGTTAGAATTACACGAAGTACTAATCCTGCGCAGACGCAGTCGTGGGCACCAGCTGGTCAAAAATATTTATACATAGAAACACCCAGACCCGAGACAAATACTTGCAGATCATACAAACATTTTGCCGCGGCGGGATCGGCAACCTTCTGGGTCGCATCCGGATCTTAGCTCACTGCGCCTCAGAGGTCGTCAGTATATCAGTCATGCGGTTTCCATAACACAAGCTCTGCCTACAAGTTCAGACAAGTTCAGTAATATTTTGGTTAATTCACATAACACCGTCAAGCCGATAATTAGAGATATTTATTTAGAAATCGTTTATGAGGTATTTAATAATAATAATATATAATAATAATGCCGGACATTTCACACAGCATCATCTGGCCTCAAAGTAAGCAGAGCTTGTGTTATGGGTACCACATGACTGATATACTTATATACTTTTTTACATATACATACATACATATTTTACATAGAAACACCCAGACCCGAGACAAATACTTGCAGATCATACAAACATTTGTCCCTTTATTGTATGTATTTAAATATCTTTTTAAGTTAAGTTAAATTTAGTTAAGATTAGTCAGTAAGTAAAACGGTTGTCTGGTAGAAATCGTAACCACGATAAGACCGCCGATTGCAGGACACTATTAACTTATGTATATGCACTAAGGCTTAAATTTCTTATTTCCTTTTGTAGTGTTCTCAATAAAGTTTTTTATTATTATTATCATTTATTATAATCTATATTGTATTATATCAATCCTCTGGTCACCATAATACAAGATATGCTAAATGGTGTTGTGTGCATTGTTCACCAATATTTATTTATTAATTTGATTAACATACAAAAAAGATTATGTATTGCTAAGAAAATATTATACAGAATCACATAAGTACATAACAGAGTTATACAATTGTGGGAACAATTTAGCAATTGGAGTAGACTCAGCATTATATGTGCGTAACACGGTTTACGCAGGGTTGGTTTTCAGTCTAACCCGTCGCTCAAACTAAGGTGACAGTCGAACAATTAAAACTACACCTAACAGTAAATAATTACGTTTTAAAAACTAAAAAGAAACCGACTTCATTGAATGAAATTTGAGCCTATAATACATTTTTAGTGGAAAGTAGATGTATTTTGCATATATATAATATGGGTAGGCCAAATAAACGCACTGCTCCAATGAGACAGCGAGGTATCGAAGTACATGAAAATACCATCAATGTATAACATTTTTAGATTTTCGTTGATTTTTCAGCTTTTCAGACCGATTTTCATAAAATTTTAATGGAACTACCTGTGAAGTATACCCTTTCGAACAAAAAAGAATTTTCCAAATCGGTTCAGCCGTTTTCGAGTAATCGGTGAACATACATAAAAAAAAAAGATTCCGACGAATTAAGAACCTCCTCCTTTTTGATAAAGTCGGTTAAAAAGGCGCAAATTAATTTGTTGATCTCGATAGGGCCTTGGAAAAACCATCGTGTGACTCCCGAGCTGGCTCCTATCTCGCCCAGGGTATTAATATTGCCATTCAACGCGTCAATTCCGCCATTGTCTTTTGGCAGTGATCTGGATCACGATCGGATAACGGTCCTCAGAGAGCTCAATTGATTCACATAGATTTTATATTATTGTGAATTATTCTGTACCTTGGAATTCAATATATTTGAATAGGTGGAGATGGATTAATTAAGCAAATTGGAATCTTTCTACGGACACCTTACTTAGTTTAAAAGTATGTACTTACAAACAAGTAGATCCGCAAAATAAGTCGTCACTCAGTGTATGTTATAGTAGTGTTGAAAAAGCCCCCATAACGCTAGTTATCTAAGCCATAATACTTAAATAAAAAAATGTGCGTCTCGGGACGCTTGACAGAAGTGATAACTCAAACTAATCTAATTAGAGGGATTAGAGTGAGAGAGGAGGAGCCTGCCTACCGCTGCCGTATGTGTGAGAGAAAGGGAAGCCAGACAGACTGGCGTAACGCGTTACGCAACGAAGCGGTTTACTCTCCCATAAGAAGTTATCACTTCAATATATAAAAAGAAAAGATTTGTTTTTTTGGTATGTTAAACTCAAAATCTACTAAACCTATCCAAAACATTCTTTCACTTATAGAAAGATATATTAACAGCGAGTAAAATAGGCTGTATATTTTAAAAAAAAATCCATAGATTGCTACGAAAAAAAATTGCAATACCTACTAGGTACCCGAGGTATCAAAAATTTGCCTGTATTAATTATTTGGCGTGCGCTGCAAACACTATTGATGATACATCAAATATGCACTACATGTTTATAGTTCTTATTATTAATAACAAAAAGTCCGTGACTATAACTATGTATATGTCTAAAAGTTATAGTCACGATTACAGATTTTTGTTCAAAATTAATCAAAAAACTAGTAGAATCGAAAGATGATGTGACCTGTACGAAGACGGCGCACGTCGCTAGTTATTAATAATTTGACGAAACATAATAAGAACAGATGGCACACAAAAACAACCATTCATCATCTCTCTGACTATGAATGACACAAAATGGTCGGTATAGATTTTTGAGTGCAGTCCAATACAATAATTAATTAGGTAACTATTTGAGTACTTCAGCCAACAGCTACAATATATGACTGCCTACTCTAGTGCCTATTATTATCGATATGTCTAAGGAACTTATCCACTGAAGCAACGCGGGGATGCGACACCCTGTAATAAATGCTTAGAATAGATTTGGTGTATCGGTGCATGTTTATGTATCCCGTAATAAAAGTATCTTGTACTTAGGTTTATCGGGACTTTTTAAAGTCGAGTGTTTCTTACATAGTACATACAGGCTATATAATAGAGGTTTTTTTGCCGTCTAGAAACTAAACTAACCAAATAACATTCCTGTTGCTTTTATTGTGCAACAGCATTATACATCTAGTTGATTATTATACATGTATGTATTTTATTAATGCGGATTCATAAATCCTAATTTTAATTTTATTTCTAGTTCTTTATATAACTTACTTGTATGTATTTATAACGATGAAGATAGGTTAACAAAAAATTGTAGTAAATAAAACTACATTTAAAAAAAATATAACATTTCTTTATGTTATTATATTCTTATTATATTTGTATTTTCACATTATTAAACCAATGAAAGGCATCCATTACCAAAACAATGGTTTACTACCTGATAAATATATACTCATGAATTTAATTAAATCTTTTTACATTTTTCATTATTGATGATACAAAAATAATTATTGAGAAATTATAAATGAAAATTATAAAATTATAATAGAAATTATAATATAGGTATTATTACAGAAATGTACAAAATAATATACAATAATATAAAATACACGTGAAACAGTTGAGCTATCTAAGGACCGTTTAAAACGATCTATAGATAGCTCAACTGATCCAGATCACTGCCAATATAGGTTATTAATACGTGACACAAAGTGATTGTAATTGTAACTGACTCTTATCAATTATGAATTATTTTTCGTCTTCTTCCTATAATGGTATATTGATGACAATGTCATATGGTTTTGTTGTGTTATCCGTAGACAGAGCAATCTGTCTACGGTGTTATCATACACAAAGTCGTGAACGATCGTCGCTTCTATATTTAAAATGTTATAGCCGGATGGCCGCCTAGAATTTTATTTTTTGTTTTATTGCTATAAGTCTGCCTGTCTTTTTGCATCTCAACGCTGCACCAGAGGTTACATATTAGTCTGATCGATATCGGTAGTCGATCGGGCTTGTAACTAGAATGCGGAGCCGCTATATTTGTAGCGCGGCGCTTTAGCGGACGATGTGTCTAACAGTTTGTGAAACACATTATTTACGCGACATGATGTATATGTTTGCACTGTGGCGGAATTAATTCGATATTATTTCAGTCTAAAATAATTTGTGGTCGGATCGTTTGCGCGCGATGACCTGAGTGGAACGTCGAAATAACCACAGAAAATGACTATTTAATTTTAGAGTTAGACGACGAAACAAAAATATTTCAACAGGAGATAAAAGCGTTGAAATGTGTTATATTTGCATTAGAATTTATAAGTATATGATTTATATAGAATTTTTATTAGGTTGTTTTTGAAGTACTTCTATTTAGACTTCGGCCAAGTTTATTAATACTATTACTTCGTTCCTATAAGTCAATTTGAAATTCATATCCAAACCTGTTTTATTTTATCACAAGGGACCCCTTTAAATCATCTGATACGCTAGGTGAATTTAGGTTTATTTAATTCCAGTTCCTCTTAACCCAAGTCAGAAAGAATGGACAAGTAACTCCTCTTGTCAGAGTCGGCCGGGACTGGCCGGGAAAGCCGGGACCGATAGCTTCACATGCCCTCCGGAGCACAGAACACTTTTGTTGCCAGCCGTAGACGGTTGCCAGCTCACAAAATTTTTACGCATAATTTCAATACATTATAATATCTTTGGCTGCAAATAAATTCAAATGGTTACACTTTTATAATATATGTATTTAATGATTTTTAGATTCTGTGTTGTTTACGCGAAGTGAGATTACCTTGATAAATGGTTCAACTTGAAGACCAGCGCTACTCCCTTACCGTGTTTGGAAGTAGCATTATGCTGAGATTGAACCTTTTTGGTCACACCAATCCGCTGTTTAGTTCACGGAAAGAGCTAAATTTTTGTTCGAGCTGTAGATACTTTTCTATTTTCATGTATATATGCGCTGTAATTTGTTATGTTTCTTTTTGGGCCAATACTTGGTCTTCTTTAGTCCTTTTTCCGCGCTTGTCTGCTCTTTTGTATTGTTTGTTTTGTGTGTGTGCTAAATAAATGTACTTCATTATTTTTTTCTTTTGTTTCAGAAGATCTCAGATGTAAATGCCACTACAGCCACCCATCCAGATCAATACCACGCACACCGTTGCTTAACTTCGTTGATTAGCTCTCATCAAATATTTTCGAGTTCATAAATTGTTTCTCAAACTTTATGGCTAAAATTTAGACATTAAACTAAGCGTGGGCTTACGTTTTTGTTGTCAAGTTTCAGTGCATTTTGAAATCGTGAGCTTAGCCTTTTGAGTAAATCTAGACTTCTAAAAATGGTGTTAAGCGGCGGTGGCGGCAAAATGGCAGCATAAGATGTATTTTTTAAAAATCAACTATTTTGAACAAACTATTTTATGGGTATCATTTCGCGTGCTGGCACTTTTGGACCAGTTGCGAGTCTACGGCGGTCTTACTACTTGTCAAAGTGTACCTTTAAATAGCAAAAGGGTTAAAATTTAGTTATATATGAAAAACAATTATGTTACATTATTCTCACAAGCTCTTGTGACAGTTATGCTCACGGCAGAAAATTTTTACCTACTGTTAAAACGGAAGGCATTATGCTGAGTCATGGCCAGTTTGCTGCTGGGGCATACATACCTAAGCATAATTCTATTGTAATCACCATGTGTTGATTCTTTTCCTGTAGTTTGTGGGTTGTATGCTTAACAGCAAATGCATGTCCGTGTATGTCTATTTTTCCAGGATTCCCGCCCACGTTTGTTCTGTGTCCCAAACATAAGAGTATATAAAAAATATTTATGTATTCTATCAGTCATCTTGTTCTCATAATATAAGCTATGCTTAGTTTGGGGCTAGAATGGAGCTGTGTAGATTGTCCACCAACATTTATTTTATTGATTTATTTCACAACATATAACCCCAAATACTTAAAAAGGTTTATGTAACCCTTTTGTGAATGAAATGTTCGACGGGATAGCTGATCAGTGTTTAAACACGCTGGGACCGGGTGGTAAATTTACGCACGCCTCCGTACCTAGACAAGCTTGCTTGATTAAGAAATTAGGCAATTACCCCAGGGATTGTTTGAGAACATCACACGATTGAAAAGCAGAAATTCCTATTCGTTGAAACAAGTATTTAAATGAAAAGACTTATACTTCGTATGTGTTAGTGACGAGCTCTGGTGAAGTTAATAGGCTGCGTGTAGGACTCCGTCATGGCCTAACATAATGACTGAATGGAAAGCACTAATTAAAGTTTGTGAACTGTAATTTGAGACAAGAATATCTATTCCGATGATGCTGGAAAAAAATAGCAATTCAGCCTATTTTACTACAAATGCGTGAGTTTGTGTTGATACTTAGATGAGACTTGTTTGTGGCTGTATTACACATAAACGGCTGAGCGGATTCAGATGAAACTATAGATGTTGTCTGTGCCCTGAAATCGCAAATACAAAGATTTTTGAAGGTATCACGCGTGCAAAGCTGCATGCAGAAGCTCGTCCTAAATATGCCAAATTTCGATAAAAAAAATGTGCGAATATTGCATTTCAGACAAACTAAAAACCACGTTATCCTTCAACTTTGAAGTATGAGGAAAATAACGGAAACTTTATCTAATCTATCTATCTTCAAATTTAGGTAGCGTTGCAGTATTCAGTAGTATATGAAAATAATGTTCCTTTAAGCCTTGCGACATTTCCTTCCTTATTTGGGTTTGTACTGAATAGTGTTTAAGCACATCTTGCACGTAAACTGCGTTTAAGCAAGCGTAGGGTAGGCAGTTTTCCGGGCTTTAGCGCGACGATTTGTGCAATATGGCTGGTAGGGCGTGGATGAGAAGAGCCGAAGACCGGGCTCAATGACGCGCCTTGTGAGAGCCCTACAGCCAGCAGGGGACTTCAATACGTCGATAATAAAGCAAATTATAGTAGTTATAGTTAATAGTTCTGCAGAACACATGGTAAAGCACTTACATACATATTTTGCAACTGCCCGTGCAATAGTCCCTTCTCAAACCGATTCATAGGTGTGTTTCGCTACTTACAAGTGCTAATACATATGTGGGGGTTTACCTGAAATAATAAAAAAAAGATTATTAATTGAGGGTCTTTCGCCATACAAATGTTAATGGATAATGAATAATTTTCCAAATTCGTAAATATCACCGGAGAGCCACAGGAAAGCAAAATACGAAATTTAGTTTTCTTGGCTGACATATGTTTTCCAGCCTCCTTAATATTTTTTATTATTTAAATCAAAATACATTTAAAAACCAAACTACATATCCAATATTAATATTTTTTTATGGGACTAATGGGAAAGTAGATCCTTTCACATAAAATCTTTTTTCAAATCGGTTCACTAACAACGGAGTAAAGAGGTAACAAACATAATAACAATATATATATATATATAAATATATATATATATATAAATAGTCGAATTGAGAACCTCCTCTAATTATACACTTTATATTAGCTTCACTTGTATGTATGTTTGTAACCGACTCCTTAGGACGCGATTTTGACCCACTTTAAACGGCCAGATTTCATTCAAATTTTGCACACCTGTCAAAGACCGATGACAATGCAATAATTCGAATAAAAAAAAATATAATAAAACTAATGAGTAGAAAATAAATAATAGTTTAAAAAAACTAAAAAACACGCTTTATATAGAAAAACAAACTAAAAATAGAAAATAAATTTGAATAAATGTAATTAAGAAAAAAATGTTTTATTTAAAAAAAAGCGTGGGGTGCTTGGGTGGGATGCGTGGGTTTTAAGATATTATCGAAATGATAATCCTTCTTCTCATATCTGTCAATGAAATATTTATAACTATTGACACCATGCACCCCGAGCTTTTTTTTAAATAAAACATTTTTTTCTCACTTACATTTATTTAAATTTATTTTCTATTTTTTAGTTTGGTTTTCTATATAAAGCGCGTTTTTTAGTTTTTTTAAACTATTATTTATTTTAAAAAGACACATCCCGTGTTGGATGGAAAGGTCTGGACAAAAGTACTCTCTACCGATGCATGTATGAGGAATGTGTTGGCAAGGAATGAAGCATACGTATCGTAGAAAGTGGAAGTCCGTAGTCTTTTCTTACAAGCATGATCTTATGTATGTACGAATGAGTGTGTACAAAGAAGTAATTTGGAGAAATTACCGTTAGATGAAATATCCTTTTTTAGACAAAAATCGTAGTTTCGTAAATCGTAAATCGTAATCGTAAACGATTGTCGACTTTCAGGAGACGACGTTTTAAATGAATCCTTGTGGTTTAATTGAATCGAGCTTTATTTACTTTATTGAAGCACTATCTTAAAGCTCTTAGATCTTACTACCACTGTCTAAACCCGAGCTAATACTCTCGTTAATTAGAGCTTTTACAGTGGACGAACTAAATTAGGTACTAACGAAGTCAAAGTAGCTGGAGCTTGCTTCAATTTTCTGAGAACTTTGTATATACTCACTCCTCGAAATGTAACCCTTCAACAGACTTCCTAAATTGATAAATAATTAATTATAAAGTAGTTTTAGGCTTATAATGTACCTAAACTAAAGAGAACATGAAATTTTCACTGGCCTCTCAGCTGGGCTCTGCTTTCTATGATGTAGGTTGTGGGTTTAATTCCCTCCCAGGACAAACATTTGTGTGATGCACAAATATGTTTGTTTTGTATCTGTGTATTATAAAGTATCATAATCATCCACGTAATTGCCCTACTTACCCTTCCTCCTGCACAAGAGCTGACCTCATCACCGCCTTGAACACCGCTATAGCGGCAGCAATTTGGTCGAGTCAAATTTTAATTATTTTGAGAGATATTTGACATGAAAGAAGAATAATAATAAAGCCAAGTAAGTTACGCAGAATATATTTTGGTGTATATGTGTGCGCGCTATACACAGATGCACCCTCTCGCCCGTCGCCCTCCTTGACCCGATGGATCGGAGAACCGCTACGACCAGAGAAGTGCCAGGTGCAGTGTCTGAAAGACGGTAACAAAACTTCTATTGTCGTTCTTCAGGCTTTCCACTATGTTTAGCTGTTTCGGCACCGATGGTGAGTTGCACTAATTGCCGAAGAAGTTTGCACTATGTACTATAAAGTATTATAAGCATGTATTCAAAATATATAAGTAATTTATCAGTTATCTGATCGTCATAATACAAGCTATGCTTAGTTTGGGGTTAGATAGTGTTGCATTGTAGCTTCCATGCTTTAGAAGACACGCTAAGCTGTATATCCCGGCTTGATGGAAACCTAATTTCGTGACCCGAGTTGGCAACAGATTTACACGAAGTTGCAATAATATTCGATAGCGAAACAAAAGTTTGTGCTACGGCTGCTGTTAAGACTGATAAGCTTCTCCACGATCGCTTTTAAAGCCGGGTTTCTAGCTATTATTTGAAACTCCACAACATTTCATAACTCGGCCGTGCGAGCCGCAATCGTAGTTCCACAAAAACTAGGTAAAACTACTTGAAGCCTCAAAGTGGGCCGTTGGCATGCTCCGCTTGTGAGCCAGTTCTCCACAATGGATCTATGCAGATAAACATTTGAGGAACTCTGTGGCGCAGTGAGCGGCTGACCGACTGATGCAAAGAGTTCAGTTCCCGCTGCGGCCATTCACACCGCCCCAACTAGGCTTAGCTTGTTCTAGTTCCCATGAACGATGACTGATAGAATACTTATACACTCGTGTACACATGCTTATGATACTTTATAACACCCAAAAACAGAAAATACATCTTCATCCCACAAATATCTGTCCAGAATGAGAATCAAACCCACAACCAACAGCACAGAAGACACTACCAAGAGATTTGTAAGTCATGTTGAATTATTTAATAATAAAAAGATCCAATATAAAGAGGAGTAATGTTCTAAACATCTGTTCAAAACATGCGAATGATTTTTCGTCATCGGATGAACGACTTCTTGAAACTTTGACAGGCAATCCAACTTGAAAGCAGCTCAATGAAACCGCCTTCGACCTCATGGCGCGAAAATTTATTAAAATATTCCGTGAGTTTCTGGAACTTTCCGACTAAAGTATCGGTTTCCTAATTCTTATTAAGCAGAGGTTGGACGCTAAACGTTGTTAAAAAGGTTTTACTTACCTCACACCTCAGTTGGTAGTAACTCTGCCCTCTGCGCTGTTTGAGTAAAGAACATAGGAACATAGAACGTTGGATCTGTCTCTTGGTATTATAAAAAATTAAACGTTTCTGATTTACGGATATTGAAGTATACTACCAGCCACCTGGTTTCCGTAGTACAAGTTATTATTGGCCTTTAAGTTGCTTTTGATCCTGATTTACTTGTCCACCAATATGTATTTATATTACTATACTAATTTGAATTTGTGGTCAACTCTGGTGATGAAGATATACGCTGTTCAAAGACCTCTGTCATGGCCTACTAAGTTTTTAGGCTATAGGCTGAGTTAATTCTTTATGACAAAAAATATTCTATAAAGACACTATACAAGTACTGCGCAGTTGCTTTTATTCATATTTATAGTTTATTTCATTGCCTGTACCATTCTATTTATATTATAAATGCGAAAGTTTGTATGTATGTTTGTTACTCTTTCACACAAAAACTACTGAATGTGTTTTAATAAAACTTTACAATAATATAGCTTATACATCAAAATAACACATACGCTATAATTTATAAATATATTGTGTAAATTGTCTAAAATATAACGATAAGTGTCAAGTAAGTAGGAAAAAAATCTGCCATCTGCGAGCTAATCTGGCGTGCGCTGCAAAAACCGTTAGTATTACACGAAGTTCTAATCCTGCGCAGACGAGGTCGCGAGCACCAACTAGTGTACCATAATGTGGATCGATATTTCATTGAAATTCGTTGCCAAAGGCGGACATACGGACAAACAACAGTAATTGCATTGAGATTTCTGATAGTACGCTACGAGTATCTACCGTACCAATGTTGGCTGGTGTACTATGCATATTCAAGCTTGACGGATATTCAATGAAAAGCCGGATTGCTACCAAAACCCCTCAGCGATTGTCTTTGTGCTATCAATACCTACGTTAGTGGTACATCAAATTAAGTTGTTGTTAGAGATCGACAAAGTAAAGCAACTTTAAATAACTTAATTATCTCGCATAAAGTTGCTTTACTTTGCTTTACTAGGGTGACCACAGAATTTTCAGTTGAGGCTATCGGTCTCGGCTTTTCAAAGGCCACGTAACTTTGACTTGACTTTGACTTTAGCATCATATATTACAGTATTGTCTGGGATGGCGTCTTCACAAATTAATGTAGAAGAGTTAATAAATACTATTCAAGCACGACCTACACTGTGGATGTCGAAACAACGTCAATACAAAAACATAAAAGTTAATTTAAGAATGTAATAAAATCAAAAAACTTTGTAGGTTGCTCTCCCAATTTTGCAAAGCACAGAAACATACGAAAGCATTTTTGCTTAAGCTGAAACGGAGACACTCGATCGCGCTTCGCGCTCGCTCGGTCAATAAAAAACTAAATTTATCTCTGTCTATCTATATAATTTATCTTGTCAGACTGTTTTTTTTACGGATAAATTGCTGAACGGACTTGATGGATAAGATGTATTGTATCTTGAAAATAGGCTACTTTTTATGTAGGTATCACGAAGCAGCAGGCAGGAGCTAGTTCTTAACCCTCAGCTCATTTATTTACTATTATATATAAACATTTAATGACCCAAGAGCTGACTCCTATCTGGCCCAGCGTATTAGCATTGCTTTTCAACGTGCCAATGCCGCCAGTGTCTTGCATACGCTGCTCTCTGGATGTGATCTGGATCAGATTAGCTATCTATAGATCGTTTTTAGCTCTACTGTTTCACAAATATTTTATACCATTCTGTACATTTCTGGAAATGAATTAAATGAGCAAAATATTTACTATTCATTTACCATGGATATTGTGTTATTATTTGTCTCAAAGCTAAATGCTGTAGTCAGAAGCGGTCGGCCATTATTGGACAGGACCGCAGCTCCCGCATACCACAGTAATTGCATGGAATTCTGTCTAAATGGAATTCTGAAACAGGATGCCTGAAAGCTGAATCAAATGTCGTATTACCGGCAAATTCTAATAGATTTTGAGATCGTATTGTACTTCTAGTACTAGTTATTTTGAGCCAATGTGATGAAAGGGTTAAAGTACGCCTCAGGGACTCTTTTCGTGCACTTGGCACTTCTCTTCTAACATTTTAAATTCTACAACATACCGGTTTTGTATGCATTGTAGTCAAAGTCAAAGTCAAAAGCAAAACATCCTTTATAATAAAATCACAAGGACCAATCATCTTCTTACATGCTAGTGAATCTAGATCCCGGTTCCTCTTATTCTATTCTATATCACAAATGGTTGTTCTGAGATGGAACCGAAACCCAAACCTACAGCGACAGTCTAGCCTGATAGAGACAACTGAAATTGATCTCCCAGTTCAAGAATAATCCGGCAAGAATTTCGTCTGGTCAAGGAACACTTTTTTGTATGATCCTTGCCAATTTTGTTACGGATGCCGAGTCGGATTGTAACAGATTCCGCTTTTTTATCATCTAAATAATTTGATATTTTATAATACGCTTTCTGTTTTATTACGTTTTTAAATTTGCCAATCGACAAATCTAACACGTCAGTTGCTTGGGACCTTGTTATAGAAGCGTTCACTTTGCCCTATAAAATACTTATTAACTTTAGCGAGTTTAACTGTGAGTTTTTCTTTATTTCTAGTATGATTATTGCATTTTTGTGATATATATACTGACGAGGCACTGTCATGATATTTATTTCTAAGTGATTCTCTAGGGCCCATGTTATAAATTGCATGAACAGCCTTCTGTCAATAAGCAATGTATATTTGCGTTAACTGACTGCCAATACCTTTGTCTACGACTTGCTACGCCGTAGCAGGGGTGCGTCAACACATGCTACAAATATAGTTTTATTAAACACATGGCGTAAAGTTGTTAAAAAACACATGTAACTTCTAAATCCTCTGATGACGACCTGCTTCAACCTCGGCGTGGTATGTTTGTAATAAATAAATTAATAAATAATGCTAGACATTTAACACAGCATCATCTAGCTTCAAAATCAGAGGTTTTGTTATGCGAACCGTATGACTGATATAATACTTATATTTTTTTTTATGTAGTAATGAAAATATATAATAAATAGTTTGGCCCCAAAGAGAGCAGTGCTTGTGATATGGCGACATTACAGATAACTTACTTATATATTTCGTTTTTATAAGATAGAAAATATATGAGTAACGGAACAACTAAGAAATGTTTAGTCTTGTCTGTTTCATAAATTGTACTGGAAATAGGAAAAATTATCAGATGTATTCAACAAGTAACGCAATACTTTGAAACGCTTAATCACTAGCACTCAATAATTTGAAATCTATGGATTTGCCACTATTAGGATCTGTGGCGCAGTGGCCGAAAGCCCGCCTGAGACGCAGAAGTTTGCGAGTTCGATTCCCGTCGCGAGACAAATGTTTGTATACTCTATTAATATTTGTCTTGGTTCTGGGTGTTTATCTTATGTTTATCTGGGTGTATTTACAAAAAAAAGAATTTATGTATCAGTCAATTGCCTCCCATAACTCCAGCTCTGCTTACTTTGGGGGCTATATAATGATGTGTGCTATTTATTGTTCTATCTATAGAAATATATTTAGTTCGTAATTTATTAATATATATAATTTAAAAAGCTGCCTGTTTTCTTGTAAAATATAATAATATATTTGGATAACCCTATTCCGTCCAATTACCATTCAGAACGAAGACCACGCTGAACGTTTCTTAGCTTGATGTAATAAATACTAAGGAAATTACGCCACGAAAGATTTCTCGTGCATAACCAATGCCGATATCACAACACAATGTCGTATGAATAAAGACTCGTAGCTTCATAAACAGGTTTCCAATCTTGACAAAACACATTGTATTTCTAGGAAGCCATCTTCTATTTACTCGCGGTCCTGTGCCGTTCGAATAAGGGCGGAGGCAGGGCCGATCGGACCCTTTTTAACCCCTATACATTTTGATAACAAACCCTTAGCTGGCTCGGCTCTTTATTGTTAGTAGCTCAACTTTGTATGTTCAAACTTTTGAAAGAAAACCTATGAAATAAACTGTTACAAGATCAACTTCTCGATATTGGCTTGTTTCTTTATATTTTATTCTAGAAAACTGCTTTCCGCCACGAGAATTTAAATTTTATTTTAAGTTTTTTAAAGTTTGTTGATAATGGATAAACTCAAAATTACTTAACAGAAATTAAAATTCTTTCACCTATAGAAAGCTACATTATTAGCAAGTAACATAAGAATTATTTTATTTTTAAAACAATTAGAAATCCCTACAAAATTTGCTATAATGAAACTCAAGGTATTAAAAATTTGCCGATTAGTCATTATATGACAAGCGCTGCTAATATTATTGATGATGATGCTATGAAAAACAATGTACTACATGTTTTTAGTACTCATCAATACTCACAAAAGTCTGCGAGGCCATATGTTCAACTTTTTTAGTTAAGTCACAATAACCGCTTTTAGTAAAAACGTATCAATCCAAACATGAGTAGAATCGATAGATGACATCGATGATGATGATCGATAGATGACATTCGTATCATGATATTAATCCTAGATGACATTCGTATCATGATATTAATCCTTATCCAACTAAATAGTTTCATAATCAAGGTTGATTATGTATATGTCAATTAGAACTCTAACGTGGGAAGCCGGACCGGGTCGCTAATATTTCATAACTTTATATGGTCACTAGTGCGTATGAGTGTGCAAATTTTTATAACGATAAGACTATTAGTCTGCGAGCTAGAGCTCCGATTAGGGCCGGACAGACAGACAAATAGACAAAGAGAAATGACGAAACTATAAGGATTCCATGTATATTATAAAAATTACATTCGGATATAGAAGGTCATACATTTTATTAAGAAACATGTTGTTTCTTTCCTTTCCTGTGGCTCCTTGTGCACAGTTTTAAATATTTTTGTAAAATTTTAACTGACTCGTAGTAAGTTTTAGTAATTTTAAGTCCTACTTTTTAATTAAATAAATAAATTATTACCATATACTCTATTGCAATAACTTTGTATAATATTAGGGAAGTTAATTTTCTGTAAACTTATACAGAAACTAATTACGAGTATGTCACTTACAAAAATTGTGTGTGAATTAAAACATTTTATAGATTTTCGCATAAAGTGCGAACCGTGAACTCGAGCGGCAACGAGCGGATCACGGATCAAACTCACCCTGATGAAGATTATCTAGATGAATCAAATCAGTGTCGATGCCTCCATCGACAAAATAATACGTGAGTAAACCCGTGTTTATCAAAATGTATATTAATTATTGGTCATGCCTGCGGTTTCTGCTCACTCAGGGTGGTGATTTATATATATTATAAATAAATATATATTGGTTTACAATCCACACAACACAACCTACAGTGCACAAGGCAGAGCTACCAGCTGAGCAGATAGGCCAGTTGAATAAATAGGTCTTTGCATCTCATCTACATCTAATTTATTCAATAATGTAATCTACTTTAAATCTATTTTATTTTCCGATAGCTTATTTACAACTCTTGGCTCAGTAAATCTATATATATAAAAGAAAGTCGTGTTAGTTACACCACTTATAACTCGAGAACCGCTGGACCGATTTGGATGAAACTTGAAATGAATATAGTTAGTAACTTGGATTAGGATATGGGCTATTTTTTATCCCGGAAAAACAACGGGAACAGGAACGGGGCGGACGAAGCCGCGGGTGGCCACTAGAGCCATCTATCAATATTTATCCGTAAGTTTGTTAATCTCTGTAATTATTACAATAATTTGAATAGCTATCTTTTTATCAATAGCGATATAAGTACATTTATATTTTCTGTGAAGTTGTAACCACCCAACGAAGGGGGCACGGGACAGCTAGTAATAAATAAATAAATATTAATGGACAATGCACACAAAACCATCTACTCCCAAACTAAGCATAGCTTATATTATGGAGACTAGATGGCTGATAGAATACTTATAAATTTTTAAACACATACTTATGATACTTTATAACACCCAGATACAGAACAAACACCTATGTTCTTCACACAAATGTTTATCCTGGGAATCTGCGAAGAGTGGGCACTGGTGTTCTATAGTACAGGTACTTTACCTATTTCAGGCACCAGTCTCTTCCAAAACATGTTAGCTACACTACCAGCTAACATTAAGTACACTATTGGTACCATTTCAACCATTTCTAATTTGTTTCTATATTAGTTTTCATTTTCTATTGTTAGTAATACGTACCTATCTACTTAAGTTTCTTAGAATGTTAGTTTTAACCTGTTTGTTTGAAGAGACGAATACATTATTTATTTATAAATAATACAGGACATTTGACACAGCATCATCTGGCCCCAAAGTAAGTAGAGTTATGGGTACCACATGACTGATATACTACTTATATAATTTTTTTTTTTAAATTTGGATAAACATACATATTATACATAAAAGACAAAGACAAATACTTGCAGATCATACAAACATTTGTCCCGCGCCAATTATTTTTATTATACAGCGTCAGGTAGATCGTTTTTACGCTCTGGCAAGACTTTATTGGAGCCCCTCCTCGTCCTTGTCACAAGGGGTGGTTACTAACGTCACATATATTACAATTTATAATTTTCTAGATGATTCGGTGAACTTCGTCCCACCTAAAGTAATTTGGCTCTACACAATTTCAGGGGGACAAAACAAACAAAAATATTCAAATTGGTCGAGCCATTATCGAGTTTTTTCGAAACTGACGCAATTGATCATTATAATTAATAATAATAATAATGCCGAACATTTCACAGTACTTATGCTGTGAAATAAACAGGGCTTGTGTTATGGACACCACATAACTGGTATACTATATATACTACTTATATACCTTTTTTGTATATGTATACATATTGTACATAGTAGCACCAGAAACAAATACATGCAGACCATACAAACATTTGTCCCGCGGCGGGAATCGGACTCCCTTCTGCGTTTCAGGCATGCCTTCGCTTACTGCGCCACAGAAGTCGTCGATGATGATGAAGAAGACGAAGAAGATTTTTATCATCATCATAATCAGCAGTCGCATCCAGTGGTTCCCAACTATACTATTACCAAAATATTATAGTAAAGACTTTCCATTGCGTTGAAGTTTGGAGTTTTAATACTTTAATGTGTCAAGTCATGAAGCTCATGGCTCTACGTCCCTTTTTGTTACACGCTATCACACATTGTTGACCCATACTAACATTAAGGCTACTTTTTATGTAGTTACCACGTCCAAGCAACGGACTGAAGCCAGTTGTAACATAAAAATTTATGTGCAAATAATAACCCCCTTTCAGGGGGAAGCTTTCGATTACAGTAACATTAAGAGCAGTTCCAAGCTCATAGAATATAAATTGAACAAACCGCAAACTGAATAAATCTGCATGAGTTTCAAGTCCTTAGAACAGCGGGACCGTAAAAAAACATCTCGATATGTGAAATTGTAGTTGTAATTTACCGGACGGGAAATAATACCGAGGGATATTAGATACGTTCGGTTTCTATTCAAACGGCAGCATGTGTTACAAACAGCATTAACCTTCCGTAAGACCAATTCATCGATAGAAACTGAAAGTTCCTTATTCGAAGCACAGCTTAGGAAACGTCAATCAAAATCGAAAGTTCTAGACGGTCATTACGCGATGACGTTTAGAATAGATAAATAACGATCGTCTAAGACTTTTAACACTTGACACTGGCAAAATTGCCAACAAGGGAGATGCCATTATGGTAACAAAAGAAAAAGAAGAAGACTGAAGCGTGACTTCTAGTGTCATATACATGCAATTCAATCTCTCCGCAGGCATAAACGCCAACAGAAAGTAAATCTTGTCTAGGTCCTAAGGTAAGTGAAAACGGGCATCAGTTTATATTGTTACGCTCGTCATTATGACGGTCGGAGTTTCATAGAAAATCAAGGTTTCACTATTGGCAGCTACCTAAACATGGCTGAATTATTAATTAGATCACTGGGGACCGGCATCGTAACTCTCCAACCTAAGTACCTACTTTCATAAGTTTAATTCTGTTTTAACATAGACCAAGGTCACAGAAAAAGGTATTTCTCATAAACCATAATAAAAATGTTATTCGCAAGTTTTACCAAATTTATATAAAAAAATGTTATTTAATACTATGACAAGGATCATTTTGAATCGTCATACACGATACGTGAATTTAGGTGCCAATTCCTCCTAATCAGAGTCCGAGAAGAATTGGCATGAAACTCGTCATGGTCCTAGGGGTTTTTAAATCTTTTTTACCCTAGTAGACTATCGCTGGGTGGTTTCACCGTATTTTATCGTGTCGTTAGTTATTTCGAACTAGTGTGTTGAGAGAATTTAAGTGCGCCTCAGAGGTTGTTTTTTTACGCCAGGAAGTTTGGAGTCGATGGAATCGGAAACATATATTTTTGTCGTACATTTATATGATCATATAAAAGAGGAGGACAATCATACGTTCAAGGTTGTGGTGTTATATCAGTAGTATTTAATTATGTTTAGAATAATATTTAACTTTGTCCCTAAAACGCTGCGTTGGCGGGCCTCATCTCGTACGGTTCAGCTCATCATGGCGGACGGTGGCTGAATTATTTTTTAATAATTGTTCCATAAAATATAAATTCTTTTAGTCAGACTCGCGTATTTTTTAATAAATTGCCTGAGCACCCTCAGGCTCTTCGGGGTTCTGAGAAACGAAGGTTCTGTTTATGAAATAAAAACTTTTTTTTTGTAACATAACATAGCTAATAAAGTTGCTTGGGTGTTGTTTCTTGACGGATGAAAAAACATAATTTAAATCTATAAACATATATTTCAATGATTTACACCGTAAAAACTGCGATATCCCGCGTGTAGTCGTGAGTAAATCATTGAAATACTACTACAATTTGTTTGATATTTTCGTGGGTTTCACAGTGTATAAATCTTTATACATATAAATCCTCTGTGTGTTTGTAATTAAGCTCCTTCTAAACTGCTGGACCGATTATGTTGATATTTTTTGTGTGTGTTCAAGTGGATTCAAGAATAGTTTAGTTTTACAATTAGTTTTTTTTTAAATGCGCCGACGAAGTCGCAAACGGGACAGCAAGTTATTTTATTTATTTATACAATCAAGTAAGCATAGCCGGCCAATGAGATATAATGTAAGTTCATAGTTATTTAACCATTGACAAATTACGCGTATATATAAATTTTAAAACATACAATTTATATTATTAAATTATGGTAAACATGCAAAATATAAGTGAATACCACAACCTAAGGGCGCTTGCAAAAGTGAAACAAAATAATTAAATAAATAATTATGGACATTTTACACAGCATCATCTAGCCCGAAAGTAAGCAGAGCTTGTGTTATGTGAACCACATGACTATCCTACATATATATTTTATTGTTTTGTATTAAAACTAAAATGTAAGTATGATAATAATAATAATATTGGTAGATAATGCAAACTACACCATCTAGCTCCAAACTAAGCATAGATTGTGTTCTTATATATTTTTAAATACATACTTATTATACAAATATCAAATGGATAGAATATCTATCAAATGGATGGATATATAATAGGTTGGGGAAAAAGTTTCTTCGCATTTTTTAAGAAAACTCAAAACATTTTTTAATAAAGTTTAATTACATTTAACTAAAGTATGTAGGTACCATTTTGTTCGATAACTTTTTGCCATCTTGTAGGTAGGGACATGATCCCATTGCTATAGAAATTTTGGGACTTCTGATCAAAATACCGCGACAAGTGGTTTTGGCAGTCCTCTCGTGATGTTAACCTGACACTGCCTAAAGAATTCTGAAGAGACCGAAACAGGTGGAAATCTGAAGGTGCAAGGTCTGGACTATACGGCGGATGCATTAACACCTCCTAGCCAAACTCTCTTAATTTTTGCTGAGTGGCTAAAGATGTGTGAGGTCTAGGGTTATCATGATGAAAAACCACACTCCTTCTGTTGATTAATTCGGGCCGCTTTCTCTCAACTTCTTGCTTTAATCTCATCAGTTGTTCGCAGTAGAGTTCAGAATCGATGGTGCTGCCTGGTGGTAACAGCTCATAATGAATAATGCCCTTCCAATCCCATCACACACACAGCATCACCTTGTTGCGAGTTAACCCGGGTTTCGCCACAGTCTGTGAAGCCTGACCGGCCTTTGACCACGACCTTTTTCGAATGTTCTTGTCGTACGTGATCCACTTTTTATCACCAATTATCAGCTTCTTCAAAAATGGTTCGGTTTAATTACGTCGTAATAAAGAATCACAAATGAGTACACGGTTCATTAGGTTTCTTTCAGTGAGCTCGTGAGGTACCCAAATATCGAGCTTTTATGTGTACCCAGTTTTTTTCAAATGCGCCAAAACTGTTTTGAGGTCAATTCCCAGTTCTTCAGCTACGTCGTAACTACTGATATGCCGATCTTGCTCTACTTTTTCCGAAACGGCATCCATTTCATCCATAATAGGGCGACCAGAGCGACGTGCATCTTTGACATCAAAATTTTCAGATTGAAAACGCTTAAACCAAATTTGTGCTACTCTCACAGACACTGCACTAGGTCCATAAACATCGCAAATTTTTTTCGAGGCTTGCGTTGCATTTTCAACTTTTTTGTAGTAAAATTTTAAAATGTATCGAATTTCTTCGTTAGATTCACTGATCTTGACAGTACGAAAAACAAATAAAAATCACACATTTTCTTATTTTGAATTTGGAATTATGTTCTTTTAAATTTAAACTTTTTATGATACCAAAATCAGCCAGATACAAATAGTATAGCCAAAGAGATTTTTTTACAAGTTAATACATACTATAATGCGAAAAGACTTTTTCCCCAACCTAATAGAAACAAAAAACCAAAACATTAATTTTCAAGGCTGTAATCCTCGGGCTCGGTGGACACCTCAGCCGGGTGATTAAGGTATTCTGATACTATCAAAACTTGTTCCAGTTACGATCAAACTAATAATTGATATTATAATAATAATAATATCGTTTATTTCAGGCAACACTAGTTTAATACATGATGATGTTAAATACTTAAAAACTACGGCCCATATCAAATATATACCTTAAAGTCTAACGTACATAAGTAATATTATAATACTAATTACTAGTATTATAATATTACTTATATTATGCCTATTAGTAATCTAAACTGATACACATTGATTGTATCAAAATTGCCGTAATCGCCATGCAGATCTCAAGTTACTTTGGTCTTGAATTGAATTTCTAGAGGGTCAAAGGCACGTCTAAACACCAAATTTGGCACATACCCACGCTTTGCACAGTAGTATGTACGTGACAGGTTGCAAGCCCATCAAGGGATAGCGAGCTTGATAAATTGAATTTCATCTCGTACTTGGGTTAGAAGGAATCGGCATCTGAATTCGCTTAGTATGTAAGACAATTCAAAGTGATCCTTGAGATCCTTATCTTTTTGTGCCTTCTGACCTTTATATAATTTTGTAAACGTGAACAATACAAACTCATCATATCGTGAGATGGACTACTTATGAACGTATGTTTTGCTCTGTGTCTGGGTGTTATGAAATATGGTATGAATTTAAATATATATAATTATTTTATCAGTCATGTGGTCACCATAATACAAGCTATGCTTAGTTTGGGTCAAGGTGGTGTTGTGTGCAATGTCTTTCAATATTTATTAACCCAGAATAAAAAGTTAAAATATTGAGAAGCTTTTATTAAACCTTATATTATTAACCTGATTTAGGCCTCCTTCAAAAGTTTCAAATCATCTCGTTCGTTCGTTTTCTTCGTCCATGATTATAATTAATAAATCATTTATTGCGAAAATGGGTATAAAATGTAAATGTAAAATTAAAAATAATTTACGTCAAGCAATATTTAGGTAGGTACCATGCAACAATAAATCAATTACAGCTAATCAGTCCTGATTTGTGTGCTATCTCCGCCATCTCGTCCTGCCATTTTTCTTATGGTTTACCCTACTTCTTTTGCCAATTGGGCCTTTTCATAAGGTAGTTTTTACCACGGCTTCTGCCAACGGCATACCATATCTCACATGTCTATTATATCTATTATAACTTTTCCTCATGTGAAATTGATTTGAATATGCATTGGTCATCGGGTAATCATAGCTCAAACGGTAGTTCTGTTTGCATTGAAGCATTGGCCGGCCATTTGGCTAGTAATAAATAATAGGGAAGCCGACTACCGCGGCTGCAGTCTCCCTCACCTGTTGCGGCGCGCGCACATCGACCGGCGCACTCCGATTGTCGCCAAATGTGGGTCGACCTATCTGATTCCACAACAATACTCACTCAATCTTGAATCGGCTATTGGTGTTGATTCTGTTGTTTTGAATAGATAGATTTCATTAAGAACTTTTTTGTTTACAATTAGTCCAAATATGTAGTTAGTGTTTAAGTATCTGTCTTCGTCATTGTATTGTCAATGAATACAAATGGCAACAGACTTTTAGTCAGTGCGTTGTAAACAACGCATTAGATAACGTGTGATAGTAGACCCTCCATTATATAATCTAATAGTAAGCTAACGTAGCGTTTAAGTACCTTTTGTTCTTGTCATTTTAATGTCAATAAATAAAGATGGCAAGAGATTTAAGCAACTCATTAGCTATTGTGTTATTATAAGACAGACCACAAGACTATTAAAGGGAGTAACATTTCAAAATAACAGTTTAAATAAGATAAAACTGTCTATTTGTTAATTGGATTTTCCTAGACTTTTTTCGCAGTTTTAAGATTGTCAGCACCAATTTGCATGGCGACTAAAATTAAATACGTCAATCACAAGTCAATTAAGTAAAATTCTAAAGTATCATGCTTATAAAATGCTAGTACGAGTAGCTTTTCTAATGCAGACTATACTTAAAACAAAATAAGATAGTTCTCATTTTACAACATTTTAGTTAATCTATTGAAACAACAGATTCAGAGCCACTGCCTGTACTCCGATTGTGACGTCACGTATGGTTGAGGCGGGACGTCTCTGGGGACGGGTCATCACGGGTACCGAATAGTTTGTTCACTATAAGTAGTATTGTGGATTTTGAATCTTATATCATTGACATAAGGGTCACCACACGAGACTTCTGGTGAAGAGATTCATCGGCTAGTTTCAAGAAAAGCCACTCGAGTTTTTTGACCCACTCTTGAAGTTCGTTTAATAAAAATAAACTTGCTCACTACTGTGTAATCCTCAGGTAGAAATCTTCTCAGTTCTTCTTCTTATCCTGTCACTAGTTCTTTAAAACCTGTGTGGTGAAAGGATTAATGTGCGCTTCAAAAGCTCCTTCAAAAGCTCGTGGATCAAAATATTTTGATAAAATTGCTTAAACTTCGGAATTACGTTTTAGTAGATCATTTGACGATTTATATATTTCCGTAAACTGGTATTTTGTAAGCAAAAGGTATAATATAATGGCTAAGCAAAAAAATTCAATAAACCTTTGTTTCAATCTTTCCGTAACATTATTTCGTCAATAAAATAAACACATAAAAGTTCATGGTAGCGATAAACCTACCTAATGAAATGCGATCAAACAATTTGTAACATTGAGGACGTGCCTGCGTAAAACCAAAGAATAGGTTGGACCGAGGTTTTCCGCGCCAATATGTTTGTATTTTTATGGTTCCGTGCACAGTAAAATGAACCTCGAAGTAGAGAAGTATACATTTAAAATTTCAAAAACCCCCAGCTCAGAAATGAACTCTATATCCATTGAGATCATTCCAAAGAGCCCAAACACGATATCTCTGCAGTAAGTTGGTGAGGCGTTGTGTATCCTGCATACTCCAGTTGATGCTGCAACACCAAGTCAGCTTTAGCTTTTAGCTTGAAACTTACTTTTATTTTCTGCTGCCACTTGTTGCTCTGCCAAATTTTTGTAATTTTTTATATATTTTTTACAATTCTAGCATGACTGTTTACTATGGAGGGTTCGTAGGCGGCCCACAGGGAGGTGGCTATTGCATGTACTCCTACCAACCCGGTAACCCTTGCACTGGAGGTTGCGGACCGAACCTATACTGCCCCCCTCAGGAGCCTTGCTGCCATCTCTCTTGCTGAACATCAGATACCCGACATAAGATTAGCAAATCTAAACGTCAGTCGATGTAAACACAGATTTCTGATCCAACTGTAGAACTCATATACTAAACTGTGAACTGTGAAGTCAAAAGATATTTTATTCAATTTAAACACAAGGATCACTTTTAAACGTCTTACATACACCTAAACATTGGCACCTAAATTCACCTAAATTTAGGTGCCAATTCCTCCTAACCCAAGCCCGAGAAGAACTGGCAAGAATTTCGTCCTGGTATTAGCGCTTTTTTGCATGATCCATCTTATAACTAAATTATACATTTCAAATGTGTTGGTTAACTGTCTGAGGGCATAGCATGAGGCCATGCATTCTTATAAATAATAAAGTCATTTATATTATAATACGCTTTCTTCAAAATACTACCCTTCTTGTAAGCTTTAAACTTCCCAATAGGCAGCAAATTAAATGAAAGTCGGTTCATCTGTTTAGGAGCTTCGTTAACACAGACAGAGGCACACGTACACAGAATTACAATATCCCTCTGATATTTTACTTTGAAAACATTCGTGAGTTGTACTATTAATGTTGGTAAACACGGGTTTTACTCATGTATTATTTTGCCAATGGAGGCATGGACGGTTCGCAGTACGAACCGTAAACTTAAGCGGCAACTCACTTACGATCAAACTCACCCTGATGAAGATATAATAAATAATAATAAATATTACTGGACAGTGCACACAACACCATCTAGTCCGAAACTAAGCATAGCTTGTATTATGGTGACTAAATGACTGATAGAATACTTACATATTTTTAAATACATACTTATGATACTTTATAACACCCAGACACAGAATAAACACAGAAGTTTGTCACATATATAGATGAATCGAAACAGTGTCGGTGACAAAAGAAAAAGAAAACGTGAGTAAAACCCGTGTTTATCAAAATGTACCTTTCTGTTAGCTTCGGGAGTTCAAAACAGGAACCTTCGAATTATGTTAGTGATTCATCATTATCTCCTTACATATGAGAACCATATATATATGAAAATTCACAATATATATATGAAAATTCACAATATATATATGAAAATTTGTTATACACACAAAAAAATAGAGATGGGTTTCAGCAAAATAATTACCTTCATAGAATCACTACCAGGAATAGACACAAATTATACATACCTAGGTTTTGACTAGAAAAAGTAAATAAGTCATTTATGGGGAACACGGTGCGCGTCTATAAGCTTCCTGAAAATGCTACCAAACTATTTTTTAAGAAATTTAAAGCATATATAAAAGGTAGTCTTTTGAAGAAAGCTAATTATAATATAAATGACTATATTATTAATAAGAATACATGGCCTCATGTCGCTCTGCCGTCAGACAGTTAACCGACACACTTGAAATGTATAAACTCTCTTGTATTAGTATTTCGTACTTAAGATGGATCACGTAAAAAAGCGCTAGGATCAAGACGAGTTTCTTGCCAGTTCTTCTCGAGCTTTGGTTAGGATGAATTGGCACCTAAATTCACCTAGTATGTAAGACGTTTCAAAGTGATCCTTGTGATTGTATAGCCTCCGTCAAGCCCTGACACCGGTTAATTGAATATTTATATACTTTAAAATTTGAATGGTTAAGTAACGTACTTTAAACCAGAACACAGAACAAACGTCTACGTCTATCATATATAATGTTAATCTTGGGCGTAATAAAACCCACAACCTAGAGGGCAAAAGACAAGAGCTACGAGTACTACCTACAGAGTTGGTTAGTCGAAATGGCCACATACTAGCTTTGACTGCAAAAACAAAATGAAAAAAAAAACCTCGCCGTCTCGGGACGCCGCCCGACAGAAGTGATAACTTAAACTAATCTTACTAGCTCTGTGGGTTAGAGTGAGAGAGGAGGAGCCTGCCTACCGCTGCCGTATGTGTGTGTGTGAGAGAGAGAGAGAGAGAGAGAGAGAGGGAAGCCAGGCAGACTGGCGCCGTAACGCGTTACGTAACGAAGCGGTTTACCCTCTCGTAAGAATTTATCACTTCAAAAATACACGTACATTTTTTCCAGTACATTTTTTCCATGTTTCCTGTTGCACATGGAGTCAGACTCAGTAGCTGCACGCACCAGCAGAAAAATGGGGTTGAAAATGACATACTTAGACTCAAAATAGGGCGTATTAACTCGCTAGTGAAATTCGATGAAATGGGCTTAATGACTGAAAAACTAAATATAAATAGAATACGGTGCAATATTTGAGCTTTTATTTTATACGGAACACATATTTCCACACATGCCCATCTTTATTTTACTTTTTATTTTGCTGTGGCACGATGTATCTGGGTCAGTTGGTTTACGCCGGATCGCGGTTGGATTAATTATTTTTAACCCCTCTATAGTGCGGGCGATTGTTTAATATTAGGCCGTATGTACATGCGGTTTAATTTATAAATCTTAAATTTCCACTACAAAGTAATAAATAAATAATGCTTACATTTCACACTGCATCATCTAGCCTTATAGTAAGCAGAGCTTGTGAAACGGGAACTGCGCCGATATACAACTTTTTATTTTTTGGAAATAAATATTATGCATAGGTAACCTAGAACCGAGACATTATATCCGCAGAATATACAAACATTTGTCACGCTGCGGGAATCGACCTCGCAACCTTTTCCGTCTTAGGCGGGATTTTGCCCTCTGCGCCACAGAAGTCGGACATCTATCTTAGACACACACTTAAATCTTTCTTCCATACTGTTTGCAATAACTAGAGTTACGTTAAGAAAAGTCTTTAAGTGTCAGAGGCACATCTAAATATTATATTTCGCACATATCTACATTTTGCAAAGTATTTACCCACATTTTGTATGTATTCTCGTGACAGGTTGACAGGCCCATCGCCCGTTTATTGAATTACTAGCTGTCCGCGCGCAGCTTCGCCCGCGTTGAAGATTTTTCCCTGGACAAACCAATTTTCCCGGGATAAAAAGTAGCCTATGTCACCCGGGGATAGTGTAGCTTTCCAATGGTAAAAAAAAAATCAAATCGATCCAGTAATTTCAGACCTTATTCAATTCAAAGAAACAAACAATCAAATCTTTCCTCCTTATAATATTAGTATAGATAGTATAGACTAACCGATGACACACGCTCGAATTTCAGACTTTAAGGGGTGCTGGATTTCTAACGATGTTTTCAATCATCGTTTCAGAGCACTAGCGTTGCACAACCAGGTTCGAACCCACGACCAAATCGGAAGGGTTACCACTAGACCACTAGTGCACATACTAGTAGGTATATTCCAAAAACCCCACATTGATAAGTTTTCAAAACTCGTTACTGAGTCTTAAAACCCCGATGGCTCCAAGTAATGGATTTCCGAAAAGCCAAGTATTTCAAAGAGGCTGACCGAACAAACTTGGTCGCGCGAGTTTCGCGAACTTGTAAAACTGAGACTACGAATAACGACTACAACTTTGAGGTTTGCGAGTGTAACTTCACGGAAAAGTGTTTCTTGAAATCTTTTAAAACTTATTATACCTAGTAAAGTAGCCGTAAGTTGATGTAACTAAGTGTTCCTCTGTGATTCTAGTGGCTCTGATTCTATTATTACGGCAGGATAACTAATTTTCCGTAAAATACGAATGATCTTCTTTTGTTTGCACTAAAGTCTAATTTCCGCACTGAGTCTTTGATGGTTAGTTAAGTCGCTCGATAGTATTTCTTTGTCAAATTTAGACTAAGGAACGATTTAACTTATTTAACATTAAGCACTCACAGTGAGAGCTGTTTTAGTGTAGCATTTTTAAATTACACTTCTTGAGTTAACGAAATTACCGTGCGATTGGCGTGTTGTAGCTCATTGTAGTCGCCATGTAAATTGGTGCTGAATAAACTGCGGAAAATACGAAATCTATTAAAAAAAGTAACAAAATGAGAATGACTACTTATTTTAAAATTGATACTTAAAAATTGTTACTCAAATACGGACTTGGTATCTAACTAGGCAAATTAATATATCATTCGAATTTTACGATATATTAGCTAGCGGTTAAACAATAGAATTACCACCTGTACCTATGTAAATTGACGTAAGTGCTTAACTTGACGTACTGACTCATTTGTTACAAAGGCAAACTAAGTGTGAACTCACGTCAGATACGTCGGTCATTCGTCAGCTGTATACTATGTTTGTCAAAATTCTGAGTACATTGACATATGAAACCAGAAGCTTGGCGTAAGTTGTCGCCTCTGTATCTTGATTGAGTGATCCTTTGGGATTTTACCTTGCAAGTTTAGGGACTAGATGTCCCTCATGATCATGATTTTGACACTAAAATACGGTGCTCAAGTCTCGATATTTATCAAGAAAAAAGCAATAACCTATTTAAAAAAAGTTGAACGGATAGTGTTCTGATCAGTTAAATCGCAAAACTCTCAGGCACCAGTTTCGCAACAGGCCTACAATTTGTAACACGTACCAAATACTTATAAAAACCTTTGTGAGAGAAAAATAAATCAAGATATTATTATTATTCATTTGTCCATTTATTATACGTGTAACTTTAGAAAATTATGATTATTGAATGTTCTAGACCCTATTACATAATTGGATTACAGAATTAACAATAACTTCATAAAACCATTTGAAACGGGGAAATTGAAGACAAAATAATAAAAATACCTACAATATTTTTTTGTAATATTATTTCTACAATTAACGAGCAGATAAACACGAAATAGCAGCGAAAAACATTCATTTTTCCCATACAAAAGATAATTTGCTGAGTGTACCGTTATAAGCCCTCATTCGCACGAAACATTCTTTAAAAGCGATGCTAATGTTAAAAACACCTTAAAAGTCGCCAAGTTCTAACGCTTTTAAAGCTTTCGTGCGAATGGGAGCTTATACAACTAGAATCAAACATCCTCAATACCAATTTTCCTGTGAAGAGACTTTCAAATTCAAAACGCCAATTCACTTTGCTTACATTTACATTCAGCTAGGTACTAGCGAGCACAAACACTTTGAATAGCCAGCATCTGGCCACACAACCTTTGTGGTGACGTCTGTTCAAAGGGTACGTCTGCGCGGGATTTCGAGCTTTGCACATTGGAATTAGTGATGGTAGTCGCTTGATCTGGTGCTTTTATGTAATTGGCTAGTGGTTCGGAAGTGGTAAGATGTAGTTTTGTATTGAAGCTCGTACTGCTCTGTTTGTAAAGCGACATCTAATACATTAAGACCTTATATGGTGTCAACATTACCGTTTTCGTACAACTCCGTTCACTTGCAAAACTATCATTGTTGAGTTGTATCATTTCAAGAAACACGCGTTTTTAATCGACATCGAAAAATGGAGGAGGTTCTTAAGTTGGTTGTGTTTTTTTTTGTTTATGTGTAAACAAAAAATAACTCTGTCATTATCAAGCGATTTAAATAAAATATGTTTAAAAAAACATTTTCCGATTGGACCCATATAAATTAATCAAAATCCGTTCAGTAGTGTTCACGAATTTCGAAAAATGATATAGTACCAAAGAGCGTAAAATAAAAACTTTTTTAACCGACTTCAAATAAAGGAGGAGGTTCTCAATTTAGATGTATTTTTTTATATTTAATAAAGTGAACAAATTGTACATGAGTAATAATGACGTTTTAAGAACTATAATGATATAGTTATTAAAACATAAATATTACTCACGTACAATTTGTCGTTAAATGCACCGACATTGATGAATATTCTCTAGATGAATCGAAAGTGTCAGTGTCATCATCGACAAAATAGTACATGAGTAAAAACACGTATTTCCCTAATTGTACTCTACGTTGTTTGAAACTAAGTGCCTAGGAACCTAGGTAATCACCTTTACTTGTTATCTTATAATCACATACTTAGCAAACGTGGCGTTAAAGTATCGCTAGTCCTTGTCATTCTAATGTCAAAGAATAGAGATGGCAACAGATTTAAACATTAGTTAATGTGAATATTAATAAATTAAAAATTCCTATAACACGTATTTTTTATATACTTCGGGGTATATTAAATACATCTATTTGAACCGAACAATTAGTTTGACTGGCTTGTTAGCACATTGACTAGCTTGTTAGCTCAGTTGGTAGTAGCTCTGCCTTCTGCGCTGTAGGTTGAGGGTTCGATTCCCTCTCAGGATAAACATTTGTGTGAAGAACATAGGTGTTTGCTCTGTGTCTGGGTGTTATAAAGTATCATAAGGATGTATTTAAAAATATATAAGTATTCTATCAGTCACCTAGTCTCCATAATATAAGCTATGCTTAGTTTGGGACTAGATGGTGTTGTGTGGATTGTCCATCAATATTTATTATATTTATTATTTATTTATATAGCATCGTCTGCCCCGAAAGTTAAACCAAACACTTCTTATATACTCTCTGACCCTAGACAAATACTCGCAGATCATGCAAACATTTGTCACGCGGCGGAAATCGAATCGAAACTTCTGCTTTTCAGCCGGGCCTTGACCCACCGTGAACAGAGGTCGTCGAAATTCATATTTGTTTGTAATTTATTTCACCAACCTTTGGACAATAGCATGGAGTGACCGGGAATAAACTAGTGACGATCAATGAAATACCAACATTGCACCAACTTCTTAAGCCCTGAACTTTGGCTTCCTAATTTTTTCCAAAGTTTTTTCAATTTATTCACCTAAATCATTTCCTTTTTCTGTGAAACATTCCAACGGTCAATCGAAGAAAAATGTTTCAGTTTACGTAAGAATAGTCAAATCGCGCAAGTCGTTAAAAATTTCGACACTCAAAGTTCAATTATTCTTTGTCTCAGTCGTCAAGGGATCAAACAAATTAATGCGAAAAACTGGAATACTCCAGAGATACAGACAACCTTTTCCTTTCTGGGACAAATGTTCATTACTTCTGACCTTTAGCATTTCTGTTTCAACGAGATGAAGCGTGGGTTTCAAAGACCCTATGTATAAAATGAACTGGAATAGTATGTAGTAGTCATCAGGTATGTAGACAAGCCTGCGTACCATGAATCTTGTAGTAGCCAAAGCTTTCTTCCCCGCACGAATAGACCATGGTAAGGTCAAATTCATTTATTTGTTCTAATTATAGTCAAATATTGGTATTTTACATCAACTAAAGATCATCATATTCAGTCAAAATGTTATGATGGACAAATAATCATACTAATAATATTATAAATGTGAATGTAAGTTTGTTTGTTACGCTTTCACGCGAAAACTACTTAACCGATCATCATGAAACTTTGTACACATATTCTAGGAGGTATTAGAAGTAACATAGGATACTTTTTATAAAAAAAAATATTCTTTATTCTTTATTGTACACACACATTGAACACATTTAGAAACATACTTATTATCTGGCATGTACACAGGCGAGCTTAACCCTAAGAAGCTCTTACAGCAAACCTTGGGAAATGTAAATATTATAAACTAGTGGTGGGTATGATGCGTACAAAAGGGAGAAAGAGAAACAGAAATGAATAAATATTAAAACATACTAACAAGTAGCGAAGTACACTATAAAACTGGCTTAAAATGTAATTAAATAAACTAAAATAACTAGAATAATACATACATAAACTAAATATACCTATACTAACATAATATATATAACATAATAATATAACAAGTATACATATATAAATCATATATATTTATATACATAATATAAATCATATATATTTATATACATTTATAACACATACATAAATAATATATTAGTATAAACAATTACAAGGAGAGATAATGCTCTTTGACTTTTCGCTTGAAAATGCTAAGCGAAGCGCTGTCGCGGATTTCGTGTGGGAGAGAATTCCACAATTTCACAGAGTGGACCGTGAATGATCCACCATACCGACTAGAGGAGTGAGGAGGAATTTTCAGAATAAGAGATTTTGCTGTTCTAACAGGGATCACCACGAGGAACAAGGAAATCGAAACGTTCACAAAGATAAGAAGGAGAGAGGGGGTTGTTTAGAATATTATAAAGAAGAATATGTAGGTACCACGCGTGGTAAGCCGCGGGCAGCAGCTAGTAATAAATAAATAATGCTGGACATTGCACACAGCATCATCTAGCTCCAAATTAGGTAAGCAGAGCTTGTGTTATGATACCAAATGACTGAAATACTACTTATATACTGTTTTTTTAAAATACATCCTTACTAATCCTTACATATATTATAAACGCGAAAGTTTGTATGTATGGATGTTTGTTACTCTTTCGCACCAAAACTACTGAATGAATTTTAATGAAACTTTACAATAATATAGCTTATACATCAGAATAGCACATAGGCTATAATTTATAAAGATATTGCTTGAATTACTTAAAGGTACATAGGCACGCCATGTTTTTCCCACGGCCAGCTCTACGTGGCTTGCTCACGGGTTTCTAAATCGTAAAATCTTCATTTTTATGCTGAACGAAAAAAATCGTTAAACATATGTAGTTTATAGTAGTGTATTGCAGTAGCTACCTATAACTTTTGCATTACCATCAGTCATATACATACATCCGCGTTTAGCGTTTATAATACCTATTAGTGAGTTCATCATCAAAAATATTTAGTTTCAATTTACATACATACACAATGGCCTCATTTTGTTGGCAACAACCTAACTAATTTTAGCTAAAATTTGGTTTAGAACTGTCAAATGAAACTTTGGTATTCCTCTGTTACCAACTCATCCTAATTTAATTTTATCTAATTTCATTATGCGTTCCTAATTTAGTTAGATGGTACCAACCGAATAGGTTTTACAAATGCTATGACTTTATAAAATATATTTTAGACAATCCTAATTTTAGAAATGAACTAACCGAATTGCCACCAATATAGAACAAGGGTCTCTCAAAGTAACTCTGTCTGTCCGCTACGCCTTCACGTCTAAACAGCAAAACCAATTATGATGAATTTTGGTATAAAGATAGGACCGTGGAGAAGAAAATAAGCTACTCGAAGTACTAATCCTGCGCAGACGAAGTCGCGGGCACCAGCTAGTACATAATATGTATGGATGTTTCTATGTACAATATTGTAAATAGAAACACCCAGACCTGGGACAAATGTTGCAAATGACACAAACATTTGACCTGCAACGGGAATCAAACCCGCAACCTTCTGCGTCTCAGCCGGGCCTTGGCCCACTGCGCCACAGAGGTCGTCGTTGTGAACAAAAATTTGATTAAGAAAGGGATGCATTCGGATATCGTGAGCTATTTTTAGTCTAGTCTCGTACTAGGCACAAAACCCAGCAACAGTTATGTCCATCAGTTCAGTGTCTGTGGTTTATGTCACCCTCTCTCTAGGCATTGTCCGAAGCGAGCGGTCGAGTAAACGCAACAAGTGATCCTTACTGGTGTTATGTAGAACACGTTCTGGCGTATCTTGTTTACCCAATTGAATACAGTGAAAAAAAGTTGTATTAAATACAATCACAAATACTTCTTTGAATCGTCAATTCGTTACAATTGATGACCTCTGAGGCGCAATAGGTCCAGGCCAGACGCAGAAAGTTACGGGTTCGATTTCCACCACAGGCAAATGTTTATATGATCCGCAAGTATTTGTCTCGGGTCTGGGTGTTTTTCTATGTATAAGATAGATAGATTAACACTTTATTGTACACAAAAATAACACAGAAGGTATAATAAAAAGAAAATTGGACAATGGGCGGCGCTAAAAGCGATCAGTATAAACAAATACAGAACGGCGGCGGTGTATAATATGTATGTATTTAAAAAAAATATATAATATAAGATTAAATGAACTTCACAAGTGAAATTCAATCATTATTATATTAATAAGTCCATTCGAATATATAGAATTATAGTATTTTACAAGGTAGTGCTTTGTCCCACAAGGTAGCTTCGCACGTCTTTTAGATCGATATATCGATATACAACACTGACTCGATTTACTTAATCGATATAAAACAGTGTCACATCACTACAGCTCGTCTATGATTCTCTCATTACTTTAGAGTTTACCCAAAAACTTTTATTGGGTTGTGGGGTGGGTGGGTTTCTATATATTCGAATGGAGCTATTAATATAATAATGATTGATTTTCACTTGTGAAGTACATTTAATCTTATATTATATTACATAGCTCCATTTATCATATATAGAATTATAGTATTTTACAAGGTAGATGTTTAGAGTACCTACTTCTCAAAAGTTTTTGGTTGGATTATTTTATTCATATGAGACAATGTTATGTTACTAAATAAAATTCCTTTTTATATCATGAAGCAAATGATAATATCGTTTATCAATGTTATTCATAATAATTCTATGAATTCACTGAGTTGACCATATCATAATTTTATTATAATCAGAATAGTGTATAATTATGTAGAAGATTGTATATAATTATACAATCTTAACTTATTTTTCTATAATTGACCTTGCAAAGTTTTCAGTGACTACAGGGCAGTTGTAAAATTTTGCGAAGGCTTGCGAGTTCACTGTCCAGCCGGCTGCTTTACAGAAAGGCCGGCTGCGCGTCGTCATATGGATGCCACTCGCCGCTAACATCCTTTTATCCATCCTACTGATGGAGTCGTGGCTCGCATGTGTGAGCACTTTTGGGTTTTAAATAAGTAATGTATTTAAATGCTAAGATTTTTGTTGCACACAAATAATCGACCTTACATTTTGCGGGGCAACTATTAGGTTTATTATAAAAGTTGAGCAGTATTAAAAACGGTTGCTCACATCCTGCTACTTATCAGAAATAGTAATAACAATATAATTTTAGGCAACACAATATCTGTTATTTTAATTACTAAAATAGTTTGTTCACAGTGTCCAGTAGGTACATAATGCAAGAAGCATTGTTTTTTTTTTGTATTGTGATCTAAGGGTGATTTAACGTTCGGGTACCAGTCAAAAATAAATTCAAGGTTTGAAGATCCCATATGAAACTATATTTAATATCTGTTGGCATCTGATTATAAGCTCCTGTTAACAAACGTGAAATTTGTTCATCTGAACCTATTTTGTTGCCTAATAACAACGAGAGCACTAAACGGTTAGAGTTCATGGAACCGTATGAGTTATATGTAGTTCACTTATATGTAGTGTTATAGGTACTGCTTTATAAGTACCCGCTGACTTACGCCTATTGTGAAGCGGCTTGCCGCGATAACGCTTGCTTGACGCAATCGCAGCAGCATATCCTTCTCCTGCGGTAGGTGCACTCTGTAACGAGGCCGTATCGCGTAGTTAAAGAATATATTACACATTACTTACACTTACACATTACTTACATTATGTTACACTTGGTAATCGTGCGGGATGCAAAAATGTCTATGTCAGGTTGACCAAACTTTGCAATAATAGTTTTAAACGCTTGAAAACAAAGTAACTTTCTAATGTTAAACTTTGCGTGACACCTCGTCGGTTTCTTTATTTTCTTTTGTGTTAATGTATGAAGCGAAGGACCACAAACCTCGTATCTCGCTAAATGGATCTCGATAGTTCATTCAAATGGGGATATTGTTATCAATGCGCACATATCAAATATAGCACAATCAAATTTGTTTTGAGCAAAACACTTAAGACCTGGAAAAGCATTTATTCTAAATAAATAATATGATATTTTAGTTCACTTTCTTTCTACCGATTGTTTAGCTATAAGTATATTCGCTTTCCACCAGTAAAGATCAGGTAATAATGCTGCCGATGATTTAATTATTGTGTAATAATTGGCAAGAGTTAGAAACTTTTCTATCTCCAACAATTTAGTATACCAAGACTATCCAGCCGTATTTTACAGCCGGGCAGGCTGCTGTCAAAGTGTCAATAAACTAAGAAAATGTATTTTTGTGTAAGTTGAAATATTTTATTACGTTTATTTTCGGGTCGCGATATGGACATATCTACTGTATCATACATAAGTTCATAGATAGTTTTTTTTTTTTTTTGATCTCGAAAAGTATAACATGTTCTCTGACATCGTGAAAACATTCCTCATAGTTGTTTCCCAGGCAAAGGGTGTCGTCTATTTAGGATACTGAGCTGAATCCGCGATTCCTTAATTAACCAAATACTTCTTTTTGTATTTTAGTCAAGGTTCTTGGTGTGATCGACAAACCATAGCTCATAGCGTTAAGTTCGTAGGTCGTATTTTGTACAATAATATCTTCATACTGAAAACTCAGGTATTTTTTATAACCTAAGTAAGTACTAATTAGTGTGATTCCTGCTAGCTAGGTAACCGTTTATCGGTAATAGATTACAGACAGTTGGGGTACCGAGTAAGGGCTGACCAGTTTTCCGTCTTAGCCAGGTACAAGTATTACTCAACGCATATAATGGCGTATTATGTTTTATCTGCAGGCTTATTTATTTATTATTGTTATTTCTATTTTATGTATAACTTTCGGAACTTAATTTTTACGGAAAGTTTTGATTCAAAAGTGATTTCGTCTCTTTCTCAGACCTAAATAATATTCAAAAAAGACTTGTCCAATTATGGTGTAATTAACTTAGAGCGTGCCTGGGTCTCTGCAAAGTATATGTATGATAGAATTCTACAAACTTCTGATAGAAGTTTTATAATTTTTCATGGCGGTGATTCTCAGGCCCAATTGGCCTCCGTTTCGCTTCAAGTTTTTTTTTTTTTAGGTACGAACTATGTCGTCTTCCGCTGCAGATAATTCGGGATTTAAGCTTGTGACTTTAAAAAGCCAACAATTATCTGGAACATTATGTTCTTATAGAATTTGTTCCTTCCCCAAGTTTGCTAACCCTTTACACAGTATGGGGAGCCAGCTTTTAGCTATATCACCATGCATATTTTCTGGGTCTGGGTCTGAGACCCATGTCTCCCAACGCAATACGCATTCAGTTCAGTTCCTAATTTTGGAAACTTATCAGCCAGAGCTTCAGGGTTTGCCTTCGATGGAGGTTTGATTTTCCGTGGATAATTTGTTCGGGCAGCGTTTCATCAGGCAATGACGTATTTTGCGTGACCGCTAGACCGTCATCAATCGGAATACCTATGTCCATCAACCCCTCATTTTTGTGGATTCGATTCCTATAAATAGAAAAAGAATAAAAATAAATAATAATATGAGGGTAGTTATGAAAAATTTTTTTTTGCGAGCAAAAGTTTCACACCTTTTTGCGAGCAAAAGTTTCATTTTTGTGTTGATTTATATTCCTTGGACAGGCATACATGATACTCATGCATGAAAATGACCTTCGTCTATGACCTTCAGTCAACCCCCAGGTTTTTAACGCATCATGTCTAGCCTTCGTGAATAACCCGCAGTTAACCGCCCGGCAGACTTAGAGATGGTTTAAAGGAGTCGAATTGATTTACTGCATGTTTAAATACATGTTCAGGCTTACCTTTACTGTCTGAATCTGATTCAGAATCCGAGACACAATAATTCGACGATGTCAACCAGCCTGTTGTTTTCAAGCTTTTTAATTTTCGCTTGGTATCGCTGCAGTAGTTATTCTTTCTAGTCTACATTTTACCTTTTCGACATTTTAATCTACAATTTGGAGTCGTCATGGAACTTGGATGAGCTTGTAGTTAGACGCGTGCGTTTACTACCTCGCACGAAAAAAGAATGAGAGAATCATAGACGAGCTGTAGTGATGTGACACTGTTTTATATCGATTTAGTAAATCGATTCAGTGTTGTATATAGATATATCGATCTAAAAGACGTGCGAAGCTACCTTGTGGGACAAAGCACTACCTTGTAAAATACTATAATTCTATATATGAAAAATGGAGCTATGTAATATAATTATAATTAGTACATCAGTCATGTGGTACCCATAACACAAGCTCTGCTTACTTTTGGGCTAGATGTGTGAAATGTCTGTTATTATTTATTTATTTAATTCTAATCATATGAAGGTTTCGAAGTTCAGCAAGGAACTTCGAAACCCTACAACCCTACCTATAATTTCGACATGTCCTGTCTGACTGTACGCTTATAATCAAAGCTCTTGCTAGCAGATTATGAATCTTATCGTAATTAAAATTTACACGGCAATATGTATTAAGGATACACGAATCAGCGGCACAAACTCGTTAGTGGGCGCAGCTAAAATGCATGCTATTTTACCTAGCTTAGTGTGAGAAAAGGATAGACGTGCAGCAAGGATAGAGATGAGCAGTAAGGAGATAGCGTGATTATAATTTCGAGTCATATGATCAGATTAGACTATGATTTCTAAATAAAACGATTGCGTCAAAATAATGAATAGACTTTTGGCTCAAGGGTTCTCATGAAAAAAACTACTGAATGTATTTATTAAAAAAAGTTATTTGAGCTCTTGAATAAATAATCTATGCTTGTATCGGAATATTTTTTTAGTTTGCGTACTCCGTTTGTTATTTATTCACACCTAAAAAAGCGCTAAAATCAGTGATGAAAATTATTTTTTTAAAATCTTGTATCTTTCAAACCCATATTATTTTTACAATTCTGTATTGATACAAGCATAGATAATGACAAGACTAATTTATATCACTTTTAGTTTTGGTTGTTCATCATCAGACGGTGGTATGATCACCCTTCGACGTTTGTATGGAAAGATAATCGACTAGTTCACTTTTAATGGCCCCGAATAAGTTATGAAATCTAACATGGAAAAAAAATAATTTTAGGACGTATAAATGTTAAAAAAAAGACAACCAATTTTAATTTTTTTTTTCTATTTTTTCAATTCAATTCAGTTTATTACACCTTTGTTTAACAGTACAGGGACTATCTAATGCGTAAAAATAGGAACACAGAACAGCAGGAGAAAAATATAAGACTTAATAAAAAATATAAAAAGTACAGAGAAAGGTAAAAGTGGGTAAATCTTACTTCTAAAAAATATATGATTAAAAAGTTATATTTTAACTTCAAAAAAGGAGGAGGTTCTCAATTTGACTGTATTTTTTAAATGTTACCTCATAACTCCGTCATTTATGAACCGATTTAAAATAATCTGATTTCCTACTTCCCGATTGGTCCCATATAAATTTCATAAAAATCGGTTCAGTAGTTATAAATCAAAAATACTGAATAAATATGTCTACCACTTGTATAAAACTAAATTTTCATATTTTGCTTTGTTATACATGAAGTCGGTTGTTTTTTTAGTTTAAAACGTAATTATTTTATAACAATAAAACAACGATACACTGTTTAAGAACTTTCGTACTGTATTTTATACGAAGTTTCTTGAACAGTATTTTGATACAGATATTCGTTAAATAAATATTAGGCTTTGAAGTCGTAATTTTTTATACATTCCCTCTTCTAGTGAAAAGGTTAAACGGTGCCCGTTTGTGCAGAAACAGTTTCAAACGACGATTTTTTCGATTTTTACCTGTTTATGAAAGAAACGGCATTTCTTTTATGAATTTCTATGGTAATATTTTTTCTTGTAAATACATTTGTTTCAATTACTTGTCGATGCTAATTTGCTAATGAACTTGTGTAACTAGGTATAATTAGCTTGAAGTACATCTATTGTTTTTATATAACTTTTAAATCTATCATAGTTTTGAACATAATTTACACTCGAAACGGGATATTTTCCGTGATATGTGAGTTTTTTTGCTTCCCGATATTTCGGCACACTTGCACGCGCCAATGCCAACGTTTTAAAAACTAAAAAGAAAACAGTCTTAATAGTCAGTCAGAATGTAAAAATAATACAACCGAGTTAAGAACCTCTTCCTTTTTTTTAATCGGTTAAAAAAGTTTGTGTTTGTTCCGCTTTTTAGAACCTCTTTTTTCAAAATTCGTAAACACCACCGGTGAGGTAAAAATTTCAAATTAACTTATGAAAAATGATGTTCAATGTTTTTCTCCGTCGGATGCTCATCAATTTATTTATTTATGCCATATTGGATTACAAAATTGTTCAGCTATGAAATTGCAGGCGCCGAGTTGGTTTTTAGAAATTATAAATAAATTAGTACTTGGGTGAGGCGCTTTATCTATACATATACAAGAGTTTAACCTGACTGACTGACTGACTGATTCATCATAGCCGAGCCGAATCCGCTAGAAAGCTGAAATTTAAAAGGTAGCTTTCTTTTACAGCAAAACCACACTAGGGCGGGATTTTTCGAAATTCAACCCCTAAGAGGGTAAAAACGAATTTATGAAACTTTCTAACGCGTTATGCGATTTGCTTGAAACTTGAAAATAAAAAAAATGCAAAATAAATGGACACCTGTTTCAGGATTTTTTAAAATAACTCTAACAAAGGAGTAAAATGGAGTGTCAAGGTTTGTATGGGAACTTTTTAACGGGTGGTGTGATTTCTTGGAAACTTGGTTTGGATACTTAAAATGCAAAATAAATGGACACGTGTTTCAGGATTTTTCGCAATAACTCTTATAAAGGAGTAAAATGGGGTGTGAATGTTTGTATGAAAACTTTTTAATATGTGGTGGGAGTGATTGGTTTGAAATTTATCAATAAAGTTTGGCAAGGAGATAATTTGCATCCTGGGGAAGGATTAAAGCTACTATTACTTTAAAAAAGAATGCGGACGAAGTCGCGAGCAACAGATAGTGTTGGAATATAGAGTAATTTCACTTATATGCACTAAGCTTACTACTTAAAACTTCTCTTCTAGGCCGTCCGTGTTTGATGAACATCATTATTGGGATTTGGGCTGCACCAATATCTCTGTATACATTGTCACCATAAATATTGTTAGTATTATTTATATTGATTTATTTGAATACTTAACTTAATACTTGTTTGGATGTGCCAATGACTTCCCCTCTTCAATATCCAGAACATATCTAAGTAGGACTTCTCATATCTCTAGTTGAGAGTATAAGTCTACCGAGATTGAGGACACTGTTGAGCATGTTCATTTATTTGTAATTTTTAGCTTTTATTCGATCTGTCACTGAAATAGTTCAAACGCTTGTTAAGATCCATTGGATTAATTAAAACCGTCTGCGACACCCCTCACAACTTTCTTAATGAATCTTATTTCAAACGGCTCCCAGTTTCCTGTCTTGCAGGTAAAGAAGAATAGCTGGTTTACTCCAGGCGTCTAGGCGTTTAATCTTGGCGATTTATCGGTACGATTACATCGTTGAAATGTTCGTCGAATCAATGATAGTTCTTTTGTATTTAAATTCAATTAATTGTTCTCAATTAATTGACATCGATTGTCAAAAGTAAAGTCGGTTCTTACATCGATCATGAAAAACGAGTCCAAATGGTGTAGCTTAGAGTAGATGTTGAGAAGATATTGTGCGATTATTGTTCCGATATATTGTTTATCGATTTCAGGTAGGCCCCCGAACTTCTGGTTATATCATCAAAATATGATCTTCATCATTATTAACCTACTAGGTCACTGCTAGATGTATACGGCCTGATATACGGCTAGTCCCATCTACAATCTGCCAAAACTTCGCTTCAACTAGCCGGGGAGGGCGAAAATCTGTGCTTGATTTGAAAAATATGGTGCAGCTAGGTGGTGGTAATTTTTGGTGTAGCAGGATCAAAGCACAATGATTCTAATCAATAAAAGCGCAGGGAATACTTTGAATCATTTTAAAAGAAAGGTAAGTTTACACGCGACTTAACAGAGAAGACCAAGGAAGAAACTTCGGCTATCATATGGATATGATGCCTCTTACAAAATGATTCCACCTCCAGCTGTCACGTACATAAGCTGCGACACGTAATTCCAAGTAAGTCCTCAAACTCTCACTCCTCACATCTTCACGTGGAGATAAATACCAATTAACGTCCTGGATGGAACTTCTTCGGGTTCCGTCCGCAAGTTATAAAAGTATCAGGTATGTGTTTATAGGTTAAGTCCCGGTTTTCAAAGAAACGATGATCGATAATATTTATGTATATAACGGCCGAATTTTTTACATACAACTACGTATATATATGGAAAATGTGACAAAATATTGTAAAACACTGAATGAAGTTAAAGATATTCGTGGTTGTGGTTTGCCTATTCTCTTTAAAAAAAAATTTTTTTTTAGCTGTTTTTATTTTCAAAATATGTAAAATTAGCTAAATGTCATATTATGACAGCTGATGTCAAAAATAACAGCCAAATGTCACTGATTCTGTAGTTTCGCTTAAACTAAATCTCGTAAAACACGAACGATCTTATTTTGTTTGCAGCAAGGTCTGAATAAGAGTAACATTTTCATTAGTAAAATTACGCTTCTTAAAAACTGAGGTGTGATTGACGTGTTTTAGCTCATTATATTCATCGTGTAAAGAAATATTGAAAATCTGCGGAAAATCAATTCAATGAACAATATGTCAACTTTAACTTATTTTAAAACCGTAAATTTTAAAGGTAATTCTCTAATCTGTGTGCGAACCGTGAACTCGTGCGGCAACGAGCGGATCGCGGATCAAACTCACCCTGATGAAGATTCTCTAGATGAATCGAAACAGTGTAGGTGCCTCCATCGATAAAATAATAAGTGAGTAAAGCCCGTGTTTATCAAGATGTAAACTAGAGATTATTATAAATATTTACGGGTGTTTATCGCGTTTATTTACCTATTTTTCCCGACGTTTCGACATAATAATGTATTTTCGATTTATAATAATGTGTTCTGATCGTGTAAGTTTAAAAAACTTTAAACTAGAGATCGTTTCTTTTCTTACAAAGTTTCTTAAAGTTCTAAGTTTCTTACAAAAACAGTCAATGTCACAACACTTCTTAAAACTGGAGTGATTTTGTGAATTGTAGAGTTGAAGTCGAGACACAAATATGCATCTGCTGTTCTGGAAAAACTGCATAACTTCAAAACGTTTGCGACATAGTGGAAATATTACACTTTTATACGCTTTCGACTAGTTTAAATGGCTTTATATGCAGAAATTATCTTAATCTGGTAGAAAACAGCTGATTCCTTGTCAAATCTATCTCAAGGCACAGATTAATTATTATTACAAGTTCAGAAGGCGGGTATTACGAAAACCTTTATATTAGTGGCTCTGTGAGCTGTAGACCTCACAAGTATTTTTCGAAATGACTGAACTATAACTTTTTTACGTTTTCAACCCCCATATTGAAAATTTACAAAAACTGAATCGACAAAATAATTCTATATAGTTATCGAACCTGCTCACAAAATTTCACGAAAATCGGTTGAGAAATGCGACCTGTAGAGGAGAACATCCAGACAGACGCCGGCCGGACGCCGTTCGGACAGACATAAAAAAGCATTTTTGCCTAAGCTGAAACGGAGAAACTCGCCCGCGCTTCGCGCTTGCTCGGTTAATAAATAGCGACTTGTTACGTCGCGACAAAGTGCAATTCAGCTTGCATAACCGCTTAACTCCTTACCACCTAACATTATCGTAAAGCTTCGTACAGTACTAAAGAGCGGAGTGCGCGTGGCCTGCTAAAGGCATATTTAGTTTTTGTTAATATGATTTACCTGCATTTTGAGCGAGATATACAGTATACATTGGAATGTATTCGTCAGTTCACTTTTACAAATTGTTATGCCCTTCGTAAATAGGTAACTCGAAGTACATTCTCCAACTTTCTCCAACAAAAGCAATAAGCATTAGCGTTGGAGGAGTGCCAACCGTCCGGCCCGCGCTACCTCTCAAATTAAACTACATAGGTACCTATACTAGTAAATATCACAACTCAAATTTAACCATCCAAGTGTATACACAACTGCAAGCTATTATGAAAATTATATACCTGTAGGTGTAGGCCGACGAACTTTCATAAATGTACTATCGTAGTGTAGATAAAACTTTATTGTACACCCATAAATACATTGGACTGATAGAATAAGAAACGGTAAATTAGTTGTATGTAATTGTCGGTAAACGTAATATTATGGTAAACTGTCAATCTATTCCTATCTTTATTGACCGAGCGAGCGTTAATCGCGAGCGGGTGTCTTCGTTTCAGCTTAGGCAAAAATGCTTTCGTATGTCTGTCCGAATGCGCGGCGTCTGTCCGGATGTTCTCCTCTACAGGTCGCATATTTCAACCGATTATTGTGAATTTTGTAAGCAGGTAACATATGTATATAGTTTTTTTTGTCGATTCAGTAATATTTCAAAAAAACGTTAGAAACGTAAAAAAAAACAGTTATTTCGAAAAATGTTTGCGAGGTCTACAGCTCACAGAGCCACAAGTATATATAAATCTTCGGCTGGACCGATTATGATGAATTTCAAAAAATGTTTTTTTTTATATGTATGATTTTTTTTATGTGGATTCGAGAATGGTTTATATTTACAAATAGATATATTTTTTTCTTTTTAAAACGGGCGACGATGTCGTGAACTACCGTTCATATTATATATTATATTCTGCTAGTTAATATTATAAATTTGAAAGTGAAACGGAAATTTATATTATTCTAAATTTCCGCTCCAGAAAACTTACTCTTTAAAGGTGCGCTAAGAAAGAAATTCCTGAAATGAAAGGGTGCAGTGGAGGGTGAAGAAAGTAGTAAACAAATAAAATGAGGCAAAAACGAGACCATTTTACTTCAATAAACTGTGTTCAAAACAAACTGAGTATCAATTTCAAAGACGCCCCGCTTAATCATGCTCAAATTGTTTGCCAACCTCTAACAGCGGCTTGTACAATACCTACCTATATAAAATATTCTTTTAAAACTTGTCGTTACATAAATAATAGAGCATTGACGAGCAGTGACAAGAGAAAGGCTTTTAGGGCCTTTTCAGATTAGCGTTTTTTCGGCGTATAAAAGCTCGTTTTTAGATGCCCGTGTAGGCATATATATATATATTCGCTTTTTGACCGAACGAGCGTTGACGCGCTTATAAGCCATATTGCTACTGAGTGACCCACTGGTTGGAGCTAACAGTCCTGAGTGAGCGCGTGTACGCGCCCGTTTTTGAAGTGAAAACTTCTTTAGGCGCGTTGAGCGCTATGATGATGATTACGATGTGTACTATTTGGGTGAACAAAAAGAGTGAAACTCGCGTCATGGTCACCGAACGCTATCCATGAGCTACAATATAACTTATGATCAAGGATTAATGTTTAAATGGTCATTAACAAATAAGCCTATGCGCGTAAAAAAATGTTAATTTGAAACCGCCGGTTTCGAAGTCAAACAATAATGCATGCATGTTCAACGAGCAAGGAGCATGTTTTGGGTGTATGAATGTACTTACGTGGGTGGGTTCGTGTATTTACACAAAGGAGCACGCTTCTGAGGCTTCACTTTGGTCGTTTGCGGCACTCCGTCTTTATATTTATTTGGTCTGAGAATGAAAACGAACGTACGTAATACTAATTCATTCTGTCAAAACTGGTTCCGGTACAATCAATAGAAATTTTGTTTATTGCTGAAGTTCTATAATCACAATGCTGATCACTAGTCATGCTTATCTTTACTGAATTCGGAAGCCTTCACTGTACGTGGTTTAATATTTATTTGTGCTAATTGCCGTAAGACCTTAATTGTGAAAATGTTGCTAGTTGTATGATTGACCGAAATGCGAGGAGGGAAACTGAGAACAGCGCGAAAGAATTTTTACCCTTAAATCGTTGCTAGTCTATAGTTGTAGTATAGTGCTAGTGCTAATCGGAGAATGTGCCCAGGAATTGCACGATCTCATTCCACCATCTCCTTTTCACAACAGGAATAGCAGTCAAACCGCTCAATACCATCCATACCTTGTCAATCTACCACCCTTACGAACAAAGCGCTTTGCTTCTACTTTTATAATGCGTACAGCCAAGGATTGAAATGCTTTGCCGTCGTCTGTCTTTCCTGAAAACTACATTCTGGATCTCTTCAAGTCAAGAGTAAATAGGTATCATCTAGACCTGCGTGTCCCATCGTCGGCCACATCGTCGCTTAACATCAGGCGAGTTCGAGGTCAAACGTAGGTCTATCATTGATAATAAAATAAAAATAGTGCCTGTGATGTTTTACTAGGAAAAGTAAATGTGGTTTTTGTGTTTCCGAAGTAACAAGAAAGAGTTTTGTGTCACATATATCTCGGGCGACCCGTCTCCATGTTACGTAGCTCACGACAACTAGGAACAGCCATGAATTGAGTGATGAGTGCTACCAACAGTCTTTATCGCTAATATTTCTGCTATAAGCATATTTTCGTCCTCTAGGTGGGCGTACTTACTTGCTTAAGTATGGCAGCGGCTTGGCTTCAGTTTTAAGAGTTTATTACGACTTAAGACTGATTTCGCGTGACTGTTGCTGGCGCTACTGCTACTATAACTCAATAACCCAGCTGTTACTCAATCAGCTCGTATGTATAGAATTATACCCTCTCAAATAGCTTGTGGTTTTTAACCTCCGAAGCAAACAGAGTAGCGTTATACGTTAAACGTGTATATCTGTGAATGAGTTTTTATGTGGTATGATTTAAGAAAATCTGTTCAGTCATTTGAAGATTATCAGTTTTCTAGTTGATGTAAGGAACTGAGCAACTTCCACAGATCTGATCGATTCGAAATTTGGTATTCTGTTACTTCAATGATATTGCTAGCACATGGTAACTTTGACCTGATGCTACAGCATCATCTGGAATTTGCGGGATACGAAACACATCATCGACATATAGCAGAAGTATCGCGTTCAGCCTCATTGGAATGGTCTCAATATAGTTACATTGGGACTCGTATAGGTTATGGATATATATTTATTATTATAAATAAAAATATTTGTGTAGTTTTTTTTTATTTGGATGCAACTTAGTACACATATAGATGTGAATCTGGACTATACGATTCTTCTTGTCTACATTTTACGCGGGCGAAACCGCGGGCAGAAACTAGAGAAATTTATAGTATAAAGTAGCGTGTTCTAAATAGAATTGAAATTCCAGTACCGAGTTAAGACCGTCTAGCAAAATATTACATGGTTAAGGCAGCGTCGAGTTTAACATCCAGATTTCCTTCGTTGCGAAAATGCTACCTACAATCTAAGGTTTTTGTAACCTGCCTCCCAGAATAAACTTGCTTTTCATATTAATTTACATCCTACTTATATCTTCTTTTGAATCCACTCCCGGAACGTCTCAGTTTCTCAGAAAATTTACCTTGAGAACGAGAAGATTTTCCTCTCGTTGTAAATTATAATACGCCCGATATTTTATTTCTGCGTATTCGCTTTCAAAGCGCGTCATCTTTAAAAAAAGAACATTTGTGTATTTTTTCTGGAAGTACAACAAAAATATACATTTCTATAAAATGTTTATAAGTAGTATATATATATGTCATGTGGTTCCTGTAACTCAAGCTCTGCTTACTTTAGGGCTAGACGATGCTGTGTGAAAATGTCCAGGCATTTTTTATTTATTTATATACCTTTTCTTTCAACTACGTAGTAATGTAGTAGTGTACGTAGTTATCATTAATCACTACAAAACCGATCACAAAGGAAGTATTTTTTGCATAGAACCAAAACAGTGCAGTAATGTTATATGAAATCTCATTATTGCACTATTTTTAATTTAGCACTGTTTTTTACTTTTTATTTAGATATAAATTTACCACAGAGGTTTAATATCTCCCATTAAGGTAAATATAAAATGTTTGCAATAGATAAAAAGGATGCTGGCTGATAATAAAAATCGGCTGAATAAAACCGACTTGGTGAAAAAAAAAAACAAATGGCGCGCATTTTGTACCATTGTAAAACTTTGATTCTTCGTATTTTAGTTTGAGTAGGTATATTTTATCACAGTAGGTAGATTGGTAGTTGAAAGAAAAGTAAATTACGCATCTTGCTAAAGAGAGTAATTAATGCACTCGTGTTAAATCAGCGCCCTCGCGTGCGCTCGGGCACCAACATAACACTCGTGCATTAATAACTCACTTTGCGCTCGGTGCAACAATCTACTAGTATCCTAAGCATGCGAATAATGCCGGACATTTAACACAGAGCCATCTAGCCCCAAAATAAGCAGATCTTGTGTTATGGGTGGTGCCCATTACTGATATCCTATGTACGATATAATATTCGGCATTCGAACAAGTATGAAACGCCACCAAAAATGAATGACACGTTTAGGCACTGGGAGGATGGACCTTAAGGCTCCAATACGTTCAAAGCTGGATGTGGCGAGGCTGTCGATGGCTGTCGGATGGCTGTCGGTTTCAGGCTGTTAGGCTGATATGAAGGATATCTAATACCTTTAAACGAGCAATTCTTGTATACCTATATGTATTGTGTATATATAATCGGAATCTCGGAACCGGCTTCAACGATTTTCATGAAATTTAGCATGCAGGGGGTTTCGGGGGCGATTAATAGATCTAGCTAGGTTTCATTTTTAGAAAATATCGTTTTATCCGTGTTTTATACCGAGCAAAGCTCGGTCATCAAGGTACTAACATTATTTAAACAAAAAATAAAAAGTTATTGGAGAAGTGTTTCTACTCCGTTCACGAATATATTATGACATAATATAGAACCTGATATCAAATACTATTGTGTAATTTTGTTGATTTATATACAGTTTTATAACAGTAATCTACTATATTAGTCAAATACATCAAATACTCACTCATTCATCACGAAATCTCAGAAACCACCGAACGGATTGAAATTAAATTTGGTATGCAGCTTCCTCTAGGGCTCGCTAAGTTTTTCAAAAAATTCACTCGAGATCATGGTCAAACCGCGAAAACCAGGATTATGCTTTGTAATTTTGTAATTGAAACATTAATTCGTTCAATTATTCTCTTACTACTGTTTATTTACCACGCGGGAAACAGCTAATTCTTTATATAAAGGTTTATTCATAGTAATTAATTCAGTGTACATTCGATTCTGTTATTGAATAATTGAAATGAAAAATTAAAACTCGTATTAATTAATATATTATTAATAATACTCGTATAATCGTACTCGTAATAATACTCGTTTAATTAATTAGTCTAGGCTTAATAAAATGGAAGCGACTATCGCGGTAGGTCATAATTTCCATGATTGATTCCAGCTAATTAAATTAGGGCACACATTATGCGTGACGTGGGCGCTATATATATAATTGTTAGGATACGTCCGTGATAATCATGTAAGCCGATCTGTAGTACCTAAGCTAAAACTGTTGACATTGCCCGTTTTGTATATTTGGGCTGCTAAGGCTGCTTTAACAATCTTAGCTTAACAACCTAATTTCTTTAGAAGAGCTTGGACCTATATCATAATTTTGTAAGAAACCATAGAACTGCCTTATATAAAAAATGTTCTTTTAATATGTGTGGACAAATATAAAAAAAAATACTTTACAAAAAAAAGTTTTATAAAGAGAATAAAATTGTAGCTTTTTATAGAACTTTTAACACTGTTAACGAATTTCTTGAAAAGTAATGAATGCTGAAATAGAATAACTATATAGTTTAATATATTTTTTTAAAACACTAAAATTTGCATGGCACTTTTCTTTGGTGAAATATGACTCAATATATTGTTACCTATGATAGGAAATTGATTTAGGTGTGACTTTGCGAAAATCCATTGCAAAAAATTTAATAGATGTACAAATGTTTAGAACTAATTAATAATTAGTTCCAATTCAGCGTTCGGCGAAGCAACAAGTCTGCAGAGAGTTCTTTCGCCAAAGTGCGGAGCGAGTCAATTGTTCCTGACGATGCCTCGTGTAGGCGAACCACGTGTAGAATTTATTTTTGAGGTGGCACGTGTGGATGGTGTGCGCTAAATTTTTATTAAACGCTTTGTGGCTATTTAATTGCGGCGGGAGGGATGTGTCTACTCCGTGTCTAATTCATTAGGAATAGATTGGCGGCATAATACTGAATATTTGTCCATATGTTTAATGTTTTATCATGTTGCCTACCATATTTCTTGCAAATAAATTATTTATATTTCTATAACATGATATCACCAGCCCAAAGCTTTGATTTCCTAATGTAATGATCAATTATTGACGACCTCTGTGGCACAGTGGGCTTAGGTCCGGCTGGGACGCAAAAGGTTGCGGGTTCGATTCCCGCCGTGGGACAAATGTTTGTATGATCTGCAAGTATTTGTTTCAGTTTAGGGTGTTTCTATGTATAATATAAATGTATTAAATAATAAAAGTAAAAGGTATGTAAGTAGTATATCAGTCATGTGGTACCCATAACACAAGCTCTGCTTACTTTGGGGCCAGATGATGCTGTGTGAAATGTCCGGTATTATTATTGTTATTATTATTATTAATGATAGTCACGGCTTTACAGAGAACTAGATCCTTAGAAGTTTAAACATAGTTTAGGCAATGCTGCGCAGAATTATATTCAATCAAATTAGTTTTTTACTTTTGATGAACCTTTTACTCACGTGTTATGTCGATGACGTGTATTTTGTCGACAAAAATTTAGGTGATGATGTTTGTTTTGTGACTGGGTGTATCAAAAATATGTATTTACAAATATACAAATATTCTATCTAGTTTTCATAGCAGGTATGGGTACCAGCTTTGCTTAGTTTGGAACTAGATTATATTGTTGTAATTGTCCGAAATGTCCAACAATATTTATTACTAGCGAGTTTTGGCACGGGTGCACAGAAATTATGGCCCATGACTTGCTGATAACTTGCTGATAAAAATATATAGGTACCTATTACCAATATACCTACAGATAAACTTATTAAAAAAAAAAACACTGATCTAGTTGAGTATATCCATTACAAACAAATTAGACAAAGTTTAGATTGATTACTTATTATTTTTAATACTTATCTCTGTACCAAAATTCATCATAATAGGTTCAAAGGTTTAGGCGTGAAAACGTGACAGACAGACAGACAGACAGACAGAGCTACTTTAAATTTGTTATAATATTATAAAGTAAGGATTGAACATCATCAGACCTTAGATAACCGCTGATCGTAGATCACTGTAACAACACGTACAGTCTCGTTTGTCTGTTTTTTTACAAGAAAAACACAAGCCACCATTACGCGGTCCTAATAGCCTTTTTGTTAAAAATAAGTTTGTATACCATTTACCCGCAGTTAAAACAGCTTTGTTTATTTCGCTCTTTATAAATAGACTGATTAAATCAGGCTCCGTGATCTCGGCCCACCTGATGACAAAAACCCTAAGCTCACTGAGATGTTGAAACCTATGACGTCAATGATCTAGACTACTGTCATATGTTATTCAAATTTGCAGCACTAGTGAAATACCCGGGATTTACCTAACATTTCACAACAAAATGTGGTTAAACCAACACCGCCACCTACTCGTATCTTAGACGATTTCTCGTTTTGATTCCTGATCTGCTAGTATTTGTCTCGGGTCTGGGCTTTTCTATGTATAATATGTATGTATTAACAAAAAAGAAGTTAATTTATGTATCATTCATGTGGTATCCACAACACAAATTCTGCTTACTTTGGGGCTAGATGATGCTGTGTGAACTGTCCGGTATTTATTTATTTATTTATTTATTATCGGAAACCCGTGCGTAAATTGTTATCCTTAGAAACTCTAGGCTGAGATTCCGAGACACAACTAAGTATACATTTTCGCATCTGTATAGCCTTAGACTTTTTTAATGCATTTGGGCGGTCTAAAGTCAATCATCAGCAATGAGCATTTATTATGAACTTGGTTTCTGTCCAATACGCTAATATTTTGCACCTCTCAGTTACATTTTAGGCATTTCGTAGAGCACGTCAAGCTGTGGATCCTTAATTACTTTCATAAGTTGTCAAGCCATGACAGAGGCTTTACACAGTCACAAGAGTTAGTTACTGTCTCATACGAAAGTAGAGTTACAGACTCCCATTTCAACCCTTTGGAATTATCTATTATACACCTTATGAATATTAATGTACTTTCTTCGGTATAAATACCTTACCACACACGTTTCGAGCACATTCATTCTCTCGCTCCACACAATAACAACTCCAAAGTTTACCTATAAGATCTAAAATAACCATGAAGGTCCATGTAGCTATCTTGATGCTGGTCCTAGCGCTCAGTTCATCAGCTCAGTCCAACGGTCCTCGGTACTGTGGAAGCGTTCTGTCGGAGACGTTGGTTAAGTACTGTCAGTCAGCCGTGGAGAAGCGCTCTGACAGTATGATGAGGACTCAACTCTTCGGCACAGGTATTTAATTAACATCTTAGTGTCATACTTTCTGGTGTTTCCCATGTTTTTTTACAAATTTTTGTCCGAATTTTGTTGTACATTTCACGTTTGTGAGATGAAAACCTCACGCAGATGACGTCATCTCACCTATTTTTCTCACCATTTGAACATATTTATTCTGTGTTATAAGAAAGCCTTTATCAGTTGTTATTTGCAACAAAACAGTATAATTAGACGAACAGACAACAAACCTATACACACTAACATAATGGTAGCCGCAAAATGGACCCTATCTCAGTATATGCGGATTGCAGTCTCAACAATCAGCTCTGGTCTTCAGTTAGGACAGATTTTGTTTAGCGGACATGAAAAGATCTACATTATAAGAAATAAACAAACAAAAGTTACAAGACAGAAAATAAAATAAACACAATAAGAAATACATTAATAATGAACTTTGAACACATAGTAATAGCTTTGCTTAATTTGGGGCAAGATGGTGATTTGTGATTTGTAAATCGATATTCATAGTAACGTAAGAAGGACGAGCCTCAGCTATATATATATATATAGCTACCAACTAAGCTAACTAACTAAGCTATATATATATATATATATATATATATATAGTTATTTTCTGTGCTGTATGTTGTGGGTTTGATTTAACGTAGAAGTTTGTGTCTCCAGGGTACTGGCTGGCCCCACAGCTCGCAATGGCAATGGAAAGAGGCAAGAGGTTCGAGGGCATCGCCTCGGAGTGCTGCGAAAATTCTTGCACCCTGAACGAGCTGCTAGAATACTGCCCTGAGAATTAGAGAAGCACGTCCAAAGAGAACAGGTAGATTTTAAACCACTCCCTCTTTTTCTACACGACTATACACTTTGACTTCTTTCTGCACACTTTTCTAGGTTTAATAGAAATGTAAGCCTTTTAAACCTGGAAACAAATGTGTCACTTAATTATTTGAGCTTAGGATCTAATCTTTAGGCTATGTAAAGATAAAGATAAACTCGCTATTTTCACAGTTAGGCTCGCAAAAGTTTATACCTAAATATTTTATAGGGTTAAGGTTAAAGTTTCATATTTAGGCTTTTGGTAAGAAATCCCTACTAATATTATAAATGCGAAAGGAATTCTGTCTGTCTGTCTATATGTTACGTTTTCACGCCTAAACCGTTTGGAATAGAGATAGCTGGGATCTTGGAGATGGACAGGCTACATTTTCTGTAGGTAGTATTTCGCGTGCAAAGCCACTGGCAAAAACTATATTACAAAATACTAAAACTTGTTTATACGAGTTTAATTCTTTTTTATTTATTTATTGTAAGGATAATTCCTTTATTCAAATTATTCACACATTCCGAGAAGGTAACGATATCGTTATCCAAGTGGACCATTAGCTGTATTTTTCTCAGTTTATCTGATTATTTTATTATTCACGGCCTGTTCTGAGCAGTCGTTAGAGTTAGTTAATGTCTTTTTAGATTTATTCCTTCGCTGTTAGACGTATAACGGACGAATAAAGGTCTGATAAATGTTCCATTACAGGTATAGTTATAAGAGGACCTCTGTGGCGTAGTGGGCGAAAGCCCGCCTGAGACGAAGAAGGTTGCAGCTTCAATTCTTCAGTCTGAAATGACAACCTTTGAAATATAAACAAGCAAAAGTTCACAAAAATAACAAATTTCTGTTTATTATTACAATGTGATTGTTTTAAAATAGACTAAACTAGGTTCATAATGGCCTCAATTCTGTTGGCACTTTTAAAATTGGGTTTTGAACTGTTTTTAAACCATTATTAAACCTGCTATTACCAACTTATCCTAATTTAATTTTATCTAATTAAGCGTTCCTAATTTAGTTAGATGGTACCAACCAAATAGGTTTTCCAAATGCTATGACTAACTAAATTTATTTTAGACAATTCATAATTTTAGAATTGAACCAACCGAATTGCCACCATTGTATAGTTATGTGATTGTGTAAATAAAGGATTGTTTTATAATAATATAATGTGAATCTTATTTTAGCATCTTATAAAGTAGAATCAAATAGACGAGGTATTAGCCCGCTGAAATCTGCTATAACCTAGAAACCGAAGCACGAAAGCGAGATGTGACTACCGTGTAACGTAACCGTGTACGTAACCGTGTACGTGTAAGTCGTTGCTAATCTCGATCTGTTAGTGACTATTAAAGCCCGAATTTCAGAACAAATCTCAAACTCGATAAATGAGCACACACAGTATCATATACAACTTTTTGTTCAGAACCTAAAATAAAATTATAAGATAAGATTAAGATTCAGCAAGCATTATGTCTTTCGTGGGGCAATCACCAGCGTCAATGTATCAGCTGTTCTCGAACCCAACGGTCTGAGGCCTGATGGTATGACTCTTGTCGCTTGGGAGATGGGTAGGCCATTAGTGTGGGATGCTACTTTCGTAGACACCTTGGCCGCATCCCATCTGTCGGGGACTTCCGTTAGAGCTGGTGCCGGTTTGGATAAGGCCTACATATTTGAGCCTTTTGGAGTCGTGGACCTGGGCCCGTAGGGAACAGGAGGCCAACGCGTTTTAGACCTACGGTTGACCACGATCTTGGCTGGTGGTAAGCGACGATGCGGCCCACCGACGATAGAGCATGAAGGTCTAGAAAACACCTATTTACTCTTGACTTGAAGAGACCCAGTTTGAGTCTTATGCACATACTATATGATCTACGTAACAAGCACTTCGAACCATTAAAGATCAACAGCCGTAACACTATCGTGACGATATTATTCCGTAGTACAGAGGTTATATAGCTACATTGTATGTGCCGCAGGGGACCACCATTAACCAGGCAGCGCCCGCCCGAACTGACCGCAGATTAATGATGCCCGTTTGTTTCAACAAACTTTGTAAAACCTAGCACCGGTTCCAACGTTGTCAACTTACCAGCGAGTCTGTCATGAATATTATATCCTAAAGAAACGAAACGAGCTCGCGACCGTAATCATCAGACAGCTCAAATCTTTAATTGCTGAGATCGTGATAGAGATGTATGGATGTTTGTATATTAATGTACTAGCTGCTGTTCGCGGCTTCGCACGCGTGGTAACCATATAAAAAGTAGCCTATGTCCGTCCCCAAGATATCTGATTCTGACTATCAAATTTTACAAGATCCGTTCGGCCGTTTAGCAGTGAAAAAGTTACATATGTAACAAATTGTATAATTCACGTTAATATGATTGCAAAATTACTGTTACATATTGTTGTAACCCCTATTCATTTTCACGTTATTAATCGTTGGAATTTTTAAACGACTGGCAACAATTTTAGACTACCCTCCAGATGGCTTTATTTTTAAGAACCATGTTCGTTTTCTTTTTTGGGAGAGCGATCTTCTTTGGCAACGTCGTTATTGATATTGGCTTTTGATCTGTTGTTTTGTTAGGCTAAATAAAACATCGTAATATACAAACGATCTTATTTTGTTTGCACTATAGTCTGAATTAGAGAAACATTGTTAAATGACACTTCTAAAACATACTAAACTGAAGTATGATTGACGTGTTTAAGCGTATATTAGGCTCCATTTAATATAATGTCCAATTAAACTGCGGGAAATTATAGGAAAAATATTTGAAAAAAGGAACAAAATAGGATTAATTTGGTCGTCTTGCGAAGCAAACATTGTGCTCCTATATTATTTATTTTTCTCAAGTTATTTCCGGTTTCATTAATAATTTTGGTGTTTTTATTTGGAGTTGGAGTTATTGTTTTTATTCAGAGCGGGAATAATAGGAATTAAAGCCTTGTGTTTCTTTGTGATTCGAGCAAAATAAAACCGTAGTTATTTTATATGACAGGCACCATCTATAATATAAAAATTAACCGCTGAATGTGTCGCTAAGCGCAAATCTCGAGAGCAGCTGAACCGATTTCGCTAATTCTTTTTTTAGAATATTCCTTGAAGTACGAGGATGGTTCATACGAAGAAAAAAATTAAAAAATTGCCTGCAAAAGTCTAAAAACAACACTTTTCTATACTCCCATACAATCGATTCGTAATAATACTTAAAAGTCATATTGAACTTTAATACCATACCATAAAGTTTAAGTGTTCGTGGAGGGTTCCGGGAAGTCAAAACAATTGAGTGACGTTAGTATCGTATAAATATTAATGTCAATATTTGTCAATATTTATACGATGGTAACATTACTCAAAAACAAATGGTCTATGGTAAAATGTAAATTGTCTGTGGTAAAATGTCACTTGAAATGTAAACGTCTCTTTGCTGTGCATCTATAATATTACTAAATCTAAAAGCCACAAATTTCTATAAAATTAAAAAAGTGTTGTGTGTTTGTGACTCATATAAAAAAAATTCGTGTTAGTTACACCACTTAAGTATAACCCAAGAGCCGCTGGACCGATTTGAATGAAACTTAATAAAGTTATTAAAATGGATTAGGATATAGGCTATTTTTTATCATCCCGGAAAAACAACGGGAACGGGAACGGGGCGGGCCAATGTTAGCGCCATTTATCAATATTTATCCGTAACTTTGTTAATATCTGTAATTATTACATTAATTTGAATAGCATACATAAATTTGAATAACTGAATCTTATTTTTAATAGCGACGTTAGTACATTAATATTTTTTGTGACGTTGTAACCGCCCAACGAAGTGGACACGGGTCAGTATATATAAAACTAGCTGTCCCTTTCGCGACTACGTCAGCGTTTTTTAAATAAAAAAGTTATCTAATTGTAAATCTAAACCATTCTCGAATCCATTTGAACACATACAAAAAAAATAATTCAAATCGGTCCAGCCGTCACTGTCACTGAACTCCTCCAACCAGTTTAGGAGGAGTTCAGTGACATACACACGTACAGAAGAATTATATATATAAAGAAGCAAATGTCAAACGACAAGATACGGCTTTGTGACATACTATAAACATTATAAATGCTTGACACTAGCAAAATTGTTCATTATTACACTCATTACACAGACCATTAACGAAGACGAAGAAGGAACAAATTACACACAAATTGTTTTCAATCAGACTTTCAATAGTTTTGCACTTTCAAAACTTTCGTGAGTTGTACTATACATTTTGATAAACACGGGTTTTACTCACGTATTATTTTGTCGATTGAGGCATCGCACAGTGCGAACCGTGAACTCGAGCGGCAACAAACGGACCGCGGAACAAACCCACCCTGATGAAGATTCTCTAGATGAATCGAAACAGTGTCAGTGCCTCCATCGACTAAATAATACGTGAGTAAAACCCGTGTTTATCAAAATGTACATATATACACAAGAACTAGTACCTGTAAAGATAAAGATAAACTCGCTATTTTCACAGTTAGGCTCGCAAAAGTTAATAAATATTTTATAGGGTTAAAGTTAAAGTTTCATATTTAGGCTTTTGGTAAGAAATCCCTACTAATATTATAAATGCGAAAGGAATTCTGTCTGTCTGTCTATATGTTACGTTTTCACGCCTTAACCGTTTGATCCGATTTTGATGAATTTTGGAATAGAGATAGCTGGGATCTTGGAGATGGACATAGGCTACATTTTCTGTAGGTAGTATTTCGCGTGCAAAGCCACGGGCAAAAACTATATTACGAGTTATACGAGTTTAATTCTTTTTTATTTATTTATTGTAATAAAGGATAATTCCTTTATTCAAATTATTCACACATTCCAAGAAGGTAGAAGCATAATGCACGATATCGTTATCCAAGTGGACTATTAGCTGTATTTTTCTCAGTTTATCTGATTATTTTATTATTCACGGCCTGCTCTGAGCAGTCGTTAGAGTTAGTTAATGTCTTTTTAGATTTATTCCTTCGCAGTTAGACGTATAACGGACGAATAAAGGTCTGATAAAGGTTCCATTACAGGTATAGTTATAAGAGGACCTCTGTGGCGTAGTGGGCGAAAGCCCGCCTGAGACGAAGAAGGTTGCAGCTTCAATTCTTCAGTCTGGGTGTTTTTCAGCCAGTATATCAGTCACGTGGTACTCATAACACATGCTCTGCTTGTTTTGGGGCTAGATGATGCTGTGTAAGGTCCAGCATTTTTTTAAAACGATTTTACCTATAAACGTTTTAACGGTCTGATAGCCGCAAGGACTTTTAATTTTAAGGCAGTTCCCTCAGCAAATGTCCTTGACACGTTATGACGGCGCTCATATGTTATCAGTAAAAAATCAAATAAGAAATAATATAACAGTTTTGTTGATCCGTTCAACAAATTCGTTATTTTATTATGTATATTTATGTTATAAAACTATAGCTAAACTTTTAATGAATATTTTACAGAATAAGGAATAACTTTGTTATAATAAAACTCAAATCGCGGAAGTAGGACAGCAAGTTGGGAAATTGAAGTGGGATTGGGCAGGCCACGATTGCCGCATGTCGGATACATTATGTACATTATGTGGACTCCCACTCTTTGGTGGCTTTAGCCCATAATGAACCCTGAACGGAAAACGATCTCGCGGCAGATCGCGGCGAAGGTGGAAGGACGAGTTAGACGCCCATTATAATGATTGGCCCACAGTGGCTTTAGACAGGGACGATTGGAGAAAAGGAAGGGAGGCCTTTGACCTGCAGTGGGACGTCACGGGCTCTTAATAAAAATAATAATAACTTTAAATGCGATAATGTTATTGACAATATATTGATATTTTATAACATATTGTTTTATAAATTAACAAGTGAATAGCCACTAAATAGTGCCTCTATTTACACCTCTAACAACGACACAGTATTTTCAAACAATGGACAGAAAATTTCATTTTCTGCGAGAACTAGACCGTAATTTACAGTAAATTATGTAAGCTTGCATAAATATTTTTATAAAATTGCTGTGTATATATTTCTAAATTATTAATTTGAATTATTGTAATTTATCGTTTTATTGATGATCCCAAGTAAACACTTTTACTGATAACATAGTGCTTACAGTTGACAAACAACTTCCGTTCTTGCTATAAAAACGAGTTCACTTGGGAACGCAGGGCAGTCGATTCTAGACTTTTGAAGTGTAAAGGTTAAATAGAAAAAGTGAATAAACAGAAGTGGTCTTCAAGCGTGACGTCTTATTATTTTTACATTCGCCAACATTTATCACACTCAAATCATTTAAGTGATTGTTCACCTTTATAATTATTATAACAAGAACCAGATTATACAAGAAGAATTAACTAAGAAGTTTATCTTGTAACTTCGCTAGTTGTCATAAACTGTTATCAGCGAGTTATATCTTCAAGTCGTTAAACGGAAGTTAACTTAGCGAAGTTAATTTTAATGTTAATTAATTGTTAGCCGCGAGTGGAACAGGCGATTCATTTTGCGGTAACGAGGGAATTGATATCGCTAGTGCTAAGGAACTTTCTGCGACATTCAGAGTCATTAATGGTAATCGTTATAGCTTATAAAGTAGCTTATCTATACAATAATAATAAGTAGCCTATACAAAAATTGTCTTAAATAAATAAATATATAATGCCGGACATTTAACACAGCATCATCTAGCCCCAATGTAAGCAGAGATTGTGTTATGGGAACCACATGACCGATAGTACTTAAATACTTTTTTTGAAATTATATACATTTTATTCATAGAAACATCCTGACCCGAGACAAATATTTACAGATCATACAGACATTTGTTCCGCGGCAGGAATCGAACCCGCATCATTCTGTGTCTTAACCAGACCGTAGCTCACAGAGGTTGTCAATATTCAATAACCATTGTCTTCAACAAAAGTTAACGTCGTTTAGGAAGTTAGTTAACTTTAGGATTTAAAGTCGTTTTATCTTGCAGCTTATATAAACAGTACAGAATTACCTAATTAGAACATAACACATTCACCTTTTTATTTAATACCTGATTTATCATTTTCTGATAAAAAAGTGGTTTGAGTACCGTCAAAACCGTTGTAGTTACTTTTTTGTGTAAACGTATATGCGCTGTAATTTGTTTTTTTTCTTTTTGGGGCCTATTCTTGGTCTTTTTTAGTCCATTTTCCGCTCTTGTCTGCTCTTTTGTATTGTTTGTTTTGTGTGTGCTAAATAAATGTATTTCTTTCTTTATTGAAGTGAAAACTTCTTAAGCATCGTTGTGATTTGAAAGTCGATGAAACGAAAAAGCGACAGTAAAAAGAGATGGACAAATAAATTCATAAGATTTAACGTGGGAGAAAATGAGATAGGAAGCATTATAAGTGTTTATTAGCATGCGTAGTACAAAGCTTGAGAAAAGGCATCACAACAACCGTGGTGTTTTGTATACGTGTACGTATTATACGTTTGATTTTTGAAGGTTTCACTTCACACATGTTTTTTTTTATCTTTAATTATAATTATATTTCTTTAATAATAAAAAGCGACAAATGAAGACATATTTTTCCCATAAAAAAGTCTGTGGTATATGCTGAAGGTCGTAAATAATAATTTATGACTATGAGTGTGGCAGTTAGTCAGCTAGCCATCGAAGCGTAAATGATGAACGAAAGCTTCGTTCGCTGCTTATCCTATCTAAATATTGACTGGTCTCACAGCTCAGTTGGTAATAGCTCTGCCTTCTGCGCTGTAGGCTGTGGGTTCGATTTCCCCAGGACAAATCTTTGTGTGATTAACATGGTTTGTTTTGTGTCTAGGTGTTATGTTAAGTATGTATTTAGAAATTATAAGTAATATCTTAGTTTTGTAGTTCCTATAAATAAAAAATCCTGAACATTTCAAACATCACCATCTCGCCCCAAAGTAAGCAGAGCTTGTGTTATGGGAACACATGAATGATACTTATCTATTTTTTTCAAATACATATATTTATATTAAGAAAAACACCCAGACCCGAGACAAATACTTGCAGATCATTCAAACATTAACCCCGCGTTGGGTATCGATCCCGCAACCTTCTGCGTCTCAGGCGGGCCCTCGCCCACTGCGTCAAAGGTCGGCTACAATCACTACTATATATGAATGAATTCAGAAAAAAAGAATTAAAGTAGTATATCAGTCATAACACAAGCTCTGCTTACTTTGGGGCCAGATGATGCTGTGTAAAATGACCGGCATTATATATCATTTATGTACTATCTTACTAATGTACTACCAAAGGTATTAAATTATGCGGTAAGTAATACAAAGAAAATTACAGCGAACTCCATTTTTCCCATTTTCTCAGAATCTTGAAGCTGGAGCATATTTTTTATCTTGAACAAAATTTTAAATAAGAAAATAAATTATACTTTATGTTTTCAAAGCTTAGTCCCCGAGAGCGAATTAATAACATGCTTCTAATTACGCTCACTGAACCCCAAGACATGATAGAAGATAGGTTTCTTTTGTCCTAATTTATTTTCGCTTGAAATTGTATTTTGAATACTGGTTCAACATTTCAACTTTTTAAGAATCAAATTACTGACTGACTTACTGACATGAAAATGCCTAAATCGCTGGTCGTAGAGACTTGAAATTTGGAGGGTGTGTTCTCCACAATATATAGACGTATATAGACGTATAGACGCGTACTAGGAAATTAATTTCAAAAATTCTGCCCCTAAAGCGGGTACAACGGGGGGTTGTAGTTAGATAAGATAGCATTATGCGAACAAGTTGCGGGATTTCACTAAATGAACATATAAGTATTGATTTGCCTTTGGTCTTTTAAATAAACAAATAAGTATGAGCTTACCCTCTACGGGGTGTTATTAATGAATGTTATCTATGGACATCATCACTCCCAAAGCAATAGACAAATAATAAACAAGTAACAAATAATGCCGCTCATTTCACACAGCATCAACTGGCCACAAAGTAAGCAGAGCTTGTTTTATGGGAACCACATGAATGATATACTACTTATAAACCTTTATTTTTATTTTTTGAATACATACATATTATACATAGAAACACCCTGAACTGAGACAAATACTTGCAGATCATACAAACATTTGCCCCGCGGCGGGAATCGGAGCCGCAACCATCTGCGTCTCAGCCGGACGTTGGCCCTCTGCCCCACAGAGGTCGTCTAACATTAACCAATTTTAATGTTAGTTTAATAAAAGCAAGTATTTTTGAGATGGTTTTTTAGAAATTGAAGCATCCCATTCAAGGAACGTCAATTCTAACTAACGTGCGAACGAGCAAAACCAGGACAGAACCAATAATATCCTTATCCTTACTATTATTATAAATGTGACAGTAACTCTGTCTGTCTGTTTGTTACGTTTTCACGCCTAGGCCGCTGAACCGATTTTGATGAATTTGGTATAGAGAAAGATGGAACCTTGGAGAAGGACATATGCTACTTTATATGTAGGTACCACGCGTGCGATGCCGCGGGCAGCAGCTAGATAGATAGATAGATAGAAAACACTTTATTGACTACCACACGGAATATTACAATAACAATAACTAAACTTATTTAAGGCAATACAATGGGCGGCCTTATCGCTAATAGTGATCTCTACCAGGCAACCGTTGGATGGACTATAAATAAACAGAAAAAGAACAAGAAGCTGCTAGATGTATAATAAAAACGTTACAAAATAATATTTAAAGTATTTTCAGTCGTCAGTCAGCCGACATCGCTCCCAATTACAGAAGCCGTGTACTGAATACCTTATTGATGTTATTAGAGATGTTTCAAAAAATTATGTTTATTTCGATGAAGAAATAATTTTGATTTCTTTTTACACTTTCGTGATCAGAATTCATATTGTTGTAGTTCAAGGGCTATTTATCTCGAATTACCTTTTAATTTTAATATTTATTTATTGTATCATAACTACATTTTGCAGAAAGACTGGAGACATCAATGGGAGGCCTTTGCCCAGAAGTGGGACACAATGGGCTAATCGTGATCTTAAACGTAATCGTAACCAGATTCGCATGCGGTTTCACATGTCAAAATGTGTGGACGAACTGCCTAATAAAACAATTGTACATATAAAATTGTTGGTTAGTAGGACAAATATTAAACTTATTAAATTTGTCGGATATTGTTGGTGTTTCTGTTGTTTCGCCGGTTTAGCTAAACTTTAAAAAAATGCGAAAGACCTTTTTTCTTTTAAATCAAAGTCCATATTAGAGAAATAGTTTTAAAATAAGTAAAAAAATTGTTCCATTACTGAATGGATTGCTTGATGATATGTGCCAAATGCACGAAAGAAGCCTCTTAGCGATACGATAAGTCTACTTAGTTTTATCGTAATAGCAGGTAAAAAAACATAAAAATGGTTTTCAGGGATACTTCCCTTACCTACATGCAATGTTGCTTTTTTTGAAGTGAAAACTTCTTTTAGCGCGGTACGCATATTTTTAGATGACGTAAAACCTCTGGATTCGCGACACCGTTAACGTCTGAATTTGATTATAAACCTTAATTCACATGTTTACAGTCTACTTTTGTATGGAGAAGTTTACTGAGTTAGGTTCTTTGATATATTATCTACATTCTGAAAAAATATTGCATCATCTGTGTTCGTTCAGTATTTGATTGGCAGTCGCCATAATTACTGATTTTGAAGTGATTTATTACTAAACTCTAACGCGCCAAAATAACAACAAATAAAATAAAAGAAACTTGGAAATTAATCAATAATGAAACAGGTAAATCAAGGGCTCGCAATATACAGTTCAAATTAAATATAAATGGTACAATTTTGACAAAGGAACAGGATGTTGCGAATGCATTTGATAGTTTTTTCTCAGATATACCAAAAATAGTGACCAAATCGTTAAACTCTTCAGCCTCCAGAGCTTCTGTTCTATTAGAATCTAGTGTTGCAAAATGTAAGAATGAGTTTAGTTTTAGCTACATTAACGAGGCTAGTATTGTAAAAGCATTCAAGTTAATTAATATAAAAAATACAGAAGATCTTTGGGGAATGTCTACAAAGGTGCTGGGTGTCATTATCTTAGATATTGCACCATGTTTAGCTTATATTTTTAATAGATGTATCGACGAGGGAGTTTTTCCCGATCTCATGAAACACAGTAAACTCATTCCTATGTTTAAGTCTGGAAGTGAAAGTGATCTCGCTAATTATAGACCGATATCGATATTACCTGCTTTAAGTAAAAACTTTGAAATAATAATTCTTAATCAGTTATTATACCACTTTAACGTTAACGGCCTGCTACATAGTAAACAATACGGATTTACTAAAGGTCGATCAACAGCTGATGCAGGTATAGCGCTCTTAAAGCATATATTTGAGGCCTGGGAGAAGTCACAGGATGCAGTTGGGGTATTCTGCGATCTATCTAAGGCCTTTGACTGTGTGAGTCATGCAACCCTAATCACAAAGTTAAAATATTATGGCATTAAAAACCGGGCGATTGACCTCATACAGTCTTATCTATCCAATAGAGTCCAGAAAGTAGACGTGGGTGGTGAGAGGTCTTTGGGATCAATTATTGATATAGGGGTACTTCAGGGATCGATACTAGGCCCTTTTTTATTCCTAGTATACGTTAATGATTTACCTTTTTTTGTAAAAAATATTTGTGATATAGTTTTATTTGCAGACGATACGTCTTTAATTTTTAAAGTTGATAGAGGTAAAACCAGTATATGCGATAACGTAAATGAATCCTTATCGTTAGTTCTTAACTGGTTCACTGTAAATAATATTTTGCTTAATTCCAAAAAAACTAAATGTATCAAATTCACTTTGCCAAATGTTATTCATAGCCCGTCCAACATTGAAATAAATGGAGAGGCAATGAATCTTGTAAATTCCACGATCTTCCTAGGTCTTAATATTGATGCAAAACTACAGTGGGGACCACAAATTGAAACGCTTGCTGGTAGGCTTAGTTCCGCTGCATATGCAGTTCGTACGATACGGTGGCTTACTGATGAAGCTACAGCTAGACTAGTTTATTTCAGTTACTTCCATAGTGTTATGTCATACGGCATCATTCTCTGGGGGAAAGCAGCTGATATTGGTAAAATATTTGTAATTCAAAAAAGGGCAATACGTGCCATTTATAAAATGAAACCACGAGAATCTTTGAGAGAAATATTCAAAGAAATTAATATTCTCACAATAGCTTCACAATATATATATATGAAAATTTGTTATATACACATAAAAATAGAGATGGGATTCAGCAAAATAGTGACCTTCATAAAATCAACACTAGGAATAAACATAAATTATACATCCCTAGGTTTCGACTAGAAAAAGTTAATAAGTCATTTATGGGGAACACGGTGCGCTTCTATAATAAGCTTCCTGAAAATGCTACTAAACTACCTATTAAGAAATTTAAAGCATACATTAAAGGTAGTCTTTTGAAGAAAGCTTATTATAATATAGATGACTATATTATTGATAAGAATGCATGGCCTCATGTCGCTCTGCCGTCAGACAGTTAACCAACACACTTGAAATGTATAAACTCTCTTGTATTTGTATTTCGTAGTTAAGGTAGTTATAAGATGGATCATATAAAAAAGCGCTAGGACCAAGACGAGTTTCTTGCCAATTCTTCTCGAGCTTAGGTTGGGATGAATTGGCACCTAAATTCACCTAGTATGTAAGACGTTTCAAAGTGATCCTTGTGATTGTATTGAATAAATCATCTTTTGACTTGACTTTGACTTTGAATAAGTTTTCACTTCTGTCACACGGAGTGCAACCCGATTTTTTTTTTATTTTACTATCCCACCATGTGACATATGACATATCGTTAGATTAGGTCAAAGATACTACAAGGTTTATAAAATAGTTTTAAGGTACAGATATTAATTTGATAATTATTAAGCTTTGAGGTGGTATTAAGGTGGTGGTAGAGGTCAGTGTCGTCGTCCCTCCCTCCTACCGGCTTTGCAGCTGGGGGAATCATGCAATGTTTTAAAAATAGATTATAATGTATGTTTAATTTACATGGAAAATTATCAAGCCGAACGCTTAGGCCATCGTGCCTCTCTATCGCTGGTTCCACGCTCTCGCTTGCACGCTCGGCTCAGACGGAACGTGACAATTTTTCGTGCGTGCAGCCGGCGTTCATCGATTTAAAGGAAGTTATCACGTCAAAAAAATCTATATTTTTTTGCTATCTTGATGGTGTTCAATTGGTCTGGGACCTAACCACTCATTCATATTCTCACCGACTTTGGAAGCCTTTACATGGTTACATGCGCTTGATATCGAATTTTTCACTTAATTGTAAAAAAATACAAGTAATAGATAGATAGATAGATAGATAAACACTTTATTGTACACAAGAGAACATACAAAAAAAATGATTAGCAGTACAGTTGTACAATGGTCGGCCTTATCGCTAAAAGCGATCTCTTCCAGGCAACCTTTGGATGGATAGGATAGACAAAAAAACCAAAAAGTCGGCGGTGCACAAAAAAAAAATACCTATACTTATATCAAAATACAAAATATAAAAATGCCTAAAATTCATAACTATAAAATTGACAAAAATTACACAAAGAAAGATGACATACATACCTACCATCAAACAACTTTCTATAGTGATAGAAGCTAACAACCAGTTAGCAGTTTCCAGATAAAGACAGATAAAGGTTATGGACTTTCATTTTAAATAATTAGTAATTATTAGGCAATTAATTATTAATTATTACATTTCTGTTTATAAAATTACCAAAACTCGTAAAAATAAGGAAAATAAATAACATTTCGTAGAAAAAATATTAGAATTAACCCATTAGTTAATTAAAAATGTCGGTTCTTTGCGTTTTATTTATAACGAGACAGACTGAATTACAAATCATAAACTTAGCGGTTCGGGAGAAAATTAAGCATGCGCTACACGGTTTGAAACCGCAGTTTCTACCAAGGTGACCTTGGTAGAAACCTATGTTTCAAGCCGTGTAGAAAGTGGTTGCAAACCAAATTTCGCATGACCTTTAAACGCCCTTGGTAGAAAGGCTTGCCCAGCAAACCACTGGCAGAAGCGGTGGTTGCAAACCGTCTAGCCTAGCGTACCACAGTCGCGCCGCTGCACGCATCGAGCGCGGACGTTTTTTCTTCAAATGCACACAAAAGTGCAATACAAACTCCAAACTTTAGAAATTTTGATATATAAGGAGCCATGGCGTCTTTGTAAATTGTAATAGTGCATTACAAGCATTCTGCACACGTCTATTCAGCACGAGCGTTTTAAAAACACTGAAGTTTGGGGTTTGTTTGCAAACCGTGTAGACAGAAAACGTTCTACCAAGGTCACTTTGGTAGAAACAGCGGTTTCAAACCGTGCAGCACATGCACTTTACTAATAAAATGTTTTTATTCTATCACTTTAAAACGTCTTACACACTAGGTGAATTTAAGTGCCAATTCCTGTTAATTCAAGTCCGAGAAGAATTGACAAGAAACTCCTGATCATAGAACTTTTTTCTATGGTCCTTCTTATAACTAGTTTAACTACGAAAAACGAATACAAGGTAACATTAGGTTATACATTGCAAATCTGTCAGTTAACTGTCTAATGGCAGAGAAATATGAGGCGATGTCTCATACCATTTGTAGATTAGATATTACTGCAGTTTTGTAGATTAGATATTACTGATATTACCTAGTCTGCGATATTTAGGGATATATTTAGGGAGATAGGGATATTTTCTTATACAAAAATATCTAATTTAAGGGATCCTAGTGTCGATCCAGTCCTGCACCAACAATGCGTTTTTCAATTCGAATAATCAATGTGCGGTATATTAGTACTCTCAAACGATGCAGGAAAACTTGAGGAAACCGGCATGTCGTAGCCATGTGCCACGTGACATGTGCCAAGTGCACGAAATGAGCCTCCGAGACGAACTTTAATCCTTTCACCACACTGGTTTGAAATAACTAGTGACACGCTAAGAAGAAGAAGACGGCTAGTTCTCAATATATAAATACCAAATTTGTGTTTCGATCGAGATGTATTGAAAGCAGTGTACACTTAGTACTGAACTGATTAGCTATTCACTAATCAATGAATGGATTGGGGCTATATGGAGCTGTGAAATTATACATCAATAAAATAAGAACTCTGAAATCATACCTTAAATTGTAATTATTTTACCGCTAACCGCTTTCGCGTGTACATTGCGCCATACAGCATGGCTGTACTGTTCTGTGTAAGTTGCTGGGACTTGGGATTCCTTGTCAAAAACTTACCTGAAAAGACGAAAGGATTATAAACGACGGAGGACTTTTTATGATTAATTAACCTCATCATCATTAGCCCAGTTTCAGTGGTATTTATGTATAATATTTTGTAAACACAAAATATATTATTCACTAGGATTTATTATTATTAAATTAAAAACTGAATTCAAAATATTCTCAAATAAATTAAAAATATTTAAGTACACACACATCATACAACAGTACCTGGATGAGCGGGCTTTGCTCGGTTTAAAACACGGATAAAACGACGTTTTCTAAATGAAACCTAGCTAGATCGATTGATCGCCCCCGAAACCCCCGGCATACTAAATTTCATGAAAATCGTTGGAGCCATCGTGAAAGCAAATACCAACCTTGGCCCAACGTTTTTTGCTACACAAAAGATTATTGTGGTATAAAAACTCTTCACAAACAAAAAGTTGCTTTCAGACGATTCAAGGTTGACAAAAGGCCTGTCTTTGTTCGCTTTGAAGAGTATCGACGCTATTAATAAGACAAAGGTACGCTGAATACGACCTCAAGATTTAAGTATTTTACTGCAAACATTTAAAGGTTGAACATAAAATATCAAAAAGATTAAACCATGCACTTACAAATCTTTTACTCACGTATTATTTGGTCGATTGTGCGAACTGTGAAGACGAGCGACTGCAAGCGGACCGTGGATCAAACTCACCATAATGTAAATTCTCTAGTCTAGATGAATCGAAACAGTGTCAGTGCCTCCATCGACAAAATAACATGTGAGTAAAACCCGCGTTTATCAAAATGCATGGTTTTATACATTTTGATAAATTAGATAAGTCATTAATGGTAACCTATTTATAAATAGAAAATTAAATAAACACACGGTGAACTAAATTGTCTGGATTTTGAAACAAAGGTATTATGATTTGATTTGAATTATATAAATCGTTAACGTAAAAATTACGTCCACGATTTATATAATTCAAAATTCAATTACAATTAGAATTTTGAAAATATGGAACAAGTATTTTAGGGGTAATGAAAACAATTTTTTAAATTTGGAATTAAAATTTTCGGAACGTATATAAATAGTCGTTATACGTGTGATTCGAATTTTAGTTTTCTTTCTTGGAAATATTAAACTTTTGGTACCTAACTATGTTACTTAATTATAGATTACAACTACCTACTTTATTCTGTACATGATGTTGTCACCTGAAATTGGAAGAGAACATTTCTATTCTAGATTTTACTTTACTAGGACTCTACAGCAATAATCCGTCTTGATGGGTATCACCTATGTACAAGGTATTCTGTCTCCAAGCAGAATTATTGTGTTTAAGTTTGAAGGGCACTAGAACATGTGAAATTACTGGGCGAATAGATAAAAGAACATGTAAGAACTAGGTCCACAACGTACGTGTACCTCCTGGTATTCCAAGCGTCATTGGTTACGGTAGCCTACGGTGGTAACGTCAGGTGAGCTTTCAAAACATTCGTGAGTTGTACTATACATTTTGATAAACACGGATTTTACTCGCGTTTTTTGTCGATTAAGGCACCGACACTTTTTCGATTCATCTAGAGAATCTTCATCAGGGTGAGTTTGATTCGCGGCCCGCTCGTTGCCGCTCGAGTTCACGGTTTGCACAACTCGAAACAATGTTGGTGCCTCCAACGACAAAATAATACGTGAGTAAAACCCGCGTTTATCAAAATTTCAGATGAGCCGTTTGCTTGTTTGCTGACTAGGTTGTATAATGAAAAAAAAATCGGTAGATACGAATATATATTGATTTTCATCTGTTTTGCTCAGCATAGTATCCTTTGGGAACCCACATTTTAGCTAGAATAGCAGCCATTAGTCTTCTCAAGCACACTTCAGCAGATGGGCCCATTCAATGTTATTGGCCCTTACATCGATGGGCCGTATGTAAATACAATGGTCCCTATTCATACGATTGGGATATTGAATCTTTCTTGAATCTTAAGAGTACGAGTACGAATATACCGAATACTTAGTAACTTATATAAACTCTTTTATGTAGTAATTTAACCGTAAATTCAAACAGTGTACAACATTCATACATAGTTTTGTAAATATTAAACAAGATGGCGGTAATTTTGTTGTTATGGCGGTCAAGCTAAAAGTTCGAATAATACGAACGATCTCATTTTAGTATTTTTTTTTATACACTCGTTTTTTGTTTTAAAATTTTAAATTGATGTGGTTGAGCTCGTTTAAGTCGAAATATAAATTAGTGCTAAATACAACTGCAGAAAATCTAGACAAAATAATAAAATATGTTATAATGTTAATTTTAATATTTCTCAAAACTGTCATTACCATAACCTAATTTAGAGGTGGTTTTAACAAAATAAGATAATTATTATAGGAAATGTTAGCTCACCAATCACCAAAATAGAGTCTCATATAAGAATTTTTTTGCGACGCGGCTATGTTTTACCTATAGTAGGCATAGGCATAGGTACTTTCGATCAGTCAAACAAATAAAACACTGACGTCGACGAGTCTCCGTATGGGTAAAAAAAATGTCCCCGAAGGTAAATGCTCAATCATTCACCCAAAAACAGACAGGTGAATGCTGACGGATAGACACATTACGCGTAATCGATTACCTCGGAATCGATTGATGAATCGAGTCGCGACATATCGTTAGTTCGATCACTTTATTGTCGTTTCTGGCACTGAAGGTACACTTATCGTCTACGTGACTTGGTTATGTTCAAGTATGCGTGGGAGTTTCGTAATTGACACAAAAGGAAAACATGGAAGCAATGCTACGGTGCATTCTCGTAAATAGCACAGATCCTTTTTGAAAGTAAATGAAAAAATAAACAGGATTTATTTGCATAGGAACACCTGTAACCAAGCGACACGCATACATTTCAAAACAGAAAGAAACATATTAACAGAAAATAACACATTTTCAAGCTATTTCAAGCTATCCATTCGTTTAGTAACAATAATAATAATATTTGTAGACAACCCGCACAACACAATCTAGGCCCAAATTTAACATAGGGTAGGGTACAACCAGATTATGTATAAAATACTTATATCTATATATTAACACGTGATGCAAAAACTTTGTACTTCTTTTAACGAAAATTGCGCGGACGGAGGAGTATGAAATTTCGCACACTTATAGTTTATATAGAGAAGGAATTCTAATATTTTTTTTAAATTATGCGTAAAAAATACATAAATTATTAATAAATTGTGGTCGAATTTCGACCAGTGGGCGACCACTAGTATTTTGAAATATATATGTATTTTAATAAACAAATTTAATAACACCCAGATACAGAAACCAACATCTATGTTAATCACACAAATGTTTGTCCTGGGAATCACAACCTACAGCGCAGAAGGCAGAGCTACTACCAAACTGAGCTGAGAGGTCAATATTGACCAGCTACTGCTTCACACACGGTATCTACATAAAAAGTAGCCTTTATGGTATTCCAAGTTATAAACATCTATACTAAATTTTATCCAAATCAATCGTGTAATGACGTGGCCAAAAACAAACAAAAAAATGCGTGAGTGTCATGAAACACTCGGTTGGAATGAAGTTCCTATCGTATTATATTATTGACAAATGAAGATACAAATGATATAAAATACAAATGAATGAATTACTAGCGTCTGAGATCAATTCAATTAAACGCAGAAATAAATAATGAATTGAAGGAATGGTAGCAAATTTCAAAATTAATATATTTTTTCGAGTTGTGAAAATAATAATTTATTGTACATCATTCAATTAATCGAATTCATCCGTTCAATCGTTCATCTTATTCATTTATTCGTGTTACCCTATGGATAACCGTCTAAACTAAAAAAAGGGTAGTGGCGGAAATTCGTGACGGAAAAATATTACACTTTCTTTCACCTAGCCCCCATCCGCCAAGTCCGTAACGTGCGATAAGGAACACCGTTCCAAAACATCCCAACATTCAACTTAGATATTCACAATGTAAGGAAAAAACAAGACGAAAATACTTTTCTCATCTTTAAATTTAGGGAATGTAAAATTAACAGTAGGTACGTGAATAATTGCGGTTCGGTCGATCGAAACTCATGTAATGAAGAGCTTCAAATACGATTACGTGTGCTACATCTTTGTCAGCGTTTCGGGAATGCCACGTAACATCTCGTCGAATGTCATTGATTTAAGGGTAAAAACACAAATATTAGAATTTCGAAAGTTTGTGCGTTATTTTGTAACTTGGTCCTGCTCAACGGCTGGATGGATTTGGATGAAACGTAGGCAAAGCCGCGGGCAGCAGCTTAGTGTTATATCTTTATATTCTCCCCATCTCTTCCAATATCAGCTCAACAGCCGACAATAGGGAAATATACCCCACAATGCCTCCCAAATTTATTTCCACACCGAGGCGGCCTATTCAGTACCTACCTTCTCTAGACTCTTCAGCATAATAGGCTTTTATCGTAAATTCCAAGCATATTTCCATTCAACACATGTCGGTATCCCGCAATTCAAATATTGGAGAAAATTGCGCGAGATACACACATTTTCTATTATTTAGTCATAAGTTTTAAAAGCCATTTCTAATTAATTTTGTATGTTTTGCTTTGAACTGAACTATCAAAGAAAAAACTGTTCAAATGACGGTGCGTTTTATCGATGTGTTGATATATTACTTTTATACATTTTATAAACTATCAATATCTAGAGCCCTTAGACAGCGACACGGCGCGGTAGACTACGCAAGCAATGACGCAACGAGCTGGACTCCTTCAGCGAGTATCGGCGGCAAGCAATGGCGTTGGACAAAAATGACTGGAAAACTCAAGGTCTTTGCCGAGCAGTGCAGTACGGGTTAGAAACAACAATAATATATTTTTTTCCCACCAATAATTCGACTTTCAGCATACTATGCTAATATGGGATGAACGCTATATCCAAAATCGGGATAACACTCATTCAATATCCAGTAAGTGCCGACCCCAATCTACTCTATTTTCTCGAATTTAACGCACAACATTGAAGCGTTCGTAGCAAAACTAAGTCGTACTTAGTTAAGCATCGTTATTTTATAACGTATTAAAACAGAAACTGACTCATAAAGCTTATTATAAAATAACTAACTATTTAAATAACAAAAAAGCTTGGGATGAATCTGCTCTGCTCTGAATCTGCTTGATAAACAAAATTAGCAAGTATCATAGAAAAAAGTGTTAAGGCGACTCCCTGAACAAATGATTTTGACGCGATGTCGCGGTGCTCAAATCGCGACTTTTTTATCAGAATACATTCAAATAAGAAATTCTGAAAAAAGTTTGACGGGTATTTTTTTTATTTACGGGTAAAAAATTTGCTTTTCTTCTGTCAGCTACAAGTTAAAACGACGTCAACTTTAGGAAAAGAAGATGATTATTTAATTTTTTATACTTTCCCACTGCTGGGCAAAGGTCCCCCCCAATTCCTTCCATTGGTCCCTGTCCCCGGCTATTTTCCACCAGCCTAGCCTTTCTCGAAGGCATCGAGATCGTCACGCCAACGTTTCTTCGGCCTGCCCCGGCTACGTCGCCCATCTGCAGGTACCCATTGTGTGACGAGCTCTGCCCATCTGTCTGCACTCATACGGCTGACGTGCCCCGCCCAACTCCATTTTAATTTGGCGGTCTTGTCTCCGACATCTGCGATCCCGGTCTTTGTGCGCAAAGTTGTATTGCGGACTCTGTCTGTCCTCTTCACCCCTAGCACACTACGCTCCATTGCTCGTTGGCAGATCTTGAGTTTGGACTTCTGAGATTCGGTTAAAGACCATGTTTGTGCACCATAGGTAAGAACGGGCAATATACACATATCGATGAGTTTTCGCTTTAGAGACAGAGGAAGGTTTCCCTTCATTAGCGATTTCATGGACCAGAAGCTCCTCCAGGCGTTTTCGACACGTCATCCAACTTCTTTGTCTTGCCTGTTTTGGAAGGAGACTATCTGGCCCAGATATATATACTCATCGACGTTCTGTAAATCTTGCCCATCTACCTTGATTTTCTGTTGGGTGCTATTGGTCATTATTTGTGTCTTTAACTGATTCATCATTAGTCCAAACTCTAGGCTTGCTCTGCGTAGATCTTCAAGCATAGTTTGGAGTTCTGATGCAGTTGGGGCGAAAAGCACAATATCATCGGCGAAGCGCAAGTTTGTAAGCTTTTTGTCTCCTATTTAATATTTTAGACATTATTTCATAATTAAATTATAAAACTAACAGTTACTTTCAAAGCAATTGAAAGGAAGCAAAATATTGAGAAAATACATACAAACTATTTTTTTCTAAAACTATTATTCCTTCAATTATTGAGCACTTAATAGCGGTAAAAATATTAAATAGATGTGCGCACCGTCTCAACACTAGACGAGTTTCTTGCCAGATTTTTCTTGAACTGTGGTTAGGAGGAACCTAGATTCACTAGCATCTAAGAAGACGATTCAAAGTGGTCCTTGTGATTTTATTAAAATAATTATTTGATTGGAGATTAGCCATTGGATGACCGCATTTTTAACATTCGTGAATCGGACGGCACAATAAACTGTACTTACCGATTTTTTTACAATAATAGTTTAGTAAACTCTACTAAACGTTAGTATGCTGTATGCAGCACCCATAGATTCCTAATTATAAGAAACACGCAATTTTGATGAAACACCATCACCTGTATTCAAAAACCATAAATGATTATGATTTCTAAAGATAACTAACAGAGACTCATACGAATAGCTGTTATGGTATGGATTTGCTCGAGTAAATTTTTAAATTACATTATCTTTTTAATTATTTTATTGTCTCCGTTTCTCGTGAAATTTTGTGAGCAGGTTCTATAAGTTTTTTTTTTGTCGACTCAGTTTTTAGAATTTTTTTAAAATGGCGGATATAACGGGATTTAAAAAAAAATATTTTAGTCATTTCAGAAAATGTTCGCGAGGTCTACACCTCACAGAGCCACTATTTAATAATTTGGTTAACAATAAATCCTTATTTTGATTCTAAAGAGCGCCATCACTGAGATATCTCTGCCTCTTTTGCTTTATGCTTTCAGACGTAATCCTTCTTTGTAAATTAATTATAATATTGGCTAATATATTTAAACAAGATTGTAAAGTCCGTGTGTTGTTTTATTGCGCTCGTAGATATTGGACTTTTTTGATCAAATTCTATCCAAGTTTTCTCTAACTAACAAAGACAAAAAACCAGCGCTGCACAAATTCTCCATTAGCTTAGTGCACAACGACATTTGCATTCAATTTATAAGTTAATATACTTACCTACGTTTGAGCTTGATTGTAAGAACCTCACAAACTCTTGCATTCGTAAAACCAACATTGAAATCGGTCCGTCTGTTTGAGTGCGCAGTAACATTCGTATGTTAATGCAGAGCGTAGGTGGTCTGGAAATATTGGTGAAGAAATATCTACGATTTCGTACCAGACGGTATAAGCTTCAGTCTGATTTTCTTTATTTTTGATTTTGAACAAGCATCTGCTTGCGGCTTCGCACGGATAGTACCTTCATATAAAGTAGTCTATATTCTATTCTAGGTCACTGACTATCTCTATAGTTTCATCCAAATCTGCACAGCGTTCAGGCGTGTGTGAGCAACAAACAAACAACCACATCATTCGAATTTATTCGAATATAATGTTATTGGAATACATTGAGATCGTGAGAGCTCTGCTTGGTTCGCATTTGTCCCAATCCGTGCTCAGTATTCGTATGCAAATCCGCAGCTCGACCTCTATTACACAGTAAGCCACTGTAGGGTTGATACATGGTTAGTTACTTTAAGGTATTGCTAACGCACTTCTCATATACTCTTACGATTTATATGGTTGTTAACCATCGCTACTGGAGGGAACCCCCAGGGAGCAGCGATACGAGGACTGGCCGCCTTACAGAGGCGCGCTCTTGTAAAGGGGCGCGCTACGCGTTCCTCTTGCGCGCCGGTAATCAGAAGCGAAGGCCAACGCAAACGCCAAGATGGCAGCGTATCGTTGCAGAACGCAACGAAACCCACTGACCCAGGGGCAGGGCCCCTGCGAGTTGAAGCCAGGGTAATGACAAAGATGTCGAGGCCCTTACCTAAACCCAAGATGGGAAGGTTTAGACGGTTGGAGTAGTATATGGTTGTTCCATTTATGTGTGCACTATGGTAACAATCTAATTTCCAGAGTCAAATAACCTAGTTGCGTTCCACTTGAATAGGTACTACTACTTTTTTTGATGTAATCTTTCCTCTCATTTGCCTACAATTTGTTGGAGTGATTTTATGAAAAAGGACGGAAGTGTAAAACAGGAAGCTAGGGAAGCGCGCGCTATGTGATTTGACCAATGAGCGCGCGCGTGATAAAGCTGGCCGTCAGATGGTACCAACTTATTTTCCGAGAGGTTGGTACTGTCAGCCAATACGAGACGTGTGTTACGAGAAATAAAAAGGGAAATAGAGAAGGAGAACCCATCAGCTGTGCGCTTAACCTATAGTGTTGTATACAGAGTGTGTTGTTATATAAACGAATTCAGGATATAATGTTAATGTTGCTTATTACCAAGGTGAGATGTAATTTTACACATCATATGCGACCACTAAGGCTCGCTTGTTTTTAAGTTAGTAACAAGCTCTAGCGACGGAGTTAATAAGCTTGAACCGATAGCTTAACGTGCTCTCCGAACTACGGAAGTGCTCAGATGAAAATGCCACTACGGTCCAGGTATGACCGCACATGCGATTCTGAACTTCACAGATCTGTTTGGAACGCCAAAGTTTGCTATGCCACGAGTCTCCTCTGGTGTTGTAGATAAGGTAAGACGCATATTTGGCGCGATACCGTGTACCGCCTGTAAGTAACGCGTCTGATTTATCGTTATATCATTACACGACGGCAAGGCGTTACGGCCGACCATAAACTGAGGATGCGACCGCAGAATATCCAAGCAGCAGCTGGCTCACTATATTACTTTCAGTATCAAGTATGAACAGAAGCAAAGATATGAACCCTATTTAATAGCAGTCCCGTGAATTTGAGGAGCTTAGATCCCTCAGAAAAGATTTGACTGGCCTGTTGGTAGTAGCTTTACCTTCTGCGGTGAGGGTTCAATTCCCTCCCAGGATTAACATTTGTGTGACACAGGTGTTTGTTCTGTGTCAGGGTGTTATAAAGTATCATAAGTATGAATTTAAAATATAAGTATCTATCAGTTATCTGGTGGTAACCATATGTGACCAATATGTACTTATTTATTTAGATGGGCTGTCGATATCAATGATAAAAAACATTATATCTATATGTTATTCTTATTGTTAATCTTATTTTTGTACCATTCTGTAACTCTTTATAATGGATTTAGAAGAGCGGGGATTTCTATCACAATTTTATACACGCATTAAAAAACCTTTTTGTCTGTAAATTGTCTTGGATACAAATAATATTATTACACATAGATATATGTTTTTTATCATTGATAACGGGTTTCTGGGATGATTTAATTTGGTTGTCACAGGTAAGCTTGATTATTTGTGAAGTGCCTACAAATTAACTTTGAAAACATATTTGTTTATATCAGTAAAACAATTTAGAAAATAATTTCCTTGTGTAATCAATTCGATGTCACAATCGAGACATTGGTGGCAATTCGGTTGGTTATTTCTAAAATTAGGAATTGTCTAAAATATATTTTAGTTAGTTATATCATTTGTAAGACCTATTCGGTTGGTACCATCCAACCAAATAAGACAAATAAGAAACGCTTAATTAAATTAGATAAAATTAAATTAGGATAAGTTGGTAACAGCAGAATACCAATGTTTCATTTGACAGTCTAAACCTAATTTTAGCCGAAATTAGTTAGGTTGGTGCCAACAGAATTGAGGCCATTACATCGAATGAAATATATATACAAGAGCAGCTTAAAAAGTAGGAGTAGGTTTGTCTTTAAGCAACAGCTGGTCTTCTAGTAACATTTTCCAGTAGCTACAACAACGTAGCTGCCCTTTCTGTCCGATATTTTCAGTGTTGTTCTGCGCTTCTTATAGCAAATGTGAAAACAGGTAGTAACCTAGCCGTTTTATACATTATTTGGCTACGACACGTTGTTTTGCTGCGACTTTAAATTATGCTGAAGCAAGTCGCGCAGTAAACTTTATGCTTGTCTATGGTTTAATGAAGACTGAAACGATCGTAAACGTTCCAGTGTGGGCTGTAATGGCTATTTACTAATGTTTATAAGGATCATACTAATATTATAAACGAGTGGAACGCCCCGTGACTTTTATCATGTTATCATTTCAGTTTTATTTAACAATATCATAGTATCACTTTGAATCGTCTTACATACTAAGTGTAAGACGATTATATTTATTTATTTATTTAACTGGTGCATGATATGAAGAAGATTTAGCATTAAACATTTATTCCCTCAATCTAAAAATTCATTGTACGTCGACTGACAGTCAGTTTGCACCCGTTTTGTTTTTAAAATATGTACGGATTCCGTAACTAGAATTGCCATGATCAGATATGGACGGGCAAATATGAAATCAAATTACCCAACTTCGATACATTTGAAATAAATTCGTCCAGAGCATCATGATGTTTGCAAAGGTCAACGAAATGGTATTATTGATATTTCCAATAGAATATATTCCAAACCTCTCGAAGGTACGGAAATAAGGTCCTTTCTTAATAATGTTGTCATTTTTAAACCTATATACATATATTTTATATGAGTTTTTCTGCTTTCCGATATTTCGGCACAGTTGCATGCGCCGTGATCACGAGATAAGAACGAGATGTTTGAGTGAAAATTATGTTCAAAACCATGATAGTTTTAGAAGTTATAAATACGTCCAGCCGTTTACGTTCGAAGTAACGAACACATATGAACACAATATTAATATGATTAATTTGATAGTTGCGAGGAGTTAATAAAATAATAATAAAGAGAGACCCCGACCCCTTAGCATCCTCCTCACGTGCGTATTCAATAATGCCGTCCTGTCGATTCCGTAGTGACGGATGGTACAGACGTGGGGTAGTTACATGACCAGATCCTGAACTTTAAAACCAATCTTAATGTAATTATTAAAGATAAATAATGGTGGCAATTCAGTTGGTTCATTTCTAGAATAAGGAATTGTCTAAAATATATTTTATATAGTCGTAGCATTTGTAAAACCTATTCGGTTGCTACCATCTAACTAAATTAGGAACGCTTAATTAAATAAGGATAAGTTAGTAACAGCAGAATACCAAGTTTAATTTGACACTTCTAAACCTAATTTTAGCTAAAATTAGTTAGGTTGGTGCCAACAGAATTGAGGCCAATATTATACTATATACTAGTGACCCGCTTCGGCTCTTTACGGTTGCAATTTAGAGATGTGATTGGATAAGGATTAACATTATACAAATGCCATCAATGTACTATATGTAGAAAATCAGTGTAACAAATGTACCAATATACAAGCGCGAATTTCGCACCTGACCGATACAACGAAGCCGGCAAACAAGAATATGGTCGTAAGTGCTTACCGGAACGAGTATGTGGGAAGGTTGTCAAAGGATTCTTGTCGTAGTTTTGTATGGCAGAGTCGTTCAGGGTTTAATATTACGAAACCCACGCTTTAATCTAACGAGCATTTGCAAAGAAGTTCGCGCTAAGTAATTTCATTTGACGAGAGGACTCGAGTACGTCTTCAACTCTTCAACATTCCTTCAGTTTTCCAACATTTCTTAAGTTATGTCATGCATTTCTCTGTGCTAAATTATAATTATGTTTATTAGGTAACCATAAGAATGTATTTATCATACATTCCTATGGTTATTTTACCTTACGTTATTGATCACTGATTTATTTGATCTTATCTCATTTAATTTGAATGGTACATTTAAAACAGGATACAATATGGTTTGGTTTTGCCAACAAACCCGGTTATGACGACTACGATAATAAAGAATAAAAAGAAGCTGGTAAATATTCGTGAGGGTAGATGGCAGTCGTGACTTAACGCCCGAGACGAAAGGATTGTAAAAAGAAAAAGTGAATAAATAGTAAATATCATTTAAAAGTTATCTTTTCCTTCAACTTTCTACCGGATAGTTTATATCAGAAGTGCGATAAGAACCAAGATGCGTGATGATGAAGAGAAACACGGAACTAAAAGATGTCGAGCACGACACCGTTAGCGCCGAAGGCACCGCATCACTAAATCGGATAGAAGTTGTTCAGATACGAGTAGTTCGATGAACTCGAAAAGGTCAAGAAACAGTAAGAAAATACATAGCCAAAATTCGTGATATCACAATGAGAGATCAGGTTTGGTTTCCTAAAATCAACCTCAAAGGAAGTAGTGTCACTATATCGGAATTTCTGACCAAGCAAGTCGCCTTCATGGCCGCAAGGAAAAACTTTGGTGTGAAGAGTTGTTGGACCCGAGACGGCCTTATACATATCATCGGTCCCGACGGCGTGCGGCACCGTGTCAGCAGCCTTGGCGAGCCCTCTTTACCGCCGTTGTGAACGTGCTTCTCTTCGGATACGTAGATGACGCAGCCCATGACGACATGGGAATCACGGTCATCGAATGGAAGACGGTGGACAAATACAACAGATAATACCACAGACAGTTGGTTAATAATGAGACGACCCATTCTTTACAAACATCGGTGCTTCCACCTGAGTCTGCTTAATGGAAAGGGTTGCCGTAACGGGACGTCCACCGGTTACTACCAGCAAGGAGTTACAACCGGCACCATCATCACATCAGCACCGAGATACAGAGAATCATAGAATCATCAGAATAGATCCATTGACTGGATTTATATTATTTATATACATATTATTGACTGGCAGTCTAACGTTGATAGATCCGTTGACTGATTTTATTTTATTTATCTAATTTATATATTATTGGCTGGGAGTCTAACGTTGATAGATCCGTTGACTGAATTTATTTTATTTATCTAATTTATATATTATTGGCTGGCAGTCTAACGTTGATAGATCCGTTGTGAATTTATATTATTTATCTAATTTAAATATATATATATATTATTGGTTGGCAGTCTAACGTTGATAGATCCGTTGACTGAATTTATTTTATTTATCTAATTTATATATTAGTGGCTGGCAGTCTAACGTTGATAGATCCGTTGACTGAATTTATTTTATTTATCTAATTTATATATTACTGGCTGGCAGTCTAACGTTGATAGATCCGTTGACTGAATTTATTTTATTTATCTAATTTATATATTATTGGCTGGCAGTCTAACGTTGATAGATCCGTTGTGAATTTATATTATTTATCTAATTTAAATATATATATATATATATATTATTGGTTGGCAGTCTAACGTTAATAGATCCGTTGACTGAATTTATTTTATTTATCTAATTTATATATATATTATTGGTTGGCAATCTAACGTTGATAGATCCGTTGACTGAATTTATTTTATTTTTCTAATTTATATATTATTGGTTGGCAGTCTAACGTTGATAGATCCGTTGACTGAATTTATTTTATTAATGTAATTTATATACATATTATTGGCTGGCAGTCTAACGTTGATAGATCCGTTGACTGAATTTATTTTATTTATCTAATTTATATATATATTATTGGTTGGCAGTCTAACGTTGATAGATCCGTTGACTAAATTTATTTTATTTATCTAATTTATATATATATATTATTGGCTGGCAGTCTAACGTTGATAGATCCGTTGACTGAATTTATATTATTTATCTAATTTATATAGCTGTCCGCGTGCAGCTTCGCCAGTTGTAAAGATTTATCACAACGGGCCAAACTAATTTTCCCGGAATAAAAAGTAGCCTATGTCACTTGGGGGTAGTGTAGCTTTCCAACGGTAAAATATTTTTTGAAATCGGTCTAGTATTATGGACTAATAGTCTAACCTTGATAGGTCCATTGATTGTATTTATATCGTAACAAGTACCTCCGACTACCATTTGTTTACTGGCAGTTTTAACGTTAGTGGATCCATTGATTAAATAAAAGTTTTTAGTTAAACTGAAAAATCCAATTATACAAAATTATATAAAACTATATCTAGTTTGTAACAAAAATATTTCTCTTGTAGTCTAATGTAGTCAGATTTATTTACGGCATTATAAATGTAGTTGTACTTACTGTTTAGATAATGAAGTTGTACTTACTGTTTAGATAATGTAGTTGTACTTACTGTTTAGTTAATGAAGTTGTACTTACTGTTTAGATAATATAGTTGTACTTACTGTTTAGATAATGAAGTTGTACTTACTGTTTAGATAATGAAGTTGAGGTACTTAGCTTATAAACTGGTTTAATACAAAATCATTGTAGTGTTTAGTTAATAATTTTCTCTACCTAATCGAATCTAATTTCAACCTTGTTTTTGCTGCGGTAAGTTTGAGGTCAAACTTAAGGTCAGGAAAGGCCGAATGTTAGAATTATTTAACTAATAAGATAGAAACGATCCTATCTATTTATCATCATTCTTATGATTATTTTACCTTACGTTATTGATCACTGATTTATTTGATCTTATCTCATTTAATTTGAATGGTACATTTAAAACAGGATACAATATGGTTTGGTTTTGCCAACAAACCCGGTTATGACGACTACGATAATAAAGATTAAAAAGAAGCTGGTAAATATTCGTGAGGGTAGATGGCAGTCGTGACTTAACGCCCGAGACGAAAGGATTGTAAAAAGAAAAAGTGAATAAATAGTAAATATCATTTTTGCTTCAACTTTCTACCGGATAGTTTATACACCTACCTATTTACAGAATTGAGTCACTGGGGTTAATGAACTTATACTTTGTTAATTAATTGTACTGGTTTAGTAGTTTAGTTTGAAACTTAACTTTTAAAACTATCATGGTTTTGAACATAATTTTACTCAAAACGGGATATTTATCATGATATGATAATGACTGAGAAAGAGGGTAGACCGTTTTATCTGCCAATAACATGCACCTGCATAGACTACAGTTTATATCGTGATCATGGCACATGCAACTGTGCCAAAATGTCGGGATGTAGAAAAACTCACATATCAAAGTGAAAGTCAAGTCAAAATATATTTTATTCAATACAATTACAAGGATCACTTTGAAACATCTTACATACTAGGTGAATTTAGGTGCTACTAACCCAAGCCCGATAAAACTGGCAAGAAACTCGTAATGGTCCTAGCGCTTTTTTACATGATCCATCTTATAACTACCTTAATTACGAAAAACTAACATAAGAGAGTTTATACATTTTAAATATGTAGGTTAGCTGTCTGAGGGCAGAGCAACATGAAGCTATGCATTCTTATCAATAATATAGTCATTTATATCATGGTAAATATGTAAAAATTATGTAATTTACTAAATAATATACAAGTAAATATTGGTGGACAATACACTCTCTAGCCCTAAACCAAGCATAGCTTGTTTCATGGTGCCCATCCGAACGATTACTAAATTCTGATACTATCAAATTGATTGATTGATACTAAAAGTTGTTAGTTAATATTGATGATCTGGTATTACGGAAAGTTGATTTTGATTGTATGACATGCTGTCATATGAATAGAAACTGAGATAGAAAACGAACGAACCCCATTTAATAAGATAATAAATGAAGAATGAATGAAAACACTTTATTATACACCTTAAAACTAGCACAAAAACAATTTGACAACTAAGAATAACTAAAAATATATGTACAATAGGGGGTCTTATCGCTAAGGGAGCAATTTCTTACAGACAACCTATGGATGGAGGAAATAATGCCTATTGCTAATCAAAACTGATAGACTTTGATGGTATCAAGAGATCCAAAATTGCCATACTGATGACTATTAGTCGGTTTCCTGTGAGAAAAGTGGCGGGGGTTATAAAACCCATACTTAATATTATAAATTATGGAAAATGTTTATATGCGTATCTGTTTGTCTGTTTTTGAACTTTTTTGTCTTTTCGGCTGAACCGATCTTGATGAAATTTGGCACGTAGCCCGCGTGGTACATACATAAAATGTAACCTATATGTTAATACAGGTCTACATCTACATCTGTACAAAGTTTCAGCAAAATCAGTTCAGCCATTAATGCAAGACTATCACATTTATAAATTAGTAGGATTGATTTTAACGTTTTATAACATTTTCGATGGACTCAGACTTTAAGTAAAATAACGTCAAAATCGTGCTTTGGCTACTCAAAAGAACAGAAATTAAAAATAAGCATATTAATATCAACTTTTCGAGTTGAGAGAGTCTTTATGTTCTGTATGTTACCTTTTCACGTCTAAACGGTTAAAAGGATTTTGATAAAATTTGGTAAAGAGATACTAACTTAAAAGGAGGTATCCAATACTGATAACTTTTGTTACTTAACTTACAGAAATAAAACATTTTATATTGTGTATTTGTTAGATAGATTGTATATCTAAAAGATGGTCATTGTCTATTTTCTATGTAGGTTTCACACGAGCAAAGCCACGGACAGGATCTTGTATAAAAACAAAAGAATTTAAAAACGACAACAAACACAAGCCTTGGAATTATTAAACAAAGAAACTAAAGTACATAACACGTTGAACGTGTTACGAGCTACGTCGTAGCACTCGTAACGATTGCTACGACGTAGCGCGATTGAAATTTTCGTTATACGTGTGAAAAGCGTAGCTTGCAGGTGCTTCGTTTGTACTTGGTTTATTACATTCTGTCTATAGAGTTCAAATTCGTATGTATTATATATTACTTTGTGCCGTACAGTTTTTTGTAGAAACAACAGACTTTCAATGTATCTGATAAGATGTAAAAACTATCGAAACTTTCTGACTTCTGAGGAAACATCCTTTGATAGTTCCTCAAGAAACAAATATTAAATTCAGTTTTTTAATATGACGTACATATGTATAAATACAATTTATAATAGTTTTTTAATAAGTGTCTGACGTGAATCCTAATATTATACCAAATAAAATATATAAAAACTGAGCTTTACACTTTAACGAACTTGAGTTGCAATTTTACACACCTAAGCTACCTGTTCACTGTCAAAGCTACCATGACCAAAACCTTATAGTCGGGGATCGTTCTTACCTGTATTGGGGACATACACAGAGAAACTGTCAGCTTTTATAAAATAACGGAGGGATCGTCACGGGCTCTTGCTCTAAAGCTTGCAGGTGCTCCTGGTGTATTTGTTTTATTACATTCGTACGTCTAGTACGTATGAATTGTGTAGTTTACTTAATGTAGTAATTTTTTTTGTAGAAACAAATATTATTGGACAAACTAAATTTAATCTTTGAATTGGTCTAAGGAAAGAAAGCATTCTTACGACTGTAATCACCAGGTAAAACATTGATACTAACTGACATTTATCAATGCTTAGCTTTCAGTGACAACTGGTAAATTGATATTGCGGAAGGTTGAAGTTGATTCAGACATGCTGTTATTTGAATAGAAACCTCAAACCAACGAAATTCCTATAAAGCCTAGATATAGATATAGATATAGATATAGATTTTGAGGCTTCACTTTGTTTGATCGTGATGCTCCATCACGATCAAACAAAGTGAAGCCTCAAAATCTCTTTGTAAATACACGTACGCACGCACGCACACACATACACCAAAATCATGCTCCTAGCTCTTGGTACATGTCACGTCTTCGTCCCAGTAAACATCGTACAAAACCCTCGCTTTTAGGTCAAGTGCGTTAAATGACGTTATGTGTTTAAAAAACCTAAAAACTTACGATTTCTATGAGGAGGAGTTATTTCAAGTGTCTTGACACTTTTTGTCACAGAATTACCAAGAAACAGGAGGATGTTTTTTTGTACGTTATTTACTACGACATTACATATACTACAGAATACTTATTAGTACAAATATAAATGTATCTCTTAAGAGCAAACAGCATGGTTTAGGTGTATGACTATGCATGTATTTACTTAGAACAGCACGGTTTTGAGGCTTCTCTTAGGTTGTTCGCGGCACTCCGTCTTTATATTGATTTGGTTTGAAATAGAAACAGCACGTACGTACGGTTTAGTATTATGTACTTAAACTTGCGTAATACTAGCTAGTCATATCTGATTCCAGTTAAAATCAAACTAATGATTGAAATTATGCACTTTGCTAATCGAAACTGATAGACATTGATTGTATCAAAAGTTCCAAAATCGCCATGCAGTAGGGCGATTATGGAACTCTAATTACAATCAATGTCTGTCAGTAATGATTAAAATTAAGCCGAAAAGTGATAGACATTGATTGTAATTAGAGTTCCATAATCGCCTTACATATCTCATGTTACCTTTGAAGTAGTCAAAAGCATATTCGAGTAGTACGTAAGTAGTAGTAACTTAGTATGTCATTATAACGTCATTCAATAAAATAAAATAAAATAATTAAAATGTATGATGGAAACATCATTCCTAGAATTTCCTATAATTAGTAATAATAAATAGTAGCAATAATAATATAATTAAATATTTTTCTAGGGTCTGGTTTCTATATATAATATATATGTATTTACATAAAAAAGTATATAAGTAGTGTAGCAGTTATAACGTAAGTACCTCTGCTTACTTTGAGGCAAGGTAATGTTGTGTGAAATGTCCGGCATTAATTTTTATTTTAAAGTGGGCATACTTTGTAGTTTTTGTGTTGTTGAAGAAAGCTTGTTATGCACTTTAAATATAATTATAATAAAAGTTTGAGTATAACCAATAGTTTTTTAATTCTAATTCATCTGTAATAACCCCCCCTACAAGCTCCAAACAGGAATAGGTTGATATACCAATAACCCTGCATATATCACAGTACAGTACTTATAAAAGTTTTACAATTTCAATTCTAGTCGCATAACTGCCGGTCTTAGAGAGTCTCTAGAGGCTACATATATAAGCCTTTTGTAGGCGAAACCTTGGGCCCGTGGGGAACAGGAGTCCATCGCTTTTACAAAAACATAGTGTGACACAAGAGCTAGCCCATCTGGCCCAGCAGTATTCGCATTCCCCTTTACCGACGGCATTGCCCTCTGGTAGTGATCTGGATCAGTTGAGCTATCTATAGATTGTTTTAAACGGTCCTTCGATACATTTTGAGAGATAAGGTGTTTATATACACGGAGGTATGTCGCTGAAGACACCGACACAATCTCAATTGATTTAGAGAATCTTCATCACGATGAGTTTGAACCGCCGCGGTTCGCTTGCTTTGTTCTTAGATACATAAACTGTTTATTTATAATAGTGAGAATTATTGTAATTAATAATATATGTAATTCTCTATAAAATAAAAATATTATAAATTATAATAAAATATTTCTGTAATTAATTTTCTTTAATCAAATTATACCTTCCTATGCTATACTCCGTATTGAACAAGCTACTGTATCGAAATTTCCAAAATTTAATTTAATTTGAACCCAACCGAAGTGGAAGCTCGGTTCTTAAAGGGTCTCGTAATCTGCAGACGGCTTGTTTTAAGCAGGGTTAGGCTTGCATCACTTCACACTGTGTTATGCTTATGTAAGCTTTAACACACTGATTTTAGGTTTAATTTAGCTTAAAGCTTTACGATCTCCGACTCTAGAATAACCAAACTTTGTTGATAGTTCTGATCGCGGAGGAACTATATTATTTCTATAAGAGCCCCCAGGGGTGTAAGCGAGGGGATTTAGTTTAAATGAAAATTACACTACGCAAAGTCTACCAGACTAGAATCCTACAAATATTATATAAATTAATAAATAAATAACTATTGCTGGACAATGCACACAACAACATCATCTAACCCCAAACTAAGCATAGCTTGTATTATGGTAACTAGATGACTGATAGAATACTTTTATGTTTTTAAATACAAACTTATGATACTTTATACACAGGTTGCGGGCCAGCGCCAACACCGTTCTTGCAATGATAGCCGCCAGGGTCGACTGTCCGTCCCTATACAAGGCACTGCTGTGAGCGACACCTGTCCAGCAATCCAACTAGTTTTTAAGTTTCAATCTTTCTTGTGTTTATGAGTTATGCTCGAAATACATGTAATTAATATTATTTTTATTTTTATTTTATTTATAACACCCAGACACAGAACAAACACCTATGCTCTTCACACAAACGTTTATCCTGGGAGGGAATCGAACCCTTAACAAAGCAGAGCTACTACCAACTGAGTCAGCTCAGTCATTATAAATTTGTGAATGAGGTAAGAAATCGCGAAATGTTTGTAGCAAATTCCAAAGCACTACCTGTGGTGCCATCTAGCTTAGTAGACAAATATATGTTTCTTTGTGGCTCAATTACGCAGTTACAGTTGACTGGATGTGTATGAAACTTCGTATATATATGAAGTGTATTGGAATAGAATATAGCCTACATTTTAGTGACCATCGCTAAAGTACGTCACACGTTAAGGATGAGGGGGAGGGATGTCTCATGAAGTGAGAAATTGTGTGACAAGGGGTCTTAAGTAGTAAAAAAAACAAAAAACAACAAATGTGACCAACTGTGACAAGGGGAGAGGGAGGGGTAAAAAAATCACGAAATTTGTGTGACGTACTTTATGGATGACACCTTTTCTACCATTAGCAAAGCCGCATCAGCCCGACAGAATATAAGGATTTACTTATGTGTGAGTGACAGTGCACATTGTTGTTTTCGTCCTTCGTGTTGTACTCGTAAGTAGGGTTGTCACGGGATTACGATGAACTTCCGCACTAATTCGAGCAAAGGGTTTAAGAGTGGCATTAATCTCGAGAACAAAGGGACTAACCATCAGGAACACTCAATTTGGATATGATCTAGATGAATATGACTCTTTGAAGTTATTTTTGTTATGCTCAGCAAATCATTTTGAGGGATTTTTAATTTTTTAGATCTTTCTTCCTATCGTGTTATTTGAAACTAGTGTGGTGAAAGGTAAAGTACGCCTCAGAGGCAATTTAGATTATGAATGTATTAGCCCCTGTCTGCGGCTTTGCCCGTGTGGTACCAAGACAATAAGTAGCCTATAGTCTTCAGGTCCTAATCTATATCTATAGCAAGTTTTATTTATATCGATGTAGTCATTATTAATTGAGCCTCACAATTCAGTTGGTAGTAGCTCTGCCTTCTGCGCTATAAGTTGTGGGTTCAAACCCTACCCAAGATTTACCATTAAAACCGTGTGATGAACATAGAAGTTCTTTGTTTGTATGTCAAAAATAATGAATAAGTATTCTACAAGTCATTTGGTACAAGTACAAGTTTTGCTTAGCTTGGGGCATACACATAAATTGTCCAGCAATATTTAATATTATTATTACATAGTTAAATAAAAAAAATCGGGTTGCACTCCGGGAGTGCAGACAGAAGTGAAAACTTATTTTGGCGCGTTGGAGTTTAGTAATAAATCACTTCAAAATCAGTAATTATGGCAACTGCCAATCAAATACTGAACGAACACAAATGATGCAATATTTTTTGTTCAGAATGTAGATAATACATCAAAGAACCTAACTCAGTAAACTTCTCCATAGCGAGCGCAGCAGCCGGCTGCGTCTCGCCCCAGACGGTAACGGTGTCGCGAATCCAGAGGTCCTCATCCTCATCCTCATCTAAAAATACCGTACCGCGTACCGCGCTAAAAGAAGTTTTCACTTCAAAAATCTGTTTCCCGACGGTGTAGGCAGAGCCTACGAATTTTAAATTGCTACGATTCCGACATAATTATTTTGCTTTTACAATGTACTCATATAGTATCATCATCATCATCATCATAGGTCCGTGTCAGTCTACTGCGGGACGGCTGCCTGTCCCTTGGCACTGAGTTTATCCTTGCCTGGTGACTTACGAATATCATCGCCTCACCTAGCCACAGGGCGCCGCACACTACGTTTGGCGATACGCGGCCTACACACTCAAGAACCAGTCTGCCTCAACGTACAAAATGTATATAAAATACTATAGACAGGTCCATTTATTGTAAAACTAGGAATAGTTCCACAACCAGCAGTCAATTACTACAATTATAATGACTCACGACATTTAATGCCACGGCTTCACCGAGACAGCAGAGTTATTAAGTAGCAGTAGCGATAGCAATATCAACGTGATAGCAATATTTGAAGGTTTTAATTTATTTTATTTGCGAGATAAAACAGAACTACATTACAATATTACAAGATAATTATATAAATAGAATGGAATAGACTACGTTTTTATTAGCGTCAACACAATTCAATAGATAAATAGACAAATACACATACTAACTGACCTGTACATAATAACATAATTAATGGTTGACGCAAAATACACCCTCAGCATATGCGGATTGCAGAGTCAGCAAACCGTGCTGTTCTTCCGTAAGGACCAATTTTGGTCAGCGGACATGAAAACTACATCTAAAATAAATTAAATAAACAAAGCTAACAAAAAGAGGTTACAAACAGAAAATAAAATGAATACCAATAGAAATACATCAATAATAAATTATATTACACACAGCGCCATCTAGCCCCAAACTTAGCAATAGTTGTGTCATAATGTACGATGGGAACCAGAATGTATAAATACTGAATGGGCTGACAGAACTCATTTAGCATTTATACAATATATGACATCCAACGAAGTCTCCACTAAATTAAAACTAATAATGTAGTAATTAGAGGTAATCAAAAAAAATAAAGGTTAAAAAAATTACAAATATATTGATACAAATCTGTGAAGTGAGTCGCAAGTCGTAAAAAACCCCACATTTCGGAAGTCAGTCATATTACATGAGACATATTAGCTTACTTAAAGGGTGTTTGACATTAAAACAGACTTCAATGAATGACATTTGAGTCCATAAATATGCAACCGAATTATGCATCTCCACCCATTTTGTAAAGTCGGATAAAATGTTTTTAATTTACGCTTTTTAGTACTTTATAATTTTTTGAAATTTGTAAACAACTGGAAAGTCACAGGAAAGCTAAATATCAAAGTTTCGTTTAATGAATGTCATATTTCGAAGGTTGGGGGTTCGATTCCCGCGGCGGGACAAATGTTTATATGATCTGCAAGTATTTGTTTTGGGTCTGGGTGTTTCTATGTATAATACTAGCTAATACTAGCTGACCCGGCATACGTTGTATTGCCTTATTAAACACACTTAGGGGTATAAAAATTAGTTATAAACCTATTCTCAGACCTACTGAATATACATATAAAATTTCATCAAAATCGGTCAAGCCGTTTCGGAGGAGTATAAACACGAAAACTGTTTATACTCCTCCGATGTATCTATATATTTACAAAAAATCTAAAATGTATATAAGTAGTATATCAGTCATGTGGTACCCATAGCACAAGCTCTGCATACTTTGGGGTTACATGATGTTGTGTGAAATGTCCGGCATTATTATTATTTATTTTCAGCTATTTTGATTAAAAACTGAATTTTCAACCGATGTGATGAAATTTCTATGGGCCCGATCCGGAAGTATATCCTTTCACATTTATTTTTTATTTTTGAAGTGAAAACTTCTTTTAGCGCGGTACGCATATTTTTAGATGAGGTAAAACCTCTGGATTCGCGACACCGTTACCGTTTTTGGGGTGAGACGCAGGGCTGCCGCGCTCGCCCCATTTGATTATAAACCTTAATTCACATGTTTACAGTCTACTTTGTATGGAGAAGTTTACTGAGTTAGGTTCTTTGATGTATTATCTACATTCTGAACAAAAAATATTGCATCATCTGTGTTCGTTCAGTATTTGATTGGCAGTCGTCATAATTACTGATTTTGAAGTGATTTATTACTAAAATCTAACGCGCTAAAATAAGTTTTCACTTCTGTTAGCACTCCCGGAGTGCAACCGGATTTTTTTTCCAAATCAGTTCATATATGACGGATTTATAAGGTAAAAAATATATAAAAAAGCCGGTTGAAAATATAAAATAGATACTCTAACAGTCAACTGGTTTTCACAGTACAAGATATACTTAGTATGTAGCTAGATAGTGTTGTGTGTATACCAATATATAAATATTGATAGTTGCCGTTAGTTACGTAATACGAAGTCTGAGTAAGTAGTGTACTATAATATTCATACCCATTAAGCAATCAATTTAGTTCTATCTATATTTAGGGCCCCTAATCAGAGTTCAAAGTAAAAGTCAAAAGTGCTTTATTCAATACAATCACAAGGATCACTTTGAAACGTCTTACATACTAGGTGAATTTAGGTGCCAATTCCTCCTAACCTAAGCTCGAGAAGAACTGGCAAGAAACTCGTCCTGGTCCTAGCATTTTTTTGCATGATCCACCTTATAACCACATTAACTACGAAAAACTAATACAAGAGAGTTTATACACTTCAAATGTGTCGGTCAAACTTCAAACTGTCTGAAAGCAGAGCGATATGAGGGCATGCATTCCTATCAATAATACAGTCATTTATATTATAATACACTTTCTTGAAAAGACTACCCTTTATGTATGCTTTGCGTTCTTGCTCGCAGACTACGTTAATACGTATTAATTGTCCTTACAACATTATGAAATAAAAACTTTGCAAAAATGTTTTTTAGGGATACCTTCTCTAAGATAACAACATATTTATTGAACTCCGGTAATTAGGTTTGCAATGATAATACACTGATGTTTATATTTATATGACAGCATGTCCTGACATGATGTTGATCATCAACCTTCCGTAATACTAAATCAATAGTAACTGAAAGCAATTAGTATCAATATTTTGATAGTATCAGAATTCCATAATCGCCCGGCTGACGATCATTATACATATTGACTTCAGAAGCCTTCACAGTGGTAGCATATGGCCAATCGCTGGCCAATTTATTTCAGTAAAATAAATTTATTTACAGATATTTAAGGAATAATTCTACTAATAATCTTAAACTGAACAGAACAGAGCGCGCGGACACGAGGAGTGCGGTTTATAGTGAAGGCAGGTAACCATCCTCTCTTCCGGGACCAGTGCTCTGATCATTCAATGGGAATGCAAGCTAGGAAGTAGTCGCGATTTTGCACCTATTAGGCACTTATTAGTGGCGCAATTAATATGTCAAATTATTGTAGGGTAAGCTAACGTTCACAAACTTTTTGCCTTATATTTTTTTAATAATAGCGGTAATACTTCATCCTTGTATGATTCAGTGACTAGCTTTCGTTAATAGGCCATCTTAAGATCTCAATGTTCCCTCTGAGGCACGGGAGCACTCCAATACGATATGCGATAGTTTGTGTTTATGTTTGTTTGCGTATCAAAAACAAACAAATTAAATAGACAGATTAATTACAGATTAATCTTGGTATAGATATAGTCAGATCTGGAATAGTTTAAAGGCTACTTTTAATATAAGTACTTCGCGTGCTAAAATATAAGTCACTCCATCGTTTCATGTGGAACAACTACATCGAAGAGTGATATCAATTCGTCTCGTCAAAATCTATGCTTGTACCGCAACAGCATTGTAAAAATTATATGGGTTTGATACATAAAAGCCACAAAAAATATTTCAACAATAATTTTAGCGCAACTTTGGACGTAACTAAATTACATACGGAACACGCAAACTCTAAAATGATTCTAAAGCAAGCATTGTTTATTTATTCACGAATTGAAATAACTTTATATTGAACTAGCTGTTTTTGCCCACGACTTCCTCTGCATTATTTTTTAAATAACTTTAGCTTAAAATTTTCCCCTGGATGCTATTTATCTCTTTGCCAAACTATAAATTTTAAACTAATCACACCCACCGACCATTAAAAAGTTTCCATACGAACATTCACACCTTTATGAGATTTATTTTGAAAAATCCTGAAACAAGTGTCCATTTATTTTGCATTTTAATTATTCAAATCAAGTTTCAAGTTAATAGCACCACGCGTTAAAAAGTTTCATATAAGTTTTCACCCTTTTTCACTCCCTTAGGGTTTGAATTTCAAAAAATCTCCCCTTAGTGGATGGGTTTGCTATGAAAGTAAGCTACCTTCCAAATTTCAGCTTTCTAGCTTTAGCGGTTTCGGCTCGGCGATGATGAGTCATTCAGTCAGGTTAAGCTCTTTTATAGGTATAGATAGATATTATTAGGTTTTTCCAAAAGAACCCAGTCCATGATTTTTACGAGGCCGTTTTATGTAGAAATCAGTCTAATCTTATCATATGATTAGAAACCATAATCATAAAATCTCCTTACTGCTCATCACTATCCTTCGACGTGACGTCTATCTTTTTCTTACACTATGTGAGATAGTATGCATTTAGCTGCGCTTAGTGACGAGTTAGTGCCGCTGACTAGTGTATCCTTAAGGGTTAAATCTAAACAATGTTTCCGTGTTAACATGCGACAGGTACCTAGGGGTGCAACAATAATCTTAGTGGAAACCATCAAATATTCTGCCTCAAAGCGTTAGTGCACAAGCATTCGTTTTTGATTTTTCACTATAACTTAGGTCTACCTTGTTTACATTATATAACCATGCATTTAATTGTTTTCAATTTTATAATAAACTAGCTGACACGGACACGCGTTGCTGTAGCTCAGTAGTTCTAATACGTTGAACCAATATACGCTAACCTCTAAAACTATCAGTGTTTCTCTACTATATTATGCATGTATTATACATATAAACCTTCCTCTTGAATCACTCTATCTATTAAAAAACCGCTTCAAAATCCGTTGCGTAGTTTTAATAATCTAAGAATACATAGGGACAGACAGACAGCGGGAAACGACTTTGTTTTATACTATGTAGTGATAAGTAAGTGATTATTTTAGATCCTATTTATGCTCTTATCACCTGAAACACAGGATTACCTAGTTCAGGCTCGTGTTAAGGATTTACCTTTGTCTAATAAGGATTTTGTTTTGTTATATTATTGTACAATTGGAATTTTGAATAAATATTTATTATTATTATTATTATTACTGTGTATAGGTTCGAAGGGCACTGGAGCAAGTGACATTACTGGGCAAGCAGACAAATGAACTATGGCTAGGGTCATCAACGCGCTTGTTATATCATTCGGTATTGCAAGCGTCCAAGGTTACTTAACCCACTTACCATCAGATAGGCTGCCAGCTTGTTTGCTGCAGTTGTAGAAAAAAACCATATTCGTTTTTATTTTTATGTGTCTCTAAGTATAAACAAACTCGGAAGGGTTCGAGAGTGATAAATAACTTCAATAAAAGTGTTGGCGAAAGAAATATCGTCGCACACCAGGGTGGAAGTAAGTTTAATGTCGCAGATATAATAAGTTACAACCCTGACATGTTAAGCCGTGTCACTACAACTCGTATTTCAATGTCAGCTTTATCTTAATTGAATTAGGTTGGAGTTGGCGCTGATGATTGAAATTAGAAAAAAAAAGCACACGCCTGTAAAGGTAGAAAAATCTCGTTATCTCGATCTTAGAAATCTAAGTCAGAGACGCGTCCAAACATTTGGCACATACTTGCTTGTAATTAGACTTTATACCTAAACTAACAAGATTCAAGATGAAATGATTGCATCATGTTTTGAATAACAATTAATCTTGATTTTATTATTTCGCTGAACTAACTACGAACGATCGTATTTTGTTTGTACTTAAATCTAAAATAGAGTAACGTGTGATTGACTTGTATAGATTTTGAACTGTCTCTCTTTTACCATAAGTATCCATATTGCATGCAAGATATTCGACTGCCAAACGTACTCGTGACAAATAGAATTTAAACTGTCTCAATTTTACTAAAAGTATCGTTACCGCTTGTAAGATATACGTCTGAAAACGTCTGAAACATTAGTACTTAAGTAGGTTCTATTATTTGATCTGTGGCGGTAAGGTGGCAACATTTGTGCAAGCGGAAAATAACAAGCCAAGTTAGAGCAACTTTTATATGGCTAGTTATAACTACTATTCATTTCTAGACTAGACTAGACGACCTCTGTGACGCAGTGGGCTAAAGGCCGGCTGAGACGCAAAAAGGTTGCGGGTTCGATTCCCGCCGCGAGATAAATGTTTGTATGATCTGCAAGTATTTGTCTCGGGTCTGGGTGTTTCTATGTATAATAAGTATATATTTACAAAAACAAAACAAAACTGATATACTACTTATATACAAAAGTATATAAGTAGTATATCAGTCATGTGGTACCCATAACACAAGCTCTGCTTACTTTGGGCCCAGATGTTGTGTGAAATGTCCGGCAATATTATTATTATTATTATTTCGTATGAGCGACAAACTCTGGTGACGGAGATATTAGGACGCTCGAAGGTCTCCGCTATGCCCTAACATTTAGAAAAACCACGCCATTTTTACGTACTCTTCGGAGCACAAAAATAATGATATCCTCTTATTATCGTGTTATTATTTCAAACCAGTGTGGTGAAAATAATAAAGTGCCTCAGTTACTCTATTTGTGCACATGTCTTCTATTTTTTTAAGTTCTATGACATGCCGGTTTCCTCACGATGTTTGCCTTCTCTGTTTCAGAGTACGCTAAAATATTTCGATCAGAAAAGTCAATTGGTGCATGACTGGATTCGAACCCACGATCTTAGAATCGAAAGGCGAGGCCACCTGTAGACCACCAGTGCTCAATAATGATATGAGAAAGACACTATGGTTAATCATCCACCTAGATGTGCGCAGTTAGTATCCACTAACCGCGCACAAGGATGCAGTTTACGGTATAATTAATTAGCTTCATATCGCGAGGTATGGCGGTACCTCTATACTATAAATTTTAAAAAAAAGTAAATATCCCGATTTGAGTGAAGATTATGTTCAAAACCATGATAGTTTTAGAAGATATAAAAAATAAATATAAATATTGGTGGACAACGCACACAACACCATCCCCAAAGCCCCAAACTAAGCATAGCTTGTATTATGGTGACCACATGACTGATAGAATACTTATAATATTTTTTTAATACATACTTTTTATAACACCCAGACACATAACCAACACTTATGTTCATCACACAAATGTTTATCCTCAACCTACAGCGCAGAAGGCAGAGCTACTACTAACTGAGCTGATAGGTCAGTCAAATAGCTATACACGTTGCCATTAGCGTTAGTTTCTAGGTGTTGTCATGGCGTCATTATTAACAAGTATTGCTCTATTGAGAAACGCAATTTTAAGGGTTCTAAAGTCCTCAAGGAACTGTCTGTCGGCCTCTAATTAGAACTCTCGTAGACTATTCGTTTTATTGTGATGAACTTTTGCACGGTAATCGAGGTCCTTTGAAGGTGTCGAGATCCCTCCACCTTCTTTACTTTAAATTATAATAATAATAATAATAAATAATCCCGGACATTTCACACAACATCATTTGGCCCCAAAGTAAGCAGAGCTTGTGTTATGGGTACCACGTGACTGATATACTACTTATATACTTTTTTTTTAAATACATACATATTATACATATTACCCTTGTAATCTTTACCATTTAATGTTTAAACATCGCATGACACAAGACTGGCTCTTATCTGGCCCAGGGTATTAGCAGTGCCATTCTACGTGGTAATGCCGCCAATGTCAGGACGCTGCCCTCTGGCAGTGATCTGGATCTGTTGAGCTATATACATAAATAGCTTGTTTGAAACAGTCCTTTGATAGATCAACTGTTTCACATGAATTTTATATTATTGATGCATTTCGGTAATTATAGAATCGTTAATTCTGTCTCGTACATCGCCAATCCATTCGGATCGCATGTTGATTTGTGCAATTTTCATATTCAATATTCGTCCGACGTATTCCGCCCAACGAATTTACCAGTAGCGCTTCTGATCTCACAACCATTTGTCACAGACCCCCTCTGCCTTTTTATTTGAGCTTTAAGACTTATTACAACAATAGCTCTAGTTAAGCCGCCTGCTTTAGTATGTAAGATGTTAAATAATTCACACACTTTAAGCTCGTATGGACGTAAATTTCCAGGTTGGTGTTAGAGTAATGAGGTGGCTATAGCGCGTAGTGTATGAAACATTGGCCTGAGTATGAACTGACACGTTAAATAACGTTAAATCAAACCAGTGTCCCGATCCCGATGATAGAAGAACTTGGTAGCAAAGATAAAATAAATTCACGGAATAGTCCGATTATAATATTATACCTTTATTTTCAACAAGCTTTTGCCCACAGTTTCACAGGCGTGGTACTTATATAGAAAGTTGCTTATGTATTTCTTCAAAATACAATCTACCCTATATATATCAATCCAATCCTATAATCTGTCAGATTTTTCCTGAAGGAGATCGGTTTTAGCAATAAGACCGTCCACTGTAAAATTTGATATCTATTATTTCTTCTGTCTTTCTTCTTCTCTTTGTGTACAATAAAGTGTAAATCTATATATAAATCTATCCATACCAAATTTTTACAAGATCCGTGTAGCCATTTAGCCGTGAATACGTAACCAGACAACGATGACAACTTCTAATTTATAATATAAGTATGAATAGAAAAATAAACATGGAAGTTGTTTGCGAGCAAAAACTGCTTACGCAAATACGCAAGGTTTGGTTACCGTTCAGGCTCTCAGGCGAATGTTTTTTTTTGCGAAAGACGTTAGTCGTCCCTTTCTCTAAATTAAGGACGCACAGGAATCCGGGAAGGATCTGTCCCAATTACTTAAGGGTTTGAATTGTTCCTGGACCCTTGTAATGGATAGTCCGTTCTTGAAGAGCTCGTTTATTTAGTTAATAAGTGTGTTTTCATATTATGGTACTAAAACTCGGTACTTCGGTTTACACCGAACACTTGAAAAATAAATAAGTTAGTAGAAGAGCACTTATTATTATTATAATTATTATTATTATTGCAAGAGCAATAATAGAATGCGCCACAGGCGACATCTGTGGCGCAGTGGACTAAGGTCCGGCTGAGACGCAGAAGGTTGCGGGTCCGATTCCCGCCGCGAGACAAATGTTTGTATGATCTGCAAGTGTTTGTAAAAAAAACTGTATTTGCCTTAGAAGCATTATTAAATTGTCGTATGTACAATTGTTTGAGCAAACCAGTTCGCTACCATCCACTGACCTGGCACCGCGTTACTCATTACAATCTCACCATAACAGGAAGGAAGGCTTTTAGCAGGAAGGCTGGACACTGACTGCATCTTCATGAAGCACTGCACAGAGGTGCATCATTACACCGGCGGTGATGTAATGATGGGGTGCATGCAGTCTATATTTTAATTTCTTTGTTTTATTTATGTTCTGTATTTTTTAATTTAAAAAAATACAGAACATGATTATGATAAATATGGCTCTAATTTGTACATATACTTATGAAGGCTGAAATAAATGAAATTGAATTGAATTGAATTGAATAACACTCAAATCTATAAATTCATATTCATAAAATCAATACTGCATATTAAGAAGTTTAAAGCTTACATAAAGGATAGTCTTCCGAAGGAGTATTATTATATAAGTGACTATATTATTGATAGGAATGCATGGTCTCATTTTTCATGTTGCTTTGCCCTCAGACAGATAACTGGCAGATTTGCAATGTGACACTCAATGTGGCCTTTATTCAATTTTCAAGTTAGTTATGAGAAGAAACATACAAAAAAGCACTAGGACCAGGACGAGATTCCTATCAATTCTTCTCGAATTTATGACGTTTCAAAGTGATGCTTGTGATTGTATTGAATAAAAACAAATTTGAATTTGAGAAATAAAAAATATATAAAAAAAAAAAAAATTGCCGTGCATTCTCGCACCACTCGGAAATGGCTCGACCGATTTAAATTTTAAATTTTTACGAAAAATGATTATATTAGGTCCTTACATATGAAATTGGCGTTTTGTATGAAAGGAATATAAAGTCGTTGTTTTTTTCTAAAACATATTAAATTAAACAAAGTATGCGCCATTGTTATCTATGCACTATTGGCATCTCATAGGTAGTTTATTGATACCTTTAGTAAAAAAAACACGGGGGCGAGAATCAATATACTCTCTGAAGACGGTTTGGACTGCCACATCGGAGATGTTTTTTTTTTTCCTTGTAAGAAGTTATCCAAATTCCGGAAAAAAATGTAATCTGTTGGAGCAAGGTCTGGGGAGTAAATGGAAGTGGCGGCCAGTACGACACAACGTCAATTTCATAGGTAAGGGACCTAATAGGAAGCAAAAAGTCACAGGAAAGCAAAATATCGAAATTCTGTTTACCTGGATGACACATATTTTTTAATAGTACTAAAAAGTGTAAACTTTTTCATTGAAATGAAGTCGGTTTTCTTTTTAGCTTTCAAAACGTAATTATTATGCATTATTTTGTACATTACTGTAAATAATGATGACGTTGTCAGTTGTACTTCCATGTATTATACGCCACGCACAATAGACATACAGTTGCCAGTAGGAAATACATCCTATGATCTATACGACACGTCTGTCAATAGGCTGACCGCTAATTTAAACCGTACGTGCTCTCGCATGATACCAACCAGTTCACTCGATAGCGTAGAATAACAGTCAACAACGTTTCTGAATAGTTTCATGCGGTATGTGTTAATTAAATTGCAAGTCACACATCGCAACCCACAATAGTACGCTATATTGAATAGCGAAATTTAATAAAAACAAGGGACTCGTATATAGCAAAGTCAAAATCAAAGTCAAGTCTAGTCTTTTGAATCCTATAGGGATCCGCTCCGGCTTCGCATGGTTGCACGGGTTAATTTATTGCAATTTGCAATAATAATTTGCAATATTAAAATCTGTTATTTTTTTAAATAAAATACCATCTGTGTTGTTCGCTGATAATATCTTTCTATAGGTGAAATAATGTTTGTTATCGGTTTTTGAGTTTATTCATTACATATTATATATATTCATTATATATTATATGTTTATAATTATTATAGTTTAGATAATCACAGGGATCACTTTTAAACGTAAGAGTACAAGTAGGTTTTCACAGCAAATGAACTATCTGTAGGTATTGTATTATTTATATATTTTTTATTATTAAATATACCTTTTTATATTTATAACGTTTTAGTTATTTACAAAAATGTACAGAACAATATCAATTACTCAGGAAACAGTTGCGCTATCTTAGGATCGTTTAATCGATAGATACCTCAACTGATCCAGATCACTGCCAGAGGACAGCGTAACTCTGATTAAATTTGCAGCGTGCTCAAGATACTGGCGTTATTCCCATTTGTTAAATTGTTTTTGTCGAGATGAGTTTGTTTTAATTTATAAATTTTATAATTATGTTGCAGCGCTCAATTTATTTTGATTGGTGGAAGCGTTGTCTGTCTGACCCAGTTCGTTAAATTAATTAAATATTCCGAAAGGGGTTTTACGAAGATTTGTGTTGTACACCTAGTAAAGTGCTCTAATTTACTAAATTATTGTTTGTAAAGACTTCCAACTCTGTTTTGAGTAAGGAAATAAACAAATAACTAAACAACTTCGTAAAGGAACTCATGCATCTAAAACAAGATAAATGAATGTCCTACCTCAGTAGAGGACCTAAAGTCGGAACTAACGTATTGGTTGTTTAAATTTTTTAACGGTCTCGATTCAAAGCGCAAAACTAAATCAATAATTTTTGTTTTACTAGCTGTTACCCGCGGCTTGGCGCTCATGGTACCTACATAAAAAATAGCCTATTTTTATCAAGATCCGTTTAGCTGTGAAAAAGTAACAAACAGACAGACAGAGACACATTCGAGTTTATAATATTAGTGAGGACATGTATTATTGCCTGAGATACTTGTTCCCTTTTGCAGAATGCCTGACATCTTATTCGCGCTGGCGGCGCACCGTAGTCAATCATCTGTCACTTTTGACAGGAAATAACTATTAGAACTGACAGGTTTATAGAAGCTTTTGGAAATCGTCCCAAAGCTTGTAGTACGTCTTTATTTTACGACGACCTTTGTGGCGCAGTGGGTGAAGGTGTGCCTGAGTCACAGAAGTTTGCGAGTTTGATTCCCACCGAGGGACAAATCTTTGTATGATCTGCACATATTTGTCTCGGGTCTGAGTGTTTTTCTATGTATAATATGAATGTATTTACAAAAAAAAACTATAGAAGTAGTAAATTAGTCATGTGGTATCTATAACACAAGCTCGTAAGCAGAGCTTTTGGGGCTAGATGACGCTGTGTTAAATGTCCTGAATTATTTATTAGTACCTGGATGACCGAGCTTGGCTCGGTATTTACAGGAAGAAATAGTTTTCTAAAAACGAAACCTAGATCGATTTATCGCCCCCAAAACCCCCTGCATAGAAAATTTCATGAAAATCGTTGGAGCCGATTCCGCGATTCAAATTATATATATTGCTCGTTGAAAGGCATTAGATTACTTAGCAGCTCCCGTTATTTTCTATGATCACGGAAAGGGTCGCATCTTTTCTTAAAGTGAAATCAACTGACAGATGCTACTAACGGATAATTGTATTCTACAGGTATTGGGCACAAGTAGATGTGGCCTGCGTGGCATTACATTTGATACACCAGTCGCGCCTATATTACAAATTCCTCGAAAATTGCAAACGACACACGCTATCTGTTTCGTCCTGCCTGCGTAACATGAACCCTGGAGACAACTATTTTTGCATCGCGAGAGTAGACAAAAAAAATTACGGGTTGCCGACAGAAGTGAAAACTTATTTTGGCGCGTTAGACATCTTTTAGATGGGTACTAGGGTTATTGGGTTATTGGGTTACAAAAATACTTATAATGAGCAGAATAAACAGTTTTTGTAATAATAAACACCCCTTACTATCGATAAAACTAGTAAATCTACTATCAAATCACAAACAAAACACAATCAAAGTTCACTGAACTCATCCGGACCAACGCCAAACGCGACTGCCAATGAAATACTGAACAAAGACAGATGATGCAATATTTTTTGTTCAGAATGTAGATGAATATATCAAAGAACCTAACTCAGTAAACTTCTCCATACAAAAGTAGACTGTAAACATGTGAATTAAGGTTTATTACCGGCCAAAACCAGCAGCCAGCTGCCGGTTTTGCGTCTCGTAACGGTGTCGCGAGTCCAGAGGTTTTACCTCATCTAAAAGTATGCGTACCGCGCTAAAAAAAGTTTTCACTTCAATAATGTCATACCTTCTATTGAAAAGTTTTTTTCCCGGAAGTAGGTTTGTTAATCGCCATGCTACGGAATCTGTACTGCATCAAGTCCACCTTCGACATGAAAAGCATAAAATACATTGTGCATTTAATGTACGTGCTAATAATGGCTTCCGAAGACAGCAAGGATAAGAGTGACGAATAATCAAGTACCTAACCAATGCAAAATCATAATAGTTAACAAAACAAAAAATGCGTGAGTGTCGTGGAACACTCGGTTGGAACGAAGCTCTTATCGTAGTATATTATTATTATACATCATTCAATTCATATAATTTATTCGTTCATTCGTTAATCTAATTATTTCATTCGTGTCACCCTACGGATAACCGTCTACACTACAGAAAAGGTCGTGACGGAAATTCGTGACGGAAAAATATTACACTTTATTTCGTCCAGTTCCCATCCGTCAAGTAAGTACCGTGCGATCTGGAACTTCGATCCAAAAAAACACCTTTCATGTTTTTTTAATGTTTAAATATCAGGCTGTTTGTTTCTCGGAAGGTCTTATTAACCGTGATTATTTTCCTGGCATCTCCAAAAAACGGGTTAGCCGAGGAAGAGAGTAAGAGGAGGGAAACCTGGACTCCAACAAAACAGACAACTTCAAAGTTCAATATTAATCGATGGCATATTTGTATCAAACAACTGTTCATGAAACTTCCTAATATCTTTAGAATACTTATCAAACGATATAGCACACGATGAGTAGTAAAATTAAATTAAATCTTCCCCACTTTACGTGTAAGGGAGGTACCAATAAAAACATTCCTACAATGCTTTCTTTCCTCACTTGGAGCTACTAATAAGTATTACCGTGCAAACCATCACCAGTACAAGGCTATTAGTCTTATAGTGGTCTAGTGGTATAGTGGTCGTATAGTGGATCTTGCCTGCGATCAAGATCTCTAAGTTAGGGCGGATTAGAAAACACTATAAGGGCTCCTTGTCATTTCGGAACCCTTAAGAAAGCACAGTTCATTAAACAAGGCACGATTTTCCGCATTACATTTTTACAAATTCATTAATTGATGAAGCCTTGATAAAAATAGAGTACATTTTCAGGCCGTTCCGCGCTCATAAATCCGAGTGCCACAACCCGACGTGGCGTCATCGGAAACTGTCACTCCCTATTCATAGAGCATCCCTCAAATTGATTGCCCTCGTTTGAAACAATCGATCCTGAGCGCGCCATTTTTATTGGATGACAGTGACTGTGATCACATCAATATTATTCATGAAATAAGGAACAACAAAACAACCATCCAAATTGATCATGAACAGGAGTGTACCACACAAAGTTAACCACGACGAATTTATAAAAAAGCAATAAAAAATTGGTTGTCTGTAAAGTCGGTTTACGGACGATAGTTTAACGTGACAACAAACTGAACGCTCAAGCCGATAGTGCTTTTCGTTCGCTCGTGCAGCGCTCTCGCTCGTAACAATGAGCGTAACGGGATAATGCGTGTAACGGGACATTGAGTCATCCTTTTTCGTGCGTGCAGCCGGCGTTCATCGATTTATTAGACGTTGTCAGATCAAAAAAGAAAATGTTTATTTGACACAACTGAAGAAATATTAATAAAAATTCTAATAAATAATGTTGTACATTTCACACAGCATCATATTAGGTTGGGGAAAAAGTCTTCGCATTATAGTATGTATGAACTTACGTAATAAAATCTCTTTGGCTATACTATTTGTATCTGGCTGGTTTTGGTATCATTAAAAGTTTAAATTTTAAAGAACATAATTCCAAATTCAAATAAGGAAAATGTGTGATTTTTATTTGTTTTTTGTACGGTCAAAATGAGTGAATCTAATGAAGAAATTCGATAAATTTTAAAATTTTACTACAAAAAAGGTGAAAAAGCAACAGAAGCCTCGAAAAAAATTCGCGATGTTTATGGACCTAGTGCAGTGTCTGTGAGAGTAGCACAAATTTGGTTTAGGCGTTTTCAATCCGGAAATTTTGATGTCAAGAATGCACGTCGCTCTGGTCGCCCTATTACGCATAAAATGGATGCCATTTTTGAAAAAGTGGAGCAAGATCAGCATATCAGTAGTTACGACGTAGCTGAAGAACTGGGAATTAACCACAACACAGTTTTGACGCATTTGAAAAAAACTGGGTACACAAAAAAGCTCGATATTTGGGGACCTCACGAGCTCACTGAAAGAAACCTAATGAACCGTGTACTCATTTGTGATTCTTTATTACGACGTAATGAAACCGAACCATTTTTGAAGAAGCTGATAACTGGTGATGAAAAGTGAATCACGTACGACAAGAACGTGCGAAAAAGGTCGTGGTCAAAGGCCGGTCAGGCTTCACAGACTGTGGCGAAACCCGGGTTAACTTGCAACAAGGTGATGCTGTGTGTGTGGTGGGATTGGAAGGGCATTATTCATTATGAGGTGTTACCACCAGGCAGGACCATCGATTCTGAACTCTACTGCGAACAACTGATGAGATTAAAGCAAGAAGTTGAGAGAAAGCGGCCGGAATTAATCAACAGAAGGGGTGTGGTTTTTCATCATGATAACGCTAGACCTCACACATCTGGAGGTGTTAATGCATCCGCCGTATAGTCCTGACCTTGCACCTTCAGATTTCCATCTGTTTCGGTGTCCTCAGAATTCTTTAGGCAGTGTCAGGTTAACATCACGAGAGGACTGCCAAAACCACTTGTCGCTGTATTTTGATCAGAAGTCCCAAAATTTCTATAGCAATGGGATCATGTCCCTACCTACAAGATGGCAAAAAGATATCGAACAAAATGGTACCTACATACTTTAGTTAAATGTAAATAAACTATATTAAAAAATGTTTTGAATTTTCTTAAAAAATGCGAAGAAACTTTTTCCCAAATCTATTATAAATATATATTTTTTTTATATAAAACTTAAAATGTCATAATGTAAAGACGGATGCCTAGACACTGTCTCATACACAGCCATCGAATTATTTATTACTAGCTGCTGCCCACGCCTTCGCCTGCGTGGTACGTTGATAAAAAGTAGCCTATATGGTAAATAAAGATATAATAAAGAAAAATTGGTAGAGAATTCACACAACACCATCTAGTACAAAGTAAGCATAGCTTTTACTGGAGATGACTGATAGAATACTAATATATTTTTTAAACAGATACTTATGATATTTGATAACACCCTGGTCTGGGTATTTTTCTATGTTTAATATGTAGTAGTATATCAGTCATGTGGTTCCCATAACACAAGCTCTGCTTCTTTTGTCAGACATTATTTAATTTATTTATTTCTATGTTTTCATGAAGAAACGTATGAACGGATCTTGATGAAATTTTGTAAGGAGATATATTATATCTTGAGGCAAGACTTACCTATTTTTTATGTAGGTACCATGCGTGCAAAGTCGCAGGCAGCAGTTAGTTATTAACATTAGGATTTTTATACTCATAGCAACAATTAATTATTAAAACATTCATAAAGTGCACCGTTTTAACAAACAAAGCAGATTATAAAATGGACTACACTACCGTGTATTTTGTCATTAGGGTAATAGCTTCCCTGCCAGGATAGAGTCATTGTCATGCGATATAAATAACCTACGTATTATGGAAATAGAGTAATTCCTTTATGATACTTGGCTTCGGCTATAAATAGATATAGAAAGTATAATGTATTTTACCACAGTTAGGCTCGCTAATGTTAATAAGTATTTTATAGGGAAAAGTGTACGCTTCTATAACAAGGTCCCAAGCGACTTGTTAGATTTTTAAAAACGTAATAAAGCAAAAACTGTCTCTTAAAGCATATTATAAAATTTCTGACTATTTAAATAACAAAAAAACTTGGAATGAATCTGCTCCAACTCGACTCTATCAACTTGACTAAATGTGTTAGGTTTTCGCTTGCAAGAAACAGATTATTTACTCCAATCAATATTGCTGGCCAAGATTTGAGCTATTCAGACTGTAGAAAATTTCTTGGTTTGGTACACTTGATGGTAAACTTCAGTAGGGTCGTCATATTTTGAAACTAGCGAGCAAACAGAGCTCAGCTACCTTTGCTGTTTTTAAAATAAGACAGTTGACCGATTCTGCCACAGCTAGAATTACGTATTTTAGTTATTTTCACTCCCTCATGTCATATGGGCTGCTTTTATGGGGAAACGCGGCTGATGCGAACAGCATATTTATATTGCAAAAGAGGGCTGTGAGGGCTATTTACGGACTACGGCCTAGGGTCTCACTAAGAGAGAAATTTAAAGATATCGGCATTTTGACCATGCCTAGCCAGTACATCCTGTCCAATTTAATGTACGCGCGTAAACATGCCCATCATTCTGTAAAACATAGCGATATTCATAGATAGGTATCCAACAAGGAACAAAGACAACTTTATCTTGCCTTCAACACGTTTAGCTAAAACCAATAAGTCTTTTTGTGTTAACAGTATTCGTTATTATAATATACTACCCGAATGTATAACTAGCTTAGATGACAAAAAAATTAAAAACAAGTTGAAGCAAATGCTGATACAAAAGGCCTATTACAGGTCTGATGAGTTCATATCTGATAGGATGTACTGGCAGTGTGTATCTGTTACTGTTGATGAAACGTCTCACAATCACAACTGTCTTGCTTAGAATTTAAATGTAGCATAATATGTATACTAATGTACAAAATATTGAAAATTGATTATAAACCTACCAACTTTGTGTTTGGTACTAAGTTGACATGTAATTTATTTGAAATTGTAATACTTACTTTGATAAGTCAAATTTATATATTTTACTTAATTTGATTGTATTGACATAGTATTATATTAGCTTTGTATTCTATTGTATTGACATTTTATTTTATTTTTATTGTATTGATATTGTATTGTATCGACATTCAAAAGTGTACTTTTGTGCCTATTTGATGAAAATAAATTGAATTGAATTGAACTCGATTTTTCTTGAACTGGGGTTAGGAGGAATCGGCACCTAGATTTACTAGCAAGTAAGAAGACGATTCAAAGTAGCCCTTTTAATTTTATTGAATAAAACATGTTTTGACTTTGACTTTGACATTAATAGTTTATATTACTTTAGCCCAGTTTTGATCCGTTGACAGTGCATCCGTTGGTTAAAGCTTCTTTTATTCTGATTACAAGAACACCGGTCCTAAAGCTACAATTTTATCGGATAAGTGTCCTAATGTCAAACATTTTGTTTCCATCTTAAGACGACTTCCTGATCAAATCATTTTGACGCGTATTCATAGCGTTCAAAACGCGTTTTTTTTATCAGAAAACACTCAAATAAGCAATTCTGGAAAAAGTTTAAAAGGTAATATTTGAATTTGCATGCTTTCCGCCTATTAGTGTAGGTTGCAAGTTAAAACGACGCTAACTTTAGAAGATGATGATTATTTTAGGAATTATTTTATATTTAAATAATAAAACTGACAGTTACTTTAAAAACAATTCGAAAAGAGGAAGTAGGCTATATATTTGAAAATACTCGTACATACTATATTTCTTATTAGCTGTTATTTCTTCAATTAACGAGTAGATAACTACTAAATAAATAATAAAAAAACATTTTTTCTATGCAAAATTTGATTTACTGTGGGCACCGTCTTAAGAGTCGCATAACGCATAACGATAACGAAAAGCACCGCAAACTCTACACGATTCGACACTTACGCGCGTCTACTATCAAAATTTCAAACCATTCAAAGGTTTCGACTACGTTCCCGCACTCCGCACTCCACTGCACTGCTACTTATAAAGCTATGGAGCGCATGGTTCAACATAATTTTTACATTACATCCAGGTAATAAACCCAGCAAAGGCCTAGCTTATAAAAGTAATCGTAATATTTCACAAAAACTATTCCAGCCAGCCGCGCGATATCTGCAAATATCGTGAAATGACCTGGAAAACCCTCTCGGGCTGTGCAATTAGCGTTAATACTGCGTTTTCCTACACTTTCTGAAAGAGTCTTTTTTATTCCGGTCTTATTTATTTGAGCGCTTCCGTGCTTAGGAGGGCACGTAAAGCTATTATTTTTATACCATGACAGAAAGTTTTGAGCGTGTTTATTAACTCGATTCTTCGTATGTCATTTCATAAACATAGCACATCCAAATTTTTTCACGTGTTATTGCATGTTTTATTCAGTTACCTTAGCTGAATTTTCATCAATAAATTGTGAATGTATGGACAGTTCAATTATAAGTGTGTTATGTTGCAATGTGATTTGAACGACGAGAAATCCCAAGAAAGTTCTAGACGGCCATTCCGCCATAACGTTTAGAATAGACAATTCACGATCGACTACGACTTTGTGACTATACTAGAGCAAAATAATCACTTGACGCTGGCAAAACTGTCATTATTATGACACATTTACAATTGTTTGTTTGTCACCTTTTCAAAAACACTATTATATTTAGTTAAGTACGCAATTTTAAATTTATTTTACGCACTGGTCACAAACAGGTTTCTAACTGAAGACCAGCGCAGGTTGTTTACAACCTGCATAACCTATTTTAACCGACTTTATCAAAAAGGAGGAGGTTCTCAATTCGTCGGAATCTTTTTTTTATGTATGTTCACCGATTACTCAAAGACGCTTGAACCGATTTCAATTTTTTTTTGTTTCAAATTGTATACTTCCCTGGTGGTCAGTTAACACATTTAACACATTTACATATTCACATTTAAATTTTATCAAAATCGGTCGACCGGTTTTTAAAAAATCAACAAAAACCAAAAAATTGTATACATCGATGATATTTTCGTTACCTGCAGTTCAAAGCAGTGCGTCTACCCACATTATATATAAACAAAATACATCTACTTTCCACTAAAATTTTCAGAATAAAATAATGTTATGCTCTCAAATTGTATTCTATGAAGTCGGTTTTCTTTTTAGTTTTTAAATCGTAATTATGTATGATTATTGTTAATATATTATTTTATCTTAAAGCATGTGCTACAGTGGTTGCAAACCAAATTTCGCATGACCTTTAAACGCCCTTGGTAGAAAGGCTTGCCCAGCAAACCACTGGCAGAAGCGGTGGTTCCAAACCGTCTAGCCGCTTGTTTAAAACCACGCGTACCACAGTCCCGCCGCTGCACGCATCGAGCGCGGACGTATTGCGCGCACGCACGATATTATGGAGAAAGATCGTGAGGCTATCACTGGATTCATCGAGTTATTTAGAGACCTACCCTGTCTTTGGGACTTTACGTCTAAGGAGTACAAAGACTCGACCCAAAAAATGTTGTTTTTTCTTCAAATGCAATACAAACTCCAAACTTTAGAAATTTTGATAAATAAGGAGCCATGGCGTCTTTTTAAATTGTATTATTGCATTACAAGCATTCTGCACACGTCTATTCAGTACGAGCGTTTTAAAAACACTGAAGTTTGGGGTTTGTTTGCAAACTATGTAGACAGAAAATGATCTACCAAGGTCACCTTGGTAGAAACTGCGGTTTCAAACCGTGTAGCACATGCTTAAGTATTTATTTGTGTCATGCTGTTGCAAATAAATACTATTCTATTCTATTCTACATGCCATTAACGAAGACGAAGAAAAAACTCTGTCGCTGACAACCACTGACTTATACGAAGTAGTTGTAACAGTAGTTAGTATTCTAATATTTAGGGTTCCGAAGTCCACAAGAAACTCATAGCTTCGCTATGTCCGTCTGTATGTCTGTCTGTCTGTCGGTCCGCACCTAATCAGAGCTCTTGCTAGCAAACTAAGTCTTATCGTGATGAAATTTAGCACGGTAATAAATATTATTGACCCCTACAATGTTATTAAACTTATAATTCCTCTAAAATGGTGTTGTTTTTTGTCGTATCGTATGTCAAATCGTTGAAAAGGTCTTTTCAAGATATGAGGAGGTCTTTAACAGTTTTTGATTTATTTGTTGAAAAAATATGAAGCTGTGTAGTGGTTATTTTTGATATAGGTGCGTCTTCCCACACCCCAACTAGCTAAACAACTGTTTGGGGAAACCATGTTTTTTTTTATATAATAAAATTACAAGGAAAATTATTGGCTAATGAGACTTTACTAGATTTTGAGTGAAAGCCTGATTAGTAATCCTTAAAAAAATTAAAAGCTTTATACTGTTTTTTTTTAGTTTCTCGAGCTATACGGTTTTGAATTGTTAGGGACCAGACCACTGGTCATTTTTATCTCTACTGAAGCCTTTACTAAGCGTGGTCCGACACGCGCATGGTCAATTAAATTCTAACCCAGTTGCCTAGTTTGGAAGGTGGTCGTCTAAATAATTGAATTCGGCATGATGATTTTAAAGTTCATTTTGCAATATTCGAATCAACAAAGCAAATGTCACACAGGTCAGTTTGCTTTCGCTATAATACTAGGTTAGTCGGCGGCGTCTATAGTGGTTTCAACAATCCTATTGTTTTGAAAGTCCAATTTGCAATATTTGAATTTATCGAAGCGAGCAGTCAGTCAGGTCAGTTTGCTTTTACGATAGGTGCAAATTGAACTTTATGATCACTGTGGATGGTAAGACAGTTTAAGGGGAATTCAGCTTGCCCAGCTTAGATAGTTGTATTCACAGAAAAGGCCCGTTACAAGCTAAGCCGCAGGTTTCCTCATTGTTTTCCTTTACAGTTTGAATAGATGCACGGAGAACATTGATTTTTCATTTATAAGAACAATAATAATAATGTCGGACATTTAACACAACATTTTCTAGCCCCAAAGTAAGCATTGGTGCATGAAGGAGTTTGAACCCATGTATAAGGATCTGTGGCGCGATTATGGAAGTTTGATTCTATCAAAACATTGATACTAATAGCTTTCAGTTAATATTGATGAATTGGTATTACGGATCGCTGCGATTTCTATCGGCTCAAATCGCTAGTTATGTGAAGTTGGTGTCAAACTATAACTCGACCAATTTACAAAGTACGATTGTGGTAGGAACCGTGTTTAGCGTACTAAGCATTTAGATACATCGTATATGATTGATTGAAATAATGCCGATTGCTAATCGAAATTGATAGACATTGATGCCGATTGCTAATAGAAACTGATAGACATTGATTGTATCAAGAGTTCCATAATCGCCCTACAGAAAGGAAGTTTGCTGCCACTATAATTGTGCGTTCGTTAGTATTGTTTATTGAATACCCGTGGATCACCCTTCTAGTTCCGACGGAAGATCAGCGTTGTGTTGTATAGTTCCGACTGTATAACGTAACACATTGCTGAGGTAGATTGAAGGTGGATCAATTTGTAGCAGCACACTTTAATGATTGAGAGACACTCAATCATTAATTTAGTTTTAATTAAATTGTCTTTTCTGTTTTTCTTTGTTTTGTTTTGTGTATGTTGTTACAAATAAATGTATTTTCTTTCATTCTTTCTTTCACTACCACCACACCACTGTTTTTAGGGTACAAACTACCACTAGCCTGCTTTTAGGGACGACCTCTGGCATATATATTTACAAAAAAAACAAAAATGTATATAAGTAGTATATCAGTCATGTGGTACCCATAACACAAGCTCTGCTTAATTTGAAGCCAAATGGTGCTGTGCCAAATGTCCGGCAATATTTATTAATTTATTTAATATCATAAATGCGAAATTTCGTTTTGTTGTGTTTGGATGTGTATATGTTTGTTTGATGTAGTTTAATCAAGCCGAAACGGATAAACTGATATGGATGAAACTTATTATAGACTAGCTGGTGCCCGCGACTTCGTCTGCGCAGGAATAGTACTTCGTGTAATTCTAACTGTTCTTGCAGCGCCCGCCAGAATAGCTCGCAGATGGCAGATTTTTTCCTACATACTTTACACTTATCGTTATATTTTGGACAATTCACACAATATCTCTATAAATTATAGCCTGTGTGTTATTCTGATGTATAAGCTATACTATTGTAAAGTTTCATTAAAATCCACTGAGTAGTTGTTGCGCGAAAGAATAACAAACATACATACAAACTTTCGCGTTTATTGTATTTAATAAGGATATAGTTCGTGAGCTAGATTAGCATTAAGGATACTCTTATCATATAGGTACCACATGTCAAGCCGCGGGCAGAGGCTATACAGAAAAATAACTATCCTTTTCATGGTACAATGATACACTAACGTTGTGTGCTAATAGTATAATGTTCGCGTGACATTCAGTAGTCCCGACGCGCGGTTTAAGTGGATTACTCGGTAAGTAGCTTTTACAAAACATTACTAGAACGTGCAATGGCTTCTACTACTTATAATATGCTAATACAAAGCCTAATATAAACAAAGGGTATATTAATATACTAGCTACTGCCCTTGGCTTTGCACTCGTGGTACCTACATAAGGAGCAGATCATTTCCGTCCGCAAGATACAATCTATCTGCTTACCGAATTTAAATATCCTCATAAATTATTGATGTTTGGACATACCTTTGTATTTTATATACTGCTTTCTACTTATAACGTCTCTTAACTTCTTTTAAAATTAATCATTGCTTAAAAGAGTGTCATCCCTCTTGAAGTGATAACTTCTTATGGGAGGGAAAACCTCTTCGTTACGTACCGCGTTACGGTGCCAGTTTGTCTGGCTTCCCTTTCTCTCACGCATACGGCAGCGGTAGGCAGGCTCCTCCTCTCACTCTAACACACAGCGCTAGTTAGATTAGTTTATGTTATCACTTTTGTCGGGCGTCCCGAGACGCACACGTTTTTTTGTGAAAAATAATGACAGGACAAGCAGTTTTTAGGCATTGTTCAAGTTGAGTGAGATATATGTAAGGCCGGTAATTTTTAGGCCGAATTTGACGACCTCTGTGGCGCAGTGGGCTAAGGTCCGGCTGAGACGCAGAAGGTTGCGGGTTTTAGTCCCGCCGCGTGACAAACGTTTGTATGATCTGCAAGTATTTGACCCGGATCAGGGTGTTTCAGTTCAATTCATAGATATTCTCAAAAAAAACTTGAGTCACTTACATGAGAACTAATCTAAATATAATACATATAATATCTAAGTATATTTAATATCTAAATATAATATAAACTAACTTAAAATAATAAACAGTACAGGTAAAAGTCTATGTATAACACGCCGATTCATTCCTCCACTACATGTTCCAGGTGCGTCCACTAACTATAGACAGAATTCATATATGGTGCGAGCTAATGAAACCCTGAATAATTTTAGTAAGTTGTTGGACATTGATCCATATTGTACAAGTGTTCTCAGGGCAAGGCGGTGCTTAACTCTCGACTTCTTTAAAGATTAGGCCGATTATTATTTTGTTTTTTTTTGTTTATCTTGTGTTATGTAAGCATTATTTAAGCTTGTGTTCACATTTTTTTTTTGTTATATTTCATTGGCTTTCTGTTTTTATGTAATTATTTAAGTTAAACGTGTATAGCTGTTGGTTTTCCTTAAAAATAAATAAATAAATGTATTTACGAACAGAATCCCAGGCAGAGTGACGTCAGTGGAGAGGAAACTTCACTCACCTCAGCTGGCTGGAGTGGATCCATCAACGAAAGTTTTCAATTAAGTACAATTAACTGCTCTGTAACTTTACTGACGCCACCTAATTCATCTTCAACAGATGAACGAAGGCCAATGATGATGATTTACAAAAAAGGTATGTGAGCATCAGTCATGTGGTACCCATAATACAAGCTTTGCTTACTTTGGGGCCTGATGATGCTGATTTATCACTCCGTCCATTGCATTGGCTAAAATCGTATAAAAATCCTACCGAACGGATTTTCATCAGATTTTAGCCAATTGAGCTTATCGCGTTTAGACAGACAAACAGATGCGGCGGGGGACTTTGTTGATGTAAGGATTTTTGATGTAAGGATTCTTATCTGCTATTTATGACGCGAACGTGATGTACCGCGCGACAGCAGATTTTATATTTTGCTCTATAATTTGTCTGAAGCCTAAGGTTTATTTCGTGATCATGGCGCATGCAACTGTGCCGAAACATCGGGATGCAGAATAACTTATAAATATATCATGGTAATTATCTGTTTATTTGACAGGTAACACGAAAGTAACAAAACTTAGAGAAACCAACAAGTAAATAATTAGAGTAGGTAGGCCAATTTGTACAGGTTAGGAGTTTTCATTTTTTGCTTGTGGTGCCGAACAGGTTTCACTTGCTCCATGCCCTTAAAATCTGCTACTTGTAGAATACTGCTTAGAGGGAGAATATCTGGCACTCTGGTGGAGGTAACCAATGATGGATACCACGACAAATACCCACCAAGACAGACTCTTGCTGTGGAATCCTACCACCAGGCTACTATCGAATGTTTACATAAATAAATATATAATAAATATTGAGACTTTAGACTATCTGTATCGAAAAACTGTTCAAGACTGTTCAAGTTATTTTTTTATTTCGTAACTTTTAAAGGCAACTAATACGTATTATCATTTTTAATTTCATTACGATTAAATGTATAGTCTGCGAAGAAGAGCTCTGATTAGAGGCGGACAGACAGAGAGACAGACATATAGACCTTGTGGACTTCGGAACCCTAAAAACTGTAAAAGCATTGCCATTCAACTTGGCAATGCAACCAGTGTCTTGGATACGCTATCCTCTGACAGTGATCTGGATCTATAGATCGTTTTAAACGGTCTTTAGATTTTTCAACTGTTTCACATGTATACTATACTAGCTGTCCCGTTCGCGACTTCGTCCGCACATTTTGTATTTTTTTAAATGTTTTGATAGTTATTCTGCTATTCAGAGCGGAGACAAATCCAACAAATCAAAAATCATAAAAAATCGGTCGAGCCTATCTCGAGTTATAAATGGTGTAACTAACACGACTTTGTTTTATATATATAGAATATTTACGGAATTACGGAAATGTACACAGCATTTCCGTAATTAATTTCTGTTATGAAAACAAGGACCGCCTGACAATAGGATTATCTCAAACAATACTTAGGTATGTAGGTTTCCCTTAAGGGTTTTATCTGTACAGTTTAACCTAAATTTAATTGTTCACTGAGGCTTTAACTATTATTTTGTGCAAATCTAGTAAACAGAGTTCTAATTGCAACGCCATTTAGACCCTTAAGCTGGGACCAATGAAATTCCGATATTGAATTACCAAACACCTACGTGATCAGAATCCGTAAGCACCGAGCTCTTACGCTCCAAGCTGCTAAAGACGGGGTCGCAGGGTTTGCTTTTCATTCATATTGACGACCTGAACCAAAAACCATTTTTGTTTTGTATAAGTACTTTATTACTAATATTATAAATCTCTGAAGTCTATAAGAAATAGAAAAATATTTATAACAACTCTTTTTTAGCCACCAACACACAATTAACATTGTTTTATGAACCCAAACTAGATGGCGCTACAGAAAAAAATTTACGGGTAGATGGAGGCACCGATACTGTTTTCATTCATCTAGAACATCTTTGGTACTTCCAACAACAAAATAATACGAGAGTAAAACCCGTGTTTATTATATATTTATTATTATTTGTAGCAAATTTCAAAGCGCATCGTTAACGCGTTTATTTTTTTCCTGTGGCGCCATCTAGTTTTGGTTGGATAAAACGAAGTTAATATGTTTGTTTGTGGCTCAAACATGCCGTTACAGCGGAACGTATTAGGATTAAACTTGGTATAGAAGTAGTCTGTTATTGTTGTTATTGTCTGTTATTCTGGAATAGCATATACATATGTAAATTACTTTTATGTAGGCAATACGTGTGAGAAGTTGCGGACGGAAGCTAGTTAAAAATAAAAAATTAGAGGTGTCGTGGTACACCCGGTAGGAACGATGTTGAATATCATAAAATTGGTTGACGTAACACATGGGTAATATAGAACGTTGAATAAATTAATTATTTAGCACAACTAGACGTAGAATTTGAACCAGGGGCTCAGTAGAGATCGTCGGCGTTATCAACCCCTTAGCGCGATCATTAACATATGTGCGAAAATAGTCAACAGCTTGTAGTCGTTGGTTTAGTTTCGTTTTTTTAATTTAGAGTTTGGTGTCGGAGGAAATCATACACTTTTTCGGCCTAATCCTCATTCGCCAAATGTCTGTAACGTGCGATGGAGAACATCGTTATAATAAACGTTGTTATGTGTGTTACTATGTAGTTAGGTACGCTATAACTAAATGACAATGTTGTTAATTACGTTGTTTTATCAGTGTAACTAAAAGTGTTGAAATACGCATGATCTTATTATGTTTAGAACAAAGTCAAAATTAGAGTAACATTTTTAAACTACTGTTTTAAAATATGTATATAAATATTATCACTGTGGTTTTATTGAATTGGTTTTTCTAAGATTTTTCGGCGTTATTAAACACCACAACATGGCATCTAAAGCTAGAACACGTTAATCATACACCAGTTTAGTAAATTTAAGTTCATTTAAAGATGTTACTTTTTCAGATTTTAGTGAAAACAATATAAGATCGTAGTTTTAAAACATTTCAGTTAGTTCAGCGAAACAAAAGAATCGGGACCAGAGCTACATCCTGATTTGTAAACTCAGGACATATTTAAGTTTCTATACTTTGACTCCTGTCTCGTTCACTTAGTCAAAGTAAAATCAAAGTCAGAAGACCTAGAAAAATCGTGTAATCTACAAGATTCATTGCATCCCTATTAATTTCAATGTTGATCGGGCTATGAACAACATTTGGCAAAGTTAATATGATACATTTAGTTTTTTTAGCATTTAGTAATAGATTATTTACAATGAGTCCGTAAGGTTGAAATTTGAATAGAAATTTTAGGTAGAAAATTGTTAATAGCCGAAAATATTAAACTAGACGATTTATATTAAATACAAACAAATATAAAGATGTTTGTGCGGACACTTCAACTTTGCCTAACCTTAAAGTACCGAAGTCGAGATATCGTGAGAAGAACAAAAACAATTGTATTTAGAAAGTTGTTTTCTACAGTTTGAACAAACTACAAAGTGGCATTTACCCTGTTTTATTCCTTAAAATATATTTCAATACCGAAAACACGTTGGTAAGGTTATGTAATTCCTTATGTAATTCAGAATCAAGTATTAGACAGATACAGGTACTATCTACTATTAGTCCGGTCAATTTAGACATAAAAATAGTGGTCAAATAACAAAAATTCCCGGAAAGCCAAATATTGGTGGAGAGCTGGGGTTTACCATTACAAATAAAGTTTTAAAAGTCCCCATCGATCCTATGTGTGCTTCAAAAGTTATTCGGGGTCAAAGGTCAATTTGAAGTTTTTTTGGATTTTTTTTCGAAAACGGTAAGTTTTATCAAAAAAAAACCTCAAACCAAAGTTGTAGATCATAAAATTCTCTACAAAAATGGTCCATATGATTTTTTTCCTAAGAGTACCATTCGTGAGATATCGCGATTCTAAGAGTCACACTATACATAGTATGCACATATAAGCCACGTATATACATATCAGGCACTTAAGATAAGTATACATACCTATCTGTGTCTCTTTTATGTATACTATACTATCCTCAAAACATTTATTGAAAAGACAGTCAGTCCCTAACTGAATCCCCTCTACCCACGTGGCCTTGAAAAACATCTGGCTATTCTCTGTCTCTTTCTACTGTCCGTATTCGAAAAAAAAGATTTGACTGACTGCGCTAAAGTATTTACAGAAATTGATTCCAGGCCTCAACAATAATTACAGAAGGAATTCGCTTTCTTCTTGCGGTTTATGGAGCTCCAAAAAAAATTACTTGCATTGATAAATACCGATACTTAACTTTTGTAAAAAATACGCGAAACAAGAAACAAGTACAACTACCATGTCTTCCTCCAATATCGGCATCTGCTATTCAACACTTGTATCGAGTACACTGTCAAGTTCAAACATGGCTAGGCAATCAACTGAACCCAGAAGACTGGGGTTGGAAATTGATAGATGTACTACTGGAACCGATTAAAACTTTACTCCCACCTGCTCCAGAAAAACTTCTCAACACTATTTTAAAAAAGTCGGGTTGCTGTGTTCTCCAGCTTGTACCAATTGCCAAGGTCAGTCTTGCTCAAATGTCCAGTTGAGTACAATAGAGGAAGATTCCTGTGATTTTAATGAAGAGACCAATGACTCAGCCACATTTGAACAATTTATGAACATCCAGCAGGAGGAAGAGGAAGAAGAAGACAATATCAATAATAAAGTAATATCTAGAACTTGACGGGTATTGTTCCCTAAAATTGTCATGACAGTTAGTGGAGTAGGCCTACAAGGGAAACCACGGTAAAAAAAACGCGCCGAGTACACTACCTCACAGGTGGCGTGGAAATGTGTGCATATCATGTGTAATGTGACTCGCGAAAATCGCGATATCTCACGAATGCTAACTCTTAGGAAAAAAATCATATGGACCATTTTTGTAGAGAATTTTAAGATCTACAACTTTGGTTTGAGGTTTTTTTTTTGATAAAACTTACCGTTTTCGAAAAAAATCCAAAAAACTTCAAATTGACCTTTGACCCCGAATAACTTTTGAAGCACACATAGGATCGATGGGGACTTTTAAAACTTTATTTGTAATGGTAAACCTCAGCTCTCCACCAATATTTGGCTTTCCGGGAATTTTTGTTATTTTAAATGTCTATATTGACCGGACTATATATATTTGTCAAATACCACTCACTCATTCCAAAATCTCAGAAACCACAAAACGGATTGGACTGATATTTGGTATGCAGCTTTCTCAAGGGCCCTAGGTGCTCGCTAAGAAAGATTTTCAAAAAAATCACTCGGTATCATGGTCAAACTGCGAAAATTCGCGAATATGCTTTGTAATTTTTCCGTAACATTAATTCGTTTAATTATTATCTTGCTACTTTTTATCTACCACGCGGGCAAAGCCGCGGGAAACAGCTAGTAATTAATAAATGAAATAATAAGTATTTATTTCCTCTATTAAACAAAGTTTTTCAATTAAGTTAACCTCTATTTATTTTCAAGTCTTATTTATGTTTTTAATTATATAATACTAGCGACCCGCCCCGGCTTCGAACGGGTGCAATGCTGATACTAAATATACTACAGAATGTCTAATGTGATTAGAAACCTCTAAAATTATTATTATGCATGTATTATACATATAAACCTTCCTCTTGAATTACAATATCTATTAAAAAAACCGCATCAAAATCCGTAGCGTAGTTTTAAAGATCTAAGCATACATAGACAGACAGACAGCGGGAAGCGACTTTGTTTTATACTATGTAGTGAAGTTTCTTTTTTAGTTTGGTTTGTTGAGGACTCTTTGGATTGAATGCCTTCTCCAGAGCTTGCCATGTTTTTCTGTTTTGTGCTGTGTCACCCTAATTTTAAGACGCAACCACGGCTTTTTCATCTGCCCATCTTGCTTTTCTACCTCTAGCACGGATGCCACTGGGAACTTCCTATTCTGTTGTGCTTTTAGTCCATCTCTGGTCAAGAGATACAGGTACTACATGAGATGAAAATAACTGTCAATAGTATAATCCAAATCTATTCAGCCATTCTTTGGCGATTAAACCACAAACAAATAAATACTATAAAAACAATCGTAAGTCTTTACATAAAACACTATATATCTCCTGACCAAATTTCAACAAGATTCCTTCATTCGTTTTGCAAAAAAAACGCAATAAACAGACATACTCGTACATAGAAACTTTTAAACTTATAAAATTTGTATGCGGGCCGTAGCGCGAATTAAAACTTCCCTCAATGGCTCGATACGAGACGTAAGCCAAGGACCGAACAGGGAATAACTCAATCTGAGTTATTCCCTATTCGGCCATATATCATTCACACAAACTTTCCATTTTTTTCCAAACTTGACGATCTCTGTAGCGCAGTGGGCTATGGTCCGGCTGTGACGCAGAAGGTTGCGGGTTCGATTCCCGCCGCGGGACAAATGTTTGTATGATCTGCAAGTATTTGTCTCGAGTCTGGATGTTTCTATGTATAGTATGTATGTATTTACAATATATATATATATATATATATATTTAAGTAGTATATCAGTCATGTGGTACCCATAACACAAGCTATGCTTACTTTGGGGCAGATGATGCTGTGTGAAATGTACGGGATTAATTATTATTATTATAATTATAATATGAATAAGGTATGTTATAGGGAATGCATGGAAGACAAGGAACTATACAAGAGAAAAACTATAAGCTTGAAGCCGATGCTAATCAAGGCGTCTATCGTATATCAAGGAATACCAAGCACGCCACCTCACCGGTAGGTTTATTACGTAAAAGTAGCAGCAGCGACAGTAAAAGCAACGCGACAGCAATATCTGCAAATTCCGTCACGAGTCGTAAAAAAAACTCTTATTCGCCAGCCGCTGCTTATTACCCTTGTGGTTAGGCGACAGGCGGGAACATATAAGTGCAGATGTAAGCGTATAAAAAGTGTTTGACAGTAGTGATCCTGGAATTTGAATCTTGACGCAGGACAAACATTTTTGACGAATAGAAGTGTTTGTTCTGTGTCTGGGTGTTAAAGTATCATAAATATATATTTTAAATTATATAGGTATTATATATAATACAAGCTATGCTTCGTTTGGGGCTAGATGGTGTTGTGTGCATTGTCCATCAATATTTATTTATTGATGACACATCTTAATATCAATATCTTACCTCTCGTTTTCCTGCAATCTTTAGGAGTGATATCGTGAAATGGAAAGTTTGTAACAGGAAGCCGGGGAAGCGCGCGCTGAGTTGATACCAACCCATTTTCCAAGAAGTTAGAACTGACAACCAACAGTGTGTGCGCGTGAGTGACGAGAAAGAGAAAAGGAAATAGAGAAGGATAACGCATCAGCTGTACGCTTTACTTACAGTGTTGTGTATAAAGTGTGTTATATACTGTATACTCATTCAGGATATAATGTTAATGTTGCTTATTACCAAGGTGAGATGTCAGATGTTACACATCGTATGTAAGACTCGGTCGTTTTTTTATTTATTATTATTTATTATTGCTAGTTGTCGAGAGTTACGTAATACAGGGTCGGGGCGCATAGTTCAACTCGTCCGGACCCGAAAGTTCACAAACTTTTACCTACAGTTATCAATAAAAGGAATAGTTCCGTTCAATGTTCGGAAACCGTCGGCTTTGGGAGGCGAGCGAGGGTATTGGGGAAGTTGCTGAAGTTTTAACTAATGTTTTCTGAAGATATTAGGGTATTCTATTTAGAGGGTTAAATAACTTAAAGTATTCATAAAGGACCATCTAAGAAAATTTCTGGGTTCTGCGTTCTTGTTTGCTTTTGTTAGTAATATACCTAGCGAAAACATTATTAAAATAAAAAAACATAATATTTAAATGTTCAGTTCGGTGATTTGCACTTGGTTCAATTTCGTGCTAATTTATTTATTTTTAACGCACATACACATAATTGGCCGTACTAATAAACGCCTGTCAACTTAAACACTGTCTAAATACGGCTTAAGATTCACCCTGTCACTATTTGTCATTATCTTACAAGACATTATTGGCACTATTTTAAACTGAATAACTTTTGACAGAAGTCGAGAGACCATAAATTATAAATAAGGCCAACGGCCAAATATGAATACACATACATATTAATATAATATACTATTATTATATACAAAACTATACTTTTCTAATATGCATAACAATTACAGTGAGCCAAACCACGCCATAAATTCTATGAAAAATAAAGAAAATTAAAAATATGACGGTGAATGACACAAAAAAAATACAATATGTACGGGAAATTAAAAACAACAAAAATTACAAAACAAATAGATACTTAAATAAAAACGTATACTAAATGCCTATCTAATCCGGGGTTTGATATCTGTACTAATTCTCATTATAAGTACTTACTAGAACTTTCATTTAGATACCCACTTCCGGTAATGATAATGAGATACCTGGTTACCATAACTAAAAAATAGCGTTATCTGTTAACAGGTAACGCTATTTTAGGTAGTAGCCATAAAATAAATTTACTAAAAAACAATACCGCTACCGATATTTGTACACAATATATAAAAAAATTGCGTCATATTTGAGCTCTACTTGAGAAACGCAGAATAACATGTGGGCGGAGACCGAACCGAATACCCAAGAAAGAGCTTCATAACGGTAATAATATCCTTTAAAGGTACCAGTATACATATATAAAATAAGCACTACTTAGATTTAGGGTAACGCGTAACTTAATTACCGATAAACAATATAACGGTACCACGTTCACCTACCGTAAACTTAGTTTGACGGTGCTAACGATACTAACGTTTCATCGATAATTCAAACCCTGAGCAAAACTACACACTTAAATCATAAATTAGTAATTAGTGTTGAGCAAAAGTGACCCAAATGTAACCCATATTAGTTCTCGATTGAGGTGTGTTGAATATTTTGTAGGTTGGTCGCTGGGGATAATTAAAAGGCACATAAGGAGGGAAACTGATCATATATCACTATAGAGAAATTAACTAACAAACTACTAACGAATGTAATCCTTACTAATATTATAAATGCGAAAGTAGCCCTGTGTGTCTGTCTGTCTGTCTCGCTTTCACGCCAAAACTACAGAACCGATTTAAATGAAATTTGGTACACAGATAGTGTACTGCCTGTGAAAGGACATAGGCTACTTGTTAATTGGTAAAAAAAGTTGTAAAGGGTTGAAAAGAGGGATGAAAGGTTGTATGAAAGTATTGTCATTTTCAGAACTGGAGCATACAATTTTAGGCTAATGATCCTTTTGGTATAGAGATAGATGGGACCTTGGAGAAGGACATAGGCTACTTTTAATGTAGATATAAGCTAGGTATAAGCTAGGTATAAAATATAAAATAATACGCATGGTGCGTGCAAAGCAGCTAGTTATTATATATAGATAAGTATAGATACGGTACTTGTAACAAATTCTACGAACTAACTACGAACATTTTCGATATAATGAGAAATCGTAGCACTCCGTAGCGCTACGGCTACGAGCGTGGTATAGTAGTCTTCAATAACGTTTTCCCAAAAGACGCTTTTACCGGGCACTAATCGCCCATTACCGGATGACGTCACCGCCTACAGCCTTACCCAAGAGAAGAACCCAAGTGAAAAACAGCTAGTACACTAAAAAACTAATGAATTAGCCTACATAATTTAATTTGAAAATAGTTATTTTAAATAGCCGTAATGGTTTCCCAATCAGCCTACTTATTAGCACCATTGTAATTTTATGAGGTTCTGAGACTTTACTTTTAATCGTATTAAGATAATGCTTCCGAAAGAAGTGTATTGAATTAAATTTGTACCAAACAAGAGCCTTTGGTTGATGCGCCACACACTATAGAGGTCGTCCAGTCTAGGTATTTATTAATGTTATAAATGACAAGGTTTTGGTGTTTGGATTTGTATGACTTGCTTCTCAGTTAAGTGGTATTTCTGCTTTCTGCGCTTTAGAATGAAAGTTAGATACCCTCCCAAGGATATGTGTGATGAACATAGATGTTTGCTTCGTGTCTGGATGTTATAAAGTATTTTATATAAGAATCAAATCACTTGTCTGGCTCCCATAGTACAAGCAATTCTTGGTTTGAGGCTAGATAGTGTCGTGTCAAAATTATCCACAAATATTGATTTATATTATTGTATACTAGCTGACCCGGCAAACTTCGTACCACCTCAATAAATCAATAATTAAAAATAATCATATTTACTCACCTTTTAAACCTTCCCTGGACTACGACAAACATTTCAACACCAAAATCAGCTAAATCAGTCCAGCCGTTCTCGAGTTTTAGCCAGACTAAGGAACAGCAATTGATTTTTATTATATAGATTACTCTGTACATTTCTGTAAATAAAGGTTACCAATATGCATGTATTTATCAACATTTCGCACAGCCCCAAACTATTACTAAAAATAAATATGAAAAAGCCTAACTTAGCTTAACAATGCCAGTGTTGTCCTCGTGTTATGTAGTTACCAGCAAAGCCGCGAACAGAACCCCGTAGTTTATAATGGAGTAAGCTAGCTCTTACGAGTATCCTATTAGAGTTGATGAAAGGGAACAAAGTAGACCATTCCTTCAGCAAACCCAAGAACAAGATTTACATCGCAGCTGATTTCAACTTAATGTCCGCAATTCATTTTATTAGGCAATGAATCCGCCTCCATTAATTTTGTCGTCGTCTTTTGTATGCCATGATATCGTGAAACGGTTTTTATGTTATGTTTCACGTGAAATGGTCCGATTTATCATTAAACTGTCGAGTAAATTTTACTAATTTTATAAATTTGACTAAACTTTAATGTTACATTATACTACCGTGTTAGCTAAACATTGTTTCTTATAACAGTATTTGTGGTGTGCAGTAAAGTATTTTTTATTCTATTCTATTCTATTCTAAATTGTATTTAAAAAAATCTAACTTTAAAGCGTGTAGCAGGTGGACTCTTCATCTAGTTGTGAATATTGTGTTCGTGATGTTACCCTATACCCAGGCCCTGACTAAAAATCAGCGCGACTTTTCACTGTAGGTAGCCTCTAAATAGACTAAACTACCCATTAAGAAATTTAAAGCTGTAAAGGGTAGTCTTATGAAGAAAGCGTATTTTAATATAAATTACTACATGATTGATAAGAATGCATGGCCTCATGTTGCTCTACCCTCAGACAGTTAACTGACAGATTTGCAATGTATATACTACTGTAATCTTGTATTCGTTTTCCGTAGTTAAACTAGTTAAAATATAGATCATGCAAAAAAGCGCTAGAACCAAAACAAGTTTCTTGCCAATTCCTCTCGGACTTGGGTTAGGAGGAATTGGCACCTAAATTCACCTAGTATGTAAGACGTTTCAAAGTGATCCTTGTGATTGTATTGAATAAAGTATCTTTTGGCTTTGACCGTTGATCTCACACAGCATCATCTGGCCACAAAGTAAGCAGAGCTTGTGTTATGGGCACCACACTACTGTTATTGTATTGAATAAATATATTTCAATCATGTAAGGCAGATATATGCTGAGTTTAGGACATTCCTGATCTAAGTTCCACATGATAAATCGTGAAATAAGTACCAAAAATATCCGTCAATTGTTTTTAGGTTAATTAAATATTTATTGACCGTAGTCAAATAAACCATTGCGTGATTGTATATGCTCTAGTTTTCGTGTGTTTTCGCTGGAAGCTTAAAGTTACCTTTGGGTTGTTAAATAATTATTATGTGGTAATTTCGTAGAGCAAACACAGTGGATGGTGCCTACCTACTACTAGTTAGGTACCTACACATAGTAGGTTCACAATTACATGGCTTAATTTATCTATGTTGTACCAAATTGTTGTATGTGGTAGCATATTGTCTAGTTTTGCCATAACATTAAATAGATGGACAAATATTTAATACTATTCAATCCAATCTAAATCCTAATGAGTTATTATGCAGTTAGTCATGATACAGACTCATGCAACGAAATGAAACACGCAATGGAAGTCGTCCATTCCAGCGCTCGGCGAAGCAACAAGTCTGCAGGGTCTTGGTGTTTTTTCGTTACAGTTCGGAGCAAGTCGATTGTTCCTGAGGATGCCTCGTGAAGGCGAAACACGTGTCGAATTTCTTTTTGAGGTTGCTTGTGTAGATGGTGTGTGCTACCTTTTGACTGACACTTTACATGGCTTTTCAATTACGGATGGAAGTGAGGTGCATGCGTCTGCATCGTGTCTTAATAATAAAAATGTATGTGATGTATACCAGTTCTCTCAAACAGTGAAGGAAAACATCGTGAGAAAACCGGCAGATAAGAAGAATAATGAGTAAATAAATATTTGTGTACAATGCACACGACACCATGTAGCCTCAAACTAAGAAAAGCTTGAATTATATACTTATACATATATTTTGATTCTTAATAAAGCTACATTATATGACGATTCCGTGGCGCAGTGGGTTAGGCCTGGCTGCGGCGCAGAAGATTGCGGGCTCAATTCCCGCCGCGGTAAAAATGTTTGTATGATCTGCAAGTAATTGTCTCGGGTCTGGGTGTTTCTATGTATAAAAATAATATTAATAAATATTAATTTAATTTCACTCACAAATAGGTGACAACATAGTATACTTGATAGTATTTTTTAATTATAATAATAATAATATAATAATAATACCGGACATTCCACACAGCATCATCTGGCCCCAAAGTAAGCAGAGCTTGTGTTATTGGTACCACATGACTGATATACTACTTATATACATTTTTTTGTAAATACATACATATTATACATAGAAACACCCAGACCCGAGACAAATACTTGCAGATCATACAAACATTTGTCCCGCGGCGGGAATCGAACCCGCAACCTTTTGCGTCTGAGCTGGACTTAAGCCCACTGCGCCACAGAGGTCGTCAAATTACATTCGAGTATGTTTGTATAATACGTATGTATTTAAAAAAAAGTATGTAAAGTAGTATATCAGTCTTATGGTATAACACAAGCTCTGATTACTTTGGGGCCAGAAGACGCTGTGTGAAATGTCCAGCATTTTTTATTAATTTCTTTCTAATAGCGTATAAGTACAACAACAACTGAAACTTATATATATATAAACATGATAATCCTTTTAGCAAGCAATGTGTAGTGTGGTGGGACAACACTAAATAGCAATAAAATGTATAGGAATGCTTTCTCGCTGGACGGGATTGACCTTTTCACAAGCTTGTAAAGTTTTATTTCATACTAGTACTTGCTTTCAACTTTGCCTGTGGTACGTAGATTCTTCTTCTTCTTAATGTGTCACATGTTATTGAGAAATATTAATAGAAAATATAAATAATTTATTTGCAAGATATATGGTAGGTAACAGATATTGAGTCATACAGTAAAGTTTACATATATCACCAAAGAACATGGGCATGCAAATTTAAATGTTTACAAAAAAATTAAATGAAACTATATAGTATTCTGTATTTTGATGTATTTTGAAAAAATACTTAATGAAAGCTGTTTTTATTAATTGCAAGAATTCTTGGACTGGATTTCGATAAGCATTAATATTGCTTATACAAATATATACATAATAATATTTTCGTTTGAATTTTTATAAGATATATTATTGATAATTCCTGTTTATGAATTATTATAAGAAATAACAATGTATGGTTTAGGTGATAAGTTGTAGTAATAAATGATTAGGTAGAAATTAGTTAGTAAAGTATAATAAAAGCGACCCTAGTATTCCTGTACCCTAATAGGATTTGTTTGACACAAAAACAATGTATATTATAACATCTTAAAGTAACAACATAAGTGCAATAAATATTTCTATTTCGAACCAGTGTGATGAAAGGCATAAAGTACGCCTCAAAGGCTCCTTTCACTAGAACTTATTGATTATTAATATAAAATTAATACATATTATGTTTAAGTCTTTATTCACTACCTATATAGAATGTATCCTATATGATTAATTCAAATCTAACCTCGAGGTTAGATTTGGATAGGATAGATCCTATAATCACTTGAATAGACCTTAAATATATATATAGTATACGAAGGTTAAGACATTTGTGCTTATTTTTAACCGTCTTTATCAAAAAGGAGGAGGTTCTCAACTCGTCGGAATCTTTCTCGAAAACCGCTGAACCGATTTGGAAAATTCTTTTTTGTTTGAAGGGTATACTTTACAGGTGGTCCCATATAAATTTTATAGAAATCGGTCGAGCTGAAAAATCAACGAAAATCTAAAACTTTAATACCTCGATGATGTTTTCATGTACTTCGATACCTCGCTGTCTTATTGGAGCGGTGCATTTATTTGGCCTACCCATATTATATATATACACAATACATTTACTTTCCACTAAAAATGTATTATAGGCTCAAATTTCATTCAACGAAGTCGGTTTTCTTTTTTAGTTTTTAAAACGTAATTATAGTAACAAAGAACTAACAATACAGGCTCTAACCGCCTGCGGGAAAGGCCGACGACATCAAGAAGATTCGGGAAAGGTCTAAATTCGATCAGATAAAAACACGATACAAAGTATGCATATAAACTAATAATGATGATAATTAAATTACATAATATTAAAAAAAGCCAACGATTGTTTTTCCCAGGCTACCTCCTCTGATCTTTAGACACTAAGATCTCCGTGTATGTCTACAGTCTATTGCTACCGTGTACTATTCCAAAAACGACGTTAACAATTAGCGTTGCGGTGTCTGAACTCTTTTAAAATAAATACAGCCATGGCTAACCATCAAATTGGAAATTTTAATACAAATCAGCTAATTTTGAAACAATATTAACTCTATTAACTCCCCGCCTTTTCAATTGTACCTTCAATATAACATTAATATTTGTTTTGAGTTTAAATATTTGATTTATCTTGGTTATTAACTTCAGAAGTTCGTAGCAAGCAAATTTAGACTTTGGGGAAATCCATTACAAAACATTAAACTGACAAATACCTAATACTATTCCACAATTGCTAATGATTCAATCATTAGCAATTGCGGAATAGGGGCGAGGGAAGGTGCATGCGACTGCATCGCCAATCTATTCCTAATTAATTAGGAATAGATTAACGGAATAATTCTAAATATTTTGTTTGTAATAATACAAAATATCTGTTTAATGTTTTACAAGCCGGCTTAACTTAATTTGTCCCCAAAAGAGCTTGTAAATGCCACGTGGTCACCCATCAAAGTACTGACCTGTAAAGGTTGTACTGGTGTAGCAACAAGCCATAAAACAGTAGATAAAACGCTGTAAGTAGAACAGCACCAAAGCCGCTGTGTAAGTGGATGAGGCGGCTTCGGAAGCCTTATAAGCCTTCGCCTTAATACCTTCGTCATTGTGGCCGTTTATAATTATAACTTTCTAATCAGTCAACAACCTGGAAGTACAGTTGACTAGTAAAACATGTCGTCAGCCCGCGACAACGGTTATTGCAATATCAGTGAAAACCTTAAATTGGCTCTCTGTTTTTTTCTAGTTTTATGTCGTATTTTTAGCTGTTGGTTCTCCAAATATATGCTGTATATAAATATATAAATAAATATATAAATATATGTTGGCTCTGTGAGCTGTAGACCTCGCGAACATTTTGCATGCGCCATGATCACGAGATAAACTGTATATCTCGTGAGCTTGGCGCATGTAACTGTGCCGAAATATCGGGAAACTGAAAAACTCATATATCATGGTAAATATCCCGCTTTGAGTGAAATATATGTTCAAGACCATGATAGTTTTATAAGTTATATTTTTCGAAATGACTGAAATATTTTCACGTCTTCAACTCTCATATCTCCTTCATATTGAAAAATTTTCAAAAACTGAATCGACTCAAAAACACTATATAATTATAGAACTTGCTCACAAAATTTCACGAGAGGTTGAGAAATGCGATCTGTGGAGGAGAATTGAATATAAACGGTTTTCATAATATCCTCGCAATATACGAAAATTCAGTGTGCGAGTGAGAGGTCATCATTAAACCAATTTTTTAATTCGTTTTTTTTTTTATCATATATTCAAAGGCTGCTCCAGATAACACTTCATGGAACTAGACGGATCAACAAATCATACTTATATTATTAGTTCTAAAGTGTCTTTTTGTTTAGTGCCTGCTCACGGCCTAATCTAATCTTGATTAAATTCGGTATCTTGGAAAAGAACACAGGCTACTTTTTACAACGCGTGCGAAGCTACGGTTAGAAGCTAGTGATTTATAAAAGGAGAAAATATCACTAGACCAAATTTCCTATGAGGGAGACTCGCAACAAACCAACTCGCTCATAATTAGCTCGTCTGAATCAGATGCGGACAAAACATAAATATTACAAGGATTTTTGAATCACAGGATAGAAGAGAATAATATTTATTCCGAAATTAAGTCTACAGTATGACTCGAAACAACCTCTTTGGGCAATAATAAAGAATTAAAAAAACTTTTTGTCAGAAATCAAAATCATACAAGTCATAAAGAAAACAATAAGTCTCAAGCAAATTGTCAGCGATACGTTAAGGTAGGTTTTGCAAAAGTACTCTGGTTTTGGTTAAGAGTAGTACAAGAGCGTTCGGTAAAAACAAATGTCCCTTAGGCCCTTAACAGCGGTAATGAGCCACGTTTATTTGGAATGTTCAGTGTGAGCCGAATGGAGAGAGCCAAAAAGACTAGAGGACACGAATAATTCATAAGGGTTATGACACAGCTGTTTATCTACAGCTAGGTCAATCTATACTCGTTGAACTATAGATTATTGTAAGGACAACAAACACTAAAAGGTTTCTAAAAGGTTTTTAAAACCTGTAAAGTGGTTGTTTGAAACGCACGGTTAATTTTTGGTTAGCTTGATTAAAGCCGGGGCGGTGCGGTGGGCCGGAATATCGGCTAAAAGGTTTATATTGCAAATATGAGCAATCGATAGGCTTTTGGATCAAAAGCTTTATGATTTATGCATAGTGGACCTTTTCATTCACTTACAGGACGCTGTAAGTCTGGGACAGTTTTTAGATGGAGTTAGTGCAGCACTTGTACCATCCTCTTACTCGTAGTTTAGTCGGTCGTACTACTATTGACACGATGAGAAGACAGAGTCGGTCGTATCTACAGGAAATATGCTCAATACATACGGTGCCGGTATTTCCTGCCGCGGGTTTGTTTTCGATGTTTTCCTTTATGCACAGATGTCAAATATTTGACACCTGTGCACATACATTTTCAATATTCAAATCCTCGATCTTGAGATCGGAAGTGCTACTAGTAAAACACCACTGCCACCATTTAGTGCGCTAATCTAATCAGAGATATACCATAATAATATTAGCATTGTAACTTCATGCATCTTGTTATCGTAGATAAGGTAGTTATCATCATCAAATGATATTAGACCAAGACGAGTTTCTTGCCAGGTTCTTCTCGGACTCAGGAGGAATCGGCACCTAAATTCACAGCATGTGAGACAAATCAAAGTGGTCTTTGTGATTGATTAAAAAAAACAGTATTTACTTTGACATAGAATAAACATGCCTTGAAATAAATATTTAGTCCATTGAAAAGTTACATTTGGGTATGCATTTGTCAGAGGACGCAATTTTATTTTTTTAATGTGTAGGGGGGGTCAGTAGAAGCTTAAGTTCAAGTTTGTGGGGTCGGCACCCTTGTCCCCCGGCCGCCATCTTGGAAAAGGGGGTGCAAAGGGTTTTCGCGCTGTATCTCGTAAACTAGTTACCTTACAGAAAATTTAATCAAACATAAAATGTAGCAAATTAAATTTCCTACAATTTTATTTCTATTACTTTTTATCGTCAAGTGACCAACAAAAAAGTTATAAACAAAAATAAATGAAAATTTTGTTTGTTTGTTCTAGGTTTTACAGCGCTCCAAACTTAAACGGATTCTCGAATGCTCATAGGGATGCAATAAAAACTAAAAATTAGGCTTACTTTTCTATCTATATTTTTTTTATTCATACAATTTATTATGATCTTAACATTCCTATGCTATTATTGAACTATGTTTGACCCTTTTACCCACCACCTATGAGGTATAACATGGGCAAAGTCAAATTTATAAAAATTTAATGCATTTTTTAATGCATTTTTTGTCACTGTCTTAGCAAATCGTTTGTATCGCAGAGTGTCTAGAGTATCGTCTTTATTTCCGCCATATAAAAAGACGAAAAAACGTTCGCCAACAACACTGAGTAACGATGACTCGACTTTCTCACTCATAAATAATTTAGTTCCACTTGCTAACTCTGGATGCTTCTGCAAAATTTTTATAAATTTGACTTTGCCCATGTTATACCTCATAGGTGGTGGGTAAAAGGGTCAAACATAGTTCAATAATAGCATAGGAATGTTAAGATCATAATAAATTGTATGAATAAAAAAAATATAGATAGAAAAGTAAGCCTAATTTTTAGTTTTTATTGCATCCCTATGAGCATTCGAGAATCCGTTTAAGTTTGGAGCGCTGTAAAACCTAGAACAAACAAACAAAATTTTCATTTATTTTTGTTTATAACTTTTTTGTTGGTCACTTGACGATAAAAAGTAATAGAAATAAAATTGTAGGAAATTTAATTTGCTACATTTTATGTTTGATTAAATTTTCTGTAAGGTAACTAGTTTACGAGATACAGCGCGAAAACCCTTTGCACCCCCTTTTCCAAGATGGCGGCCGGGGGACAAGGGTGCCGACCCCACAAACTTGAACTTAAGCTTCTACTGACCCCCCCTACACATTAAAAAAATAAAATTGCGTCCTCTGACAAATGCACACTAAGGCCTAAAAAATGTAACATTTTAATGGACTAATTAGACAACTGGACAAGTCACACAAGACTATCTATCTAGTCCCAAACCTTCTGTGTACTATGGAAATCAGATGACTGACACAATACTAATATGTATATACTTGAAAAGCATATATCATACTTTATAACACCAAGACAGAACAAACATCTATGTTACAAGTTAACACGAGTCAAAAATGAGTGAACAGTTCTTTAGGAGCTGTGACGAGGTCCCCTAAGAATGGAATGAAGTGCCGCTGAACCGAATACCAAGTAACAAGAGCCTCTTAACAATTGGGTAGCCTTCCAGGAAAAATGTAAACTGACATCTTGAAATTCCTACATCGTTATCCCCTGGTGAAAACGGTATGCGTTTAGGGTTAAGTTATGAATCGAATAAAGCAAAATATTCTTTCTTCTTCTTCTTTCGTGTCAATTTTCTCTCATAAAAATTCAATTTGCCTCGACCAAAATGTTGCTGCCGCTATAGCGGCGTCCGAGGCGATGTTGAGGTCAGCTCTTGTACAGGAGGAGGGACGAGTAGGGTAATCAAGTAGATGAGACATAGTTTGGAAAGGAGCACCACAGTCGCACTGTACACGAGACTTGTCTAGCATTCCCCACATACACAAATCATATCTGCATCTACCCACTTGTGCTCGCAGTCTGTTGAGGGATTTCCAGATTGCGTAAGGTTGGTCATTTCCTGGTGGTAGACGCTCATCAGGGCTCAAAAGATCAAGAGGAGGGAACAACCTTTTTTGGCTGATGTCCAGTCTATTATCTGGAGGGCTGTCCTGTAAAGCAGACGTACAACGGAGGGAACTCTTGCAAATATTAATCGCCGGTCACCGTACCATATAAGCCAATTTAAAGTTGAGATTTCGAATAACATTTCGGTGAACAAAATATTGAATAGACAGACAAATACTTTTTGTTTGTTTATTCCATTTAAAACAAACCTACCCATAACACAAGCTCTGCTTACTTTGGGGCCAGATGATGCTGTGTGAAATGTCCGGCATTATTATTAATATTATTAAAATAGAATAATAGTTTTCTAAATACAACGTAAAAACTAATCCATATCACCTTCAGCTCTCATTCGCTACAGTTTCGTTTCATAGATCTGTTTTTAAGTCGGGACTAGTTGGTTTTGGATTATAATTATTTAAATATTTCAGAAGTTTCTTTAGTATTTTTTTAATTGAATTATTTTTAATTTAATTGTAGGTAGGTAGATATGTTATTATGGCATATTATAACAGCTAGCTAATCTAATGATGGAGTCAGGGTGCTGTTCAACCTCATTTAATTATCATATATTAATACTGTTATGTTATACCCCGCCATGTTATTTAATGAGTTAGACACAAACTAAATTCGATACGTGTTTGGCGTCTCCACGAGGGATCCTCAGGAACGATTGACTCGTTCTGCACTGGAACTAAGAAGCGCCAACACAGCAACCAGCATCACACGTAACGAAAGAGCTTCTCTGGAGACTTGTTGCTTTTCCGAGCGAGAAGCTTTTATGCTCGTTATGAATAACGCTGTTTGTGATGTTAGTATAATATACCAAAAATATAGTAAAAATTATAAATATATTGTCTCCAACTTCCTCAATTCAAATTGATTTGAAAGGTTCTTCATTATGAAATAAGGTCCAAAATATATAATCATAAACATATCTTAAAGATGATGTCGTTTTAACTTACAGCTTACACGAAGAATAAGAATAAGAGAATAAATAATAAACGAATAAGAGAATAAACGAATTAAAACATTGCCCTTACCTACACCTATTTTTTTTAATATTTTTTTTTTAATTTCCGCCCTCAAAACGCTTCAAGTTTCGTTTGCGCCTTAAAATAAAATTGCACATAGCAACGGCTAAGCGCTTTTTCAGGTGCTACACGGTGTTTTGATGTCTCAACAATCCTTTATCACGTGCCCCGGCGATATGACGTAACGGCCGCTTATAGCGGACTATATCAGCCGCTTTGAACCGCGCCACTGGGCCGGAAGGCACCCTATTAATGGAATGTATGAAAATATAAGATACCATTTATGTTCCACGACCGGTCTGATTATTGAGCGGAATGAGCAGAGATTTCGGTTAACGAAATCACGTGACTCATTGAGACAGAAACAGCTTGAAAGTCTTCATTTACTTACTTCGATATGGACGTAATTAATGCTCAAGTGCTGAAACGTTTCAGATCCCTACTGATGATCACCGTTTCCTTCACATTCCGTGAAGGAAACATCATCTAAGTAGCCATCAAATTTCAGGGACGTTTCATTCATGACGATCACCTGCGAATCTAGGGGCACGGCAGTGCCCCCGCTTAGTCGAGCAAAATAGCGGCACGGCCGTACTATAATATATACTTTTCTCGAAGCAGTTCAGGCCATTTTCGACCCCCTATAACTTCGTTGTGGATAAACCTAGAAGCCTGAATACATATTATATAGTAAGTAGGGACTGAATAAATTAACCGACTTGGTATAAAATGGATCTCACAACTTTTTACGGTAGAAGAACTGAGTTGCGAGACTTGCTTTTTTTTTACAAGTTATGTTTTTCATTTATGACTTTGTTATAACAGATAATCACTTGACATTGATAAAATTTACATCAAGACTGATGCCATCCTAGGAAGAGAAGAAGAAGGAGAATTAGTATGTTAAACCATTATATCTGTTACCTACGTGTCTTGTAAAACACTAGCCGTACAAAAACACACCGTCACCGTCAAAGATCAAAGAGAAGATGCATAGTTGCAAGCTGTCGTAATTGATCAAATATAGCCTCACAGCTCAACTGAGCTACCAATTGGTACCAACTGGTAGTAGCTCTGCCTTTTGCGCAATAAATAAATAAATAAAATAAATAATTCCGGACATTTAACACAGCGTCATCTGGCCCCAAAGTAAGCAGAGCTTGTGTTATGGGTACCATATGACTGATATACTACTTACATACTTTTTTTTTGTAAATACATACATATTACACATAGAAACACCCAGACCCGAGACAAATACTTGCAGATCATACAATCATTTGTCTCGCGGCGGGAATCGAACCCGCAACCTTCTGCGTCTCAGCCGGATCTAAGCCCACTGCGCCGCAGAGGTTGTCAAATAGCATGTGTGTTAAAATTAAATCATATATAATCTTTATTCAATTGAAATCGTTGCCTTAAACACATCGGTAGTGAATCTAGGTTCCGCCTAACTATAGTTCAAGAAGAATCCGGTAAGAAACTCATCTGGGCTTAAAGCTTTTTGTATGGTCCTTGCGAATTTTGTTACGTGTCCTGAGTCAAGTTCGATCCCCAGCACCCAGGACAAGCATTTGCGTAAGGAACAAAGATGTTTATTTCGAGTCTATAGGTCATCAGGTTGTCTGCTATGCTAGGCTAGATACCTAGGTTGGTGTATGTAAGTATCTTTTGACGTAGGTACCTACATTACATACTGACTGCGGTATTCACACAAGCCATGTTGTTTCGTTTGTAGCACAAAACTAAGTAGATATTTATTTAGTAACAACCTACTAATCCAGCGGCTAATCTAGTTACCTATTCGTCTCTTGAAAAACAATGTTTTTAATTTTATGGTAAAAGAAGCAACTACTTATGTATATTACATACCGTTTAATGTCTTGTTCTAGGCGGATCCATACAATTTTGAAAATTGACAATAACAAACACCACATTACACGATTAGTAGGTACCTATTCTAGGTACTACCTCCTAGGTATCCAACATAAAGCACTTATGATTGAGTTAAAAAAACACAACACAAGATTTTCTAATTTGGGACTAGACGGTGTTGTGTAAATCGTTCATTAAATTTGCACGTAAATAACCTTTAAGGCGCACTTTAATCCCCTCACCACACTGGTTTGAAATAACTAGTGACACGATAAGACTAAAGATTAAATGTGCGCCGGAATTTTAGCTAGTAAAAAGCTAACAAATTTCACTTTAGAATGTCCAAATTTAAAATTGTGTTGAACATCGCTATAACCATATTTTACTTGCATACCAACTAACATACTGTAGACCTGCCAGTACGATTACAGAGAGGATTCCACTCCACTGGGCCGCGCTCGGGGAATTGAGTTATTGAATGGTCTCTATCATCAATTCAAATGTTTCAATCTAGCGGCACAGCTTCGTCACTAACAGATCAACGAAGTTAAGCAACGTGAACGAAGTGAATGCAATGATATTTTCAAACGTGCGCTTCAATGTTTGGAGCTCTTTCTCTAGTTGAACTGACGGAACCGTTCCACAACTGTTAAAAAGTTGTAAGGCCATGAACTTCATTACTAGAATTGAAAGAAAGAAAGAAAGAAAATGTTATTATTTGAGCCGTCATCTAGGGCACTTAAATAGTTTAAATAACACTTATAATAATAACCTTAAAAACAAAGTACCTAGATTGTCTGACGCAAATAGGTCCCCTTCTTAGCATGATGCTGTACCAAACCAATGGAGGATTGAAGCAGCGCTGATTTTCGGACGGAGCCTAACGTGATGTGTGACGTTACGAACATCGATCAAAACACATATCATACAAAATAAAGGTACATTATATACAGTATATAAAATGTTAATTTGTTTACTGAATAAATAATAATGTAAGGAAATAAAATAAAATTAATTTTATTAATAAATGATAAACTGCTGAGACTGGATTTGTTTTGCTTAGCGTATTGCCTGGGAGTAAGAAAGAAATACAACAATACTTTGGTGCAAAATTAAGCTGTGTAAAAAGTCCAGAACTATTTATTATTATTATTTTCCTAAATGTTGTTAGAGTTAAAATTGGCCACTGACTCGTACGTTATAGTAGTCGTATTAATCAACCTCCATTTTGAATATTTTATAAACGAGATATTGTATTAAAACAGGTTACATTATGTGACATTAGCGAACGTTTTTAAATCAGAACTCATAAGCGCACGCACATTTCATTTATGTATTCGCGCTAATAATTAATTATTTACTCATGATAAGATGTATCCAAACCCTGTCAACGATAGTAGGAGACCAAAAGCCTTTTACCACTTTTACATGAAAACCAAACGATAGTACCACAGAATAAATATTACTTAATAGTAGTAGGTCAGACGAGTATTGAAATCAGCCAATCAGAGAGCACGAAAAGCACTGGTTTATGATGGTATCGAACAATTCAATAAATACTTTTCTAAATAAGCAGGATGATAAATGTTCTTTTTATTAAGGTTAAAAATGTTAAATGCCGGCAGAAGCTGGATGCGAACTGAAGACAGGGCGCAATGGCGCTCATTAGGGGAGGCCTATGTCCGGCAGTGGACTACTATGGGCTGATGATGATGATGATGAAACATGTTAAACATGTTTCCATGCTTTGACTTATCAACTAACCTGACTACATAACGTTTTACCTCGGCCTACCTCCACCTAAGCGGTTACTTCCAAATTGCATCTACATGTAAATATGTTGCATCTCAAAACATTGTATTATAAAATAAATCTAATCCCAAACTAAGCATGGCTCGTATTATGGTAACCAGATAATTAATAGAACAATAATATATTTTTAAATACATACTTATGATACTTTATAACACCCAGACACAGATCACACAAATGTTTGTTCAAAGAAAATATATAAACATTACGACGACCTCTGGCGGAGTGGGCTAAGGTCCGGCTGAAACGCAGAAGGTTGCGGGTTCGATTCCCGCCGCGGGACAAATGTTTAAATGATCTTCAAGTATTTGTCTCGGGTCTGGGTGTTTCTATATATAATATGTATGTATTACCAAAAAAAATATTATATATGTAGTATATCAGTCATGTGGTACCCATAACACAAGCTCTGCTTACTTTGGGGCCAGATGATGCTCTGTGAAATGTCCGGGATTAAAAAAAATCACTATATTATAAAAAAAAATTGATGGATAATCACACAGCACCATCTGTCCCCAAATTAGTCATAGCATGTCCTATGGGAATCAGATGACTGATTAAATACTTATATGCTCGTACATACGATATTTTATAATACCCAGATACAGTACAAACATTTTATGTCTATTACACAAATGTTTGGAATCGACCTAACAACCTTTAGCGCTGGTGGCAGAGTTACTATCAACAGATGTGAGGCCAGTTCATTTATTCTATTATTGCAAGCTGTGAAATGAACTATCATCACCCGGATATCCTCTTAATACTGGTGCTAAAGGTATTCAGTACATACGGCTCAGCGGAGAGGAAAGTGCACTAACGCTCTCGAACGTTACCGTTCAACTGGGACCTATTACCGATGGAGGGAAATTCAATGTTATTTCACTACCCTTCGAATACTGAAGTCTATACACACTAGGCAAACAAATTCCTGGGGCATTTCAGTTCAACATAGTCGCCAGATTTTATTAAATTACGAAGTTGCGCGATTTATCTGTTTTATTCAATGCAATCAACAAGGACCTCTTTGAATCGTCTTACGTGCGGTGAATTTAGGTGGCAATTACTCATCAAATACAAAAAGGTTTTATTGCTAAAGAAATATTTAACAGGATCACGTACTAAAAGATTTATACAGTTCTGGGACTCATTTAGGAGTTGGAGTAGACTCACCACTATATTTGCGCATAAGGCGCAGGGCTAGTTTTTAGTTTACCCCATAGCTTTAACTGCGGTGACAGTCGAGCAATAAAAAATATATGTAACAGCGAGATCCTACTCGTACCTATATAAAAAAAGAAAAAATAATAAGCCCAGTCCGAGATGAATCAGACAAGAAGACCAGAGCACGAATCAGGTCCTAGCGCTATTATCAGCCTACATACTAGGGTGTGTAACTGATAGAAACTGCGAAGATAATGTTGATCTGAGACACGACTGGTAAAATAACGTGTTTATTTAAATCATGTTATAATTTATCATTGGGCTTTCCGATAGGCAACAACTTGTAACATTGTGTGTCACAACTGGCTGGGAAGTTTAATAGTGACTCTAGCAACTGACTAGTCGACGAGTAATATGTTAGCGTGGCAAAAGTATTATAGGAGTCGGGATGAATGAATTAGAAGAGTATTGGATATAAATGGACATAGAAGTAGAAGTAGGTACTCGAAAAAAATATTGAGGGTACTGAGATGCTAGAGGAAAATTGACAGAAGAAAGAAATAAACATATTGCGTACGTGGAGACGGCCACGCAGCGTGGGATAAGGATAGGAAGAAGAAATACCTCCGTCTCCGTGTGATATAATAACGAAAAGTCTCATGTGCCTGAATTATCCTGCAGCATCGCACGACATGTCCCTTGAAAAGTCTCTAAGTGAATAACCGGCCTAAGGCTTGAGTTATATACATATGCGCATCATGGGTCCCAGGTTCCTCGTAACCGCTAGGCGTTGAAGGAACTCCAGTTACAACTGGCCGCCAAATTGTTATTGATATGTGGAGCTGTTTGAAACTATTGAATTATTTCGATTCTATAAGACAATCGATGGTGCATCGTTAAATGGACATTGTAAAATTACAGCATCTATCTTTACTCTACATCTAATTGAGGTAAGAGTAATATTTCGGAATAAATACATTTTGACATATTTTCTTTAGTTCCATAAAGTGAAAACAAGTTTTGAAAACATAAAAAACAGCTTTTTGCACACATTTTTGCCCCGTCCTAGACCAGGGGGTTTCGATGTGGTTTTTAAATGGTACCAATTTCATCAGTTATATTATCCCGGTTTTTTGATTTACTTAGAAAATCTCAATTTATTCACACTCCATTATTCTCAATTCTCCGTCCCGCTATATCGCTATATCTATTGCATGATATACCTGTCAAAAGACCCTGTTATGGTTCCTTCTTAATTGTATAATGGTAATCCTCCCATCGCATTCCACAATCTACCATATTAAGTGCAGTGTACATGCGCTTCCAGTGACGTACTGTGACGTCGACATGGCACCATTTCGGTTAATTTCCGTGTCGGAACCCAGGGAAATTCATTTACTGGACCCGCATCACCGAATTTCAGTTGCCAAATGAACCAATCAGAAAATACATCACGCTAGACATCCCAAAACTTAGTAGTGTTGCCTCATTCGGTGATTTTACTTGCAGTGTCCTCAAACATAACCCAGAACAAGTAAACTATCATTCTGACAACAGCTTATACTACTTGGAGGCAGATTATCTGGAATCTGGCTAGTATGGTACCCATTGGTGGGTACCAACACGGACTTTCGCAAAAGTGTCCAACTAGACTACGGCGTTCATGCTAGAGGAACTGGTAATTATACTAGAAATACTACTAGAATTAAACTAGAAATAATACTGTGAAATTTCCCGTCCTGTAGCTGTATGCCTCTTGGCCGGAACTCGGAAGCGCCTCGGCTCAATGCAACATTTTTGCAGCCGTTGGGCGACACTTTGTCATTTTTTCGAAGGTTCTTTTGTTTTAGGTCGTTCTAGGGACGGCTTTGTTGATGCAATGTTCACTCAGCACAAATTGTTGAATCGTTCGCCATTTCACTGGTTCTTTCTTTTGCAAAAGCATAAAAAAATACAAATTTTAAACTGTCAAGCACATTCAAAAGATCTTTAGGTACCTACCTATAAAGTTTTTTTTGAACATCGGATTTCAAAAATAAAGATAGACTTTGTTTCTATTTAACCACGTTTTCTATGCAAAGAGAATTTAAGTACGTCTGTCGTGTTTGCATAACCAATAATACAAGCATACAAGACGTGTCTGCAGATAAATCACAAAGTATAAGCGGTATTTAGATAAATCACAAATACAAATTATACAAAAGTACATTATTGAAATTTGCATGTAAACACGAAACTACCTAGCTTAAACTTCCAATTATAGTCAGAACAATGCGGCCTGCCCGCATCACATGCCTTTAATTACACGAATAATTATACAAATTAGGTACGCCGCCAATTATCCCTAATAATTAGGGTAGCTAGCGCAATTCGTGGAATTTACCCTGTGATGGATACAATTTATAGGGGTGATAATTGGAGCCCTTTTAGATCGGAATTGACTGTTGCTGGAAGTAGATTTGAGGTATTGAGCATAATTTATGTAAAAAGATCAAGAGATAAAGACAAAGAGCGATAAGGAATAAACGAGTGTGACGGAAATTCCATACGCATATTCCATTCGATATTTTACACGATCTTGCACTGTCACGAATTATTGACTAAAGCGGTGCAGGAACATTTTTATGCCAATATTCTCTCGTATGCTAGACCTGTCACGTAGAATGTTCACTTCTGTGATAATAACGTTTTAAAAACTAAAATGAAAACCGACTTCATTTATATAAAAATACGAAATTTCGTTTACTTGGATGTATTTTTTTCCCAGCTATTTGGATTTACAAACCAGACTACTAAACCGATTTTGATGATTTTTTTTGGGCCCAATTGGAAAGTATTCATAATATTCTTTCACATTATACAAATTTTTTCGAATCGGTTCCAAAATGACAGAGTTATGTGAGGTAACAAATATAAAAAACATATAAAAAATATAAACATAAAAAAAGTCGGCCGAAAAATTGGGCATTTGCCAAATCAAAAATCTCCTCAAAAATCTATACCAAAATCATATAACATGCAGGTGAAATTTCCAAATTGGTTTACAGTAATTTCCCCAAGCACGAGTATCGTAAATAAGCCGCCTGCGATCAGGGAGAAATTGATTTTACCATAATTGGTTTCCGAGATTCAGAACTGCTGTAACCAATTCGATAACAGGTTTAGAAGAAAGCGGATGAAAGGAAACGCTCGTCTTATTATTGGAGAAGTATTTTTTATTTAAAAAAATTGACGGCCTTCGCAAAATAAAGTAACAATTTCATTAAGAAGACGAGGTAGTGTAGGTAGTAGTGAGGTGGTGTCTACATCGGAATGTTAAGTAAATCAACATAAATAATGGTGTCAAAATTAAACAACGTCGTCTTTGTAAGGGGATTAATTTCAATTTCAAATCAATACAATAACAATACATTTTATAATTCGTCATCTCAGTAATCACTACTTTCATACACATTGACATAAAATTCAATATGACATTTTCCTGGTGTCTCTATAGCAAAGCATACACCTAAAATTTTGTTTTTCCTCACCGGAGACGACCGAATGATCTGTCAGCCAACACCATTCCGCACCAATTGATTCCGATTTCCCGCCAATGTCCGCATACGGAAGAAACACCTCCCTTATTGTCAAATATTGCTTTATAAGTTAACAGTAAAGTTATGACGATCTATACTGACAGCTCAGGGCGTGCAAATCGTGTTCTGAAATTTTCAGGAACTTCCGTCCGGAATCCTATTCAGATTTCGAACCACAAAATTGATCCATATTCGAATTTACGATTGAGTTATTGAGTAGGTAGGAGCAGAGACGACTTTGTAATGTATTCGAGCGTATGCTGTGTGCGATGCAGAAGTCTCTATTGTCTGTTCAGAGTAGACAGTTCTGTTCTTAACAGTGCAGTCTGTGTCATCTCAGGATTCGGATTCGGCCTCAACTGTCAGCATATGCCTAACTTCAACAGCTCTTAAAGCATTAAGTAAAGCTGAGTGTAATATAAATAAATCATTATAATTTCAGCCTTGTGCCACACTTCTAGGTGCCACACATTAATTTTCTATTCTATATATTCCATTCCTCTTGTTCCTGTGCGTAACTAATTCAGATTTGGCCGTGACTCTCTTCATTGCCGTTACAACGCGCTGACGGACGACCCGGATATTTAGGGCCAGCTCTTGGCCATTACTCGATAAAGGCTTTTCCCCCTCATTAATGACACGTCTAGCCAAGTGTCTCTCATAACTTTTTCAATTACTTTTATCATCATCTCCCTGCCTTTATTCCTCAATTTGTTATCTTTCACTCTTCACTATTAGACACTTATGAATCAAATTCAACGAACAAAAATTGAAATGATTATCAAGATCAGACGCACGAATTTCATGTTAGTTCACAACTCGTGCGTGATATCGCGGGTGACACGGTGACATGACAAGGCAGACATGTACAGCCGAATGCTAAGTGGACCAGCAGTGTCACCTTAACCGCACTCAAACAGAAAAGGGTCATAGAAATCAAATAATACGCATCTTTGGGGTTATTGAATTACCTACATTACAAAAAAAAGTATTTTTGGGAAGAAGTTCCTTATCGCACGGTACGGACTTGGCGGGGGCTAGGCGAAAACAAGTGTAAGATTTTTCCGTCACGACCCTTTCTTTAGTGTTGACGGTTATCCATAGGGTGACACGAATGAATTAATTAGATGAACAAATGAACGGATGAATTTAATGAATTGAATGATGTACAATAAAATGTTTATTTTCACAACTCGAAAAAATATATTACCAAATTTCCATTCAATTCATTTGTTATTTCTGCGTTTCATTTAATTGCTCTCAGACGCTAGTAATTCATTCATTTTTATTTGTTAATCAATAATATAATACGTTTATCAATAATAATATACTACGATTGGAACTTCGTTTTTAGCGAGTGTTCCACGACACTCACGCATTTTTTTTTAAGAAGCATATCAGTCATGTGGTACCCATAACACAAGCTCTGCTTACTTTGGGGCCGTGTGAAATGTAGATTGCATTTCCTTATTTGACTGCCCTTTTCTTACTACATTGGAGTAAAAGAGACCACGATAGTCTGATCTAGCTAGTTTAATCAAATGCAACTATAGAAGCACTACCATAGATACATTAACCACACGCAAATAGTCATGGAAATCAAATAAATATAAATAAAGGTAGACAATTCTCTCAGCACCAATTAATATACAAAAATAATAATAAAAACCATTCACTCATCATCATCTAACTCCAAAATAAGCAGAGCTTGCGTTATGGGTACCAAACGACTGATATAAGTAACACGTACGTGTTATATATTTTTTTTGTAAATACTTATATACTTACTAGCTGTCCCGTGCACGACTTCGTCCGCGCGAAAAAGAAAAAAATATATCTAATTGTACCGACTGCAGCGCAAAACATTCGTCTCGGGGTGGGAATCGGACCCATTGCGCCATAGAGGTGCTCTTGCACATGGCGCGAATGGGCTCAAATTAAGCATAGTTTGTACTATACGAACCAGATGAATGATAGAATACTTCTATATCCGTACATAGATACCTATGCTACCACAAGACACAGTACAAACATATATGTTCTTCCCACAAATATTTGTTCAAAAATACGCATATGAGGGTAATTTTATAACGTGTGCAGAGGCCTTTAGCAATATTTCGGTCACGGAAAACAGATGTATCCTCTTTTAGGTCGATTTGACACTCGAGGTCACGATCGGAATCGAAAGTGCGACGTCCTTTTGTGTTTTGGCACAGTCGTCCAGGAAAACGATTGGCCTCTTGCTGTTAGCTATTGTCATAGGTTCGTGTTTCTTTTAAGCCTTGTTTCTTAAAAAGTGTAGACGGTATAATGTACGCCATTTTAGACATTACGCCTTTTTAAAAACGTATATGTTTTTAGATGGTTGGATGTTACGCAATGATGTTATAAACTTTTCGATTGTTTCCATAAAAATTTCATCAAAATCGGTTCCGTAGTTTGGTTTTTAAATCAAAATATCTGGAAAAAATATGTCAAGTAAACGATATTTCGTATTATTTTATTTTTATATGTATATAAAGTCGGTTTCTTTTTAGTATTTAAAACGTAATTATTGTCATCTAAATATTCTGATGAAACTTGGTTTAGAAAGAGATGAGGACCTCGATTAATATATAAGCTACTTGGATGTACTATGCGGGCAAAGTCGCGGGCAGAAATCTTATACAGGAAATGTAGTATTAGTACGAACCGTAAACTTGAGCGGCAACGAGCGGACCGCAGATCAAACTCACCCTGATGAAAATTCTCTAGATGAATCGAAACAGTGTCGGTGCCTCCATCGACAAAATAATAATAATAATAATACCGGACATTTCACACAGCTTGTGTTATGGGTACCACATGATTGATATACTACTTATATACTTTTTTTTTATAAATACATACCTACATATTATACATAGAAACACCCAGACCCCGAGACAAATACTTGCAGATCCTTCAAACATTTGTCCCGCGGCGGGAATCGAACCCGCAACCTTTTGCGTCTCAGCCGGACCTAAGCCCACTGCGCCACAGAGGTCGTCGCGATACGCGAGTAAAGCCTGTGTTTATCAAAATGTATGTAGTAGACATCAATTATTTTCTCTAACGTGAACAAGCTAGACGGTCAATTGAAATTGCTGTCGTGTCATGCTTTACCATTCATGGCAAAAGCGAGACATGTCGATGTTACAACCACAGTAGCAATTTATGGCAATGTGGCGATCTCAAGCACCATTAATAGCTCAATCAATATGAGCCATAAATATCTAGTGCTTCACTGCAGCGATGTGTGACTGGATTGCTTTAATAGTTAGGTTCTTGTGTGGGACAATTTTTATGTTTATAAACTGCGTTCCTCAGTAGGTATACTTATTTTTAGGGATCCGTACCTCAAAAAGAAAATAATTATGTTTTAAAAACTAAACCGAAAACTGACTTTATTAAAAAAAACTTTGAGCCGACTTAGAGCGCAAAAATGCAATTATCTGGAGCGTAGTCACGTAATTCTTTTAAAAATTTTATAAATTTAAATTGCATTTATTTTTAGTTTTTAACATCTACTGTTATTATAGATCATAACCTATAATAATAGATGCTAAAAATTAAAAAAAAAATTCAAAATAAAAAAAAAACTGTTTTTTTTTTATTCAATAACCCAATTATTTGTAATAGTACCTACCTACTGCTTGTAAGAAGATATCTATATGGACTGTGGCAGCACCAAAACCGGTTGGGTTTGAGGCTCAGGCTCCAGATGTTGTTGTGATCTCAAGCCCAGTAGAAAATAATAACAAATATATATATATATATATATTGGTGGAATTGTCCTTCAGATTGTAAATATATATATACTTTCATTAATGCCGCACTCACCAGTATATCAAAACCTATGAGGTACATTGAGGTGCCCGTTGACCTACATTCATGAAATTTGGCAAGAACCAAGGTCACAAGTAAAGAGAAAAATCCGTAAACCGTTTATTTGTACTTACGAGTATATCATTTAGTAAATTGGACTAGTAGTAGTAACCAATGGTTAAAGAACCAATATGCTGAAAAACGTAAGGTACATAGGTAAGGTTTGTTGTACCTTTGTACAAACTTAACAAAAAGTTTCGCTGGGTTTTTTTTAAATATTTAAATATTTTTTTAAATATATTTAATATTTGAAAGCTCATAAATCAAGTAAAAGATATAAAAGTTATTTAATACAGGATGAAGCAACATAAAATGAACGGTGTATACGGTGTCGTGTTTACACATTTTAGAAATATTTTATTTCAATAAAATTGCCGCATTATATTAAGAAATAAAATAAAAAAGTTTTCTTTAATAGAATTTAAAAAAACGTTAGTACATCCCTATATATAAAAATCTTGTGTCACAGTTTTCGTGTTTATACTCCTCCGAAACGGCTTGACCGATTTTGATGAAATTTTATATGTATATTCAGTAGGTCTGAGAATAGTTTTATAACAAATTTTTATACTTGTAAGTGTTAAGGGGGGCTCACCCTAAAAAAAATTTTAGTAGGTTTATAAAAACACAGTAAATTAGACACCTGACGGTGGTAAAAAGACAGAAACCTATATCTCTAAGTAGGTTTTCTCGTAATGTGCCGCATAGTAATTGCCCGCTATTGTGATAATCATCACCATGTACATCCTCGTTTCCCTACCCTCTTAATCCTTCCCTATTCAGCGCTTATCTGACGTGTAAGACCGGCAATTTTTTAAAATGTCGTCGAGCCAGCTTGCTTGCCGACGACCTACACTTCGAAAGCCTTATCACCACTACTCGGCCAGCACTCTGCCATACATAATCATCATCATTATATGCCTCCCTGTTTGAACAATCCGCCACAATCTTGTGCTAATCTTGTTCATCCATTGCCCGCGACTTTTGGTCTATATAATAACAAGTTAAGTCAAGTTAAGTCAAAAGATACTTTATTCAATACAATCACAAGGATCACTTTGAAACCTCTTACATACTAGGTGAATGTAGGTGCCAATTCCTCCTAACCTAAACTCGAGAAGAACCGGCAAGAAACTCGTCCGGGTCCTAGCGCTTTTTTGCATAATCCATCTTATAACTACATTAACTACGAAAAACTAATACAAGACAGTTTATACATTTCAAATGTGTCGGTTAACTGTCTGAGGGCAGAGCGACATGAGGCCATGCATTCATATCAATAATAAAGTCATTAGTACGCTTTCTTGAAAAGACTACCCTTTATGTATGCTTAAAATTTCTTAATAGGTAGTTTAGTTGCATTTTCAGGAAGCTTATTATAGAAGCGCACCGTATTCCCCATAAAGGACTTATTTACTATTTCTAGTCGAAACCTAGGGATGTATTATTTGTTTCTATTCCTAGATTATATGAACCTTCATAGAATCACACACTTTTTAACACATTAGTTAATGTGTTAATTATTAATGAACAATGAGCGTTAGATAATTATGTGATTATATGACGTACCTATCATATCACTATACTTACTCGTAATACTGTTAAATAACAGCCGCGGTTTTATAAAAACACATACATAAAAAGGAAAATTCGAGATGAAACTGTATTTATGTAGAAAGGGGAGAAGAAATAAGTACCAACACGGTTTAATTCCAAGTTTGTTCCATAACATTACGGAAGGGATCACGGGTGCGAGGCAGGTCTTTAGGTATTTCACGTTACAGGTGTATCACGAACTTTTATATAGCGCGGTAATTTGCACATTCAGTGAGATAAATAAATTTGGCTAGCTCGTGTGTCCACGAACAGTGAAGGCTTCCGTAGTTGACCGAGCGAAGCGAATGTCTCCGTTTTAGCTTAGACGAAAATGCTTTCGTATGTCTGTCTGTCCGGATGTTCTCCTTTACTGGTCGCATTTCTCAACCGATTCTCGAAATTTCGTGAGCTGGTTCTATGACTATATAGATATTTTTATGCTGATTTAGTTTTTGAAAATTAAAAGAAAAAAACAGTCTGCAGCTCACAGAGGCACTAGTGGTCAGGTCAACAATTTTTAACACAATTTTGATAAACACGGGCTTTACTCATGTATTATTTAGTCGATGGAGGCACTGACACTGTTTCGATTCATCCATAGAATCATCATCAGGGTGAGTTTTATCAGCGGTCCGTGAGTTACCGCTCGAGTTTTCGGTTCGCACTCAATTTAACATCTAATTAGCATATAAAAAAATGTAATGGGTCTTTTATAATTTTTTTTTTGTTTACAAATGCTCTTATTCAAAATCTAGCCTTATTATCCGTGATAATTTTCATTGTGATTTCATTATACATCCAACTATTTTGTAAAACATATCGGGCTTTTCCAAACAGCAGTTTAGCCGGTACACTGATCATTATCAAAAACTACCACTTCAAAGCTTAATATTTATCAAACGAATATCCGTAGGTATCGAAATACTGATTAAGAAAACTCATATCTTTAAAAGACATGAATAAGTCTTGCAACTCAGTTCTTCTACCGTAAAAAGTTGTGAAATCCATGTTATACAAAGTTTGTTAATTTATTAAGTCCCTACTTAAGGGACCTTCTGTCTTAAGTTATTACGTAATTAGCTGACCTAACACCTAATTCAGGCTTCTAAGTTTATCCAAAACGAAGTTATAGGGGGTCTAAAATGGCCTGAACTGTTTTGAGAAAAGGATGGTACGGTGAAAAAAAGTTGGTACAAGTCCAGCAAAAAATATATTAAACGATATGCCATACAAAAAAACAACCCCAACATGGAAGTCGAAAAACCGTTGTTTTTTTGAGTTTTAATTTCATAACTTTGTGCCAAATTTCAGCACGATAAAACTAAGTCAGCGAGCAAGAGCAAGATTAAGGTCAGACAGAAAGACAGACAGACGGACATAGCGAAACTAAAAGGGTTTCTTGTGGACTTCGGAAACCTAAAAACCCACGACGACTGTAATCAACTTGGTAGACTTCTTTTTCACAGACCTATCTATACATTGTTGTATTAGTTTGTTGTATTTTTTTTGTTGCATTGTATTAGTTACTTCGGACTTTTTTACGGTGCCGAATAGCCGCACTCATAGTCCTTATAGTTTCTTAACTCGCTCCTTAGTAGTTATAGATTTTCATTGTTAAATATATACAAACGACCTCAGTTACGCATCAAGACGCAGGACGGCAGAAGGTTGAGTGTTTGTGTATATGTAAACGATTTAAAAAAAACGAAACGCCCCTGTTTGAGATAGTGCTCATTATGTTGAGGACGGTTCCCGATGGTTTTGTATTTTTTTTAAGTATATAAGTAGTATATTAGTGGTACCCATGGTATCCATAACACAAGTTCTGCTTACTTTAAGGCCAGATGATGCTGTGTAAAAATGTACTTTGAGTGACTATATGGTGAGTAGCATGTCCGAACATTATATCTGACTCATCCCTACATTTTGCACAGAAGTAAGTACCTCGTACGTGACAGGTTTCAAGCCAGGACAGCTTATAAAAATACTTACAAACCGAAGACAAAATTCAGAATTTTGCCTTTAGGTGTTACCTACACGATGTTTTGCTACAGCGAGCACCCACATTGCGCAATATATATAAAGGAGAAACTCATTGGTGCACAACCAGCGGGACAATCGCGCTATTTGTCAACGTTAATTACGTTGACAACTAGCGCGATTGTCCTGCCATTGAACGTCTTTTGTTCGGACAAAAACTTACGCAGTGAAAATGATTAGCGTGATACGAAATGCCTAACATATCTTCTCCTTCGTTAATGGCATGTGTAATATTTTGTCAATTTTGCCAATGTCAAGTGTTTAGATTGTTTGTAAGACGTCACAATCTGGCAGAATAGTGACAAATAAAGTCGCAGACGCCATCAAAATAAGAAGAAGAAGAAGAAGAAGACGTCACGAACTCGTAAGTTGTCGTGCGTTAATGTTATTTTATAAAAAAAGTAGCAGAAACCCGGCACGCGTTGCAATGCGACAAATTTTCTCACCGTTTAAACCTTCCCTGGACTACGACAAACATTTCAACACCAAAATCAGCTAAATCAGTCCAGCCGTTCTCGAGTTTTAGCGAGACTAACGAACAGCAATTGATTTTTATTATATAGATGGTGTCTTTTATAAAATAACTTTACGGATTATTTTTGCTCGAATCACAAAGACACACCAAACTTTTATTCCAATTATTCACATCGAGTTAATAACTCTAGCTTTATTTGAATAAAATCCACAAAATTACAAATAAAACCCGAAATAAGGGAAAAATAAATAATATAAGAACGCAATGTTTACTTAATAATAATAACATTAATACCGGACATTTCACACAGCATCATCTGGCCCCAAAGTAAGCAGAGCTTGTGTTATGGGTACCGCATGACTGATATACTACATATATATATATATATATGTAGTATATATATATATATATATATATATATATATATATATATACTTCTTTTTTTTTTTCAAATACATACATATTATACATAGAAAAACCCAGACCCGAGACAAATAGTTGCAGATCATACAAACATTTATCTCGCGGCGGGAATCGAACACGCAACCTTCTGTGTCTCAGACAGGCCTTTACCCACTGCGCCACAGAGGTCGTCGTTACTTCGCAAACGGCCAAAAATAATGGCCTACTTATATCATTATTAGTAATTGTAAGTATATCTTTGACAATGACGTTCAAATGACCGCAGTCGGCCCACATGTTCAACAGGAACCTTAGGATCGATAGGGAAAGGGTGCCACCACCACTCGACCACCTGTGGTACCTACGTGATATATACTTCTAAAAGTTAGTTTATCCAGGATTTGTCCGCGCGCAGCTTCGCCTGCGTTGAAGATTTTTCCCGGGATAAAAAGTAGCCTGTGTCACCCGGGGATAGTGTATCTTTCCAACGGTAAAATAATTTTTCAAATCGGTCCAGTAGTTTCGGAGCCTATTCAATACAAACAAACAAACAATCAAATCTTTCCTCTTTATAATATTAGTATAGACTATTAAAAGCCACCGTAAGGTCTCATAATACCCAGTTTGCAACAAACTCGCTAACTACTCGATAACGTCATAAACTAATGCTTAAACTAGCGTTCTATATTCTGCTAAACCCAACTCAAACGTGACATCATACGGGACTCGTGCGGTGGTTAACGATATCCTTATTACTGTCGAGTGGATACACTGGAGAGGATGGTATAAAGTTGACTAGCTGCCGCGTGCGGCTTTCTGTGATACGTAGATAAAAATCAGGGTAGGTTTTAATTTTACATCTATTTCTGCGTGATTATGTAAGAAATAATTATCACAACATCCACACAAACGATCTTATTTATAATATTAGTAGGTTATGTAGTATTTAAGTAGATATTATAAATAAAAAAATAAAAAAAGCCCGGACATTTCACACAGCATCATCTGGCCCCAAAGTAAGCAGAGCTTGTGTTATGGGTACCACATCACTGATATTATACTACTTATGTTGTCGTAGTTGTTGTTTTTAGTCCGTACTGCCCCACAGCTGGGCAAAGGCCTCCCCTCGAGCTTTCCATTGGTTGCGGTCCAACACCATTGTCTGCCACCGACAGTCGCTAAAGGTGTCCAGCTCGTCACGCCAACGCTTGCGTCGTCTACCGCGCCGTCTCACTGTCTCAGGGCTCCACTCCACTTATACACTTTTTTTGTAAATACATACATAATATACACAGAAACACCCAGACCCGACACAAATACTTACAGATCATACAAACATTTGTCCCGCGGCGGGAATCTAACCCGCAACCTTCTGCGTCTCGTTGTCTTAGCCCACTACGCCACAGAGGTCATATTTTTATGTAATGCTATCAAAACACTGATACTCGAAATAACATGCACACCATCACACATACATTTGACTGCGCTATAGGTTAGGGGTTCGATTCCCTCCCTGGACAAACATCTGTGCGATGAACGAAGGTGTTTGTTCTGGGTGTTATAAAGTATCATAAGTATGTATTTAAAAATATATAATTATTCTATCAGTCATCTGGTCACCATAATACAAGCTATGCTTAGTTTGGGACTAGATGATGTTGCGTGTATTGTCCACATAAAAATCATAATAGTGTAATAAATTTAAATATCAACAATAATATAATTAAGCAAGATATAGATGTAGCAAAGGCATTTGAAACTTTTTTTACTGATATTCCAGTCTCCACTACAAAGTCTTTAAACTCTTCTCCTGTAATAGCAGTGTCATTGTTAAAAGATAGTTAACCTGAATGTGTCACACAATTTTACTTTGAACATGTGGACAAAAACGATATTATCAAGGCATTCAAAATGATTAATGTAAAAAAGACCACTGATCTCTGGGGCATTTCTGTCAGTGTTATAAAACCACTAATTGACATTATTGCACCAGATCTAGCTTTCATATTTAATCAATGTATTGACAGGGGAGTATTTCCTGATTTAATGAAACATAGCAAGATCATACCTCTATTCAAATCAGGTAGTCATTCCGATCCTAGTAACTTTAGACCTATATCAGTACTTCCTACATTTAGTAAAATATTTGAAAAACTTATACTAAAACAATAACAACGGCATTTTAATACCAACAATTTACTAGATAGTAAACAATTCGGATTTACAAAGGGACGCTCAACGACTGATGCCGGTGTTGAGTTAATATCACATATTTTTGATATCTGGGAGGAATCACGCGATGCCTTAGGTATTTTTTGTGATCTGTCGAAAGCTTTTGATTGCGTTCATCATGAAACTCTAATCAGCAAACTACATCACTATGGTGTTAAGGGAGTTTCACTTAAGCTTCTTACATCCTACTTACGTGACCGAACACAATGAGTAGATGTAAATGGAAAGCGTTCTCCAGGTTCAATGGTGAAAATGGGTGTACCACAAGGATCAATACTCGGGCCATTCTTGTTTTTAATTTATATAAATGATCTACCTAAACTTGTAACGGATGATCACGAGATTGTACTGTTTGCTGATGACACGTCACTTTTATTTAAATTAAAGCGACGACTTACTAATCTTGACGATGTAAACAATGCAATCTCTAAAGTTGTAACATGGTTTAACGTAAACAACTTATTACTAAACGAGAAAAAAACGAAATGCATTCGTTTTATACTGCCCAACGTTAAACAGGTGTAAGCTAATGTAAAAATTAAAAACGAAAAGATAGATCTCGTCGACACCACAGTGTTCTTAGGCATTACTTTAGATAATAAACTGCAATGGGGCCCGCACATAGATAAATTGTCGAAGAGACTCAGCTCTGCGGCATACGCTGTTAAAAAGATCCGTCATTTTACCGACGTAGATACCGCTAGACTCGTTTACTTCAGCTACTTTCATAGCATTATGTCTTATGGCATTCTGTTGTGGGGGAGTGCTGCTGATATTAACACCATATTTGTGTTGCAGAAGAGGGCTGTTCGTGCAATTTATAACATGGGCCCCAGAGAATCACTTAGAAATAAGTTTAAAGAAATTAATATTATGACAGTGCCTTGTCAGTATATATACGAAAATTTAATATATGTGCACAAAAATATGCATTTATTAAAAAAAAATTGCGATAATCATAGTATTAACACTAGAAATAAAGATAAACTCGCTGTTCCAACTGTTAGGCTCGCTAAAGTTAACAAGTCTTTTATAGGGCAATGTGTACGCTTCTATAACAAGGTCCCAAGCGACGTGTTAGATTTGTCTATTGGCAAATTTAAAAACGTAATTAAAAGAAACTGTCTATTAAAGCATATTATAAAATATCTGATTATTTAGATGACAAAAAAGCTTGGGATGAATCTGCTCCAACTCGACTCGGCATTCGTAACAAAATTGTCAAGGATCATACAAAAAAGTGTTAAGACCAGACAAGTTTCTTGCCGGATTCTTCTTGAACTGGGGTTAGGAGGAACCGGCACCTAGATTCACTAGCATGTAAGAAGAGGATTCAAAGTGGTCCTTGTGATTTTATTGAATAAAGAAACATTGAATTTTGAATTTTCACTTATTCATAAGTGAGAGACTAGTTTAGTTTAAAAGCATTTACGTAGTTTTACTTAATTTCACACTCTACTTTTTTATGATATGTTAATATAGTTTTTTGTTATTTATTTTTAAATTTTCTAAGTGTTATATACTTTTGAATTTTTCAGTTTTCACTACTGTGTTACGTTCAAAAACAAAATGTTTAAAGTTAAATTGGTATTACGGATGGTTGATGTTGATTGTAACACATTTTTTACTGTCATTTATGAATAGAAACCGAAATGTATGCCAAATCCATAGTCGATGGGAACACATCTTGTCAAAACCAGTTCTAAATGCAATAAGACTAAAAAAATATTGAAATATTGCCAATACACAAATTGTTTCTGTTGCGAGTAGAAACTGAAAGACATTTATTGTATCAAAAAGCTATAATAGTTACATTTATGACGACTGATCTAAAGCAACTAGCACTCGGTAAAATAACTATATGTCATCTTCTCTCTTCCAATTATGACATCTGTCTTGAAGGCAATTTTGCAAATGTCAAGTGAGTTTGTTATAATATCGTCACATTTTGCCTTCGATCGTGATTAAGATCGTGACTTCAAAAAAAGGAGAATGTCCTCAATTCGGTTGTTTTTATTATGTTTATACCTTTACACCGTAATTTCTATGTATAATATGTATGTATTTACAAAAAAAAGTATATAAGTAGTATTCAGTCACGTGGTACCCATAACACACGCTCTGCTTACTTTGGGACCAGTTGATGTGTGAAATGTCCGGCATTATTTAATTATTTATGAATTATGATTCAAAAAAATATTTTTTTCATGTGAAATATACCTACGAATCGGACCGATAGCCATTTTATCGAAATCGGTTCAGTAGTTTGGTTTTTAAGCCTAAGTAGCTGGAAAAAATATGTCATCAAAGAAAAAAAAAATGTATTTTTATATAACTGAAGTCGGTTTTCTTTTTAGTTTTTATAAGGTCATTCTTTGTCTATTCTAAACGTCATCACGGAATGACAGTCTAAGATTTTCTTGGATTTCTCATCGTAGAAATCACAAAGCAACATAATACACATACACCCGTGATAAATCAAAGTGTTGTGAATAAAAAAGCAACATCTTGGAACTATAAACATTAAACGAAAGACTCATGACGATCAATTAACTAGCATGACCTTAAAGTATAGTCTATCATTCTTGTCAATTAATAAGATGGCAACAGATTTAAACAACACATTAGTCAATAGCTAGATAGACCCTTATAATACAAATTTCTACACAAGGCGCAATTTATTCCGCAAGATTAGTCAATAATAGTAGATTGTTGCACCGAGCGCAAAGTGAGTTATTAATGCACTAGTGTGATGTTGATGCACTGAATTAACAAGAGTGCATTAATTACTCTCTTTAACAAGATGCGTAATTTAATTTTCTTTCAACTACCAATCTACCTACTGTGATAAAATATACCTACTCAAACTAAAAATATGAAGAATCAAAGTTTTACAATGGTACAAAAGGCGTGCCATTTGTTTTTTTTTCCAAGTCTGTTTTATTCAGCTGATTTTGATTATCAGCCAGTATCTTTTTGATCCAATGCAAACATTTTATATTAAACATAATGGGAGATATTAAACCTCCTGGTAAATTTATATCTAAATAAAAAGTAAAAAACAGTGCAACAATGAGATTTCATATAACATTACTGCACTGTTTTGGTTCTTAGCAAAAAATACGTCCTTTGTGATCGGTTTTGTAGTGATTAATGATAATATTACTAAGTAGTTGAAAGAAAAATATAAAATAAAACGAAAAAAAAAACAACAAAATTTTACATCGAAAAAACGAATTATATGTCAAAGTTTATGCGCGAACGAAATCCCAGTGCATTCCACTTTTTAGTATTACATTCTTTAAATAGCCAATGCTCTGAAAGTTAAATTATTTTCCGAGCGAATCCAACAACCGTCAGATATACATTTCATATTTCGAATGTACAATTTCCAATTCCGAATTCAGCCAATCGGATCATTGCAGAACTGCTCGTAACTGAACTAAGCTTTTAATTACTGGCTGCAAAACCAAAAGAATGGTATTACTTACCGAGCTCAACAAGGCAATAGTCTAACAAAGGAGTTTGTAATATTATACGCGTATAATATTTGGCCTCAATTGTTCCACTTTGCGAAATGAAAGAGGTTGGGATAATACATTTTCATGATTTCTGTAGTATTTTTGTTTTGTATTCCAATTTTGAACGTATTCCAATTTTGAACATCTACAAATATGTTGGTATAACAATCATTTTAAAGAGTGATTGCCATGAAGTGAATTTATATGTTTTTACATAATCCATCGCTATTCTTAATCTATCCAAACACACTTTAATCCTCTATCCTATAATCATATAATTAGCTAGTGTGATGTTTAAGCTATTGTCTAGAAATTGTTCTTGGCCATTATAATGTTAATGACAACACACAACAACAAAAGGACAAGGAAACGTACCGCTTAGTACCATCCATACCTTGTAAGTTTAACACCCTAACGAACAAAGCGCTTTGCTTCCGTATTGACGACTTCTGTGGCGCATTGGGCCAAGCTCCGGCTGAGATGCAAATGGTTGCGTGTTCAATTCCCGCCGTGGAACAAATGTTTGTTCCACGGCGGGAATTGAATGTCTCGGATCTGGGTGTTTCTGTGTATACTATGTATGTATTTACAAAAAAAAGTATATAAGTATGTATGGCATGAATGTATTAAAAAAGTATACAAGTAGTACCTATATCAGTCATGTGGTACCCATAACACAAGCTCTGCTTAGTTTGGGGCCAGATGATGCTGTGTTAATTGTCCACTATTATTTATTTATTTATAATTAAATTTAAAAAAAAAAAAAAAAAAAAAAAAAAAAAAAAAAAAAAAAAAAAAAAAAAAAAAATGCGTACAGACAATGTACAGCATTGGTATACTTTACCATCGTCTGTCTTTCCTAAACACTACAATCTGGGTCTCATCAAGTCAAGAGAGAATAGGTGTCTCCTAATCCTTAGTGCCCCCATCGTCAGCCGCATCGTCGCTTACCACCAGACGAGAACGTGATCAAATGTACATAGGTCTATCGTCGATAAATAATAATAAAAATAGCAACAAATTAAAACAAGACGTTAGCTTGTGTAGTCTATTATAAAAAGATATATTTTAAGAACTTGCTAAATCGTCAGAATGTTTTTGCAAGTTTTTCCATCCGATATGCAGACACCGAACATTGCTCAAAACTAATCAAATCAAATCACCTGTCAACTGATGCGCACTTGGCTTAGATTCATGTATATCATTAATTTTTATTTATTCATTAATTCATATATTCTCTTGTATTGTTTTTTTATAGTGGAGATTTCTTCAACATTTTTCATTAATTCTCATGGAACACTTTACGTGTTCTCGAAATCTATTGCATATATATACTTAAATGATTTGACCTAAACTAAGATAGGATTGTACTGTTTGCTGATGACACGTTAAATTTATTTAAATGAAATTGACGACCTACAAAATTTGACGTTTTAAACAATGCCAAAGTTGTAACATGGTTCAATGTAAACAACCTATTACTAAACGAAAAAAAAAGAAGCGAAAAGCATTTGTTTCATACTGCTCAATGTTAAACAAATGAAAGCCAATATAAAAATTTAAAACGAAGAGATTCTAATCAGCCATCGTCAGTGTTCTTAGGCATTAACTTGATAGCTGCAATGGGCCCGCACGTAGATCAATTGTCGAAGAGACTCAGCTCCGCGGCATACGCTGTTAAAAAAAATAGTGCGTGGAGTCCCTCTGCGCGGAAGAAGTGAAACTTCGTAATGTGGAAATGGAAAATAGGAAGGGGAAGAAATTGATTTTTAGTGAAATCATATTGTTTCTTTAAGACAAACTTTATTAACATTGCTTACAATTCACAATTGATCGCATCTAATTTAACGACGCTCACACTGTTTACTTCGCTGCATAGCAAGAATACCACGCGCATGTGCTTGGGATCTACCGACTCACTCTCTTTCTCTCTCCTACTTTCTACCTTTGTGTATCTTTCTTTCTCTCTCCCTCTTGCTTTGGAATATTGGACGCTACTCGTTACTGACGCTCGCGCTGGCCTGTAACAGGTATACTACGCGCATGCGTTCGAGTGCCACGCATACACTCTCGCTCTGTCTCTTTCTATTCCCTCTCCCCAGGAGCGTTAAAAGTTTAACGCAACCTTGTTGGAAGTCGCATAAGAAGTTTCACTTCACAAGATCTGTCACTTTACCGATGTGGATACAGCTAGGCTCGTTTACTTCAGCTACTTTCATACCATTGTCTTACGGCATTTGTTACTTACCATTGTTTGACGGTTGTGGGGGAGTGCTGCAGTATATATATGCAAACGTATGTTCACAAAAAAGTTTACTTATTAAAAAAAAATGTAATAACGGTAATATTAATATTCATAGAAATAAAGATAAACTAGCTGTTTCCATATCTGGAATCTCTAAGGTTAGAAAATCTTTTACAGGGCAATGTCTTAGCTTCTATAACAAGGTTCCAAGCGACGTGCCAGATTTCTCAATTGACAAATTTAAAGGTGTAATAAAACAGAAAATGGCCTCAATTCCGTTGGCACAAACCTAACTAATTTTAGCTAAAATTAGGTTTAGACTGTCAAATGAAACATTGGTATTCTGCTGTTACCAACTTATCCTAATATAATTTTATCTAATTTAATTATGCGTTCCTTATTTAGTTAGATGGTACCAACCGAATAGGTTTTACAAGTGCTATGACTAACTAATATATATTTTAGACAATTCCTAATTTTAGAAATGAACCAACCGATTTGCCACCTCTGTCTCATAAAGCTTATTATAAAATAACAGAGTATTTAGTTGACAGAAAAGCTTGCTTCAACTCGACTCGGCATCAGTAACAAGGATATCAGATAGCAAGAATCATACAAAAAACAGTTAAGACCAGACGCGATTCTAGCTGATTTCTTCCTGGGGTTAGGAGGAACTGGCACCTAAATTCACTAATCAGTAAGTAATTTTAGTTTAATAAGTTGGTAAATAATTTTAGGGTAGGTCCTATGTAGGTCATAAGATAGGTCATAATACATGTTTTTGTAGGTTGACAAGTCATAATAACAGTTATCTAGTTCAAGATAAAGATTGTTCCTAACAAGTTTACGGTCTTTTCTATTTCTATTTCTTCATTTTTCATAATTAAACATAGGTAGATGAAACGCTTTGGATATATGTGTAATGTTACTCTCGTTGTATATAAATAAACTTGAACTAACATGTATAAAGACGATTCAAAGTGATCCTTGTGATATACTTTATGATAGAACATTTTGATTTGATTTGCAAAAAAAAACAAATAACCCAAAACGCAGAGCTAGGTAGCCAAATAATATCGATATTTTTTTCATTTGTAGTTACGTATATGAATTCACATAGTTCATATCTAGTAACATCTAATACCTTTAAACGAGCAATTCTTGTATATATATAATCTGAATCTCGGAAACGGCTCCAACGATTTTCATGAAATTTTGGTATGCAGGGTTTCGGGGGCGATAAATCTATCTAGCTAGGTTTTATTTTTAGAAAACGTCGTTTATCCGTGTTTTATACCGAGCAAAGCTTGGTTATCCAGGTCCTATTAATTAAATGACTACTTCGTATAAGAGAATGGTCAACTCTGTTGACTAATGCCTCCGTCGTGGCTTAACATCGTTTGAAAAGCCGGGACAGACATCTTAATGTGCCCTTCAAAGCACAGATTTTCACAGCTTTTAAAACAAGTAAAAACAGTTCTACGTGTTCTGACTGTAGTATATTCGGAGTTTGAGCACGTAAATAAACACTTGAAAAGTTTTCTTACGGATTCCGGTAACTTGAGGAGCTGAAATTCGTCGAAAAAGGCCCGAATCTCGTTTGTGTCTTGTTCTGGGAACTTACCTGTAAAGAGATAAGAAAATATCGTGTAAGTGTTTATTTTAACATACAAGGCTTCAGCTACACTCACGTGATCAACCATTTACAGATATGTAAAGAATAATATCCAATAAAATAAAATACAAATTTAACAGTTGAGCTATTTAAAGACCGTTCAAACCGACCTTTAGATAGCTTAACTGAACACTGACTGTGATTTAAAACATAGTCGTGTTAGTTGCACCATTTACAACTCGAGAACGCTTGGACCAATTTTCATGAATATTGATTTGTTGGATGTCTCCGCCACGAATAGCAGAATAATTATTAAATAATTTGAAAATATACAATATATAAAAAAAACTAATTTAAGATTTAAAATGTTGAGTTCTTTAACGACGTTTCATATGTTGGGTTAGGTTATGATAGAAGCGTAGTCCAGCAAAGCTTTTTAATGTGATATGTTTCTTTTAAAAACACACGGACGAAGTCGCATACGGGACAGCTAGCAAATAATAAAAACATTCACAATCTCTAAACATGAATCGAAAGACTATCCTATTAGCATTTCATTTAACTAACGTGGCGTTAAAGTGTTGTATGTTCTTGTCATTCTAATGTCAATAGAGAGGGCAATACAAACAACATATTTAAAGTGTGATTGTAGGTATTGAAAATAAGTATTATTTTAATTTGGAGACCACGTAAACGACATTGTATTTATAGAAGGACGTTATGTGATAAATCGCTCGCATGTAGCTCACCCATATACTCGTAGTATGTATAGCATAGATATATATCCATGTATATCTAGGTATTTTTATATTTATTACAAATTGGTCCATTCATTGAATAAATAAATAAATAAATAACTAAATAACGGCGGACATTTCACACAACATCATTTGGCCCCAAAGTAAGCAGAGCTTGTGGTATGGGTACCTACCACATGGCTTGATAACTTATATATTCATGATTTGTAAATACATACATATAATACACAGAAATACCCAGACCTGAGACAAATAAATAAATAAATAACACCGGACATTTCACACAGCATCATCTGGCCCCAATGTAAGCAGAGCTTGTGTTATGGGTACCACGACTGATATACTACTTACTTACTTTTTTTGTAAATACATACATACTATACACAGAAACACCTGGACCTGAGATAAATACTTGCAGATCATACAAACATTTGTCCCGCGGCAAGAATCGATCCCGCAACCTATTGCGTCTCAGCCGGGCCTTGGCCCACAGAGGTCGTCATTGAAGCGTGATCGCTTTATCTTGTCACAATAATTTTCTTAAACATGACAACAAAAAACTCTATCGAGAAATAGTAAATATTTTTAGTTAAGAAAAAAGAATACAAGGTTCTGCTGTCCTTTTCATAGAATGCGGTATTATTTACCATCACACATCCGTATATCTATTACCGGACTTCCAGATCAGAAAGCCCGGACGGGTTTCAATGTCCGGATCTCTATTACCCAGATAGGTTCGGTCCGGGCGGTGTTCAATCCTTGTAAAATTGTACGGACACTGGACAAAGAGACCGCATTACTGCAGATACACAGAATGTATGATGTGTTGTGTTGGTAAAGGGCTTTGAAGTACCGTCGTCATAAGCGATAGCGGGGACAGTCGACTATGGTGATTCTGCTGTAGTTTTAAACTAGAATTGTTTGTCCTTTTCTTTTTACATTTACATGAAGGGACCGCGACAGTTCAAATTAGTTAGACTAGTGGTCGCCCACTGGTCGATATTCAACCATAATTAATTAATAATGATTGTATTTTTACGCATAATTTAAAAAAAAATGCATTCTGCACTCTCTCTATATAAACTACTAGCTGTTGCTCGCGACTTCATCCGCATTTTTTTTAAAGGAATTGTAGCTTAAATCCATCCCCAGGATGCAATTTATCTCCTTGCCAAATTTTATTGATAAGTTTCAAACCAATCACCTGACCACCTATTAAAAAGTTTCCATACAAACATTCACACCTCATTTTACTCCTTAAGGATACACAAGTTAGCGGCACAAACTCTTTAGTGGGCGCAGCTAAAACGCATGATATTTCACCTAGCGTGTGAGACGTGCACCAAGGATAGAGATGAGCAGTAAGGAGATAGCGTGATTATAATTTCGAGTCATATGATCAGATTCATCTATTATTTCTAAATAAAACGATTGCGTAAAAATAATGAATAGACCTTTGGCTCAAGGGTTCTCATAAAAAAACTACTGAATGTATTTATAAAAAAAAAAGTTATTTGAGCTCTTGAATAAATAATCTATGCTTGTATCGGAATAATTTTTTAGTTTGCGTACTCCGTTTGTTATTTATTCACACCTAAAGTTGCGCTAAGTGATGAAAAATGTTTTTTTTGAGTCTTGTATCTTTCAAACCCATATTATTTTTACAATTCTGTATTGATACAAGCATAGATTATGACAAGACAAATTTATATCACTTTTTGTTTTAGTTGTTCATCATCAGACGGTGGAGTGATCACCCTTCGACGTTTGTATGGAAAGATAATCGACTTGTTCACTTTTAATGAGGGTTATTATGAAAAATCTTAAGACGCGTGTCCATTTATTTTGCATTTTAAGTATCCAAACCAAGTTTCTAAGAAATCACACCACCCGTTAAAAAGATCTTATACAATCTTTGACACCCCATTTTAACCCTTTGTCAGGGTTATTTTGAAAAATCTTGAAACATGTGTCCATTTATTTTGCATCTTATTTATTGTATCAAGTTTCAAGCAAATCACAACAAGCGTTAAAAAGATTAATGCATTCGTTTTCTCCCTTTTTCACCCTCTAAGGGGTTGAATTTCAAAAAATCCCGCCTTAGTGGGTGGTTTTGCTATAAAAGGAAGCTACCTTCCAAATTTCAGCTTTCTATCTTCAGCGGTTTCGGCTCGGCGATGATGAGTCAGTCAGTCAGGTTATGCTTTTATAGGTATAGATATGTATGCGAAATTTCATACACCTACGTCCGCGCAATTTTCGGAAAAGTTTTTGCTTCACGTATTAATATAGATTTAGATGCGGAAACTAATTCTACCAATACCAGATTACCACCAGGCCAGGCACACTCAGCACTTTAGGTACGAAGCTACAAGTACATCCACGTTCCCATTTTGTTTGGGAAATTCGTATAGAAGTGCCGCGTCAGACGAGATAGAGTTACGTGATAGAAAGAGAGGCACTACGTAGGTAAATATAATGTTAGGCACTAAGCGGTTGTGCAAGCTAAATTAGACTGTAGTGTCGTACATTGATGTCCTTGCTGAAGCATAAATACCAACCGCTAATAAAACAAAGCATTTTGAATTTAGTTGTGTATTAAACAAAATATTGTATCGAAATTTATAAAACATAATTAAAAATCTCTTTGCTCATGTTAATAGTTAACAATTAGAAAACTAGCTTAGATACAAAAAAAAAACAAAACAATCAAGCTGCCGCTGGAACTGTAGCTGGAACCCCTTGCCGCAGAGAGATAGGCTGGTTGTATGATAAATGTTTTCGCAAAGTCCGAAAACATTACATACTCTTGTACTATAAATAAGTATAAGTATTCTGTACCAATGGCGGTAAAATCTGAACATGGCGTCTGTTCTCTTATTAACCGACTTCATAAAAAGGAGGAGGTTCTCAATTCGTCGAAATCTTTTTTTTTTGTGTATGTTCACCGATTACTCGAAAACGCGAAAACCGATTTGGAAAATTCTTTTTTCGTTTGAAAGGGTATACTTCCCAGGTGGTCCCATTTAAATTTTATCGAAATCAATCGAGCTGAAAATTTAACAAAAATCTAAAAATTGTATACATCGATGATATTTTCGTTTACTCCTATACCTCGCTGTCTCAATGGAGCAGTGCGGTTATTTTGCCTACCCATATTATATATATATATATATATATAAAATACATCTACTTTCCACTAAACATTTATTATAGGCTCAAATTTCATTCAATGAAGTCGGTTTTCTTTTTAGTTTTTAAAACGTAATTAATAACCGACTGTTATCGGTCTAATCCAATCCATCACCTTTCGGCTCAGATTGCGTTAAAAAATTATACCATAAAACCTATTCTGTGGCGCAGCGGACCAAGGCCCGGTTGAAACGCAGAAGGTTGCGGGTTCGATTCCTGCCATGGGACAAATGTTTATATGATCTGCAAATATTTGTCTTGGGTCTGGGTGTTTGTATGTATAATATGTATGAATTAAAGAAAGAAAAAAACAAGTATTTAAGTATTATATCAGTCATGGGGCCAGATGATGCTGTGTGAAATGTCCGGCATTTATTTATTTATTTATTCTGTTTATAATCATTATCTACGGCCATGGTAAAGTCACATAGTAGAATTACCTTGCAGGCCTAGGCAAGGACAATGCTATAAGCTACAAGACAAATAATATAAAATTTCTGAGGTTTAATGTTATCATTAAATTCTTCACCCTTTCCGTTTCACTGCACCATAACGAGTAGAAAATTATGAATGCCCGATCCTTACAATATAAAATGATCCGTTAGTAACATTCGTCAGTAGAATTCTCTACGTAAATCTGGTCCATTTTGTCTTCTGATAGAAAATTTTACTGTCGGATGCTAACATTTGTATTATAGGAACACTGCATGAGTCTAAACTAGGTCAAAACTTTGCGTCAGTCATTTTGATTTTTGACATAAAAGGTAGAACATCATTAAGTCAAAACAGTCAGACATTTTGACACACTTTTTAATTTTCACTGCTCAAAATATATTTGAAAATAATGCTACATTTTAATCCCATGATCATAAAGGGGAGAAATAAATATTGCGAAATATACCTTCTGGTTATAACATAGAGCTGGTTTTAGTATAGGACGGGAATCAGGTTAAAATAGGCAACCTCAATCTAAACATGGACCTTATGTCGCAATATTAGAGTTGGTTTTAGTATGGAGTGGGGTATAAATAGGCCAGGAAACATTTCAGGTCACTGTCACACCTGCGCCATTTTTATAACGTGAGTAATTCATCTTTATTGTGACTCTTTTATTTAAATAGTAGAATGTACGTTTCTATTCATAAATACTGCAGTTTGTATCATAAAGATGATATTTATTACTGTTTCAGAAAATAGAAAATGTTATAACAAAATTAAAAGCGTTTTACATTCTGAAAAATAAATAATAATGCTGGACATTTCGCACAGCATCATCTAGCCCCAAAGTAAGCAGAGTTTGTATTATGGGAACGACATGGCTAATATTACCCATATTATTTTTACTACTTATTTTTATTGTAAATACATACATAATGTACATAGAAAAAAACCCAGCCCCGAGACATATATTTGCAGATCATCAAACATTTGTCCCAGGAATCGAACCCGTAATCTTCTGCGTCTCAGGCGGACCACTGCGCCACAGAGATCGTCAGAACTGGTGTAGTTTTATTTACAGAAATGTACAGAGCAGATATGTATTGACAATAATATAAAAAACATGAGAAACAGTTAAGCTATCTAAGCACCGTTCAAAACGATCCATAGATAGCTCAACATACCACTTCCAGAGGGCAGCGTCCCCAAGACACGTAGAATAGCAATGCTAATACGTTGACTCAGATAGATAAATAATTAAATATTGATGGACAAAGCACACAGCACCATCTAGCCCTAAACTAAAGAATTTACCCATTCATGAATTCCTCGTCATATAAATCACATTGCAACATAATACACTTATGATTTTATTGTCTACACATGTATAATATGTATGTATTGACAAAAAAAGTATATAAGTAGTATATCAGTCATGTGGTACCCATAACACAACCTCTGCTTACTTTGGGCCAGCTGATTCTGTGTGGATCCACAGAATCAGCTGCATTTATTTATTATAAAATGAAATCACAATTTACTGATTAAAATTCGACTAAGATTAGCCCATAATAATCCAAATTTCTTCTTCGTGCAAAATAATAACCATTTTGCCAGTGTCAATTTAAAAAAAAAGTACTTCATTTTATAAAAAATCGAGTGATTTGTCACAATTCTGGCAATCTAGTGTCAGAAAATATCTTGAAAACAAGAGGTTTTAACACATTATTTTTGGCCATTGCGCTCCTATATTATTTACTAGCTGTTGCTCGCGAATTTGTCTGCACTTTTATTGAAAGGAATTGTAGTTTAAATCCTTCCCCAGGATGCTATTTATCTCCTTGCCAAATTGTATTGATAATTTCATTATTTTGAAAAATCCTGAAACACGTGTCCATTTATTTTGCATTTAAAGTATCCGAACCAAGTTTCTAATAAATCACACCACCCGTTAAAAAGTTCCCATACAAACTTTGACACCCGATTTTATCCCTTTGTTAGAGTTATTTTGAAAATTCCTGAAACAGGTGTCCATTTATTTTGCATTTTATTTATTCATATCAAGTTTGAAGCAAATCGCACCACGCGTTAAAAAGTTTCATACATTCGTTTTCACCCCTTTTCACCATCTTAGAGGTTGAATTTAAAATAACCCCTAATAGTGGGTGGTTTTGCTGTAAAAGGAAGCTACCATCTAAATGTCAGCTTTCTAGATTCAGCGGTTTCGACTCTGCGATGATGAATCAGTCAGTCAGGTTAAGCTCTTTTATTGGTATGGATTTTTATTGGTATGGATTTTTATTTGTCGGTGATTATTCAAATAAAGCTAAAATTATTGACACGGATGTGAATTATTGGAATAAAAGTTGTGAATTTCTTTGTGATTCGAGCAAAAATAATCCGTATAGTTATTTTATAAAATGACACCATTTTTTGTGAGACTTTGTGTGTACGTCTCACTATAAACAATCTAAAAACTTGACATTGGCAAATTGTCATCATTATGACACATTAAATTAACGAAGAAGAAGTGAGTATAACATAGGTAGAGGATAGGATTTCAAGGAGATTTCTATACAAGTTTATGCAGCTTGTGTCAAAGGGAACAGTTTACCGGAGTTTGAAACGCAGTAGCACGCTAATAAGGATCTCAAATTAGATAATGTAGTACATTTTCGCTCACGCTGAAGTTAGTTTTCACTTCAGCTAGGAGTCTCATTAGACAACTAATGAAAACCCATTAACTAACTAAATATGTGAACATTTTGCATATTTATAACTATAAGTTCTATCCCGCAGTTTTACTCGCGGTATCATCCTATTTGTTTAAAGCTTGGTATAGATTTCTTAACTAATATGATAAAGAAGGAAAATTAGTTTTTTTGCTTGTTTGTACGTAATGGATAAACTCAAAAATTATTTATAATTATTTCACCTGTAGAAAGCTACATTATCCGGTGTAGCCGGGGTACGCCTGTTTTCTAGACCTGTCCAAAGCTTTTGACTTGGTGTCTTATGATATGCTCTGGCATACAATGAGGACTGAAACCAGCCAGCTTAAAGAATTAATTGGTGTTTTCGATTATTGGTACAATAACCAAGTTAATATTTTAAGGTGGCCGGGAGTAGCTTCCGACCCGTACAGACTTAAGTGTGGAGTCAGACAAGGTGGGTTGACTTCTTCTCGACTTTTAACCTATACGTAAATGGGTTTATAGAGGAACTCTGCGGCACCGGTGTTGGCTGTTCCATATATGGTCAATTCATAAACAACAATAGTTACGCTGATGATTTGGTGTTGCTGGCTCCCTCTATAAGCGCTATCAGAAAATTGCTCAAAGTATGCGAGGAATACGTTGGGGCTCATGGGCTCAGGTATAATGTGAAGAAGAGCGAACTCCTGGTGTTCCAACCACGGTATAATAAGGTTACTAGTGTACCTCCCGTTTATTTAGATGGCGTAGCACTACCAAGAGTGACGCGTTTCAAGTACCTGGGTCACTGGGTCACCAAAGACCTCAAAAACAACGAGGATATTGAGGGAACACCGAGCGTTGGCTGTCAGAACCAACATGCTGGCTCATAGATCTGCGCGGTGTACGGGAGCAGTTAAGATTGTGCTTTTTAAAGTGTTTGCCAGTCTTTTTATACGTGCACTCTATGGGTCAACTATACGCAAAGGACGGTCAACGTTTTGCGCGTACAGTATAACAACGCGTTCCGGATGTTGCTCGGCCTGCATGTTGCTCGGCATGTTGATACTGCAGCGCTACGGGCTTGTTTGCTGACGCTCAGACCGATGGCTTTCATGCCATAATCAGAAAAAGAGCCGCTACGATGTTAAGCCGTGTCCGCGGCAGCACTAACAGCATCCTGCGCGTTGTAGCGGCCCGAGTGGATTGTCCCCTTGTGTGGCAGCTGGTACAGCTTCATATTAAGTAGTCATTATTAGTGTTGTTATTATTATTATTGTTATGACATTTTGATTTGTTTATTTGTAATTTGTTTTGTAATTTATTGACATTATGTAGGTATGTACTAACCCGAATCTTATTTTTAATTATAATGTATGCTTACTAACAAATGATATGGATATTGTCTGAAATAAGAATTGAATTGAATTATCGGCTAAAAACATAATCGGTTTTTATATTCAAAAAAAAATAGAGATCTTTACAAAAATTGCAATAATGAAACCATGGCACTATAGAATCATTGCGAAAATCTAATAATTAGCTAATGTGTCGTTAAAGTATGGCCTGTCTTGGTAATAATAGATATTTTAAACAAATGGTTGTCTGTAAAGTCGGTTTACGGACGATAACTTTACGTGATATCGTCATAGGAAAACATTGATGAAAAATTACTTTTAACCTATTATGCAACATTTCCATGCTTGCTAAGCCTCGACCAACGTCCACAAGCCGCAAGTGTCCACAAATCTCGCTTTGCATTTGGAAGTCGTTTACATGCTTGTGAATGCGTCAGTGTGCTACGTACACCCAAGCATGACGGACACCGAACTTGTATCGGCTATTGCGTTTGGTTTAATGAACTTTTTTTATCCTTTATTTATTTAGGTATCAATTTTTTCACTCGTCGCGAGATCATACTAAACTCTATGACTACTAAACTCGCGCCAACGTGTGAATGCGTCGCAAGCGCTTGCCGCAAGCGCCCTTTGATCTGTGTCAAAAAACCGACACTAGACCGGATCGGAGACAAGCGTCTACAAGCTCACGCCAGTCAAGCCAAACGCCCTCTTTACACGTTTGTGCTTGTGAACGTTTGCCGACGCTTGGCAAGCATGGAAATGTAGCATTAAGATGCGTCACAAGCCGAACGCTTAGGCCGATCGTGCCTCTCTATCGCTTGTTCCGCGCTCTCGCTTGAACGCTCGGCTCAGGCGGAACGTGAGAATTTTTCGTGCGTGCAGCCGGCGTTCATCGATTTATAAGACGTTATCACGTCAAAAATAATAATAAAATATTAACAATAATATAACAAAACCAAATCTTAATTAGACAAAATGACAAAGACACGAGCCTGAACTAGGCAATCCTGTGTTTCAGGTGAGAAGAGCTTAAATAGGATCTAAAAATAATAGTCATTCAAATGTCAATGAATAAAGAAGGCAATAGATTTTAACGATACAATACCTATTATATGGGATTATAAGAAAGACCCATACATTTTAACCTCGAATAACTATATAAAAAAATAAAAAAAATAAATAATGCCGGAAGATTCACACATCATCATCTAGCTCAAAAGTAAGCAAAGCTTGTATTATTTATTTATGGGTACCACGTGACTGATATACAACTTATATACTTTTTAGTATATATATATATATATATATATATATGAATTGAAACAATATATCATTCAAATAAATTCGTATTTATATTGTAGAATACTAACATAATATATATAATATATATATATATATATATATGTATATTATATTATATATATGTATATTATATATATATAGTGTATATATATATATATTATGTTAGTATTCTACAATATAAATACGAATTTATTTGAATGCTATATTGTTTCAATTCAATTTCGATAATGCTAGGAACTCATGTTTGGTTTATAAGTAGGTCAAACAACGGCCCATCAACGAATCCTATAACCGAAAAGGGTTAAGCTAGCGTACATAGAAGATCTTTTGAGAATTTACCGCGAAACCGTTTTGTTGACAATAAATATTTAAAGTACTCTCAACGGTGGCGAGTGGCATTTATACCAAGTTCGGGAATAAACAGGAGACTTACAAAAGATTCGTTCCCTTATCAATATTGATTGTGTATTCTGCGAAATACGAGATCTTTTACAAATACTGTTCAACAATAAAGTACTTACAGATACAAGTATTTATTAATACTACCACTACGTGGTACTTTTACTATTTGTTATCCTGTAATTATGTATGTACATATTATTTTTATCATAAATCACTCATATTATTTTCATCACCCCATATTCAGCTATATTGATTTTCTAAGGTTGTCTGGCAGAGATCGCTTTCTAGCGATAAGACCGCCCATTGTAATACCGTGTAGCTAAACATAGTTTCTTATAACAGTTTAATGTATTTGTGGTGTGCAATAAAGGGTTTTCTATTCTATTCTATTCTACGTGCTACAACTTCGAATGAGTCAGTCAGAATGGGTCAGGAATCGACATCTCCACAGCCGGGCTTTGGCCCACTGCGCCACAAAGGTAGAGGTGGGTGGGTATGGGTGTTTCTATATACCTATGTATATGTGTATAAAGAAAAAAAAGTATATATGTAGTACATCAATCATATGGTACCCATAACACAAGCTCTGCTTACTTTGGGGCTAGCTACATGACGCTGTGTGTCCGGCATTTAATATTATTATTATAATATCCCGCTAAAAGAGATCCGCTAAGGACGTCTAACAACTTTTAAAAAGCCAAGATCGACAGCTAAAAGTGCCCTCCGAAGTACGGATGTAAATGCCACAGTGATCACAATCAGACACACATCCAAAGATGTCTGACTAGAAGACGAGGTCAAAACGGATACAGCAACGAAATAATGGAATAAAGAATCAAATAAATAAATATTGGTGGATAATACACACAACACCATCTAACCCCAAACTAAGCATAGCTTGTACTGACTGATGACCAGATGACTGATAAAATAATTATATATTTTAATTACTTATGATACTTTATAACACCTAGACACAGAACAAATACCGATGTTCATCACACAAATGTTTGTCCTGGGAGAGAATCGAACCCTCAACCTACAAAAGACAACGCTACTATCAACTGAGCTATTGACTGGCTTGTCCAGTCAATAAAATAATGTACATTTCAACAGCATCATCTAGCCCGAAGCCCAAAGTAAGCAGAGCTTGTGTTATGGGAATGACACGGTCTATTTCGTGTTGGGTCGTGTCAAATAAATATTTTTCAGTGTCGGTTTTTTCCAATAAATATATATGTACAACATATATATTTATTTTTTGTTAATACATACATATTATACATAGATATACACCCAGAACCGAGATAAATATTATTTAAATTCTACCACGTGTTGGTTTCCTCAATATTGTTTCCGTCACCGTACCGTGAAAGTACTAGTACATACATATTTCGAACAGAAAAAGTAATTGGTGCACGACCAGTTGGGCGATTATGGAACTTTGATACTATCAAAACATTGATACTAATAGCTTTCAGTTAATATGGTTGAATTGGTATTACGGATAGCTGCGTAATACCAATTCAACCTATATATCGCTATATATGCTATATCGCTGCGATTTCCATCGGACTCTATCGCAAGTTACAATGTGGAGTTGGTGTCAAACTATGCATAACTCGACCAATTTACAAAGTATGATTGTGGTAGGAACCGTGTTTAGCGTACTAAGCATTTAAATACAACGTATTACGAATACGAAATCTAACGAATGATCGAAATAATGCCGATTGCTAATCGAAATTGATAGACATTGATGCCGTTGGCTAATCCAAACTGATAGACATTGATTGTATCAAGAGTTCCTTAATCGCCCTACAGACCCGTACCCTCGACCTTAGAAAAGGAAGGCGGAGCCATTTCCACTAGAAAATTAGTGCTCTTTAACTTAGCTTTGCCCCTTCAAAACATTCAAACAAGCTTTTGTCTTAAAAATTTTCTTTGAAATAAATTAAATAACGTTGTACATTCCGTTGTTTGTACCGAACTTGTACGAACCGAATTACCGAACCTAAGTCTATCTAATTCGTTCCTTTTAACTAAAATCTAGTTCTCCGTACACCACCGTCAGTCACATCGTAGTTTAACCAAAGATGAGATTGTGACCCGGCCAAACAAAGGTCTATTCATGATAAAAAGAAAGTAAGATTTTCTTTTAAAAAAGCATTCTTCGACAAGTTACAAACTAGATGTTTTCAATCCTCCTTCTATTTATCCATTCCGTTTTCATTGGCTGATTGGTTCCGAGGGCTGTATGTTTTTCATCTGGTCCGTGTTTTCTATCTGATGTTGGACAATGCCTCATGTTATTTTTGCACAAGGAAGCGTGCTGTAATGTTTTTTGTTTTTTTTTAATCGCTGTTGCGTATACCCGATACATAGGAGTAATATCAATTCTAACGATAATATTACTTTTTAGCTGCTGCCCGGGGGTTTTCCGGCTTGGTAAGTCGAAACTTTTGAAAATGGTTATTTACATAATTTTCACTGTAAACGGAATATTTACCATGGTGGTTTTTCAACTACCTAGAGCCTGGAACCCTGTAAGGTAGTGTGGAAACCGAAAAAGTGAGGTACCAGTTATGCATCCAGATACCTTTAGTGTTGTGTGTCGTAATCGTAATCCAGTTGTTAGTGACTGTGATAAGAATGGTATGATGGTCCGGTAATTCGCAGTAAATGACTGAGAAAAGGGGTAGACCGTTTTGTCTGCAAAGACTTCATTTTATCTCGTGATCATGGCGCATACAACTGTGCCGACATATCTGGAAAAGTGAAAACTCATATATCATGTAAATATCCCGTATTGAGTGAAAATTGTGTTTACTATGATTTGTGAGTTTAAGAATTAAAAACTAAAAAGAAACAGACTTCATTGAATTAAATTTGAGCCCATAAATATACCACCTAAATGAGAACCTTTTTTTAAGTCGGTTAAATTTTTTTTGTTCTTATTCCCGTATTCAGGCCTATTATTACCTGTCACTTATATCCGCGTCGATGCAGCGCTAGTCTCAATTGTCTAGCGACTTTAAAATGGTGGCAATTCGGTTGGTTCATTTTTTAAATTAGGAGTTGTTTAAGATATATTTAGTTAGTCATAGCATTTCTAAAACCTATTCGGTTGATACCATCTAACTAAATCATTAATTAAGTTAGATGCAATTAAATAAGATAAGTTGGTAGCAGCAGAATACCAAAGGTTAATTTGACAGTTCAAAACCAAATTTTAGCTAAAATTAGTTAGGTTGGTGCCAACAGAATTGAGGCCAATGGCTCTGATTCTGAAGTTTTGCCATACTAGCTAAAATTTCCTAATATACGAACGACCTTATTTTGCTTGAACCAAAGTTTAAATTAGAATAACACTTTTAAATTAAGTTAAAATTGACATTTGATTCCTTTATGCAATTAATTTTCCTAGAATTTTTCGTAATCACCTTTTTACATGATGACGTCAATTCCACGTAAAATTAGAAAATTTAAGAAGTGTCATTTAAAAGTGTTACTCTAATTTGGACTTTGTTTCAAGCAAAGCAAAGTTGTTCGTATTTTTGGAAAAAACTAGACTTTTTAGCTAGACTTGCGAAACTACACAATCGGAGTCAATGTCATCCACCCATCTCGATGTCACGCAAAATATGTATTAAAATCGCAATAGTTTAATAAATAATGTTGTTTTTAATTTCCAGTTATACTTTCATTTACCTACTATATTATATACTTTCATACTTCCTTACAAAATAAGTCGTATCGTACCTAACAGGTCCTTATTACCGCCATACATTACCGACCCTATGTCGACTAATTAACTTCTTTGCCGGGTAGTCCCCTGATTAACTGCTAATGGACGTGGCTCTATTCATTTGAAGCTGCCACACTCTGGGTCATTAATGGTTACTTAAGTCGCATCGTAGTATGGATTTTCTTTATCAAACCATACTAAGGAACGACTGGCGTAAACATAATTGACTCTGAGTGTAGCAGTTAGTCTGTTTGTTAAGATAAGAGTATTGGGATGACATAACATACAAAATACAATGATTCACAGATTTATATTGAACAGCTTAACTTGAAGTGGATGTGTAATAGCTTGGGGTTCCGTAGCCAAATGGCAAAAAACGGAACCCTTATGGATTCGTCATGTCTGTCTGTCTGTCCGTCCGTATGCCACAGCCTCTTTTTTTCCGATACTATAAGAACTATACTGTTGAAACTTGGTAAGTAGATGTATTCTGTGAAAAAAACAATAAATTTTGGGGGTTCCTTATACTATTATTATTATTTTTTCATCATATCTATACGTGTATCTATGCAAACTTCCACCGAAAATTGGTTTGAAAGAGATCTAGTAAGTAGTTTTTTTTTAATACGTCATAAATCGTAAACCGCAATGTACTTTTTATTGAATCAACTCAAATATAAAAATAAAAAAAAAACATTAAATTACTAAACATAAACCTTATGCATAAACCGTGGCCCATTATTTTTTAATAATAAATCTGTAATAGGTGCCTAAGTAAATAATAATTATAATTCGCGCGGGGCGTGGCTTGATCGGTATCGCCTAGATGTACAAACAAAACAATCATGGAGTTCATAAACAAAAATGTTTTTTGAAACAACAATATGCCAACATTACTTTTTGGAGACTTCAACGAAAATTTTTTAAAAGACAATTGTATACTGTCATTCATGCAGAACGCTGGATACAGGACGTTATTACCACCTTGTCCAACTACGCGAGGAGGCACACAAATTGATAATATTTTTTGTCAAATATTTCTTGTGCGAGTCCGACTCGCACTTGGCCGCTTTTTTTTGTAGAGGATTGTACGTCTCTCACCGAGTGAGACGCATGAAAAACGCAAGAAAAATAAAGATAAAAAAGACAGAGATAGAGTAAAAGAGAGTAACATACACGCCTATTCATGTACAGGGATAAGGATACTGATGACGATTTAATAAGAAGTTCTTAACCCAAAGAGGATAGATGCAGCGGCTATTAAATTTCAACAAGTGTGAGTTGTTATCCAATTGAACGGTAATGAATGCCGACGCTGAAGTGGCCGGACTCTACGTAATCCTTATAATTGGTCGCTTAGATCACCACATACCAAGAACAGCTGGTACGTTAATATTATAAATATGCAAAATTTGAATGAAATCTGGCCGTTTAAAGTGGGTTGAAATCGCGTCCTAAGGAGACGGTTACAAACATACACACATACGTACAAGTGAAGCTAATATAGAGCGTATAAAAAGGATGCGCCTCGTAGCAAATTGACTTTTTAGTCATCAAATTCTTTTAGCTGTGGTCACTAGTATCTTATTGCTTTGCAGAGCCTTTAGTAATTTCATACGATTACATTACGATTATCCACTGTTGGGCAAAGGCCTCACCTCGATCTCTCCGGTCATCTTAGTTAGACCAATTAGAGCCAGACCAAGCTCTGTGAAAAGTGTTGAGATCCATCTGGCCATCTCTTTTTGGGTCTGCAACGGCGCTGTCTCGCTGTCTCTTATTTATGTTAAGTACACTGTCTCTTCATTTTATTTCTTTTCGTATGAAATATACGTAAATTATAATTTGGAAAGTTTTTCTATCTCTCTGTCATTGTTTGTTAAGTTTACACGGCACGTGGAGACCGCGTGTCGGCAAACGTAGTGTAGGGCTCCCTGTAGGGATAGGGTAAAGATACTCGTATTTGTAAGGCAGCGGACAAGAGCGGAAGATTGAGCTCAGTGGCGTGCCATAGGAGAAGCTTATGTCCAGCAGTGGACTGACACAGGATGATGATGATGATACACGGAAACAACGGATTTTAATATGATTTGATAATGAAATAGAACATCGCGAGCGAGAGTCTTCGTTTCAGCTTAGGCTAAAATACTTTCGTATGTCCGGCCGGCGTATCTCCGGATGTTCACCTCTACAGGTCGCATTTCTCAACGGATTCTCGTGAAATTTTGTGAGCAGGTTCTATAACCATATAGATTTTTTCTTGTCAATTCAGATTTTGGAAATGTTTCAAAATGGTGGAGATTTCAGTCATTTCGAAAAATGTTTGCGAGGTCTACAGCTCACAGAGCCACAAGTAATAATAATGTTTACTGAACTGCGATTTACGATGAAAAGCAAAGCGAACCTGTAAAAAACAGAGTATAGCAAAAGTAAACCAGCTGTTTTAACCAAGCTAGGCATAGACGATGCTGATAATACCAGTTAAGTCCGGCCCGATCCGGCTCAAACAGGTTCCAGAAAGCCCAGGAAATGGAGGTATTTAGTTATTCCTGTATTGGCGCTAAGTGGTCTGATTGATTTTGTTTGAAACTGATCGAGGAGATGTCAGGATTTTGTGTTCGTACGGAGTGTCACTGGTATTTTCTTGGGTACTTTACGTTACATTATTCAGATAACTAGTTATTATTTATGAAGAGCATTGGTGGCCTAGCGGTAATGGCCCCGCGGTCCGATTCTATGGTCGAGGGTATGAATCCAGTCGTGCAGTAATAGATTTTTCGGATCTTGAATGTATGTGCTCTATATCTCAAAAGTTTGAAGGAAACCATAGTGAGGAAAACGGCATGTCGTAGTACCCAAAAAGTTCGAAGACTCGCTAAATGCTGCACTTGCACCGAAATATCTCGGGTAGGCCGCGGATATCGAAGCGGTGGTGTTGACTTTGCTAGGGAATTAAGTAAAACTACCTTTATTTATTAATTTTTATTATTATTCATGTTAAACTATATGTATGCTCGCAAGCTATCTTAAGGTGCTTATATTATACTAGCTGTCCCGGCAAACGTTGTTTTGCCATTTTAGCCATTTTTAGGAAACATTTTTATAGGTAAATATGATGTTTAAAAAATAAGGGTTGATCGTAGAGGGGTGAAAATTTAGGGTTGCATGTATTTTTGTATGATGTATCATAAAAAAATAAAAACAAAAAATGTTGTCTGAAAAATAAAAAATAAAAATTAAGGGGTGGACCACCCTTAACATTTAGGGGGATGAAAAATAGATGTTGTTCGATTCTCCCCCCTGACTAATATCCTCGCTAAGGATCACGAAAATCGGTCGAGCCGTTTCGGAGGAGTTCGATTACGCACCCCGTGACAGAAGAATTTTATATATTAGATGTAATTAGTTTTTGACGTGACAACGTCTAATAAATGGATGAACGCCGGCACGAAAAAAGATGACTCATTGTCCCGTTACACTCATTGTCCCGTTACGCTCATTGTAACGTCACGATCGGAGCGAGAACGCTGCACGCTGAAAGGCACGATCGGCTTGTTGTCACGTTAAACTATCGTCCGTAAACCGACTTTACAGACAACCAATTTTTAAGTGCTCATATTAAGTGAATTGTAAATTATTTTATAAGAATAAAGATTCTTAAACCGTAAGTGCACGATAGGAGCCTCTGAAGTGCACTTTCATCCTTTCAGCACACTGGTTCGAAATAACTAGTGACACGATAACAAGATCATTACTAAGTCAAGGCTCATCTAGTTCTGTTAGCACGACACTACTATCAATATATTTGTACTTATATTAATTATACAAGCGCGTGTCGGACAACGCAAAATGAAGGCTTCCGAATTTAGTAAAAATAAAAAAGACTTTTCCCAGGTCCCAAATATATTCAACTGGTGTGATACAAAATATTATCGAACCAATAGTAACCAATATATGGTAAAAAAATATTGTATGAATGATCAAAGCACTCCGTTGATCAGATATGTATGTCAGACTCGCGGCCCGATGCGGCCCTTTGCTCATTTGCCTGCGGCCCCTATCCAAAAGTTTACAAATTTCAGAGAAAAGATTGTAATATATGTTTCTATTGTTTTACTATTAATAAATAAACGATTACCGAATATAAACGATCCTGTACTGGTAAATCCATGCAATGAGAAAAAATATAACGCGTTACGAAAAACCGTAACAGAAAGAGAGAATGAAGGAGAACGATTACTAGTCTCCCACATGTATATATATCTCCCATCCCTATTAATATTATTACGCCTAACAGCAACTTTTTATATAGGTATCACGCGTGCAAAGCCGCGGGCAGCAGCTACTATATATATATATTATTGTGTGTGTATATTATACGTATAGTTTATGCATATTTATATATGTATATGAATATAGTTATTTATTGCATCAATCAAAATGAAAGAGAGGGGTGGGTAGAGAGAATGAGAGCCTGGTACGTTAATGATTGTTTATGCCAACCATGCAGGGTAAACGAAAGGGACTTCTTTACAAATTCGTGTCCCGCGACTCATTTTTTTTTCAATATAATTGGCAGCCTACTTCTACGGTCTACGATCTTAATGCATTTTGCCCACCAACGACTTTGATATGCACGCCGTAGGTTGATTAGTTGGCAACAACGATAGAATATAATATTTAGAGGTAATTTATTTTACAAAAAAACAAGGAATTTATAAAGTAGGTCGAGTAGCCAATATATCTTATAAGATAAATCGCGCAAATACTTATAAATAATGAAACTCCAAATCGTTTCCATTTTCCCTACTACCTTATTACCTTCGAAACAGAATGTATCATCAACGTTAACACATTGAGATAAAGACTAGTTTCCAATCTTCATATTTTACGATAAAGAAATACATTATCAACCTTTATACTTTGGAATAGGGCTGAGAATAGACAACTCTCTACATTCGGTATATTTCGCATCATTGAAGCGAAGCCCTAAAGGTATTCTTTTACCTTGAAGATATTTCCTGGATATTTCTTGGATTTTTCTAGAACATCTAGCAACAAAACAATACTGTGGGGTGATACAGAATAAAGTGATTTGCATACTACTAGCTTAAGCCCGCGGATTCGCACGCGTGGTACTCTAGAAAAAAGTAGCCAATGTCCTCAAGACACAATCTACTTTCTCACTGAATTAAACCAAGATCCGTGCAGCCGTTTAGCCGGGAAGAGGTAACAAACAGATACTTATAATATACTAGCAACTCGCCCTTGCTTAGCACGGTTGATTTATATACCTTAATCTTTCTCATGAATCACTCCGTATATGGGTGAAAACCGTATGAAAATCCGTTCAGTAGTTTTTGATTTTATCGCTTTCAGACAGACATAAGCGGCGGGGAGACTTTCATATATGTTCTGAAGTATGCATGGATATTACCTTTTACCTAACAAAACGGTTCTTTTTATTAGTACTTTGGCATTTGCCTAGTCGTATCCTAATATTATTAAGGTTCATTTTCGATGTTTCCGCGCAATTCAATTTTCAGACACTAATTTAGAAAGGTAGTAACTAAATATTACACAAGCTTACATTTAATATGAAAGCAGAACGCTGTGTCAGCATACACGTACGAGTTCAGTCAATGCCAGGCGAAAACATACTCTCAACCAGCCACACAAGATACATTTTCACATATGAACAAGAGTCATTAGGGAAGCTTTGATTAGTCGGTTGACGGGTCGTCCTTGCTCTGTTTTGCGCTTTTGTTAACCCTAATAATAATTGCTAACAGCCAAATGATTCCCACGCTTAATGCTAAATTGATAAGGTTGGGAATTAAATGGGGTTTGAAATGGAGGGTTATGTAAAGAGTACTTTGAGGTCGTAATAAAGGTAGAATCTCAGCGAAAATGGAACGAAACGCTGAAATTCAGGTTTCATGTTGATATTACTTATAAACAATGAAGAGGATTTTAAATATCGCAGAGCTTCTTTATTCTCTTTGCATTCTGTAATGAGAGTGGACGATGGAAAAGTTTAATCTTTGTAGACCTTTTGCGGGGACGGAGTCGGTAAGTATACTTTGATTTCTAATACAAGGCTCCTACTTTATGAAACTCTGAAGCAGAGGGGAATTAACAGGCTTACTTATAAACACCTCTTAACTTGAACACTACCTAAATACTGCTTAACACATTCACTGCCACTGACACGCCTCGCGTGTTCAGGCTAATCTAAGTCTCTACGCCAAGAACACGCCAGGCGTGTTTTGAATGTTTCGGTTATATTTCCAAAACTAGGCCAGATTTTCTGTTCAAATTTTTAGTGCATCATTTTTAAAGGATAGGCTATGGCATATTGAAGCGGTTCCCTAAAAAAACTAGTTAGATTTTTTTACGAAAAATAGGTATTTTGTAGTGCCGAGAACACGCTAGGTGTGTTCACTTACTGAAGCTACGCTTAGGTTCCCAAACTTTTTTATTCTATTAAACGCTTCGCTAATTCCAGAGTTATAAGCTTGCGATATGAGATTTTTAACCAGTATTTGATGACAAAACGGAATGTCATAATTTATCGGACCGTTGTTTTTACCGTATACAGTACTGTGTTATGTATGAATAAATAATAAATAAATAAATAATGCCGGACATTTCACACAGCACCATCTGGCCCCAAAGTAAGCAGAGCTTGTGTTATGGGTACCACATGACTGATATACTACTTATATGAAGTCGCTTATACAACTCCATACGCCATCAATGAAAAAAAACGTACCTATGCGATGTATATCTTTATATAATTATACATACACACACAGTGACATACACACGTACAGTAAAATTATCTCTATTATATAAAAATCAATTGCTGTTCGTTTGTCTCGCTAAAAAAATTGTCATCATTAATATCTTCCGTTTTCGGTACAAATTTAACTTTTCCTGAAAAAAAAGATAAGAATACAATTTATTTCATTTGAATATTGTGAATTTAATTCATACTTATGTAATTAGGTAAGGCCAATCAACCAACATTACGATAATACGAGATAAATAACGTAAACAAACTTTCTGCAGTTCAAAGCTTTTTATCGGTTTAATAAATTAGGTGAATTCACTCATATAAGACTGAAAATATGTTTAAATATAATTGTCACTCAATATATTATTAAAACAAATGTACTTGCACTGTTAACAATGCCAATGTTACAGTTCACAATAAAACTTTATTCATTTATGCATGGGAATTTTAGTAAAAAAAGTTTGAGAACCTTAAATTACGTTATAATAAATTTACCTACTAAAATCAATTTTTCCAAGCAATGCCGCGAGCACGCCTAGCGTGTCCGCGGTTTTATACGGCGGCATCTCGATAAACTTCAAGAAAATCGTGGTGGCAGTGAATGAGTTAAGTTTTGCCCTGTCACTATTATATATTATTATACTTACAAAAAGAGATGTCACTATTTTAAACAGTTATCAACTTTTGACAGAAGTTTTGAGACGTTTCTAAGCTCTACGGGTATAAGGTATGTGCTTGGCCAGACTGCAAACGAGGGCGCGGGGCGGGTGCGGCGCGACAAACTCAAACATAAGAACTTCATTTGAGTGTCCATAGTGGACACGTGGGTGCGGGTCGGACGCGGGAAGCGGCGCGGGAAGCGCGCAGGCAACTCACGCCATAGCTCGTTTATACAAGTGGCCGCAGTGAGAGCGCGTAGAAGAATTAATAAGTGCTATTCAAGCACGACCTACACTGTGGATGTCGAAACAACGTCAATACAAAAACATAAAAGTTAATGTAAGATTGTAGAAAGAAATAAATCACAAAACTTTCGAGGTTGCCCTCGCAATTTTTCATTTCTGGCATGACTGGCAAGGTATCTATGGTACTGAGTAGTAAGTATGTTAAGATGATTTGGGTGACAAAACCATGGATTGGTTCGTTTGACAAAATAGGTGCAAGAGGCGAGTGTGAATGGAGAATTGGGAGAAAATCTCTGCTCGATAATAAAGAAATGATTTATATCTTGGGGAAAGCCCAAGAAATAAATGATTTCTTTCAAAAACCTTTCAGCTGTTTAGCCGCGAAAACATAACAAGTTTGACTTTATAAATACATCTAAACATTCGAAGCACACTAAAATACGGGTCAATAAATAATTGTTGACCCGTATTTTAGTGTAGGTAATTACTGGGTCAGAACTCTTGTGGTTTAGTGGTAGTAATCCTTGCCTTTCGATCCTAAGGTCGTGGGTTTGAATCCGATTGCACCAATGGGTTTATCTGTTCAAAAATGTATCTGCGTCATAACAGTTGAACTTATTTATATCTTGGGGAATGACTTTGGTTACTTTTGTAGGTACGAGTGCAAACCCGCGGGCAACCGCTAGTTTTCCAATAAGTACTTTATTGTCTGGGTCATTCAATCAGACACCAAACATCTGGAGATTCAAAAAAATTTGCAGCGCGACCACGTGGCTGATCGTAAAACGTTTGTGACGCAATAAACACTGATTGTATGACGTCACCAACCTTTAACTACTAACATGTTGTTGTTTTTGTAGGTACCTTCATTCTTTTCGTGTTGATGTTTTAGTCGCTATATGGTTTTAGTGTAGTAGGTGTCCATCTCAATCGCTATCTGTGGCTGCGTTAAGGTCTACCCTTGTGCAAGAGTTTGTCAGAGGGCAGACGAGCAAATGAGATATATATTTTGTTGGAGCACCACAGTCACAATGCGCTAAACTGGGTCCCTAATCCTCTATTCGCACATGTTGAGTCTCCAGCGGCGAACCTGGGTGCGGTCTATCTAGCGGCTTCCACACAGGTCATGGCAGGGCGGATCCTGCTAGTATGTTTTTCTGCAGGAGGATAAAATCTGGAGGTGGAGGTTTTCTCTATTTCCAAAGCTTTTGCTTTGTAGCAGCTGTATGGTTGTTTAAAGCATGTGTATTAGGTACTTACAGTGATGAAATATGGTTCACAGTAAGCGTAGACAAGTCAGTTTCGTATATACGAGTATACATACGTTACGCTACATACATACGTATGAGCTGATGTACAACTTTGTACTTGTGTTCCTTTGTAATAAATTGACTTCAAATTCTTCTTATTAATTCACAATTATGTTTTTTTTTTTCAGAACTTCGTCATTTATTAACCATTTGGTATTTTTTTCGAAAGCATACCCTATACTTCCTATTTAATCTCATTTAAATTAAAAGGAAAAAATACCCCCTAAGAATAAAATGGACCCTCTAAGTGATGAAATTGTGTATTGGACTTCTAATTGAATAATGTAGGTATTTATGAGCAAATCTGCAAATAAATACATTTGAAAAAAAATGCACTTCTAAAGGTGGTGAAACAGGAAATACAATTTTTATATGCACCAATTTGCAGTGCACCAATATGCATCAATGCAGTCTGTTTTCTTTATAGTTTTAAAAGACAATTATTTTTCTCTTTGTTTAGAGAGTAATGTCTTTAGAGATGTAAATTTTACCAATTTAAAAAAAAACATTTTATGATACAGATATTGGTGTGAACCTGGATTACCATATAGGCAAAGGTAATCTTACCGGATTTTTTTATCAATAAATTGTAACTTCATAGCACAAGTATGGACAATTTAATTATACTAGCGACCCGCCCCGGCTTTGCACGGGCGCAATGCTGATACTAAATATACTACAGAATGTCTTTTTATACAACGTTATTTAAGAGAATAACATAGCCTAAGAGATAGACATAAACCATTGCGGACTTTTGTGTAGACCTTTTTAAAGTGTAAAAAATACTGTAGTACATTATTTTGATCTATCTCGTAGGGTTCAGCCAGCGTTTGCAATGTAAGCGCAAAAAAATGTGTTTATTTACGACACCACATTAGAAACCGCTAAAATGATCAGTGTTTCTCTACTATATTATGCATGTATTATACATATAAACCTTCCTCTTGAATTACTACCTATTAAAAAAACCGCATCAAAATCCGTTGCATAGTTTTAAAGATCTAAGCATACATAGGAACAGACAGACAGCGGGATGCGACTTTGTTTTATACTATGTAGTGAAGGTGTATTCATATTGCAAAGTGATTTGAACGTAAAAGAATCCCGAAAAAGTTCTAGACGACCATTCTGCAGTGACGTTTAGAAAAGACAAATGACGATCGACTGAGACTTTATAACCAAACAATCACATCAGACAGATGCCATAATAGGAAGAAAAGAAGAAGGACTCAAGTCTTATAAATTACACTAAAGTTCTTTATCATTACCACTATAGAATTGCCTTCAGTAGTCCGATCAGCATGAAGAAGTTGATTAAATTTAGACTCGTGTTAGTCTAAATTTAATCAACTTCTCCAAATTGATTCGGCAACTACGAACAGTTTGCGGATCAAGGACACATGTTTGTCAATTAGGGGCAATATAAACTTGAACTATACTACTAAACACTGCTTACTTTGGGGCTAGATGACGCTGTGTGAAATGTCCGCCAACATTGATAATTTATATACTAGATTATCTAGTACCAATTTAAATATACTAGAGTCATCGTTCGCGTTACTGACGCTAGACAATAGAAGTAACTAATAATTTTGTACCACTAAAACCATTGCAAGCGTTGTAGAGTCCGAACTTAATAGCAACACCTTTTCAGCTCCTCAAGCTTTCCAAATAACCGTTTCTTTCCTTGTTTAGAATGCGCAATGTTTCTGGAATAATTCCATTTGTTTATCAATATCTTTGTTGATGATATTTGTGTTTGAAGAGCTATTGTTTTTGAATTTATAACAAAGGGCCGATTGATCAGAGTTATATCCGTAATATATAATAATAAACACGCAACAGGAACTTATTCCTGACATCATATTAAGATTCCCTGTGTTTCCGAATAAGTTTAATACTACCAGCGTGGTTTGTGGACACTTCTAGTCGTTTCACTTTCAAAACATGAAAGTTCAATGCGAACCGTGAACTCGAGCGGCAACGAGCGGACCGCGGATCAAACTCACCCTGATGAAGATTCTCTAGATGAATCGAAACATTGTCTGTGCCTCCATCGACAAAATAATACGTGAGTGAAGCCCGAGTTTATCAAAATGTATACTTCTAGTCGTTTTTAAACCTAAATGTCTTTGTCAGTAAATACTACTAAAAACTTATTCGACTGGGCTGTCAGCTCAGTTGGTGGTAGTGGCAATTCGGTTGGTTCATTTCTAAAATTAGGAATTGTCTTAAATATATTTAGTTAGTCATAGCATTTGTAAAACCTATTCGGTTGGTACTATCTAACTAAATTAGGAAAACTTAATTAAATTAGATAAATTAAAATTAGGATAAGTTGGTAGCAGCAGAATATCAAAGTTTCATTTGACAGTTCTAAACCTAATTTTAGCTAAAATTAGTTAGGTTGGTGCCAACAGAATAGAGTCCAGTAGCTCTACCTTCTGCGCTTGTAGGTTAGGGGCTAGATTCCCTCCCAGGGAAAGGCATTTGTGTGATGAACATAGGTGTTCGCATAGGTGACCGATTTTTAATCTACTACTGTCACCTTCTATTAGTATAATAGTTTTTGGTAGACACGATAGCTAAAATGATCACACAACAAGCCAGGGACCAGGACGAGTTTCTTGCCAATTCGTCGCGGAGAGAAGGAATTAACATCTAAGTTTATCTGGCATGCAAGACAATTGTGATCCTAGTGATTGTATTATATAAAACTTATTTGACTTTGACTTTGACTCTATTTTTGAGTATAGCCACAGGCGTTTCAATATAAATGGTGGCGTAACGAATCCTAATTAGCTCAGCGGTTCCCTGCGTTCTTTTGGAGCAAATAGAAAGTTTCAATCGCAATTAATATCCCGATGAAGTTCGGGACAAATTCCAAAACTTCTGAGTTTTGCTTTTGAATTTGATTAAGAGACAAGAAGCCTCAAAGTTTGTGCAAGCGTCAAGTATTTTGGAGAATTGGGGTGACTTAAAAGACGGTAAAGATAGGGACAATTGGAAGGTGTTTTATGTAAAGCACTTATATCAAGGCAAAGAGTTAATTATCAAACGTTAAAACACCTCTAACGATCCAGCAGAATCTATATTTATTATACAGCATTTAAATAATATAATTTGTGACGACTAGTATTTCTAGGTATCAATGTTAAATGCAGTAGGGTAAAGTACGGATAGATGCCCCAGTGGGATAGGTGCCCCATGTTATAAAAACCTAACCTCCGACTATCTGAATAAAATAATAATAGCCTAAATGCGAAGCGTTTGCCTCTCCTACCTCAGTGACCCACAAGCGTTGAGCAGCGGCAAGCGTCGAGCGTATTTTGGTGAATGCTTACTGTCAAATAACTTTGTTCGTGGTAGTTAATTATAATTGTATCTCTATCAATGTAATACACTTGTTCATTGCGTAGATAATTCATTGGCAATAACCGTTCTTTTGTGTTTAATACATTTTATAACTAAAAGGGCATCTATCCTTAGTGAAAAGGATAGTCGCCTCGATTTTTGGGAGTATAGATGCCCTTAGAAGCATATGGGACGTATTTAGGGGCATCTTTACCACGGCATTAGCCAGTGACCGACTTTTTAAAGTTAGGGTTCTTCAGATCATAAATGAGGTTTTCATTCTTCATATATTATCTGAAGAAGAAAGAGGAATCTGATTTTAAACGATAATAATTGAGGAATTAATGAAAATCTGAAGCATCTGAAGAAGGAAGAAGAATCAAATTTTAAACAATAATTAATGAGGAATTAATTATATAAGAAAGAAGGAGAAGATAAGAAATGTAATTATGTAAAGGTATTATGTTGTAATAAACTGATCTCAGTAATAAAGAAAATATAAATTATTTAGAAGAGATAAGTAATAAAGATATAATTTAGAATTTAATGTGACTGAAAACTAAAAAAAAATATAAACGATCAACCCAAGAAAAATCTTTTCAATTGTAATCTAAATCTGATCTAACGTATGCTGTTTCATAGCGCTTGAAATAAAACTGATCATTTTATATTTAAAACATGTTTTTTTCCTAAGGGAATCTATCCTCTTAAGTACTTTTGCGATGAGGCATGTATCCCTCGCTGTAGGCGTCTAACCTTCTAATTAGGGTTTTGTAAAACAAATTTTTCAAGAATCAATAAATGTTAGAATAACAAAAAAGAAGTGTAATGTAAAATAAAAGATTAAACTTGTTACATTTACACGATTTTTTTACATAACATCAATAGTTTTAGAAATATAAGACAATTTCGAAAAGTAAGGCATCTATCCGTACTTTACCCTAAGTCAATCACATATTTTATTGACGTGACAACGTCTAATAAATCGATGAACGCCGGCTGCACGAACGAAAAAATATGACTCATTGTAACGTCACGCTCATTGTAACGTTACGATCGGAGCGAGAGCGCTGCACGAGCGAGCGAAAGGCACGAACGGCTTGAACGTTCGGCTTGCGCCGACTCCATACAAAATAGTGATAATTCAATAAAAATGATTCAATTTTATTCATAAAGATTGCAATCATTTCATCAATGTTTTGTTATGACGTTGTCACGTTAAACTATCGTCCGTAAACCGACTTTACAGACAACCAATTATTTTTTTGCGGTTACTCAATTGTCTCGTATACGTTTGGTTATCGTTTAAGTCGAAGGTAACGTCTTTACAGACGTCTCTTTTTTTTTCCTAGTTCACGTTACACATTATTACTATTATTATAATTATTATCAGCCTTTAATTTTCCGCTGCATGGCTAAGACCTTTCTAGTACAAACCAAGAATGGAACGGCAGACCGCGGCGACGACATTGGTGAGACAAGCTGGACTCATTCACAAAAGACTGACCTACAGTAGCACCTTACCGATCTAAAAAATGCGATGCGTGCGCTGTAAAAAACACAAAAAAACAACAAGTCAATTCTCGCCGACATTACGCCAGCTACAACCAATAAAACAATATAGCCAATGTAAACAATTCCTTGAACTAGGCAATGAATGTGGCCCATGAACGTTTATTTTGACAGCTGGCCAGCAGTATCGACATTGTCTGGGAAATAGATGTACCGCATGCTGTAATGAATGTTGCAAGGAATGCGTGACTCATTAACGCAATATAAAATACTTCTGCCTGCGGCTTCACGCGTTTCGTGCCTGCTCGTATATAAAAAGTACTCAGACTATATCAATTCCAAGTTTCAGGTTATAGAATATATGAAAATTGCTTTCCTTCTAACGAAAATAGAAGCTCAGTCACGAGACGAAACCAAAGAGAATTTTCAATGCGAGTGAAACCACGCGTACATTATTTATGAACATTAACAGCTTTATAGACATCGGTTGGTTTTCTTGGAGTTATCATATTCACACATCATAAATCAACAAATATTTCATAATCTCCACGAGTTTTGTGTATTTACTCAGCTATTGAAGTGCTGTCGAGTGGATAAGCTGTCTAATGTCCGTTTTCAATAACGGAATCTAGACAAATAGCTCACGCTTAGTTTAGCTTCATGTTAACGCCTTTGGGTAACAATCAAATTGTATGGAAATGACAGCAGCAATCACGATTCAGAAACGTGATTTATCACAAGCTAGTGTCATATCCATACAATTTGTTTTAACCGCATGCGTAAAAGCCAACAGAAAGTGGATCTATATAACCTAGCTAAATAACGCTAATTTACAACAAACCACGTCTGTACGTTTATGAGTTGCCAAGCATTACGCACAGACCAATCGGTGTCGGAACTTTAGATAGCGATAATGGTTGGTAAAAAGTTATTTTTTATATTATTTTTGTGAATCCGATTTGATTTAGTTGCCTCCTAGATTTAGTGAAAACGGACATAAGATCCTTGACTTGATAGAAATAACCAACAAAATTGTTTAAGCAGGTACCTGATTTTTGAATATCCAAACATCTTAAATATAACCCAGGGCTTAAATATTTGTCAAAATTGCCAAATAAAGGTTTTAATAAGTAAGGTTAAAAAATTACCCTGAGGGTTTCAAAATGGATCCTATCATTAAGAACCCTCTGATATAACACCAGAATAGATTGCTCGGGTACTACGAAGCTACGGCGTAGCTGCTACGAGATATATTTCATTGGAATATTACTTTTGATAAAGTGGGTACGTACTTTCTAGTCTACTACTCATGTTACGAACCGTAATGCTGTCTGTATTAGGAATGTTAGTTTAGATGAGCTAAAGTTCGTAGTAAAATAGTTCAAAGATTGAAAGTTTTCATCACAGCTTAAATGGTACAAGCGGACACTTATCTAAATGTTGGCAACTCACAATGTCTAACTTCACTAAATACTGTATTGCGGTGTATAAACCTTAAGATTTAAATACTGAAATTGTTAACGCACTGTAACATTATATTTTTTATTTATTTTTCCCAATATTCCTTCAGATGTTATTGAAGCTCTTCACAAGTATAAAAAGAAAAATACGATAGAACGCAAACATATTATTCCAGCCGCACAACTGCGCATTGATCAAAAAGAATGTTATTCATGCGAATTCAGAGACTTATTAAGGACAGGTACAACTAAACATCAAGCAGGGCAGGCCTTGGTGAACAGACAAGTTTTCCGCAACAAAGCTCCTGGTGGGCTCTTTTTGCACAAGCAAGCATTAGCAATGCTTCTGGATTTGCATATGTCTATAGGTGACGTAACCCTGCTTGCGTCCTAATGGGGTGGCATACGCAATGCTATTTGCAAATGGCAGCACAAGCGTGAATGCTTTGTTTACATTTTGTATGAAGTTGGGACTCGTTGCTGTGAATGTAATAATCAAAGTCAAAGTCAAAAGATGATTTATTCAATACAATCACAAGGATCACTTTGAAACGTCTTAAATACTAGGTGAATTTAGGTGCCAATTCATCCTAACCCAAGCTCGAGAAGAATTGGCAAGAAACTCTCTTGGTTCTCGTCTTGGTCCTAGCGCTTTTTTATATGATCCATCTTATAACTACCTTAACTACGAAATACTAATACAAGAGAGTTTAGACATTTCAAGTGTGTCGGTTAACTGTCTGACGGCAGAGCGACATGAGGCCATGCATTCTTATCAATAATATAGTCATCTATGTACTCGCAATTTACGGTAGCTCAACATATAGTTGAGTTTTGACGTAAGTAAAAGTCTGTCACAGAAAAAATATCGAGTCGATTGAAGGATAAGTTTTAAAAACACAAACATGGCGCTGAGTGTATACACAGCGCCATCTAGCCCAAAACTGAGCAACTGAACTATGGAACTATTGAAAAAAACAGTATATTCTTCTCCTAGTAATGCCATAAATAATACCATAATACGTAAGTTACCTACTAAGTTGTCTCTAGTAATAAGATATTGTAATGTTATTTTTTTTAAGTGTTGAAAACAATTTTAGGGTTGAGATTTTTATTTTTACTTTTCTGTGAATTTATACTATTCTACTTTCTAGTGTGCTGGTGTATGTTAACTGTTTTTGTACCTAATAATAAATAAATATATATGCATGTTTTTCTATAACTCAATCACGAAATAATGATATGGATCTGGATTAATATTAGGCTACTTAGTATCTACGTACGCAGGCAGCAGCTGGCGTTACATATTTACTTGTATTAACACCGTAGCCCGCCTGAGACGCAGAAGGTTGCTGGTTCGATTCCCACCGCTGGACAGATGTTCGTATGATCTGCAAGTATTTGTTTCGGGTCTTGGTGATTTGCTATGTATATGTATTTACAAAAACAAGCTCAACATACATTGGGGTTAGATGATCCTGTGTGAAATGTCTGGCATTATTTATTTATAACCAACAAACCACTAGGCCTTACTGAGGCCCTGAGCGAACCCGTATCAAGTATTCTATAAGCCTTCTCGTTTTTGTATCGACAGGGCCTCTTTGTGTGTATGATGGATACAATAGAACCGGTACAAAAGTTTTTTAGACAAATTATTGTCGGTAGAAAATTAATTCTTCAAAATATGTTCCCAATACGCTAGGTGTCCTTTAACCCATATGTTGATGAAACAACAAACGCAGGAACATTAGGATAATCATTAGACATACTATGTTTGAAAATGTCTATCTTATAAAATAAGTTGTTTAAATCTGTCGCTGTCTTTATTCACTTACATTAGAATGACAAGGACGAATAAGTAAACGCCACGCTTTCTAAATATGTGATTATAAGAGAGAGGGAGAAGTTTATATATTTGTAACTGAAACATATGTGTTTTATTGTCCCTCTCTCCTATATTCTTTAGTTTGTACTGCCTGTGGACAATACAAACAAAAAATAAAAAGTGTAAAGATATGGAGATGGAAAAGATAGAGAGGATGTCAGAAACAAAAGGGCCTCGATTCAGGGCTATATATATATGCTATATCATAACATTATCATTCTTCTATCGTGTAAAAATAAACAATAACATCATGGTGGTGTGGTGCATTGTTATTTTTCCATTGGCACTCTATGTATATTTGTCTTGACGCATCCATTTCCACAAGTTTTCCTCGTCAATTTTCGATGTGGCTTTACACAATACCATGAAGTTTTGCTAATTCTAAGTTTGCCTTCAATTAAATGAAGGACATCCGAGATATCAATATACTAGCAGAAATTATGTAAATACCGACCATTTGTCATATCAAGCATAGCAGGAGTTTTCCAAACTTAATCGGTGTTATGCACTGATGATCTAATTTTACGACTTTCCCAAGGGAACAATTTCAAAGTAGCAGGATATGCCTGACTGCAGGGGAGTATTTACCTACCTAGTTACCTAAAAGCGAAAAATTTCATAAGACAGCCGTGTTTTTGAAATGAAAATATCGTTTAATGACACATTTTTGTATTTAGATACGGATTTGATAAAAATATTGTTACGTCAGGTAGATTAAGTACCTTTAATTTATACCTATGCAAGTTTTCACATGCACACGGTTATAATCTAAACGGGCTGATTTTAGCTATAGAATTCTGCACAAAAAGTTATAAAACAGGTAGCCGAGAGCACGTGAACATTCATAATGAGTTTAGTATAAAATCGATTATTTCAGCATCACGCGCATAACACGATAAAGTAAATACTCATGGCATTATTTTCTACATACAACCTGAACAACCTACTAACCGTACTACGACTCACCATTGTTTCATAAGAATATGTAGCCCCAAAGTAAGCAGAGCTTGTGTTTTGGTACTACATGACTGATATACTACTTATAGACTATTTTTGTAAATAGATTCATATTATCTATATAGTGAAGCAAAAACTATGTACCCCTTTTTACAATACTTGCGCGGACGGAGGAGTATGAAATTTCTCACGCTTATAGTTTATATAGAGAAAAGCAGAATGCTAATATTTTTTTTAATTATGCATAGAAAATACATTAATTATTAATTAATCATAGTCGAATTTCGACCAGTGGGCGACATAAAATACCCAGACCCGTGACAAATACTTGTATATCATACAAACATTTGTCCCGCCGAAATTGAACCCGCAACCTTCTGCGTCTCAGGCAGACTTTCGCCCACTGCGCCAAGGAGGTCGTATAAGAGATATATATTTAGGTATAAAACATACTAAGATTATAAATGCGAATGTTTGTGTGTACGGTTAGGAGACTAGTTATCGGTCCCCTTCATTCTCTCTTTCTCTTACGGTTTTTTGTAACGCATTTGCGTAACGTACTTAACGCGTTAATTTTTTTCTCGCGGCTAGGTCTAAAAAGTCACATCCCATTCTTCTTTTTCTCGTGTCACTAGTTATTACGAACAAGTGTGGTGAAAATGCGACACATGTCTAAGAACTTTTTAGGTTCTACGACATGCCGGTTTCCTTACGATGGTTTCCTTCACCATTTAAGAGTAACTCAGACCCATAACTAGAGACTGTAAGAAAAGTGCTGGACACATTCTTAGGTATAATATATTTAATAAAATGATGTCAAAGCAAATTTACTCATTAGTCTTTTTGGCTAAATTGTTGTATCATTTAGCCTATGATTATATTGGAGTTCAAAAAAAGTGCTGCATAATAAATCTAACGCAAAGGGCATTAGACAAGTGGAGTGCTGCTATAACGTATATACGTCCACTCATCAGGGATTCCGGCTTACGCCGAAGGGTTACGCGAAACAGACATGAAATATTACCGCGGAACTCCAAGGTCAGCCACACCCCACTTAAAACCCCATTAGGGACCTTTCACTACGGTATTCACAGGTTCACAAGTCTGGAGTTATTGCGCTATAATTATGCTGAAATCTACGGTGCTATGGAATTCCAGAGAAGTTAAGCACGAATTTCGACTAAAGGGAACCTAACGCAAAATATCTCGAATATTGACGTACCGATTTAAATTTTCAAGCTCGTCATGTACTGTTCGATTTTAATACTAGCTTCTCCTTGCGGTTTCGCACGCGTGTGTTTACATAATAATAGTCGATTAGCGATTCCTGACTACATTCATGACAAGTTTCATCAAAGTCTGCGTTATTGTGTGATTGAATAATTGTCTGCGCCGAGCCAGCGGTTCCTCTCGAGGTGATTGTAAAAGATTTGCAAGCCTGGATTTGTTGGATTTGCGAATAATCTTTAATGTATATATCAATATTTTGTCCGTGTGTTTGTAATTAAACTCCTCTTAAACGGCTGGACCGATTTTGATGAAAGTTTTTGTATGTTCAAGAATGGTTTAGATTTACAATTAGATTATTAATTGAAATAAAAAATACAGTCTTCAGATGTGCATAACGTTGTAGCTGATAACGATCTGTCTGTGTGACAATACCTGTCAAAAGATATTTGAAAGAGTATGACGTTTGCGACGCATTGTTCGGATACTATCTATGGAAACGCGATAGTAACAAAACAACACATAAATAAACACTCAAACATCTAAACTTCCACACAACCTTTCGCGTTTTTTATATTAGTAGGACGTAGAATAAGATTGATTTCATTGTACTACAGATACCTAGCTACTGTGAAAACATATCAACATATCAAGTACTATTATATTCTCTGGAGCTGAACTACCGAATTGCGAAGGGAATAAAGCAACCGGCAGCGGCCATTAAATATGGATCCTCTGTGCTAATGGCCTAGTGTCTATGCATAAATAGTGAGCACTATCTGAAGGCTGCTAGGTTAGTTAACTACATCAGACGGCGAGTTGAAGGTTGCTTAAAATCCAGACATCTGGGATGTCTGGATTCAGGGAATTAGTATTATGTACATGCATATTGATAATATAACTATTTTAAAATATGAAAAAATAAGGTATTTTTTTATCATAGATAGACCTACGTTTGACCACGATCTCGTCCTGGTGGTAAGCGTCAATGCAGCCAACGATGGGGTACGAAGGTCTAGAAGACACCTATTTACTCTTGACTTGAAGATACCCAGACTGAAGTTTTCAGGAAAGGCAGACAACGGCAAAGTATTCTAATTTTAACGCATCATATGGTACCCTATAATAACAGGAACACTATGTGTTACCCTTTGATTCTGTGTATTTTGAATCTGCGGTGTTTCCTGGTGTGCAAGTCCTATTTTAAATAATAAGATACGCTGTACGGCTGTACGCATTATAAATGTGGAAGCAAATTACTTTGTTCGTAAGGGTGGTAGACTGACAAGAAATGGATGGTACTGAGCGTTACTTCTGCTAGTCCTGTTGTAAAAAGGACGTTCTAGGCGTCCAGTTATATCTTGACGTGTCTTGGACATCCTCAAAAGGTCTAAGTAACAAGAGATCTGAGGAGGTGTCTACCGTGCTTGGGGATTATAGCATGTTCATGAACATAGAACATAGCATGTGCATGTTCACGATCATGAGCATGTTTTGTTATGTTTTAAGAAAATATATTAAATTTAGGCACTCAATTCCTTTTGAAACCAACCACACAAATGCGTCATGGGATCAAAAGGGAGGGATGTCACAACTTTTAATGCCCTGAATAACATATTAACAAAGGAACAACAGGAATAGGGTTCTACAAAGTACGTGATCCACACATGCGTAACGATGCGAAATGGACTTTAAAAACACCTTGTCTCGCCATAAAAAAATTACCTCACGAACGCTTATAATGTCGTTATTTTAAAACGTTTAATAAGTATAGTATTTCATTGTCATTCTTATATCAATTAACATACATGGTAAGATAGCGATGTGTTCTCAACATTGAGTTTAGACGTTGGAGACCACATAACGGAACTAAAATGCAGATGGGTAGAACACCTGACTAGGCGAGGTGACGACAGATAGACTAAAGATCTAACTGATTGGCGTCCAAGAATCGGATATAGAAATGTTGGTCTTCCAGCAGAGGTATAGGCAGACAATATCGCAAAAATCGCGGCCGAACATGGATGAGGCTGGTACAGAACAAACCGGCAGGAATTACACATACAAAGAGACATATACCCAGCCGTGGGTGAAGACGGGCCGTTGATGAAGAGGAAAGATTTGAATAGATTACCCTATTCTAGCCATTGAGGTTTCAGCACCATTATGAAGAATATTAATTTAATCTGCTTATTTTTAGGCGACTATCATTTCATTCTATTAAGAGTTGCTTGGTCAAAAGTCAAAAGTCAAAAGATACTTTATTCACTACAATCACAAAAATCACTTATAAACCTCTTACAAACTAGGTGAATTTAGGTGCCAATTCATCCTAACCCAAGCCCGAGAAGAATTGGCAAGAAACTCGTCTAGGTCCTAGCGCTTTTTTATATGATCCATCTTATAACTACCTTAACTACGAAATACTAATACAAGAGAGTTTATACATTTCAAATGTGTCGGTTAACTGTCTGATGGCAGAGCGACATAAAGCGATGCATTCTTATCAATAATATAGTCATTTATATTATAATAATTTTCTTCAAAAGACTACCTTTTATGTAAGCTTTAAATTTCTTAATAGTTAGTTTAGTAGCATTTTCAGGGAGCTTATTATAGAAGCGCACCGTGTTCCCCATAAAGGACTTATTTACTTTTTCTAGTCTAAACCTAGGGATGTATAATTTATGTCTATTCCTAGTGTTGATTCTATGAAGGTCACTATTTTGCTGAAGGTCCCCCAAGTATCCACATATCGTTTCAGCAAATCTTCAGAGCACAGCTTCTTCTTAGCTTAGAAAGAGGTTTTAGATGGACGCGTCAAGCTGCCAGACTAAGTCGGGTAGCAGGCTTCAAATTATAAAGGAGCAAAGAAGATGTACTGTAAGAGCTCTATCACGTAAGACCACTACAAGCTTTATATCTGAAGCATTTACATTGACGACAATGTTGTGAAATTGTTTTGAAACTTTATAGATTTGGTTTGGCGTTTCCGAATTGGTTCATTAGGCGGTCGTAATAGGCCATTACAATGGAGCTTTTGGTTTAGCTGACGATCATGCCAATCTATTTTAAGTTATAGTATTATTTAGGCCGTTACTCGTTCAGTGCCATCAACCGAAACTAAGCCTGATTTCCAACATTAGGCTTTAGCTTACACAAAGTAAGGTTTAGTCTTATTTGCATCAGGGTTAGAGTTTTTGTTTTTTTTTTGTCAAATACTAGAGTATAGTGCCGTTTTCTATGGACCTACGAGGCACGTGTAGTCCTTTCATTATCTTTATTGTCAGCGTTCTTAATAGAACTTGAGTAGCACTTGCTCACATAAATCCATTCGAAGGTGGATAAGGATAAATAGGAAACAAAATATACCAAAGTAACTACCTCCAGGCTTCCACAACAAAGTTATCGAACCCTCAAGAAATAAACACCCAATAAAGTATTTGTTTTATGACTTCTTTGCGTAAATAATAAAAAGAGAATCACACTCGTAACTAAACTCTGAGCTTTTTTTAGGATGAAGCAAGCCTCTGTTGGGGCGCCAAAACTTTTTTACGTGTATTCTTTTTATAAATAAAAAGCTTTTTACTTTTAATCCAATCCATTATAAGCATTATAAATCGAAATATAACGTGCCCACATAAATGTCAAGTGAAATTAAGTTTGAATTATTCGAAGGACCTAAAATAATCTCTAAAAAGGTCACAAAGCGGTCACCCCGTTTATTTAAATTACAAATTCAGATAATTTTCCTTTTTAAAGGCATTTAGTTTACTTGGTCGAGAAATCAGTTATAAAGGGAGAGGCACGAGATAAGATACGTTGTGCTGTCGTGTCGGCGCAATAATGTCATTACAGCACCATCTAGCGAATTGTTTGCTCAAAGTGACGACCTACTTTCGAGTAGCGTTCTATTTTTAAAAAGGTTAATTTGAAATTCAAAGCCTGCTCCAAATTGAGTGTTCCTTTATTTGCTTATTATTTCTATGGGACTTTTCAAAGAGAACTTCGTTTATGGAGATAAGAAACAAACTTGTCTTTTGGTATAGATCTTATTGTGGTAAAAGGGTCACGGTGTTTAACTTTGGTTTAATTATTAAGGTTCGATTCCCGCCGCGAGACAAAAGTTTGTATGACCTGCAAGTATTTGTCTCGGTCTTGGTGTTTCTATGTAGAATATGTATGAACTTATAAATAAAAAGTAAATTTATAAATTATAAGTAACATATCAGTCATGTGGTACCCATAACACAAGCTCTCTGCTTACTTTGGAGCCAGATGATGTTGAATTCTAAAATTATTTATAAAAAAAAAAAGATACGGTGATACTTAACATGTTATAATAAAGTTTGTTAATTTTAAAAAGCTGAGTAGGTTCATTGATTTTTCTCTAAGTTACTTAATGGTGATAATGCCGCGAGTGCTTTGTAGTCGCTGCCGTGATCTAGATCAGTTAAGTCATAAATATAGTTTTAAAAGATCATTACATTAGCTCAACTGGCATATCTCACATGTTATATAATTGCATATTACCCTGTCATTTCCGTATATTTAGTTTGATGCCATTAATGGTATACACGGATACACTCCGCCAGAAAACTTCCAATTGTATGGTGCCATTGTTCTTACAAATCCGCGTGTTGAGTTCAATCAGAGTTTACAAGATCCCTTTCAAGCGAAGTTTTGCAGACGTTTCCGATGGATCCAAGTTGGGGAAAAACTTTGGACGTCTAGTACTGGAAATAATAGTACGTAAGTTTCTACATAAATCTTCACAAGAATAAAACAATTTTATTTTCAATTGACTGGCCTCACAGCTCAGATGGTATTTATTAGCTCTGGCTTCTCCGCTGTAGGTTGAGATTTTGATTCCCATTAAGGACAAACAATTTTTTGATAACTAAATAAATATGCCGGATATTTTCAGACAGCATCATCTTGCCTTAAAGTTAGCTTGAGTTGTGGGTACTACATGACTGTCATACTAATATACTTTTTTTTTTAAAAACACCCAGACCCGTAACCTTTTGTATCTCAGGCGTGCCTCCGCCCACTGCGCCACATAAATCGTCATGATGACAAAGATGCTTGTTCTGTGTCTGGGTGTCAAACCGTATCATAGGTATGTATCACTACATATCACTACATAGTATAAAACAAAGTCGCTTCCTGCTGTCTGTCTGACCCTATGTATGCTTAGATCTTTAAAACTACGCAACGGATTTTGATGCGGGTTTTAATAGATAGGAGTGTTTCAAGAGGAAGGTTTATATGTATAATACATGCATAATTTAGTAGAGACACACTGATAATTTTAGAGGTTTCTAATGTGATGTCGTAAAAAACACATTTGTAGTATATTTAGTATCAGCATTGCACCCGTGCGAAGCCGGGGCGGGCTGGCGGGTCATCTGGTTTCCATACAAGCTATGCTTAGTTTGATGCTAGATGGTGTAGTATGAATTGTAAACAATATTGATTATTTATTTATGTAATCCTGTCGTATCTGAATGATTTCAGTAACCATTTGAATACACTGATCTATAGAATCTTCATCAGGGTGTTTGAACCACGGTCCGCGAGTTGTCGCTCGCGTTTAAGGTTCGCACTATAGGATTATATTTTATCAGTTCTGTAACCGCGTTATATTGTAGATAGTGTCCATACTAATACTATAAATTCGAAGGTGTCTGGAAGATGAAATATAAGAAGCGGGCCACGGAGAGTAGCTAGTTCTCTTTAAGCTACAGGTGAGAACTAAAAGCTTATCGATTTTCCATAACTTATATTAAACTTTAAGCTCAAAAGGCAAGCAACTTCGAACTTAGTAACTTTGAGTGGGTGCACCTCCCATTTGAAATAAAACCGACAAACAATGTTGGCACGTATTTAATAATCCTCTTAAGCGCTTGCTCTGAATGAATGCAGTTCGAGCAAAACCAGGTGCATGCCACTTCAAAAAGCTTACAATCTAAAATAAGACTTACTGGTCTAGCTTTAGGTTCACTGTGCTGTTCTCGCACATTAAATCTTTAAAGGATCTTGTCAGATTCGTTATACCTCAACAAATTACTAAAGTGTTAATAAATGAAACTATTACAGTGTCTCGGGGCTCTTTTCGTGCACTTGTCACGTTTCTTCAGAGTTTTACGACATGCCGGTTTTGTCACGATGTTTTCCTTCACCGATTGAGAGTACTGGTACTTGGTGTATAATCGTATTTGAATCCACAATCTTAGGGTAGGAGAGCGGAGCTACTACCACCTGTGCTCAAATTACTGAAATATACACATTTTGCCGTTGCCTTAATTGACAAAACAATACGTGAGTAAAACCCGTGTTTATCCAAATGTATATAACTCACATAAGAATCCCCATTTAAAGTGAAAATGAATTAATAGAGATAGCCACTGCATTATCATCCAGAACACCATCGTTCATCGAGCGTTTGAATTACAATTTTAAATTGGTGAACTACTCGTTTATATTTGGCAGAATGTACCTACACGGGGTTCTTGTTATGACAGCCAGTACACGCACCTGTCAAAACAATTCAACACAATAATTTGCTAGCCAACCAGTTAATCAGGATCTGTTCGATAATAGTATTAATAATCTTACTACATATACCTAATTTATATTGAAGTATATGTAGATGCTTGATTGAATGTTTGTTTATATAACATGTTATAGATGTACCATCTATTCCTTAACCGCATATTTAGCAATTGTGGTGTTTAATTATGATCTGTCCGTGTCATTATAATGTCTGATAACTGATTCGTATTTCCTGCGCGTCCTGTCGGCAAGGTCGAGAGCTTACATTAAGGCTTACCTAAGTGCACGAAAGGAGCCTCTGAGGCGCACTTTAATCCTTTCACCACACTGGTTGGAAATAACTAGTGACACGATAAGAAGAAGAAGAACAAATAATGTCAATGAATAGAGATGGCAACAGTTTTTAATAACCCATTAGGTAGTGTGTTTTTATAAGACAGACCGAGACCCGTATTTGTGACCTGGTATCACATATAGGCTACTTTTTAGCCCCAATCTAAGCATAGCGTGTATTATGGTGTATTATGGTGACCAGAAGATTGAAAGAATACTTTTATATTTTATAATACATACTTATATTTTTAACACCCAGACACAGAACAATCACCTTTATGTTCATTACATAAATGTTTATCCTGGGAGGGAATCGAACCATAGGTATCACTCGTTCGACGCCGCGGGAACAAGCTCGTACCTATTATAAATGTGAAAAGTTTATAGGCTGCAGCGATTTGGATTAAAATTGCTATAGATATAGATTTGACCCTGTAATAATTTATAAGTTACTTTTTATTTACGTACTACGAGGGTTGAAGCTATATTATAGTTGGACATAAATTGAAAATAATGGAAATGTAATATTCACCATCAATAGATTTCGAATCGAGTCATCAATAGAATCGATTTTGGTTCCGCGGAAGAAATGTATGTATGATATGTAAGAATTTGTCTCTGGTCTGGGTGTTTCAATGTATAATATTTGAATATTTAAGATTATCAGTCGTATGGTACTTATAACACAAGCTCTGCTTACTTTGTGGATAGATAATGCTGTGTAAAATTCTTCACGGTACTTATCCACGAATTTGGCCGTCAATGTAGCTACAAGCTTCGTACCTGCTTTTGCCGACTATACCAACATTAAAACAATATCATCTCAGAATGTGTGTACATACTTTAACATTTTTGTCATGTCATGGACATTTTACGAGACTACCTACATTTTTAAAACCATTAACATAGAGTCTAAAATCGCTTGTCACCACATAAAATTATTTAACCAAGCATTTAGCTTGACATTGATGGATCGTAGCACCATCGGCATCACGAGGAACCAACGTACGTTAATAGCAATATTGTTAACAGAGGATAAGTGATATTGGTACAAGGCGTTTGACTATATTATTATAGATAATACATCTTTTTATTGACAGGACCCGTTTAAAGATGCATTATACGGATTATGAAGATAGAAATCGTCTGATACAGGTTTGGTGGATCTTTAAGGTATATTAAAAAAAATAAAACGGTTAACTTTGAAATCGGCGCCTGAGAGGGTGCCGAACTAATGATACCGACTTTTTTCACAATCTTTCTTCATCGGTTACAATGACTAGTCCAATTCGGAGCCACTTACACTCATAAACTATAAAAGCACTAAAGATTGTTCAAAACAGAGTCAAAAAGTCAAAAGATATTTTATTCAATACAATCACAAGGATCACTTTGAAACGTCTTACATACTAGGTGAATTTAGGTGCCTCCTTACCCAAGCACGAGAAGAACTGGCAAGAAACTCGTCCTGGTCCTAGCGCTTTTTTGCATGATCCATTTTATAACTACCTTAACTACGAAAAACGAATAAAAGACAGTTTATACATTTCAAATGTGTCGGTTAACTGTCTGAGGGCAGAGCAACATGAGGCCATGCATTTTATATCAATAAGATAGTCATTTATATTATAATACGCTTTATTTAAGCATAAAACGATAAATCAGATAAAAGGACAAACTTAACTCTGTCATTATGTTTCTATACATCGATCAGCACGTCAAGTAAGAATGTAAATGCAAAAAAAAAAATTTCAATGGTAAAAAGAAAAAAATATAACGATTTTCGGATTTTTTTCTTTACTTGTCCAGTAAAACCTAATTTCGTGATTATTAGGCCAGCGGGAAGTACACTATAGTTTACTGGTATTGATTTATTGGCGAGTGTCGAAATATGCGAATTCAAATAACATATTTATTTTCTTCTTTCTTTTTTATAAATTTACCCTAAAGGGTATACATCCCATACTTAATCATATAAATAAAACCTAGCTATTTATATGATTACGGGATGTATACCCTTTAGGGTAAATTTATAAAAAAGAAAGAAGAAAATAAATATTTTATTTGACACAAAAAGAGAAATAAAGTAAGTAGTAAGTAATACACAAAAGTTACAGAAGCAGCAAATCGAACGATCATTGCCGTTTACGCGGGACCAAAAAGGTGAGTTCCCAACGGTCCTCTCGACTGTCATACCTTGCAAGGGTTCATACTTCGAAAGGGTCTCGGAAATCACGATCCCGAAGGTCTAAAAATCTACAAGATTGAACGATTTCCGAGAAAACGCTGATTCAGCCAAATTCCATTAACTTGCCCGGTCGGATGGATTCCTGAATATTATCTACAAATACATAAGTACCATTGATATTACTCCCTAATTAGAAATAGATGGAATATACGTTTATTTGGTAAATACAAACACAAGAAAATTACTTACGACTGTAGAATCCAGCAGATATGTAGGTATGTAATTAAAACAAATAGGTAAGAGAGTAACAACAAGCACATGAACAATACTATAAAAAGGTTGCAACCTACTTATATAGAATGTGGTCGGTACCTACGTAGGTAGGCACCAAGGAAAATAATATCTTAAAACAACACAACAGTACAATAACTAGGTGAAAACCATTTAGGCCTTCCCTTGTGTGTAGTATGTCCAAACAGGTCCAATCTCAACGTCGATGCTACTTTACTAAGAAAAAAATATATTATTTCGTCTTATTTCGTTCCAGAATACAGATCCATATCCTAGATAATGAGTTATTGTATAGATAATTGATTCAGGCGTGACTTTGCGGAAATCCATTACAAAACATGAAATAGATGGACAAATATTTAGTACTATTCCGCCAATCTATTCTCAAAGAGTTAGACACGATGCAGACGCATGCACCTCCCTCCCGCCCGCAATTGAAAAGCCATGCAAAGCGTTAGTAAAAGGCACACAAAAGCACACACAATCCACACATGCAACCTCCCAAAGAAATTCGACACGTGTTTCACCTCTCCACGAGGCATCCTCAGGAACACTTGACTCACTCCGCACCCCGACAAAAAAACACTCTGCTCTGCAGACTTGTTGCTTCGACCAACGTCAGTCTGGTCAGACTGACGTTGGTCGAAGCAACAAGGCTTTTTAATGTTTTTTTAGGCTATTGTATATTAAATAAACACATGTATTTTTGGTTAACTGAATCGTACAGGCAAATTTAAGTGAATTTACAATTAAAATTGTAATATCCCTCAAATAATTTTATATGTGTGCAATTTTAACTAACTAAAATGTTCTCAATTGGATTGTATGTTTTTTTTTACTTGAAATGTAAATTATTATCGCTAAACCATTTAGATGTTTTTTTTAATCAGGTTATACAAAACAACATATTTGATTTCTCTTCAAGGTAAAATACGTGTAGGTACTTTATGTAATAAGGAAAATCATTGTGGTTTTATACACATAGTTTTTTCATAAGACGCCTACACCAGTTGAATGCTTTAAACTTTTAAAACAGTTTAATATTCTGCTTTGAACCATATTATATCAATAGTTTGATTATTCAACAAAAACTCTTGAATAAAACTCTATTTTTCACATTCAGGCAAGTTTTAGTTAAAAGCTTCGACTAATCAAGTTAAATCTTGGTTTGAGGTGGAGCGATCTAATGTTAGACTTATTTTACGATGCAAATAGATTGTTCACTGCTTTTCAGATAATACAAAGTCTTTACACAAAACGAATTCCAATAAGCCGTACACCTACACATTGTAAACCCGACCACGCGGTGATTAGTTAAATCACTGTTTAAATTTCCTTTACAATCTCCTGCTGTCACATGCTTGTATGATGTTATGTGGGTGTTTAAGTGTCGTGGGCGGTAATAAAGCTAATTTTGATATTAAACAACGTGTTTATGAAGGCGTACGTATGTCTACCCTCAAACTAATTAAAATTTTGGCGTCATGCTATCTCTTTCGTACAATTATTGCTCATTAAATGTGTGGGAACGCGACACACCCATACACCATTCAATTCCAGGCAAAAGAAGACAAAGTCTGAAGTCTTCAGAAACTTTTTAAAACTTTATTTCCCCGAGTATCTTGCTGAGTGTAAAGTTCAAACTAGGTAGAAAAGTTCAACAGAATAATATGCTCAATTTTCTTTTTAATTTTCATTATTTTTAATAAAGTGCTAGGCAACAACATTAGGAAGTTGAAGATGAAGTCTGAAACCGCTCATTTAAACAAGAAAAGTTATAGAATACGCTTCTGAAGTAGTTATCTGATACTAGAGAATTTTGCTGGTTTTTGTTCGTTTTTATGGTTTCGAAGTCTACAACCCTTATAACCCTCTTAGCTTCGCAATGTCTGTCTGTCTGTCTGTTTGTTTGTCCACCCCTAATCAGAACTCTTGCTCGCACACTATTCGTTTTATCGTAAAAAATAATAATTTTGGGAGTACCTCCCCTACGTGTAATGAGGAGTTTTTTTTTCATTTTACTGCCTCATCGTGCATATCGTTGGATCGTTGGACAGTTCTTTTAAAATTACCAGGAGGTTTGTTAAATGTTTTGTCGATAGAGATGTTCTTTGGATAAATATTATGCTTTGAAGTGGCCATTTTTAGCAAACCCTCTTATACCGGCTAAACCATTGTTTCGGGAAACCTGAAATGTTTTCAAAATAGTTGAATAAATTATGAAATTACAAGGAAATTTATCACGGCTTTACTAGATTTCGAATAACGGTCTGATTTGTAAACCAAATCTATGATTAAAATATCTAATATTTATTTTGTTTTGTTTACTAGACAGTTCAATTGGTTTGTGACCTGACTTGACCAATTCTAATCCTTACAGACTATACCAAGCCTTTACCATGCATGATCATATGCACTTAGCCAATCTATTTTTATACAAATATAATATAAGGCAGAATTTACTCCCTTTTCAGGTTTCTAATACGGTCTCAGTTATCTGTTTTGTACATTAGTAAAATCCCGCGATATGAAATATCAAATTTTAAAATTATTTGTTTCTTAATTGATTGTAGGCAATCAGCATCTAAAAAATACGCACTCGCACTCAAACAGTCTGATTAATCCAACGGCAGAATGTGTTTATTGTTTGTATGCCATCCCAGATCGGAACTTGCAAAATTTACATTGCAAATATATTTGCATTTATAGATTAAATTTCCAAGCTTCCAAGCACCGTTTATTCTCCAATCGCCTGACCATTATAGTACAAGTAACTAGAGCCTTTCGTTATATACCTATAGAAAAAAAGGAACGCTAATTCTGCAGAAATCAAAAAATTTTGGTATTTGAAATTCTATACATGGAAACACCAAAACCATTTGATCTTTGATTTGAACGTATAAGTGAATAATGTAAAAGGAATATACACATATTTATTTCTAGCTGTGCGAAGTTAATGTCCTAAGCAAGTAGTAATTAAGATTTAGTTCATGAACCAACCTTACTCAGGAACTCAATTCAAATTCAATTCCAAAGAAACCCGGTTCTTTTTTGGAATTAAATTTGAGTTGAGTTGTAAATACTTAGGTTATAATTATAACTTATAACATAAGAACCGAGCGAAGTCGCAGGTGTTACACTAGTTTAAAACACCAGGCGTTTTGTCCAGGTGCCAAGTCCGTGTCAATGCTGTTCCGTAGGGAGAAGTAATAGGCACATTCATTCTCCTACATACACAATATAATACGTAATTACTTTGATGATATTTTGAATACGAAATTGCTATTTTTATAAAACTTCGTATAAAAACCGTTTATTTGCAAGCTATTTTGTTCAGCGCCTCTGTACTGCTTAATTTTATTACGAATGCTACATATTGACAGTTTACCATACGATTACGTTACGATGTAAATTCGTAATTTGTGTTTCATTTACTGAAATGTTCAACGCAGTAACAACGACTTTCGTATGACTCTGGTGAGGGAGTAAATAAATAATGCCGGACATTTCGCACAGCATCATCTGGCCCCAAACTAAACAGAGCTTGTGTTATGACCACATGACTAATATACTATATATATAATATGCTTTTTATGTAAATTCATACATATTAAATATAGAAACAGCCAGACCCCGAGACAAATAAAAATAAAAATATTAGTATTTCGTAGTTAAGGTAGTTGGATCATATAAAAAAGCGCTAGGACCAAGTCGAGTTTCTTGCCAATTCTTCTCGGGCTTGGGTTAGGATGAATTGGCACCTAAATTAAACTAGTATGTAAGACGTTTCAAAGTGATCCTTGTGATTGTATTGAATAAAGTATCTTTTGACTTTTGACTTTGACTTTGAAATACTTGCAGATCATACAAACATTTGCCTTTGCGGAGAAATGGAAACCGGCAACTTTCAACGGTTCAGCGGTTCAAAAAAACCGCCTGGAAGACCTCCGTCGTGGCTTAACAGGCCCTCCAAAGCACGGAAGCGCTCTGATGAAAATCCCACTGCGGTTACCAATCCAGGCACTGACCTCGCACAGCAAGCTTAACTTCGTTGATCTGTTTTGAACGACTGAGCTATGCCACGAGGATTGCCTGTCACAATCGAGCGAATCAGCTAGGACTCTGTTTGTTTGTCTGTATGTTTCGAGAAGGTGGATTGACAGGAGAATAGCCGAAAATTCACAAGGATAACGCAGCTGGTATTGGTAGTTATTTTCTAATTAGGCTATTGCGGTGACTTACATTTCAGTGTAGTAAGAAAAGGAGAGCAACCATTTTAGTTCGTTTAGATATGCAACAACAGAATCACTGCCATTGGCTACGTTAAAATATCAAACGATTGTACGTTTGTATCTAAGACATACGCTACATTTCCTGTCGAAGGCAGACTTTGTTACAAATTGGCGCTCGGAGTGGGTTGTCGATTATTCAGGTATTTGAAATTGTGTGCTGGTTTTATAGATTCGTATTTTACGGTAGATGAATTACTACACTCGTATATATAACCTGGCAGATATTTACAGGGGGTACCTAGTATTGTATTTTAAGAATAAACTAGGCGATTATCTATCCATACAAACGTCGAAGCATTATCACATTACCATCTGATGTTCAAAACTAACTAAGAATTATTTGTCTCCTCATAATCTATGATTATATCGCAACAGAAACGTAAAAATATATGTGGTTGATAGATACTTACAAGCCTTAAAAAATGTCAACACTAATTAGCTTTAAAAATCAGCTTAAGACACTTGTAGAAAAGAGTTATTATAGTATCACCGAGTTTTTGAACGATGACCTCTGATGAGTTACTTGTAACTAAATATAATAAATTTGCATGCCTAGTTAAGGTAAGATTGTACTGTTACTTTATATAATTATTACTATACTATAACAATGTTGTAAACCTACATTCTGACAAATAAATGAATTGAATTGAATTGAACTGATTTAAGCGCAACTTCGGGCATAAAGAAATAACACACGGAGTACGCCAACTCCAAAATGATTCCGATACAAGCGAGCTCAAATAACTTTAATTTTGAATACATTTACTAGTTTTTTCATGAGAACCCTAGATAAAAAACCAGTTTGTTCATGATTTTCAGTCAGTCTGAGAATCAGTCTAATCTAAGCCATTTGTATATAAATTATAATCATACTATCTCCATACTGCTCATCACTATTCTTCGATTCTATTTCTTTTCATGCTAGGTGTAGTACCTATCTAGTATTAATTTTAGCTGTGCCCACTGACGAGTTTATGCCGCTGACTAGTGTAAAAACTGTAAATCCTTAAGGATAAAAAACAGTCAATCAGGTTTTCTACCTATCAAAATTTTTATTGGAATCTGATGATGAAATCCAGCAAAGACTGAGTAAGTGGTTATTAAGTACCTATACCCGTTTAATAATAAATCGCATCTTATAAGGTTTTAATCATATCAAATTTGTGTGAGAGGCTAAAACCGATATTGAGGTTATTCTAAGAATATCCTGCAGTTCCTTAAAGTCCGACAGAGTTAATACGACGAGTTAGTACGGTAGCTAAATGGCGATTATGGAACTCGTGATACAATCAATGCCTATCAGTTTCAATTAGCAATAGGCATTATTTTATGGATTAGTTTACGTACGTTCGTTTTCTACTTGTTTTTTTCATATGACAGCATGTGTTATAATCAACATCAACCTTCCGTAATACCAATTCATCAATGGTAACTGACAGCTGTTAGTATCGATGTTTTGATGGAATCGGAACACCATAATCGCCCGGATGGAGTAGTATTTTCCACCACGAATATCGTAGGTCGCTGAATGTCTAGTGTATATTTAGTAGGTATAATTGTTGACGCAGCTAATTTAGTACTCTGGATCGTACACGATCCGGCTTTCCGCGCATAGATTTGTTATTGATACGTCATAGTGTATTTAGGTATGTGGATTGCTCAATTCAGTTTATTCATGGAAATTGGGGTTATTGGCCCTATACCATACATATTTTGTAAATCACTAACGGTCTCACGCGATACATGCTTAGCCTAGTGCGGAGTCCATGAAAAACCATTTGTATTATTTTATACAAATGGTTTTAAGTACATACTTATATAATTTTTTGGATTTTTTTCTTATTTTTTTTTTGGAAATTATTTGATTTTGTATATATGTACTTAAGTAAAGTACCTAAACATCCAGAGCTCTTGATATGGTATTTATTTCTAATTATGTACCTAATTGATGTATTGTGTAGATGGACTAGCTAGGTACAGTAGTAAGTACATTTATAATAAACTATTTTTTTGTATATAAAAAAAATGAAATTAGGTAAGTAGGTATATTTCAAATTTCAAATAGGTATGTACCTTACATATTTAATAAAGTAAAAACAATAAATTACTTATTATTTAAATGAAAAGCATTACTAAACAATGTGATATAAGTAGGAACTTCATATTATGTGCATTATTTATTTTAGAATACTTAAACAAATATTTTATCCTGAACACACATTTGTTTATATTATAATGAACATTATGGATAATGAACATGCCTACATCAAACAAGAATCATATTTTTAAATATATTTTATTTTGCGTGGTTTAATATGAGAACACTTTAACTATTTGTATAATTATATAAAGTAGGTATCTCTCAGCTTTCACTTCTTTTAGTCCCTACTTTTTAATTATGTTAGTTAAGTATTTGAGTTATAATAAAATGTCTTCATTCTAACTGTATTTTTAAGCATGTGCTACTTATATGACTTTCAAATTGGTTGGGAACTAGACAGATTTCTAAAACCTAATATATGAAGTTATTATTGAATAATAAAGATAAATTATTGAAGATTCATTCAATTCAAGTAACCACAAATTCTATTATGTTAGCTAATTAGGATGTAAGTATGTATCAGTAATTTGTTTATTTTATTGATCTCAATCAAGGAAATCCAGGAAGCCTTCAATAGTATTTTTCTTGAACACAGAAAACTATGAACGGCATAGATATAAAACAAATCTTTTTCAAATATTACATATACTTAAATCCTTCACTGACATTATTTTTAGCACATTGCAATAACTACATCATGATAGGAAACAGGAAAATATGGTATGCTATTGTGTACCAAATAATATCAGGCTGTAATTGGTCAGCGAGACATATAATGTATTCAAACACAACTAGGATTGTTACTAAGTGCTACAGACTATTTTCAGCTCACGTTTCAGTTTTGTAGCACTATGTAGATGCAGATTGTAAACAAACATAAATCAAATTTTATATACCCTTGACTGAATGGTACATAGAATTTTAAAGGATGAAAATAACTCACCATATAAAGTCCTTGCAGTGGGAACAGAAAGTAGGCTGCTTGAAGAACCTCGGCATAAACTTGTGGTCCTTTATCAGGTAAACATTTTTCTTCTTGAGAGCACCTTTGCGGCCCCGGAGGCGATGTGCCCCTCCGAAGCCCGCCTCTACGGGCTCTTCACAGTTATTCTCGTCTTCCGCCATGGCGCCGCGCGGTAGCACAACGCCGGTGGTTCCGGAATTATTTATTTTGTAACAATAATTTTATCGACGGCAAACAAGACCGCGGACGATAGCACAACCGCACTCAGCCGAGAGCAGTGTTAGCAACCTGAAGCGAGCTGACTATCGTACCAGGGGTGTAGAATTATCGTATTTGTCACTGTCATGGACCGAAATTATCGTACATATCAGAATAATGTCTATTATAAATAAATAAATCATATTAGACATGATATTGATATGTATTCAAGTACCCTGTAGTTTATCTCTTTTAAACCACCGATTTCAACTCAACAGAACACATTGAAAACCAAATGTTTTATTGCATGGTACCAGACCTGAACCGATTCCCTTTCTATTTAAAGTTCAGTAAACGCGCGAAATTCGAATTCGCTCGGAAGTTCTGTATGAAACACGCCAATATTTCGTATTTATAAAGTAGAAATGAATATGGATTATGGAAGAGTAATGAGAAATGAAATGAAAGAATTTTCTTTACATACCAATATAATATACATTATTCATATAAACAGATAATATTTATTTTAATATGATATTTAAAACATATATTAATGTAAGTAATCAATATATTCATAAATATGAATTTTTCGTTATATCACTTAAAAATCGTTTGGCATTAAATCACTATTTAATTCCTCTACATTCGTGTCACCATAAAATATTCTGAACCGTTCATAAAATATTCTGCTTTCTGTTGAGTTTGTTTTTAAGAGTAACGCTTTGTTCATGCGACTGTATTCACTTTGTAAATAAAAACATGCTACTGCGCTTTAGTTTAGGCTATCAGCGTATGAGTAAAATAAATTAATTCTTCAAATTTTGCATCATAATGGAAATTATCGTACAATCTGCGTACGATAATACTGTGCTATCGTACATCGTACTTAGGTACAAAATTATCGTATTTGTACGATAATTATCGTACGGTTCCGAACACTGGCCGAGAGTCATCGCGATTTGCGAATGAATTATTAAACCTGTCAATGTCACATCAGACACACGAGCGTTGGGATATTGCCATAATACAAAAATATCCTCCCAAATCCAAATAATAAAGAAACAGAGGGTGAGTATACAAAATACCTACTATTAAAGAAATACTTCTGGGTCTAGTCAAGTCATGGGACAAAAAACAAACAAAACGAGAGCTAACTAAATGGACGTTAAAAGGACCGTGAAGCATGTGCTAATCAGTTCCATAATCATCCATAGCCTCTCGCGGCCTTGCGTCATTCATCATGGTAGCGAATCCGGTAATAGGTTTTAACGCGTAAAACTACTCCAAAATTGTATGGTGCTTAGGATCGTACTGGCAATAAGAAGCTGTTTTTAGTGCGTTCTGAAACCAAAGTTGAAATTTTAATAGTAAAATGAGACAGCATATTGCACATTGTATGTTCTCTCAATAATCATAGTACATATTCTTCATGGTCTCTCTAGGCTACGTGTTATCCAAAGAAGGTAGCTGAAGCTAAAACGTTGTCATCACCAAAGTCTTATCAGACAAATTGTTCTAAGATATAGTATTGAGCGTACCTTAACCATCCATAATAATGCCAGTGGTATTATTATTATACTCTTTGTGCCAGTGTTTCCAAGCACGGAGTTTTTGTAGCTGAATCAGACAGATAAGGGGGTCTTCCGGCCATTCCAATACTTACCTCAATCTTAAATTTCAATGAGGTTTCAGTTCCAATATGCGCATAACTGGTCCGGTGGAACAAAGTCGAGTTTGAAGTTTAACTATTTACGAAATGTCAAAGGCACAACATTACGTAGTAAGTCTCTCATCACTGCCAGAGGCACATTGTTTTGGATTTGGATTTATTTGAAAACGATTACATGTAATATATACAAAAATTAAGGTCAGCAAGCTGCCAACTTTTATATGTTGAGATGTACGTTCTGTGTATAAGTAATAATAATAATAAAGTAAAAAAATATTTATTCATTATCTTAGGGCTAAGTGTTACTTACAATAGGAAAAATAATATATATTATTTTTATTATACTATAATACTGATTTTATGTAACTATACTTAGGTAACTGCTTACAATTTATGTTATTAAGTATTTATGTTGCGTTAATTTACAGCGACGCACGAGTGCATCTTGGCCTTCATATCAACAGTTGTGATTTCAGTCCCAAGACCGAATTGCGGAGCCCCGGAGCGCAAGGATAGGTTTTTAAATAATATAAAGGATAAAAGTGTTACGATTACGTATATCTGTTTTTATCTTATTTCATGTGGTAAAATTTATTTAAATTTTACATATTTTTTCCAGCTTAAACACCAATGTCACTGTTGAGAAACTCTCCAATAAGTGAAATGATCATTAAGATCACCATTGAGAAACTCTCCTTTGAGAAGGTTTTGTGAAATGATGCCCCGATTGAAGAGGTTAACCCGTATATGATGGCATGTTTTGCTTTTATTATATATGTTGTTTATTATTATATTATTTGTATATATTTATAATATTTAAGGAAAATAAATGTTACCTACTATAATTTTTATAACCTTCAAAACTTTCGTGAGTTGTACTATACATTTTGATAAACACGGGCTTTACTCACGTATTATTTTGTCGATGGAGGCACCGGAGGTACAGGAACAGGTACAGGAGGTAAAGGTACAGGTACAGAAAGATCAAATAAATAGGTTATTGACACACCTGAATACACAGCACCCTAAAATTGCATTTACAGTAGAGCGCGAGAAAAATGGTGGGTTACCTTTTCTGGACGTGTTGGTTAAACGTGAACATACAGGTCGCCTATCCCACTCGGTATACCGTAAACCAACACACACAGATAGGTACCTAAGAGCCGACTCTCACCACCATCCGGCCCACCTATTATCAGTACCTAGGACACTGATCAATAGGGCTTTGAGACTATGCCATCCTCAATATCTAGATGCAGAGTTATCACACGTTAGGAATGCACTGGAGAAGAATGGCTACGGGTGGAATCAAAGTTTTCACATTGCCAACTCATCCTCAAGAAAACGTCAGATGTCAGTAGAGAGAGCTGCAGCTTACCTACCGTTTGTTAAAGGGGTGACGGATAAAATTGGACACATGTTGCGAAGGAAATATGGCATTAAGACAATATTCCGACCACTTACTCAACTCAGACAACTGATACGCTCTCCTAAAGACAAAGACCCTTTGAGTGTACCTGGCGTTTACAAGATTCCTTGTGATTGCGGTAGCTCCTACGTTGGTGAAACTAAGAGGTACATTTCTACCAGGCTGACTGAACACATTCGTGCCGTGAAGAATGCTGACATTGAAAAGTCAGCAATGGAGAAGACAAACGTTTTTTTTAATGCAAAAGTAATCTAAAAAAAATACAAGAATAACTGTGTTTTTACTTTTTTCTACCTTTAAAAATGGCTGAGAAAATGAAGATCAAAGTGTGCATTTTCGTACGATATTATTTAAAAACGCAGTTGGCGCTCAATCATGCGATGACGTCACAACTTATTTCGTCGCGCGCGAAAAGTTTCTGGAGTGGATGAGAGCTATACGAAGAGTTGATTCAATAGGACCTAAATCTGTTGGGTTCTGCTGTGAAGATCATATTGATGTGAGTACCTATACCTACTCATCGTTGTCAAATACCTACCTACTTGTGCATTTCTTTATATATTATTTTATATCTACTACCTACCTCTGACAACGATATCCCCAAATATATGCATAGATTTTGCCCTTAATTTAACCTTTTGAATAGGTACACGCTAATACAACCTTCTAATAAAAACGTAAGTATATTACGGTTTATTGATGATGGCATAGGTATTAGTTAATTTAGATCTCTTGTTGGAAAACGGTGGGTTAAATCCCTTTTTTTGCGTATAACTTAATGTTATTTTGCATGACCCGAACGTACAGTCTTTCAAGATGTAAATTATATTGCAAGTCAAAAGTAGGTATACCATAACGTAAGTATTATTGTATTAAGACCGTACTATTCAACCTACAGTAGTTGGCGGGTCGCAAAATATAGTAGGTATAGGTAGGTATAGAAATATGGAATATACCTACCTACCTACCAAACATTCAGTTTGAAGTTCGAAATAGGTAGGTATGTATGTAGGTATAACTTCTGAAACTATCATGCTTTTAAAAAAATATTTTTGTTTTGGATAGTTAATTTATCGAGGAAGGCTTTAGGCTATATAACATCACACTCCGACCAATAGGAGCGAAGCATCAATAGAAAATGTTGCGAAAACGGGAAACAATGTTCCTTTTTGAGAGCTTCTGTTGCGTGCGCTGCGTAAACGGTTTAAGTTACGCAAAAATTATGTATTATGGAATTATTCCTCTTTAAAAGTTCTAAAAAAATGTCTGCAACAGTGAATGTCTATCTTTTAAGATTGACTCACTATAACCTTTTATATAGGGTCTTTCATTAAGCGTGTCCTATCTTTATATTTAAATAAAACAAAGTGTGTGTGATATATTATCGAAATTATTTATTTACTTGAAAGATGTAGTGATGCCATTATGTGTGGAATATGACATCATTCAAATGTCCGCCACGGCTTCTCTGGGTGGAGCGCATGCGAGATATCCAATTTTCCATGACTTTTGCGCATAAATCAGGCTGAATTTGACTTATGGCATAGGTTATGTTGGCTTTGAGGGCCGCTGTGATTTGTGGTTTATTCACATAGACCTGCGACTTAAGAAAACCCCACAAGAAAAAGTCTAGCGGGGTTAAGTCACAAGATCTCGGTGGTAAGTTCACATCAGCTCCACGTGAGATGACCATGCCCTCAAATCTCTCATGCAGAATATTCAATGTGGCATGAGCTGTGTGGCACGTAGCGCCGTCTTGTTGAAACCACATGTCGTTGGTGTTCAGATGATCCAGTTCATGCCAAAAAAGTTGGTAATCATCGACCTATAGCGCTCGCCGTTGACAGTGATGGCCTGGCCAATGTTGTTCTCAAAGAAATATGGCCCGATGACGCCGCCAGCCCAAAACCCACACCAAACTGTAACTTTTTCGGGATGCATTGGACGCTCTCGGATCACATGTGGATTGGTATCGTCCCAAATTCGACAATTTTGTTTGTTTACGTACCCATTCATCCAGAAATGGGCCTCATCGCTGAAGATAATTTTTCTGTGAAAATTACGGTCAGTTGCTAACTGCTCCAGTGCCCATTCAGCGAACACACGTCGTTGTCTATGGTCGTTTACCTTCAATTCCTGGGTGAGTTGAATTTTATACGGGTGCAGGCCCAAGTCATGACGCAAAATTCGCCAAGTTGTGGTCTGTGAAAGGCCGAGTTCTTGTGAGCGACGCGAAATCGACTGCCCCGGATTCTCCTGCACACTCTCACGGACAGCGGCGATGTTTTCGGCAGACCTTGCGTTTCGTTGACGTACGGGTGTTGGCCGATCATTTACCGAACCAGTGGACTCAAATTTATCCACCACACGACGAATAGTCCGCTCGGTAGGACGATTATGGCGACCGTAAAATGGGCGAAGCGCGCGGTACGCTGCCCGAACAGAACACTCATTTTGATAAAACAATTTTATCATTTGCACGTGTTGTTGAATGCTATAGCTATCCATGATGATTTGGCAAAACAGAATGAATAAATTACAACCAATTTGACAGATGTAGCTTCAACAAGATGGCCGCTACCAACTGTCAAAGTTCGGACGCGCCTATTGGAAGACCCTTTATATGGTAATCAAATTGTTAGAAATTAATGCATTATTTGCGAAGGAGTTTTATCAACATTTTAATTGTCCTTGACATCACTTGATTTCAATCAACATCTTAGGAGATATCATAATTTTAAAATAACTCCGCAACATAATAGGTATGTCTCGAACATTCATGTCATGACCGCAGCCGTGACGTCACGCAGGGAGCGCGCGAAATCTCGAAAATTTCAAAAGTGTCTAAACTTACTAGCAGTCATAACTTCGGTAATACTGCATGTATTCACACGAAATAAAAACTAATATAACATACGTAGTCTACGCTTTAATGTTAGGTATATTTTAGTGTAACATTTTGACCCTTTTGTGTTCTCCATTGCAGAGCACTCGCTAACCTCTGGCTCTACACATTATATTCGGTTTGATAAGGCTCAGGTACCTACAAGAGAAAGATTCTTTGTACCTCGAAAGATCCGTGAGGCAATCGAAATCGGCCGTGTTCCAAACATCAACCGAGACAAAGGTTGGTTTCTTTCTCCAGCCTGGAAACCTTGTCTGCACGGAACGTTTCATAGTAACGATGTGGAGCCGGTTAGTGATAGTGTCAGTGCTGTATGTTTGACGGTTCCCAATGTTGAGGGCACGAGTGGCGAAGTCGAAGGGCCAGTACTAGCACCAAATTTGCTACCGCCTGCCGTGACAACGTTTCCCCCTCTACCTGCACGCACGACTCGCGCCGTAAGATACCTCACCCGTAGTGCGAACCGTGAACTCGAGCGGAACGAGCGGACCGTGGACCAAACTCACCTTGATGAAGATTCTCTAAATGAATCGAAACATTGTCGGTGCCTCCATCGACAAAATAATACGTGAGTAAAGCCCGTGTTTAACAAAATGATTTTTATAACCACCTATTAGTATAGATGTGTTAAAATTGACGCCAGAAAAAGTCCCGGACGAATTCCCCGTCTTCTTTATGTGTGTCAATGATAGAATTAAATTAATTTTGAATAAAATACTGCCATTCTCACTCCATCGTTCGTGGCGTCGGTGGTGACCATTAGGTCATCGCTTGTGCACGTGTAAAGAAATAAGGGGTAGACGAATAGATGTGACATCATTTGGATGGGGGCTCCGCAGTCGCATTAGGCACAAGTAGAGTCCCGATAGGCCCATGCTTTCACAGCAGCTGAGTTGGGTCCGCAGTTGGTTTGTAGTCTTCATAGACTTCTAAACTGATAATGGAAGATCACGTCCGGGGGGCAGGTGTTCCTGCAAAGTCCCCGTGCAGCTTATAATTGCTGAATCAGGCGATCACGAGTTTCAAGTCCCCTCAATTCAGCGTAGCCAGGCCCCTGATGGTCAGCGAGTACTTCCTTCGGTGGGCTAAGCCCCTCTTCAGCCATGGGTTTTCATTTTCATCAGCATCATCACCATTCATTTTACAGTATGTCGCAGACGTGCTTAATTGCAAATGTTGTGCAACACGCAGCAAGCATTCATCATTTTTGAAGCTGTCTGAATCATATTGAAAAGTTCGGTGGCGCCACTTATTTTTGAGCACACCAATTGTACGCTCTACAGCGTTTCGGGTACTGCAATGTAGTTTTGAGTATTGAGTATACCTACTTCAGGAGAGCCTGGATGAGCACCCACGATGGGGGTATTTTTTTAGATATTAACAGTTTTTAAACTCGTCGTCGGTTATGTCAAAGGTTTGGTTTGGTAAGAACGCGCTATTCTCCTTGTGTAACGTCTTTGTTGGGTTTCATCCCTGTGATCATCCTCTAAAATAATAAATATAAGGCCAAAACGTGCCATTATTATGCAAATAACTTAGAAATACCATCAAACCCGAACGCTCAGTCGCTAATATTATAATATAATAGCCCGTATTCAAAAAAAAATCAAAAATCAATTAATATAATTCAACTAAAACAGTTAGTTAACCTTAAATAAATATTTTTTATCATTGAAAATACGAAGATTCTCTAAATCTTGATATTTCAAGTCAAATTTGCGTCTAGGGTACCGTGAGAACGAAGTTCGATCGAGGTAGCCGATATCAACTAGACTAGGTTGTGCGCGCATATCGCGTTCGAAAGTGCCAAATGGTATGAAATCGGCTGAAATCCCAAGTTAAGATTGGGTTCGTAAGTCAACGGTAGCGGTAGGCACTCTGAGCTGACAGGCCAATCAAATAAAACTATGTCACAAATATATTTTACAACAAAAATCGTTAAATCGTAATTGTCGTTAGCGTAAAGTAAAAAAACCTATTATCGAACATTAAACCTTTATTTTTTAAGTCTAGCACATTTTTGTTATTGTCTGGCCTTATATTAAAAACAGTGTTGGCAGTACTGCCCGCCAGAAAAACCTATTATCGAACATTAAACCTTTATTTTTTAAGTCTAGCACATTTTTGTTATTGTCTGGCCTTATATTAAAAACAGTGTTGGCAGTACTGCCCGCCATATTTGTTTTGTTTAGCTGGCTGGCTGACTTTTGAGTCGTGTCGTGATCGTGCGTGGCCGTTATTTTTCAAGCAAATCTTGAATCCGGTGACCGGTTACAGTGAAAGTTTAGTTTGTTTTCGAATTAAATGTGATGACGAGATAACTGGAGACTATAAACATAAGTTTTATGTTTTCAACATCACATTACGTACGCCAAAATGAGTTCTGAAAACTCTGATAGTGGTCCAAGCATAGCGCTTTCGTTGGTGGCTCAATTTGACGATATAAATCGCCTGAACAGTGTCCTCAACGACGGAGCAGCGGAAGAATGTAAGTACACATTGAAGTACTGGTTGTACTTGACAAAACTACTGAATTGATAATCATAAAAACAATACCCACAAAATGTTATGTCTGTTCTACCCCCCATCGTTTTTCGGTTGTACGTTTGTTGGGTATTGGTTCTTGACTCTCGTCCAATTATAGATTTCGTTGACATAATTCCTATAAAACAAGTGTACGAAAAGAGCCTCCGGGGCGCATTTTGTTCTTTTCAACACACTGGTTCGAAATAACTAGAGCATGATAAGAAGGCAAATAATGCTTATTGGAAACATACCCAGGTTTTGATCCCAAATTGTATTGTTAACTTACTAAGTTAAGTACACAATTAGAGTTGTCAAAAAGATAGTAGAAAATTTAGAAGGCACAATATTTTATGTGTGGGCACAATAATACTTCTGGACTTAAGAAATTATGTAAAACTAACTTCTGCCCAGGGCACATTATGTTGTACTTAAATACAATGTTTAAATGTAATGTTAAAACAGGCTATGTTTTTACCAAATTCATCAAAGTATTTTCAGCCATTTAGATGAAAACTTAGCTAATAACCAGACAGACAAGCTCTCAAATTTATATTAGAATAAATAGATGCTGTGCAATATGCCTTCTAAATCAATGATCTGATTAAAATGAGCTACAAATACTTTTTCAGGTTTCCTATCATTTATAAAGCAGATGGAATGGGTGCGGGGACAGTGGGCCTCCGCAGAGACAGAGGCAGTTCGTCTGCAATCGGAGCTCGATGAGGCTCTCCGAGCGCTGAGTAAGTGGGAGGCCAAGTTTGCACATGTGAGGAAACTACTCGACGGTGAGAAGAGAGAGAGGAATATTGTTTTAAAGAAATACAGTGAATTGGTAAGTCTTAGTATGAATTATAAAATCTTTATCACTGAGAACTAACAAAGTCTAGAAATTAAGTCATTTTTGTTGCCTGATTGTTCTTGTTTTCCTGGTACTCTATGCATGCCTTTTGGGTCATAGCTGTGGCCTGCCGTGCCTTAGGCAGGGGTTTTTAGACTAAATATAAAAGTCAATCAATTTTATAATAATGCTTGTAACCTTCCTACTAATATTATAAATGTGAAAGTTTGTGTGTATGTTTGTATATCTCACAAAATTGGTTGAACAAATATGGATGAAACTTTGTACAGGTATAGATGTGGACCTTGATATAAAGGCAACTTTTTATGTATGTACCACACAAGAAAAGCAATATTTGGATTCAAATTAAAATATCAATACAAGCTTAGGATCACTTTGAAAAGTCTTACATACTAAGTGAATTTAGGTGTCAATTCCTTCTAACCCAAGTCCGAAAAGAACTAGCAAATAGACTGGTCCTAGGGCGTTTTTATATGATTCTTCTTATAACTAGCTTGACTATGAAATACTAATACAAGATTACAGTAGTTTATACATTGCAAATCTGTCAGTTAACTGTCTGGGGCTGAGCAACATGAGGCCATGCATTCTTATCAGAGTAATTCTATGATAAGAAGTAACTTGTGCGGCAATCAGTTTAAAATATAAATTTTATTCTATTTGTTGTAAATTTTTGCAATGAAACACATCACCTAAATGTACTTTGTTAAATAACGTCACAATTAAATGACTAATTAAAGTATATTTTTCTGAAATTCCTTATAAAGTCTAAAAAAGTCTCTACCCTGGCTTTCCCCCTGTCGGTTTCAGTTTAATTTGCAAACGATACATACCTTCTTTGTATCAGTTATTAAACGAAAGTATGTTAAATACAAAATTCAATAAATATATTTAAGTATTGTTAAGGAAAAATAGAACAATATTTATTTATTTGTAATGTTTTTTAAATTTTACTTTTGTACCACTGTTTTTGGGGTATCTACCCTGACAAATTTCATTCCGCTACAACAAACACAAATATAAAATGGCCATATTCCAAATAGCGCCACTATACTATGCCACAAATTCTCTGCCCTGGCCAAATAAGTATCTAAGTACTTACCCTGATCTTGGTCTCTCTACCCTGCCCAATGTATTTACCCTGGTCTTGTAAAAAGTAATAAAATATGCATAAAGTGACTAGCCCTTACGTGAAAAGATACATAAATAGGACAAAAATCGTAATAATAATGAAAAAACAGCAACATTTCTCCGTGGCCATATTCTCTATGGACTTGAAACCTCTTATTGTAGAATTACCCATCAACAATATAGTCATATGTATTATAATACCCTTTCTTCAAAAGACTCTTTATACTCTTTATGTAAGCTTTACATTTCTTAATAGGTAGTTTAGTTGCATTTTCAGGAAGCTTATTATAGAAACCCACCATGTTCCCCATAAAGGACTTATTTCTTTTTCTAGTCGGGATGTATAATTTATTTCTGTTCCTAGTATGAAGATCACTATTTTCCTGAAAGCCATCTTTATTTTTATCATTGTACCTTTGTACAGTGGATGTCAACTACTTGTTGCCTTGTGCGATGCATTCTTTTATATTACAAGGTGGCAAACAAGTAGTACAATTGTATATTATTGTGTTTGATAATTACGTGTTTGCTTCAGAGCAAACTGCTGGACCTGGCTCGAGATCTTCTCTTCAATGATAATCGCGCCAAACTGAATGATGAAACGCTGCAGAAGCTAGCCTTTCTCAACGGCACAGCTCAGCAGGACCACAATGCTAAGCTCTCTGGAGTACCCGAACTCAACTCTACTGGTAGGAAGATTAGTCCTCACAAAATTATGTCTTATTATACTAATCCTACATATAGAAGTTTGGATTTTTAAATGTTTGTTTCTGGCTTAATCGCGTCGTAATGACTGGATGGATTTTGATGAAACTTCACTACATTGTATAAAACAAAGTCGCTTCCCGCTGTCTGTCTGTCCCTATGTATGCTTAAATCTTCATCTATGATCTATGATCTTCATCTTTAATCTTAAATCTATGATCTTTAAAACTACGCAACGGATTTTTATGTGGTTTTTTTTAATAGGTAGAGTGATTTAAGAGGAAGGTGTAAATGTATACTTGCATAATATGGTAGAGGAACACTAATAATTTTAGAGGTTTCTAATGTCATGTCGTAATAAAACCCTTTTTTGCCCTTACATTGCAAACGCTGGCTGAACTCTACGGGATAGATCAAAATAATGTACTACAGTATTGTACCCGTGCGAAGACGGGGCGGGTCGCTAGTAGTATATAATGTGTTCTGTACTTTGATGGAAACCTTTGTAAATTAGCATGGTTCCTTCTTTATGAAATCGCGGTGGCGGCAGGAAACCGACATGTCACTTAATGTAAACAAAGTGGAAGACTACTGGTCTATCAGTTCAGTTGATAGTATCTGAGTCTGGGTGTTAGAAATTCACATTAGTATGTATTTAAAAATATATAAATCCTCATATCTGGCTTGGGGCTAGTATTTGCCAAGTGTATGAAGACTTTGGAGGCTCAATTGACTAGTTGAGTCGCACAAATTCGTCAGTGGGCGTAATTAAAACCCATTCTGAGAAAAGGAATGTGCACAAAAGATAGTGATGATGATGATGATGATGATGGGTGTGATTTAAGACATGTTTCTACATAAAATGAAGGCATAAAAACTATGAACAGACTTTAGGCTCAAGATTTCTCATGAATGCATCTATTAAAAAATAGAGTTATTTGAGCTCTTGAATGAATAAACTACGTAGGTTTGTATCTGAATCATTTTGGATACTTCCTATGTTATTTATTAACGCCCAAAGATGTGTTAAAATCAATGTTGAAATAATTTTTTTTGGGGCTTGTATCTTTCTAATCCGTATTTTTTACGATTCTGCTGCAATACAAATATAAAACGAGACTAAATCTTTTCGCCACACTAGTTAGAAATAACTAGTGACACTAGTAGAAGAAAATAACATAATCTTATGAACAAACAACTTCTAGGCACCCTTCTATCAGAGATGTCGTACTCCCGCTCTGAAGATGACCTGGATCTCTCGCTGGCGTCGACCCGTCGCTCGTGGGTGCAGCGAGGTGGCTGGCAGGCGAGGGAACCACAACCTGCTGCTAAGAAACGACGCTCATCTACCAACTCCTCAGCTACCAAGGTACACTATCATCTGAGGCTTCTAAACATACTGCTGTCTAAGCACTCGTAGGATACCTAAAGTTATTCCTAGCAGATCAATGAAGCTAAGCAATGATTTGCTCTGAAGTCAGTACCTGGATGGGTGACCACAATGGTTTGTATTTCCTCGGCGACCTGTGGCGCAGTGGGCGAAGACAAGCCTGACACGCAGAGGGTGCGGGTTCGATTCCCGGCTCGGGGCAAATGTTTGTATGATCTGCAAGTGTTAAGTCATAATACGTATGTATTTACAAGAAAAAAAGTATATAAAAAGTATATACCCAAACTCCAGTAACACAAGCTCTGCTTAATTTTGGGCCAGATGATGATGTGTTAAATGTCCGGCATTATTTATGATTTATTTATTTAGCCGCTTCTGTACTTTGGAGGGCATGTTTAATCCGTTGGTTCCAGCTTCTATTAACTCCATCACCAATTAGGCCACTGATACTGACAAAAAAAAAGGTATTTATTACAGCAAAATACATGTTTAAGTATCAAAATTTACAAACAAAGATATTAAGATATATCTAAAGATATATCTAAAGATTGTTATATTTGATGCACATAGTTGTAATGCTGAGAACGAGCTATCTTGAAGGAGTTGCTGTTGACTTCCTCACTAGGCTAAGCCTGTATGGAGGTAGCCTGAGTACGAAACATTAGATTTGTGTTTATGCTCAGTTAACAGTTTTAGGATACATTATGGTTCTAATCTAGGTTTAGCATAAACATGCATTTAGATATGTACAATATGAAGTATATATTTTAACTAAGATGTAAGCAGGTAGGTACTAATTGCTAAAAGCGAATATTCTATGTAATTATATACGTAATAAATTTGACACAAGTCGTAGTAGTCGCTAGTTCTCTTCCCACGCTTGTTGCTTACGCTATTTCTCTAAGGAGATGTTGTGTGTGGTTGCAGACGGTGGAGTTGGTGCAAGGAGCTGGCGGCAAGGTGCTGGCCACGGCCACCACGACGCTGACGTTGGAACGCACGCCCACTAACCACGATCTAAAGCCGCCGCTCAACTTCGTAAGTATGCTAGTTACCCGTTACAACTGCAGAACATACCTCAGTCTGTCATCACATCTGGACAGGAACACATCTGTGTTCCTGTGTTCATTACACAAATGTAGTGCCTGTTGGGAGAGACAGACAGACAGACTGAGGTATGTTCTGCAGTGTTTAGGATACCCTAAATAGCTGCACACTTTATAATATTAGTTGTTTAGTTTGTATGGATTCAGGCATTACTTTGCTAAAATCCATTACAAAATATTAAACAGATGGATAAATATTTAGTACCATTCCGCTAATATATTCTTAATGAGTTAGACGATGCTGACGCATGCATCTCCCTCCCGCCGTTATTGAAAAGCCACGCAAAGCGTTAGTAAAAAGACAGCGCACACCATCCACACATGCAAGTTCGACAACACCTGTTTGGCTTCCATGAGGCATCCTCAGAAACAATCGACTTGCTCCGCACTGTAACGAAAAAACGCCAAGTCTGCAGTCTCGTTGCTTCGCCGAGCGCTGAAATGATAGTCTTAATTCCAGCGTTAGATTGGGGAATAGTAACTAATATTTGTCAATCTGTTTAATAGATGTCTGATATAATAGGTACATACAATCTATATTAATATGTGAAGCAAAACTTTGTACCTTAAACAAAAACCCTTTTTATGAAAATTGCGCGGACGGAGGAGTATGAAATTTCGCACACTTTTAGTTTATATAGAGGAGTGCAGAATGCTATTATTTTATTTTAATTATCCATAAAAAATACATTAATTATTAATAATTAATGACCACTAGTACTTGTAAAAACAAATAGATACTTATGAACATGGATATATGGACATAATAGAGATAATTTGGAATTTATCATATTAGTATGGATTTATAAAAAGTAGCTGTCACAGTTGAATAAGTAAAGTTTCATGGAAAGTTATTGTTACAGCAAGCAATATCAGAGAGCAGCGACGAAGCTCCTCCACCGCGGAAGTCTTCAGCCCGTCTCTCCGCTCAGACCATTAAGGAGGAATGCGTACCATCAGCTCCGCCGCGTACTGGTAATCCTATCAAAATAATTACAATTAGTAACTTTTAGTTTTATGTTTATTTGTTCCGCGGCGGGAATCGAACCTGTAAACTGCTGCGCAGCAGCCGGGCCTTGGCCCACTTCGCCACAGAGGTCGTCGTGGTAGCACTGCCTTCTGCGCTGTAGGTTGAGGGTTCGATTCCCTTCCAGGATAAACATTAGTGTGATGAACATAGGTGTTTGTTCTGTGTCTGGGTGTTAAGTATGTATTTAAAAATATGGCCTGGATCTCTAAATAGAAGCTATACTTAATTTTGGGCCAGGTGTTGTGTGCATTGTCCAGCAATATTTATCTGATCAAATAATATTAAGATAAAAGATTTTAATATTTGTATGTTTGTTTGTAATAGATAAATTCAAAAACTACCTAAGAAAGCTACATTATCAGTAACATGGGCTTTATTCAAAAAATATATTTGAAAAATTAGAGATTACTAAGAAAGTTGCAATAAAGTCGCGCAAGGTATCAAAAATTTGCCTGTAAAAGTCATTATTTGACCTACACTGCTAAAACTGGTGATACATAAATCAATGTAGGTACTACATGTTTATAGTAAGTACTCATTATCATCAACAAAAACTCTGCGAGTATATAAGTTTATCTTATAACCACAATGGCAATTGGCAATTCGGTTGGTTCATTTCTAAAATTAGGAATTTAGGAATTAGGAATAGGAAACTTATCCTAATTTCATTTTATCTAACTTAATTAAGCGTTCCTTATTTAGTTAGATGGTACCAACCGAATAGGTTTTACAAATGCTATGACTAACTAAATATATTTTAGACAATTCCTAATTTTAGAAACGAACCAACTGAATTGCCACCAGCTATTGTGTTGTAAATTTCTTGCCATGCCATGCCATCTCTATTTTTTGACATTAGAATGACAGGGACAAAGCATACTTAAGCACTATTATAGTTTTTAAATAAATAATGCCGTACAATTCAAACATCATCTAGCCCCAAAGTAAGCAGAGCTTGTGTTATGTAATTTTCAAGTAGATTATTGTGGGAATATGTTTAACTATTATAGATTATACAAGTACAGACTTAAGCACAAACGTGTGAACGAAGTCAGGGGCGTTCCAGCTAATTTGGGTGCTTTTATATAATAATATCATTATATTCAAGACATTGTATGTTTAACATATGTATGACAAGGTTGTCTGGCAGAGATCGCTATCTAGCGATAAGACCGCCCATTGTACTACCGTGTAGCTAAACATTGTTTCTTATAATAGTCTAATGTATTTGTGGTGTGCAATAAAATATCTTCTATCTTCTAGCTATTTACGAAAAAAAATATATAAGTATTATATCAGTCATATGGTACCCATAACACAAGCTCTGCTTACTTTGGGGCCAGATGATGCTTTGAAATGTCCGGCATTATATATTTATTATTTACTTAATAATAAACTTTGTAAAACGATCATGAATAAGGTAATTATGTAAATACGTTTTCATTGACAACATGACTGAGTAGGATGATATGACGAATTGAAAATAATCTGTGTAGTAATAAAATAACAATCTTTAGTTTATATACAGTTGCATTATTAAGATAATACTATTGCGTGGTTGTGTACATACTTTCGATCGACACGTTTAATTCACAATAAATGAACATTGATAAGTCCGTTTCGTAAATTCGGCTTACGTATCATTCGGCCCATTAGCTCAGTTGGTTAGAGCGTCGTGCTAATAACGCGAAGGTCGCGGGTTCGATCCCCTCATGGGCCATATATATTTTTGGTTCTTGTTTTTGTTTACTTAATTTTATTTGACGGTATTTCTTAGAGATGTAGTAAATAATGTCTGTTTCCATCTTGATCAATAACGTAACGATTTTATGATTAATACTGTTTGTTGAGTTATTATCAAATGGATTTCCCGATCAAATTGTGCTATTGCTCTCAATCGATTAAAGAAAACATCGTGAGAAAATGCCTTAGTCGGCTCCTGTGGACGGTCCAAACTGTTTTACTGTATGGTTACTTAGTACGTGTTTACGAGTTTTTTTTTTTCAAAATAAGCCTCCAATTATTCCCTTTGAGTACAATTTGAGTAACCGTGTGAGACAGTTGCGATGATTGGTATTACGTAATAGATACATAGGTACGAAAATAATAATAATATTTCGTTTATTTGCGAAACACAGGTAATGTATGAAGATGTCAACATTATATATTACCAGCGACCCGCCCCGGCTTCGCACGGGTAATAAGTATACTATAGAATGTCTAATGTGATTAGAAACCTCTAAAATGATCAGTGTTTCTCGACTATATTATACCTGTATTATACATATAAACCTTCCTCTTGAATACCTCTATCTATTAAAACCGCATCAAAATCCGTTACCGCGTAGTTTTAAAGATCTAAGCATTCTAAGCATAAACATAGGGACAGACAGACAGCGGGAAGCGACTTTATTTTATACTATGTAGTGATGGTACAGTTATGTTCCTACTTGGCAGCATTCAAATATAAAGTAAATAAGCACTAAAATTAGAATGTTTGTCAGAAATCTAATAAAAGATATGATAATATAGAGTAAGTCACAATAGTCCAAAAATATTAACATTAAGACTACCAAAGAAACACAGTCATGCAAATTTATCACGCAAGTATTCTGATACACCATAATAGGCTTTCCCTGTCAGCAGTTTATCGGCGTTGCCGATTCTAAGATAGTTTGTCTATTCGCCCAGTCGTTTCTCTTGCTCTAGTGTCGGACCTAAACACAATACTTGCACACTAATGTTTGGAACAGAACATGGACCCTTGCTTCAGACTCCCACCACTAGATAAAACCGTGACTGCGGGATTCCCATGTACGATGTCTCTTACGCCTTTAGTTACACCTCATCCTCGAAAACATAGCAGCGGCAAGTAGTTCTGCTATGACGAAACAGAAGCGAACTGTCAAATCTATGCATCAGAGTTTTGCTCCGCAAAAGAACTACTGTCTACTGCCGGTAACGTGCGAGTCATATTGCAAGCGTCATACGAGTAGGTTACGGAACCACTTACAATTATGTGGGTCATGACTGGTCTAACCTCGGTTGATAGTACCTCTGTCTTCTGCGCTCTTATCTTCTTATTACATAGATGTTTGTACTCTGGGTGTTATAATGCGCACTGGGCGACGGTTCACCAGAGACACAGACGGTTGCGGGTTAGATTCTAGTCGTTAAACAAATTACAAACATTTGTATCTGCAAATATTTGTCTCTGGTCTGGGTGTTTTTTATGTATGTGTTTACATAAAATTTATATAAGTAGTATATCAGTGATGTAGTGGTACCCGTAACATAAGCATTTAATTTAATAATAATGTTATTATTTGCTAAATAAGCAAATATTAACATTATTATTAATTTTATCACATGTATTATTAAAAAATATGTAAGTATTAGCTATTACCAGCGACTTCGTAGGCGTATGCTTAGAACCTTTATTTTTATTTTTGTAAGGAATATATTCTGTGCATCTAAAGAACATCTCATAAGTTTGATCCCCTATTTTACCCCCTTCGGGATGATTTTGCAAAAACGTTGAAACACGTATTTCTTTATTCTTACCAAACCCTAAACATGAATTTTCAGATCCTTAAACTTAAGAAAATATGAGTTGCCCAAGCAAACTTTCATCCCCTATTTCACCCCCTTCAAGGTTGTTTTTTGAGACATAACGTAGCCTATGTTCTTCCCTCGAATGCAATACATCTTCTTACCAAATTTCATCAAGATCCGTTCAGCCGTTTAGCCGTGAAAACGTAACAAACAGACAGACATAGACCTTCGCATTTACAATATTTGTATGGACTCTATCGGTCATCTTGTCACCATAATACAAGCTATGCTTAGTTTAGGGCTAGATGCTGTTGTGTATTTGTTCACCAATATTTATTGTGTGATTGATTGTTCGTTTAGTTTTGTTAAAAACATTCATATAGCTAACGTCATTTAGAATTGACACTATTCACAGATACAGAGAGTCACTCGGACACACCTGTGCGGTCGGTGCCTCAGCGCACGCCGTCTGTTATCTCCGCAGCTTACGGAGCCTCACCTCGCTCCCGTCCGAGACAACACAACTTCGTAGCCAAGAACTTCTATAAGCGAGAAACTTGCGGCCCCTGTGGAAAGACGTGAGTACCTATTGAAGCTCCTGTGATTATACACTTCTTTTTCTGGGAGTAAACAAGTTTTATTCAAGTATGTATTTAAAAATGTTGAAGTATTCTATCAGTCACCTGGTTCCCATTGTACAAGCTATTAATTAGGGGCTAGTTAGTGAGAAACACCAACTAGATTCACACCACCTTATCAAAGAGCCAGAAACACCTAAATGGCCGAGCTTCTGGATTAGAAGTCTGTGATCAACCACATCAAACGCCTTGGAAAAGTTATGTTGGTTATCATGCTCTTGTGTGACGTATTCGATAAGGGTCGACGTAGTGGACCTACCAGAAACGAAACCATGATATTTTTATATAAAAAAGAGCTTTAGGTGGTAGAACAAATAAATAATGGCAGAAGTTTCACACAGCATCATCTAGTTAGCCTCAAAGTAAGCAGAGCTTGTGTTATGGGTACCAGATAAATGATATCGTACATATTAACTTTTTTTTTATGTAAATGCATACTTATTATACATATCCTCTACTGAATCAGAATGAATACTCATTATGCACTTTTCGACCAAGTGGTGTGTTTTTGACGATGATTGGCATTACCAAGTCATAGAAGGTATGACAGAATCGGATGGTTTAATTGATCATCCTAATTTATTATTTGTAGTTCATCCTTAATCATGTCACATGATTCATATGTATACCTGTAGGGCGATTATGGAACTCTAATTACAATCAATGTCTATCGAAACGTCAAATTCGTCAAACGAATGATTTAAATTACGCCGAAATCTGATAGACATTGATTGTAATTAGAGTTCCATAATCGCCCTACTGATGTCCCATGTAGTTGTAGTTAAGACGAATTTGTTGTAATTTTTTCTCGGATTAGAAGGAATTGGCACCTAAATTCACCTAGTATGTACGACGTTTTAAAATTTTTGTGATTGCACATTTTGATAAACACGGGTTTTACTCACGTATTATTTTGTTGATTCAGGCACCGACATTGTTTCGATTAATATAGCGAATCTTCGTCAGGGTGAGTTTGATCCGCGGTTATCTCATTGCCGCTCGAGTTCACGGTTCTCACATTGTGGTTGTATTGAATGATTTGTATTTGATGTTTCCAGCATAAAGTTTGCGAAGGTGGGCGTGAAGTGCGAGTCTTGTCGTGCGCAAGCACATCCCGAGTGTCGCGCCGCCCTCCCCCTGCCCTGCGTGCCGCCCGGCGCCGGCGCCAAGCGACCCAACGCACCGCAGGTATATATATATACAAGCACATCCCGAGTGTCGCGCCGCCCTCCCCCTGCCCTGCGTGCCGCCCGGCGCCGGCGCCAAGCGACCCAACGCACCGCAGGTATATATATATACAAGCACATCCCGAGTGTCGCGCCGCCCTCCCCCTGCCCTGCGTGCCGCCCGGCGCCGGCGCCAAGCGACCCAACGCACCGCAGGTATATATATATACAAGCACATCCCGAGTGTCGCGCCGCCCTCCCCCTGCCCTGCGTGCCGCCCGGCGCCGGCGCCAAGCGACCCAACGCACCGCAGGTATATATATATACAAGCACATCCCGAGTGTCGCGCCGCCCTCCCCCTGCCCTGCGTGCCGCCCGGCGCCGGCGCCAAGCGACCCAACGCACCGCAGGTATATATATATACAAGCACATCCCGAGTGTCGCGCCGCCCTCCCCCTGCCCTGCGTGCCGCCCGGCGCCGGCGCCAAGCGACCCAACGCACCGCAGGTATATATATATACAAGCACATCCCGAGTGTCGCGCCGCCCTCCCCCTGCCCTGCGTGCCGCCCGGCGCCGGCGCCAAGCGACCCAACGCACCGCAGGTATATATATATACAAGCACATCCCGAGTGTCGCGCCGCCCTCCCCCTGCCCTGCGTGCCGCCCGGCGCCGGCGCCAAGCGACCCAACGCACCGCAGGTATATATATATACAAGCACATCCCGAGTGTCGCGCCGCCCTCCCCCTGCCCTGCGTGCCGCCCGGCGCCGGCGCCAAGCGACCCAACGCACCGCAGGTATATATATATACAAGCACATCCCGAGTGTCGCGCCGCCCTCCCCCTGCCCTGCGTGCCGCCCGGCGCCGGCGCCAAGCGACCCAACGCACCGCAGGTATATATATATACAAGCACATCCCGAGTGTCGCGCCGCCCTCCCCCTGCCCTGCGTGCCGCCCGGCGCCGGCGCCAAGCGACCCAACGCACCGCAGGTATATATATATACAAGCACATCCCGAGTGTCGCGCCGCCCTCCCCCTGCCCTGCGTGCCGCCCGGCGCCGGCGCCAAGCGACCCAACGCACCGCAGGTATATATATATACAAGCACATCCCGAGTGTCGCGCCGCCCTCCCCCTGCCCTGCGTGCCGCCCGGCGCCGGCGCCAAGCGACCCAACGCACCGCAGGTATATATATATACAAGCACATCCCGAGTGTCGCGCCGCCCTCCCCCTGCCCTGCGTGCCGCCCGGCGCCGGCGCCAAGCGACCCAACGCACCGCAGGTATATATATATACAAGCACATCCCGAGTGTCGCGCCGCCCTCCCCCTGCCCTGCGTGCCGCCCGGCGCCGGCGCCAAGCGACCCAACGCACCGCAGGTATATATATATACAAGCACATCCCGAGTGTCGCGCCGCCCTCCCCCTGCCCTGCGTGCCGCCCGGCGCCGGCGCCAAGCGACCCAACGCACCGCAGGTATATATATATACAAGCACATCCCGAGTGTCGCGCCGCCCTCCCCCTGCCCTGCGTGCCGCCCGGCGCCGGCGCCAAGCGACCCAACGCACCGCAGGTATATATATATACAAGCACATCCCGAGTGTCGCGCCGCCCTCCCCCTGCCCTGCGTGCCGCCCGGCGCCGGCGCCAAGCGACCCAACGCACCGCAGGTATATATATATACAAGCACATCCCGAGTGTCGCGCCGCCCTCCCCCTGCCCTGCGTGCCGCCCGGCGCCGGCGCCAAGCGACCCAACGCACCGCAGGTATATATATATACAAGCACATCCCGAGTGTCGCGCCGCCCTCCCCCTGCCCTGCGTGCCGCCCGGCGCCGGCGCCAAGCGACCCAACGCACCGCAGGTATATATATATATACAAGCACATCCCGAGTGTCGCGCCGCCCTCCCCCTGCCCTGCGTGCCGCCCGGCGCCGGCGCCAAGCGACCCAACGCACCGCAGGTATATATATATACAAGCACATCCCGAGTGTCGCGCCGCCCTCCCCTCCCCCTGCCCTGCGTGCCGCCCGGCGCCGGCGCCAAGCGACCCAACGCACCGCAGGTATATATATATACAAGCACATCCCGAGTGTCGCGCCGCCCTCCCCCTGCCCTGCGTGCCGCCCGGCGCCGGCGCCAAGCGACCCAACGCACCGCAGGTATATATATATACAAGCACATCCCGAGTGTCGCGCCGCCCTCCCCCTGCCCTGCGTGCCGCCCGGCGCCGGCGCCAAGCGACCCAACGCACCGCAGGTATATATATATACAAGCACATCCCGAGTGTCGCGCCGCCCTCCCCCTGCCCTGCGTGCCGCCCGGCGCCGGCGCCAAGCGACCCAACGCACCGCAGGTATATATATATACAAGCACATCCCGAGTGTCGCGCCGCCCTCCCCCTGCCCTGCGTGCCGCCCGGCGCCGGCGCCAAGCGACCCAACGCACCGCAGGTATATATATATACAAGCACATCCCGAGTGTCGCGCCGCCCTCCCCCTGCCCTGCGTGCCGCCCGGCGCCGGCGCCAAGCGACCCAACGCACCGCAGGTATATATATATACAAGCACATCCCGAGTGTCGCGCCGCCCTCCCCTCCCCCTGCCCTGCGTGCCGCCCGGCGCCGGCGCCAAGCGACCCAACGCACCGCAGGTATATATATATACAAGCACATCCCGAGTGTCGCGCCGCCCTCCCCTCCCCCTGCCCTGCGTGCCGCCCGGCGCCGGCGCCAAGCGACCCAACGCACCGCAGGTATATCCTACCTTAACATTTCCTAACATCATCTACAATACTCACCCTGGATCTTTTCCCCCTCTAAAGTTAGGCGCAAAGCAATCTTGCGCATGTACTGTTGTGCAGATAAATGCGGGCTACAGGTTTTGGAAGCCCGATACAGGTAACAAACGATAGTTTCTCTAATGTGTAGAGCCTGGGCTAGGTCCATGATACCTACCTACTTTTTATATGAATTGCTCAACAATTACTTATTATATTCTTATATTATAAATGTTTATTTTATGATTGAAGTTAATAAACGTGAAACTCAATAATAACAAAAAACAGATAATAACTATAAAAATAATAACAAATACTCAACAAAAACGACTCTTTGACAAGGCTTGAAATTACAATTTGCGAGTTGTTATCGAGTGTACTGCGAAATTAAGCGAGGTAGAGTAAGCAGGATAAGACGATACAACAAACTTAAGTGAAAGAGCAAGTCAGTTATACAGCATTGTTGCCCCTTTCCAGACCTTTCGTTACCTCGATTTTTTTAAGTATATCTAAAAGGACTCCTCCCCAGACATGTCGTTACCTAGATCTTTAAGTATTTCTAAAAAGACACCTCCCCAGACATATAATGATCTATGCCCACCGTGCCGCAGATCACCTACACAAAATACATAATCATCACAATTATCCCAGGCTTCATTGACGCCTCAGATCTTTAGTTACTAGAATCTTTTTGCCAGACCAGATTACTCAGAGAGGCACGTCCAAACATTATACATTGTACATGCCCCCATTTTGCACAGAAATGTGATCTATATCAAAACCTCAAAACGATTTACTGACATCATGCTTAACGTCTAGCATGCTATTCCACTGCTCGAAAATCAACTGGTTGTTTTCACTATTTCCACCAATTTTGAAAAGCCGAGAACGACAGATTAACATTCCCTCCGAAGCACTGAAGCACCGTTCAATGTAACGTTGATTAACTTAATTGATTTCTTAAGAACCACTAAATTAGTTACGCCACGGCCACTTATACTAGCTGTAATTTCCAGGAGGGTTGCATATCCGAATGGGCTCCTCGTACGCCGCCGATGGTGCCCGCGTTACTGGTACACTGCGTTAATGAAGTCGAGAAACGCGGCCTCGTAGAACGCGGCGTCTATCGCGTCAGCGGCGCTGAGAAAGACGTCAAGAGACTCAAGGTATGCACCGTAGCCCAAGCAACAAATAACAGACAGAATGCATTTTTGTGGCGAACAAGCAATCTATTAAATAAGTTTTGCAGGCACCCTGTTTATGTTATTATTACTTTAATCTATGTAAGTTATGATTGCTGTTGATTTTCCAATAAAATAAATAAATACTATCACTAGCCGCTGAATTGGCTTCGCATGGTACCTATATAAAAGTAGTTTATGACCTTCCCCAAGACTAAATTTATCTGCATCACCAAATTTCATCATGATCTGTCGATTAGCCGTGAAAAGGCTACAAACATGGATTTGAGGGTAGTTTGTTTGTGATGCGCGCGAGTGATTGCTTTGCCTACGAGTCTTACAAACTATTATATAATGAGTCCAATGTGGATTGTAAATGTATCATAAGTATAACCTGTTTTGATATAATATGTATCTAAAATCGCAGTAATCGCTCAAAAATATCCTAAAAAGTTACTCTGAAACTATCTAAATATCACTAACTTTTAAATCTTGTATTCTAGGAGCGTTTCCTACGCGGCTGCGGATCCCCGTCGCTAGCGAATGAAGATATCCACGTGATATGCGGCTGCATCAAAGACTTTCTACGTTCACTTCGCGAGCCGTTGGTTTCCAGCGCTCTGTGGCAAGACTTCATGGCCGCTGCGAATGTGAGGGAACCTAATGATGCTACAGCAGCCGTTGTGCAAGCTGTTAGTCAACTGGCTCCGCCTAATCGAGACAGCTTAGCTTTCCTGCTGCTGCATTTACAGAAGTAAGCGTTATTATCTATGCAATACGATATATTGAAGGTTGTATGACACAATGTAGTCAGAACTGGCTCTGTCAGAACCAAATGATACCACAACAGTACTATACTAGCAGTTGGTCAAGTACACTGTCGTCATGAAGAAAGCTTTTTAGTAGTAAGCTTTATTGCGTGTGCAATAAGTGACATTATAGGTGAATCAAACGCTTTAATGGGGGAAACAATCCTTATTATGTGTGCAATATGACACATTATAGGTGAATCAAACTCTTAAGTAAGGAAACATAAGCCTTATTATGTGTGCAATATGACATATTATTGGTAAATCACAACTATGCATATGCGACAGGGCCAAATTATGCCAAAGTAGCTATTTTACAACAGTTAGGCAATCATCTTTTCCCTATAAAAAATAGCCAAGCTCTCTGCTGCATCTACAAAAGTAAACTCTTGAACATCCACGAGATATGATGTAACAAGACAATGTCTCAACTACTGATAACTAAGCTCTATCACCTACACGATAAGGCATACTTTTACAAAGTAACACAAGCTAATTTAATCCTTATTTAAGGGTGGCGGAAAGTCCGGAATGCGAGATGGGTATTGATAATCTGGCGAAGGTGTTTGCGCCTACTATCGTTGGATTTGGCATGACGCAGCCCGCTGAAATGTATTCTGCTACTGCTAACATGTTCAAGGTATGTCATGTCATGTATTTATAACCTTTGTTTTCTTTGTGATTGAGTAATACATCTTTCCTGCGGGTCCTGTCGGCAAGGTCGAGAGGTTAGTGTGGGTACCTGGGAAGGCAGAATCCCAGACAGAGGGATCGCGTCAGTGGAGTGGAAACTTCGCCCGCCTCAGCTTGCTGGAGAGGATCCATGAACGAGATTTTTCCATTACAAATAACTGCTCTGTAACTTGACTTACGCCACCTAAATCATCTTCACTAGATGAACTAAGGCCAATGATGATAAGTAATATTCTCAAAGTCAAAGTTTATTACTCAATCAGCTTATTTTCATCCCCAAGATACAATCTAATTCTTTATCAACAAGTTATTTTTAGTTGTAAAACGGTAACGAACAAACTGACAGAGAGACTTATAATATCGTTATATTAGTCTCTAAACTAATATTATAAATTTGATAGTGTTTCTGCCTGTTTCTTATCCTTTCACACCTGACGGCTCAAGGGATCTTGATGACATTTAGTATGGAGATATATTGTACCTTAGGGAACCCTAAAAAGTTACTTATAATAATAATAATCCCGGACATTTCACACAGCATCATCTGGCCTGAAAGTAAGCAGAGCTTGTGTTATGGGTACCACATGACTGATATACTAAATTATATATAGTCCAATAAGAAAGAGTAGAAAATAAATGAGGGCGCCACTATTGTTTACATGGTATCACCATATACTATGGCAGAACGTTTTGAAATTTGATATTTTTAAACAACACATTGCTGTTCTTATTTTATCAAATTTTACACCAAAAATTTTTGCTCATCACATAAAGGTTTGTCCTGAATAAGAATCAAACCCATTATGTTAAACCCACTATGTTTCTTGGTACCTTCTTAGAAAGAAAGCAAGAATATTTATATTTATACTCAGAGGGGAAAAAACACAATAATAGACAATTTTGTTGAATAATAATATAATACTAAATCATACATATATTACTCTGATGAGTCAAAGATACTCAACATCGATTCTTCTTCAGAATGTTGTGGTAGAACATAATTAGATGTTCCTGCCATACCATAATTTTCATCTTCACTCTCAGATTCCTCGCTAGAGCTTTCATCACCGTGTTGTATTACCAGCTGTTCAATGTTTTGGTACATGGTTCGACCTCGCTCATAATATTATTATTCGATTTTTTTCACATGTTCACAGCATCGCTTCCAGATAAGTAAAGTATCAAAAATAAAGGATTGCACTATAAAATAGTGCAGTGTTTCCACTAGCCGAAAATTCTTCTGGTTAGTCCAACAGAAATTTAAATAAGATATCAAGAAATTATTTTTACGTCTGTTTTTTTTAATTCTTTATTCTATTGTAATGAAAATTAATCTACATACCTAAATCACATCATACCTACCTATATACTACCAATATATTTTTTTATCATTAGCAATTTGTATATTATTATGTCAACAAAACCTTTTGAATGCTTGATTCGAATTCGAAAACGAATTAAGCATGATTTTTAAATATAACCAAAAGTAGGTATGTATCAAAGCATGACGATACTTTATCAAAAAAAATACGTGCATAATATAATTTTGCAAAGAAAAGTTGAATCTGGCGACAAATTCACTACAGGGGCCACACTGGCCTTTCATAAAGAGTTGCCAGTTTATAGTAAATTTTATTCCTCAATAATTAATTTCTACTCCTTCTTGTCGGACTATACCTTTGTTTTTTGTAAATGCATACATATTATACATAGTAACACCGATATCCGATAGGGTTCGCTATGTCCCGCTGTCTGTCCGCCCTTAATCTTGCTCATGCTCGCAGACTAAGATTATAAGAGGATGTTTGAAGTGTGGGCTGGGAAGTCTAGTATAAGTTTCTAACCTGGCATAGATTGACATTATTTACACTCTTATAAACTTATAAACTTATCTCTACATATATACATAATTTGTGACATCACCTATACAATTGATGAAATTGTATTGAATGAAAATAATCTTGACTAATTTTAATTTATAACGCTTTGGTTGATATATTGTCATGTTATAAATTGTATGAATAAATTAATGAATAAATGGTATTATTCGTTTTATCGTGATCAAATTTTGCATGTTAATAGATGCTAGTTATAATAAAAGATAACAGGTATAAGTTACTTTCAAAATTATGAAATAAAATACAAAAAATAAATATTAAAGATATCTCCCATGTACAAATGTCGAAGGATGATCACTCCACCGTCCGTTGTTGAACAATCAAAATTAAGAGTAGTATCAATATGTCTCATCATCATATAACTATGCTTGTATGACAACAGAATAAAAAAAAGGGATTTAAAAGATTATTATTAAGAGCCCGTGACGTCCTACTCGTAGGGCAAAGGCCTCCCTTCCTTTTCTCCAAACGTTTCTGTCTAAACTAGGATAGCCGTCTAACTCGTCCCTCCATCTTCGCCGCGGTCTGCCGCGAGGTCGTATTCCGTTCAGGGGTGTCCACTCTGTGTTGGCTTTAGCCCAAAAAGCATCCGACATGCGGCAAACGTGGCCTGCCCAGTCCCACTTCAATTTCCCTTCTTGCTGTCCGACATCCGCGATTTGAGTTTTGGAGTGCAGTGTATTATTTTGTGAGTTTAACTCCTAGAATACTGCGCTGCATGGCTCGCTGGCGAACCCCGAGTTTGGACATTTGTGTCTTAGTTAAATTAAAAGAATAAAAGATAGTTTAAAAAATAACAGTTTAAAAGATAGAAGCCTTAAAAAAGCACTGATTAAATAGCGTAAATAAATAACATACGGAGTACGCAAACTCAAAAATGATTCCGATACAAGCATTAGTGATGTAATTAGATGTAACAATGTGTTGTTGTGAACATCAGGTGATGCAGCTGTTACTGCAATTGCCCGGAGACTACTGGTCGCAGTGGGCCTGTCCCGCCGAGAGCTCCCCGCGCGGCTCCATGCCGCGGCCTCGTGGGTTCTTCTTCTCACCTGCTGATACTGGGTAAATAATTAATTAATTAATAATGCCGGACATTTCACACAGCATCATCTGGCCCCAAAGTAAGCTGAGCTTGTGTTATGGTGACCACATGGCTGATATTTTACTTATATACTTTTTTTCGTTAATACATACATATTATACATAGAAACACTCAGACCCGAGACAAATACTTGCAGATCGTACAAACATTTGTCCCGCGGTGGGAGTCGAACCCTCAACCTTCTGCTTCTCGGCCGGGCCTTGGCCAACTGCGTCTCAGAGGTTGTCTAAAAAAAAAAGTAAAAGCATTTTCCATTAATTTAGAATCGATGTAATTAAGCTCTTCACGCCTGAGATACAGGATTACCTAGTTCAGGCTCATATTATGCATACCTTTAACTAAATAAGATTTAGAATTTTGTTATTAGATATTATTGTACCATATAAAATGTTATATAAGTAAACATTATTTATATTCGTTGACGTAAGATTATCGTTTCTGAAGTAGCATAATTTGAAATACATACTTTAAAATACATTTGGATGAATAACTAACTATCTAAATTTCTTTTTCAGAATATCCAGGAAGAAAAGAAGCTACTTTCAATGACCATTCAATTTAGTTTAGGAGAAAACAGTTATGTTAATTTTGCTACTTATATCTTACCATTTTGTTAATTTAGCTATATCTTTGTATTTATAATCCCTCTATCATAGCTACCGTGGGGTTAATTATGACTTGTCCTTGTCATTTTTTTACCGAACATTTTACACAGCATCAATTGGCCCCAAAGTAAACAAAGCTTGTGTTATGGGTACCACATGACTGATATACTACTCTATACTTTTTTTTTACATAGAAACACCCAGATCGGAGACAAATACTTGCAGATCATATAAATAATTGACCCGCGGCGTGAATCGAACCCGCAACCGTCTGCGTCTCAGCCGAACCGTAGCCCACCGCGTCACAGATGTCATTATAATGTCAATGAATAAAAATGGCAACAGATTTAAACAACGCGTTACTTGTACATTTTGGTAAAAACTGGTTTTACTAAGGTATTTTGACTAGCTCTGCCTTCTGCGATGTTAGGTTGAGGGTTCGATTCCCTTCTAGGATAAACATTTGTGTGATCAATATAGGTGTTTGTTCTGTGTCTGGATGTAATAAAGTATCTTATGTATGTATTTGAAAATATATAAGTATTGTATCAGTCATCTGTAGGGCGATTATGGAACTCTAATTACAATCAATGTCTATTCGTCAGATGTCATTCGTCAAACGAATGATTGAAATTACGCCGAAAACTGATAGACATTGATTGTAATTAGAGTTCCATAATCGCCCTACTGGTCATCATAGTAAAAGCTATGCTTCGTTTAGGGCTAGATGGTGTTGTGTGCATTGTCCACCAATATATATTTATTTATTATTTTGTCGATGGAGGCAACTCACGAACCGCGGATTAAACTCACCCTGATGAAGATTTCACTTTCAAAACTTTCGTGAGTTGTACTATACATTTTGATAAACACGGCAATGTTTCAACAATGTCCGCTCGTTGCCGCTCGAGTTCACGGTTCGCAATCAACCGTGAACGCGAGCGGCAACTCACGGAGCGCGGATCTAACTCACCCTGATGAAGATTCTCTAGATGAATCGAAACAATGTCGGTGCCTCCATCGACAAAATAATTCAATAAAAATAATAAAATGAAGATTCTCTAAATGAATAGAAAGTATTGGTGGCACCATCGACGAAATAATACGTGATTAAAACCTGTGTTTATAAAATAACTCACGAATGTTTTGAAAACCTAATATGTGATCATAAGATAGACACTTTGTTAAGGTTTTTGACTAGCTTATTATAATAATCATGATTAGTTAAATGACTTTTGTTTTTAATAAAGCATTCTTTATATCGATTCATTAAATGGTGGGGATTCTGTTATTGCATTTCTAAGCAGTAATAATTCTTAATTGGTATCTCAGCTTAGTTGGTAGCAGCTTTGCCTTTTACGCTGTAGACAAACATATGATGTACATAGATGTTTGTTCTGTGTCTGGGTGATATATGTATTTAAAGTTATGTACGTATAATTTCATTCAAAACCATGATTTCATTTACCATGATATAAACTTTAAAGTTAACTTGTGATCATGGCGCATGCAACTGTGCCGAAATATCGGGAAGCAGAAAAACTCATATATCATGGTAAATATCCCGTTTTGAGTGAAAAGTATGTTCAAAGCCATAATAGTTCTAAAAGTAATATATAAGTACTCTATCAGTCATGGTTCCCAAAGTACTAAGCTATGCTTAGTTTGGGGCTAGATAGTGTTTTGGGATTGTCCATTAATATATATTTATATACAGAAATTTATAGAATAATATCTTCTATTTATCATTCACAGTCTGTCTCATATCTTTAGGGCCTGTCTTCGTTGTTATCCACCTCGGTCTTGCATATATAAATAACATACAATAACAGTTGAGTTATCTAAGGATTGTTTAAAGAATCCATAGATAGCTCAACTGATTGAGATCTCTGCCAGAAGCCAGCTTTCCGTAGTCACTAGCGTCATTATCACGTTCAATTGCAATGCTAATTTCAAAGCTTAACTAAAATTATTGCTGTCCTATTCTATTACACTAAAGAGATAGAGACTGCTATATTCACTTTATTTTTTTGCAAATAAGCATAGGGCCTACCTGATGGTACCTTTACCTATGGACGGACGCTTGCAATACCAGTATGGCGATTATGGAACTTATGACACAACCAATGTCCATCAGTTTCGATTAGCAATCGGCACAATTTCAATCATTAGTTCGAATGTAATTAGAACCAGTTTTGACAAGGTGGATAACTGTACGTTCGGTTTCTATCTCAGACCAAATAAATATTCACAAGCGGGCCGTGAATAACCTAAAGGAAGCCTCAAAACCATGTGCCTCTGCGTAAATACAGGCAACCACGCACTGACATCCAACCAAACTGCTCCTTCCTCTTAGTATATACATACATACTTGTACTATTAAGTATTTTGACTGGCCTGTCAGCTCAGTTGGTAGTAGCTCTGCCTTCTGCGCTGTAGGTTCAGGATTCGATTACCTCCCAGTATAAACATTTGTGTGAAGAACATAGCTGTTTGTTCTGTGTCTGGGCGTTATAAAGTATCATAAGTATGTGGTAAAAATATATAAGTAATCTAGTCGAAATAACACAAGCTATGCTTAGTTTGGGACTAGATGGTGTTGTGTGCATTGTCCAGTAATATTTATTTATTATTTATTTATTTATTCTCTCATGTCGTCGACTACAAAAGATCTTACAATAAAAAACATTAACATATTCCGTGACAAAAAGTGTCACAGAATTTATTTATTATGGTTTATCGCGATGCTCCGTCTTAATATTTGTTTGGTCTGAGGTTTCTATTCATATGACAGCATCATCAATATCAACCTTCCGTAATACCAATTCATCTATAGTAACTGAAAGCGATTAGTATCAAAGTTTTGATAGTATCAGAATTCCATAATCGCACCGCAGAGGTAACAAACGCGCATTGACATAGTTATATTGTCTGATCGTCCAGTAATTTCACTTGTTCCATTGCCCTTTGAATGTAAATACAGTCATGCTTGCACATTACTCCTTGGAAGCAAAATATCTGGCTCTGTGCTGTTGCTTGCTGTTGAGTCCTATTACCAAGTAATAAAATTGAAATTGCAATAACAGAATCGCTACCAACATAATACAAACTTATTCCGATATCCAGTTGTAACTATTACAACAATATGTCAAACCTTGATAATATTTGAGTAGGAAAGTATGTACTTAATAATAACTCTAATATACAACTTAGGCCAATCGGCCGAAGGCCACAGTAGTCGCATATGATGTGTAACATCTGACATCTCACCTTGGTAATAAACAACATTAATATTATATCCTAAATTAATTGATACAACAGCACACTTTACACACAACACTGCAGGTTAAACTATCTATAACTAACTAATATACCCTCGAAAAATGTGTTGGTACCATCTGACAGCCAACTCTACCACCGCGCGCGCTCATCGGTCAAATCACATAGGTCGCGCTTCCCCGGCTTCCTAATACACATGTCCCTTTTCACGAAATCACTCCCACAGATTGCAAATCAAATAAAGCGCGCTTACCCGGATTCCTGTTACACACGTCGTGAGAGGAAAGGTGTTACACATCAAATAACAAAAATGAGTGACAGATAAAAAAAATCTTCAATGACCGACCAAATTTAGTCTCTTTTTTAACACATTCTGCTTTCGTAATTGAAAACACAGAAACTTGTTGTGTTCGTGCTTTTCACTTGCTTTCATTTCGATCTTTCGTTTTTCTATTACTAGAGTAGTATGGTCTAGTTGTGGTCGCTATAAATACCTATCCGTCAATGTCTAGGTTTGGTCGCTATAGATACCCGTCGGGTATATCAGTTAATTCTTTTGCATAGTTATAATTAATTTTAGTTAGACATTAATCATATCATTTCCGTTTGAAGTGACGTCAAACCACCGCCTACTAATTACTTTATGTATATAAATAGTATGTTGCTATTGGTTACAGCTTCACTCGAGTGATAGGTTACATCGTCTGAATTCGTAAAGCCCGCATCTGAACTAATGATCAATGATAACTTTTTTGCCATTCGCTGACAATATCACACTCTGTCATAAGACCAATGGCGATTATATTTGGCCGTCTTGCGAAGAAAACATTGTGCTTTTATATACCTATAATTTATTGTTCTCTTTTTTAGATGATTTATTAGTAATTTTGGTGTTTTTATTTAAATAGAGCTAAAGTTATTGACTCTGGTGTTAATAATTGGATTTTTTTTTGTGTTTTGTGGTTTGAGCGAAATAATCCGGACAATTATTTTATATAAAATATAAAATAAAATAAAAGACGAACGACAATATACGACTTTATGACATCATACTAATAAACAATACATTGGAAAAATTTACATTATTATGACATATGCCATTTTAAGAATAAAATTTTATCAATTACATCTCACGCTGTCATATTTCAAACTGAAGCGGGAATTTACTGAGCGAATGGTGTTATTGAATAATCATTTTGTAAGTGATTGGTTTTGCTAAATTGGGCGATGTCTCCTTTGAATTAAGTTGAACTTTATAGTGTCTTTTTTGTTACACTGTCATATAATTCGCGATTTCAACACTGCACTGAATTTTGTATTTAAGAATTAGGCAGGGTTGTGCTGTCTATGTTGGAGTCGTGATTTCTCTTTATTGCTACAGCTTTACGTATCCATCTTTATTACCTAACTCAATAGAAGTCTAGATACAAATATGCTCAGGTATACAGGTGTCGCGGAACTAGTATGGTATCCCGAGGAGGGCTGATTCTCTATATTTACGGGAACTACAAAATGCTCTACGATCTGTGAATTTGATAACTAATAAAGAAATGTGCTGCATAGTTAGCTTGTAAACTGGTAAAAGAAATTGCTTCACCTAACTATTTTTTTATCTTGCTTTTAAGCTAATACATAGTATATTGTGTACAACCCAACCATCCGAACATACAGAACAAAATTATACGTACAACACCAGCATTTTTATTCGTAAAAGTCGTTCGTTAAATAGTGATAAATATCTAAGCGAAACGCGCAGAGCCTATTATCTAACTTTTCCCAAGACGCGTACAAATGACGGAAAAAAATGATACCTTCGAAGGCGCACAGCTTTATAATAACATAAAAAAAATAAACTCGACGCATTTAAAACTGATAGTTACTAAGTGCATTGAATGGGTACCACTTACCTACCTACTTGCTTTACCTGTCTATAAAGTCAAAACTAGTTTTAAAAAACTTGCCTTCATACCTATCTTATGATAATGTTTTTCACAAGACTTGTCTTTTTAACAGACTTCTTTTTTATGTGAAAGAACATACTTTCCGATTGGTCCCATAGAAATTTCATCAAATCGGTTGAGTATTTAGGTTTTAAATCAAATCATTGCAAGATAAATTATGTCATCCGAATAAACGAAATTTCATATCATGCTTTCCTGTGACTTTCCAGTGGTGTTCACAAATTCCGAAAAATGATAAAGTGGGTGCTAAATAGCATAAAATAAATACTCTTTAACCGGCTTCAAAAAAAGGAGGAGGTTCTGGATTCGATTGTTTTTTTTATATAGGTAATTAATGAAGTCTGTTTTTTTTTTAGTTTTTAAAACGAACCATACGAAATATTTTTATTTGAATCACTAATAAAGTTGACAAGCCTAGTTTGTCAACAATGTTACCTACCTACCCCTACCTACCTAAAAGACAACTGACTTCATGTATAAAAAAGCAAACTATCAAAATTTCGTTCATCCAAGTGGATGACACATTTTTATCAGTGTTTTAGATTTAAAAACATAACTTCTGGACCGATTTTTATGAAACTTATATGGGACCAACCGAGAAGTAAGATGAAATCAGATTTTTTCAAATCGGTTCATAAATTACGAAGTTATGAGGTAACACACATAAAAAAACAGACAATAAGTATTAATTGAGAATTGAGAACCTCCTTTTTGAAGTCGGTTGAAAATAAGAATTCATTATACTTCGATAGGTAAGTACCTGTTTATTTTCATAATCGGAATCATCTCCTTCTGGCTCCCAATACTAGTTCCAGACAAAGAGATACAGGGTTTCTTTGAATGTAAAATCCTACCAACTATTCATGTTACACTTATTGTGGAAATTTAATTTAACCTACATAGTATATTCCGTTCCATCTCATTTATTATATTATTAAATAATAAACTATTGTAAAGTAAAAAGACATGTAAATAGATGTTTTTTGTTTCGTAGTTATGACGCTTGAGTGTTTAGTTTCTGAAATATTATTTACCTAAGTTTTTAGAACTTCCGTATGAGCAAAGTCTAGTGACGGAGTTAATTTATATTTCAAAGACCTCATGGTTGTCATGGCTTATCTAAAAATTTTGAAATAGCCGGGACTGAGCAGCTTAGACTGCCTGTTCACTGGAAGGGAAAAGAGCAAATTTCAACCAACTTTAACCAATTTCGAATGGCATAAAAACTTATGCAATTCTATTGGTCGATATCTGCACAGCTTCGCGCTTCTCTCTTCCGCTCCAACGAACAGGCTGTGTTATAGAGAAAATGCCATACCTAAGAACTGAACGCTCCACGAAATTTACATTCACAATTATAGTGATAAATTTAAGGAGTGGAGCGTTTATTTTAAGCGATTCAATTCAATTTTATAGCAAATCGCGTTTAAATTCTTGTCGGGTTTCCGATATTTGCATGTATATGTATATGTAGCCATTTTCATATTACTTGACCGACATAGCTGAGTTGGTAAGTAAATCAATCTACCGTTAGTTTGATCCCGATCTAGGACAAACGATTGTGTGAACAACATAGATGCTTTTTCTGCCTATGTGTGCTATAGTACATATCGTGTGTATGTATTTAACAGTTTAAAAGTATTATATGTGTTATTATTTGTTACGGGTTATGGTAAATTACTTACTCATTATAAGCTTTAGATTTAAGTTGTACTACACCGTTTAGTTGTTCTATAGAATATTGATATTATAAAAGACATAAGTGGCATGACCGAGGGTAATGTTTTGGCGCGTCTATCATACAGTGAAGTTTATTTTGTTTGATCACTGAGTGTAAAGTAATAAATCTTTTCAAAACTATAATGTTTTTTTATTGACGAGACAACTGGAGTTTTCTTTGGTTAAATAGGCTTACCTGTAATGATTATCATGTTACTAAATCGAATTTAAACTGATATAACATAAGGGTCTACTCAGCAAACGATTCATCGGGACAATAATAGTGCAAAACCTTACTCCATAAAATATTTATATTACTAGTGACCCTGTGAGCTGTAGACCTCGCGAAAACTTTTAAAAACAAAAACAAAAGCGAAAACAAAATGACTGAAATATAAAGTTTTATTTAAAAATTTCCAAAAACTGAATCTACAAAAAAAAACAGTCTGCTCTCACCTGTTCTGTTGAATAGTTCTGTTGGCACAACTATTGGGATTTTTTTACCATTAGTTCTGTTCACGAATCTTATGACATGAAATTCAGATCGAAACCAGTTGGTTAGGTTGTGTCAGAGTTTTCATTTTCATTTTTTATTAATTTAACAATATACATTGTATTTGAATATATTACATTAAATTGGCCTAAAATTACACATAATTAAAACAATAGATATTAAAAAACAAACAATAAAATACAATTAAATTAAAGAAAATAAAAATACATATACTATATATAGCTCGATTACCACTGTAGTTGTGTTCACAAAGTTGTGTGACCTCTGTTTGCCCCCCTTTTTGACCCCCCCCACATTATCTCGGAAACTACAAGTCGGAGAGGGTTGGTGCTCCAAGTAATGTTGCTCAAGACCCTTTTCAATATCCGTATCTATAAAAAAAAAAGATGGCCACCATACAAAAAAAATATTGTCCCATACAAAAATATGGGGTTGGTTTCACTCAATGCCAGATTTCTTCCCAGAGAATGCCACTAAATATTTAAATAAAAATTATATACCTAAATTAGTTCCAACCAATGCCATGACAAGCAAGTACAGTCAACGGTAATCATAGTAAGATCGAAGAAGAAATGCTAAAGCGAGATAGTAAATGTTTGAGCGAAACAGACTATTGTCTTCTATTGTTTTACAAAAATGTTTATCGTCCTTCGGAAATACAAACTCTTATCAGTTAAACTTGGACCCTTGCAACGTGCGCAATGTCTGTTCTGTGAAAATAATTTGAATAGTGCAAAATGGGTGACAACCAAGATGGCGGAGATGAAGTGAGCTCCAGTCATCTCACATTCATAGACTGCCCGAGTAAGTACCTACCTACTTACTATTTAGTTTATAATTTATGTGATGCTTCTAAATACATATAGGTTTGCTTTTCTCGATATAGGAATTGTTTTCGATTAATTAAGGGGTGCTGATTACGAATATGACATTAATTTTAAAATCCAAGATGGCGGTTTTATTTTCTTTTGCCGATATGGGTATCGAGTAATGAAGGGTTGCTTATAACAAATTTGACGGTGGACACCTTCTTTTTCTTTTTTTTGATATGGGTATCATTTTCAACGAATACAAGGGCAGTGATTACGTGAAAACTTGATCAATTGAGTCTCATATACAGTAGATATAATTTGGGACCTGAAGTTAGCTGTCTGGCTGCACAGTTGGACGGGCTTTTTAACTAACAGAATAACAGAATAGTTAAGACTTAACTGATCTGATGTAAATTAGCGAAGGCAGTGTAAAGCAGAGCTAACATAAATATTTTATTTTTAGATAACCGGAAAATATTTTTAAAAGACAATCGCCGGCATTCGCTTCATAATCAATCTAAAGATGGGACTCAGCTGTGGAGGTGTACGAACAGCAAGACCTGTAATGCAAGATTGAAAATATTAGGAGAAAGAATTTTGCGTGAAGATCGTCATTTGTGTACACAAGATCAACTCAAGTCCGTATCTCAAGCTGTTAAAGAAGAATGTATTGAAAACGTCAAAAAGTGTCATGCTCTTATAACAGAAATTTACAAAAAATCCGTGAAAGAATACGTAGATAGAGGATACAACCTACTGGAGAATATTCCCAATTATGATAGCATTAAGAGCTCGATGTACAGATCCAGAAACGCGAGTTTTGGTGTCATGAAAACTCAATTTACTGCTGTCCCTACAATCCCTGCAGAGTTTGAAATTTTTTTGTTATTTGACAACCACGAAGAGGAACGCATTATAATCTTCTCATCAAACGGGGGTAAAAATATTTTACAAGACAGAGATACTTTCTTCTTCGACGGAACTTTTAGAAGTTGTGCTCCGCCTTTCTGCCAGTTGTATTCAATGCATACAGATATTGGTAGTAACGAATCTGAAATACCTAGTTTTTCTGAATAGTAAGGTATTATAAATATAAATAGGTACTGTTTTGTGAAATATATATAAAAAAATATTGCGAGTTCATTTGTTATTTCATTTGATAAACATTGGTCCCTTCTATTAACATCCCTGATAGTAGGTTACATACATACATGGGAAGGTAAACCAAAATTGTTGTCTTAGGCTTTTTGCGTTAACTGTACCTGCCGAAAACTCGTGGCATTCACTGGGAAGGAAATAACTTTGTATCAGTCTATTTAAAATGTCGTGGCATTGCTTGGGACTCAATGTATGAAGTTTAAAATTCAGAGAACAATAGATGTGGCATTGGTGGGACTAACCCGTATGCACTCCCATACAGTCTTAAAACACCTGTATCTTCTTTGTAAATACGCTTCGGAGACCATGCCAAATGACTATGAAAAAATTCAACATTCGTATACAAGATGCCCCAAAAAAAACGTTTCTAGCGAAAATACTTTTTCCCCAACCTAATATTTGGGCTATCAATAGTTTTCAATTCAACAGGCAGAGAGTTGGATAATCTAACCGCTTGAAAATTGACACCCATGCTTAACAACTTCTAACCTCGGACATTGAGTGTTCTCTAAATCTTTTCTTCTTGTTTCTAACCTTGTGTGCTCTTTGTTCTGGTGATTCATATTTAGAGGGATGCCGTACAATATTATGCTGTGTGTAATGTCCGGCACTATCATTATTAAACTTAGTACCTACCTACTTAAAGTGCGGAGTACGCCTAGCCTGCTCATAGTTACCTGCATCGTTTAGACTTGTTTATCGTACGATGAAACGACCGTCATTACTCTGAAAATCAATGTCGTAATACCTACTCGATATCCTACGATAATTTTAATTTGACAACGAAACCCAGGAATCTGTACCTATAGCATACTAGCTGCTGCTCGAAGTACCCTATTTTTCTTAGTTTAATGGCACGTGTAATATAATAATAATGTAAATTTTGCCAGTGTCAAGTGTTTAATATTTTGTGTGTGTGTTTGTGGTATGAGGGTGACCTCAAGACATATCTTATCGTTCGTCATTTGTTATTGGAACGAAGTTCCTTAGCGCTTATGCTTTTCATTTAATTGCTCTCAGACGCTAGTAATTCATTCATTTGTTAATCAATAATATAATACGATAATATGATATATATATTAATATTAATACGATATATACTTAATATAACTTCGTTTAACCGAGTGCTCCATTCCACGACAATCACCCATTTATTTTTATATATAATAGTGTCTTTCACATAATAGGTATAACATAATTATACGGATTATTTTTGCTCGAATCACAAAGAAACACAAACAAACAAACAAAGCTTTTATTCCAATTATTCATACCCGAGTCAATAGCTCTAGCTCTATTTCAATAAAAACACTACTATTAAAACCGGAAATAACTCGAAAAAAACCCTATGTTCTTCCCCAAGATACAATTATTATTAATCTTCTAAAGACCGTTTATCGTAACGTAAGTTGTCCCCTGCCGCGATGTTGGCACTATTGGTTGTCAATCTGTTGTTGTCTAATTCCATCCAATCAAGTGCGATCTCGCGTCGCCGCCATGACAGGATAGTAAAATAGGGATACTAGCTTCCGACACAATGCCTTTAGTATAGGTAATTAGAATTTACTGACATTACTAAACTATACCTATAAAAGAGCTTAACCTGACTGACTAACTGATTCATTATCGCCGTGCCGAAACCGCTGACGCTAGAAAGCTAAAATTTGGAAGGTAGCTTCCTTTTACATCAAAAGCATCTACTAAAACGGGATTTTTTGAAATTCAACAAAAGAGGGTGAAAAGAGGTGAAAACGAATGTATGAAACTTTTTACGCGTGGTGTGATTTGCTTGAAAATTGATATGAATAAATAAAATGAAAATAAATGGACAAGTGTTTCAGGATTTTTTAAAATAACCCTAACAAAGGGGTAAAATGGGGTGCCAAAGTTTGTATGGGAACTTTTTAAAGGGTGGTGTAGTTTCTTTGAAACTTGGTTTGGATACTTAAAATGCAAAATAAATGGACACGTATTTCAGGATTTTCTAAATTATATTTTTCTCATTTTCATTTTACTCCTCACTCCTTTAGGAGTAAATTGAGGTGTGAATGTTTGAATGGAAACGTTTAATGGGTGGTCAGGTGATTGGTTTGAAACTTATCAATACAATTTGGCATTGAGATAAATTGCATCCTGGGGATGGGTATAAGCTACAACTCCTTTCAAAAAAAATGCAGACGAAGTCGCGAACAACAGCTAGTAAAAATATAAACGCGATGACTGCATGGATAATATTACTAATAAATTCATAATTGAACTAGGAAAAGACAGCAGCATAGATTTGGATAAGACAGATGATGATGACGTTTATGCAAGTAACAGTGATATGTCTGAAATCGTTCCTTTCGACCATAATTACTGTCAGCAAAAATAAATCAATAAATAATTTAAAATTTAAATTGTGTCATCATTTACAACCTTACTAGTCTTATAACTGTATATTATTTAAAATTTGCCGGCAACCACCAATCACCAAGTGGGGTAAATACTACATTATATTGTTGACAACACCGTAGGCAATGTAGCCAATTACCAAGGCAGGGGACATCTAACGGTGAACGGTCTATAGTTTGCTTGATGACGTTTGGCGTCATCAAGGAAACTAACAGACTGACAGAGCCACTTTCGAATGTATGATTTGTCTGGTATATAACTAAATCTAATTGGTCGGGTATGCCGTATGATCAGTAAAGTACCTATAGGTACAATGTTTCAAGATTAATTTTGTAGCGTTACTGAATTCATCCGTTTTCATAACATGATCTCCAATCTTCATAACAATGACAAAATGCATCTTAGGTGCTCAGTGAAAAATGCAAGCAACATTCTAAACAAATAAACAATGGTGGGCTTATTTATAGCGAGTAGCGATTTTACGAGCGATGTTGTACTCTTTAGATGTTGTGAAATAGACACGGAAAATAGTAGGTACCTACTTTATACAAAAATAGAGGAGCTTTGACAAAAGGTCTCATCCCGTCCATCATCATCCCATCCACATGACTTCACTCACTGCAAACTTACAAACGTATGAGGGCCTAAACCCATAGGCACTTATTATTTTGTACCATCCACACCGAAGGGTAATAATTACGTAAAAGTAGCAATGGCAACGCGACAGCAATATCTGCAAAATTACAGTAGTGATCGCGCAATTCACGCCTATTTGCCAGATTTCGCGAGTTACGTACCTAATTTGATGGCCGATTCTGTGCTAATCTTGTCTATCCGCGGCTCTCGACTATGAACGTATCGTCGACCCGCCTTGCCAACGAACGACACGCCGTTGCTGTAACCATTCTCAGTCACCATTCAATGGTTGCCTTACAACACACCTGTCATTACTTTGACCTTGTCTCGTTCCATAGCTTAACACACCACAATTCCACATTTTCAACGGAGAGCAAAATAAGTACTTAAGTCGCTGATCGCTAGCACTGGTACCACACTTCAAAATGTAAGGCACGTTATTATTTGATGATTATTTACCTTCCTCTGGATCTTAAAAACAATTTCAGTGTGGGAGTCAGTCAGCCGACACAGTTGCAATCATTACTGATATCTGAACTGAAAATGATAAATCCTTTTGTAAGTGTGTTTTCGTTACGTTTTGTGCTAGCACTGGCGATTGGCATATCTACAGGACTCAGTTTTGCGTATATTTTATTTCCTATATATTACGAAGAAATGCAGGTATGGACTTACAGGTAAATGTTGAAGTTTGTAATATTGTGCGTGTTTTTTGCATAGGTACGTAACGCTGACATGCTGCTTGTAAAACAAGTATGACTCGGACAGTTCCGGGGTAAGTAGACAACTAAAAGCCAATGTTAGTGCAATCATAATAGGGGTTTTACCTCGGAATTAGATATAGCTCTAAAATCCTAAGCCTCTAAACTCGTACACACCATTTTGGTGTCCTAAAAGTTGTCTCAAAAGTCTCTTAAAATTTGAAAAAAATGTCGTAAGTTATTCAAGGTCAAAGATTTCGATTTTTATAGCTCCAATGATGTTGACATTTAATATCAAAATTGTAGAGCATAAAATTTGCGAATTTTCTGTTTGTAAGTATATCAATAAAAAAAACGAATATTACTATTGGTACAGTGGTTCAATTACTTTTACAGAACAGGGTATCTGTAAAGGGCTATTACTTTGTGTGGTGGGAATCTTAAGCCTCTCAGTTAGGGGTCATGGTAGTTAGTGTAAAAACGAAATAAGAAGTCCAAAGCTCACTGTAGATGATTGTAGTTAAAAAACTACTTACAGGCAATTCCCCAGAAACCTAGAAATGCATCCTCTAGTTATCAAAGACCATAGCAAAGATAAACCGACCCACGAACATGAAGATCGATCAATTGCGGACGCGCTCGCGAGCCAAGTCAGAGTGCTGTGCTGGGTGATGACGCATCCTGAGAACCATAAGTCGAGAGCGAAGCACGTAAAAAAGACTTGGGGGAAGAGATGCAACGTGCTGCTATTCATGAGCACCAAAGAAGGTAATTAATTCCGGTATATTCACAAATCCATTGATAATCAAGTACCTGCGGAAGTTTCATATATCATTAGGAATTAGAAAGTCTCGTCAAGACAATTCTCCCAAAGATTTAAACATAAATTCACTAAATAAATACTTTTCTTCTTCTACCTTATGTGGTAGTAACACTAAAAGTATAATTTTTCTAGTAGGTATTCCAATTCCTGACTATTCTAGTTTTGACTTTACTAAATTTTCCGAAAGTGATTTTAAAAAGAGCGTAGCGACTATATCCTCGATTGCAGTCGGAAGTGATAGTGTAAGCCAGAACATGATTGTCCCTAATATTGATGAAGTCGTTCCTGTCAACCGAAATATAATTTTCCATTCTTCCTTTCCTCGCTGAAGTTTTAGAATAGAACGTTTAGTTCACCAACAACTTAGTTCCTTCCTATCCAGTAATAATCTTTTAAATCCCTTCCATTCTGGTTTCCGGCCCGGCCATAGAACTATGTCAGCCCTGGTGAAAATCACGGAGGACATACATCACGGCATGGATGATGGACAACTCACCGTTCTATCACATCTTGATTTTAGTAGTGCCTTTAATCTAGTGCCTAAACTCCGATCCTTGCGCTCCTCAGATACCAATCAACTCAATATTCCCACTCACTCCTCTAGCTTCTATGGAAAGTCGTTTTACGGTGCAGTCTGTCCGCATGTAGAACGCGTTGCCTGTAGTTATTAGAAAAGTCAAGTCTCTCCCCATATTTGAGAACATGGTTATGACTCATGAAACATTATTTGTCGTGCTGTTATACCTACCTAATTATTTCTGTATCGTTGATATCTTATATGTATAATACTCACTTTTGTGCTATGATTTTCTTTGTTTATTATTATACCAATTGTGTATGTATGTATTTATTTATTTATATCAGTATAATATTTAGTTTATTTAAGATTATGTATGTATAAAATTATACGAGTCATCATACATCATACCAGCCTTTAGGAAGTCCACTGCTGGACATAGGCCTCCCCAATTGATTTCCAGGAAGAACGATTTTGAGCCCTCTCCATCCACCGACTTCCTGCGATCTTTACAATGTCGTCAGTCCATCGGGTGGGGGGTCGTCCTACGCTTCGTTTTCCTGTCCTTGGTCGCCATTCGAGAACGTTTACTCCCTAACTTAACCTGCCGGAGCGTATGGATGTGGTCTATGGTGCTAAAGCCTTATCAGAACCCGGCTTGTTCGGGAGGCTGGAAGTCGTCAAACCTACAAGCGAGACGATTAGTTACTACTCTCGAAAACAGCTTATAGACATGGCTCTACAGTGAGATGGGCATGTAATTCTTACAGAACTTTGACCCAACGGCATGGACAATTTCCACCAGCCCGTCATTTATTTCGTCCACGGATTCGCATTCGGCGAAGCATTGGAAGCGATCTTAAAGTTCCAATTGAAAGCTCTCGGGGTTTTGGATTTGGGCAGGACTTGGGCGAAGAGTAGATTTCATCAGACGGGACCTTGCTAGCTTTACGTTAAGATTTAATGAGCCTCTAACCATTCGGTGATCACTGCCGGTTTTGACCCTGTTGATCACTGAGACATCATTAAATATTTGCTTTTTTGTTGTCATGATGAAATCTATCTCGCGTTTGTGTCCACCGGGGTGAAGCCACGTCCATTTCCTGGACGACCGCTTCTTGAAAAAGGAGTTCATCATAAAGAGTCCCTCTTTTTCCATGAAGTCGGCCAATCGCTGACCCCGTTGGTTCCGCTGTCCAAATCCAAATTGCCCCACTCTCAGTTCATCGCCGTTCCTCATACCTAGCCGCGCGTTGAAGTCCCCAATTACAACCGTAAAGTGTGTTTTCGAGGCTTGCATGGCATTTGAAATGTACATACATAGCATACATAGCCTCCACTTCATCGTCTAGACGTTTCGAGTGAGGTGTGTATACCTGTATGACCTTAAGCGAATACCGTTTGGTTATTCTGAGTATAAGGTATACCACCCTGCTCGACACGCTTTCGATCTTCACAATGTTGTTAACGAGGGATTTGTGGACGAGAAACCCAACACCGTGCTGAGATAGTTGATCGCCCTCCCGGTAGTTGAATAAGTTGCCGGAATGTAGGATTATCTTGTCCTCTCCCTCTCTTCGGACTTCTGATAACCCTATAATATCCCAGTGCAACTTATTCACTACTTCTTCCAGCTCTATCAACTTCTCGTCGGTCCTCAGTGTGCGTGCGTGGCGTGGCCGCCACCTATGCCAGGAATAGCGAACTGCCGGGAACTGGGGGCCGTCTTCTATTTTTGTACATCATTTTGGGGGTTTTGCCATAGTCACCACGCTTGGCAGGCGGATTGGTGACCGCAGATTTTGTGTTAAGTACTCGGGAGGTGCTGCTGCCCAATCCCCCGGTGTGTGTTCCCTTAGTCGCCTTTTACGATATCCACGGGAGGAGATGGAGGGTTCCTATTCTATGCCGGAACCACCACGGCAATTATACGAGTACCTACCTATATAATAATAATAATAATGCCGGACATTGCACACCATACCGACATTCCCTTTCTCTGTTTATTTATCTAATCCATCCAAAGGTTGCCTGGCAGAGATCGCTGTTAGCGATAAGACCGCCCATTGTTTTGCCTTTTATTGTAAATAATAGTTTTTGTATTTTTCTGTGTAGTATATTAATAAATCACTACCTATCTAATTTCCTCCCATGTCCAATGAACACTAAATCCTTTAGAGACGCATCGAACTGAAGTGTGCTGTAGTGCCGTCGACGCCATTTTGACCATTTCGCCAAAATCCCCTGCGTTTTTGGTGAATACAATCTTTATGATCCCTGTGTGTAGTTATTGATAGTCGAAACGCACCACCCGCTTTAGATTTCGACACATTGACGCTATAGATTTATATAAATAGATCTGCAATAGGTCGCGGAACGTATAGTACCACTAAGGGGGTCGAATAAAATAATGGTTAAAGAAAAGGGTGGTTCTCTTAAAGAATGACGAATGAAAAATAAGTAAGTATACTAGTGAAAAATAACTCCGCTAACTTTTTTATATTATTGCGTGCGCGAATTACACTCTTTCATTAATATTTTGCCATTTTATTGAAAACAAATTTTATCGACGTCAAGATTGTGACTGAACGAATGATAGAAACGAGTGGGTTATTGCATCCTATAGTTTGTGGGGTTATTCGACTTCCTTCCTCACTAGTTACTTTACGTTCCGCAACTGTTGCAGATCTATCTAAATAAATCTATGGCTGTACACTCCGACTGAACTTCAGTCATTGTGCTTGTGGTTGTCTTCATTGATTAGAGCCTGTCAAGCACATACTCGTTCAGGCTAGTAAATATAAAGTCCTTTTCTTTCAACTACGTACGTTCTTTCAACTAAGTAATGTTATCATTAATCACTACAAAACCGATAAAAATGACGTATTTATTGCTAAGAATCAAAACAGTGCAGTAATGTTATATGAAATCTCAATATTGCACTGTTTCATGATTGCACTGTTTTTACTTTTTATTTAGATATTTTTTTATTTAATCAGCACGGTTAAGCACCAGCTACACTAATTAATAATAACAATTAACAACAAAAAGAAAGCAAACAAAAAACAAAATATAAAAATATGAAATAGCAAAATGTAGATATTATTATAATATATAAATAGTAATTAATCATTGAATACAATTGCATGTTCGTGCCTCAGTCTCACAAAATCTCAGACATACCAACATAATCTTCTTCCACTCAGATATAAATTTACCACAGAGATTTAATATCTCCCATTAAGGATACACGAGTCAGCGGCACAAACTCGTTAGTGGGCGCAGTTAAAATGCATGCTATTTCACCTAGCTTAGTGTGAGAAAAGGATAGACGTGCATCAAGGATAGAGATGAGCAGTAAGGAGATAGCGTGATTATAATTTCGAGTCATATGATAAGATTAATCTATGATTTCTAAACAAAACGATTGCGTAAAAATAATGAATAGACCTTTGGCTCAAGGGTTCTCATGAAAAAACTACTGAATGTATTTATTAAAAAAAGTTATTTGAGCTCTTGAATAAATAATCTATTCTTGTATCGGGATATTTTTTTAGTTTGCGTAGTCCGTTTGTTATTTATTCACACCTAAATTTGCGCTAAAATCAGTGATGAAAAACGTTTTTTTTTTGGGTCTTGTATCTTTGAAACCCATATTATTTTTACAATTCTGTATTGATACAAGCATAGATACAAGACAAATTTATATCATTTTTAGTTTTGGTTGTTCATCATCAGACGGTGGTGTGATCACCCTTCGACGTTTTTATGGAAGGATAATCGACTTGTTCACTCTTAAGTTTAATGTAAAATGTTTGCATTAGATCAAAAAGATACTGGCTGATATTAAATATCGGCTGAATAAAACCGACTTGGTGAAAAAAAAAAAAAAAACAAATGGCTCGCATTTTGTACCATTGTAAAACTATGATTCTGCATATTTTTAGTTTGAGTAGGTATACTTTATTACAGTAGATAGATTGGTAGTTGAAAGAAAAGTAAATTACGCACCTTGTTAAAGAGAGTAATTCATGCATTCGTGTTAATTCAGTGCCCTTGCTTGCGCTCGGGCACCAACATAACACTCGTGCATTAATAACTCACGTTGCGCTCAGTGCAACAATCTACTATTATACTACACCTACTGAGAAAGTTGCCCATTCCTTTACCAAATATAACTTAGAAAGTACATCATTTCAGGCCTACTAAAATGCGGAACGGAAAAGTGTATGGAAATTAATTTCTAACGTATATATTTTTCCTAATTTCTTCATATTATATCAGCCGATAGCTATGGTTATTTTCATTATAGGTCAAACGACAAAAAGTTTTTACTCCAAGTCCGCCAAATGACTTATTCCTCTTCCGATTTCCAAAAAATATTTTGAAAAAAGAACCCAAGTTTATTATATAAGCATGCGCAGGAATTTCTTCGAAATTTGAATTTGAGTTTGGTAATTTTATGAATTCTACAGAAAGTCGTCGAGTGATAGTGAAGATTTCATTCCTCGTAGGTATAGTTTAAAGCACTATGTATCACTCGGGAGAAAGTGCGATTCCTACCTCGTGTGTTTTAATGCTCTCGGCTACGCCTCGGACCTCTAATGACACACTCGGTAGGAATTGGGCACTTTCTCGCCTAGGTGTACAATGTACAATTTTCGTTTACAGATAAAGATCTGCCATCAGTAAAACTCCCAGTTGGAGAAGGGTGGGAACTCCTCTGGGGGAAAACAAAGGCCGCTTTCCGCTATATATACGAGCATCATAGAAAAGATGCTGAATGGTTCCTCAAGGCTGATGATGACACGTGAGTACTCGGGATCAATATGGCGATTATGGAACGTTTGATACATTCAATCATACAGTCTATCAGTTTCGATTAGCAATAGGCATTATTAAATGGATTGGTATTACGTACGTTCGGTTTTTACCTTAGTTTCTATTCATATGATTTGTTAAAATCAACATAAAACTTCTGTAATACCAATTCATAAATAGTCACTGAAAGCTTTTAGTATCAATGTTTTGATAGTATCAGAGTTCCATCTTTGTTCTTTGAGTGAACAAGTGAACAGCCGGGTAATTGCCCGGCTGTTCACTTGCGCCCTAATGGAGAGCACTGGTTTAGTGGTAGTAGTCTCGCCTCCCAATCTTAAGGGTTCGAATCTGTTATGCACCAATGGATATTTTTGTTCGAAAAATATATGTGCGCCAGTAGGTACTCCCAAACGATGAAGGAAAGCATCGTGTAGAAATCGTAGACAATCGTAATTCGAAGACATGTGCTAAGTGCACGAAAATAGTCGGTGGAGCGCACCTTTAAACACACTGCACTGGTTCAAAAGAACTAGTGATACGATATAAAGACTCTCTGTGGCGCGTTTGATTCTGGACACTAGTATGCGTGTTACTATTATTACCTACGCCGTTAGCGCTGAGCTGGTTTTGATTTTTACAGATACGTGGTAGTAGAGAATCTGAGATACATGTTGGCAGACCACGATAGCAACAGTCCCGTGTACTTCGGATGCAAATTCAATAAGTATGTTAAACAGGTGGGTTCACATCGAAGTTTTGAATATCATTAACTATGTGAAATTCGCACAAATTAATTACGACTAGTCGAGCCTTTTAGATTTATAAAATTTATTGTTCTTCTAATAGAGACACGCATTTGTCAGCGAAGACTGAAGTAATAAATAAGATATGAATAGTTCACACGGTAATATATTATGTGATTAAACTGACTGATAATAATAGATTGTTGCACTGAGCGCAAAGTGAGTTATTAATGCACGAGTATTATGTTAACACGTTAACACTAAATTAACACGAGTGCATTACTCTTTTTAGCAAGGTGCGTAATTTACTTTTCTTTCAACTACCAATCTCATCATATTATCATCATATCAGCCTTTATGAAGTCCACTGCTGGACATAGGCCTCCCCAATAGATTTCCAGGAAGAACAATTTTGAGCCCTCTCCATCCACCGACTTCCTGCGATCTTTACAATGTCGTGAGTCCATCGGGTGGGGGTCGTCCTACGCTTTGTTTTTCTGTCCTTGTTTTTACTCCTGTTTTTACTCCCCAGCGGTTATCAGTTCTGCGAGCTATATGGCCTGCCCATTGCCACTTCAACTTGCAAATTTTGAGAGCTACGTCGGTGACTTTGGTTCTTCTACGGATTTCCTCGTTGCGGATTTTATCACGTAGTGAAACACCCAACATAGCTCTCTCCATTGCACGTTGCGCGACTATGAGCTTGTGTATGAGGCCTGTGACGAGAAGATGTGCCTTAATTTCCCGAACGCTGCCCATCCGAGTTGGATTCGTCGGCTGACCTCTTTGTCGAAGTTGGACTTGCCTAGTTGAATCGTCTGACCCAGATAGACATAATGGTCTACAACTTCGATTATATCGCTCCCAACATGAACCGGTACGGGTGCAACATGAGCATTTGACATGATTTTTGTCTTGCTCATGTTCATTTTAAGACCCACCTGTTGGGAGACGATATTGAGGTCGCTGAGCATTGTGCCTAGGTCTTCCAGCGATTCTGCCATGAGGACTATATCGTCGGCAAATCGAAGGTGAGTGAGGCGTTCGCTATTGATGTTGATACCATGTCAGTACAAGAGCTAGAAAACATCCTCCAATGCAGAGGTGAACAGTTTCGGAGAAATAACATCTCCCTGTCTCACCCCTTTATGCAATGGGATTGGATTCGTGCTCTGGTCCTGGAGTCGGATAGACATGTTGGCGTTACTGTACAGACATTTCAACACTTCGATATACCGATATTCGATTTGGCACCGCTGGAGTAACCGCAACCCTGCCCAGGTATCGACAGAATCAAAGGCTTTCTCATAGTCTACAAGCGCTACACAAAGTGGCTGGTTATACTCTTCGGTCTACTGTATAACCTGCCGGAGCGTATGGATGTGGCCTATGGTTTTGAAGCCTTTTCGGAACCCGGCTTGTTCGGGAGGCTGGAAGTCGTTAAACCTACGAGCGAGACGATTTGTAACTACTCTCGAAAACAGCTTATAGACATGGCTCAACAGCGAAATGGGCCTGTAATTCTTTAAGAGAGTGTTATCCCCTTTCTTAAAGAATAGTACCACCACGCTTCCACGCCTCTGTCGTAGTTCCTTCGAGGATGACGGAGTTGAACAGCTTCTGGAGGACCTTAAGTACCGGTGATCCACCCGCTCTCAGAAGCTCTGTCGTTATTCCGTCTTCCCCCGGTGCCTTGTTGTTCTTAAGCTGCTCGAGAGTCGTTTGGATCTCGTATAGGGTGACGTTCGGAATGTCTTCAGTGTAGTGTCGGGTTAGGCGGGCTCTTGCATCGCTAGTCGTGCTTGTAGCAGGACTTTGCGATGAGGTGTATAGTTGTCCATAGAATTTCTCAAGCTCTCGTTAAATTTCTGGCTTCGAGGAAACGACGCTGCCACTATCGGTCTTCAGCTTCGTCAACATGCTTTGCCCAATAGACAGATCTCTCGCTTTGGAACCTTGATTGCGCTCTATCGCGTTCTTTATACTATAAGTATTAAAGAGCAAATCGCGTCGCATAGAGATCTGTTTATTTCGCTACGTTCTGCCATGAGTTTTAGAGTGTGCTCAGAGTACCAATCTACCTACTGTGATAAAATATACCTACTCAAACTAAAAATATGAAGAATCAATGTTTTACAATGGTACAAAACGCGCGCCATTCGTTTTTTTTTTGCACTAATTCGGTTTTATTCAGCCGATTTTTATTTTCATCCAGTAATTTTTTGATCTAATGCAAACATTTTATATTAAACTTAATGGGAAATATTTAACCTCTGTGGTAAATTTATATCTAAATAAAAAGTAAAAAACAGTGCAACAATGAGATTTCATATAACATTTCTGCACTGTTTTGGTTCTAAGCAAAAAATACGTCCGTGAGTGATCGGTTTTGTAGTGATTAATGATAATATTACAACGTAGTTGAAAGAAAAATACTTAAACAATATCGGCCAAACTTATAAACGCCTTTCAACTTGAACACTGCCTAACACTGCTTAAGATGCGCTCTGTTACTATTTGTCACTATCTTACAGAAAGGGCCGGCACTAATACAAACAGTGATTAAGTTTTGACAGAAGTTGAGAAACGTTTATAAGGGTATATTTTGTAAATACATACTTTAGTAACACCCAACCTAACCAACCCCGCACAACAGCGCTGCTTTCTGCGCTGTTACTACCTAGTGAGAGGTGTGAGAGCACCGGTAGTCCAGTTATACCTACTGGCGGGGCCTTCAGTTTCTAAGGTCACCAATGGTTTTTTCTGTTCGAAAAATGTATGCACGCTATACCAGTAGGTACCTACTTAAACAGTAAACGGAAACATCGTGAGGAAGCCGGCATGTCGTAGAACCTAAAACGGTTCAAGTTATGTGCCAAGTGCACGAAAGGAGCCTCTGAGGTGTAGTTTAATCCTTTCACCACACTAACTGGTTCATTTTAACTAGTGACACTATAAGATGAAGTCCCTAAATGTGTTTTACCTATTTTCAGTGTGTCGTATCCCAACTATTAGGTCAAATGGGGTAGAATATAATATAATCTGTTCCCATCTTTATTAGATGACACTTGACTGTCAAGGATAGATCGGAATATTCAAGAGTTTTACTAGCAAATGTTTATGAGGGGGACAAATGTGTATTGTCATTTCAGGGTTACATGAGTGGAGGTGCAGGTTACGTGCTGAGTAGAGAGGCGTTGGAACGGTTTGTGACTAGAGCATTGCCGTCACCGTTTCTCTGTAGGATGGGTGAAGTAGGTGCTGAGGACGCAGAGATGGGTGAGTAGAGTTACCTTCATCTTCCTATAATGGCTGCCTCAATAAAACACGCTCGAGAATGTCTAGGTGACGGTTTATATTTGCAAATTTGTGAACTTTGTAATATTTATCACGCTCAAATCGTCAGATTATTGAAATGCACACTGTTCTGCATATTATTAACTCAGCTTGCTCTAATTTGACACGCACGAAATATTCTAATGATCGTATTTAGACAACAAAAACTAAATTAAAAAAAATATATCATTGAAACAAAAAGTATCAATATTGTTAGGACTGGCAAATTAGACAACTAATTAGAAACGTCGTATGACTTGGTTCGAAAATTGAATTTTTTAACTAAAATACAGTTCTTACCCATGTCAATCACGTTGTTGCATTTTTCCTCCAATTCTTTGTTATTTTTTTTATTGTCATTTTATTGTTTTTAAAATCGGATGAAAATAAGGTTTCACGACACTTCCGCCAGATTCCACATTCGTCAGAACATTTATTTCTTCCGCATTCGTCAGATTTTTACAACCTCTGACGATACGATGTTATTCATGATTCCTCATTCGTAAGACCTCTCGGATTAAACTTGAACGCGCCTGTTCAGGTCGTGGTGGACCAAAGGCGAAGCTCGAAGGGTGGTAGGTAGTGGACTGTATGTTTTCTGATTCTGCTGAAGTAGGTATGCATGAATAAAAGCACCAGTTTACAGGGTAATGTGCAGGGCGAGGCTGCGAAATGGCGATAGGGCAGCGTAACGACCATTCTTTTGAAATGCACGGTTGCATTCGGTTGAAATGCACGAAGGGAACTGGCTTTCTCTCGGTCCCGCCAAAATATTATATACAAGTTTTGGCACTCCCCGCCAACGCGCCGTCGCGTCGTCCAAGAGCCTTTATTTAATTAACCAATAATTTCCATTTTCTGTCTTTGTCACATATTCAATATGTCTTTGTCTATTTGAGCGGACCAATGGGAATTTAGGTAACTATAATACAGATGTCACTCCGGCCAATGGTTACCTAGAGCCGTGTCCTTGCGCACGGCTCAAGGTCATCCTACACGTGCCAGGGGCTTGGAGGCAGGTACCTATCTATTGCACCTACTGATGCCACGGTTTTACCTACCTAGATTGCTGCCTAAATTGTCTTGCCTAAATTGTCTTGCCTAAATTGTCTTGCCTAAATTGTCTTGCCTAAATTCTCTACTATTTTACTTTATTATCATTTATGGGTATTAAAATAACGGACAATTTATATTTTATTATTTAACCTAGCTACTATTTATATCTGTGAAGCTTATTAGGAATTTTGTCTAACTTAATAATATAACTTAATCTAGTAACTCTCACCGGTCTAAACTTAAAACATCAATCTTATAATCTAATCTGTTCAGTCTCTAGGATTTTGTCTTGCATAGCGCCTAACTTTATATTGGTTACGGTATACCCCAGAAATTAATCAGATCGAAACCGGTTGGTTAGGTTATGCTAGAGTATAGAAAACAACGCGCAAAGCGAGCACGCCGCGGCAGCGGCCGTCCAAGCGTCAGTGGAATATAGTTCGTCTGTCTAGATACATAACTCTGGCGAATGTGTCTTCATTCGTTTTCCTTATTAGTCATCAATCACCAAACTGAACTAAAATTAAAATATTTTTTATTTATGGCGAATGTGGAATCAGGCGGATGTGTCCTAAATCAAAATAAGGTATAGTGAATTTTCATTTAAAACAAGTCGAGTTACAGAGAACATGCCATTTATTTGGAATGTTCCATAAAGATGATATTTAACGGCCTTGCACATTTCAAACAACACGGAACATTCGATAACGTGCCAAGTAAACTTCGGCCAAGGAAGACCACACTTAAGAAGACAGGCTTATGATTCGATTAGCTGAAGCTGACCTTTGAAGGATCGAGTGTTTTAATAAAAGATGTATTTGCGGAAGACAATCCTCGACACGTGTCCACTAAACTAATTCGTAGACGGTTGGTTGAAGGAAAATTGTTAGGAAGGATTGCTAGAAAAGTACCACTGCTAAAAAGGTAGATAACGTAGAGAAAATCATCTAGCATTCGTTCGCAAATATGGCAGTTAGAGTATTCATCAATGGAAAAAGTTATTTTTTAGATGAAACTTAAATTAATTTGATTAATTCCGATGAAAAACGATATGTACCTACGAAGACCAATAAAAGTGGTTTTGAATAACAAGTACATGTTATGGTGTGTGGAAATGTTATGGTGTGGGGTTGTTTCTCAGGATACGGGATTGGTCCTGTGACTTGTGAGACAGATTGAAGATGAATCAATATGGATCAATATAGCAGATGGATCAATATCAGCACAAAAATATCTTAGAGGAGACAATGATTCCATATTCCTAGGAAAATTTGCCAGTAACTTGTATATTTCAGCACGACAAAGACACACAGTACGCAGCGTTAAAGCGTTGCTCACAGAACAATCGGTGAAAGTGATAGAGTGGCCTGCCAATAGTCCGGATTTAAATCCAATAGAAATGTTTTAGCACACTATAAAAGCCAAACTGTCGCAGAAACATGTTACATAATTATATATTCATTGACTTTACAGTGCATTTAAAGTTGCTTGGAGAAGTATTTCTTTAGGAACCTGTAATAAATTGGTCTTATGAATGCCGCGTCGCTGCAAAGCTGTAATCGATAACAGGGGTATAATCGATAATCAATAACCCTACCAAATACTAATTGTCTAATGATGTAGTATTTTTCAAAACTTTTTAGGGATTTGTTCAATTTAATAATATTTTTTTTATTTCTAATTAGTTGACCAGCTTGTTTGTCGTATTTTATTTTGATTTTAATAAAAAGTTTCAGTTTTGGTAAAACAACAGTTGTTTTCTATTCATATAACAATATACTAATCGATACATTGATTTTAATACATAGTTACACTCAATGAAATCTATAAAAATTAGTTGTACCTAAAGGTAATTTGCAATGAAAACATAAAACCAGGTCGGTGTTTTTAATTATATGACCACCACTCTATATCTATACATATAAAAGAGCTTAACCTGACTGACTGACTGATTTATCATCGCCGAGCTGAAACTGCTGAAGCCAGAAAGCTGAAATTATGAATGTAGCTTCCTTTTACAGCAGAACCACCCATTAAGGCGGGATTTTTTGAAATTCAACCCATAAGAGGGTGAAAAGGGGTGAAAACGAGTGTATGAAACTTATTAACACATGGTGCGATTTGCTTGAAACTCCATATGAATAAATAAAATGCAAAATAAATGGATACGTGTTTCAGGATTTTTCAAAATAACCCTAACAAAGGGGTAAAATGGGGTGTCAAAGTTTGTATGGGAACTTTTTACCGGGTGGTGTGATTTCTTAGAAACTTGGTTTGAATACCGAAAATGCAAAATAAATAGACAGGTGTTTCAGGATTTTTCAAAATAACCCTCATTAAAGAGTAAAATAAGGTGTGAATATTTGTATGGAAACTTTTTATTGGGTGGTCAGGTGATTGGTTTGAAATTTATAAATAAAATTTGGCAAGAAGATAAATTGCATCATGGGGAAGGGTTTAAGCTACCTTTCAAAAAAACATGTATATGTAAACATGTAAACATGTATTCTATGTATAAAACAGCTAGTATTATACATAGAAACACCCAGACCCGAGACAAATACGTGCCGCTCATACAAACATTTAAACCGCGGCGGGAATCGAACCTTCTGCGTCGTGAGGTCGTCATATATATGACACACTACACGTCATATTTAGCTCTAGGCACTACTGTCGTGAGCTTGTTTCGTTTCGTTGATAAACTGTACATTTAAGTCAAGATGTCCGTGAAGTCAATACTGGCCTCAGCGGAAGACCAGCGCTGTCACATGGTAACATGCGACAGCATTATGCTGAGCTGAGTACCATTTCGCCACCACATGTACCTAGATACTAGGAAATTTATTTTGGTTTATTATCGTAATTTTTGTTTTGTATACTTCCTATTCCTTATTTTTTCTATTGTATTTTGAGTGGTGGACAGAATAAATGCTTTCTTTCTTCTTTCTTTCTATTTGTATGTAGGTACAATCGTTGGATAGTAAAAATCAAATAACCAGAGTAATTCATTTCTCAGGAAAGTGTTTGGCCAACGTCGGTGTGAAGGCTCTCGACACCCGCGATGCCGAGAAACGCGGAAGATTCTTCCCATTCGACCCGAACGACCATTTGTTCCCCGCTAAGGATGCTACCTTCTGGTACTGGAAATTCATCTACTATCCCCCGAATAAGGTACTTACATTTACAAAATAACAATTATGCTGAGTCATGGTACAGCTAAGTCGTTCCAAACAGATCAACGAAGTTAACACAACGAGTCAACACCCTGTTGGTGTTTGAGAAAATATAAGGTTGTTATCTAGGTAAAAAAAAAGACGCTGATTTCGTTTTTGAAAAAGAGGTCAAAAAAGTCAAAATAAAAAAATGTGTGTGTATTTTTAGTAGCAAATGACGTTCGACTACAACTTTATGATGACTATATTATGACCAAATAAAACCACTTGACATTGGCAATATTGACATTAAGATAGATCCCATATAGCGATTCCCAAAGAAATAGAAAAATATCTTAAATATGAGTGTAAATATCATATTTCGAAGCTAATATCTTAAATATCTTACCTTATATAGCGTTCTTATATTTTTTATTTTTCTCAAGTTATGTCCGGTTTTATTAATAATTTTGGTGTTTTTATTAAAAAAGAACTAGAAAAAGAACTAAAGAACTAAAAGAACTATGGACTCTGGTGTGAATAATTGCACTTTCTTTGTGTGTCTTTGTGATTCGAGCAAAAATATTGTGTAGGTACTTATATGTAATTATTTTATATGAGAGACACAATTTATATAAAATAACAAATGACAAACGACAAGTTCAATATACGTATATTGTGACATATGACTGGAAGGTTTATTATTGTGTACAAAAAATAAAATGTACATCCAAGGACTTCGGAGATGTTGTTCATGCTCACTATGCCGAAACTTTATGGTCAGTTTACGCGAGCTCTAGACAAGTGGCAAAGCTAGAACTTTACCAAAAATTTTAGCTAATCCACTTATTAGTTTTAAGTTACGTTGCTAAACAAAGTTAAAAAAGAAGAAAAAGTAGAAAAAAGTTTGCTAAGTAACGGTGTAAACGTTTTAGCAAAATCTGTTTTTGTCCATAAGTTTTTCCTAGTGGACGTACACGCACAATGGAGAAGACAAACGTATTTTTTTAATGCAAAAGTAATCTAAAAAAAATTACAAGAATAACTGTGTTTTTTTTTTTTCTACCTTTAAAAATGGCTAAGAGAATGAAGATCAACGTGTGCATTTTCGTACGACATTATTTAAAAACGCGGTTGGCGCTCAATCATGCGATGACGTCACAACTTATTTCGTCGCGCGCGAAAAGTTTCGGCGGGAGCGCCGGCCCGAGCCGATTCCTATTCCTTCGTTCCTTCCTTCCTTAATACTGCATGTATTAATTACCAAATTACATGAAATAAAAACTAATATAACATACGTAGTCTATGCTTTAATGTTAGGTATATTTTAGTGTAACATTTTGACCCTTTTGTGTTCTCCAAAACCTACCTACCACACATTCAGTTTGAAGTTCGAAATAGGTAGGTGTGTATGTAGATATAACTTCTAAAACTATCATGGTTTTGAAAAATTATTTTTGTTTTGGATAGTTTATTTATCGAGGAAGGCTTTAGGCTTTATAACATCACGCTCCGACCAATAGGAGCGAAGCATCAATGGAAAATGTTGCAAAAACGGGAAACAATATTCCTTTTTGAGAGCTTCCGTTCATGCGCTGCGTAAACGGTTTAAGTTACGCAAAAATGATGTATGATGGAATTATTCTCTTTAAAAGTTCTAAAAAAATGTCTGCGACAGCGAAATTCTATCTTTTAAGATTGACTCACTATAACCTTTTATATATGGTAATCAAAGTTGTTCGAAATTAATGCATTATTTGCGAAGGAATTTTATCAACATTTTATTAATCCTCATCCAAATAAATATGTTATTAATCACAAGCATTTCATTGTGAATAAAAGTGTCCTTGACATCACTTGATTACAATCAACATCTTAGGAGATATCATAATTTTAAAATAACTCCGCAACATAATAGGTATGTCTCGGACATTCATGACCGCAGCCGTGACGTCGCGCAGGAAGCGCGCGAAATCTCGAAAATTTAAAAAGTGTCTAAACTTACTAGCAGTCATAACTTCAGTAATACTGCATGTATTCACATGAAATAAAAACTAATATAACATACGTAGTCTACGCTTTAATGTTAGGTATATTTTAGTGTAACATTTTGACCCTTTTGTGTTCTCCATTGTGGAATTATGTGGTCAATTACACGAAACAATAAATCTAATTATATGCTACTACAAAACCCTAAAAATCGCCAAAATTTTGCTAGACTAGTGCACACTGACCGTAGAGGCAATTTCATTTAATTATATTGAAGCTGTCGGTCCCGGCTTTTCAAATGTTGTTATGCCATGACGGAGGCTTTTAGATGGCTTAGTTACTCCGTCATTAGAGTTGGCCACTGACTCATAGTTGCATCTAAAATGGCATCGGGAAAAAATTGTATCTACTACACAAATCAAAAAATTCTAAGCCACACTTATAAATTTTTAATATTTTAAATTTTATAGATTATTTTAAATTATTTCTCTTCTTTTTAAATTAAATGATAATTCTATGTTGTATTTGTTTAAAATAAATATATTATAATATATATATTAATATCGAAAAATTTCTTAAAATGTTTATTTACAAATAAATTTTGCTGTGAAACTGGGTACCTACAAATTTGTACTACCTATATAATTATGGTAAACTTCAACAATAATATGACTTCTGTAATTAATTATAACCTTCTTCTGGGCATTTAAATTAAATCGAATACAGCGTGCATCCTCCTTGGTTGTTTAAAACTTGTCGGCAACGATTCTGCATGGAGTAAATCAGGTTATTGATTTCGTCCTGAGGCCATTGGTCACAGTGGAACTTGAGCAGGTTTTTTAGCTGTTGTTCCGTTAAAACCCCATCAAGATCTTTCAGGACCCTTCTCTGGAACATATCCCACATATGCTTAATGGGATTCAAGTCAGGCGATTGAGCTGGCCATGGCAAAACGCGTATATTTTCGCCCTGTAGACATTCTTGATTCCGTCTCGCTGAGTGCGGACGGGCATTGTCGTGCATCAATGTAAACTCAGGTCCCAATGTTTGTGGAAATGGAATGGAGAGAGCTGGCACATGTTCCACATAATGTTCATTCAGTGCATTCAGGTTGCCATTTATAAAAACGGGATCGGTTTTGAGGTTTTTATCCATTCCAGCCATTACTGTCGAACCACTGTATGGGTCTGGACTGGACTTCCAGGAAACATCTTAGACGTTCAGCGTTTCCTGGGCGATGATATACCCTCATTCTTCTAGTATCAGGTTTGAACCCGAATCGAGATTCGTCGCAGAACAAAATTTGGTCCCATCGTTCTTGCGGCCTCGTGTGGTCTGCACCATTGAATACGACGACCTTGGTTTCCGTGACGGAACTGTGGGCATCTGATTGGAAGACCAAACACCAAAATGCAGGGCAACATAGGCTTGACTGTTATCAATTTCTAGATGACGACGCTCCATTACACAGTTAAAATTGGTGGACTATTCGCGACACACAACCAATGATTACTGCGGTAACTCATTTTTTTTCGTTGAATTAGAAATAAAACCGCTTCTATGAAATGCCGTTAAAATGGACAAAATAATGTTTTTTTTGTGTTAGAAACATAATTTAATTTATTTTCTTAAAAAAACTGCCAGTATTTATTTGTTTATCAAAGAGGTTGACTTTTCAAAGAAGGTTTGATATTTCATCAAAGTTTAAAAAAATACAAAGTAAAAAAAATACTAAAATATGTGCTGCTTAGACTTTTTTGATGTGTGTATATTTAACTACTAGTGAGTATACTTTTTTCCCGAATAAAAGTCATGCATGTTACTGTCGAGCGAAGCGAAATGAAGTCCATATTGTTGAGTTGAAGCTTGTATGTTCCTAGGGCCTTGATTGCTGCTCCGATCACGCCGTGACATTCCACTACATGGAACCAAACCACATGTACGCATTAGAATATCTGATATACCAATTTCGACCTTACGGCATCAACTACATAGAAAAAGACCTGCCTGCTTTGTTGAAGAACAACTCTGCTATACTAAGGAACACTTTTGCTTAGTATGTGCAATGGATATGAAGGACTCCAAGGGTGACCGCGTCGAACGTAGCTTAAGTACATCTTAGTATAGAGAACAAGGCTTACCGTTTGTTTACTGATTAAGTATTAATTATTAAGAAACAGGATTTTAATTAGGTATGTATGTATGATAATGTCAATATATATAATAAAAAAATTCAGCCTTTTAACATTTTTCTTTTGTTCCTTCCATGGTTTTAAAAATTTGAGCTGAACATTTAAAAAAAACTTGGCCTAGCTCGCAATGAGGATGAATCCGCGGCGAGTTCTTTCGCGCTATTCTGTGGACCATGGAACCAGACAGGCGCTAGCGAAAAAAACCAAATACCTAACTACCTAAATCAATTTCGTTTTGATGCTAACGTCTAAAACTGTTTGCTAAATCAGTGGATTGACTATCTACAGCTTCCACAATCGCATTCAATTCGGGAGTTAGTTTTCGGGTGACCACGGGGTTACATTTTCAAATAAACATTTTCAGAACAGAAGTGTTGAAACTAATAATGGGTCGTGCGTTCGTTTGTTGTGTTTGCTCCATATACACCATTGATGTTGCGTGCATTTTGCGCCGTACTGCTACCACGACGGAAATCTTATTTCACAAATATTCGCCAGCATGTTCATGCCGCGTTTAAACGTGACGAAAAAGATTCGAATGAGATGAAGACAAAACACTAATCAATAAAGAATGACGGAAACAGAAAATGAAATTCCATATTTTAATGTCGATTGTTAATCCAAAAATAATTATATCACTGAAAAGAACATACAGTCAGTGCTGTGCAGTCTCCAGTTTCTGCAAGAAGGTTTTCACAGAGCTACACCATCTTTGAGCCAGTCCATAGTACATAGTTTTTAGGCATCGGAAGTCTACATGACCACAGCCTAAGACATGTCTTAGGCTTTTAAAAGCGTCAAACAAGTTTTCTGACCTTCAAACTTGTACATCTAACAGTGGCTTAAAATTTGTACATCCAAGGACTTATGTTCGGAGATATGTTCTTGCTCACTATGCCGAAACTTTAAAGTCAGTTTACCCGAGCTCTAGACAAGTGACAAAGCTAGAGCTTTGCCAAAATTTTGAGTGTCAAGCTAATCCACTTATTAGTTTTAAGTTACGTTCATTATTTCGAAAAAAAGTTGCTAAACGTTCTAGCAAAATCAGTTTTTGTCCATAAGTTTTTTTCTAGTGGACACACACGCACAATTACGGAATCGACCAGTGAGGCCATTTCATCTGTGCTTCTGATTTCCGTAGATATTTAAGCTGTCAGTCCCGGCTTTTCAAATGTTGTTATGCCATGAGTTATGTAATAAACATGTTGTTATTAGTGGCTTGTGGATGGCTTTTTTACTCCTTCACTAAAGTAAAGTTGGCCACTGACTCATAGAACGGATCAGAAATCGCATCGGTTAAAAGTATACTAATTATATGTAACCTACAAGCGTAGCGAGTATACTTTTTTACCGAATAAAAGACATACATGTTATTGTCGAGCGAAGCGAAACTAATATTGTTAAGTTGAAGCTTGTTTGTTTTTAGGGCCTAGATTGCTGTATCGATCACGCCGTGTCATTCCACAACGTGGAACCAAAACACATGTACGTATTAGAATATCTGATATACCATCTTCGACCTTACGGCATCAACTACATAGAAAGAGACCTACCTGCTTTACTGAAGAACAACTCTGCTATACTGAGGAACAATTCTGCTTAGTATGTGCGATGGATATGAAGGACTTTAAGGGTGACCGCGTCGAACGTAGCTTAAGTACGTTTAAGTATAGAGAACGGAGCTTACCGTTTGTTTACTGATTGAGTATTAAATATTAAGAAACAAGCTTTTAATTAGGTATGCATGTAATGTAAATAAATGTAATGAAAAAATCTGCATTTTAACATTTTTCTTCAGTTCATGGTTTTAAAAATTTAAGACTAGGCCTAGCTTGCAATTCTTTTGCGCTATTCTGTGGACCATGGAACCAGACATAGACGGTAGCTAACAAAACCAATGACCTACCTAGATCAATTTCGTATTGATGCTAATGTCGAAAGCTGCTGCTAACTCAGCCAGGTTTTTTTTATTATTATAGATCCCTATAGAGGTAGAACCTACGTTTCCCCACGATCTCCCCTGATGTTAAGCGACGATGTGGCCGACGATGGAGCACACAGGTCTAAAAAACACCTATTTACTCTTGACTTGAAGAGACCCAGATTATTGTTTTCAGAAGAGACAGACGAAGGCAAAGCATTTCAATCCTTCAGGCTGTACGCATTAAATGTAGAAGCAAAGCGCTTTGTTTGTTATGGTGGTAGACTGACAATGTATGGATGGTAGGTACTAAGCGGTATGTCTGCTTGTCCTATTGTGAAAAGGAGATGGTGAAATTAGATCATGCAATTCCTGGGCACAGCTTGGGATCCCCAAGCTTCATGGCGTCTTGGCCTTGGACTCGATATAGGAGCCAAAATTGAGAGTCCGTGTAAGTGAAACACCATTGATTGAGTATCTTAAGCTTCCACAATCGCATTAAATTTGGAAGTAAAGTTTTCGGGTGACCACGGGATTCAATTTTCAAATAAAAATGTTTAGTTTAAAGAGTGTTCAAACAAATAATGGGTCGTGCGTTCGTTTGTAGTGTTTGCTCCGTATGTGCCATTGATGTTGCGTGCATTTTGCGCCGTAGGTACTGCTACTACGACAGAACTCATATTTCACAAATATTCGTCAACATGTTCATGCCACGTTAAAACGTGACGAAAAAGATTCAAATTAGATGAAAACAAAACACTAATCAATAAACAATGACTGAAACAGAAAAGAGAATTCCATATTTGAAAGTCAATTATTTATACAAAAAATATACCACTGCCCTCAGTGCAATCTCCAGTTTCAGCATGAAGGCTTTCACCGAGCTCCCCTTCGTTGTTATACAATAGGAAGACTGATTGGATTGATTGACCCTAGAAACAGTGGTTTCAATTTGATTCTTTCACGCCATCAAGCTGTCCTAAAAACGCCATGGTGTTCAATTGATGAGAATCGATCAAGTAGTGTACAACTGCAATATGCTGAGACTGTATCTCTAGAACAGGTGTGGGCGTGAATAGAATAAGGAGAGGGGGCTGATCTGAGATGCTGTAGTTGGTGAAAAGGTCATAAATTAGCTTAAAAATACTAGGGTTATTTTTCGTGTAACATGGGCAACGAGATTGCATTTGAAACAAAACTACCCTCAAGTCATGAAAATAACATTGGCATCGACAGCTAGCCCACCACAGAACAATGAATTGTAGAATGAAATAAAATCAAAAAACTTTGGATGTTGCTCTCGCAATTTTTCATTACATTAAAAAATTTAATGTAAGAATTTTACAGTAAAAATAAGTCTTCCATCTATAATATATTTTGACAAACACTGACCACGTCAACACTCGAAACGAAACCGCGCTCCACTACGGACAGGCACAAACGCGCGCATTACCGCACCCGCGCCGCTTCCTGCAGAGCGCTGCCAGTCTGGCTAAGCACTTACTGTCAAACCGCTGTATGGGTGGACTTCCAGGACACATCTTAGACGTTCAGCGTTTCCTGAGCGACCCTCATTTTTCTAGTATCAGGTTTGAACCCGAATCGAGATTCGTCGCAGAACAAAATTTGGTCCTGTCGTTCTTGCGGCAATAGCACGTGTGGTCTGCACTACTGAATACGACGAGCTCACGGCAGCATTCTGTAGCCTTGATGTGATCTCTTGGGCAGTCAGCTTTGGTCCACGTTTACATGTTACCAGTAGGGCGATTATGGAACTCTAATTACAATCAATGTCTATCAGAAATCTATAAAACTGATAGAAATTGATTGTAATTAGAGTTCCATAATCGCCCTACCGGATGTATCGGTCTTGACGACGAGTGGTACGGCGCCCTCGGCCTGGGTGCTGTTCAGACGGATCACCTGTGTCACCATAACGCCTCAAGAGTCGGCAAATTATGCTTCGATGAACACCGTAATGCAGGGCAACATAGGCTTGACTGTTTTCAATTTCTAGCGTCCTTACAGCTCTTTGCATCTTTTCAATGGTAAGATGACGACGCTCCATTACACAGTAAAAACTCGTGGACTATTATTCGCGACACACAACCAATGATTACTGCGGTTACTATTTTTTTTTTGTTGAATAAGAAATATAACCATCTATGAAATGCCGTTAAAATGGACAAAATAATGTTTTTATATGTTTGTTTAAAAAAACTGCCATTATTTATTTTTTATCAAAGAGGTTGACTGTTCAAAGAAGGTTTAATATTCCATGAAAGCTAAAAACGAAGTAAAAAAATATACAAAAAAAGTAATATGTTGCTTAGACTTTTTTGATGTGTGTATATTTAACCTACAAGCGTAGAGAGTATACTTTTTTTCCGAATAAAAGTCAAGCGAAGCAAAATTGTGTCCATATTGTTGAGGTGAAGCTAGTATGTTCCTAGGGCCTTGATTGCTGCTCTGATCACGCCGTGACATTTCACTACGTGGAACCAACACACATGTACGCATTAGATTATCTGATATGCCATTTTCGACCTTACGGCATCAACTACATAGAAAGAGACCTGCCTGCTTTACTGAAGAACAACTCTGCTATAATAAATAAAATAAAAATATAAAAAAGCCTGTTTATTCCGTAACTTAGGTGTTAGTTAAATATATACATGCATTTTAAATTTAAATATGATAAACATTCTTACATAATTTAGTACTTAAAATAATTTGAATAAATTGTATTTGTGTTTCATTGTGTGTTTTCTTGTATATTATATTTGGTTAGGACCCCTCTCGGGTAAAGGCCTCCTCCAGTTCCTTCCATCTGTCGCGATCTATTGCCGTTTCAGACCAGTCTGTTTCTGTTTCCTTCAGGAATCTCTTTATTTCGTCTGTCCATCTAGTTAGTGGCCTGCCAACTCTTCTTTTTCCTTTTGGACCTTTCCAGGCTGTGACTGTGGTAGCCCATCTTTCCTTGTGCATTCTGGCTACGTGACCCGCCCATTGCCACTTCATTTTTAGCGCGTGCTCTAGAACGTCAATGAATTTGGTTTTGGATCTCATGTCTTTGTGGCGGATTTTATCGATAAGTTTTATTTTCATTACGTTTCTTTCTATGGCTCTTTGACATTTTGCTAATTTTTCTTTAGCTTCTGTTGTGTATGACCAAGTCTGGCAGCCGTACGTGAGTGTGGGGAGTAGGCAAGAGTCTACTATTATTTTCTTTAACCGTATAGGCAATGTACCTTTCAAAATTTCTTTCATGCTCCAGAATTTCTTCCAAGTTTTTGCAATCCTCCTTTCTATTTCTTCAGTATGTTTGGTGGGTTTAAATGAAACCTGTTTGCCTAAATATATATATTCTTGTACGTATTCGAGTTTTGTATCGTCTATAAGTAAAGTCTTCTGTGTACTGTTTGTCATTGCTTGAGTTTTTTGTAAATTCATTTTCAGTCCTCTTTTCTTGCTAGCGTTATGTAGAGTAGTTAACATATATTGAAGTTTTAGTTCATCTTCCGCGAATAAAACTAGGTCGTCTGCAAAAGCCAGGTTACATACCTGGCTTTTGCAGGTTTTTCCCGTTTATGTAAATTCCTCCGTTTTTCCAGGAGAGCTCTTTTATAATTGAGTGGAGTACAGTTATAAAGAGAGTTGTTCATAGTGGGTCACCCTGTCTTACTCCTCTTGCAATTTTAGTAAATTTCCCTGTCGATTCGAGCTTTACTCTACTCTTACAATTGGCGTATATATTTTTTATTATATCTATATAATTTTCGTTCACATTTGCTTGTTTTAAAGCGCTCCATATGGCCGTATGGTCTATGGAATCGAACGCTTTTTAAAAAAAAAACTTTTTTTTAAACTTTTTCAAAACTCTGCTATACTGAGGAACAATTATGCTTAGTATGTGCGATGAATATGAAGTACTCGAAGGGTGACGCGTCAAACGTAAACGTAGCTTAAGTAGATACATCTAAGTATCATGTCATGTCAGATGATTTTTTTACAAAATAATTTATAATTTACTTTATAATAAAAGTACGATACGATGTCGTCGTCAAATGTAGTCAAGTGTAATAACTGCAATATAGTTATTTGCGAAGTCCTTGCCTTTATTCAAAATAAAATAGATGTGATGAATGAAGATAGTTTAGTGCAAATTTGTACAACATCTTTCTCATCAGAAGACATCGAAAGTGCAAAAAAAATATTGTTTGAGTCAATGAACACAACCAAGCGTAAGATTGTTCGAAAAGGAGATGGACGCTCAAAAAGGACTTGCACGACGTGATTACGATTATTAAAGAGACTGATCCTGAAGAAGTGCCAATCTTTGTTGCCAGAGAGTTACAAAAATTGCCTCCAGTTACATTCGATCACGTTGATACTACACGGCTATTGAAGGACATTCTCGTTATTCAGAGAGATCTACAAACAGTCAAGGAAACGTATGTATCGATTAATAAATTTGAAGAAGCTAAAAATGATATAGCGAACCTAAAACAGGCGTCACTTATAAACAATTACAGCTGTTTTGTCAATAATAAACGCGGAGGTGGCGGTACTTCGGATATTTTTTGTATAGATAGCGGAACGACTGGTCTACCGCACACAGACGAACAGAATATTCTGACTCATAACCGGTCAGCTGTAAGCGCGGTAAGCTCATTATCGCCATCCTTTTCCCAAGCGAGCCATAGCTATAAGTCGATTCCGGTTGCTCAAGCGCATTCACCAATGCAAGGCAGAGGCGTTCGACATGTGGAGGTCCCGGTTCTATGCACTGCGATTTCTAACACAGAAGCCGTGGTGCCGGTCTATACGGCAGCGTGTGGCCTCACCACTAGTTCAAGCGCTTCGTGCGTTTCTTTGCAGAAGCCGAGTATAATACCTACTCTTAGCCATACCGAAGAGGAATTCTTTGCAAATGTAGTGTCGGCGGAGGGTCAATGGAAGGAAGTTAGACCAGCTGAGGAGTGGATTACTGTGCAGCGAAAAAGACTGAAAAATCGTTTTACTACTTTAGAGGGAAAAGCGTTGACTAATTCGAACGAGAAGTTTAAAGCAGCGGATATTAGAACTCCACTGTTTATTAATAATGTGGATAGTAGTACTTCTGTAAAAGATATTATAAAGTACGTTTTATCTAAAACGCAAGTCACAGTCTCATTGCAGAAAATAAATGCTAAGGTACAAAGACAATATAATGCGTATAAAATGTACGTACCTAACTCTAAAATAGCTCTATTCTTAGATGGTAGCTTATGGCCTGAAGGAATATATGTAAGGAGATTTGTTGAGTTCAAAACAACCCAAAATGGATAACTATAATAACGGAAATATTATGAACTTAAAATTTATTAGTTATAACTGTCGCAGGGTGATAAGATGTATAGATACGGTACGAGAGCTGTGCCAATCTGCCGACATTCTCGCCCTGCAAGAAACCTGGCTATTTCCACACGACATTGTATTGCTCGGAACAATCGATCAGGCGTTTGCATTTACTGGAAAATCGGCGGTTGATACTTCTACAGGGATGCGGAGAGGTAGGGGGTACGGAGGAGTCGCAATACTGTGGAGGAAAAGCGTGTTCCAGACAGTGTCGGTTGTAGAGTGCGCAAGTGATAGAATTGCTGCTATAAAAATAGTGCTAGCCGACAGTCAGCTACTTGTGATAACTGTCTATATGCCAACGAATGACGTTTATAATCTAGATGATTTTACGAACTGTATGAGTGAGATCAGTGCGGTAATAGATGGTTGTGGTGTAGAATCTGTGATCATTTTGGGGGATTTTAATGCCGACCCTAAAAAACTCTTTGGTAAGGAACTTATACATTTCTGTATGGAACATAAATGGGTGTGTGCAGATATTGATTACTTTGGTATAGCGTCAGATACATATACTTTTGTTAGTGATGTTCACGGTACTTGTTCGTGGTTGGACCATATAGTTACTACGGAAGCCGCAAGAGAAACGATAATGGACTTTAGGATAAACTATAGTGTTACGTGGTCTGATCATTTTCCAGTGGAATTTACTTGCAATTTAAATGTGATAACGCCAAAGGTTAATGTACCTAAGTCATTTCACAATTCTGTTGTATGGGGTGAGAGAGATATCTCTCAGATAAAGCAGTATACACAGCTATGCTCAAGTATGCTTAGAGATGTTGACTTTCCTTCAGCTTTTAGAACATATGCAGATAATACCTGCGGTGACATGTATCATAGAAAAATTATTGACACAATGTATAGTAGAATTGTTAATATATTAAAAAGCTCAGCCAACAGTAGTCATTACAGTAATATTCCTAGTTATAAGCAAAGAAAAAGAAAACCATATGTAATTGGATGGAATAAATATATTAGAGAGGCTCATGGAGAGGCACGGCTTTGGTTTCAGGAGTGGGTTCTTTACGGCAGGCCGTCGTGCGGTTTTGTATACGATGAAATGCGAAGATCGCGCACTATTTTTAAAACTAAACTTAAATTTTGTCTCAACAATCAGACCCAAATAAAAATGGATATCCTCGCGAAGCATCACACGGCAAAAAACTTTAGCAAGTTTTGGAAGGACACTAATAAGCTTAATCCAAAGCCGAGCGTGCCCGTGAGCGTGGAAGGTGTAAGCGACCCTGTCCAAATTGCCAATCTATTTAAGGAGCACTTTAGAGTGAAATCTGCACTAGGTCCTGGAAGTGTGGGTTCGGAGCCGCCTACTGGGGATCAAATTGTCCGGATCTCAGCAAAGGAAGTTTCACGGATAGTGAAAAGCATGAATCGAGGCAAATCTCCTGGTCACGACTCTTTGTGTATTGAACATCTGAAGTACGCTGGACCTCATTTAGCACGGGTACTCGCCATGCTTTTCACTTTCTGTATCGGCCATTCCTACCTTCCTGAGGAGATGATGCGGACTCTTGTTGTTCCCATTATCAAAAATAAAACTAGAAATGCTTCTAGTTTAGGTAACTACAGACCCATATCACTAGCTACTATAATAGCTAAGGTGCTAGATGGTGTGATTGATAAGTATCTTAGTGTACATTTAAACTTACACGATGCCCAGTTCGGGTTCAGGCCCGGGTTGTCCACTGAATCGACCATACTGAGCCTCAAACACACCGTCCAGTACTATACTAGTAGAAACACACCTGTTTACGCCTGCTTCTTAGACCTTTCGAAAGCTTTTGATCTGGTGGCGTACGACAGGTTGTTGCCGAAGCTCGGTGATACTGGGCTGCCGTCTGAATTGGTGGAACTCTTTAAATATTGGTATGGCAATCAATGTAACAATGTAAGGTGGTCAGGGTCGCTATCGGACACGTACAGGCTGGAGCGTGGAGTGCGGCAGGGTGGAATCACTTCGCCGCGACTCTTCAACCTGTACATGGATCGTTTGATTCGTGAGCTCAGTGGCGCTAATATTGGATGCTCTGTTGACCGAGTAACTGTCAATAACATAAGTTACGCTGACGATATGGTGTTGCTGAGCCCATCGATCAGTGCCCTACGAAGACTTGTTGGAATCTGTGAGCGTTATGCAGAGGCTCATGGGCTCAGATATAACACTGGCAAGAGTGAGGTGATGGTTTTTAAAGCCCGGTCGAAAACATATTCCACAGTCCCATCAATCTTGCTGGCGGGCAGTGAGCTCAAGCGGGTGTCCGAGTTCAAGTATCTGGGCCACTGGGTCACTGAGACTCTCTCAGATAACACCGATATTGATAGGGAGCGAAGGGCATTATCAGTCAAAGGTAACATGTTGGCCCGTAGATTTGCACTGTGCAGTACGGCTGTAAAAACAAGTTTGTTTAAGGCGTACTGCCAGTCTTTTTACACGTGCAGTCTATGGGTTAACTTTTCTAAGTGCTGCTGGAATGCCCTTCGAGTCCAGTACAATAATAGCTTCAGGGTGCTGTTGAGGCTGCCATACTTCTGTAGCGCATCGGGGATGTTCGCGAACGCACGCGTCGATGACTTTTACGCGATTATCCGCAAGAAAACGTCGTCCCTGATGCGTCACGTGAGGGTCAGCACCAACAGATACCTGCAACTTATAGCAGGAAGGCTGGATACTGACTGCATCTTCATGAAGCACTGCACAGAGGTGCACCATTCGCACCGGTGATGTAATGATGTGGTGATGTGGTGCAGTCTATATTTTAATTTCTTATTTTATTTATGTTCTCTATGTTTTAAATTATTATTATGATAAATATGTACATATACTTATGAAGGCTGAAATAAATGAAAAAAAAAAAAAAAAAAAAAAAAAAAATATATAGAGAACGGGGCTTACCGTTTGTTCACTTATTGAGTATTAGTAATTAAGAAACATGCTTTTAATTAGGTATGTATCTAATGTAAATAAATGTAATGAAAAAAACTGCTTTTTAACTTTCTCTTCTGTTCCCTTCATTGGTTTTAAAAAATTAAGACTAGGCCTAGCTCGCAATTCTTTCGCGCTATTCTGTGGACCATGAAACTAGACAGGCGCTTGAGATAAAAACTAAATACCTATAGCAATTTTCTTTTAATGCTAACGTCGAAAGCTGCTGCTTACTCAGTGGATTGAGTAACTACAGCTTCCATAATCACATTCAATTCGGGTGACCACAGGTGACCAATAAACATTTTCAGAACAGAAGTGTACGACGCACGACACGCACGAAGTGTACGACGCATGCCACGCACGAAGTGTACATGCGTTCATTTGTAGTGTTTGCTCCATATACGCCATTGATGTTGCGTGCATTTTGTGCCGTACTGCTACCACGACGGAAATCTTATTTCACAAATATTCGTCAGCATGTTTATGCCACGTTAAAACCACCACGTTTGGGCCAGTCCATAGTACATAGTTCTTAGGCACCGGAAGTCCACGACATGTCTTAGGCTTTTAAAGGCGTCAAACAATTTTTCTGACCCTAGTAACAGTGGCTTAAAATTTGTACATCCAAGGACTTTGGAGATATTCATGTTCTTGCTCACTATGCCGAAACTTTAAGGTCAGCTTACCCGAGCTCTAGACAAGTGACAAAGCTAGAACTTTGCCAAAAATTTTAGTGTCAAGCCAATCCATTTATTAGTTTTAAGTTACAAATTTAATTTCAAATTCAAATTCAGTTTATTTACACCTTATTTTAACATTACAGATACTATCTAATGCGTAAATAAATTAAGTAAGTAAGTAAGAAAAAAAAAAATATTAAACAAAAAAGCGTGGTGCATGGTGTCAATAGTTATTAATATTTCATTGAAAGATATGAGAAGAAGGATTATCATTTCGATAATATCTTAAAAAACACCCAACGCTTTTTTTTAAATATAACATTTTTTTCTTACTCACATTTATTAAAATTTATTTAAAATTTTTTAGAGGTTTGGTTTTCTATATAATGCGTGTTTTTTTAATTTTTTAAACTATTATTTATTTTCTACTTTTTAGTTTAAGGATAATCGGTTTTTTTTTATTGCATTGTCATCGGTCTGTTGTGCAAAATATTAATGAAATCTGGCCGTTTAAAGTAGGTCAAAATCGCGTCCTAAGGAGTCGTTTACAAACATACATACATACAAGTGAAGCTAATATAAGCGTATAAAATAGGAAAACAGAACAGTAGGAGAAAAAAATAAAAGTTAGGTAAAGTACTTACAGAAAAATACAAGTAGGTAAATCTTACTTCTATAAAATAAAAACAATCTAATAATAAAAGGAACTGCTACGTTCATTATTTCGAAAAAAAGTTGCTTAGTAACGTTGTGAACTAGCAACTAACTAACTAGCGTTGTGTTCTTGCAAAATCTGTTTTTGTCCATAAGTTCTTTTCTAGTGGACGCACACGCACAATTATGGCATTTCGTGGACAATTACTCGAAACAATGATCTAATTATCTGCAACTCAAAACCCTGAAATCACCAAAACTGTTTTATACTAACGCACACTGACCGGAGAGGCCATTTCATCTGTGCCTCTGATTTCTGTGGATATTTAAGCTGTCAATCCCGGCTTATTTATTCCTTCACTAAAGTTGACCACCGACTCATAGACGGATCAGAAATCGCATCGGGAAAAAAGTATACTACTTATACGAGTATGTAAACTACAAGCGTAGCGAGTATACTTTTTTCCCGAATAAAAGCCATGCATGTTATTGTCGAGCGAAGCGAAAATAATTTGTTAAGTTGAAGCTTGTTTGTTTCTAGAGCCTAGATTGCTGCACCGATCACGCCGTGTCATTCCACAACGTGAGACCAAAACACATGTACGTATTAGAATATCTGATATACCATCTTCGACCTTACGGCATCAACTACATAGAAAGAGACCTGCCTGCTTTACTGAAGAACAACTCTGCTATACTGAGGAACAATTATGCTTAGTATGTGCGATGAATATGAAGTACTTTAAGGGTGACTGCGTCAAACGTAAACGTAGCTTAAGTACACTCGTGAGCAACCGAATCGAATCACCCCTACAAAATTTACAAAGTGTAACTTTTTTCCAAAATGACCTGAGTAATGCATATAGAATATATTTTTTTTTGAAAGCTTGATCTTTAAGCTTCAAAATTACACCATTATTTTGAAAATCTACACAGTATTTTTTTAATTAATCAGTTTTGAATGGAAACACAACAAAAGTGAAGTTAATTTAAGTTAACATAGGGCTAATCAAAATTAAAATAAAACAGAAAATTTATGTTTAATACTCTTCATTTATTTAATCAATATTTGGTGTTGCCTCCTCTAGCTCTAATAACACTTTGAAGGCGGTTTTTCATTGATTTAATAAGTTTTTTAATCAGTTCTTGAGGTAGCCTTTCCCACTCCTCTTCCAGCGCTATCTTTAGCTCTGCGATGCTTGTAGGCGCCGGATTTCTGGCTCGTACCCTCCGTTTGAGTTGGTCCCATACATGCTCAATCGGATTGAGATCAGGACTTAATGCTGGCCAGTCCATGGTCCGAATGCCAACTTCATCCATGAACTGACGAGTGATTCGTGCTGTATGACACCGGGCATTGTCATGCATTAACAGAAAGCCGTCCTCGATGAAGCCTTCATAAGGCAAGACATGATCCAGAAGAATGTCTTCCACATATCGCGCAGCAGTCAGACCGCCTCCTCGGCCTCCACCAGGGATGAAAACGAGCTCCGTTTTTCCTTCCAGCGAAACCACATCATACACGAACCACCCCCGTAGGACACGGTTTCGGCAAAACAGCACTGCGCAAACCGCTCGCCTGGGCGCCTGTAGACCCGAGCTCTCCTATCACTGCCATGTAGACACACTCTGGTTTCGTCAGTGAACAGGACTGACCGCCATTGCTCAGCACTCCAATTAATGTGTTCGCGAGCAAATTCAAGGCGCGCTTGTCGGTGAGCTGTGGTCAATTTTGGGCCTCTGGCAGGCCGTCTTGGAACGAGGTTAGCTTCTTTTAATCTTCTTCTGATTGTCCATTGACTGACAGACACTCCTCGAACTTCTCTCAGCTGCTGCTGGACAGAAACACCGGTAAGATGGCGGTTTCTGAGACTCGTCGAAACGATAAAACGGTCGTCTCTCTCAGATGTTACCCGGCGCCGACTGGTATCTGGCGTCCTGGAGTAAGAACCAGTCTCTTGGAATCTTCTGTACACCCTAAACACAGCAGATTGACTCAGGTTTAGTCGACGAGCGACTTCTCGCTGGCTGAGATCCTGTTGCAGCAAAGCAACAACTTGAGCGGCTATTTCTGGTGTTGTATCCATAGTGGTTGTGAATCGGCGATCGTAACTTGCGTAGGTGTGTTCAGGTCAACGTCTGATGAGCGACTGATAAGTGTGCACTGCTTGCACGGGGGTTTTATAGGGGGTTGGAACGCGCCCGCACAGCTACTGCACAAAGCGCATTTTTGATGCTTGCACTGATACAGCGCTATTTTAAAAAGAACTGAACAAATTTAAATGATAGTAGTGTTATTTTAAAGCCTAAAAATTAAGCTTCCAAAAAATATACTATTTTATATGCATTACTAAAGTCATTTTGGAAAAAAGTTACATTTTGTAAATTTTGTAGGGGTGATTCGATTCGGTTGCTCACGAGTGTAGATACATCTAAGTATAGAGAACGGGGCTTACCGTTTGTTCACTGATTGAGTATTAATTATTAAGAAACAGTCTTTTAAATTAGGTATGTATGTAATGTTAATAAATGTAATGAAAAAAAGAGCTTTTTAACATTTTTCTTCTGTTCCCTTCATGGTTTTAAAAAATTAAGTCTAGGCTTAGCTCGCTATTCTTTCGCGCTATTCTGTAGACCATGGAACCAGACATGGGTGCTGGCGAAAAAAAACAATTACCTACCTAGATCAATCTCGGTTTCATGCTGCTAACTCAGCCAGGTTTATTTTATTATTATAGATCGACCTACGTTTACCCACGATCTCGCCTGATGTTTAGCGACGATGTGGCCGACGATGAAACACAGGTCTAGAAGACCCCTATTTACTCTTGACTTGAAGAGACCCAGATTATAGTTTTTAGAAGAGACAGACGATGGCAAAGCATTTCAATCCTTGGCTGTACGCATTATAAATGTGGAAGCAAAGCGCTTTGTTTGTAAGGGTGGTAGACTGACAATGTATGGATGGTAGGTACTAAGCGGTAGGTAAGTCTGCTTGTCCTATTGTGGAAAGGATTATGGTGGAATTAGATCATGCAAATTAAATTAGGCAGCAGTCTTGGCCTTGGACTCGATATAGGAGCCAAAATTGAGTGTCCAGTTGTAAGTGAAACTACATTAATTGAGTATATACAGCTTCCACAATTGCATTAAATTTGAAAGTTTTGACAAAAAAGACAACTTAGATCCATAGTTAGTAGCACATATTCATAGGACAAAATGGAGTTCGTAATACAATGATATAAAAGATAAAAAGTAAAAAAAAGAAGCTGACGCTGGTTCACAGAGCGATCACCGGAGTAACGAGCAGTTTTCTGGGATCTCCTTGCATCACCCTGCTTGCCCACATCGGCGACGAGTACCTATCCAGTATAGTTTTCAGGATGCTGTTGTGACTGTCTCGAACTCTGCGGATCAGGGATGCAGATTTTTTGCTTCAAAGCCATCAGTTTGGTATTCAGCAAACATCCCTGAAGCACTGCAGAGGCGAGGCAGCCCCAACATCATCCTGAAACTATTATTGTACTGGATGCGTATGGTGGCCAGCGAGTTTTTGGTGTATTTGAACTACAGGCTTCCCGTGTACATATTCTGACATCAGGCTTAAAACAGAGTAGTTTTTACTAGTTCAGTATAACGGGAAAACCTGTGGGCCAGCATATTACCCCTAACTTCTAGTGACCTTTCAAGCGATTAAAACGACGACTAACAAATTTTGACGATGTAAACACGATGCAATCTCTAAAGTTGTAACATGGTTCAATGTATACAAATTATTAATTAACAAGAAAACTAATATAAATGCATTCGTTTTATACTGCCCAATGTTAAACAGGTGAAAGCCAATGTAAAAATTAAAAACGAAAAGATAGATCTCGTGACACCAGTGCTCTTAGGCATTACTTTACATGAGTAATAAGCTGCACCCATTGCAGCCCGCAAATAGATATATTGTCGAAGAGACTGTAACGGAACGTTACATGTTAAGTACCTAGGTACATAAAAAAAACAAAATAAATAAATACTTTACATTAGAAATATTGTAAGTAAACAAATAAAATAACTAAAAATAGATCATGGATTATTGTAGGCTCATTATAACTTTTACTTGCGTCGCAATATTGGAATTGCATGACTAGCAAATTTCGAACGCCAGGCGGGGAGGGGCATGAGGTGCGAGCGGTAAGATCTCGGTGAGTAACCGTTGGCAGGGCGTCAACCACTCCGCCATCCTATAGTTTGTGCACTCCGCTCTGAGCCGTACACAAGGCTGGTCCACACTTGTCTTGCGCGCTAGCAGACAATCGCGAACTCCATAATCTATTTAAAATCTGCGCAATAGCTGATTTTAATAAATAAAATTGTGGTAACCTTGTAGAATACTGTGAAAGTGATTTCCCGATATGTTTTTAATGGCACATAAAACACGTAAAATCATGTTTCGCTTTCAATTTTAATATTGTGTAATTCATTCATTGTTTTTAGCTTTTCCCCATTTCATTATGTATAAAAAAAAAGTATATAAGTAGTATATCAGTCATAACACAAGCTCTGCTTACTTTGGGGCCAGATGATGCTGTGTGAAATGTCCGGGATTATTTATTTATTTTTATTATATATTTATTTTTATTATATATTTATTTTTATTATATTTATTTTTGGCAAGCTTAGTTTACTCATGACATCTCATGAGTCTAGAAAAAAGGTTAATTCCTATTGCATCACCTTTTTTTGAATATGCTTCTACCTTTATTTTTCATTTTTTTATAGAAGCTTCTATCCTACCGCAATCTGCAATGAATCTATTTTTAGAACATCGTTTTTTAATACTTTCTTTGTAAACTCCGTTCTGATCGTACCACACGGCAAAACTACTACGTAAGTACTTTCTTATTCTCTACGTGTGTCCGTCGGTGGGTCCTCAGAACGGATAGTTTAAATTCCAGGAACTAACTAGTCACTAGTCAGTCACGATTAAGTGTGCTGCTGCCGCTTCGTGTACATACCCTAACTGCGCGCGCTAGTGCTGAGGATACCTCCGAGACCACCTACCTACTTCCTGGCTGCCTGTTACCAGCTACTCCGTTACCTCGAGGCCACTTATCATCTATCGCCGCCTACATAGGGGAGTACTTTTACGGTGGAAGCGTAAACAGACCCATATTCTTCAGGTCGGACAACCACGACCCTATAAATATATGTGCTTCCTTCTGAGCTGCTTCGTTAAATCTTGTATTTTTTTCTTCTTAGTATTCTTTTCTTATTAAATTCTGTAATAACTATCACTTGGCTCAGTTTTCTTTTCTCACTACCAGGTTAGGTAGGGTAAAAAAGTAACTAGCCATTTTATCCCTGGCACAAGACTCAGCTTTGCGGCATACGCTGTTAAAAAGATCCGTCATTTTACCGACGTAGATACCGCTATACTAGTTTACTTCAGCTACTTTCATAGCATTATGTCTTATGGCATTCTGTTGAGGGGGAGTGCTACTGATATTAAGACCATATTTGTGTTGCACTAGAGGGCTGTTCGTGCAATTTATAACATGGACCCCAGGGAACCACATAGAAATAAATACCTAATCATAGTAATACATAATCATAGTATTAACACTAGAAATAAAGATAAACTCGTGTTCCCACTGTTAGGCTCACTAAAGTTAATAAGTCTTTTATAGGGCGAAGTGTACGCTTCTATAACGAAATTAAACAGTAACTGTCTAATAAAGCATATTATAAAATATCTGAATATTTAGATGACAAAAAAGCTTGGGATGAATCTCCAACTTGACTCGGCATCCGTAACAAAATTGGCAAGTGTAACGCCCCCTCCCTACTACCTAGCTACGCGATGCACCTAACTTTTTTTTTTCGCCTCTACTAATTAAAAGTACCTAAATTAACCCCAAATAACTAAATGGTATTATATAATATAATTAAAATCCCTAAACATACTTTCAAAACGTCCAATGTAGTAGGTCGGTCCAACACGTTCAAGGGCATTTACTTTACTTTTGTCTGCAAGCAACTCACATACCATCCATCCACTGGTTAACCTTCTAGTATCGCATCTTAGAATGCAACTGGATACATAGAAGAGCCCTGCCTAACTCCTATCTACTTGGCGAAGTTCCCTAATCCTACAACACAAGAATTTTACCCTACTCGACCCTAATACAGATTATTATCTAATACAATATGTTGTGATTTTATTTGTTAGGTTCGTAGAGTAAAGAAGATTGATAATGTGTTATCACACATGCTTTACTAATTATATGAATAGTTTTACTTTAATTTCATAAATAATATCAAATTTGGATAGCTTAATTCTGAGCCTTGAGAGATATTTCTCTATACTATTACTAGGTAAAAGCCTGAATTAGATAAAATTATATCAACAGTAATATTCATACTGACTCTTCGTCGATAGCAGCTTTAGTTTTTCCATAGATTCTAGCAAGCTAGAAGGACTTTCGCTTCAAGAGTTTGATAGAACTTATCTAATATGATTATTAATAAATCAATAGTAGGACTCATCCATAAGATCTCCATTAAATATGTACTACAATGTACAAATAATGAACATTTGAATTTAAGGTGTAGGAAATCATTATTCCATTTCATAAGAATTTATAATTACCCTCAACTAGACATTTATTATCTAGTGCAATGTTTCAGCTAAATCTTTAGTCAATGATAGTTTCCCCACTGATTTGCGCACCGATTTAGTATACAGATAAACTACGTAATCCTACGAAAACCATAAGTAGATTTATACTACTGTATAGGTATGGATAATAGTAATTCGACAACCTAAGCAAACTTGTCGAAACGTGTTGTCAGATAAACTACGTAATTCTACGAAATCCATAAGTAGATTTATACTACTGTATAGGTATAGATAATAGTAATTCGACAACCTGTTCAAACTTGTCGAAACGTGTTGTGTACCTGATGTCCTACCTAACCTAATCTGGTGTGTGAATCCGCAATTCTGGAAGTAAGCTTCGTACATTTAATTGTGTATGTCACTCATCAGGGTGCAATGATGAGCTACCTAGCTGCTAATTGGGGGACAGCGAGTTGTAAATCCATCAGATTGTTGTTATCAACCATTTTCGAAACGCAAACCGAAAAAACAACAAAGGAATAAATCCAAACAAAGGATATTGTTTGACGTTTATTTGATTGATTTAATTTTGAGGTTATGTTTAGTACCAAAGATTCAAAGATAAACTAGGGGTCTCGTGGGTTTATCTTTAGTACCATAGATGTTACAGTATCTAGAGAAAAACTTCGTTTTGTAATAAGCTTTGGATTAGACCCTGGTTTATCAGCAGGTTTAAACCTAGACTATCTTTAGTCTTCGTTTTGGAATAAGGCCGTATGAGTCGTAAGATATTTCTAAACCATAGCCTATAAACTTAGTATTAATTACTTTTTGCTAGCTTTCTCTCACGGACCATGACAATTACATATCATCTGCCATATTCCGTCTATGGTATAGTTTGTTATGACAGATGCTTCGTTTATTTACATTGTAATGAATTACGCACTATTTTATTCAATAATTAAAGATCTGAGATAGAATTGCTGGTAAATCTGTTCTGATAAGAATGACCCATGTATGCCTACGTGATATTAATAAGGTTTGTACCCAAGCATACCATAATAATTGTGAATTATAACGGAATGACCTTCTGTTCCGTTAAACAAGGATCATACAAAAGTGTTAAGAGCGTTATCACATTTTAACTCAGCGCAAAGTTTGGTATTTCTGGCTGCCAACTACTATTATTATATTCTGTGTAGGTGAGGCAGATAATGCGTTGCAAACGAGTCGCCTAAAAGGTCTTGATCCTTAGCACGCACCGGACACTAGACCACTTTTCCAAATAAGGGCAGAGTTCTTACTACTTCACAGATAATGTAGACGAAATACAAATATCGTCTTTATACAAGCGCAATTGTGTGCGGAAAGTTTATGATTACGTTTTATGACTAATAGTTCGTTAAATAAAGAGATTTCTGCTACCCTATAGCTCAAACAATGTTTGTGAATAATAAAATTAGCGCCCATTATTTAAATTAGAAGCTATGACTCCAGGTGGTACGTCTTAGCGGTTAATACCTATTAGTTATTCTGTGGTAATACTATCATGTTCTTATCAGCGTTTTTACTAAAGATGTATTGTATCGATCAGGTGTAAGTACAGGAATAATAGATTTCTTTGAAAACAAAAATATTTTATTTACATTTATACATTCTTCTTTTGCGATATAGGAGTGGAATGGATAACACATTTTTGCTTACAATTATTAGATCACTAGCAGCGCTTGGATGGAACAGCTAGTTAGAAATATATTTCGCGCAATGGCATTGACCAAGCTTTCCTCGTGTCAATAATTTCAGGGAGCACACATCTTTCGTAAAACGCCTGCAACTCCAGTAGCATCTTTTCTTGCCAATTTTTTTTTCTCTATATACACTCGTATCTTCATAACTTTTACAGGGTGATCTGGGCTAGTCCATAGGTATGTCAAGTATACAAATATTTTTATTTGTAATATAAAACTGGCCTTGTATTTATTTGGTTAAACCAGTCATGGTTTTGAAGTATTGTTGCACATGTAACATCATTGCATATAATTCCTTTAACTTTTTTTGTGCGCACGTCTTCTTCAAAGTCCATTTTAAAAGCAGAAAACGGACATTTCACTTCCGCAAGACCTTTACTGTTTAAGCAATCAGGTAAAATCTCAAAGTAACAGTGATTTGAGTCAATAAACTGGCCACATTGCATCATATAAAATGTTCGTGAAGTTTTGAATCCTAGCCTTGTGTGGGCCTCGGGCACGGCACGGTCCAGCATGATTCATCCTATAATCAAATAAGTTTATCAAAACGAAGATAATACCCGATTTTTTTTTTCATTTTTTTTTTGTGGTTTATTGTCAACAGAATTTGCTAATTAGAGCTCTCAAATCGGGTCTCTGTTTGTTTTTGCCGAAATAAGCACCAGAAGAATGATGATTACTAAATAAATAAGTAAAATTTCTAAAATTTGCTCTATTATTATTTAAGAAAATGAAATAAAGGAATAAAGGAATTCATGTAATAGTTAGGTATAGACTTTAAGGCAATGTATCATATTTAAACGAAGAAAACCTTGCAACTGCGCATATTTTTGTGATAGCGCTCTTAAGACCAGACGAGTTTCTTGCCGGGTTCTTTTTGAACTGGGTTTAGGAGGAACCGGCATCTAGATTCACTAGCATGTAAGAAGACGATGGAAAATGGTCCTTGTGATTTTATTGAATAAAAAAAAGTTTTGTATTTGTATTATAAATGACTATATTATTGATAAGAATACATTGCCTCATGTCGCTCTGCCCTCAGACAGTTAACCGACACTTTGAAATGTATAAATTCTCTTGTATTCGTTTATCGTAGTTAAGGTAGTTATAAGATGGATCATGCAAAAAAGCGCTGGGACCAAGACGAGTTTCTTACCGGTTCTTCTCCAGCTTGGGCTAAAAGGAATTGGCACCTAAATTCACCTAGCATGTAAGACATTTCAAAATGATCCTTGCGATTGTATTGAATAATATCTATTTTGACTTGACTTTGATTTTGTAGATGCAAGAGCAGCAACAGCCGCTGTATCCTTTGCAGCAGCCGCCACAGCAACCTGCGGATAAAAACCTTTTCACTTGTTTTCAAGTTGCTTGTTTTTAACCTAAGGTTTTAACAATATGACGTGAAAGGAAAATGGCGCGCGCAAAGCAATTTAAATAAAAAGTAGGTACACCAAGAAAGTTCCCAGTTCCGAGTTTTTAACAAATTAAAAAAGGTTGTATAATAAATTCGGCACCATGGAGGTAGAAGTAAATAGGTTTAAATATTTTTTGAATTCACAAACTTAGTGCACACGATGTTCTAAACTCAATTTACCTTATCCTCTAGCGGATAAAAATGGCTTTTGCACTCAGATATCAAAGACCAAAAATACTCTTTCCGAGATGGAATGGATGGATGAAAAACGTATTTGAATCCGTTGGACTCGGGTAGTGGTACAAGAACATCAGTGTGAACAACAGAAAACAGAACGTCCGGCTTTGTCCAAGACTGGATCGGTTGCATAGGTGCCTGAAACCTTTTTGTGTGCTAAACATGTAATGCAATGGCTGATTTAGTTTTTTATGAAACTGCCTTAAGCCTGGAAACCAAAAATGTCACAATATCAACTCTGTTGTTCTGTATGTCCCAATATGTCATGATCGTCCTAAAATACTCTTAATAAATTCAACCTGTGGCCCTTCAGAATGGAGCGGAATGTAACAGCAGTCGTTCTTCCTCAGTAGGTAGGCGTATTTTTGTAAAATAACAATGTTTTTAGCGTTTACCTTGTTTGATCTAATTACCCTTGCCTTAATTTAGACATCAGATCTTGGGTCTCAGAATCAGCCGTCTGAGCAAGCTTCGCCCAGTTGTTTAAGTTAAGAATATGAGAAACAGTGCTAGGAGGATTTCGATATCGGCATGCTGCATCAACGACTATTTCCTACAATCTAAGTTGAATCTAAAATATTGAAGCTAGACCCAGCACCGCGCGACTCGATGCAACAAGTCTTTTTATTACGTCTTTTTTTATCTTCAGAAAATTGGAATTCGTCACTATTTTAAAGTCTATGCCAATCAAATAGTGGCAAAAATGCTGAAGTGCGTGAATAACGGCCAGCGGTATATAGCTCGTAGTTATGGTACCCCGATAAAGTACCCAGCCCAACAAACCTCTTTCTCTTATTCGGGTAAAAGAATAGCTCCAAGGCCAATAGCAGCCGTATGTGTGAAGCTCTGTGGGCAATTAAGGATCAAATATAGCTAAGACAGCTTCGCTCGTTAAACAGTTAATACTCTCAAGGTGTAATGTGTAACTCACGTGTAATGTTGTATCCTACAAGAAAGGTTTATCTTTTCATAATAACATAGCTGTGCAGGCGGTTATGCGGTTTAAGATGCGTAGCCCACGATATAGCGGAGTTATCCTACAAGCCCGAACCTCCGTTACGTTGGTGGGCTTCGGTGACATAAACAAGGCATCAACCTTCCCAGGTTTCGGCCTTAACTGACCGTAACAATCAGACGTCCAAGGTATTCAATTTCAGTGTCCAGCTGGACAGTGTTTAGGTGCTTTCTTTTATTTTTTTATCAGCGATGCCTCGAACGACTATGGATACTTAGATGAAATTAAGGCGCAATTATGATTTCCGCGCATATTAATATTCCGCATAAGTGAATTACTTATTAGTATATACTTAGAGTTAGTACACATAACTTCGCATACTAGCGTAATCAATATTGCGTGCACATAATGATATAAATTCTGCCTTGAAGTTAGTCTAAGATCTATTATTCGTTACCCATTAATTTAGCCAAAACTTTGCATCTCACCGTAAACAACTGCCTACTCGGCCAAGGCACTCGCGATCATTCCAATGATTAATTAACTGGCCGCGGTCAACCTCGGCGCACCACATATTAAAGTCATGAAGACTTGGATCAAAAGGCGAAATATAAAAGTTAGGTATGTGTCTTTGCTGTAAGAAGTGCAGATAACGCCCCAACGTTACCATCTGCTGCATATTTTGCCCCGTCAAAACTAGAGGAATTGGTCCCTATGGTTGCCATCACTAACCAAGGTTGGTACTGCCAGAGGAAGCGAGGACAACGTGTGGCTTTCAGCCATTGGATGCGACGGACTATCAGTATGCGATATTGTTATTGGCTGTAGTCTGCCTTCGATCGCTTCAAGTCACGAAAGAATTCGATCGAACGTTAGATTGCGAGAACTATCACGGCGACCACAAGAGTCATCGGAACGCCTATGAGAGCGATCACGAGAACTACGCGAGACGTGAAGACGTCTAGAAGACCTATCGTACGTCAAACGATTGTCGTCGCAGTGACTGGTTAGGGGCGGCGGTGTATGGTGATTATTTGAATCACTACGACGATCGCGTGACCTACTATCAGTATGGAAATACTGCTTTCGAGAATACTCACGCCTTGTAGAACGTGAGGGTCGGCCTGACATCTTGATAAAGACCAAAACTTGTACTTGTAATACTAAAGTTTGTACTTACGGTTGTTCGGCAAAAGAAGTAACATAAAACACAAAACAATGAGCAGTTAAGTGGATAGCAAACGGTTTAAGAGCGCGTGATCGATCCAACTTCTGATCTTAGAAATTACCCTCAGAATAAAATTAAAAAAAATCAACACTTATTTAACCCGACAACAATATATTATCAACTACTAATTTTAAAGCACATGTTAATCTTAAGATAAGCCTATTTAACTTTATAACAATTCCTAGCACAAAGGAATTGTTATAAAGTTAAATACGTCCATCGTATCCGAAAGCCAAGCGCGTAATAAAATCCGTTCGCTGCTTGATGCGCCTATTTATACTCGTCCGCTCGGCCCAGGCAAAGCAGTGGAAAATCATTTAGGAATATTATATTTTTCATTTCATTAAAAAAAAACAAAATCTTTACTCTTTGAACTAAACATTATTTTATTTATTATACTATTATGTTTGATGTGATTTGTATGCAAGTAGAACAATTATAGTCTATTCAATTTTATCAGTAATTAGAAAATAAAATAACCGCCAGAGGAGCACTATTATACAATATTTACCCGTATTCTCACCAGGGGCATAGTTTCAGATTTAACTATTCCAGGGGTGTTACGCGACGCACTCGCTGCCAATATAAAAGCGGCGGTAATGTGTGGATACAGTCAGTCTACTCTCGGCTTAACAAGTGATACAAGAGCGATAAATTATCAGTAGTGTTTTAGTGTTGTGACTTTTATTGTGTTCTATTTGTGTATTAAGTGTACTATTTACTACCATTTTTTAAATAGTATAATCTGTGGATTAAGTTCTGTGCGTAGTAACTTTGAAATTAAAGTTATAATTTGTTAAAATCGAGCGGTTTCATTAATTTATCAGTACCTGGCTCGTAACACTGCTCGTAATATTTAAACCTGCAAAGGGATTAGAATTAGAAGGAATATGGGAGTATAACGGAGACCACTTTACGAAATAAAAACGAAAATTAAATAGGAATTAAAAGCATTTATTACAATTTTACACAAACTTATAATTAAAAAATATTGAGCAAAGTAAGTATATGCAAAATGTCTTTCATAATTTTTAATCTGATGCAACAAAGTGCAATTTCTACAAAAATAAATAGTTACCTAAACATTTTACTACAATAACAGCTAACATACACTAAAACGTAGAAAACATTCTTAGGTACAAATTGACTTTAGTATAAAATACATATATAATCTATCATTTATCTAGGTATAGCACAAGTAACACCTATATTCCTATATAGTACAGTACATACGGTACACCACAAGTTCACCACGCCTCACTTGCAAAACTATTTTTCAATCGTACCGGTTCAGAAATCTATTAATAAATCATCGTTTTACTTTCAAAACTTTCGTGAGTTGTACATTTTGATAAACACGGGTTTTACTCACGTATTATTTTTTCGATGGAGGCACCGACACTGTTTCGATCTATAGAATCTTCATCGCTCGAGTTCATGGCGAACCGTAAAACCCATGTTGGATCAAATTGAATAAATGACCGATTTTAAAATAATGTTGGTGGAATTGACACAGGACCCTCCAACCCCAAACTAAACAAAGCTTGTACTATAACGACAGACAAAATAATACGTGAGTAAAGACCGTGTTTATCAAAATGTAAGCTCACGAAAGTGTTGAAAGGCAAATACTATTTGTTAAATTTTGCACTATTTCATTTATATTTAAAACGCTGATCAACTTAAATGCAATTAAGACGGTACAATGAGCAAATAGCCTTGACACGATTTTGGAATGAGAAAGTTGGGAAATGGCATACCATATTTTTTTAATAACGAGAGGATAACCACTAATTAGCTGCAAAATAAGACACATATAAAAACTGTTTTTTTCTGAGGAATTATCTTACAGATAGTGCAAGTGGGACATAAGTAATTTACATTTTATTACAGTGCACCTGTTTTTCTTATCAGAAGTATTCTTGCCTACTAACAATGAGTTATACAGTAACCCACTGTTTGGATTAGCTTCAAATTAGCGTTTATTCGCTATCGATAACGAAATGTGTAAACTTGCTGGTAACAAGTAATCATCACAATGACTTAAGCTTATTAATAGATTTGGTTATTCTTTGGATAGTAAAGTTACGAATCACATCAGTTTCAGATCTTACCGTGATATTTAAAAGAATACAGAATGATTTTTTGAGACGGGGCAGTGAGATGAAAAAATCATCTCAATAAGAAACAAGGTCGATTGACAACAAACTATGTGTAAATTTCCTATTTTCTCGCTGACTGTAGATTTTTGTCAATATTCGTAAATGCAGGTCAAAAAATGTTTATAGGTCAAAGCCAGTTTCCTAAGAACGTTTTCCTGTAGCTGCAATAGTCATGATTGCATCCGTTACTGCCCCGTTTCAAAAAATCACCCTGTATAGTTATTATGTACCAGGGCGTCTATTCTGCGAACCGATTGCGATGTATCGAAACGATAGTCGTAAAATATGGAATTCTGTAAAATTGACAGTTATTTTGTTGTCAAATTCAAATTATCGTATCGTCTGTTGTGGAGGATTACGACATTGATTGTTAATAGTAATGTCGGTCCTTCCATCGTTAAAAACGATTTGAAACGAGGTAGCTAAGAGTTGGGTTTCACACGACTATTGACTCGATATATCGCTTATCGATTTTAAGAGAAGGCCCCAAGATGACCCGGTGAACTTCTAAAATTGATTTGATTGTGAAACGATAGGCATTACAAACTAACATCCTTACATTTTTTCGTGTACAATAATAGTATAGTAATAAATGAAATATATTATGCTTTTTGTATGTAATTTGTTTACCTTCTATAATTGCAACACTAATAAAATAATACTTAATCAAAATAAAAATATAAAAGAAAAATATATTTTTACTTTTAGCACAGATAAAGGAAAAATTGCGAAAACCGTTAGTTTTTAAATGGATTTCATTTTGCAACAAAAATACCATAACTATGACTCAATTGTCGTGATGGGTGAACTTTTACTTATATATATATATATATATAGGTATGTACGGAACCCTCGTTGCGCGAGTCCAACTCGCACTTGGCCGCTTTTTTTGATTGATTTTCTTAGATTTTGCCGCAGATTTATTCAACACCAAATTACACAGCGTCTTAAATAAACTACATCAATCACACGTCAATTTAAGAAGTGTCATTAAAACATTTAAGAAGTGTCATTCAAAAATTTAAGAAGTGTCATTCAAAAATTTAAGAAATGTCATTTAATTAGATTTTCTAATTCAGAGTTTGGTGCATAGATAATAAGATCGTTAATATTTTTTCGATATTTTAATAAGTCCGGCGAAACAGAATCAATATTATTGTATTGTTTAAATGATTTGCTGTCTTTACTCATTGACATAAGAAAGACAGGGACAGAGCATACTTAAACGCTACGCTATCTAATTATGTGTTAATAGGATAAAAGGTAAGATTAAAAGATGAAACTAAACGATGCTTCCGTTTGACAAATTCAAGTCATAAGTATGTTTTTGAAGTGAAAACTTCTTTAGCAAATCGATGAAGCGAAAAAGCGACAGTAAAAAGGCACAGACACATAAATTCATAAGATTTAACGTGGGAGAGAATAAGATAGGAAGCATTATACAGTGTTTCTTATATAATCCAAAAATTTTTAAGGTTTCACTTCTTCCACTTGTGAATTGCACACTTGTTTTTTTTTATCTTAACTAATATAGCGTCTGTTTCTAAAACAGAGATGGTATTATAGGAGCGACATGTTTATTGCAATAAACATGTACATATTTTGTATGGCATATTTATTGCAATTAGAATTTCCTCTTATTTAATTAATTAGTACCTATTTGTGTGCGATTGGTCATAGCTATTTAAGCTTATATGCAAATATGGAATTATGGATTCTAAGCACCACTTACATTAATTGCATTTTAAGTAAGTTAATCATTGATTTCAGTGGTGGTGCTGCAAAATTTTACAAATTTAGTTAATAATAAAATTTATGATAAAATATGTTTATTTTGATAAATGCAACTCCTAACAAACCAGTATCAAATCAGTGATAAAGAAGATTAAATTTGACAAATTTTGTCAAAAAAAATAATCTAAATTGGAATCGATGATTATCTTAAATGCAATGATTGATATGCAAGCGGGATGTAGTCCAAAACAATGAACAAAGTATAAAAATAAATAAATTGAAATAAAGATTTTTCCATTGAAGTTTCGATAAGTAACGCTTATAATCTATGGAATGTTTTTTACAAAAGTTTTGAAATAATGCAGATAAAATTTAATAAAACAATTTGAAACAACAAACAAACAAAAAAAAATATTGACATAATACAAATTAGCCACATCCATATCCAGATGATTCCAAAGAAGAAAGAAGGAGCCAGTGCCTTCTCCCATCAGTTAAGTCCCATAATTTTGACTTATTGTATGATGAAGTTCATAGAGGCCTCGCTTTTCGCTATTTCTTCTTATTTTTATATATATCCAAAGTTCTGGGCAAGTTTTTAATCAAATGCGCGACGATTAAATCTACATTATAAAATACTTACAACAAAAATCCTATAAAAATAACTAATTACTTAAAATTAATTTGCTGTAAATTATTCCTTACTACATTAAAGTAAAATTTATACTAAAATAAACGTTATTTAAAAAATAAATGTTACACTTCTAATACTAAATTATAAAACTTCATGTAAACGTAATTACAAATGCACAAAATGCTACTTAAAATACATAATGCAATGCGTCGCTCGAACTCAGTACTGCGGCATTTTATGATAGGCCTTTGATCTTCGTATATACTTTTATCATAATTGGCCTAAGTTCATCTGTTGAAGAGGTGGCGTCAGTCAAGTTACAGAGCAGTTATTTGTAATTGAATACATTCTTTCACTCCAGCATGCTGAGGTGGGTGAAGTTTCCTCACCACTGACGCCACCCTGCCTGGGATTCTGTTTGATAGCGCAGCGCAGGCATTCCCAGGTACTAGGCATGCAAACCGATAATCGATAACCGATAATTTATCGGTAATCAGTAAATTTTTGTCAGCGATAATTATCGAAAAATATCGATAAAAATACCGATTAACGATAATTTCATAGAGGTTTTATGTAATCATTCCTATCATTACCGCGAGTCAAGTAAACTCCATTATCAACTCAGACCGAGGTAAATATATAGACGCCTCGCCGCTATCAACCAAAGTGAAGTCACCATTTGTTAAATGGTTCCCTATAATTAGGTAAATTTGTATGAATGCGTAAAAAGTTGTGGTGGTTAATTCATTTACAAATCAATTATTATGTTTTGCACTACAACAACTAATATCGGTGTATTTTTTTTTAACTTACACGTTCAGGGTTCATTTTTGTTTTACTAGTTAACTACTAGGGTATTTATCGCGTGTTACCGCGTATTATAATTTATACCAAAATATTTCGGTTATGTATGTTTATTACATCGCCATTTATTAAGCTATTTAGAGTTGATTATTTTAAAAATGTTTTTCGAGATATCCAGTAATGGATATTCGCTTTTGATCACACGATAAAGTCCAAAACTAGTTATGCACAAGTCATAGCATTCAAAATAGCATTGTTTTCGATGGTAGCCATTGTGGATTAATTCAACAGTTCCTTATAGCAGTGATTCATTTTATTTTTGTTTCACTGTCGCTGCTTAAGAACTTCAAACTTTGGGAATTTTATTTTATATCAAAATAATCTATACAAGAGCTTAACCTGACTGACTGACTCACTGACTGACTGATTCATCATTGCCGAGCCGAAACCGCTGAAGCTAGAAAGCTCAAATTTGGAAGGTAGCTTCCATTTACAGCAAAACTACCCACTAAGGCAGGGTTTTTTTGAAATTCAATCCCTAAGAGGGTGAAAAGGGGTGAAAACGAATGTATGAAACTTTTTAACGCGTGGTGCGATTTGATTGAAAATTGACATAAATAAATAAAATGCAAAATAAATGGACACTGTATTTCAGGATTTCCCGTAAAACGGAGTGTCAAAGTTTGTATGTTTTTAATGGGTGGTCAGGTGATTGGTTTGAAATTTATCAATAAAATTTGGCTACAATTCATAAATAAAAATTCGGAACAAGAGCTAGATATATAAGATAACATTGACTAGGGAAATTTTAAAATATATTCTGGCAAGCATCGCGTTTTATGCCAAGTGTGACAATGAGGATTTGTGTTCCAAATAACCTTAAAACTTACGAAGTATATTTAATAAAAAGATAGTACGAACTAATAAGTAGCTTTACTACCTTGGACTGTTTTACTACCTACCTTAGTATAATTTTACTGTAATTATTTCAGAAAATATATTTTATTTGTTTACTTTTTAATGGTAGGTAACCATGACTAGTGCTATTTAGATTCAGACTTGATTTTTATGTATAAATTTGTAGTTTAATTGAAATAAATCCATATAATCGAAAAAATAATTATTATAATTCAATAATAAAAGACGTAAAATGTTCTTGTATACTATGGATATCAACAAAGAATGCAATTCTACGAGACAGTTATTTTTCTTATATAAATCGGTAATTATCGGTTTTTATCGAAAAAAAACCCGATAAAAATCGGATTATCGTTTATCGAAAAGTTTTGATAATTGCATGCCCTACCAGGTACCCACCCTAACCTTTCGACCTTGCCGACAGGACCCGCAGGAAAGACGACTCACTACATGCGGTGTCGGTTCGGTTGCAGGTACATAACGGCTGGCACTGAGCCGGGTTTGTTTCAAGTTTTCCTTCTCTGTTGCTAGCTAGTCAGCAGGAGGACTAACCCCTATACTGCACTCCTTCGGTTACAGGTGCATAACGGAATATATACTATACACCTGAGGTAATTTGTTAAAATAATACACACGGTAATTTTGTAGTGGCGATGATTATTTTTATCGCCGCACACGTTATTGTCCAATAATATTTTGTAATCAGTAATTTGATTCTCATAGCACAAGCTTTGCACAGTTTGAGGCTAGATGGCGCTGTATACAATATCAACCTATATTCAATGATTATTTGTTTTAACAAGACACAAAAATATGCTCTGCTCTGATCTCGGCGGTCTACACACCCTGAGTTGTCAGCATTCGACCTAAATGAGTCTTAATAGCGCTAATATTTACTATATAAGTAATAGCATCACGATACGATAGTATATCGCAATAAACCTCACCCCGTTATTCATAATATTATATAAGCACATTATAGCTAAAAGTTGTTGCTATCTTTATTCATTGACCCAAAATTTGTACTTTCGCCAAATTCGCTAAAATTTCCTAAAATACAAACGACCTTATCTTGCTTGTCAAAAAGTCCAAATTACGTGATGACTAAAATGAGCTAAAACTAGTCAGTCATATACGTCAATTCAGTAAATTTAAGAAGTGTCATTTCAAGATGTTACTCCAATTTAAAATTTAGTGTAAACAAATTAAGATCATTCGTGTTTAAGGCAATTTTGGTAAGTTCAACAAATTTTAAATTAATAAATTTAAGAAGTGTCATATAAAATGATACTTTATTTTATAATTTTGTATATGCAAATAAGGTAGTTTGTTATTTTTCGTTTGACATTTCACGAAGTAACAAAAGCTCTTCCAAATAAATTAGCTTTTCTCGTGTCATTTCATGTTTTATTGTGACTTTTATCTATTGATTATTTCTTTTTATGTTAAGGTATACAAGTATGTACTCATTGGTTTATTAAAAACACATTTATATTACTTTTGTTATCCTGTTAATATGTATGGTCACATTATTTCATCATAAAATCATTCATATTATTATCATATTATTCAGCTATATTCAGTTCCATCCCAAGGTTTTCTGGCAGAGATCGCTATCTAGCGATAAGACTACCCATTTTACTACCGTGTAGTTAAAAAATATTTCTTTTAACAGTCCAGTGTCTATGTGGCAGGACATTCTATTCTATTCTATTTGTACAACGAGGTATCCAAGAAAATTCTAGACGGTCATTCCGCAATGACGTTTGGAATAGACAAACGATGATCTACTTAAGTATCTTGTAGTTCGTCATTGTGTTATTTTATATATAATGGTGTCTTTCATATAAAATAAATATACGGATTATTTTTGCTCGAATCACAAAGAAACACAAAGCTTTTTTTCTAATTATTCACACCCGAATCAAGAACTCTAGCTTTAGTTAAATTAACAAACCAAAATCACGAATAAAACCTTAAATAACTCGAGAAAGGTATATAATACAAGAGCGCAATGTTTGCTTCACCTGACGGCCTAAAATAATCGTCGACATTATAACAAAACAAAACCACTTGGCAATATTATTATCAAGATAAATGCCATTATAGGCAAAGTACAATATCGTTCCTATTTCACGAAATTTCAGCTAGTCCGGCGAAAGAACAGAATCGCCACCATTGTCAATAGCTGCCACCCTAATTAGTTGACACTATACTTATCAAGCGTTTTAAAATAAGAAGTTATTATGAATAAGAGGTTCAGTTAAATATAAAAGCACGCTATAGAATCTCTCTTTCGTCTTACATACTAGACAACTGAGTCGTTCCTCAGTATAGCGGGCAGGTCCGTCTTGCTGTAAGTGATGCCGTAAGGTCGAAGATGGTATATCAAATAGTCTAATACATACATGTGATGTGGACTCACGTAGTGGAAAGATACGGCGTGATCGGAGCAGCTATCTAGACCCTAGAGACAAACAAGGTTAAATTTTACAATATGGTTTCGCTTCGCTCGACAATAATATGCACGGTTTTCGTGCATGAAAAATGTATGCTCGCTTCGCTTGTAAATAGACTTCGTTATCATTGTAATATGTCTCTGCGCCACAGAGACGACCTCCGTGGAGCAGTGGGCAAAGGCCTACCTGAGACGCAGAAGGGTTCGATTCCCGCCGCGGGACAAATGTTTGAAAGATCTGCAAGTATTTGCCTTGTGTCTGGGTTTCTATGTATAATACGTATGTTATTACAAAAAATATGTATAATAATAATAATAATGCCGGACATTTCACACAACATCATCTGGCCCCAAAGTAAGCAGAGCTTGTGTTATGAGTACCACATGACTGATATACTACTTATATACTTTTTTTTTGTAAATACATACATATTATACATAGAAACACCCAGAGCTGAGACAAATACTTGCAGATCATACAAACATTTGTCCCGAGGCGGGAATCGACCCCGCAACCTGCGTTTCAGCCAAACCTGCCCGGCCCACTGCGCCACAGAGGTCGTCAATAAGTATATAAGTATTATATCAGTCATGTGGTACCCATTACACAAGCTCTGCTTACTTTGGGCTAGATTTATTTATTTATTTTTTATACCACACGGACTGAGAAAATTGCCCATTCCTTTTCCGAATATAACGTAGAAAGTACCTACATAACTTCAGGCCTACTAAAATGAGAGACGAAAAAGTCTATGGAATTTCAATTCAAACGTGTTTAGTGGGTGTATGGAAATCCATTTCTAACGTGTTATTTTTTTTTAATTTCTTCATGGATCAGCCGGTAGCTATTTTCATTATAGGTCAAACGACAAAAAGTTTTTAATCCAAGTCCGCCAAATGATTGATTTCTCTTCGGATTTCCGAACAATATTTAGAAAAAAGAACTCAAGTAATAAAGGCATGCGCGGGAATTTCTGCGAAATTTGAATTGGGGTTTGGTTGGTAGTTTTATAAATTCTACAGAATGTCGTCGAGCGAATGAAGATTTTATTACACCGCCAGAAATAAAAAATAATTCTCCTCGTAGATAAAGTATAAAGCACTATGTATATATCTCGGGAGAAAATGCGATTCCTACCTCGTGTGTTTTAAGGAAATGACACACTCGATATGAATTGGGCACTTTCTCGCCTAGGTGTAGGTACAATGTACTATTTCCCGACGTTACCAGCAGATAAACTTAAGGCCCATCTGATGGTAAGTGGTTGAACCTATAAAGCCTATATTCGTAACTATGAATCTTGCAATATCAGAAGGTAATGCAAGATTAAGATGGATATAAGATATAAGATGGATCATGCAAAAAAAAAAGCGGCCAAGTGCAAGTTGGACTCGCCCATGAAGGGTTCCGTAGCAGCAAGTAACACAATATAAAAGTTCTTGTAGTTGTTGTTACCTGTTGTAACTTTGATCGATGTTTTAATAATAGTTATTGATATTTACGATTTATGACGTATTAAAAAAAACTACTTACTAGATCTCGTTCAAACCAATTTTCGGTGCAAGTTTGCATGTACATCATATATTTTTTTAAGTTTTATCATTCTCTTATTTTAGAAGTTACAGGGGGGGGGGGGGGGGGGACACACACATTTTACCACTTTGGAAGTGTCTCTCGCACAAACTATTCAGTTTAGAAAAAAATGATATTAGAAACCTCAATATCATTTTTGAAGACCTATCTATAGATACCCACACGTATTAGTTTGATGAAAAAAATCAGTTCTAAGTATGGGGAACCCCAAAAATTTACGTTTTTATTAATTTATGTTTTTTTTCTATTTTTGTGTGAAAATCTTAATGCGGTTCACAGAATACATCTACTTACCAAATTTCCACAGTATAGTTCTTATAGTTTCGGAAAAAAGTGGCTGTGACATACGGACGGACAGACAGACAGAAAGACAGACAGATAGACATGACGAATCTATAAGGGTTCCGTGCCATTTGGCTACGGAACCCTAAAAAAAGCTAGGACCAGGACGAGTTTCTAGCCGGTTCTTCTCGAGCTTGGGTTAGGAGGAATTGGCACCTAAATTCACCTAGTATGTAAGTAGTATGTCAAGGTTTATCTTTTGACTTTGATATTACGATGATATTTTTGGAGATATTTTGTTCGGGGATAAAGAATCGTTCCACCCTATGGATAACGTCTATACTAAAGAAAGGGTCATGACGGAAATTCGTGACGGAAATATCTTATCCTTTTTTGGCCTCCGTACCGTGCGATAAGGAACTTCGTTACAAAAAATATATAGTTTCATTATTAAAAATGTAAATACCTCGTCTGTTGGATAGTATATGTAGTTCCAGTACCAGAAGGAAGGATCCTTATCAGGGAAGAGATGGGTCTCCGGGAGGAATGGGAAGAATCGACCGCGCTTCAGGGAATCGCGGCTGTCGAGAGCTTTCACACCGATGTTCTCCAAACATATTCCTGAAATTTGATTGAAAATAATATGTACTTGATATAAATAAATAAAATAAATAAATAATCTCGGATATTTCTCACAGCATCGAGACCTGGCCTCAAAGTAAGCAGAGCTTGTGTTATGGGTACCACATGACTGATATACCTACTACTTAAATACTTTTTTTTGTAACTACATACATATTATACAGAAACACCCAGACCGGAGAGAAATACCTACAGATCATAAAAACATCATGATCATAAAAACAAACATGAACTCGCAATCTTCTGCGTCTCAGGATGATTACCATTTTATTTATCGGAAAGAAAGCATAGGTAAACAAATAATAAGTAATGAATCAACCTGGAGGGCGATCGCGCTATTTGTCAACGTATTTACCGTTGAACGGAAATATATTGGCAGCGATTCTGATGAGGTTCTGATTTGGTTAATCTGGATGTCAAAATGGTACCGCGCTATTTTTTATGAACGGTTTAATCGTTGAATTCTCCAAAATAGAACCAAACATAAAACGTTAAAGTTTACAACGAAATAAATCCTATTAAACTTGTTGTTCTTCTTTTGGTTATGGCATCTGTGATCTCATCGTTGATCGATTGAGTGTGATTATTTTTAATATTTACACTATAATAAAAAATGGTTAAGTTTGTTTGTGTGTATGTTTTAACGGTTCGACGATAGCTGTCTATTGTTGATTTGCCCTCTATTAGGGCTTATGTAACTCGCGGCAACTAGCAATATGCGCGAATCGCCAAATTTCTGCTATCTAATACAATTTTTATTACGCTGATTTGTCTGCTCTAAGCGTATATTGACCTGTGAGGCAGCGGCAGCCTGTTTCATAGGCAGCGGCTGGCTTCCATATTGTCAGGTGGAGTGTGTACCCACTAAATGGTGGCAGAGAACTAGATAATGCGTGTTGCCCGTTATATGGACCATTAGTCAAAATCGTGGGCCGCAAATGGACAGAATTAACACAGGATCGTGGCGCATGGTACTTTGTTGATAAAACCCAGAATGTTCACCACATTGCACGGAAAGAGCATCTGAGGCGTCCTTAGCTCCTTTCACCACACTAGTTCAAAAGAACTAGTGACACGATAATAAGTCGAAGATGCAGGCTGTAGATGATGAAAAAAATGTTTTTTACATTAAACTAAAACATGCGGACGAGGTCGCGAGCGAAGCTGCTAGTTTTTTGTACTTATGTCAAAATATTGTCAACTTGGTTTGTAAACTTGGTTTGTTTTAGGAATTAATGGGTGTTTATTGCGCATTAACTTATAATTCATATTTATTTTAACATAATTGAACTTGAGGCAAGTAAGTATTGTTTTTGTTCATAATGGAGATATTAACAATAAGTAAGTGTAGGTACTTATTAGAAAAGAAAACCTAGTGTTCACAAGACACTGATCGGCCATGATATTGTTATATGTAATAATAAGTAATATATTGCCCAGCTTTATGCTTTTCTGTCTTTTCTATTATTATAAAATGTGTTCTGATCGCGTAAGTTTAAAAAACTGTCTTTTCTATTTCTTGATTCTTGATTTCTTTTTCCGACAGCAAGCCTTGGTGCACTCAACGAGAGCCGCAGTGTGATGATGCTATTGAGGAGATGCGCACCCACACAGACAGCTTCAGCTCAGTCTGCGCTGAGACAAGCTGAAGCCGTAAAAGCGCAGGCTGAGGCTGATATAATAACACTGCTGGCCGAAACAATGGCAACAGTATGCCAATCTTTAACATCTTTAGTGCCTGCACTTCGTCATTTCTTAGGATAAAAATAAATAAACTATAAATTAACTGTTAAAGGACCTTTTTCTTTTTGTCGTTATACCTTAGGTACTTCTTTCCAAATTTATCTGACACGGTCAGAACCCAAACCAATTCAACGTAATCTAGTAACATTTGTTACAGAGCTTACGGAGTTTTTTTAAGGTTTACAAATCAGGCTGTTATTCATAATTTAGTAAAATATTATTAGCTTGTGAGATTATAACTAATAGCAGACGGTCATAGAAAAAGGTTTCTTGTTGGACTTCGGAATGTTAAAAACTACAATGACCCAGTAGAACTGTAATGTTTAGTTTCCCGCATGTCTACAACAATTTCTAGGAAAATACAAAAAAATAAACAATAATGACTACATCCTGCAAATAATATATAAAAATATGGTATGACACATTTCAAGGCACTTTTTTATAAAATATCGTACACACAAAAAATAAAATTTACAGATTATGATACTGAAAAGATACAAAGATTCATTTATAAAAATAATATTTATTCAATAAATTAACTAAATTATGATAATAAATCACACTCACAAATAAACGTACTTACTTGAAAATTTAAATTTATTCTGAATAAAAGAAAATTATGTTAATTATATTCATTGAACGTATCAGGAAGCATAATTGTCAGGCGCCAAAGTCGCCGCTGTTACTTCCGTTACAGCCTTGCTTGCTTAGTTGATTGGGACACTGGATGGTCCTTATTATCTCCAACCACCGTCTGGTACGAACCTATCGCGTAAAACAGAGCTATCAGAACCTGAAAGATGTATTATATATAGTGCTCCAGTAGAGTTAACGCGGGATGATCAGCAGGCAGTATTTAATGATGATGTATGTAGCTTGGGTTGTAGATACTACTAACACTTACCTTTGTCTCTACACCTAGACCATCAGCACGAAGTGGAGCAGCTATGTAAGGTCTTAGCTTTTCCACCAATAGGGTAAAAAGATCCAGGTAGAAAGACGATACTGTTCCACAAAGTCTCCTTCATATGAGAATGTGAGAGATCGCCTTATTAATTCATTTTTTCTGCGGGTTGATGTTCGGCTTTCAGCCACATCTACCTCATACGCACTTTCTAAATGATCAAAGCAAATTCTGAGCATTTTCAGCAATTAAAACGGCTCAGAAAACAATAAGAAGTCTCTCGACACAAACTGAATTAAAAACGTTAGTTTGAAAGCGCTGTCAAAGATGACGCGATCCGGCAACGTTCGATCAACGTATTTTCCAAAATAGATCTAAATTGTTTCCGTTAGAGCGATTAGCGCGGTACGAAATATGTCAAAAATAACGTTTTGACTTTGGTTTTGATTTGGATTAGCTTTGGTTCAAACGTTCAAAATTACCGCGATCGCCCCCCTGTATACTGCATGCAGACAAGCACTGTACTCGTATTGTGTTCGAGTTTATTTGTACGAATAATAAAGATCCTCAGACCTCACCATTTTATAGTTGATTAGATATGTATTATTTTGTATGCTTACATAATTTAGCTTGTTTACGGCACAATTGCATTTGTGTTTACAATTGTTATAAAGGAATTCTGCAACTTAGGCAAACCACATATTTTAAGGTGTTTTTAGGGTTTCAAAGTCCACAAGCAACCTTCGTGGTTTTGCTACGTCTGTTTGTATGTATGAATGTACGTACATATGTATGTCTGTCCGTCCGTCCGTCGGTCCGTCCGTCCGTCCGTCCGTCCGTCTGCCTGTCTGTCTGTTAGTCTGTCTGTCTATCTATCTGTCAGTCTGTCTGTCTGTCAGCCTGTGTGTCGGTCTGGGTGTCTGTCTGTGTGTCTGTCTGTCTATAAATTTAGTGATGAAATTTTGATCAGTAATCATTATTATATGTATGCCCTTTACAAAGTTATAAAATATAAACTCAAAATAAATGTTTGGATAACTCCTCTACATGTAAAGTAGGATTATTTTTTCTAACCCATCGTGAGACATATCGTAAGATAGGTATTTTATTTATTTTAATCGAATTAAGGATATAATGTTAATGTTGCTTATTACCAAGGTGAGATGAGACGTCAGTCATCATATTACTACTCTACATTTTTTTTATTAAAGCTCTTTTTTTTATTTGTGTATGTAGATTGGGTACAATAATCATTGTTAGGTATGTAAGTAAGTACACAGAATAGTTTTAAAGTTCCTAAATGTCTTTCTCTTTATTTTTTACTACGTTTTGCTTTCTTTTTTAACTAAAACTGTTTCGTCTTCTTTTTATTGTTGATATGTATGTGTGTGTATATAATGTAACAGAATAATATAAAGTACATGTAAAACAGTTGAACTATCTAGGGATCACTGCCAGAAACGGGCGGGATTGACACGTTGCATGACAATGCTAATACGCTGAGCCAGATAGGAGCCAGCTCTTGGAGTCACGCAATGTTTCTACCAGACACCATGAAACAATTTAAAAAACGCGTTGGCCTCCTGTTCCCCACGGGTCCGGGGTCTCGATATAGATAGATAGATAGAAAACTCTTTATTGACTACCACACGGAATATTACAATAACAATAACTAAACTTATTTAAGGCAATACAATGGAAGGCCTTATCGCTAATAGCGATCTCTACCAGGCAACCGTTGGATGGACTGGACTATAAATAAACAGAGAAGGGGCATGTAGGTGTGGTGTAAATATATAATTACATACTTACATATAAACTAAACAAATACTGATATAAATATATACATACATATGTACTCAATAGATATAATAATAAAGATAAACAATATAAAAAAACAAGAAATAACTACGTATTAGCACGACAAATAGTGTTTCATGACCAAGTTTTTAAAGATGGCCTTCTGATATGTACAGGCATCGCGTTCCACAAGCGGACAGCCTGCACTGTAAATTACTTTCCATTAGAGGTAGAGGAGTGAACGGGAATTTTTAGTTAATTGGTATGTGAGGAGCGTAAGAGTCGAGGGTTAGAGAGATAGAGGAATTCAAACCGTTCCTTGAGATAAAAAGGAGTTGAGGAGAGAACAAAATATTATAGAGAAGATTGAGAATATGAGCATTCCGTCGAAAACGCATATTTGAAAGGAGAGAGAGAGAGAAGGGGGGAGAAAGAAGAGAGAGAGAAGAGAGATAGAGAGGGGGGGAGAGGGGGGTGGAAAGAGAGAGATTATACGGTATGCATAATATGATACTATGATAATATGATAGTTATGGATATGGAACTCAGTCTCACCTATTTCAACGTCTTCAAGACTAGTGTCGTCGTTCTGCTGACAGAGATGCGGCGACGGCAATGCTTTGTTTACAAACTGGTCCAACGCCTCTCTACTGAGCACGTATCCTGCGCCTCCGCTCATGTAACCCTGAAAATAAACTTCCTATGAGCCGTCATTTTTTTGTACAAGTAATAGGCATCAAGGTACAGATTAAGACAGGAACTAAATATAGCATGATGAAAACATACAATATTAAGAATTTGTACGATGGTTTAGGTAGGTATGTAAATAAAACTTAAACAAGTGTCGGAAGGTTAGGTAGGTACCTACGAGAAGCCTACCTACTTTAATCTTCCTACTTATGTGAGCCTGGCTCTTTAGTTTGCCTAGAACCCATGCATAATAAAATAAATGATTCCCAAATAGTAGGTACGTAATACAAGTATCCAACATACTTTAGATAGATAGATAGATAGAAAACACTTTATTGACTACCACACAGAATATTACAGTAACAAAAAACTAAACTTATTTAAGGCAATACAATGGGCGGCCTTATCGCTAATAGCGATCTCTACTTTAATGATGATTTCTAGGTTTGCACCTACCTATCTACCTACTCTTGAAATCCCTACTTACCTTCCTACCTATCATTCTTCCTACATTACGCCACAGATGGTTTAGGTTAGGTTAGGTACCTACGAGAAGACTACCTATACCTACATTAACCCATCTACCTATACCCATCAGTCGCATCGTTTCCATCAGCTTAAACGGTCTCTTCGTAGTGGCTATCTCAATGTTGACCTAGATTATTCGCGTGAGTCAACGCGACGTAAGATGTCTAGTCCAAAAAGATCAGACACTATTGTGATTGACACTGTTCTTGCATTTATACAATGCAAGCTGGATGTTATGGACCAGGTCAGTCTGACCCAAATTCTGACTTCCAGCTACACTGAAGCCCAGATCGCAGACTCCAAAAAGGTATTACACGATACAGCGGCGACCACCATCCGCCTGATATCCAGGTAAAGGAAAGGGCGTGGCAAAAAGGACATCGAGGATATCTTCAAAGTGTTCCTGGAGACCGATCCCGATGACGTCCCGACGTTTGATTGTCAAGACCTCACCTCTCTTCCGCCGCTGACTTGGGACCACGTAGACGTTACGTATGTCCTTAAACAGATAACACAGCTGAAGGCAGATGTCTCCAGCATCCAGGCGCAACTTCAACTTTCGGAGCAAACTGTATCCGAGTTGATGCTCGAACTTGTGGCATTGCGCAATGTAAATGCAGTGCCAGCTATTTCGCCGCAATCAGCGCAAAACGTAAATATGCGACGCGGTGCAATCCGATGCCGGACTTCACCTGTCAGCCGTTATGAAGACGCGACGCTTTACACCGATACGCAGATAAATGACCGACCGGCTTCGCTGACCTCGGCCCCGGAACGTCAGCCCCGCAGTCTGCGATTTCTGCGCCCCCTGCTGCTCCTAGAGCCCCCCTGGCTCCCGCGCCGCCAGCTCGCCAGCAGAAGAAGAGTTACGCGCAGGTGTCCCGCCATCCTCAGCCGCCGCGCCCGGCGCCCAGCGCTGAGACGCACCGAATGAGTCAGGCACGGCCGAAGAAGCCTAGCGGTGGCTTGCATAAGGTCGACGATGAAGGCTTCACTATCGTGGAGAAGAAACGTTGACGGAAATCGTCCCGAAATCGGCGAGGTACCGCACCGCTATCTGCTGGGCTCACTCTGCAGACGGTGGAGCTACCGTGTCGATTTATGTGTCTTGGTTAGACCCGACCACTACGGGAGAGAGTATTCTCCGGTACGTGGACGAGAGAGGCCGATGCCGGATCAGGGAGCCGCCCGCTGTACTTGTGCATGGCTTGAAGCGGTTAGAATCAAATAGAGAGACCAACTTCAAGTCGTATGTGCTTCGGGTAGCTGCCAAGTACAAGGACGTATTCGTATCTCGCACCCGACTTCTGGTCAGCAGGAGTTGTCTACCGACGGTATAGGGAAGCACCGCTTACAAAGAAAGTGCCCTGACTTTTTGTGCAGCTCATAAGTTTATATGTATATATGTTAGTCTATAAGGTATTTCTTTTCTATATTATTGTATTTCATACACTTAATTTTGTTAATTTAATTAATCTTCATACCTAGGTGAGCCTAGCTGTTTAGTTTGCCTAGATAGAACCCATGCATAATAAATGATGACTGCTACATTGCATACACATACATTGCACCTACCAATGTAGCTACTCTTCAAAGGCAATTGTTAAAAAAAAAAATAGCTAACTACCTACATTACACCACAGGTAGAATTTTTTTTAATATTTGATAAATAAACTGCAGAACATTGACATTGACATTGACATTGACATTGACATTGACATTGACATTGACATTGACATTGACATTGACATTGACATTGACATTGACATTGACATTGACATTGACATTGACATTGACATTGACATTGACATTGACATTGACATTGACATTGACATTGACATTGACATTGACATTGACATTGACATTGACATTGACATTGACATTGACATTGACATTGACATTGACATTGACATTGACATTGACATTGACATTGACATTGACATTGACATTGACATTGACATTGACATTGACATTGACATTGACATTGACATTGACATTGACATTGACATTGACATTGACATTGACAGAAGCGTTTGGCTATAGATAGATGTTTCACATCAATAAATAATAGTTTAAACAAACTAAAAAACAACGCTTTATATAGAAAACCAAACTACAAAATAGAAAATAAATTTTAATAAATGTAAGTAAGAAAAAAATGTTTTATTTAAAAAAATCGTGGGGTGCATGGTGTCAATACTTATAAATATTTCATTGACATATATGAGAAGAAAAATTATCATTTCGATAATATCTTAAAATGCACCCCACGCTTTTTTTTTAATAAAACATTTTTTCTTACTTACATTTATTAAAATTTATTTTCTATTTTTTAGTTTGGTTTTCTATATAAAGCATGTTTTTTAGTTTTTTAAACTCTAATTTATTTTTTAGTTTTAAGATAATCGGTTTTTTTGTTTTTTTTTCGAATTATTGCATTGTCATCGGTCTTTGACAGGTGTGCAAAATTTGAATGGAATCTGGCCGTTTAAAGTGGGTAAAAATCGCGTCCTAAGGAGTCGGTTACAAACATACAAACAAGTTAAGCTAATATAAAGCGTATAAAAATGAACGTGTCGCGGTACGCGGCATACATGGTTGGCATAATTCATCATTAACGTGCCAGGCTCTCATTCTCTCTACCCACCCCTCTCTTTAATTTTGATTATTGATGCAATAAATAAATATTTACATAAACATTAATGTATATATAGTTATCGGTCTCCTTCATTCTCTATTTCTCTTACGGTTTTTCGTAACGCGATTTACATTTTTTCTCGGCTAGGCTAGGTTTTTTCGCCAACCCGCGATTACCCGGAACTTTGTTCCAATAATTATTCCATTTCTAATATTGAGCTTGAATTATGATGTTATTATAAAGGTTGTCTGGAAAAAATCGCTCCCTTAGCGATAAGTGAGTTGTACTATATACATTTATTATGATAAAAACGGGCTTTACTCACGTATTATTTTGTCTCGAGAGGAAACGAGAGGAAATGAGCGGAATCAAATAAAAAGTTTGTCATGCGGCTAAGTCACTGTTGTTGATAAAAATAATAGAAAATTCAACAAATAAAATAAAAGCAACTTGGAAATTAATTAATAATGAAACAGGTAAATCAAGGGCTCGCAATATACAGTTCAAATTAAATATAAATGGTACAATTTTGACTAAAGAACAGGATGTTGCGAATGCATTTGATAGTTTTTTCTCAGATATACCAAAAATAGTGACCAAATCGTTTAACTCTTCAGCCTCCAGAGCTTCCGTTCTATTAGAATCTAGTGTTGCAAAATGTAAGAATGAGTTTAGTTTTAGCTACATTAACGAGGCTCTAGTATTGTAAAAGCATTCAAGTTAATTAATATAAAAAATACAGAAGATCTTTGGGGAATGTCTACAAAGGTGCTGGTTGTCATTATCTTAGATACTGCACCATGTTTAGCTTATATTTTTAATAGATGTATCGACGAGGGAGTTTTTCCCGATCTCATGAAACACAGTAAACTCATTCCTATGTCATTCCTATGTCGATATTAACTGCTTTAAGTAAAATCTTTGAAAAAATAACTCTTAATCAGTTATTATACCACTTTAACGTTAACTGCCTGCTACATAGTAATCAATACGGATTTACTAAAGGTCGATCAACAGCTGATGCAGGTATAGCGCTCTTAAAGCATATATTTGAGGCCTGGGAGAAGTCGCCTTTGACTGTGTGAGTCATGCATGTATTATGGCATTAAAAACCGGGCGATTGACCTCATACAGTCTTATCTATCCAATAGAGTCCAGAAAGTAGACGTGGGTGGTGAGAGGTCTTCGGGATCAATTATTGATATAGGGGCACCTCAGTGATCGATACTAGGCCCTTTTTTATTTTTAGTATACGTTAACGATTTACCTTTTTTTGTAAAAAATATTTGTGATATAGTTTTATTTGCAGACGATACGTCTTTAATTTTTAAAGTTGATAGAGGTAAAACCAGTATTTGCGATAACGTAAATGAATCCTTATTAGTTCTTAACTGGTTCACTGTAAATAATCTTTTGCTTAATTAATAAAAAACAAACTAAATGTATCAAATTCACTTTGCCAAATGTACATAGCCCGTCCAACATTGAAATAAATGGAGAGGCAATGAATCTTGTAAATTCCTAGGTCTTAATATTGATGCAAAACTACAGTGGGGACCACAAATTGAAACACTTGCTGGTAGGCTTAGTTCCGCTGCATATGCAGTTCGTGCGATACGGTGGCTTACTGATGAAGCTACAGCTAGACTAGTTTATTTCAGTTACTTCCATAGTGTTATGTTATGTTACGGCATCATTCTCTGGGGGAAAGCAGCTGATATTGGTAAAATATTTGTAATTCAAAAAAGGGCAATACGTGCCATTTATAAAATGAAACCACGAGAATCTTTGCGAGATATATTCAAAGAAATTAATATTCTCACAATAGCTTCGCAATATATATATGAAAATTTGTTATACACACATAAAAATAGAGATGGGATTCAGCAAAATAGTGACCTTCATAAAATCAACACTAGGAATAAACATAAATTGTACATCCCTAGGTTTCGACTAGAAAAAGTTAATAAATCATTTATGGGGAACACGGTGCGCTTCTATAATAAGCTTCCTGAAAATGCTACTAAACTACCTATTAAGAAATTTATAGCATACATTAAAGGTAGTCTTTTGAAGAAAGCTTATTATAATATAAATGACTATATTATTGATAAGAATGGCCTCATGTCGCTCTGCCGTCAGACAGACAGTTAACCGACACACTTGAAATGTATAAACTCTCTTGTATTAGTATTAAAAAGCGCTAGGACCAAGACGAGTTTCTTGCCAATTCTTCTCGAGCTTGGGTTAGGATGAATTGGCACCTAAATTCACCTAGTATGTAAGACGTTTCAAAGTGATCCTTGTGATTGTATTGAATAAATCATCTTTTGACTTGACTTTGACTTATAACTTATAAATTTGAATATTTTTAAATTTTAGATTATTGAGGTTGGTGGTTAGATCTCATCCCAGAACATATTTGTGTGATGAACATAAATGTTTGCTTAGTGGTAGTACACCGATAGGCTTTTATAAAAATAGTAGCTCGAGAGCTTATTCGGCATTAGGTATCGTGAATCATTATTCAATAACAAAATTAGGTAATTAAACATAATGAGAAAAAATAAGTGAGATATAAAATTTTAACTGAACATTACAGTTAGAAGTGAGGAGAATATTGAAAACATGCTTTTTTCAAATATCCATTATACAAAACTAAGTGTGTAAAGAATATAATGTATAAAAAAAGTATTATTAGAAGTCGAATCATTCAATAAATAATAACTAAATATGACATGACTGATATACTAATTATATACTTTTTTTTGTAATTACTTACACTTACTTGCAGATCATACAAACAATAGTCCCGCGGCAGGAATCGACCCCGCAACCTTTTGCGTCTCAGCCGGGCTAACTGTGCCACAGAGGTCCTCATCCGACGCATGGATGATGATTCTAACTCACCTGTTTCGCAAACGGCTTGAATCTGCATCCGAAGTACACTGGGCTCGTACTGTTGTAGTCTGCCAACATGTATCTCAGATTCTCTAAAATCACGTATCTGAAAGAAAAATATATTGAAAATCATGTCACTAGTTATTTCTAACCAGTTTGGTGAAAGGATTGAAGTGCGCCTCAGCGGCTTTAGTGCACTTGGCACATTTCTTCGAACTTCAAGGTTCTATGACATGTTTCCTCACGATGATTTTCTTCAACGTTTCAGAGTACTGTTACAGCGCACATATATTATATGAACACAAATAGGGCACTAAATTAACACGAGTGCATTAATTACTCTCTTTAGCTAGGTGCGTTAACTTTTCTTTCAACTACCAATCTACTTACTGTGATAAAATATACCTAATCAAACTAAAAATATGAAGAATCAAAGTTTTACAATGGTACAAAATGCGCACCATTTGTTTTTTTGTCCGCAAGTCGATTTTATTCAGCCGAATTTTATTTTAATTTAATTTTAGTATCTTTTTGATCTAATGAAAAAATGTTATATTAAACTTAATGGGAGATATTAAACCTCTGTGATAAATTTATATCTAAATAAAAAGTAAAAAAAACTGTGCAATAATGAGATTTCATATAACATTACTGCACTGTTTTGGTTCTTAGCTAAAAATACGTCCTTTGTGATCGGTTTTGTAGTGATTAATGATAACATTACTACGTAGTTAAAAGAAAAACCCATTATTATCTAATAACTTTAAACGAGCAATTCTTGTAATGAAATATGTATATATATAATATAAATCTCGGAAACGGCGCCAACGATTTTGATGAAATTTAATATGCAGGGGTTTTCCGGGGCAATAAATCGATGAAGCTAGGTTTAATTTTATACGTGTTTTATACCGAGCAAAGCTCGGTCATCCAGGTACTACTGTATTAAACTAGCTTTACGCCAGTCTAAGTTAGAGAAACATATTTAAATGACACTTTTTAAATTTAAATCTAAACTGGTATGTTTTAGCGCGTTTCAATCATGTTAGAGATGAAACTCAATTACTCAATTACTCAACGAATAATCAATTTAAATTGAAAGGTATGATAATAACTTATATTAGAATTGTCATTTAAAAATGTCAATCTAATATGGACTTTGGTGTTAGCAAAATAAAGTCGTTCTTATTTCTGGCCAAAATCATTAACTACTTAGTTCATTTTACCTTAGGTAATAAATGCGAGATAAATGTTTGTATGATCTGCAAGTATTTTTCTCGGGGCATGGTGTTTCTATGTATAATAAGTATGTATTTAAAGGTAATTTAAGTAGTATATCAATTATGTGGTACCCATAACACAATCTCTGCTTACATTGGGGCCAGATGATGCTGTGTGAAATGTCCGGCATTATTATTATTTATTTATTGTAGTTTGCGATAAATAATGTTCAGAAGTACCTGAACAATTCAGTTACCTTGAAACCACGCGTTAAAATGTATACCTACTAATGATTAAATAAAAGAAAAAAATCAAAGCTCTGAGCACCTACCGCGTCAAATGTATCTTCACAGTTTATAAAGTCGTAGTTTGTACAGATACTTACCATTTGACGTTTAAAATAAGATTTGATTTTTAAGTGCTTAGGAAGTCTGATTGCACGCGCCAATGAGACCAAAAAGTTTTACCGCCCAAATGTATATAACTAATCTCATAAATACTCACGTGTCATCATCAGCTTTCAGGAACCAGTCCGCATCTTTTCTATGATGCTCGTACACATAGCGGAAGGCGGCTTTCGTTTTCCACCACAGGTGATTCCTCCCTTCACTAACTGGGAGCTTTATTGTGGGTAGAGTTTCATCTGTCAGGAAACTGATCTTTATATTTACAGTTTAATCTCAGTGGATCCATTGTCCAGATCCATAGTGGCTCTAGTGAGATTTATTTTTCTCTGTAGATCGGTTTGGATCTGATGAGAATTTTTATTGCAAACCACTTGGTTAGGTTAGGTTAGAGTATAGAAAACAACGCGCAAGGCGAGCGAGCAAAGCGAGCGTGCCGCGGCAGCGGCCGCCGAAGCGCCAGGAGAATATCCTTAGTTCGTCTGTCATAACTCTGTCCGTTTATCATTATAATCATTAGATCAATACATTTTACCGTTATTTTAAAAAGAGATCTATTATCAATAAAAATTCTCATCAGATCCAAATTATTGGGAAACCGATCTACAGAGACAAAAATATCTCACTAGTTCCACTATGGATCTGGACAATGGATCCACTGAGAATGATCGATATTTACTAGCACTAGGAGTGTTTCTGTTTAACACTATCAGTAGGTAGTTGAGTTACCTTCTTCGGTACTCATAAAAAGCAGCACGTTGCATCTTTTCCCCCAAGTCGCCTTCACGTGCTTCGCTTTCAGCGCATGGTTCTTTGGCTGCGTGAGAACCCAGCACAGCACTCGGACTTTCTTCGCGAGCGCATCCGCGACAGATCGATCCTCGTGTTTGTGAGCCGGTTCATCTTTCCCATGGTCTAAGACGTCCACTATGGGGTGCAGTTCTAGGTTTCTGGCAGATTTTCTGTAACATTCGTTGTATTGTCAAAGGGGAATACATTTATTTGAGCATTTCAAACGCCAAAGCTAGGTACTAGTATACAAGTCAGCCAAGGCCTAATGCTATTGGATGCGTAAGATCTACAGACACACAAGTTGCGTATAAACATAGTCACTGACAAGTTATGCAATGATTTATGTTTTATAAAAATTTATATGACATAATCTTCAATGGCCAACAAATATGATGGATGTTGTCGTAGATACAAGGATTGCCCAAGCATTATGAGGGAACAAGCAACAAGAACAAGGAATGTTGTGTTTACTGATAGTATACCAATGTCTGTGACTGAATTTCATCGCTTATATATTTTTCTAGTGTTTGAGGAATTAAGAATAACAACTACACAGAATAGAGTAAAAACATTTTTTAATTTGTGTATGATACTTTGTATGATTTTATTTGCATAAATTTGCAATACTACGGAGGGGAGCGGAAACGCTAGTATTTTTTTAACCTAAAATATGTACTAGTAAAGTAAAAAGGTTTTTATTTAGATTACAAGTATGATGTATACATTAGTGTTGGGATTTCTTCTGTTAAATTGCAGTAACCTGTGTTTGAAGAGTCCCCTCTTTTCTGTGGTCGGTGAGAAACACTTGTATAAATAATATATAACTAACTAAGTATAGTAAATAGTTTAGTAGGTACAGTGAAGGTAGGAAATACAACAATTCAACAGTTAAAAAGTATCATGCAGTAAGGGTGCATGATCTGAGCTTGGATTCATTCAAACTCGACCAAACACGATGGTTACAATAAATCTTAGATTAGGTACTATATATTATATAATCTTTTAATTTTCCTTAGGTAGGTAGGTATACTATCACTATTTCATTGGTACATTTCTAGAAAGACTAGGTACATCAGAGGTTAGGGAAAAACTCAAGTCATTACAATAATAATTGGAAGGTAGGTATATATGGGCGTATGTTTGAGTGAATATGGATAATTATATTATATTGTGTAAATATTTTGTCTTGGGTGAAATATGTTAAATAATGTGTTTTACTATAATTACTTCTAAGCATGTAAGACTTCAATAGAATATTAGGTATAATATAATAAAATGAGGGTATGAAGGTAGACTGTTACTTTAAACATTATATATAAATTTTAGGAGATCTTCAGCTTGTTGGTACGTAAGAGACATTAGTACAGCGGTTACCGTTTTTTTTCATTGTGAGTAAGACATTATGCATATGATATTATCACATTTTTTATTTATTTGATAGTAAACTTGTTTTGATTGGGCTGTAAACTGTTTTGAAGCGAATACTGTTCTCGATTTATCATAAGGTATTGTGAATCTGAAACTAGTGGCTTTGTGAGCAGTAGACCTCGCGATTTTTTTTTAAATTACTGAAATTTACGTTTTCAACCAAGATATCTCCGCCATTTTGAAATATTTCAAAAAAAATTATCTACAAAAAAAACATATGGTTATCCCTTAATAAGGTAAGGGGAAATAATTTCCCACCAAGACTACCTAACAGAAATGTTTTTTTTACATGACATGAGTTTTGCGAAGGACCGCAACTATAGTGTACACTTTTGTAGTTGATTTTTAAATATTTAGCTAGCAACAATTTTCAAATATGACAACCAGAAACTGATAATTCAATGTCAAAGTGTAGTTTCGAGGTAAATGGTGAAAAAATAAGGTGGTTTTTCGATTGTTGCTGACCAAAAATACAAAATTGTTCTACAAATAATCTTGTAAGTGGAAAATGTTTTTATCTCATATAAAATAACTATCCTAGCGCTGTTTTGTATTGTTTTATGTGTTTGTTATAGATCAATACCGTCAAAATGTTCAATTTACAATGTGGGAAAATGATTCCCTTAGCCCGATTGGGACATTGAAATTAGTTCATAATATATACATATAAAAAATTCAGATTGCGATTGGCTCGGGAGGTGATTTCAAATTACTCAATCAAGAGAAAGCGCCAAGTTGTTTTCATAAACAAAAAGGGCTCGAACTTCGGCGTACCAGATGAGATCCGCCTCCTCAATGTAGGGATCCATCTTCCTGAGGAAGACAACTCATACAAGAGGTGTCGTTTTTGCACGTTTTGCACTCCTTTTTTCAGCACGAAAAAAGGAGAAAAATAAACAAAAATTCTGTGCTCCACCTGTCAAGTAGCACTATGTGCAAAGAAATGTTTCAAAAGGCATCTCCTCAGGAATAGTTTTATCCTGCTTTATTTATTTACTAATATAATTAGGAAGTTCCTAAATTATATCGTGATGAATAATAGCATGACTTATCTAAATTAGGTAGGTATTTTAGAATAAAAAAATAAATAAAATAAAATGTCATAATCAACTACAGCTTTTATATTAAAAAATAATATAGGTCACATTGAAAGCCAAGGGCAGGCACTAGCATCTGATAAGCAACAAAAGTATGGAAAAAAATCGTAGCCCAAACAGGCAAGGGGAATTATTTTCCCACTTCGAAACATAGTGCATATACATTATCGGGCAAGGGGAATTTATTTCCCACTGAAAAAAAGGAGGTTCCCCCCCTTTTCAACCTTTTTAAAATATTTTTTTTTAAATTCTGCATTATTCAATTACAATAAATCCACTTCAACTTACTTTCTAGCTTTCACACAGGCTTATTAAGGGTTAAAGAACCTTCTCACAATTTCACGAGAATCGGATGAGAAATGCGACCTGTAGAGGAGAAAATCCAACAGACGCCGAAAGCATTTTTGCCTAAGCTGCAACGGAGACACTAGCTCACGCTTCGCGCTCGCTCACATATTGTCACATATTGTTTGTTTGTAATGCATGAACTCAAAAACGATTTAACCGATTTTAGATTTAATAAGTAACATGGCCATAGAGTCCAAAAAAACACAGAGATCTCTACAAAAATTGCAATAATGTAACCCGCACCCTAGTTGTATAGTAAATATATATTTCATATTGTACATATTCCTATTTACAAATATATTTACTATATTTCATTACCATATCTGTAAAATAAGTGATATTAGTACACAATGATATTAACATTGTGAAGTTTTTTAAACTTACGCGATCAGAACACATTATTATAAATACTTGGTTAAATACTTGGATAAATACTAGGTTTACACTCTGTCGTGGTCACGGGATGACCACGACAGAGTGTAAACCTGTCGAAACGTCGGGAAAAATAGGTAAATAAACGCGATAAATACCCGTAAGTATTTATAATTAACATTGTGTACTAATTAAGCCCATTCTGCTGGGCGAATTTTGACTGACTGTGAATTTTTTGTTTGAATTTTGAATATCATAAGTAAAAGCAATAAAAGAGCAGCATGCCAAGGTGACAGGCAATATAATAATACGCAAAATACGTGCAGACACGCACAATCTTGCAAGCTTTTTCTATTTACCTGTACGTCCATGTTACGTCTCTTGGATATCCTATAGATGGCAATATAATCAACGCAAAACTAAATCCTGCGGATATGCCGATCACCAGTGTTAACACAAAATTTCGACCCATTACCCGCCCTTCGGCCTGAGGAGTTGATATCGTCACAATCTCCGATCAGAAATTGGTGAAATATGATCGCAGACTGTGGTGTGCAAATGTGTTTCGTAACTAATCGAAGATCTTCTAGAGCTGTCACGGCACGGTCTTTGATTTTTAACTATTTTTCTTCTTTTATTAACTACCTTAGATTACACTCTCTTGGCAAAACCTAGTGTTCACTTACTAAACCAAGGTTCAACTACAAAAACATGTTCGTATCTTCAGTGACTTCAGGTTTTTAACAGAGAATTGGTAACGTATATTTTTATTTAGCGAAAGAACACAATGACATTTGTAAACGATGCAGCTGAGTAAATGGTATTTGGCAGTGAAAATAATAAAGTCAGTAAGTAGGACAAAACTCTCTCGTTTATTCGCAAGTACAGTAGGCTCAAACTTTATAAAAAAGGAGCGTGCGGATTACGTGAGGCTGGTATTGCGACTGATTGTATAAAAAAAAACTGAGTGCGGGCCATCTCCGCGGACCTCCACACACCGCGCGCTCCTTGCTTTACTTACAATCCAGGCACAAATACAATTAATTAGCTATAAGTAGAAGTAAGTTTTTAGAAATACAATAGGTAGATAATAGTTAGGTAAAAGGTAGATAGGCATATCGCGTCACCAACACGCCCCACCAGTGCTGCTAGCAGCACTCATCAGTCAACGGGATCCGTGCGACGCGAGCAGCTGACCGTTTGAGTACACCACGTTAACGGCCTGCTACATAGTAATCAATACGGATTTACTAAAGGTCGATCAACAGCTGATGCAGGTATAGAGCTCTTAAAGCATATATTTGAGGCCTGGGAGAAGTCACAGGATGCAGTTGGGGTATTCTGCGATCTATCTAAGGCCTTTGACTGTGTGAGTCATGCAACCCTAATCACAAAGTTAAAATATTATGGCATTAAAACCGGGCGATTGACCTCATACAGTCTTATCTATCCAATAGAGTCCAGAAAGTAGACGTGGGTGGTGAGAGGTCTTTGGGATCAATTATTGATATAGGGGTACCTCAGGGATCGATACTACCTTTTTTATTCCTAGTATACGTTAATGATTTACCTTTTTTTGTAAAAAATATTTGTGATATAGTTTTATTTGCAGACGATACGTCTTTAATTTTTAAAGTTGATAGAGGTAAAACCAGTATATGCGATAACGTAAATGAATCCTTATCGTTAGTTCTTAACTGGTTCACTGTAAATAATCTTTTGCTTAATTCCAAAAAAACTAAATGTATCAAATTCACTTTGCCAAATGTTATTCATAGCCCGTCCAACATTGAAATAAATGGAGAGGCAATGAATCTTGTAAATTCCACGATCTTCCTAGGTCTTAATATTGATGCAAAACTACAGTGGGGACCACAAATTGAAACGCTTGCTGGTAGGCTTAGTTCCGCTGCATATGCAGTTCGTGCGATACGGTGGCTTACTGATGAAGCTACAGCTAGACTAGTTTATTTCAGTTACTTCCATAGTGTTATAACATACGGCATCATTCTCTGCGGGAAAGCAGCTGATATTGGTAAAATATTTGTAATTCAAAAAAGGGCAATACGTGCCATTTATAAAATGAAACCACGAGAATCTTTGAGAGAAATATTCAAAGAAATTAATATTCTCACAATAGCTTCACAATATATATATGAAAATTTATTATATACACATAAAAATAGAGATGGGATTCAGCAAAATAGTGACCTTCATAAAATCAACACTAGGAATAAACATAAATTATACATCCCTAGGTTTCGACTAGAAAAAGTTAATAAGTCATTTATGGGGAACACGGTGCGCTTCTATAATAAGCTTCCTGAAAATGCTACTAAACTACCTATTAAGAAATTTAAAGCATACATTAAAGGTAGTCTTTTGAAGAAAGCTTATTATAATATAGATGACTATATTATTGATAAGAATGCATGGCCTCATGTCGCTCTGCCGTCAGACAGTTAACCGACACACTTGAAATGTATAAACTCTCTTGTATTTGTATTTCGTAGTTAAGGTAGTTATAAGATGGATCATATAAAAAAGCGCTAGGACCAAGACGAGTTTCTTGCCAATTCTTCTCGAGCTTGGGTTAGGATGAATTGGCACCTAAATTCACCTAGTATGTAAGACGTTTCAAAGTGATCCTTGTGATTGTATTGAATAAATCATCTTTTGAGTTTGACTTTGACTTTGACCAGTCATGGTTTTTACTCTCACCATTCTCACCCTTTTATTTTTACCAGGACACACTTCTTGTAACAGCTCTTTCAGCCACTTATTTCCAGGTCCGTTCGGGTCGACTACATACACCAGATCACCAACTTGCAGGTTTCTTTGTTCTTTATTCCATTTCTTTCTAGGTATCAAGTCGGTAGTACTTCCTTCACGCATCTGTTCCAAAACATGTCTGCCAAACGCTGCGAGAATCGCCATTGTTTTCTGAAGAACAGGTCAGAATCATCAAATTACCTATCTGAGGTGAGTTCGATGACATCCCGAGTAAAAAATGATTTGGTGTCAGGGTTTCTTCGCTTCCAGGTTCCACAGACACGTGAGTCAGTGGTCGACTGTTGACTATATTTTCTACTTCGGCCAGTAACGTATTCAGTACCTCATCACGCGGGGCTCTTTCCTTCAGTACAAACTTCAGCGACGTTTTGACGCTGCGAATGAGGCGTTCCTAAGCCCCGCCCCAGCTCGAGCTTTGAGGTGGTATGAAGGTCCAGGTAGTGCCATGGTTTATGGCATCAGTCTCCAGATCTTCCTCATTTAATTCTAGTACAGACCTTTTCAGTTCAGCGTGACCCCCTCGAAGGTTGGTACCGTTATCAGAGAAAAGTTTTTGAGGCCAACCCCGTCGTGCAGCCATGCGGCGCAAAGCCATGATGAAGGAGTCGGTAGTCAGCGTGGAAACGACATCTATGTGAACAGCCCTTAGTGAGACATGTGAAAAATAATCCATACCGTAGTTCATGACGTCTTCCAACAGTGACGTCCATCGGACCGAAAAAGTCCATTCCACAGAAGGTAAACGGCCGTTTATGATGAGCCATCCTGGCATAAGGTGAGTCACCCATTCTTGGTATTTCTGGTTTACATTTTTTTATTTTACAAATCATACATTTTGATACTACATTTTAACAGCTGGCCGTAATTTTATTACCCAGTATTTTTGTTTTATTTCATTAACCACTGTTTCTTGATTTCCGTGTGCAGCATTAACATGATAATGTTTTACAATCAGGCGAGTAATGTAATTTTTGCCATCTAAAATTGCAGTTCTCTTCATGTCGGGCAGCACGTCAGCGGCGGCGTCGATCCGGCTACCCCGCAGGACTCCGTGATCATCCAGGTAAGGCGACAAAGTAAGTAACTCACTTGTAGTAGGTATTTCTCTGGACGTGCTCAGTAGCGTAACTTCTTCACTGAATGACTGTACTTGAGAGCATTTTAGAAGTAGACGCTCAGATTTTTCCATAACGTTGTCATCCAGATTATAGGTAAGTATCCGCCGTCCAAACTTACGAGATACGGCCTCCAGGCCTTTATCAATAAAGGTAAGTACTCGAGATGTAGATCTAAGTAAGCGTAGCCACGTAGAAAACTTGGTGGATTCCGGTACAGGTAAGTAGTGATTTTCTATATTTACGACATTTATACATTCTATAGTTTCTTTGTTTGCAGGTTCAATCACATCAATCGGCCATTGATCACATCTTTTTTGCAGAAAAGCAGGGCCGTGTAGCCACTCATTTTGTAAAACCGAGCAGTCATAGGTTTCTCTGGTTGCGACGTCGGCGACATTTAATTTGGTAGGTACATAACGCCATTCATGTATTTGAGTAAGTTCGTCGATTTCGCCCAAGCGATTAGCCACAAAAGTTTTATAATTGCGACAATCGTTTCTTATCCAATGTAACACTGTCGTTGAGTCACTCCAGAATATACGTCGCTCACTGTTTAATTCCTGTTCTTTAATAATCGTGTCGGCCATAACCTATAATAACCTTTAATAACCTAGCCGCTAGCACAGCGGCCTGTTGTTCCAGGCGCGGGATCGTGATTGTTTTATTTCCAGCTACGCGACACTTACTTGCAATAAATGCAATGCGCGTGTTAAACTCGTTATCTATCCACCGCCAGTAGGCTACGGCGCAGAATGCCTTTATCGATGCATCACAAAATATATGCATCTGTAGAGGTGCCTATAACTATCTGTACAAAATAATCTCTTTATCGTCAGGTGCGTGCGGTGTAGCGGTCGCCGTAGCTCGCGTAGAGGTCCTATGTTGTGTTACGAGCGTAGCACTGTCTACGGAATTAATAGGTTGTGATGCGATGCTTCCACTCTCCATCTCACACTCGCTGCCGCTGCCAGATTGTACCTCGGCAATCTGACGTTATCTAATGTTTTAGTAAATATCGAGGGTGCAGTGATAAAACCCGATAAGTGCGAAAAAATAACTTTCGAGATAATCAATGTTTAAGTTTGCTGGCAATAAAAATTAGTTTTATTGTATAAGTAAATGCAAATTCCTTAGTAACTTAGCAAAATTATATATCTATGATAATATTTTTCATGTTTTTTAGTCTATGTTATATAATAAAATTTTGCATAAAATTCAAATTAGTAAATTGAGGGGCTGATTTATTGGGTTTTATCCCAAAATTAAATATATATTTTTATTACTTATTGCCTTTATTAATTAAAAATCAAATGATAATCACCGTTATTTCTATTAAAATAACTAATCTCTGTCGGTATCTAATCTAGGTATGTCGTTGAATGTTTCCAGGCTGTGTAACCACCCATAAACTTCCTTGAGGATGATTTCTTTTCTACGCACTGTTTCCAAATGATTTTTTTTGGCAATACTGATCGGCAACTGGCTTTGGTATAATAGCTCCAATTGTTCTGGTAATTGCATGTTGGTTGATAGTCGCATGGCCCTCGTTTTAGATGTATTTTGAGTGGTACTGAAAATGTCTATGTGTCAATAATCCTCCTTCAAGTCGTAGTTGAAGTATACCTATTGTCTGAAAAATTTCTAAGCTCTTAGGTATCTAAAAGCGTGACAGAGCTGAGCTCTTTAGATAAATAGTGGAAGAGACAAGTACCTATCTCGCAACTGCCATTTTTTCCATTTCTTTCACTCCAGCATAGGCAGTAAGCATTATTTGAGAGACTTGCTTCATAAATGGTAAAATTTTATAGGACTAATTTTATCATTCAATATACTTTCACCAGCAGTAGATATCTGTAGAAAAGCTTGTAAATATGGATTTACAAGCTTTTCTAAGCTTTTCTAAGCTTTTATAGTTATAGACATAAATGTTTCATCCGTGTTGGCGCGATCTTTATCGGCGTCTTTTGCTGCTTGACATATTTTCTTCCGCTGTATATGCTTTCGGTATTCATCTTCTAGACCTTCTTTCGATTCAGATTTTTCGTACTTCGTGCAAATACCACAAGGGTCTTTCTTAGGGTTTAAAAAACTGTAATTGTATTCGCATATTACGATATTGAAATGCCAAAACTGGCGTTTTTTCTTCTTCAGCACATTTCTCTTCATACAACCTATACCTACAGTTGTTTACAGACATTACATCACCTGAAAGTCTTCAATGTGTTGCTTAACGAACTCTACGTCTTCTTTTTTTGTATTGAAGTGGTTCTTTTTTCCCTCATTGGTCATCTACGGCATTAAATCCCACAGGCCTTTGCATCTGAGATGACATCCACGCTCACGCACAACATCGCTATAAAAAACTTTTGACACACTTGGACTTTTTCATTGTTTGTCTGAAAGAAGCATTGTTTACTAAACGATCGGTTTTTTTATTGATGCCTTCTGTAGTTTTCGTGTCTTGACAGGCTGAACTTTAATGCAAGATAAGATGAAGTTTTTCTTAGCTTTGAAATATATTTTTTGTAAATTTCGGCATTAACTTTCACGTTCTTCAGCAGTAAACTTTTCAATACATTAAAAAAAACATTTATCACATTGAACAGGCTTCGGAATCTTAGCTGGTCTAGTAACACTTTTGGTAACATAAGGAAGTCCTTCCATTTTTCTTACCTTACGTCGTCGTTTTAGAAGTTTAACTGATTTCCATACTCGTTCCATTATAGTTTCAAAAATCATCTTTGCAAGCTCCTCTGGAGTTTGATCCCCGTTTTGTAATACACTTGGACTTTCAGGAATTATCCAAACTCCGAAGTTTGGAGTGAATTGCGATAAAAATCCATATGCATCAAATATAGACATAAACACACGTAGCATCTCTCTTTTCGTAGGTATTTTCTGTCCATTAATTAAATCATCGGGAATCTTTTTAAATGAAACGTCGAACCTTAAAGAGTCGTCATCGGTATGCTATAGAAGTCCGAGCGTTGGTTCCCCGTCACATTGCTGGCCCATCTTCTACATGACAGCCGAAGCCCCGAGGGTCTCTCTTGGTACTGTTAATTACCGCTTTACTGTTACTGATCCAGTTACGCATTTCAAATCCTCCCTGCGAGTGTATGTAGGTGATATCTCTTATCATTTGAATCGCGGTTCGGTCATTAGGTAGGCTTTGTATATAATCGTCCATATAGTATTGGGTATATATAGCTGCGGCCGCTGTAGGCATAGTAGATTCGAAGCGTTGTGCGTTCTTGTTTTTTACGAATTGGGCGATAAATTTATTAGCGATTTCATTACGTACGTTTTTATCGACTCTTGTAATATTTCAGGTTTATATTCTTCATTAGGGTTCCTCTGTAAATAAATCGTGGTACCTCTTTGCATAATGTGTATTTTTCTTCATTTTATGTTCTACTCCTCTCAATCGAGTCATAGCTGTAGGTAGTGAGTCGGGCATTACGCAGTTTTTATCTTTCCAGGGTAGGCCCACCTCCCACCTGCCTTCAATGAGTGTGGCCATTTGTTCCATGTGATGCCAGGCACGTAGTTCTTCTGTGTTCTGTCGTGGTTTACAAGCAGAAACTACCATTGATTCAACTGAGCAGAATCGTCCGACATCGTCATGAAGCTCACGAAGGCTGTAGGTATCGTCATTATCCTCTGACGAAGCAGTGTCGTTGAACAAGAGCGTGGAGTAGTCCGCGCGTGCTGAAGAGCGTGCGCGCGGCAGTATGCCATGCAAGCACCAGCTCATCGGTGTGCGAGTGGCGGCTCGGCTCGGACGGGCCGCCCACGATAATCTCTAAAGGTCTTTGAGCTTCCTTGCTCAAAAAGTCCGATAATGGTGGCAATTCGGTTGGTTCTTTTCTAAAATTAGGAATTGTCTAAAATATATTTAGTTAGTCATAGCATTTGTAAAACCTATTCGGTTGGTACCATTTAAATAAATTAGGAATGCTTAATTTTTTAAATTTTTTTTTATTAACCTATACTTTCCCACTGCTGGGCAAAGGTCTCCCCCAATTCCTTCCATTGGTCCCTGTCCCCGGCCATTTTCCACCAGCCTTTCTCGAAGGCATCGAGATCGTCACGCCAACGTTTCTTCGGCCTGCCCCGGCTACGTCGCCCATCTGCAGGTACCCATTGTGTGACGAGCTCTGCCCATCTGTCTGCACTCATACGGCTGACGTGCCCCGCCCAACTCCATTTTAATTTGGCGTTCTTGTCTCCGACATCTGCGATCCCGGTCTTTGTGCGCAAAGTTGTATTGCGGACTCTGTCTGTCCTCTTCACTCTTCACCCCTAGCACACTACGCTCCATTGCTCGTTGGCAGATCTTGAGTTTGGACTTCTGAGATTCGGTTAAAGACCATGTTTGTGCACCATAGGTAAGAACGGGAAATATACACGCTTAATTAAGTTAGATAAAATTCAATTAGGATAAGTTGATAACAGCAGAATACCAAAGGTTAATTTGACAGTTCAAAACCTAATTTTAGCTAAAATTAGTTAGGTTGGTGCCAACAGAATTGAGGCCAGTACCTATATCCAGTCTGGGTTTATTACCTTGTGTTATGAGCGGGTAACTATAGTCCGTCCACGTAGACAGTAGCACTGTAATGTCATCAATGCCGCGTAAATACTCTTAACGTTTAAGTTCACGTACAGCTGCTACAAAGTTTTTTTATTTTCACAGAAAACGGCACTAAATCCATATGATATTCCTGAGATAATGGGTTCAACTTTTTGACTTCTAGTAGAATTCTTAATATAATTATTTCCGGGTTTGCAAACTGTAATTCAAGAGTGGATATCACGATGTCAGGTGACGTAGTACCTACTTATCAACGGAGCTGAGACCGCTTCCTTAGCGGACCCACGTAGACATTTTCGTAGTCTCCTTAAATTTTCTTTAGCACTAACATTGCACACACTCGTGGACTCTTCGCATGCATTTTTAAATGACAGCCAGTCCATGGGGTCAGCGAAGAACAATGGTAGTTCTTTTGGTGTGCTGATGCGGCTGAGTAGGTTGGCGTTGTGGCTGGTGGATGCAGTAGATACAACCAGGTCTCTCAGTCCGCTGGCAAACTGGTGAACTGGACCGCGTTAGTGCCGTCGTCGTCCGGCGGCGGAAACAGTGAGCCTCGAATTGTCCATGAGCGTTGGCCTTCTGTTTCTCGAGTTCGTGTTGACTGCGCTCCAGCTATTTTTCGATGTCCTTGCCATCTCCTTGACTGTCCAGTTTCGATGCTTGTGGACTGTATTGTTCATCAACAGCTGCCAAGTCAGCTGCTAGTTTTTTGTCGATCAATTCCATTTGAATACGAGCCTTTACTTTTGTTATAAATACTCTCCGACGTTTCGACAGAAACCTGTCGAAACGTCGGGAAAAATAGGTAAATAAACGCGATAAATACCCGTAAGTATTTATAATAATGTGTTCTGATCGCGTAAGTTTAAAAAACTTTTCTTTTCTTTTGTGCCAGAATCGCTGACGATGATGAAGACTTTCTAGTTTTTAAAGATTTTGAAACCTGGGGCAACGGTGCGGTAGATACGATAGGTACGAAGGTACGCTAAGTGGTTCTCGTTCTAACAATTCGACTTTTGCACTTCCAGCAGTAGTTGCAGGTCTTCTCTTATCGATAACTTTCATTTTTCCATCAACTTCCATTTTGGTCAGCGATTGGGCTTTGTCCTTTACCTGACTTTCATTCCATGCAGTACGGCGGTTATTAACCATTTTCTTGCTGTGCGGTGGCGTGTGGTACATTTATTTAGATCTGGCTCGAAGACCAATGTAAACGATGCAGCTGAGTAAATGGTAATTTGGCAGTGAAATAATGAAGTCAGTAAGTAGGACAAAAACACTCGTTTATTCGCGAGTACAGTAGGCTCAAACTTTATAGAAAAGGAGCGTGTGGATTACGTGGGGCTGGTATTGCGACTGATTGTATAAAAAAACTGAGTGCGGGCCATCCCCGCGGACCTCCACACACCGCGCGCTCCTTGCTTTACTTACAATCTAGGTAGGTACATATACAAAAAATTAGCTATAAGTAGAATTAAGTTTTTTAGAAATAAAATAGGTAGACAATAGTTAGTTAAAAGGTAAGTAGGCATATCGCGTCGCTAACAATGATTTACAAAGGTATTCTTGTTACAGGAAACTAATAACTGATTAGTATGCTAGTAGTATATTTCGTATAAACATGTACTACGTTTGTCTCACTTAAATATTCTCTGAAACACTGACCAACCGTTTCTTCTATTGATGCCCTAATTCGTTTGCTACGTTTCAATAGGTATACCTACAATTGTATTATTTAACTGTACGCGGATATGAGAAAAATTGGTATTCAAACTCCTATTGTTGCGTGAAATTCGTACATACGCGTAATATGTTAGATTTTTAATTTGGATAAGAAATATTTAAACTTCACGTTTTTTGGAACGAAGTTCCTTATCGCGGGGTAGCGAGGGAACCTAGCCGTGCCGAGCCGGCGGCCGATGAAAGCATCGAGATAGTAAGTACCTACTACATACCTACTAGATAATAATTTTCTCGCGACCAAAACGCGTTTCATTCAACGTTGTGCAAGAACATTTCGTCATTACAGATTTTACACTGCGCAGATGTAACACAGCTTTTGTACCTACTACTCTTATATCTAATACTCTACCTTATCATTAAATAAATAAACGAAGTGAAATAAAAATCTATAATTGCAATTTGATAGGACTGTGAAAGACAAACAGACGGTAGGTACCTATAGGCTGAGTGTACTATGAGCTAAAAAATATACTTAGGTACTACTTAATAATATACGTAGTAGGTACTACAGGATTGGATACGTAATAGACGTATCCAATCTGCACTGTTCAATTTTGATAATCTATGATTTTCATAGTAATGGCGAACAGTGAAAAATAATGTACAAAGATTAGTTTTGGTTGGTTTTAGTTTTAGTTTAAGTTTTGTTTACTTACCGATGATAAGTCACGCCAATAAGATAGTTTAAGCGGATAAGGTTAGCGGTTAAAAATACTTAGGTGCTTAACATCCTTCATTGTGTAGGTACATTTTTTGTTTTGTTTCTCTACGTTAATAATTACTTAGAGTATGTAACTACCTACTTAATTCTTAGGTTTAGGGATGGACTGAGTACCTACAGGTACATACCTACTTAGATGGCAAAACAAGCACTAAATTAAATTACTGAGTCATTAAAAATCTTAATAGTTACCTACATTACATGTACTCACTAATTTTGCTTGTACCGTTGTAACTACCAACGTTAAATAATTACTTAGTAGGTAAAATTGATTACCAAGTAGGTACTCACAAAAGAAAGTCAAAAGTACCTATCTACCTGGGCACAATTGTTCATACAATTAATTTATTTGCGGCGGTGTGATGATCAACAAACTTAAACGCAGTAGGCAAGAGTAATAGGTACCTAACCCACCTACCAACTGTGTCAGCTGGTATGATAAACACATTCTTTTAAAACAAATAAATATGTATATATATATATATATATATATATATTGCAAATCAATTTAGGTATGAATATAGTTATTTATTGCATCAATAATCAAAATTAAGGAGAGGGGTGGGTAGAGAGAATGAGAGCCTGGCACGTTAATGATGAATTCTGCCAACAGACCTTGGATGAAATTAAGGCGCAATTATGCTTTCCATGACTTTTTTCGGGCGGTAGGCGTCGTAAAGTAAACACGCCGTTTTATAAATAATAAATTTTAATATTCATTTATAAAGTAATAATTACAATTACTAGTATATTAATGTTTTAAAACAATTATTACATAGATCTACCTGCTATCTACTGTTATCCTTGCAACTGCACCAACAAATATAATGTTGCTAGAAGACTTTACCCCTCTTCATGACCACACTATTATAATCGGTTATTTTAATACTTGCCTAAGAAAGCGTGATTCTCGTTCTTCCGCTCTTCAAAGTCTCGTTCGAGCTAGCAACTTATCCATTCTTTCTTCCTCTCGACGTAACCCATAATTTTCCAAGCTGTCAATCTTCTCTTCTAGATTTAATTCTAGTTTCTTCAATAGTTCATGTTGCCAAACATGGCCAATGTGCGGAGGATGACTTCTCTTATCAAGATTTAATTTTTCTTTCGTATAAAAGTCAACCTCTCAAGCACAAGCCACATTGAGTCTTTGCGCGCTGATGGCCTTAACGCAGACTGGTCTAGGGTTTTAAATGCTGTCTCCATTGACGAAAAAGGTAGAGTGTTTTAACAGCCTCTTAACTACATTATATGACGTGCATGCTCCTGTCCGCAGAGTTAAATCGCTGCCAAGGTCAGATACAAGCGCACGCCGTCTGATGTATATAATAATCGAACAAATACCCGTAGAATTGTGTAAGACTGTTTTAATTACGTCTTTACTTTTACAGATATTTTTAAACTGCGAATTAGTCAGTGTGTACCTACGAGCAAGCAGGTAGACTGGCGCAGGATTTGAGCAACCGCCTGGCTAATAGCGAGCTGAGCGTTAGGAGCATTAATAAAGCTTTAAACTAATTGGTGAAATTAACGGCGTCAATGCACGTGCGAGTGCAAAACATACATTGTTCCAGTATTTTTTTGGTAAAAAACTGTCGGACCCGTGCGGTGCTTCTTTCTTCGTTTTAAATTTTCCTTGACATTTGACGAGTGGACCTCTTCACGAAATCAAAATCAAATCAAAAAATTCAAAGATGGATCTAATTTTTAAAATCTAGGCCTAATCAGGGTTGACGGTTCAATGCCAGCTACAACGTTCATCAGACTTGCAACTTTTGGAGTTTGAACTTTCCTTGGATGATGATATTCTAGCGGTGACGACAGATGGGGCGAGTGTAATGTGCAAAGTTGGAAAAGAGATTAATGCTTCTCATCAGCTATGTTTAGCACATGGCGTACATCTTGCTGTCTGAATGTTTTGTATGCAAAAAAAATTCAAGAGTGTAATATCTCGATCCCAAACATACAAGATGATAGTTCCAACTCTGAACTTAGTAACACGAAAGATTCTGAAGGACTGACAGTTAAATGTGACAAGTCTGCTATGCGTTCTTTCACGATTAATCCGCATTACAAGGATGTTATCACTAATGTTCAAGCAGTAGTGAAGTTGTTTACGAAGTATCCCACAAAAAATGACGATTACTTACAAAAGTATGTGAAACAAAGAAATTGCTTTAGTTTTAGACTGCAAAACTCGCTGGTCCAGCATTACAAACATGGTAGAAAACTTTAATCGCCTGCAAACATGTGTTCTTAAGGCACTCATTGATGTGGACTCTACTATTACATTTTCAGAAGAAGAACTTAAACATCTTGACAGTATAAAACAAAGCCTTAATGTTTTCAAAATTACTGTCGAAGCTCTATGTCGACGCGACGCTACACTTTTAACCGCACACGCAGCTCTAAAATTACGTTAAAAAAATAGTAAAACAAAATACCACCCTCGCAACACAACTGGCAGACTCAATGCGTAGACGCATGTTACAAAGATGTACTCCTTTGACTTCTATGATGCAATATTTACATAACCCTGAATCTTATTTTGAAGATCAAATGTCCAGTAAAGCAGAAGGGTTAACTAGGAAAACGAAAAGCGATGAACTGCTTTCAAATTGAATAAGCCTCATAATGCGTTTCCAACCAACTCAGATCGGCAATATCAGCAGATAGTGGTAAAACTAGTAGCAGCGACGATGATTAAGGTGTCGGTTCAGCTTCGTTTCAACAAGAATTGAATAAAGCGATTGAAATTTTGATTGAAATGTCTGAAAGAGCAACATACATCAAAGGACCTTTCTATATTCTATATAGCTATTCTTCGATCTTATAACATATCTCCAACAGTAATTGACCGGTTTCGTAGTAACCTGTATGGTCGTCGGCAACGAATTCGCATTGACGATACGTTTTCATCCTGGTGTCAAGTGAGTGTAACTCAGGGCGGCGTTTTATCTCCTCTTCTCTTTGCTATCTTCATAAACTCTATTTATAAACGTCTCTTTTCTTCCTACCACCTTTATGCAGATGATTTACAAATTTATTAACAACCTCCTATCGATTGGTTAACATAAGCCATCGCCAGTACAAACGCTGATTTGGCTAATATTTTAGAGCAAATTGTACGGCTTTGGAGTAAATCCGTCGAAAACTCAATTAGTCATTATAGGAAGCTCTAGAATGATGTCCCGGATCGACTTGCTTAACCTCCTGCGTGTTATGTTTGATGACACTGTCATGGAATTTAGTGAGGTGGTAAAAAATTTAAGTGTACTAAAGGATAGGCATCTATCTTAGGAAACTCAGCTAACAGCGGTAAGCCAAAAGACCTTTGCTGCCTTTGCCTCTTTGAAACGGTTGCGAAACTTTCTTCCTACGTCCACCAAAATTGCGCTAGCACAAACAATCCTTGTTGCTTCCTTTTTTAGATTGTGCTGACGTCAGCTACCTAGACGACGGCAAAGCATTTCAATCCATGGTTGTACACATTATAAATGTGGAAGCAAAGCGTAAGGTTGGTAGGTTGACAAGGTATGGATGGTATTGAGCGGTACGTCTGCTTGTCCTGTTGTGAAAAGGATGGTGATCCTGGTGGAATCATGTAATTCCTGGGCATATTCTCCGAAATGTATCCTATAAAAGATCGAAAGACAAGCAACTTTACGACGGTGCTCGAGACTCTGGAACTTAGTCTCAGCATTAAGCTGTTCACCCATCATCCTCAATGCTCTACGCTCGATCGAGTCCAGGCAGCCAGCTGGTGTTTGGCTGAACCATCCCATAGAAGACAACAATACTCCATACCCGACCGGACTTGAGCTTTAACTGATTTTTTTATTTAACTGAAGACCAACTCAATAAACTTGCGCGTCTTCAAAATTTTTCTATTAGATTCATATTTGGCTTGCGTAAGTTGCGATCATATTTTTGAGTTCCGAAACAAAATTAAGTGGCTACCAATTCGTCTTCGCCGAAATGCTCACATCCTTTCTCCTCTTTATTCCATTATGTTTCTTCCTTCCACTCCAGTCTACCTTAAGGAACGTTTTGAATTCCTTCATCTATCCAATTCCCGATCCCTATGTTCTTCTGAAACCCTTCAGCTAAAATCTCCTGTACATACTTCGAGCTGCTATGGAAGTTCTTTTACGCTGCAGGCTGTGAAGTTTTGAAACGAACTCCCTGTCCCCATCCGGTATGCTAAATATTTACCAATTTTTATATCTATGTATTTTTTATTTAGTAATCACATTTGTTTAATGTACGCCGTGCCGTCCATTCTATTTCATGCATACCATTCCATCCAAAGGTTTCCAGGAAGAGATCGCTCTCAAGCGATATGATCGCCCATTGTACCACTTAAGTATTCTTATCATGTGTAAATCGTTATTCTGTATTTTTATTTCATAATGTGTACAATCAAGTTATATTCTATGATTTCCGCGCATATTCATATTCCGCATAAGTGAATGACTTATTGATGTTAGTGCACTTAACTTCGTATAGCATACTAACGTAATTAATATTGCGTGCACATAATGATCTATATTCTGCCTTGAAGTTAGTCTGAGATCTATTATTCGTTACCCATTAACTTAGCCAAAACTTTACATCTCACCGTAAACAGCTGCCTACTCGGCCAAGGCACTCGCGCACCACATTTTAAAGTCATGAACACTTGGATCAAAAGGCGAAATATAAAAGTTAGGTATGCTGTAAGAAGTGCAGATAACGCCCCAACGATCTGCTGCATCTTTTGCCCCGTCAAAACTAGAGGCGGGTACACGCGAATTGGTCCATACGGTCCATACCATACGTCCTCAGTCATCACAGTATCTGGTTCACTAACCAAGGTCGGTACTGCGACAACGTGTGGCTTTAGATCGCTTCAAGTCGCAAAAGAATTCGATCGAACGTTAGATTGCGAGAACTATCACGGCGACCACAAGAGTCATCGCGACGCCTATTAGAGCGATCACGAGAACGACGTCTAGAAGACCTATCGTGAGTCGAACGATTGTCGTCGCAGTGACTGGTTAGGGGCGGCGGTGTGTGGTGATTATTTGAATCGCCACGACCAACGATCGCGTGACCTACTATCAGTATGGGAATACTGCTTTCGAGAATGCTCACTCCTTGTACAATGTGAGGGTCGGCCTGACATCTTTATGAAGGCCAAAACTTGTACTTGTAATACTAAAGTATAACGCCCCTTTCTAAAAGCTGCTGCTTACTGCGATACCTCGTCACTCTTCACAAACTAACAGCTATACGGAGTCTACTTAGTACACTTGTACTTCCAGTTTAAAATAAAACAAGGTGTTTTACATAATCTTGGAACTTATTTATTCGCCAATACTCTGAACACAACCTTACTGGACAGTGGCGAGCTAACGAATGCCCGACCATCTTGTTCCTGATATCGTCACGACATTTTTGAGACTTAAACATCGCTCGGTATTCCGAATAATGCCGAGCGGACACGAAATGACGTAGTTGTTGTTTTGTAGCGAAAGCGGAATTGTAGCGGAATTGTAGCGGAATAAAACGGTAGATAATCGTTAACAAAAGTTTGTACTCACGGTTTTTCGGCAAAAGAAGTAACACAAAACGCTAAACAATGAGCAATTAATTGCATAGCAAACAGTTTCAGAGCGCGTGATCAATCCCACTTCTGATCTTAGAAATTAACCTCAGAATAAATTTAAAAAAATCGACACTAATTTAACCCGACAACAATACCTATATAATCAACCACAAATTTTTGAGCACATGTTAATCTTAAGATAAGCCTATTCAACTTTATAACAATTCCTAGCACAAAGTAACGTCCGTCGCATCCGAAAGCCGTTCGCTGCTTGTTGCGCATATTTATACTCGTTCGCTCGGCCCAGGCAAAGCAATGGAAAAATAATTTAAGAATATTATATGTTTCATTTCATTAAAAAAAAAACCTTTGAACTAAACATTATTTTATTTATTATGTTTGAAGTGATTTGTATGCAAGTATTTTAAGTAAGATATCAATTCTAATCAGTAATTAGAAGATAAAAATATTTTTCATGTGTTTTGCAGCAGTGGTAAAATGGTGTCATTAATATAATAATTATAGAGAGTGTGCACCACCTAACCATCAGAGGAGCACTATCATGCAAAATTTACTCGTTTTCTCACCAGGGGCATAGTTTCAGGTTAAACTATTCCAGGGGTTTTACGCGACGCACTCGCCGCCAATATAAAAGCGGCGGTAATGTGTGGATACAGTCAGTCTACTCTCGGCTTAACAAGTGATACAAGTGCGATAGTTTCAAAGTATTATCAGTTGTGTTGTAGTGTTGTGACTTTTATTGTGTTCTACTTGGAAGTATACTATTTACTACTATTTTTTTAATAGTAAAATCTGTGGATTAAGTTCTGTACGTAGTAACTTTGATATTAAAGTTATAATTTGGTAAAATCGAGCGGTTTCATTAATTTATCAATACCCGGCTCGTAACACTAAAATTCAAGTATTTAAACCTGCAAAGGGATTGGAATAAGAAGGAAAATGGGAGTATAAGGGTGACCCTTTTACGAAATAAAAACGAAAATTAAAATAGGAACTAAAGCATTTATTAAAATTTTACACAAACGAATAATTAAAATATATTGAGCAAAGTAAGTAAAAGCAAAATGTCTTTCATAAATTTTAAATCTGATGCAAAAAGTGCAATTTCTACAAAAATAAATAGTTACCTAAACATTTTACTACAATAACAGCTAACATACACTAAAACGTAGAAAACATTCTTAGGTACAAATTGACTAAGTATAAAATACATATATAATCTATCATTTATCTAGGTATAGCACAAGTAACACCTATATTCCTATATAGCACAGTACATACAGTAATACCACACTGAGGTACTTCACTACGTCTCACTTGCAAAACTGTTCTTCTATCGTATATACCGGTTCAGAAATCACCGTTTTACTCTCAAACCATTCGTCAGTTGTACATTTTGATAAACAAGGCTTTTATTCTCGTATTATTTTGTCGATAGAAGCACCGACACTGTTTTGATCTATAGAATATTCATCAGGTTATGTTTGATCCGCGGTCCGTGAGTTGCCGCGAGCGTTCTCTATTCGCGAACCGTAAAACCCGTGTTTGATAAATTGTCAATCAATTTGATAAATTGAGTAAATCACCGGTTAGGTAATAATAATATAAATATTGGTGGACTTCACACCGCACGCACCTTCCAACCCCAAACTAAACAAAGCTTGGACTATAACGACAGACAAAATAATACGTGAGTAAAACCCGTGTTTATCAAAATGTACAAGCTCACGAAAGTGTTGAAAGGCAAATACTATTTGTTAAATTGTTCACTATTTCATTTATATTTAAAACGCTGAACAACTTGCAATTGAGATGGTACCATGAGCTAATAACCTTGACACGTTTTGGAATGAGAAAGTTGGGAGGTAAAATTTTTTAATTACATACCATATTTTTTTAATAACGAGAAAATATCCAAACAAATAGCTGCATAATAAGACACATTTGATAAACTGAATTTTTCTGAGGGATTATCTTAAAGGTAGTGCAAGTGGGACAAAAGTAATTTACATTTTATTACAGTGCACCTGTTTTTCTTATCAGACGTATTCTTACTTACTAATAATGAGTTATACAGTAACCCCCTGTAGCTTAAAATTAGCGTTTATTCGCTATCGATAACGAAATGTCTAAACTTGCTGGTAACAAGTAATCACCACAATGACTTAAGCTTATTCATATATTTGGTTATTCTTTGGATAGTAAAGTTACGAATCAAATCAGTTTCAGATCTTACCGTGATATTGATTAGTATACCTACACAATGATTTTTTGAGACGGGGCAGTGAGGTAAAAAAATCATATCTATAAGAAACAAGGTCGATTGACATGAAACAAACTATGTGTAAATTGTCTATTTTCTCGCTGACTGTAGATTTTTGTCAATATTCGTAAATGCAGGTCAAAATATCTTTAAAAGTCAAAGCCAGTCTCCTAAGAACGTTTTCCTGTAGCTGCAATAGTTATGGTTGCAGCTGTGACTGTCCCGTTTCAAAAAATCACCTGTATAGTTATTAAATACTAGGGCGTCTATTCTGCGAACCGATTGCGATGTATCGAAACGATAGTCGTAAAATTTTGTATTCAATAGAATTGACAGTTATTTCGTTGTCAAATTCAAATTATCGTATCGTCTGTTGTGGAGGATTACGACATCGATTGTTAAAAGTAATGTCGGTCCTTCCATCGTTAAAAACGATTTGAAACGATGTAGCTAAGGGTTGGGTTTCGCACGACTATTGACCCGATATATCGCTTATCGATTTCAAGAGTAGGCCCCAAGATGATCCGGTGAACTTCTCGAATTGATTTGATTGTAAAACGATAGGCATTACAAACTAACATCCTTACAATATTTTGTGTACAATAATAGTATTACATATATAGTAATAAATGAAATATATTATGCTTTTTGTATGTAATTTGTTTACCTACTATAATTACAACTAATAAAATACTTATCATAACTTGAAAATATAAAAGAAAAATATATTTTTAAGCACTTAATTCTACGTAATCATAATTATGGAATTCTGATAATATCAAAACATCGATACTAACACCTTTCAGTTACTATTGATGAATTGGTATTACGGAAGGTTGATGTTGATTATAAAACTTGCTGTCATATATAGATAGAAGCCGAACGTACGTAATACCAATCCATTAAATAACGCCTAGTGCTAATTGCAACTGATAGACATTGATTGTATCAAGCGTTCCATAATCCAAAACGGAGTATTATTTTGGGAAGAAAGTCATGTCGCAAGAAGGATTTGAATGTGGATAGATATTATCTATAGTTATCTATTTACCTCTAAGGGTAAGGAAGATAGATAACTCTTTGTTGCTATACCACACAGAACAATACAAAAATATTTTTTTTACAATAAAAGGCAATGGATGGTCGGCCTTACAGCTAACAGCGGCAGCAACATCGCTGCCAGATAAACTTTGGATGGATTGGACTATAAATAAACAGAGAAGGGGCATGTTGGTGTGAGTTGGTGTGGAGGTAGGCCTGAGAAAAGATGGAATGTGTGGGAAATTACATTGCGTAAATAAATACATTTAACGTTACGTTAAAAAGACAACCGATTTCATGTATCAAAAAGCATAATATCAAAATTTCGATCATCCAAGTGGATTACATATTTTTTTTTATTTAACAACCTAACCTAACCGATTTGTATGAAATTTATATGGGACCAATCGGAAGCATATACTTTCACTTTTCACAGATTTATTCAAATCGATTCATAATTGACGGAGTTATGCGGTAACAAACATACAAATAAAAAATACAGTCGAATTGAGAACCTCCTCCTTTTTTGAAGTCGGTTGAAAAGGAGTGATCACTGAGATGGGGAGAGGAAACGAAGAATCTGTCGTGTCGATAACTTAACACGTGATGATGATGATACTTTGATTTTAACTAAAGCAAACACGGGTCAAGAGTAATTAGTAGGTAATCAGTTGCAATCCGCAGTCCGCTATAATATAAAGTCTATCTTATAATCAAACTAATGGTGATGATAGATATGAACTATCTTATTATGCTTACAAGAAAGACCAAATCATAATAACAGTTTGGAAATAAGTTTTTTTTCAACACACTTGCTCATAAAGTGGCTCTATGGTCACCTCAATTAGGCACAGAATGACACCCATAATCAAACTGTGACTTTTTCATTTTAAAATTGTATTGGTTGAGGTGCTTTGTTCTTAAAAAAGTTTTAATTCAAAAAAAGATCGTGTTTAATAGAACAAATAAATTAATGTTCCTATTGCTTGCTCATTTCATGCAACTTCTTATTTATATAGATAATTTTAACTCGTACGTGTTTAATAAATAAAACTTTCACTCAAATATAAATTTTGTTTTCTCTGTAATAAAAGAAAACTTTAAATTCCCCATTTTGTACGTGGCAGAATAGGCGCAAACCCTATGCGCGGTAAATAAAAAAAAACCTCATCCCTTTAGTCTGTGGCTGATCGCAATGGGCGCGCATAGGAAAACTGATTAATTTTTCCCGCCATAGCGAATCATTTTTCACAACTCGTTTTCACTGTTGAAGTTATAGTTATTTATTAATTAAAATGTCTACAAGTACTAGTTACGAAGAAAATGATTTATGTTGTACACCGCCCGATATAAGATGTGAAGCCCTTAACGTTATGGAAAGTTTACTACCTGAAAACTTCAAGGAAAAATATCTATTAGAGTACCAAAATTTCATAAAATGGTAAAACAACAAGAATACGCAGTCTTTTTCAGAAAATGTGTTCATGGCGTACTTTAAAGAATTATCTTCTAAGTACAAACCTAGCTCTTTGTGGTGTTTATACTCAATGTTAAAAAATACAGTCCGAACAAAGAATGGAGTGGACTTAAAAACATACTCTTATTTGTCAGCTTATCTAAAGAGACTATCCGGATTTAGAAGAAAGAAATCAAAGGTTTTATCGTCTGACGATATTGAAAAATTTATAAAAGATGCTCCAGATAACCAATATCTGGCTACTAAGGTTAGTTAAATTAATTTTAAATATCTACGCGACTTCAGCCTGTGTTGTGTGTTGAACTTAATTATTGTTTCTTTTTTTTTCAGGTTGCTTTAATATTTGGTGTAACTGGTGCCTGTAGGATACAAGAATTAACAAAAAAAACCGTACCGTAAAAAACATAGAGAACCATGGCCAGATGCTTTTAGTGAAGATACCTATCACGAAAAATAAAATACCGAGGTCATTCACCATATACGGTCCATTCTATGAAATTGTTAAGAAGTATGAAAGTTTGCGGTCACCAAAAGCAAAAACTGACCGTTTCTTTTTAAATTACCAGAATGATAAATGTACCTGTCAGCCTATAGGTATAAACAAATTTGGTTCTATGCCTAAAGAAATCGCTAAGTTTTTAGGTTTAGCAGATGCTGAGAGCTACACTCGACATAGTTTCAGAAGAACTTCAGCTACATTGCTGGCTAATTAAGGAGCTGATATAATGACTTTGAAGCATCATGGTGGATGGCGATCTAGCAATGTAGCAGAATCATACGTAGAAGATTCCATACAAAACAAGAAGGAAATTTGTGCAAAAATCACAAAAAGAATTAAACTTGATTCTGAGGCGCTTCCTACTGACGAAACACCAAGTACATCCAATGATTGGATTTCACCTACCTACACGAATAATGAGCCATCTCAAATTACAATAGAACATGAAAGTATTTCAATAAATAATCTATCTGATGAGACCGCTAAGCCATCAAAAACAGTTAATTATAATTTTACTAACTGCACATTTACTAATTGTTTATCTAAATAAACTTTTTATCTACTAAATAAAATGAGTTTTTATTGTTATTTTATTCACAAGTGTGTTGAAAAACGTCGTACGATACACGTGTGTATTGATGATTACCGTCCTCGGCTCTCTTAAGACTCTCACCTAACGGCTCGGGTCTCAATGGCGCCTCAGCGGTAATCACCAACATTACACACTAGTACCATAATGTACTATTTATTGATTTTCTTAGATTTTGCCGCAGATTCAACACCAAATGACACAGCGTCTTAAATAAATTACATCAATCACATGTCAATTTAAGAAGTGTCATTCAAAAATTTAAGAAGTGTCATAAAAAATTTAAGACATGTCATTTAATTAGAATTTCTAATTCAGAGTTTAGTGCATAGAAAATAAGATCGTTAATATTTTACGATGCTTTAATAAGTCCGGCGAAACAGAATCAATATTATTGTGTTGTTTAAATGATTTGCTGTCTTTAATCATTGACATAAGAAATACAGGGACAGAGCATACTTAAACGCTACGCTAATTATGTGTATAAAATATGTGATAAAAAGTAAGATTCAAAGAAGAAACTAAACGATGCTCCGTTTGACAAATTCAAGTCATAAGTATGTTTTTGAAGTGAAAACTTCTTTAGCATCGTTGTGATTTGAAAGTAAATGAAACGAAAAAGCGACATTAAAAAAACACAGACACATAAATTCATAAGATTTAACTTGGGAGAAAATGAGATAGGAAGTATTAAACAGTGTTTCTTATATAATTCAAAATTTTTGAAGGTTTCACTTCTACCACTTGTGAATTGCACACATGTTTTTTTTCATCTTACTGATATACCGTCTGTTTCTAAGACAGAGATGGTATTATGAGCGAGATAGATATAACATATCTAATATATCAATGCAATAAACAATTAGAATTTCCACTTATTTAATTAGTACCTATTTGTGTGCAATTGGTCATAGATATTAAAGTTTAAATGCAAATATGGAATTATAGTTTCTAAGCACCACTTACATTAATTGCATTTAAAGTAAGTTAATCATTGATTTCAATGGTGGTGCTGCAAAATTTTACAAATTTATTTGATAATAAAAATTATGATAAAATATGTTTATTTTGATAAATGCAACTCCAAATAAACCAGTATCAAATCAGTGATGAAGAAGATTCAATTTGACAAATATTGTCAAAAAAATAATCTAAATCAGAATCGATGATTATCTTAAATGCAATGATATGCACGCGGGATTTAGTCCAATACAATGAACAAAGTATAAAAATAACTAAATTAAAAAAAAGATTATACTATTGCAGTTTCGATTAGGAATAAGTAACGCTTATAATCTATGGAATGTTTTTACAAAAGTTTTGGAATAATGCAGATAAAATTAGATATATCTTTATATACATATATTATGGCAGTACAATTTCTTTTAACATGTCTTCGAGCAACTATTGTAGCAATAGTAGTGTTGTTAACAATTCGTAGGAGATTTTGTAGTTTCATATGTCAGACTTATACAATAACAGTCTATTTTATAATATATGTTGTTTAAATGTTAACAAAGGTTGCAAGTTCTATTCCGCTGGATAAATGTTTGTATGATTTGAAAATATTTGTCTCACGCTTGAGTGCTGTTCTATACATAATATTGAATAACAAAAAAGTCTGTCTTTATATCACGTATGTCTTTAAAATCACGTAAGATAAATAATGTAAATTGTGAATAAAAGATAAATCAAAAACATAATTAATTACATAGGTATAGGTACCTATATTAGTGGGAAATCCACACAACACCATCTAGCCGCAACCTAATAAAAGCTTGTACTATGTATATATATATGTATGTATGTACATATATACTACGTATATGTGAACTATATATTTGTAAATACGTACAATACTTCATAACACGACAATCAATGGCCCAAAGAGACTGAAACAGAATTAAATGCAAACCTGATAAACCTACATCGTCAGCCAGCAGCTATGTGCAAGTATAAAAATGACTTTTTGTTCACAGCTCAGAAATCAATATAAAAATTTAAACTTTATATCTAAAAATTATGAATTATTTCAATGTTTATAGGAATATAGGTATTTTAATAAGAGGCATAATTACGACCGTGATTTTATGACTAAATTTGACTGTCTTTGAAGTCTTTGACACTCTCCTCCGCCTCGCTAAGCCACGAGATCAAGAGATGTAGATGAGACTTACCCGGTAAACACGGAGGGTTCAAAAAAGAGGGGTCAAACAAATGTGATTAACGTATTTTAGGGGTTAACGACACTTCTGGGGAGTTAAGACACTTTAGGGGGAGCGGGGCGGGGGATTAATAAAACAATTTGAAACAACAAACTAACAAAAAAAATATTGACATAATACAAATTGGCCACATCCATATCCAGACGATTCCAAAGAAGAAATAAGGAGCCAGTGGCTTCTCCCATCAGTTAAGTCCCATAATTTTGACTTATTGTATGATGAAGTTCATAGAGGCCTCGCTTTCTGCTAGAAATATTTAGAAATATGTATATCTACATATCTACATTACTAAAATACTTACAACAAAAATCCTATTAAAAATAACTACTTATTAATAATTAATTTGCTGTAAATTACTCCTTACTACATTAATGTAAAATTTATACTAAAATAAACGTTATTTCATAAGAACTTAAATGTTACACTTCTAATACTAAATTATAAAACTTTGTGTAAACGTAATTACAAATGCACAAAATGCTACTTAAAATACATAATGAAATGCGTCTCGAACTCAGTACTGCGGCATTTTATGATAGCCTTTGATCTTATTATATACTATCATCATAATTGGCCTTAGTTCATCTGTTGAAGATGATTTAGGTGGCGTCAGTCAAGTTACAGAGCAGTTATTTGTAATTGAAAATGCGTTCTCTCCAGCAAGCTGAGGTGGGTGAAGTTTCCTCTCCACTGACGCCACCCTGCCTGGGATTCTGTTTGATAGCGCAGGCCTTCCCAGGTACCCACACTAACCGCAGCAGGAGGACTAACCCCTATATTGCACTCCTTCGGTTGCAGGTGCATAACGGAATATATCCTATACACCTGAGGTCATTTGGTAAAATAATACAAACGGTAATTTTGTAGTGGCGATGATTATTTTTATCGCCGCACACGTTATTGTCCAATAATATTTTTGTAATCAGTAATTTGGTTCTCATAGCACAAGCTTTGCATAGTTTGGGGCTAGATGGCGCTGTATACAATATCAACCTATATTCAATGATTATTTGTTTAAACAAGACACTAAAATATGCTCTGCTCTGATCTACGCGGTCTACACACCCTGAGTTGTCAGCATTCGACCTAAATGAGGCTTAAAAGCAGTAACAGCATCACGATACGATAGTATATCGCATTAAACCTCACCCCGTTATTCATAATGTTGTTTAAGCAAATTATAGCTAAAATTTGTTATGTACTATGTTTATTTATTGGCCCTAATTCTGTTGTTTGCCTAACCAGCTAAAATTTCCTAAAATACAAACGACCTCATTTTGCTTGTCACAAAGTCCAAATTAGAACAACACCTCTTTACGTGATGACTAAAATGGGATAAAACACGTCAGCCATACGTCAATTCAGTAAATTTAAGAAGTGTCATTTCAAGATGTTACTCCAATTTAGACTTTAGTGTAAACAAAATAAGATCATTCGTGTTTAAGGCAATTTGAGTAAGTTCAACGAATTTAAAATTTATAGATTAAAGAAGTGTCATTTCAAATGATACTTTATTTCATACTTTTGTATATGCAAAATAAGGTAGTTTGTTATTCTTCCTTTGACATTTCACGAAGTAACATAAGCTCTTCTAAATAAATTAGCTTTTCTCGTGTCATTTCATGTTTTATTGTGACTTTTATCTATTGATTGTTTCTTTTTGTAAGTTTAGGTGTATACAAGTATGTACTTATTGGTTTATTAAAAACATATTTATATTACTTTTGTTATCCTGTAAATATGTACATATGTACACATTATTTCATCATAATATCATTCATATTATTATCATCACCACATGAATATATCATCACATGAATATAGATTCAGCTATATTCATTTATATCCCAAGGTTGTCTGGCAGAGATCGCTATCTAGCGATAAGACTGCCCATTGTACTACCGTGTAGTTAAAAAATATGATTTTAACAGTCTAATGTCTTTGTGGCAGTAAACTCTATTCTATTCTATTTGTACAACGAGGTATTCAAGAAAATTCTAGACGGTCATTCCGCGATGACGTTTGGAATAGACAAATGATGATCTACTTTTTTTCTGCTACTTTTTGTCGATAGTATACTTCTTTGTTAATGGCATGTGTCATAATAATGTGAATTTTCCCAATATCAAGTGTTTATAGCACGATGTCACAAAGTCGAATCATGACGTTCGTCATTTGTTATTTTATATAAAATGGTGTCTTCTCATAAAATAATTAATACGGATTATTTTTGCTCGAATCACAAAGAAACACAAAGCTTTTTTTCTAATTAATCACACCCGAATCAATAACTCTACCTCTATTTAAATTAACAAACCAAAATCACGAATAAAACCTTAAATAACTCGAGAAAGGTATATAATACAAGAACGCAATGTATGCTTCACCTGACGGGCCTTAAATAATCGTCGACATTATAACAAAACAAAACCACTTGGCAATATTATTATCAAGATAAATGCCATTATAGGCAAAGTACAACATCGTTCCTATTTCACGAAATTTCAGCTAGTCCGGCGAATGAACAGAATCGCCACCATTGTCAATAGCTGCCACCCTAATTAGTTGACACTATACTTATCAAGCGTTTTAAAATAAGAAGTTATTATGAATAAGAGGTTCAGTTAAATATAAAAGCACGCTATAGAATATCTCTTTCGTCTTACAAACTAGACAACTGAGTCGTTCCTCAGTATAGCGGGCAGGTCCGTCTTGCTGTAAGTGATGCCGTAAGGGCGAAGATGGTATATCAAATAGTCTAATACATACATGTGATGTGGACTCACGTAGTGGAAAGATACGGCGTGATCGGAGCAGCTATCTAGACCCTAGAGACAAACAAGGTTAAATTTTACAATATGGTTTCGCTTCGCTCGACAATAATATGCACGGTTTTCGTGCGTGAAAAATGTATGCTCGCTTCGCTTGTAAATAGACTTCGTTATCATTGTAATATGTCTCTGCGCCACAGAGACGACCTCCGTGGAGCAGTGGGCAAAGGCCTACCTGAGACGCAGAAGGGTTCGATTCCCGCCGCGGGACAAATGTTTGAAAGATCTGCAAGTATTTGCCTTGTGTCTGGGTTTCTATGTATAATACGTATGTTATTACAAAAAATATGTATAATAATAATAATAATGCCGGACATTTCACACAACATCATCTGGCCCCAAAGTAAGCAGAGCTTGTGTTATGGGTACCACATGACTGATATACTACTTATATACTTTTTTTTTGTAAATACATACATATTATACATAGAAACACCCAGAGCTGAGACAAATACTTGCAGATCATACAAACATTTGTCCCGAGGCGGGAATCGACCCCGCAACCTGCGTTTCAGCCAAACCTGCCCGGCCCACTGCGCCACAGAGGTCGTCAATAAGTATATAAGTATTATATCAGTCATGTGGTACCCATTACACAAGCTCTGCTTACTTTGGGCTAGATTTATTTATTTATTTTTTATACCACACGGACTGAGAAAATTGCCCATTCCTTTTCCGAATATAACGTAGAAAGTACCTACATAACTTCAGGCCTACTAAAATGAGAGACGAAAAAGTCTATGGAATTTCAATTCAAACGTGTTTAGTGGGTGTATGGAAATCCATTTCTAACGTGTTATTTTTTTTTAATTTCTTCATGGATCAGCCGGTAGCTATTTTCATTATAGGTCAAACGACAAAAAGTTTTTAATCCAAGTCCGCCAAATGATTGATTTCTCTTCGGATTTCCGAACAATATTTAGAAAAAAGAACTCAAGTAATAAAGGCATGCGCGGGAATTTCTGCGAAATTTGAATTGGGGTTTGGTTGGTAGTTTTATAAATTCTACAGAATGTCGTCGAGCGAATGAAGATTTTATTACACCGCCAGAAATAAAAAATAATTCTCCTCGTAGATAAAGTATAAAGCACTATGTATATATCTCGGGAGAAAATGCGATTCCTACCTCGTGTGTTTTAAGGAAATGACACACTCGATATGAATTGGGCACTTTCTCGCCTAGGTGTAGGTACAATGTACTATTTCCCGACGTTACCAGCAGATAAACTTAAGGCCCATCTGATGGTAAGTGGTTGAACCTATAAAGCCTATATTCGTAACTATGAATCTTGCAATATCAGAAGGTAATATGTAAGATTAAGATGGATATAAGATATAAGATGGATCATGCAAAAAAAAAAGCGGCCAAGTGCAAGTTGGACTCGCCCATGAAGGGTTCCGTAGCAGCAAGTAACACAATATAAAAGTTCTTGTAGTTGTTGTTACCTGTTGTAACTTTGATCGATGTTTTAATAATAGTTATTGATATTTACGATTTATGACGTATTAAAAAAAACTACTTACTAGATCTCGTTCAAACCAATTTTCGGTGCAAGTTTGCATGTACATCATATATTTTTTTAAGTTTTATCATTCTCTTATTTTAGAAGTTACAGGGGGGGGGGGGGGGGACGACACACATTTTACCACTTTGGAAGTGTCTCTCGCACAAACTATTCAGTTTAGAAAAAAATGATATTAGAAACCTCAATATAATTTTTGAAGACCTATCTATAGATACCCACACGTATTAGTTTGATGAAAAAAATCAGTTCTAAGTATGGGGAACCCCAAAAATTTACGTTTTTATTAATTTATGTTTTTTTTCTATTTTTGTGTGAAAATCTTAATGCGGTTCACAGAATACATCTACTTACCAAATTTCAACAGTATAGTTCTTATAGTTTCGGAAGAAAGTGGCTGTGACATACGGACGGACAGACAGACAGAAAGACAGACAGATAGACATGACGAATCTATAAGGGTTCCGTGCCATTTGGCTACGGAACCCTAAAAAAAGCAGGACCAGGACGAGTTTCTAGCCGGTTCTTCTCGAGCTTGGGTTAGGAGGAATTGGCACCTAAATTCACCTAGTATGTAAGTAGTATGTCAAGGTTTATCTTTTGACTTTGATATTACGATGATATTTTTGGAGATATTTTGTTCGGGGATAAAGAATCGTTCCACCCTATGGATAACGTCTATACTAAAGAAAGGGTCATGACGGAAATTCGTGACGGAAATATCTTATCCTTTTTTGGCCTCCGTACCGTGCGATAAGGAACTTCGTTACAAAAAATATATAGTTTCATTATTAAAAATGTAAATACCTCGTCTGTTGGATAGTATATGTAGTTCCAGTACCAGAAGGAAGGATCCTTATCAGGGAAGAGATGGGTCTCCGGGAGGAATGGGAAGAATCGACCGCGCTTCAGGGAATCGCGGCTGTCGAGAGCTTTCACACCGATGTTCTCCAAACATATTCCTGAAATTTGATTGAAAATAATATGTACTTGATATAAATAAATAAAATAAATAAATAATCTCGGATATTTCTCACAGCATCATCCTGGCCCCAAAGTAAGCAGAGCTTGTGTTATGGGTACCACATGACTGATATACCTACTACTTAAATACTTTTTTTTGTAACTACATACATATTATACAGAAACACCCAGACCGGAGAGAAATACCTACAGATCATAAAAACATCATGATCATAAAAACAAACATGAACTCGCATTCTTCTGCGTCTCAGGATGATTACCATTTTATTTATCGGAAAGAAAGCATAGGTAAACAAATAATAAGTAATGAATCAACCTGGAGGGCGATCGCGCTATTTGTCAACGTATTTACCGTTGAACGGAAATATATTGGCAGCGATTCTGATGAGGTTCTGATTTGGTTAATCTGGATGTCAAAATGGTACCGCGCTATTTTTTATGAACGGTTTAATCGTTGAATTCTCCAAAATAGAACCAAACATAAAACTTTAAAGTTTACAACGAAATAAATCCTATTAAACTTTTTGTTCTTCTTTTGGTTATGGCATCTGTGATCTCATCGTTGATCGATTGAGTGTGATTATTTTTAATATTTACACTATAATAAAAAATGGTTAAGTTTGTTTGTGTGTATGTTTTAACGGTTCGACGATAGCTGTCTATTGTTGATTTGCCCTCTATTAGGGCTTATGTAACTCGTGGCAACTAGCAATATGCGCGAATCGCCAAATTTCTGCTATCTATTACAATTTTTATTACGCTGATTTGTCTGCTCTAAGCGTATATTGACCTGTGAGGCAGCGGCAGCCTGTTTCATAGGCAGCGGCTGGCTTCCATATTGTCAGGTGGAGTGTGTACCCACTAAATGGTGGCAGAGAACTAGATAATGCGTGTTGCCCGTTATATGGACCATTAGTCAAAATCGTGGGCCGCAAATGGACAGAATTAACACAGGATCGTGGCGCATGGTACTTTGTTGATAAAACCCAGAATGTTCACCACATTGCACGGAAAGAGCATCTGAGGCGTCCTTAGCTCCTTTCACCACACTAGTTCAAAAGAACTAGTGACACGATAAGAAGTCGAAGATGCAGGCTGTAGATGATGAAAAAAATGTTTTTTACATTAAACTAAAACATGCGGACGAGGTCGCGAGCGAAGCTGCTAGTTTTTTGTACTTATGTCAAAATATTGTCAACTTGGTTTGTAAACTCTATGGTTCTCAAAAACTAAATTAATATTGTTTTAGGAATTAATGAGTATTTATTGCGTATTAACTTATAATTCATATTTATTTTAACATAATTGAACTTGAGGCAAGTAAGTATTGTTTTTGTTCATAATGGAGATATTAACAATAAGTAAGTGTACTTATTAGAGAAGAAAACCTAATGTTCACAAGACACTGATCGGCCATGATATTGTTATATGTAATAATAAGTAATATATTGCCCAGCTTTATGCTTTTCTGTCTTTTCTATTTCTTGATGTATAATTTTTCCGACAGCAAGCCTTGGTGCACTCAACGAGAGCCGCAGAGTGATGATGAAAATTAGAAAATTATGTTAATTATATTCATTGAACGTATCAGGAAGAATAATCCTCAGGCGCCAAAGTCGCCGCTGTTACTTCCGTTACAGCCTTGCTTGCTTAGTTGATTGGGACACTGGATGGTCCTTATTATCTCCAACCACCGTCTGGTACGAACCCATCGCGTAAAACAGAGCTATCAGAACCTGAAAGATGTATTATATATAGTGCGCCAGTAGAGTTAACGCGGGATGATCAGCAGACAGTATTTAATGATGATGTATGTAGCTTGGGTTGTAGATACTACTAACACTTACCTTTGTCTCTACACCTAGACCATCAGCACGAAGTGAAGCAGCTATGTAAGGTCTTAGCTTTTCCACCAATAGGGTAAAAAGATCCAGGTAGAAAGACGATACTGTTCCACAAAGTCTCCTTCATATGAGAATGTGAGAGATCGCCTTATTAATTCATTTTTTCTGCGGGTTGATGTTCGGCTTTCAGCCACATCTACCTCATACGCACTTTCTAAATGATCAAAGCAAATTCTGAGCATTTTCAGCAATTAAAACGGCTCAGAAAACAATAAGAAGTCTCTCGACACAAACTGAATTAAAAACGTTAGTTTGAAAGCGCTGTCAAAGATGACGCGATCCGGCAACGTTCGATCAACGTATTTTCCAAAATAGATCTAAATCGTTTCCTTTATAGAGATTAGCGCGGTACGAAATATGTCAAAAATAACGTTTTGACTTTGGTTTTGATTTGGATTAGCTTTGGTTCAAACGTTCAAAATTACCGCGATCGCCCCCCTGTATACTGCATGCAGACAAGCACTGTACTCGTATTGTGTTCGAGTTTATTTGTACGAATAATAAAGATCCGCAGACCTCACCATTTTATAGTTGATTAGATATATATTATTTTGTATGCTTACATAATTTAGCTTGTTTACGGCACAATTGCATTTGTGTTTACAATTGTTATAAAGGAATTCTGCAACTTAGGCAAACCACATATTTTAAGGTGTTTTTAGGGTTTCAAAGTCCACAAGCAACCTTCATGGTTTTGCTACGTCTGTTTGTATGTATGAATGTACGTACATATGTATGTCTGTCCGTCCGTCCGTCCGTCCGTCCGTCCGTCCGTCCGTCCGTCTGCCTGTCTGTCTGTTAGTCTGTCTGTCTATCTATCTGTCAGTCTGTCTGTCTGTCAGCCTGTGTGTCTGTCTGGGTGTCTGTCTGTGTGTCTGTCTGTCTATAAATTTAATCGTGATGAAATTTTGATCAGTAATAATTATTATATGTATGCCCTTTACAAAGTTATAAAATATAAACTCAAAATAAATGTTTGGATAACTCCTCTACATGTAAAGTAGGATTATTTTTTCTAACCCATCGTGAGACATGTCGTAAGATAGGTATTTTATTTATTTTAATCGAATTAAGGATATAATGTTAATGTTGCTTATTACCAAGGTGAGATGAGACGTCAGTCATCATATTACTACTCTACATTTTTTTTATTAAAGCTCTTTTTTTTATTTGTGTATGTAGATTGGGTACAATAATCATTGTTAGGTATGTAAGTAAGTACACAGAATAGTTTTAAAGTTCCTAAATGTCTTTCTCTTTATTTTTTACTACGTTTTGCTTTCTTTTTTAACTAAAACTGTTTCGTCTTCTTTTTATTGTTGATATGTATGTGTGTGTATATAATGTAACAGAATAATATAAAGTACATGTAAAACAGTTGAACTATCTAGGGATCACTGCCAGAAACGGGCGGGATTGACACGTTGCATGACAATGCTAATACGCTGAGCTCTTGGAGTCACGCAATGTTTCTACCAGACACCATGAAACAATTTAAAAAACGCGTTGGCCTCCTGTTCCCCACGGGTCCGGGGTCTCGATATAGATAGATAGATAGAAAACATTTTATTGACTACCACACGGAATATTACAATAACAATAACTTAACTTATTTAAGGCAATACAATGGGAGGCCTTATCGCTAATAGCGATCTCTACCAGGCAACCGTTGGATGGACTGGACTATAAATAAACAGAGAAGGGGCATGTAGGTGTGGTGTAAATATATAATTACATACTTACATATAAACTAAACAAATACTGATATAAATATATACATACATATGTACTCAATAAATATAATAATAAAGATAAACAATATAAAAAAACAAGAAATAACTACGTATTAGCACGACAAATAGTGTTTCATGACCAAGTTTTTAAAGATGGCCTTCTGATATGTACAGGCATCGCGTTCCACAAGCGGACAGCCTGCACTGTAAATTACTTTCCATTATAGGTAGAGGAGTGAACGGGAATTTTTAGTTGATTGGTATGTGAGGAGCGTAAGAGTCGAGGGTTAGAGAGATAGAGGAATTCAAACCGTTCCTTGAGATAAAAAGGAGTTGAGGAGAGAACAAAATATTATAGAGAAGATTGAGAATATGAGCATTCCGTCGAAAACGCATATTTGAAAGGAGAGAGAGAGAGGGGGGGGGGAGAAAGAAGAGAGAGAGAGAGAGGGGGGGAGAAAGAAGAGAGATAGAGAGGGGGGGGAGAGGGGGGTGGAAAGAGAGAGATTATACGGTATGCATAATATGATACTATGATAATATGATAGTTATGGATATGGAACTCAGTCTCACCTATTTCAACGTCTTCAAGACTAGTGTCGTCGTTCTGCTGACAGAGATGCGGCGACGGCAATGCTTTGTTTACAAACTGGTCCAACGCCTCTCTACTGAGCACGTATCCTGCGCCTCCGCTCATGTAACCCTGAAAATAAACTTCCTATGAGCCGTCATTTTTTTGTACAAGTAATAGGCATCAAGGTACAGATTAAGACAGGAACTAAATATAGCATGATGAAAACATACAATATTAAGAATTTGTACGATGGTTTAGGTAGGTATGTAAATAAAACTTAAACAAGTGTCGGAAGGTTAGGTAGGTACCTACGAGAAGCCTACCTACTTTAATCTTCCTACTTATGTGAGCCTGGCACTTTAGTTTGCCTAGAACCCATGCATAATAAAATAAATGATTCCCAAATAGTAGGTACGTAATACAAGTATCCAACATACTTTAGATAGATAGATAGATAGAAAACACTTTATTGACTACCACACAGAATATTACAGTAACAAAAAACTAAACTTATTTAAGGCAATACAATGGGCGGCCTTATCGCTAATAGCGATCTCTACTTTAATGATGATTTCTAGGTTTGCACCTACCTATCTACCTACTCTTGAAATCCCTACTTACCTTCCTACCTATCATTCTTCCTACATTACGCCACAGATGGTTTAGGTTAGGTTAGGTACCTACGAGAAGACTACCTATACCTACATTAACCCATCTACCTATACCCATCAGTCGCATCGTTTCCATCAGCTTAAACGGTCTCTTCGTAGTGGCTATCTCAATGTTGACCTAGATTATTCGCGTGAGTCAACGCGACGTAAAATGTCTAGTCCAAAAAGATCAGACACTATTGTGATTGACACTGTTCTTGCATTTATACAATGCAAGCTGGATGTTATGGACCAGGTCAGTCTGACCCAAATTCTGACTTCCAGCTACACTGAAGCCCAGATCGCAGACTCCAAAAAGGTATTACACGATACAGCGGCGACCACCATCCGCCTGATATCCAGGTAAAGGAAAGGGCGTGGCAAAAAGGACATCGAGGATATCTTCAAAGTGTTCCTGGAGACCGATCCCGATGACGTCCCGACGTTTGATTGTCAAGACCTCACCTGTCTTCCGCCGCTGACTTGGGACCACGTAGACGTTACGTATGTCCTTAAACAGATAACACAGCTGAAGGCAGATGTCTCCAGCATCCAGGCGCAACTTCAACTTTCGGAGCAAACTGTATCCGAGTTGATGCTCGAACTTGTGGCATTGCGCAATGTAAATGCAGTGCCAGCTATTTCGCCGCAATCAGCGCAAAACGTAAATATGCGACGCGGTGCAATCCGATGCCGGACTTCACCTGTCAGCCGTTATGAAGACGCGACGCTTTACACCGATACGCAGATAAATGACCGACCGGCTTCGCTGACCTCGGCCCCGGAACGTCAGCCCCGCAGTCTGCGATTTCTGCGCCCCCTGCTGCTCCTAGAGCCCCCCTGGCTCCCGCGCCGCCAGCTCGCCAGCAGAAGAAGAGTTACGCGCAGGTGTCCCGCCATCCTCAGCCGCCGCGCCCGGCGCCCAGCGCTGAGACGCACCGAATGAGTCAGGCACGGCCGAAGAAGCCTAGCGGTGGCTTGCATAAGGTCGACGATGAAGGCTTCACTATCGTGGAGAAGAAACGTTGACGGAAATCGTCCCGAAATCGGCGAGGTACCGCACCGCTATCTGCTGGGCTCACTCTGCAGACGGTGGAGCTACCGTGTCGATTTATGTGTCTTGGTTAGACCCGACCACTACGGGAGAGAGTATTCTCCGGTACGTGGACGAGAGAGGCCGATGCCGGATCAGGGAGCCGCCCGCTGTACTTGTGCATGGCTTGAAGCGGTTAGAATCAAATAGAGAGACCAACTTCAAGTCGTATGTGCTTCGGGTAGCTGCCAAGTACAAGGACGTATTCGTATCTCGCACCCGACTTCTGGTCAGCAGGAGTTGTCTACCGACGGTATAGGGAAGCACCGCTTACAAAGAAAGTGCCCTGACTTTTTGTGCAGCTCATAAGTTTATATGTATATATGTTAGTCTATAAGGTATTTATTTTCTATATTATTGTATTTCATACACTTAATTTTGTTAATTTAATTAATCTTCATACCTAGGTGAGCCTAGCTGTTTAGTTTGCCTAGATAGAACCCATGCATAATAAATGATGACTGCTACATTGCATACACATACATTGCACCTACCAATGTAGCTACTCTTCAAAGGCAATTGTTAAAAAAAAAAATAGCTAACTACCTACATTACACCATAGGTAGAATTTTTTTTAATATTTGATAAATAAACTGCAGAACATTGACATTGACATTGACATTGACATTGACATTGACATTGACATTGACATTGACATTGACATTGACATTGACATTGACATTGACATTTACATTGACATTGACATTGACATTGACATTGACATTGACATTGACATTGACATTGACATTGACATTGACATTGACATTGACATTGACATTGACATTGACATTGACATTGACATTGACATTGACATTGACATTGACATTGACATTGACATTGACATTGACATTGACATTGACATTGACATTGACATTGACATTGACATTGACATTGACATTGACATTGACATTGACATTGACATTGACATTGACATTGACATTGACATTGACATTGACATTGACATTGACATTGACATTGACATTGACATTGACATTGACATTGACATTGACATTGACATTGACATTGACATTGACATTGCCATTGACATTGACATTGACATTGACATTGACATTGACATTGACATTGACATTGACATTGACATTGACATTGACATTGCCATTGACATTGACATTGACATTGACATTGACATTGACATTGACATTGACATTGACATTGACATTGACATTGACATTGACATTGACATTGACAGAAGCGTTTGGCTATAGATAGATGTTTCACATCAATAAATAATAGTTTAAACAAACTAAAAAACAACGCTTTATATAGAAAACCAAACTACAAAATAGAAAATAAATTTTAATAAATGTAAGTAACAAAAAAATGTTTTATTTAAAAAAATCGTGGGGTGCATGGTGTCAATACTTATAAATATTTCATTGACATATATGAGAAGAAAAATTATCATTTCGATAATATCTTAAAATGCACCCCACGCTTTTTTTTAATAAAACATTTTTTCTTACTTACATTTATTAAAATTTATTTTCTATTTTTTAGTTTGGTTTTCTATATAAAGCGTGTTTTTTAGTTTTTTAAACTCTAATTTATTTTCTACTTTTTAGTTTTAAGATAATCGGTTTTTTTGTTTTTTTTTCGAATTATTGCATTGTCATCGGTCTTTGACAGGTGTGCAAAATTTGAATGGAATCTGGCCGTTTAAAGTGGGTAAAAATCGCGTCCTAAGGAGTCGGTTACAAACATACAAACAAGTTAAGCTAATATAAAGCGTATAAAAATGAACGTGTCGCGGTACGCGGCATACATGGTTGGCATAATTCATCATTAACGTGCCAGGCTCTCATTCTCTCTACCCACCCCTCTCTTTAATTTTGATTATTGATGCAATAAATAAATATTTACATAAACATTAATGTATATATAGTTATCGGTCTCCTTCATTCTCTATTTCTCTTACGGTTTTTCGTAACGCGATTTACATTTTTCTCGGCTAGGCTAGGTTTTTTCGCCAATTTGGGGTGCAAGGTCGGGTAACCTCCTCGTGGTGCACCCTGGTAACATCGTGGGATACTTCTTTAGTACGCTAAAGAAGTATCGCACGGTGGCCAATAACCCGACACGGAGGATCTCTCCACGTGTCCCTCTGATTAGCAGAGGGCACAGTGAGACGAGACAGGGGGAGAGGACCGCATCTGCGGTCCAGGGATGGGCTTGTGGCCATGGCTCGCTCGTCTTGTAAGGCGCTCTGCTTTGCAAGACAGAGTTGTGCGGGCCACGTCCGAAAGCAACGAAGCGGGGACGTGCTTGGTGTGCATTTCCCAGTCGCTTGTCGGGAAGGGACACTCGCAATGTCGTTTTCTGACTTGCGGCCGCTCGGAGATCCCCCACACTGGGTCGGGGAGACCCGTGGGCCGAGTGATCTTGGGGGCCTTTGATGGTAGGATTTAGGGCGTCCGAAGTCATTGGCCCTTGGGAGGGGTGACGGCACTTTGCGAGGAGGTGTCGTCGCATGCACCCAGGTAGGCTAAGGGGGATTTTCCTCCTGGCCAGCGTTCGGCCGCTCGGTATTCGCTGGGTCGCCAGACCTTAGTGGGACCGAGTGGCGGAAGGGATGGGGGCTTCCTCCGCGCGTCTCTTCAATGAGGGTGCAGTGGTTGAAGCGGGGACGAGCTTGGCGTGTAGTTGCCTGAATAAGAATTCTGGCGGGGGACCCCGCAGTACCACTAGTTCTGACCGGCGGCGGCACTCTGCGAGTAAGTGTCGTCTATACACCCAGCAGGCTTACGAGATGGGATCTCCTTTGCCGACGTCTCGCCGCGAGGTATTCGCAGTTTCTTTTAGATTCTTGTGGGACTGAGCGGCGGAATGCATTTGATAGTTTTTTCTCAGATATACCAAAAATAGTGACCAAATCGTTTAACTCTTCAGCCTCCAGAGCTTCCGTTCTATTAGAATCTAGTGTTGCAAAATGTAAGAATGAGTTTAGTTTTAGCTACATTAACGAGGCTAGTATTGTAAAAGCATTCAAGTTAATTAATATAAAAAATACAGAAGATCTTTGGGGAATGTCTACAAAGGTGCTGGTTGTCATTATCTTAGATACTGCACCATGTTTAGCTTATATTTTTAATAGATGTATCGACGAGGGAGTTTTTCCCGATCTCATGAAACACAGTAAACTCATTCCTATGTCATTCCTATGTCGATATTAACTGCTTTAAGTAAAATCTTTGAAAAAATAACTCTTAATCAGTTATTATACCACTTTAACGTTAACTGCCTGCTACATAGTAATCAATACGGATTTACTAAAGGTCGATCAACAGCTGATGCAGGTATAGCGCTCTTAAAGCATATATTTGAGGCCTGGGAGAAGTCGCCTTTGACTGTGTGAGTCATGCATGTATTATGGCATTAAAAACCGGGCGATTGACCTCATACAGTCTTATCTATCCAATAGAGTCCAGAAAGTAGACGTGGGTGGTGAGAGGTCTTCGGGATCAATTATTGATATAGGGGTACCTCAGTGATCGATACTAGGCCCTTTTTTATTTTTAGTATACGTTAACGATTTACCTTTTTTTGTAAAAAATATTTGTGATATAGTTTTATTTGCAGACGATACGTCTTTAATTTTTAAAGTTGATAGAGGTAAAACCAGTATTTGCGATAACGTAAATGAATCCTTATTAGTTCTTAACTGGTTCACTGTAAATAATCTTTTGCTTAATTAAAAAAAAAAAACTAAATGTATCAAATTCACTTTGCCAAATGTACATAGCCCGTCCAACATTGAAATAAATGGAGAGGCAATGAATCTTGTAAATTCCTAGGTCTTAATATTGATGCAAAACTACAGTGGGGACCACAAATTGAAACACTTGCTGGTAGGCTTAGTTCCGCTGCATATGCAGTTCGTGCGATACGGTGGCTTACTGATGAAGCTACAGCTAGACTAGTTTATTTCAGTTACTTCCATAGTGTTATGTTATGTTACGGCATCATTCTCTGGGGGAAAGCAGCTGATATTGGTAAAATATTTGTAATTCAAAAAAGGGCAATACGTGCCATTTATAAAATGAAACCACGAGAATCTTTGCGAGATATATTCAAAGAAATTAATATTCTCACAATAGCTTCGCAATATATATATGAAAATTTGTTATACACACATAAAAATAGAGATGGGATTCAGCAAAATAGTGACCTTCATAAAATCAACACTAGGAATAAACATAAATTGTACATCCCTAGGTTTCGACTAGAAAAAGTTAATAAATCATTTATGGGGAACACGGTGCGCTTCTATAATAAGCTTCCTGAAAATGCTACTAAACTACCTATTAAGAAATTTATAGCATACATTAAAGGTAGTCTTTTGAAGAAAGCTTATTATAATATAAATGACTATATTATTGATAAGAATGGCCTCATGTCGCTCTGCCGTCAGACAGACAGTTAACCGACACACTTGAAATGTATAAACTCTCTTGTATTAGTATTAAAAAGCGCTAGGACCAAGACGAGTTTCTTGCCAATTCTTCTCGAGCTTGGGTTAGGATGAATTGGCACCTAAATTCACCTAGTATGTAAGACGTTTCAAAGTGATCCTTGTGGTTGTATTGAATAAATCATCTTTTGACTTGACTTTGACTTATAACTTATAAATTTGAATATTTTTAAATTTTAGATTATTGAGGTTGGTGGTTAGATCTCATCCCAGAACATATTTGTGTGATGAACATAAATGTTTGCTTAGTGGTAGTACACCGATAGGCTTTTATAAAAATAGTAGCTCGAGAGCTTATTCGGCATTAGGTATCGTGAATCATTATTCAATAACAAAATTAGGTAATTAAACATAATGAGAAAAAATAAGTGAGATATAAAATTTTAACTGAACATTACAGTTAGAAGTGAGGAGAATATTGAAAATATGCTTTTTTCAAATATCCATTATACAAAACTAAGTGTGTAAAGAATATATTGTATAAAAAAAGTATTATTAGAAGTCGAATCATTCAATAAATAATAACTAAATATGACATGACTGATATACTAATTATATACTTTTTTTTGTAATTACTTACACTTACTTGCAGATCATACAAACAATAGTCCCGCGGCAGGAATCGACCCCGCAACCTTTTGCGTCTCAGCCGGGCTAACTGTGCCACAGAGGTCCTCATCCGACGCATGGATGATGATTCTAACTCACCTGTTTCGCAAACGGCTTGAATCTGCATCCGAAGTACACTGGGCTCGTACTGTTGTAGTCTGCCAACATGTATCTCAGATTCTCTAAAATCACGTATCTGAAAGAAAAATATATTGAAAATCATGTCACTAGTTATTTCTAACCAGTTTGGTGAAAGGATTGAAGTGCGCCTCAGCGGCTTTAGTGCACTTGGCACATTTCTTCGAACTTCAAGGTTCTATGACATGTTTCCTCACGATGATTTTCTTCAACGTTTCAGAGTACTGTTACAGCGCACATATATTATATGAACACAAATAGGGCACTAAATTAACACGAGTGCATTAATTACTCTCTTTAGCTAGGTGCGTTAACTTTTCTTTCAACTACCAATCTACTTACTGTGATAAAATATACCTAATCAAACTAAAAATATGAAGAATCAAAGTTTTACAATGGTACAAAATGCGCACCATTTGTTTTTTTGTCCGCAAGTCGATTTTATTCAGCCGAATTTTATTTTAATTTAATTTTAGTATCTTTTTGATCTAATTAAAAAATGTTATATTAAACTTAATGGGAGATATTAAACCTCTGTGATAAATTTATATCTAAATAAAAATTAAAAAAAACTGTGCAATAATGAGATTTCATATAACATTACTGCACTGTTTTGGTTCTTAGCTAAAAATACGTCCTTTGTGATCGGTTTTGTAGTGATTAATGATAACATTACTACGTAGTTAAAAGAAAAACCCATTATTATCTAATAACTTTAAACGAGCAATTCTTGTAATGAAATATGTATATATATAATATAAATCTCGGAAACGGCGCCAACGATTTTGATGAAATTTAATATGCAGGGGTTTTCCGGGGCAATAAATCGATGAAGCTAGGTTTAATTTTATACGTGTTTTATACCGAGCAAAGCTCGGTCATCCAGGTACTGCTGCATTAAACTAGCTTTACGCCAGTCTAAGTTAGAGAAACATATTTAAATGACACTTTTTAAATTTAAATCTAAACTGGTATGTTTTAGCGCGTTTCAATCATGTTAGAGATGAAACTCAATTACTCAATTACTCAACGAATAATCAATTTAAATTGAAAGGTATGATAATAACTTATATTAGAATTGTCATTTAAAAATGTCAATCTAATATGGACTTTGGTGACAGCAAAATAAAGTCGTTCTTATTTCGGGCCAAAATCATTAACTACTTAGTTCATTTTACCTTAGGTAATAAATGCGAGATAAATGTTTGTATGATCTGCAAGTATTTGTCTCGGGTCATGGTGTTTCTATGTATAATAAGTATGTATTTAAAGATAATTTAAGTAGTATATCAATCATGTGGTACCCATAACACAAGCTCTGCTTACATTGGGGCCAGATGATGCTGTGTGAAATGTCCGGCATTATTATTATTTATTTATTGTAGTTTGCGATAAATAATGTTCAGAAGTACCTGAACAATTCAGTTACCTTGAAACCACGCGTTAAAATGTATACCTACTAATGATTAAATAAAAGAAAAAAATCAAAGCTCTGAGCACCTACCGCGTCAAATGTATCTTCACAGTTTATAAAGTCGTAGTTTGTACAGATACTTACCATTTGACGTTTAAAATAAGATTTGATTTTTAAGTGCTTAGGAAGTCTGATTGCACGCGCCAATCAGACCAAAAAGTTTTACCGCCCAAATGTATATAACTAATCTCATAAATACTCACGTGTCATCATCAGCTTTCAGGAACCAGTCCGCATCTTTTCTATGATGCTCGTACACATAGCGGAAGGCGGCTTTCGTTTTCCACCACAGGTGATTCCTCCCTTCACTAACTGGGAGCTTTATTGTGGGTAGAGTTTCATCTGTCAGGAAACTGATCTTTATATTTACAGTTTAATCTCAGTGGATCCATTGTCCAGATCCATAGTGGCTCTAGTGAGATTTATTTTTCTCTGTAGATCGGTTTGGATCTGATGAGAATTTTTATTGCAAACCACTTGGTTAGGTTAGGTTAGAGTATAGAAAACAACGCGCAAGGCGAGCGAGCAAAGCGAGCGTACCGCGGCAGCGGCCGCCGAAGCGCCAGGAGAATATCCTTAGTTCGTCTGTCATAACTCTGTCCGTTTATCATTATAATCAGTAGATCAATACATTTTACCGTTATTTTAAAAAGAGATCTATAAGCAATAAAAAATCTCATCAGATCCAAATTATTGGGAAACCGATCTACAGAGACAAAAATATCTCACTAGTTCCACTATGGATCTGGACAATGGATCCACTGAGAATGATCGATATTTACTAGCACTAGGAGTGTTTCTGTTTAACACTATCAGTAGGTAGTTGAGTTACCTTCTTGGGTACTCATAAAAAGCAGCACGTTGCATCTTTTCCCCCAAGTCGCCTTCACGTGCTTCGCTTTCAGCGCATGGTTCTTTGGCTGCGTGAGAACCCAGCACAGCACTCGGACTTTCTTCGCGAGCGCATCCGCGACAGATCGATCGATCGACAGTTTGTGACCCGGTTCATCTTTTCCATGGTCTAAGACGTCCACTATGGGGTGCAGTTCTAGGTTTCTGGCAGATTTTCTGTAACATTCATTGTATTGTCGAAGGGGAATACATTTATTTGAGCATTTCAAACGCCAAAGCTAGGTACTAGTAATCAAGTCAGCCAAGGCCTAATGCTATTGGATGCGTAAGATCTACAGACACACAAGTTGCGTATACATAGTCACTGACAAGTTATGCAATGATTTATGTTTTATAAAAATTTACATGACATAATCTTCAATGGCCAACAAATATGATGGATGTTGTCGTAGATACAAGGATTGCCCAAGCATTATGAGGGAACAAGCAACAAGAAAAAGGAATGTTGTGTTTACTGATAGTATACCAATGTCTGTGACTGAATTTCATCGCTTATATATTTTTCTAGTGTTTGAGGAATTAAGAATAACAACTACACAGAATAGAGAAAAAACATTTTTTAATTTGTGAATGATACTTTGTATGATTTTATTTGCATAAATTTGCAATACTACGGAGGGGAGCGGAAACGCTAGTATTTTTTTAACCTAAAATATGTACTAGTAAAGTAAAAAGGTTTTTATTTAGATTACAAGTATGATGTATACATTAGTGTTGGGATTTCTTCTGTTAAATTGCAGTAACCTGTGTTTGAAGAGTCCCCTCTTTTCTGTGGTCGGTGAGAAACACTTGTATAAATAATATATAACTAACTAAGTATAGTAAATAGTTTAGTAGGTACAGTGAAGGTAGGAAATACAACAATTCAACAGTTAAAAAGTATCATGCAGTAAGGGTGCATGATCTGAGCTTGGATTCATTCAAACTCGACCAAACACGATGGTTACAATAAATCTTAGATTAGGTACTATATATTATATAATCTTTTAATTTTCCTTAGGTAGGTAGGTATACTATCACTATTTCATTGGTATATTTCTAGAAAGACTAGGTACATCAGAGGTTAGGGAAAAACTCAAGTCATTACAATAATAATAGGTATATATGGGCGTATGTTTGAGTGAATATGGATAATTATATTATATTGTGTAAATATTTTGTCTTGGGTGAAATTTAAATAATGTGTGTTACTATAATTTCTTCTAAGCATGTAAGACTTCAATAGAATATTAGGTATAATATAATAAAATGAGGGTATGTAGGTAGACTGTTACCTTAAACATTATATATAAATTTTAGGAGATCTTCAGTTTGTTGGTACGTAAGAGACATTAGTATAGCGGTTACCGTTTTTTTGCATTGTGTATATGATATTATCACATTTTTTATTTATTTGATAGTAAACTTGTTTTGATTGGGCTGTAAACTGTTTTGAAGCGAATACTGTTCTCGATTTATCATAAGGTAATGTGAATCTGAAACTAGTGGCTTTGTGAGCAGTAGACCTCGCGATTTTTTTTTTTAATTACTGAAATTTACGTTTTCAACCAAGATATCTCCGCCATTTTGAAATATTTCAAAAAATTTAATCTACAAAAAAAACATATGGTTATCCCTTAATAAGGCAAGGGGAAATAATTTCCCACCAAGACTACCTAACAGAAATGTTTTTTTTTACATGACATGAGTTTTGCGAAGGACCGCAACTATAGTGTACACTTTTGTAGTTGATTTTTAAATATTTAGCTAGCAACAATTTTCAAAATATGACAACCAGAAACTGATAATTCAATGTCAAAGTGTAGTTTCGAGGTAAATGGTGTAAAAATAAGGTGGTTTTTCGATTGTTGCTGACCAAAAATACAAAATTGTTCTACAAATAATCTTGTAAGTGGAAAATGTTTTTATCTCATATAAAATAACTATCCTAGCGCTGTTTTCTATTGTTTTATGTGTTTGTTATAGATCAATACCCTCAAAATGTTCAATTTACAAAGTGGGAAAATGATTCCCTTAGGCCGATTGGGACATTGAAATTAGTTCATAATATATACATATAAAAATTTCAGATTGCGATTGGCTCGGGAGGTGATTTCAAATTACTCAATCAAGAGAAATTGCCAAGTTGTTTTCATAAACAAAAAGGGCTCGAACTTCGGCGTACCAGATGAGATCCGCCTGCTCAATGTAGGGATCCATCTTCTTGAGGAAGACAACTCATACAAGAGGTGTCGTTTTTGCACGTTTTGCACTCCTTTTTTCAGCACGAAAAAAGGAGAAAAATAAACAAAAATTCTGTGCTCCACCTGTAAAGTAGCACTATGTGCAAAGAAATGTTTCAAAAGGCATCTCCTCAGGAATAGTTTTATCCTGCTTTATGTATTTACTAATATAATTAGGAAGTTCCTAAATTATATCGTGATGAATAATAGCATGACTTATCTACATTAGGTAGGTATTTTAGAATAAAAAAAAAAAAAAAAAAAAAATGTCATAATCAACTACAGCTTTTATATTAAAAAATAATATAGGTCACATTGAAAGCCAAGGGCAGGCGCTAGCATCTGATAAGCAACAAAAGTACGGAAAAAAATCGTAGCCCAAACAGGCAAGGGGAATTTATTTCCCACTGAAAAAAAGGAGGTTCCCCCCTTTTCAACCTTTTTAAAATATTTTTTTTGAATTCTGCATTATTCAATTACAATAAATCCACTTCAACTTACTTTCTAGCTTTCACACAGGCTGGCGCCTTATTAAGGGTTAAAGAACCTGCTCACAATTTCACGAGAATGGGATGAGAAATGCGACCTTTAGAGGAGAAAATCCGGACAGACGCCGAAAGCATTTTTGCCTAAGCTGCAACGGAGACACTAGCTCACGCTTCGCGCTCGCTCGGTCACATATTGTTTGTTTGTAATGCATGAACTCAAAAACGACTTAACCGATTTTAGATTTAATAAGTAACATGGCCATACAGTCCAAAAAAACACAGAGATCTCTACAAAAATTGCAATAATGTAACCCGCACCCTAGTTGTATAGTAAATATATATTTCATGTTGTACATATTCCTATTTACATATATATTTATTATATTTCATTACCATATCTGTAAAATAAGTGATATTAGTACACAATGATATTAACATTGTGTACTAATTAAACCCATTCTGCTGGGCTAATTTTGACTGACTGTTGAATTTTGAATATCATAAGTAAAAGCAATAACAGAGCAGCATGCCAAGGTGACAGGCAATATAATAATACGCAAAATACGTGCAGACACGCACAATCTTGCAAGCTTTTTCTATTTACCTGTACGTCCATGTTACGTCTCTTGGATATCCTATAGATGGCAATATAATCAACGCAAAACTAAATCCTGCGGATATGCCGATCACCAGTGTTAACACAAAATTTCGACCCATTACCCGCCCTTCGGCCTGAGGAGTTGATATCGTCACAATCTCCGATCAGAAATTGGTGAAATATGATCGCAGACTGTGGTGTGCAAATGTGTTTCGTAACTAATCGAAGATCTTCTAGAGCTTTCACGGCACGGTCTTTGATTTTTAACTATTTTTCTTTTTTTATTAACCACCTTAGATTACACTCTCTTGGCAAAACCTAGTGTTCACTTACTAAACCAAGGTTCAACTACAAAAACATGTTCGTATCTTCAGTGACTTCAGGTTTTTAACAGAGAATTGGTAACGTATATTTTTATTTAGCGAAAGAACACAATGACATTTGTAAACGATGCAGCTGAGTAAATGGTATTTGGCAGTGAAAATAATAAAGTCAGTAAGTAGGACAAAACTCTCTCGTTTATTCGCAAGTACAGTAGGCTCAAACTTTTTAAAAAAGGAGCGTGCGGATTACGTGAGGCTGGTATTGCGACTGATTGTATAAAAAAAACTGAGTGCGGGCCATCCCCGCGGACCTCCACACACCGCGCGCTCCTTGCTTTACTTACAATCTAGGCACATATACAATTAATTAGCTATAAGTAGAAGTAAGTTTTTAGAAATACAATAGGTAGATAATAGTTAGGTAAAAGGTAGATAGGCATATCGCGTCGCCAACACGCCCCACCAGTGCTGCTAGCAGCACTCATCAGTCAACGGGATCCGTGCGACGCGAGCAGCTGACCGTTTGAGTACACCAGTCATGGTTTTTACTCTCACCATTCTCACCCTTTTATTTTTACCAGGACACACTTCTTGTATCAGCTCTTTCGGCCACTTATTTCCAGGTCCGTTCGGGTCGACTACATACACCAGATCACCAACTTGCAGGTTTCTTTGTTCTTTATTCAATTTCTTTCTAGGTATCAAGTCGGTAGTACTTCCTTCACGCATCTGTTCCAAAACATGTCTGCCAAACGCTGCGAGATTCGCCATTGTTTTCTGAGGAACAGGTCAGAATCATCAAATTTACCTATCTGAGGTGAGTTCGATGACATCCCGAGTAAAAAATGATTTGGTGTCAGGGTTTTTCGCTTCCAGGTTCCACAGACACGTGAGTCAGTGGTCGACTGTTGACTATATTTTCTACTTCGGCCAGTAACGTATTCAGTACCTCATCACGCGGGGCTCTTTCCTCCAGTACAAACTTCAGCGACGTTTTGACGCTGCGAATGAGGCGTTCCTAAGCCCCACCCCAGCTCGGGCTTTGAGGTGGTATGAAGGTCCAGGTAGTGCCATGGTTTATGGCATCAGTCTGCAGATCTTCCTCATTTAATTCTAGTACAGACCTTTTCAGTTCAGCGTGACCCCCTCGAAGGTTGGTACCGTTATCAGAGAAAAGTTTTTGAGGCCAACCCCGTCGTGCAACGATGCGGCGCAAAGCCATGATGAAGGAGTCGGTAGTCAGCGTGGAAACGACTTCTATGTGAACAGCCCTTACGGTGAGACATGTGAACAATAATCCATACCGTAGTTCATGACGTCTTCCAACAGTGACGTCCATCGGACCGAAAAAGTCCATTCCACAGAAGGTAAACGGCCGTTTATGATGAGCCATCCTGGCATAAGGTGAGTCACCCATTCTTGGTATTTCTGGTTTACATTTTTTTATTTTACAAATCATACATTTTGATACTACATTTTAACAGTTGGCCGTAATTTTATTACCCAGTATTTTTGTTTTATTTCATTAACCACTGTTTCTTGATTTCCGTGTGCAGCATTAACATGATAATGTTTTACAATCAGGCGAGTAATGTAATTTTTGCCATCTAAAATTGCAGTTCTCTTCATGTCGGGCAGCACGTCAGCGGCGGCGTCGATCCGGCCACCCCGCAGGACTCCGTGATCATCCAGGTAAGGCGACAAAGTAAGTAACTCACTTGTATTAGGTATTTCTCTGGACGTGCTCAGTAGCGTGACTTCTTCACTGAATGACTGTACTTGAGAGTATTTTAGATGTAGACGCTCAGATTTTTCCATAACGTTGTCATCCAGATTATAGGTAAGTATCCGCCGTCCAAACTTACGAGATACGGCCTCCAAGTACTCGCGATGTAGATCTAAGTAAGCAGAAAACTTGGTGGATTCCGGTACAGGTAAGTAGTGATTTTCTATATTTACGACATTTATACATTCTATAGTTTCTTTGTTTGCAGGTTCAATCACATCAATCGGCCATTGATCACATCTTTTTTGCAGAAAGCAGGTCCGTGTAGCCACTCATTTTGTAAAACCGAGCAGTCATAGGTTTCTCTGGTTGCGACGTCGGCGACATTTAATTTGGTAGGTACATAACGCCATTTGTTTCTTATCCAATGTAACACTGTCGTTGAGTCACTCCAGAATATACGTCGCTCACTGTTTAATTCCTGTTCTTTAATAATCGTGTCGGCCAGTCTAGCCGCTAGCACAGCGGCCTGTTGTTCCAGGCGCGGGATCGTGATTGTTTTATTTCCAGCTACGCGACACTTACTTGCAATAAATGCTATGCGCGTGTTAAGCTCGTTATCTATCCACCGCCAGTAGGCTACGGCGCAGAATGCCTTTATCGATGCATCACAAAATATATGCATCTGTAGAGGTGTCTATAACTATCTGTACAAAATAATCTCTTTATCGTCAGGTGCGTGCGACGTAGCGATCGCCGTAGCTCGCGTAGAGGTCCTATGTTGTGTTACGAGCGTAGCACTGTCTACGGAATTAATAGGTTGTGCGATGCTTCCACTCTCTATCTCGCTCACACTCGCTGCCGCTGCCGGATTGTACCTCGGCAATCTGACGTTATCTAATGTTTTAGTAAATATCGAGGGTGCAGTGATAAAACCCGATAAGTGCGAAAAAATAACTTTCGAGATAATCAATGTTTAAGTTTGCTGGCAATAAAAATTAGTTTTATTGTATAAGTAAATGCAAATTACTTAGTAACTTAGCAAAATTATATCTATGATAATATTTTTCATGTTTTTTAGTCTATGTTATATAATAAAGTTTTGCATAAAATTCCACTCCAGCATAGGCAGTAAGCATTATTTGAGAGACTTGCTTCATAAATGGTAAAATTTTATAGGACTTATTTTATCATTCAATATACTTTCACCAGCAGTAGGTATCTGTAGAAAAGCTTGTAAATCCATAGTTATAGACATAAATGTTTCATCCGTGTTGGCGCGATCTTTATCGGCGTCTTTTGCTGCTTGACATGTTTTCTTCCGCTGTATATGCTTTCGGTATTCATCTTCTAGACCTTCTTTCGATTCAGATTTTTCGTACTTCGTGCAAATACCACAAGGGTCTTTCTTAGGGTTTAAAAAACTGTAATTGTATTCGCATATTACGATATTGAAATGCCAAAACTGGCGTTTTTTCTTCTTCAGCACATTTCTCTTCATACAACCTATACCTACAGTTGTTTACAGACATTACATCACCTGAAAGTCTTCAATGTGTTGCTTAACGAACTCTACGTCTTCTTTTTTTGTATTGAAGTGGTTCTTTTTTCCCTCGTTGGTCATCTACGGCATTAAATCCCACAGGCCTTTGCATCTGAGATGACATCCACGCTCACGCACAACATCGCTATAAAAAACTTTTGACACACTTGGACTTTTTCATTGTTTGTCTGAAAGAAGCATTGTTTACTAAGTTGCTTCTTTTGTGTTTAACTAAGTGTTTTTTTATTGATTCTGTAGTTTTCTGACTGTTTCCTTCTGTAGTTTTCGTGTCTTGGCTGAATTTTATTGCAAGATAAGATGAAGTTTTTCTTAGCTTTGAAATATATTTTTTGTAAATTTCGGCATTAACTTTCACGTTCTTCAGCAGTAAACTTTTCAATACATTAAAAAAAACATTTTATCACATTGAACAGGCTTCGGAATCTTAGCTGGTCTAGTAACACTTTTGGTAACATAAGGAAGTCCTTCCATTTTTCTTACCTTACGTCGTCGTTTTAGAAGTTTAACTGATTTCCATACTCGTTCCATTATAGTTTCAAAAATCATCTTTGCAAGCTCCTCTGGAGTTTGATCCCCGTTTTGTAATACACTTGGACTTTCAGGAATTATCCAAACTCCGCAATTTGGAGTATTTTTATTTGATTCATGAACATGAATAGGATCTTTGTCAGAATCTATACGTTTTGAAGAGTTGTCACCTGAATTTGACTCGACGTAGGATCTCGAGGTCAAACTGACAAACACACTTATTAGGTTCTTCCCCGGACAAGCGTTGGAATAAATTGTTGACTATCGGATAGTGCAAATACCCAGTTAGTAAATATACATGGATGTTTACGATAAGTATTGTTCAGATATAAAATAACCAATAAATATATTTTATTCGATTTCATATTTTCATATTTCATGTATGTATAAAAAATCATCTAGAGCTAAAGCTTACCCAGTAAGTATTTTTAATTGTTTTAATTTTAGATAAATTTTGTTTGTCATGAATTAATTTTCATGTTAAAATCCGTTATTCAAAATTATCTGCTTTTATCATTTGTGTTAGTGTGAATAACGTGATTATCCTTGAGCTTTAAACACCAATACACAATATCTGGTTCTCTTGCAAAACATATATTTAAAGTTTAGCCATAAGTAGCTTTAGAGTATTTTCAACTAAAATAATTTCTTAGTTATGCACTTACTGGGTTTTTTGGTTAGTATTTCTCTATGTTACACTTAAAAATCAGCTTAACTGAAAACATCACTAAGAATACAAAAAATTCTGAATCTAGTGGGTTATAAAAGCTAATTATCGATTTTTTGCATTTATCGGGTTTTAACACTGCACCCTCGATATATCCGTTAATATTTAAGCCACTTTGTATATATTTCATTGCTAAACAGGATCGTCCCAGCTGATGTCTAGTGATGTAAGTTTCTTGTAGAATTATTTTTCCATTGATCGTGAATTGCGATAAAAATCCATATGCATCAAATATAGACATAACAACACGTAGCATCTCTCTTTTCGTAGGTATTTTCTGTCCATTAATTAAATCATCGGGAATCTTTTTAAATGAAACGTCGAACCTTAAAGAGTCGTCCTCGGTATGCTATAGAAGTCCGAGCGTTGGTTCCCCGTCACATTGCTGGCCCATCTTCTACATGACAGCCGAAGCCCCGAGGGTCTCTCTTGGTACTGTTAATTACCGCTTTACTGTTACTGATCCAGTTACGCATTTCAAATGCTCCCTGCGAGTGTATGTAGGTGATATCTTTTATCATTTGAATCGCGGTTCGGTCATTAGGTAGGCTTTGTATATAATCGTCCATATAGTATTGGGTATATATAGCTGCGGCTACTGCTGTAGGCATAGTAGATTCGAAGCGTTGTGCGTGTGCGTTCTTGTTTTTTACGAATTGGGCGATAAATGGCGAACAATTGGCACCAAATATTAACGATTTCTTACGTACGTTTTTATCGGCTCTTGTAATATTTCAGGTTTATATTCTTCATTAGGGTTGCCTCTGTAAATAAATCGTGGTACCTCTTTGCATACTGTGTATTTTTCTTCATTTTATGTTCTACTCCTCTCAATCGAGTCATAGCTGTAGGTAGTGAGTCGGGCATTACGCAGTTTTTATCTTTCCAGGGTAGGCCCACCTCCCACCTGCCTTCAATGAATGTTGCCATTTGTTCCATGTGATGCCAGGCACGTAGTTCTTCTGTGTTCTGTCGTGGTTTACAAGCAGAAACTCCCATTGATTCAACTGAGCAGAATCGTCGGACATCGTCATGAAGCTCACGAAGGCTGTAGGTATCGTCATTATCCTCTGACGAAGCAGTGTCGTTGATCAAGAGCGTGGAGTAGTCTGCGCGTGCTGAAGAGCGTGCGCGCGGCAGTATGCCATGCAAGCACCAGCTCATCGGTGTGCGAGTGGCGCACGGCTCGGACGGGCCGCCCACGATAATCTCTAAAGGTAAAAGTAATTTATAATTGTCCTGTCCTATAAGCACTTCCGGTTTCTGAGCACCCGGATACAGTTCATCTTTCACCTTACGTAAGTAGTTATAGTTTTCACCTTTCACTAAAGTTAAGTCTTGTTTGGGTAAATTAATTTCGTTAACACTGCGTACAGTAATGTTATATTTATCACCCTGTTTATTTGATAAAGATAAGTCCACTAGTTCCGTATCACACAGTAACTCAGTATTGTTCCAAGCACCGCGCACTCGCATCGACGCAGTGCGGCCGCGTAAACCCGCCCGCGCCGCTAGTCTCGCACTCATCGATACGGTAAGATCCATCGTCGAATAAAGCGCTAGTGCTGAATTTACCGTTAGGTCCATAAATATCTATGGGAACTACTTTTAATAACACTGACTTGCTCATGTTTAAATGATTAATACTTTCCATCGGGTGATTATCAGTCTCTGTGGCTGCCATTTCCGTAGGGGAAAATTCCACTGTTGTAGGCGGTATAACGTTTCGACGCGAGCTCGGCAGTTCGAATGTTCATTAAATAAGCAGTGCTCGTGGATATCTTAACAGCTTCCTTGCTCAAAAAGTCCGATAATGGTGGCAATTCGGTTGGTTCTTTTCTAAAATTAGGAATTGTCTAAAATATATTTAGTTAGTCATGGCATTTGTAAAACCTATTCGGTTGGTACCATTTAAATAAATTAGGAATGCTCAATTTTTATTTTTTTTTATTAACCTTTACTTTTCCACTGCTGGGCAAAGGTCTCCCCCAATTCCTTCCATTGTTCCCTGTCCCCGGCCATTTTCCACCAGCCTTTCTCGAAGGCAAGGAGATCGTCACGCCAACGTTTCTTCGGCCTGCCACGGCTACGTCGCCCATCTGCAGGTACCCATTGTGTGACGAGCTCTGCCCATCTGTCTGCTCTCATACGGCTGACGTGCCCCGCCCAACTCCATTTTAATTTGGCGGTCTTGTCTCCGACATCTGCGATCCCGGTCTTTGTGCGCAAAGTTGTATTGCGGACTCTGTCTGTCCTCTTCACCCCTAGCACACTACGCTCCATTGCTCGTTGGCAGATCTTGAGTTTGGACTTCTGAGATTCGGTTAAAGACCATGTTTGTGTACCATGGCTAAGAACGGGCAATATACACGCTTAATTAAGTTAGATAAAATTAAATTAGGATAAGTTGATAGCAGCAGAATACCAAAGGTTAATTTGACAGTTCAAAACCTAATTTTAGCTAAAATTCGTTAGGTTGGTGCCGACAGAATTGAGGCCAGTATATCCAGTCTGGGTTTATTACCTTGTGTTATGAGCGGGTAACTATAGTCCGTCCACGTAGACAGTAGCACTGTAATGTCATCAATGCCGCGTAAATACTCTTAACGTTTAAGTTCACGTACAGCTGCTACAAAGTTTTTTTATTTTCACAGAAAACGGCACTAAATCCTTATGATATTCCTGAGATAATGGGTTCAACTTTTTGACTTCTAGTAGAATTCTTAATATAATTATTTCCGGGTTTGCAAACTGTAATTCAAGAGTGGATATCACGATGTCAGGTGACGTAGTACCTACTTATCAACGGAGCTGAGACCGCTTCCTTAGCGGACCCACGTAGACATTTTCGTAGTCTCCATAAATTTTCTTTAGCACTAACATTGCACACACTCGTAGACTCTTCGTATGCATTTTTAAATGACAGCCAGTCCATGGGGTCAGCGAAGAACAATGGTAGTTCTATTGGTGTGCTGATGCGGCTGAGTAGGTTGGCGTTGTGGCTGGTGGATGCAGTAGATACAACCAGGTCTCTCAGTCCGCTGGCAAACTGGTGAACTGGATCGCGTTAGTGCCGTCGTCGTCCGGAGGCGGAAACAGTGAGCCTCGAAGTGGTCCATGAGCGTTGGCCTTCTGTTTCTCGAGTTCGTGTTGACTGAGCTCCAGCAATTTTTCGATGTCCTTGCCATCTCCTTGACTGTCCAGTTTCGATGCTTGTGGACTGTATTGTTCATCAACAGCTGCCAAGTCAGCTGCTAGTTTTTTGTCGATCAATTCCATTTGAATACGAGCCTTTTCTTTTGTGCCAGAATCGCTGACGATGATGAAGACTTTCTAGTTTTTAAAGATTTTGAAACCTGGGGCAACGGTGCGGTAGATACGATAGGTACGGAAGGTACGCTAAGTGGTTCTCGTTCTAACAATTCAACTTTTGCACTTCCAGCAGTAGTTGCAGGTCTTCTCTTATCGATAACTTTCAGTTTTCCACCAACTTCCATTTTGGTCAGCGATTGGGCTTTGTCCTTTACCTGACATACATTCCATGCAGTACGGCGGTTATTAACCATTTTCTTGCTGTGCGGTGGCGTGTGGTACATTTATTTAGATCTGGCTCGAAGACCAATGTAAACGATGCAGCTGAGTAAATGGTAATTTGGCAGTGAAATAATGAAGTCAGTAAGTAGGACAAAAACATTATTCGCGAGTACAGTAGACTCAAACTTTATAGAAAAGGAGCGTGTGGATTACGTGGGGCTGGTATTGCGACTGATTGTATAAAAAAACTGAGTGCGGGCCATCCCCGCGGACCTCCACACACCGCGCGCTCCTTGCTTTACTTACAATCTAGGTAGGTACATATACAAATAATTAGCTATAAGTAGAATTAAGTTTTTTTGAAATAAAATAGGTAGACAATAGTTAGTTAAAAGGTAAGTAGGCATATCGCGTCGCTAACAATAATTTACAAAGGTATTCTTGTTACAGGAAACTAATAACTGATTAGTATGCTAGTAGTATATTTCGTATAAACATGTACTACGTTTGTCTCACTTAAATATTGTCTGAAACACTGAACAACCGTTTCTTCTATTGATGCCCTATTTCGTTTGCTACGTTTCAATAGGTATACCTACAATTGTATTATTTAACTTTACGCGGATATGAGAAAAATTGGTATTCAAACTCCTATTGTTGCGTGAAATTCGTACATACGCGTAATATGTTAGATTTTTAAGTTCCGAAGTTCCTTATCGCGGGGTAGCGAGGGAACCTAGCCGTGCCGAGCCGCATGTTACGAAAAACCGTAACATGAAAGCATCGAGATAGTAAGTACCTACTACATACCTACTAGATAATAATTTTCTCGCGACCAAAACGTCTTACGCGTTTCATTCAACGTTGTGCAAGAACATTTCGTCATTACAGATTTAGATTACAGATTACACTGCACAGATGTAACACAGCTTTTGTACCTACTACTTTTATATATAATACTCTACCTTATCATTAAATAAATAAACGAAGTGAAATAAGAATCTATAATTGCAATTTGATAGGACTGTGAAAGACAAACAGACGGTAGGTACCTATAGGCTGAGTGTACTATGAGCTAAAAAAATATACTTAGGTACTACTTAATAATATACGTAGTAGGTACTATAGGATTGGATACGTAATAGACGCATCCAATCTGCACTGTTCAATTTTGATAATCTATGATTTTCATGGTAATGGCGAACAGTGGAAAATAATGTACAAAGATTAGTTTTGGTTGGTTTTAGTTTTAGTTTAAGTTTTGTTTACTTACCGATGATAAGTCACGCCAATAAGATAGTTCAAGCGGATAAGGTTAGCGGTTAAAAATACTTAGGTGCTTAACATCCTTCATTGTGTAGGTACATTTTTTGTTTTGTTTCTCTACGTAAATAATTACTTAGAGTATGCAACTACCTACTTACTTCTTAGGTTTAGGGATGAACTGAGTACCTACAGGTACATACCTACTTAGATGGCAAAACAAGCACTAAATTAAATTACTGAGTCATTAAAAATCTTAATAGTTACCTACATTACATGTACTCACTAATTTTGCTTGTACCGAACTACCAACGTTAAATAATTACTTAGTAGGTAAAATTTATTACTAAGTAGGTACTCACAAAAGAAAGTCAAAAGTACCTACCTACGTGGGCACTATTGTTCTTACAATTAATTTATTTGCGGCGGTGTGATGATCAACAAACTTAAACGCAGTAGGCAAGAGTAATAGGTACCTAACCCACCTACCAACTGTGTCAGCTGGTATGATAAACACATTCTTTTAAAACAAATGAATATGTATATATATATATATATTGCAAATCAATTTAGGTATGAATATAGTTATTTATTGCATCAATAATCAAAATTAAGGAGAGGGGTGGGTAGAGAGAATGAGAGCCTGGCACGTTAATGATGAATTATGCCAACAGACCTTAGATGAAATTAAGGCGCAATTATGCTTTCCATGGCTTTTTTCGGGCGGTAGGCGTCGTAAAGTAAACACGCCATTTTATAAATAATGCATTTTAATATTCATTTATAAAGTAATAATTACAATTACTAGTAGGTATATCAATGTTTTAAAACAATTATTACATAGATCTACCTGCTATCTACTGTTATCCTTGCAACTGAACCAACAAATATAAAGTTATCAACACTTTCATTGCACTGCTGTTATTCCTAACCTCAAACCACAAAAATGGATACCACTGACTTTCAAAAGACCCTATCCCAGATGGAAACTATGGATGATTTTGAAGCAACCATGGATGAATTTGAAGGAAAGCTACGCCAAATTCCTGCTCCAGATGTTCCAGCATTGGCAAATGAGTTCTCTACGTTCAGATCATATGTTCCGCACACTACATGAAGAAATTTCCATGCTTCACAGTGCTGTTGACAATATTGAGATGCGTGGCCGGTGGAAGATATTGCTAATTCATGGAGTGTCTGAGGATGCCTTTGGCATAAGATACTGCAGCAGTTGTGGTGAAGACGTCGTCTGAGAATCTGAAGCTGCCTGATTTTTCTAAGGCCTGTATTAGTCGGATGGGGCGTGCTACTTCTGACAAGCCACGGCCTATACCTATACTTTGCAAGCTCCGAGATGTAGCTATTCGCGACCAATTGTGGGCGTCAAAGACTGTCCAGAAGGACACGGGTATAACACTGTCGGAGTTCTTAACGAAAAGGCGACATGAAACCTTCAAGTCGCGTAAGCGTTTTGGGGTCACGAAATGTTGAACGAGACAGGGTTTCGTTTTCGTGCTCGGGCCTGATGGAACTCGCCACCATGTCTCTGCTATCGAGGATCTGCATAAAATCACAAGTACTGGTGCCGGCTTCTAATCCATCAACAACGGCAACGGCGGCGGCTGTCGGGGAAATTGCTACAGCATCGAGGCCTCGGGGAGCTGCACAGAAATAATCGCAGCCCTTGGTGTTTACTACTCCCATTAATGCGTGTAAATTACTTCGCCTCCTTCGAAAAGTTGCTAGAAGACTTTACCTCTCTTCATGACCACACTATTATAATGGGTTATTTTAATACTTGTCTAAGAAAGCGTGATTCTCGTTCTTCCGCTCTTCAAAGTCTCGTTCGAGCTAGCAACTTATCCATTCTTTCTTCCTCTCGACGTAACCCATAATTTTCCAAGCTGTCAATCTTCTCTTCTAGATTTAATTCTAGTTTCTTCAATAGTTCATGTTGCCAAACATGGCCAATGTGCGGAGGATGACTTCTCTTATCAAGATTTAATTTTTCTTTCGTATAAAAGTCAACCTCTCAAGCACAAGCCACATTGAGTCTTTGCGCGCTGATGGCCTTAACGCAGACTGGTCTGGGGTATTAAATGCTGTCTCCATTGACGAAAAAGGTAGAGTGTTTTAACAGCCTCTTAACTACATTATATGACGTGCATGCTCCTGTCCGTAGACTTAAATCGCTGCCAAGGTCAGATACAAGCGCACGCCGTCTGATGTATATAATAATCGAACAAATACCCGTAGAATTGTGTAAGACTGTTTTAATTAAGTCTTTACTTTTACAGATATTTTTAAACTGCAAATTAGTCCGTGTGTACCTACGAGCAAGCAGGTAGACTGGCGCAGGCTTTGAGCAACCGCCTGGCTAATAGCGAGCTGAGCGTTAGGGGCATTAATAAAGCTTTAAACTAATTGGTGAAATTAACGGCGTCAATGCACGTGCGAGTGTAAAACATACATTGTTCCAGTATTTTTTTGGAAAAAAACTGTCGGACCCGTGCGGTGCTTCTTTCTTCGTTTTAAATTTTCCTTGACATTTGACGAGTGGACCTCTTCACGAAATCAAAATCAAATCAAAAAATTCAAAGATGGATCTAATTTTTAAAATCTAGGCCTAATCAGAGTTGACGGTTCAATGCCAGCTACGACGTGCATCAGACTTGCAACTTTTGGAGTTTGAACTTTCCTTGGATGATGATATTCTAGCGGTGACGACAGATGGGGCGACTGTAATGTGCAAAGTTGGAAAAGAGATTAATGCTTCTCATCAGCTATGTTTAGCACATGGCGTACAACTTGCTGTCTGAATGTTTTGTATGCAAAAAAAATTCAAGAGTGTAATATCTCGATCCCAAACATACAAGATGACAGTTCCAACTCTGAACTTAGTGACACGAAAGATTCTGAAGGACTGACAGTTCAATGTGACAAGTCTGCTATGCGTTCTTTCACGATTAATCCGCATTACAAGGATGTTATCACTAATGTTCGAGCAGTAGTGAAGTTGTTTACGAAGTATCCCACAAAAAATGACGATTACTTACAAAAGTATGTGAAACAAAGAAATTGCTTTAGTTTTAGACTGCAAAACTCGCTGGTCCAGCATTACAAACATGGTAGAAAACTTTAATCGCCTGCAAACATGTGTTCTTAAGGCACTCATTGATGTGGACTCTACTATTACATTTTCGGAGAAAGAACTTAAACATCTTGACAGTATAAAACAAAGCCTTAATGTTTTCAAAATTACTGTCGAAGCTCTATGTCGACGCGACGCTACACTTTTAACCGCTCACGCAGCTCTAAAATTACGTTAAAAAAATTAGTAAAACAAAATACCACCCTCGCAACACAACTGGCAGACTCAATGCGTAGACGCATGTTACAAAGATGTACTCCTTTGACTTCTATGATGCAATATTTACATAACCCTGAATCTTATTTTGAAGATCAAATGTCCAGTAAAGCAGAAGGGTTAACTTGGAAAATGAAAAGCGATGAACTGCTTTCAAATTGAATAAGCCTCATAATGCGTTTCCAACCAACTCAGATCGGCAATATCAGCAAATAGTGGTAAAACTAGTAGCAGCGACGATGATTATGGTGTCGGTTCAGCTTCGTTTCAACAAGAATTGAATAAAGCGATTGAAATTTTGATTGAAATGTCTGAAAGAGCAACATACATCAAAGGACCTTTCTATATTCTATATAGCTATTCTTCTATCTTATAACATATCTCCAACAGTAATTGACTGGTTTCGTAGTAACCTGTATGGTCGTCGGCAACGAATTCGCATTGACGATACGTTTTCATCCTGGTGTCAAGTGAGTGTAACTCAGGGCGGCGTTTTATCTCCTCTTCTCTTTGCTATCTTCATAAACTCTATTTATAAACGTATCTTTTCTTCCTACCACCTTTATGCAGATGATGTACTAATTTATTAACAACCTCCTATCGATTGGTTAACATAAGCCATCGCCAGTACAAACGCTGATTTGGCTAATATTTTAGAGTGGAGCAAATTGTACGGCTTTGGAGTAAATCCGTCGAAAACTCAATTAGTCATTATAGGAAGCTCTAGATTGATGTCCCGGATCGACTTGCTTAACCTCCTGCGTGTTATGTTTGATGACACTGTCATGGAATTTAGTGAGGTGGTAAAAAACTTAAGTGTACTAAAAGATAGGCATCTATCTTAGGAAACTCAGCTAACAGCGGTAAGCCAAAAGACCTTTGCTGCCTTTGCCTCTTTGAAACGGTTGCGAAACTTTCTTCCTACGTCCACCAAAATTGCGCTAGCACAAACAATCCTTGTTGCTTCCTATTTTAGATTATGCTGACGTCAGCTACCTAGACGACGGCAAAGCATTTCAATCCATGGTTGTACGCATTATAAATGTGGAAGCAAAGCGTTAGGGTGGTAGGTTGACAAGGTATGGATGTTATTGAGCGGTACGTCTGCTTGTCCTGTTGTGAAAAGGATGGTGGAATCCTGGTGGAATCATGTAATTCCTGGGCACATTCTCCGAAATGTATCCTATAAAAGATCGAAAGACAAGCAACTTTACGACGGTGCTCGAGACTCTGGAACTTAGTCTCAGCATTAAGCTGTTCACCCATCATCCTCAATGCTCTACGCTCGATCGAGTCCAGGCAGCCAGCTGGTGTTTGGCTGAACCATCCCATAGAAGACAGCAATACTCCATATCCGACCGGACTTGAGCTTTAACTGATTTTTTGATTTAACTGAAGACCAACTCAATAACTTGCGCGTCTTCAAAATTTTTCTATTAGATTCATATTTGGCTTGCGTAAGTACGATCATATTTTTGAGTTCCGAAACAAAACTAAGTGGCTACCAATTCGTCTTCGCCGAAATGCTCACATCCTTTCTCTTCTTTATTCCATTATGTTTCTTCCTTCCACTCCAGTCTACCTTAAGGAACGTTTTGAATTCCTTCATCTATCCAATTCCCGATCCCTATGTTCTTCTGAAACCCTTCAGCTAAAATCTCCTGTACATACTTCGAGCTGCTATGGTAGTTCTTTTACGCTGTAGGCTGTGAAGCTTTGAAACGAACTCCCTGTCCCCATCCGGTATGCTAAATATTTACCAATTTTTATATCTATGTATTTTTTATTTAGTAATCACATTTGTTTAATGTACGCCGTGCCGTCCATTCCTTCCTTTCCTTCATTTCCTTCCATTGCCGTCCAACCTTCCATTCAGACCATGTAAACAAAAGAGATGGTAACCCTTGATGCCATGTTTTGGCTACCCCTGTGAGCTTAGGTAAGGCGTAATGAATGATTTGCTTATCTGTGCGCATTCCTCTATCTTATGAATCCACAAATCAACACTTTGTTCCTTGCAAAGCGGATCGAATTCAGGAATAACATTGTTCATTACGGGAAATCTGTCACGTTGTGAGGTTTTCTTATCTTTTAAACCTTGCATTACATTTATAAACCTTTCAAAGAACTGTTGCTGTGTGTCCACATACCTCAAGTCTCTATTGGATTCGTCAGGAGTCACTTGTCCAAGGATCGGTGCTGGCGGCGACAGCACACAAAAAGAAAACATTAAGGTGTTTGTTTAGCTACACCAAATAAAATAAAATAATATTAATAAAATGAAATTTGTAGGTAGGCGATCAAAGTGATCCTTTATCAGAATGTTAGTTACTATTTAAATATAACCTTTGAATTAGCAGTATGCTACCTTATTATCTATTTTAAATGACCATTATAGGTATTGAAAATAGAGTAACTCAAGTAGGTAGTAGGGCATGCAAACCGATAATCGATAATTTATCGGTAATCAGTAAATTTTTGTCAGCGATAATTATCGAAAAATATCGATAAAAATACCGATAAACGATAATTTCATAAAGGTTTTATGTAATCATTCCTTTCACTACCGCGAGTCAAATAAACCCCATTATCAACGCAGACCGAGGTAAATATATAGACGCATCGCCGCTATCAACCAAAGTGAAGTCACCATTTGTTAAATGGTTCCCTATAATTAGGTAAATTTGTATGCATGCGTAAAAAGTTGTGGTGGTTAATTCATTTACAAATCATTTATTATTTTGTGCACTACTACAACTAATAACGGTGTATTTTTTTGTAACTTTCACGATCAGGGTTCATTTCGTTTTACTAGTTAACGGGTATTTATCGCGTGTTACCGCGTATTATAATTTATGCCTATATTTCGGTTATGTATGTTTATTACATTGCCATTTATTGAGCTATTTAGAGTTGATTATTTTAAAAATGCTTTTCGAGATATCCGATAATGGATATTCGCTTTTGATCACACGATAAAGTCCAAAACTAGTTATGCACAAGTCATAGCATTCAAAATTATTTGAACAAACCACGCTTGTTTTCGATGGTAGCCATTGTGGATTAATTCAACAGATTCTTATAGCAGTGATTCATTTTATTTTTGTTTCACTGTTGCTGCTTGAGAACTTAAAACTTTGGGAAATTTATTTAATATCAAAATAATCTATACCTATAAAAGAGCTTAACCTGACTGACTGACTGACTGATTCATCATTGCCGAGCCGAAACCGCTGAAGCTAGAAAGCTGAAATTTGGAAGGTAGCTTCCTTTTACAGCAAAACCACCCACTAAGGCGGGGTTTTTTTGAAATTCAATCCCTAAGAGGGTGAAAAGGGGGGACAACTTTATACCAAGTTTAAAGGTGTTGAGGCGAAATGAAAATACATCAATATCTAGATGTCTTTCCATTACCACCTCATCGAGAACCTTAACGAAATATGACACAGTAGTGTTATGAATCTTATTATAATTATTTACAATTCGATTTAATTGAGAGTATTGACCTAAATTGGTTTTGGCACTATTTCTGACAAATGGACTGTATTTATTATTTCTTGGTAGATATCTAGGTATAGAAATATTAATTTGTGACAAGAGATAAGGGGTGTCAATCAAACTGTTTATTAATTTATAAAGAAACATGTTGTCCAGCAGTGATCTACGATCGCGCAGCGATTTCATATGGAAATTACAAAGCCTGTCAGTGCAATTCGGTAATTTTTTTGCCAAATTATATCCGAATGACAAGTGCCACAGGAACCGTTTTTGGACACCTTCCAAGCGTTTGACATAAATGTCATATTGTGGGTTCCATACTATACTACAGTACTCGAGAGAGCTACGCACAAGGGAGTTGTAAAGGACAATTTTAGTGTTGGATTCCCTGGTGTTGCGCAGGACAAAGCCCAGAGTTTTAAAACTTTTCTTAACAACATTTTCAATATGGAGGTGAAAACGCAATTTACTGTCGAGTATGACTCCAAGATCACGAATATTCTGTAAGTGCCTTACAGCCAATGAAGTAAGATCGAGTAGTCGAGATCTTCTTCCTAGTAAAGCGGATCACAAAACACTTATCACTATTCAAACTCATGCCGTTCAGATGACACCAAGACACCAAGTTGTCCAAATCTTGTTGCAGCAAAGTACTATCACTAACCGAATCAACTGAACGGAAGAACTTAAGATCATCAGCGAACGTATAAAACTTAGAATTATGAAAGCACCTCCCAATGTCATTAATAAATTAATTAAAAAATATGTGGCCCAGATGGGATCCCTGAGGGACTCCTGAATAAGCGATGAAAGACTCAGATGAGTGACCGCCAACAACCACAATTGATTTCCTGCCAGAGAGATAGGATCTACACCATTTTAGAAAAGACACCGCCTATTCCATGTTGAGATAGCTTATTTAAAAGTAAATCATGATTGACTTTGTCAAAAGGCTTGCTGAAGTCAGTATAAATTACGTCTAATGAGTTGCCATAATCCATTTTTTCAGCGAAGTCCCCGAAAAACGACACCAAGTTAGTAGCTGTGGATCTGGCTCTCAGGAAGCCGTGCTGTTTTAAAGCAATAAATTGTCTTACGTGCCAAGACAACACCGGAATAACTATCATCTCAAAAACCTTAGCAAAAACATTTAAGAGAGATATTGGCCTGTAGTTACAGACATTGCTGGTATTGCCACTCTTATACAGGGGTAAGACGAGAGCCTTTCCAAGTCGTTGGGAATACACCAGAGCTTAGAGACTTGTTTATAATAATAGAGAGCGGTTTTGCCAAAGCACTAGCACATTTAAAAATAAATATTGAAGGTATCCCGTCTGAACCAGCTCCTTTCGAAGTGTCATGTCTTTTTAATACCCTGTAGACCTGAGTTGTAGTTACAGAAATTGTTGAGAGGTAGTGAGCTATATTAGATTTACCGTGATCAACCGGAGGAATAGGGAATGTATCCAAACTATAGACAGAAGAAAACTGTTTAGCGAAGAGTTCACATATATCGGATCCCTTATATGCAACTCCATCAGCAGAAGACATCTAAGCAGGGTAAGAGCTACCGCTACCTTTTTTGTGCTTTATGAAACTACATAACAATTTTGGGTTCGATTTGAGTGATAATTCTAAGCCCTCTAAATACCTGGCGTAGTTGAGGTCAAGTAGTTTGGTACATCGCTCCCTTAATAATTCAAATGCAATTTTGTCCCAAGGGTTACCATATTTACGATATTTTAATCTATAGAGTTGTTTTTCTTTAAGCGATCTTATCAACGCTTTGGAGAACCAAATGGGGTGTATATTTTTGATACGTGGTTTAGATTTCGGAACATGCTTTGCTATTATAGATTTCAGTACTACGTAGAAAGCCGATAACATATTATCGATATTACTATAATTATCAAATTCTTCGTCCCAATGAACGTTATTCAGATCACTTAAGATAAGTTCGTAGTCAGCCTTGTGAAAATGGAATTTATAGTCGCGTTTGGGAAGTAAATTTTCGGGGCAGGTGAGAGTACTTGAAAATTCTAATGGTGGATGTTGATCGTCAATTTTAATTAATGGCTTATTATTATTATTATTGGCATTGTGGTTTTCCAAATCACGATTAGAATTGTCTATAAAGTGCTCGAAAATGTGAATTTGCACAGGAGGTGGTATGTAAACACCACATATGTAAAGGTAAACAATTTTGTTTTTTGCATTGCACAACTCCAACTTAACCAAAAGGTCCTCGCAATCAGATTCGCAGGTGACTAAACGATAAGATTTAAAGCGTTTAGAGATAGCAATTAGCAGGCCACCACCCTCTTTCCTATAATGGAATCCTCCACTTTCGCGATCGCGTCTGTATAATACATAGCGATCGTCAAAAAGATCGTTATTAGAAACACTGCTGTTCAGCCACGTCTCAGTAAAAACCACAACATCATAGTCACTACATACAACACTTTTAAATAGTTGGACAGTTTTGGTTCTCAGTCCTCTAACATTCTGATAATAAAAACTAAGATTAATAAGCATGCCTTTTAGTAACAATAACAAGTATAGCGTTATTATGATAACTGATTTAACATATCCTTGTTTTAACATGCACATAGTTCGATTCGTCGTTCTTGCGCGTGAAAATTCGCCCATCACGTACCCAGACGTATCTGAAGTTAAGTTCCTTCGCTTTGCTTCGGGCAGTGGCATGAAGAGTCTTATTTTCTGCAGTGAGATGTTCAGCTACGTATATGGCTCTCTTCTTGTCACCTCCGATTCCCAAGTGGCTAGTGTTTAGCTTTTCGTCGTGGTTATATTTGTTAAACTTGCTAGTAGCTGCAAGAAACTCGTCGCGTAGTCGTGGGCTGCTAAATGTTACTAAAATAGAGCGTGGGCGAGGACTAGCGGCATTCATCTTGGCCAACCTTGAGCAATAGTGAATGTTACTTTCAGCAACAGGGCATTTTAAAGTTTTTCCAAGCTGCTGAACAGTGTTAAGTAGGTTTTCCTGCTTGTTTTCAGGAACACACTGTATTTCGATATTCGAGGAGCGTGAGAGCTGATCTAGTTGCGCCAGGCGTGCTGAAAGAGACAGGTTTTCAGCTAACAAAGCTTCATTATCTTTGCTTACACCATGCAACAATTTAGATTGTACAGCATGATCTGTCTTTATTTTCTCCAATTCCTCGTTGAAGTATGAGAGTGACGCTTCAAGAGAAGACACTGCATTACGAACATCGACGAGCTGGGGATTGACATGTTTTTTAAAAGTGTTCTGAAGCTCCTCAGGAATGATATCCCCTATACTACTGGCTGAGAGGCAAGGACAACTGGCCGATCCCGTGCGTGTCTTACTACGTTGAGTTACGTAATCGGCCTGAGGAGAGGAAGTTGCACGAACTGGTGTATTCGAGTTGTCACCACCTTTACGTTCCCTACTGCGACATGGTACACAAATCCAATTTGTTCTAAGCTCGGTGGACATAGAGTCTAAGACTTGACTGACGTTCACACATGTTGTATGGTATTTAGCTTTACAACGTGAACAATGTAGAAAAGGAGCATCATCCAAATTGTTAAGACAACCGGCACAATCGCTATTGCAGGCCATTGCTTTTTAGCAAGAATGGGTGGGTACTTATGAACAGCAAAAGATTCACTTGTCGGATTGCGATGTGTATGATGCACTCTTCGCGACGAAAAGGGCGTAAGCACCGTGAATATAGTGTCACTTACGCGTTTATTTCATAAGGTCCAGGCACACAAATCACATTTAGAATTATAATCATTTTATGAAATATTTACTGATTTCTAGACAATAACAATCAATTAACAAGTGATACTTATTTAAAATTTGAATCCTAGATTCTTTTTTTAGACCGTAGTGCTAAATTAAACCCTAAACACAAACTATTACTAATTTTTAAGTATAAAATTGTAAGAGCAACAACGAACTCGTGAAACGACAAAGTCTTATGTCTAATAAAGTAGAAGAAAAGAATGCCTTTAACCGTACGTATTATCATATTAGCATCATCACCATAGCTGCTTGTTATTTAGCAAACCCAATATAACATTACATTAAACGTTGTGGCATAAAAAATGTACATAAGTATATTTTTTTTGTTGTTATGGGCTCTTGGATTTCACCGATAGTATGGGACCAAAATCAGCGTGATCCCACTTAGATATAACGCCCCTTTCTAAAGCTGCTGCTGCTTACTGCGATACCTCGTCACTCTTCACAAAGTAACAGCTATACGGAGTCTACTTAGTACACTTGTACTTCCAGGTTAGAATATAAAACAAGGTGTTTTACATAATCTTGGAACTAATTTATTCGCCAATACTCTAAACACAACCTTACTGGACAGTGGCGAGCTAACGAATCCCCGACCATCTTGTTCCCGATATCGTCACGACATTTTTGAGACGTAAACATCGCTCGGTATTCCGAATAATGCCGAGCGGACACGAAATGACGTAGTTGTTGTTTTGTAGCGGAAGCGGAATTGTAGCGGAATAAAACGGTAGATAATCGTTAACAAAAGTTTGTACTCACGGTTTTTCGGCAAAAGAAGTAACACAAAACGCTAAACAATGAGCAATTAATTGCATAGCAAACAGTTTCAGAGCGCGTGATCAATCCCACTTCTGATCTTAGAAATTACCCTCAGAATAAATTTAAAAAAATCGACACTAATTTAACCCGTCAACAATACCTATATTATCAACCACAAATTTTTGAGCACATGTTAATCTTAAGATTCAACTTTATAACAATTCCTAGCACAAAGTAACGTCCGTCGCATCCGAAAGCCGTTCGCTGCTTGTTGCGCCTATTTATACTCGTTTGCTCGGCCCAGGCAAAGCAATGGAAAAATAATTTAAGAATATTATATTTTTCATTTTATTAAAAAAAAAAACCTTTGAACTAAACATTATTTTATTTATTATGTTTGAAGTTATTTGTATGCAAGTATTATAAGTAAGATATCAATTCTAATCAGTAATTAGAAGATAAAAATATTTTTGATGTGTTTCAACGTTAGCAGTGGTAAAATGGTGTCATTAATATAATAATTATAGAGTCTGCACCACCTAACCATCACAGGAGCACTATCATGCAAAATTTACTCGTTTTCTCACCAGGGGCATAGTTTCAGGTTAAAATATTCCAGGGGTTTTACGCGACGCACTCGCCGCCAATATAAAAGCGGCGGTAATGTGTGGATACAGTCAGTCTACTCTCGGCTTAACAAGTGATACAAGTGCGATAGTTTCAAAGTATTATCAGTTGTGTTGTAGTGTTGTGACTTTTATTGTGTTCTACTTGGAAGTATACTATTTACTACTATTTTTTTAATAGTAAAATCTGTGAATTAAGTTCTGTACGTAGTAACTTTGATATTAAAGTTATAATTTGGTAAAATCGAGCGGTTTACACTAAAATTCAAGTATTTAAACCTGCAAAGGGATTGGAATAAGAAGGAAAGTGGGAGTATAAGGGTGACCCTTTTACGAAATAAAAACGAAAATTAAAATAGGAACTAAAGCATTTATTAAAATTTTACACAAACGAATAATTAAAATATATTGAGCAAAGTAAGTAAAAGCAAAATGTCTTTCATAAATTTTAAATCTGATGCAAAAAGTGCAATTTCTACAAAAATAAATAGTTACCTAAACATTTTACTACAATAACAGCTAACATACACTAAAACGTAGAAAACATTCTTAGGTACAAATTGACTAAGTATAAAATACATATATAATCTATCATTTATCTAGGTATAGCACAAGTAACACCTATATTCCTATATAGCACAGTACATACAGTAACACCACACCAAGGTACATCACTACGTCTCACTTGCAAAACTATTCTTCTATCGTATATACCGGTTCAGAAATCACCGTTTTACTCTCAAACCATTCGTCAGTTGTACATTTTGATAAACAAGGCTTTTATTCTCGTATTATTTTGTCGATAGAAGCACCGACACTGTTTTGATCTATAGAATATTCATCAGGTTAATTTTGATCCGCGGTCCGTGAGTTGCCGCGAGCGTTCTCTATTCGCGAACCGTAAAACCCGTGTTTGATAAATTGTCAATCAATTTGATAAATTGAGTAAATCACCGGTTAGGTAATAATAATATAAATATTGGTGGACTTCACACCGCACGCACCTTCCAACCCCAAACTAAACAAAGCTTGGACTATAACGACAGACAAAATAATACGTGAGTAAAACCCGTGTTTATCAAAATGTACAAGCTCACGAAAGTGTTGAAAGGCAAATACTATTTGTTAAATTGTTCACTATTTCATTTATATTTAAAACGCTGAACAACTTGCAATTGAGATGGTACCATGAGCTAATAACCTTGACACGTTTTAGAATGAGAAAGTTGGGAGGTAAAATTTTTTAATTACATACCATATTTTTTTAATAACGAGAAAATATCCAAACAAATAGCTGCATAATAAGACACATTTGATAAACTGAATTTTTCTGAGGGATTATCTTAAAGGTAGTGCAAGTGGGACAAAAGTAATTTACATTTTATTACAGTGCACCTGTTTTTCTTATCAGACGTATTCTTACTTACTAATAATGAGTTATACAGTAACCCCCTGTAGCTTAAAATTAGCGTTTATTCGCTATCGATAACGAAATGTCTAAACTTGCTGGTAACAAGTAATCACCACAATGACTTAAGCTTATTCATATATTTGGTTATTCTTTGGATAGTAAAGTTACGAATCAAATCAGTTTCAGATCTTACCGTGATATTGATTAGTATACCTACACAATGATTTTTTGAGACGGGGCAGTGAGGTAAAAAAATCATATCTATAAGAAACAAGGTCGATTGACATGAAACAAACTATGTGTAAATTGCCTATTTTCTCGCTGACTGTAGATTTTTGTCAATATTCGTAAATGCAGGTCAAAATATCTTTAAAAGTCAAAGCCAGTCTCCTAAGAACGTTTTCCTGTAGCTGCAATAGTTATGGTTGCAGCTGTGACTGTCCCGTTTCAAAAAATCACCTGTATAGTTATTAAATACTAGGGCGTCTATTCTGCGAACCGATTGCGATGTATCGAAACGATAGTCGTAAAATTTTGTATTCAATAGAATTGACAGTTATTTCGTTGTCAAATTCAAATTATCGTATCGTCTGTTGTGGAGGATTACGACATCGATTGTTAAAAGTAATGTCGGTCCTTCCATCGTTAAAAACGATTTGAAACGATGTAGCTAAGGGTTGGGTTTCGCACGACTATTGACCCGATATATCGCTTATCGATTTCAAGAGTAGGCCCCAAGATGATCCGGTGAACTTCTCGAATTGATTTGATTGTAAAACGATAGGCATTACAAACTAACATCCTTACAATATTTTGTGTACAATAATAGTATTACATATATAGTAATAAATGAAATATATTATGCTCTTTGTATGTAATTTGTTTACCTACTATAATTACAACACTAATAAAATACTTATCATAACTTGAAAATATAAAAGAAAAATATATTTTTACGCACTTAATTCTACGTAATCATAATTATGGAATTCTGATAATATCAAAACATTGATACTAACAGCTTTCAGTTACTATTGATGAATTGGTATTACGGAAGGTTGATGTTGATTATAACACTTGCTGTCATATAGATAGAAGCCGTAACCGTAACGTACGTAATACCAATCAATTAAATAACGCCTATTGCTAATTGCAACTGATAGACATTGATTGTATCAAGCGTTCCATAATCCAAAACGGGGTATTATTTTGGGAAGAAAGTCATGTCGCAAGAAGGATTTGAATGTGGATAGATATTATCTATAGTTATCTATTTACCTCTAAGGGTAAGGAAGATAGATAACTCTTTGTTGCTATACCACACAGAACAATACAAAAATATTTTTTTTACAATAAAAGGCAATGGCATGGTCGGCCTTACCGCTAACAGCGGCAGCAACATCGCTGCCAGATAAACTTTGGATCGATTGGACTATAAATAAACAGAGAAGGGGCATGTTGGTGTGAGTTGGTGTGGAGGTAGGCCTGAGAAAAGATGGAATGTGTGGGAAATTACATTGCGTAAATACATACATTTAACGTTACGTTAAAAAGACAACCGACTTCATGTATCAAAAAGCATAATATCAAAATTTCGATCACCCAAGTGGATTACATATTTTTTTTTATTTAACAACCTAACCTAACCGATTTGTATGAAATTTATATGGGACCAATCGGAAGCATATACTTTCACTTTTCACAGATTTATTCAAATCGATTCATAATTGACGGAGTTATGAGGTAACAAACATACAAATAAAAAATACATTCGAATTGAGAACCTCCTCCTTTTTTGAAATCGGTTGAAAAGGAGTGATCACTGTGATGGAGAGAGGAAACGAAGAACCTGTCGTGTCGATAACTTAACACGTGATGATGATTATACTTTAATTTTAACTAAAGCAAACACACGGGTCAAGAGTAATTAGTAGGTAATCAGTTGCAATCCGCAGTCCGCTATAATATAAAGTCTATCTTATAATCAAACTAATGGTGATGATAAATATGAACTATCTTATTATGCTTACAAGAAAGACCAAATCATAATAACAGTTTTGAAATAAGTTTTTTTTCAACACACTTGCTCATAAAGTGGCTCTATTGTCACCGCAATTAGGCACAGAATGACACCCATAATCAAACTGTGACTTTTTCATTTTAAAATTTTATTTGTTGAGCTCAAGAACAAAGCACTTGTTCTTAAAAAAGTTTTTATTCAAAAAAAGATCGGGTTTAATGGAACAAATTAATTAATGTTCCTATTGCTTGCTCATTTCATGCAACTTCTTATTTAAATAGATAATTTTAACTCGTGTTTACGTGTTTAATAAATAAAACTTTCACTCAAATATAAATTTTGTTTTCTCTGTAATAAAAGAAAACTTTAAATTCCCCATTTTGTACGTGGCAAAATAGGCGCAAACCCTATGCGCGGAAAATAAAAAAAAACCTTATCCCTTTAGTCTGTGGCTGATCGCAATGCGCGCGCATAGGAAAACTGATTAATTTTTCCCGCCATAGCGAATCATTTTTCACAACTCGTTTTCACTGTTGAAATTATAGTTATTTATTAATTAAAATGTCTACAAGTACTAGTTACGAAGAAAATGATTTACGTTGTACACCGCCCGATATAAGATGTGAAGCCCTTAACGTTATGGAAAATTTACTACCTGAAAACTCCAAGGAAAAATATCTATTAGAGTACCAAAATTTCATAAAATGGAAAAACAGCAAGAATACGCAGTCTTTTTTAGAAAATGTGTTCATGGCGTACTTTAAAGAATTATCTTCTAAGTACAAACCTAGCTCTTTGTGGTGTTTATACTCAATGTTAAAAAGTACAGTCCGAACAAAGAATGGAGTGGACTTAAAAACATACTCTAATTTGTCAGCTTATCTAAAGAAACTATCCGATGGATTTAGAAGCAAGAAATCAAAGGTTTTATCGTCTGACGATATTAAAAAATTTATAAAAGATGCTCCAGATAACCAATATCTGGCTACTAAGGTTAGTTAAATTAATTTTAAATATCTACGCGACTTCAGCCTGTGTTGTGTGTTGAACTTAATTATTGTTTCTTTTTTTTCAGGTTGTTTTAATATTTGGTGTAACTGGTGCCTGTAGGATACAAGAATTAACAAATATAACCGTAAAAAACATAGAGAACCATGGCCAGATGCTTTTAGTGAAGATACCTATCACGAAAAATAAAATACCGAGGTCATTCACCATACACGGTCCATTCTATGAAATTGTTAAGAAGTATGAAAGTTTGCGGTCACCAAAAGCAAAAACTGACCGTTTCTTTCTAAATTACCAGAATGATAAATGTACCTGTCAGCCTATAGGTATAAACAAATTTGGTTCTATGCCTAAAGAAATCGCTAAGTTTTTAGGTTTAGCAGATGCTGAGAGCTACACTGGTCATAGTTTCAGAAGAACTTCAGCTACTTTGCTGGCTAATTCAGGAGCTGATATAATGACTTTGAAGCATCATGGTGGGTGGCGATCTAGCAATGTAGCAGAATCATACGTAGAAGATTCCATACAAAACAAGAAGGAAATTTGTGCAAAAATCACAAAAAGAATTAAACTTGATTCTGAGGCGCTTTCTACTGACGAAACACCAAGTACATCCAATGATTGGATTTCACCTACCTACACGAATAATGAGCCATCTCAAATTACAATAGATCATCAAAGTATTTCAATAAATAATCTATCTGATGAGACCGCTAAGCCATCAAAAACAGTTAATTATAATTTTACTAACTGCACATTTACTAATTGTTTCTCTAAATAAACTTTTTATCTTCTAAATAAAATGAGTTTTTATTGTTATTTTATTCACAAGTGTGTTGAAAAACGTCGTATGATACACGTGTGTATTGATGATTACCGTCCTCGGCTCTCTTAAGACCCTCACCTAACGGCTCGGGTCTCAATGGCGCCTCAGCGGTAATCACCAACATTACACACTAGTACCATAATGTACTATTTATTGATTTTCTTAGATTTTGCCGCAGATTCAACACCAAATGACACAGCGTCTTAAATAAATTACATCAATCACATGTCAATTTAAGAAGTGTCATTTAAAAATTTAAGAAGTGTCATAAAAAATTTAAGACATGTCATTTAATTAGAATTTCTAATTCAGAGTTTAGTGCATAGAAAATAAGATCGTTAATATTTTACGATACTTTAATAAGTCCGTCGAAACAGAATCAATATTATTGTGTTGTTTAAATGATTTGCTGTCTTTAATCATTGACATAAGAAATACAGGGACAGAGCATACTTAAACGCTACGCTAATTATGTGTATAAAATATGTGATAAAAAGTAAGATTCAAAGAAGAAACTAAACGATGCTCCGTTTGACAAATTCAAGCCATAAGTATGTTTTTGAAGTGAAAACTTCTTTAGCATCGTTGTGATTTGAAAGTCAATGTAACGAAAAAGCGACAGTAAAAAGACACAGACACATAAATTCATAAGATTTAACTTGGGAGAAAATGAGATAGGAAGTATTAAACAGTGTTTCTTATATAATTCAAAATATTTGAAGGTTTCACTTCTACCACTTGTGAATTGCACACATGTTTTTTTTTCATCTTACTGATATACCGTCTGTTTCTAAGACAGAGATGGTATTATGAGCGAGATAGATATAACATATCTAATATATCAATGCAATAAACAATTAGAATTTCCAATTATTTAATTAGTACCTATTTGTGTGCAATTGGTCATAGATATTAAAGTTTAAATGCAAATATGGAATTATAGTTTCTAAGCACCACTTACATTAATTGCATTTAAAGTAAGTTAATCATTGATTTCAATGGTGGTGCTGCAAAATTTTACAAATTTATTTGATAATAAAAATTATGATAAAATATGTTTATTTTGATAAATGCAACTCCAAACAAACCAGTATCAAATCAGTGATGAAGAAGATTCAATTTGACAAATATTGTCAAAAAAATAATCTAAATCAGAATCGATGATTATCTTAAATGCAATGATATGCAAGCGGGATTTAGTCCAAAACAATGAACAAAGTATAAAAATAACTAAATTAAAAAAAATATTATACTATTGCAGTTTCGATTAGGGATAAGTAACGCTTATAATCTATGGAATGTTTTTACAAAAGTTTTGGAATAATGCAGATAAAGTTAGATATATCTTTATATACATATATTATGGCAGTACAAATTTTTTTAACATGTCTTCGAGCAACTATCGTAGCAATAGTAATGTTGCTAACAATTCGTAGGAGATTTTGTAGTTTCATATGTCAGACTTATACAATAACAGTCTATTTTATAAAATATGTTGTTTAAATGTTAACAAAGGTTGTAAGTTCTATTCCGCTGGACAGTTGTTTGTATGATTTGAAAATATTTGTCTCACGCTTGAGTGCTGTTCTATACATAATATTGAATTACAAAAAAGTCTGTCTTTATATCACGTATGTCTTTAAAATCACGTAAGATAAATAATGTAAATTGTGAATAAAAGATAAATCAAAAACATAATTAATTACATAGGTATAGGTACCTATATTAGTGGGAAATCCACACAACACCATCTAGCCGCAACCTAATAAAAGCTTGTACTATGTATATATATATGTATGTATGTACATATATACTACGTATATGTGAACTATATATTTGTAAATACGTACAATACTTCATAACACGACAATCAATGGCCCAAAGAGACTGAAACAGAATTAAATGCAAACCTGATAAACCTACATCGTCAGCCAGCAGCTATGTGCAAGTATAAAAATGACTTTTTGTTCACAGCTCAGAAATCAATATAAAAATTTAAACTTTATATCTAAAAATTATGAATTATTTCAATGTTTATAGGAATATAGGTATTTTAATAAGAGGCATAATTACGACCGTGATTTTATGACTAAATTTGACTGTCTTTGAAGTCTTTGACACTCTCCTCCGCCTCGCTAAGCCACGAGATCAAGAGATGTAGATGAGACTTACCCGGTAAACACGGAGGGTTCAAAAAAGAGGGGTCAAACAAATGTGATTAACGTATTTTAGGGGTTAACGACACTTCTGGGGAGTTAAGACACTTTAGGGGGAGCGGGGCGGGGGATTAATAAAACAATTTGAAACAACAAACTAACAAAAAAAAATATTGACATAATACAAATTGGCCACATCCATATCCAGATGATTCCAAAGAAGAAATAAGGAGCCAGTGGCTTCTCCCATCAGTTAAGTCCCATAATTTTGACTTATTGTATGATGAAGTTCATAGAGGCCTCTCTTTCTGCTAGAAATATTTAGAAATATGTATATCTACATATCTACATTACTAAAATACTTACAACAAAAATCCTATTAAAAATAACTACTTATTAATAATTAATTTGCTGTAAATTACTCCTTACTACATTAATGTAAAATTTATACTAAAATAAACGTTATTTCATAAGAACTTAAATGTTACACTTCTAATACTAAATTATAAAACTTTGTGTAAACGTAATTACAAATGCACAAAATGCTACTTAAAATACATAATGAAATGCGTCTCGAACTCAGTACTGCGGCATTTTATGATAGGCCTTTGATCTTATTATATACTATCATCATAATTGGCCTTAGTTCATCTGTTGAAGATGATTTAGGTGGCGTCAGTCAAGTTACAGAGCAGTTATTTGTAATTGAAAACTTTCGTTCTCTCCAGCAAGCTGAGGTGGGTGAAGTTTCCTCTCCTCTGACGCCACCCTGCCTGGGATTCTGTTTGATAGCGCAGGCCTTCCCAGGTTCCCTTACTAACCGCAGCAGGAGGACTAACCCCTATACTGCACTCCTTCGTTTGCAGGTGCAAACGGAATATATACTATACACCTGAGGTCATTTGGTAAAATAATACAAACGGTAATTTTGTAGTGGCGATGATTTTTTTTATCGCCGCACACGTTATTGTCCAATAATATTTTGTAATCAGTAATTTGATTCTCATAGCACAAGCTTTGCATAGTTTGGGGCTAGATGGCGCTGTATATAATATCAACCTATATTCAATGATTATTTGTTTTAACAAGACACTAAAATATGCTCTGCTCTGATCTACGCGGTCTACACACCCTGAGTTGTCAGCATTCGACCTAAATGAGGCTTAAAAGCGCTAATATTTACTATATAAGTAACAGCATCACGATACGATAGTAAATGGCATTAAACCTCACCCCGTTATTCATAATGTTGTTTAACCAAATTATAGCTAAAATTTGTTATGTACTATGTTTATTTATTGGCCCTAATTCTGTTGTTTGCCTAACCAGCTAAAATTTCCTAAAATACAAACGACCTCATTTTGCTTGTCACAAAGTCCAAATTAGAACAACACCTCTTTACGTGATGACTAAAATGGGATAAAACACGTCAGCCATACGTCAATTCAGTAAATTTAAGAAGTGTCATTTCAAGATGTTACTCCAATTTAGACTTTAGTGTAAACAAAATAAGATCATTCGTGTTTAAGGCAATTTGAGTAAGTTCAACGAATTTAAAATTTATAAATTAAAGAAGTGTCATTTAAAATGATACTTTATTTCATACTTTTGTATATGCAAAATAAGGTAGTTTGTTATTCTTCCTTTGACATTTCACGAAGTAACATAAGCTCTTCCAAATAAATTAGCTTTTCTCGTGTCATTTCATGTTTTATTGTGACTTTTATGTATTGATTGTTTCTTTTTGTAAGTTTAGGTGTATACATGTACTTATTGGTTTATTAAAAACATATTTATATTACTTTTGTTATCCTGTAAATATGTACATATGTACACATTATTTCATCATAATATCATTCATATTATTATCATCACCACATGAATATAGATTCAGCTATATTCATTTATATCCCAAGGTTGTCTGGCAGAGATCGCTATCTAGCGATAAGACTGCCCATTGTACTACCGTGTAGTTAAAAAATATGATTTTAACAGTCTAATGTCTTTGTGGCAGTAAACTCTATTCTATTCTATTTGTACAACGAGGTATTCAAGAAAATTCTAGACGGTCATTCCGCGATGACGTTTGGAATAGACAAATGATGATCTACTTTTTTTCTGCTACTTTTTGTCGATAGTATACTTCTTTGTTAATGGCATGTGTCATAATAATGTGAATTTTCCCAGTGTCAAGTGTTTATAGCACGATGTCACAAAGTCGAATCTTGTCGTTCGTCATTTGTTATTTTATATAAATTGGTGTCTTCTCATAAAATAATTAATACGGATTATTTTTGCTCGAAACACAAAGAAACACAAAGCTTTTTTTCTAATTATTCACACCCGAATCAATAACTCTACCTATTAACAAACCAAAATCACGAATAAAACCTTAAATAACTCGAGAAAGGTAAATAATATAAGAGCGCAATGTATGCTTCACCAGACGGCCTAAAATAATCGTCGACATTATAACAAAACAAAACTACTTGGCAAAATTATTATCAAGATAAATGCCATTATAGGCAAAGTACAACATCGTTCCTATTTAACGAAATTTCAGCTAGTCCGGCGAAAGAACAGAATCGCCACCATTGTCAATAGCTGCCACCCTAATTAGTTGACACTATACTTATCAAGCGTTTTAAAATAAGAAGTTATTATGAATAAGAGGTTCAGTTAAATATAAAAGCACGCTATAGAATCTTTCTTTCGTCTTACATACTAGACAACTGAGTCGTTCCTCAGTATAGCGGGCAGGTCCGTCTTGCTGTAAGTGATGCCGTAAGGTCGAAGATGGTATATCAAATAGTCTAATACATACATGTGATGTGGACTCACGTAGTGGAAAGATACGGCGTGATCGGAGCAGCAATCTAGACCCTGGAGACAAAAAAGGTTTAATTTTACAATATGGTTTCGCTTCGCTCGACAATAATATGCGCGGTTTTAGTGCATGAAAAATGTATGCTCGCTTCGCTTGTAATTAGACTTAGTTATCATTATAATATGTATCTGCGCCACATAGACGACCTCTGTGGCGCAGTGGGCAAAGGCCTACCTGAGACGCAGAAGGGTTCGATTCCCACCGCGGGACAAATGTTTGAAAGATCTGCAAGTATTTGCCTTGGGTCTGGGTATTTTTCTATGTATAATACGTATGTTTTTACAAAAAATATGTATATAAGTATTATATCAGTCATGTGGTACCCATTACACAAGCTCTGCTTGATTTGGGGCTAGATTTATTTTATTTATACTTTATACCACACCTACTGAGAAAATTGCCCATTCCTTTTCCAAATATAACGTAGAAAGTTCATAATTTCAGGCCTACTAAAATGAGAGACGAAAAAGTCTGGAATTTCAATTCAAACGTGTTTAGTGGGTGTATGGAAACCCATTTCTAACATGTTATTTTTTTTTAATTTCTTCATGGATCAGCCGGTAGCTATGGTTATTTTCATTGTAGGTCAAACGACAAAAAGTTTTTATTCCAAGTCCGCCAAATGATTTATTTCTCTTCCGATTTCCGAACAATATTTTGAAAAAAGAACCCAAGTAATAAAGGCATGCGCGGGAATTTCTTCGAAATTTGAATTGGGGTTTGGTAATTTTATTAATTTTACAGAATGTGGTCGAGTGAATGAAGATTTTATTACACCGCTAGAAATAAAAAATAATTCTCCTCGTAGGTAAAGTATAAAGCACTATGTATCACTCGGGAGAAAGTGCGATTCCTACCTCGTGTGTTTTAAGGAAATGACACACTCGATAGGAATTGGGCACTTTCTCGCCTAGGTGTACAATGTACTATTTTCCGACGTTACCAGCAGATAAACTTAAGGCCCATCTAGTGGTAAGTGGTTGAACCTATAAAGCTTTCGTAACCTATGAATCTTGCAATATCAGAAGGTATATATCAGCCTTTAGGAAGTCCACTGCTGGACATAGGCCGCCCCAATTGATTTCCAGGAAGAACGATTTTGAGCCTTCTTCATCCACCGACTTCCTGCGATCTTTTTAATGTCGTCAGTCCATCGGGAGGGGGTTCATCCTACGCTTCGTATTCCTGTCCTTGGTCGCCATTCGAGAACCTTTACTCCCCAACGGTTCTGCGAGCTATATGGCCGCCCATTGCCACTTCAACTTGCAAATTTTGAGTGCTATGTCGGTGGCTTTGGTTCTTCTACGGATTTCCTCGTTGCGGATTTTATCACGTAGTGAAACACCCAACATTGCTCTCTCTATAGCTCGTTGCGCGACTCTAAGCTTGTGTATGAGGCCAATAAATAATATATAATAATAATAAATAAAATACATTTATTTCGAGCAAAACTCATAAACACAAGAAAGATTAATACATAAAAACTAGTTGGATTGCTGGTGTCGCTCACAGCAGTGCCTTTTATAGGGACAGTCGACCCTGGCGGCTATCATTGCCAGAACGGTGTTGGCGCTGGCCCGCAACCTGCACACCAGAGACGCGGCTCGTTTGCGCATAGTAGCATAAAAACAATCAATCCGCGCCGCCGCAAACATGCCCGATGCACTGCAGTAGCGGGGCAGCCCCAACATCGCCCTGAGTGCATTGTTGTACTGGACACGAATGGCGCTGTACGTCGCGAGCGTGTTATTCGCCCACAGGCTGCACGTATATAGAGAGTACCAATACCAATATTAGAGTACCGAGCGAGCGTCCATCCGTGACGGACGCGCGCTGTATGTTTAGTGATAATAATTGTTCTAGTGGTGTAAACATGGCGAACGTTGTAAAATGTAATACTTGTAATGTAGTGATAGATGAATTACTATCCTACATAATACAGAATAAAGTATCCGTGATCGACGAGGAGACCTTGGTGCGATTATGTATTTCGTCTTTTACTACTGAAGAAATTAAAAAATCGAAGGAGCTATTCCTTTCCATTCCTACGACTTTGCGTCGAATATCAAGAATTGCCGTGGTGGTGGAGGAAAGAGACCTGGCAGATATAGTGAATTTGTTTAAATCAGCTGAACCAGATATAATGCCAGTGTTCGTGGCGCGACAGCTTGAAAAACTACCCCCAATATTATTTAACCATCTAGATTGTACGAAACTTTTGAAAGACCTTCTGTTGTTACGAGCGGATATTGACAAGCTTAAATCAACATATGTCACACATGATCAGCTACCGGATCTGAAATCGGAGTTTCTACTTTACAAGAATGATTCATTGCCTCCTTCTCCTTTCCCAAGCGTGAATACAAAACGCGGCGCCTGCTTGTTGAATAGTGGCTCATTGGACGTTTCCCAGGTACCTACTCCATCTTTGTCCGAATCTTCTGTACAGGTTAAAGAACCTGTCAATACAGAAATCCAGAAAACACCGCAACAATACAGGGAAATGGGTTGTGATGGGCAAGTACCTACCGGAAATACATCTGGTCAACAGCAGCGACCAGTGGAAGAATTTGATGTGCAGAGTAACCAGATACAGAGAGTTCGTAATTCGGAACGCAGTACGTGTTGTGAGAAGTTTATGTTATCCTGTTACTGAGACAATATTACCGGTTCCAAGTAAACAACATAGCTCATCTGTACGGCAGCTGGTGCACGTTGAGATTGGATGCGCTGGGGCTAGTACACAGTGTGAGTTAGAGGTGACCAAACCATCACAAAAACAACTTCAAGTTAAGTCCACTGACGTTGACGACGAGGGCTTTCAATATGTAAATAAATACAAAAAACGTATGAAGTATAGGTATCTTGGTAAACCTGGTATCGCGCGCGACATGGAGTGTACTTTCAAAGCGGCAGATATAAAGGTACCTATGTTTATAACGAATGTTCATATTGACACGGTCATGGAAGATATAGTCAAATATATAAAGTCAAAAACTGGAGATTTTGTGTACCTTCAGAGAATTAACTCACTAAGACAAAAAGATTACGTTGCCTATAAGTTCTTCGTCTCTGAAACCAAGATGGTTATGTACTTGGATGAGCAATTTTGGCCACAGGGAATAATATTTAGGCGGTTTGTGAATTTCAAAAACCAGCCATCTTCGAATAAATTTACTTATGTGAACGGCCAAGGAAACCCTAAGTATGGATATTGATCAATGGATGAACTGTTTAAAATTTTCTACATTTAGCTGTAAGAATGTCAAACGATCAATAGATAGTATACGCGAATTGTGTCAAACATGTGATTTGATTGCTCTGCAAGCGAAATGGTTGTTACCGGAGGAAATACCATTCTTAGGTACGATTGACGGTAATTTTGGATACACTGGGACGTCGGCGATTGATACTTCGGCAGGAATTTTGCTGGGGAGGCCTTATGGTGGTGTCGCATTACTGTGGAAAAGCATCGTCTTCCAAAAAGTGTCAGTGATAAAGTGCGATAGTAATCGGGTATGTGCGATGAAAATCGTGACTAGTGATAGACCTGTTATTGTCATGAGTATTTACATGCCTATAAATGCGACTGTTAACTTACCTGAGTTTACGGACTGTCTCGGTACGGTAAGCGCTATAATAGAACAATACGGCATAGAATCCGTTTTCTTATTGGGTGATTTTAATGCGAACCCGTATTAATTAGTTTTTGTAGTGCTCAGAGATGGTCTTGTATTGATGTTGATATGTTACGCCTACAGTCTGATACCTACACTTTTGTGAGTGATGTTTATGGGACGTGTAGTTGGTTGTATGTTGGTGTATGGTTGGATCATTGTTTAGTGACACAGTCGGCTAAGCGATCGGTGACTAAGGTATATGTGGATTATGATATAGGATGGTCTGACCATTTTCCTCTTGTCATAGAATGCAATTATAGTTTGTTGACCCCGAGCTTGCCAGAATTAATAATAACAGATAAAATGTTTTGTGGGGAAACAGAACTAATAAAGAAATTGCATTGTATGTAAGGAAATGTCATTCGCGATTAAGATGTATTCTGTGTCCTTTAGCATTCATAGAATGTGGTGATCGTATATGTAATGATTCCGGACATAGACATATTCTTGATGGAATGTACTCTGACATTGTGTCCGCTCTTCGTGACGCAGCCAAGGATAGTCGAGTAAGCGCTGGTAAGAAAGTTAAACCGAGGTTGCATAAATTTGGTTGGAACACGTATGTAAAAGTGGCTCATAGGGAGGCTAGGTTAAGTTTCAGAGAATGGGTTTTGTGTGGTAGGCCGAGGTATGGTGATATTTATGATGAAATGAGTCAAAGAAAGAAAGTGTTTAAGTCACGATTGAAATGGTCCTAAAACAATCAGGATCAAATTAGAATGGTTGACTTGGCCAGGAAGCATGCAAGTGGGAACTTTCGCGATTTTTGAAAGAGTACCAATAAGGTGAATGTGCGTCCAAGTCGGCCGATAAGTGTGGATGGTGTGAGTGATTCTGAGAGAATTGCGAATATTTTCAAGGAACATTTTATGGTGACATCTTCACTGGGTCAGAGAGGGGAGGTGCTTACTGCTGAGATACCAAACGAATTTGTTGTCATGATGAAATCTATCTCGCGTTTGTGTCCACCGGGGTGAAGCCACGTCCATTTCCTGGACGACCGCTTCATGAAAAAGGAGTTCATCATAAAGAGTCCCTCTTTTCCCATGAAGTCGGCCAATCGCTGACCCCGTTGGTTCCGCTGTCCAAATCCAAATTGCCCCACTCTCAGTTCATCGCCGTTTCTAGCCGCGCGTTGAAGTTCCCCATCACAACCGTAATGTGTGCTTGCATGGCATTTGAAATGTCATCATACATAGTAAAGTTTTTTAAACTTACGCGATCAGAACACATTATTATAAATATTTACGGGTATTTCTCAATGCGTCATGGACACGGTTAGTGTTGTGTGTCGTCCGAGTGTGCAGATGGACATTTCTATTTCGGAAAAACAAGTGAGGGTAGGTAGTTGCAATAAATGCTGCCCCCGCTTCGCAGAGGTGGTAATTCCAGTACTCCAGTCATCCCGTGACCACGACAGAGTGTAAACCTGTCGAAACGTCGGGAAAAATAGGTAAATAAACGCGATAAATACCCGTAAATATTTATAATAATCATACATAGTCTCCACTTCATCGTCTGGACGTTACGAGGTAGGTACGTAAACCTGTATGACCTTAAGCGAATACCGCTGGTTATTCTGAGTATAAGGTATACCACCCTGCTCGACACGCTTTCGATCTTTACAATGTTGGTAACGAGGGATTTGTGGACGAGAAACCCAACACCGTGCTGAGATAGTTGATCGCCCTCCCGGTAGTAGAATAAGTTGCCGGAATTTAGGATTATTGTGTCCTCTCCCTCTCTTCGGACTTCTGATAACCCTATAATATCCCAGATCAACTTATTTACTACTTCTTCCAGCTCTATCAACTTCTCGTCGGTCCTCAGTGTGCGTGCGTTGTATGTTGCCAGGGCCAGGGGTCGTTGGGATTTGTAGCAGGACCTCTGCCGGAGATTCTTCGCACCCCCTGTTTCGCCGTTACCGTGGCCGCCACCTATGCCAGCAATAGCGGAACTGCCGGGAACTGGGGGCCGTCTTCTATTTGTGTACATCATTATGGGGGGTTTTTCCATAGTCACCACGCTTGGCAGGCGGATTAGTGAACGCAGATTTTGTGTTAAGTACTCGGCAGGTGCTGCTGCCCAATCCCCCGGTGTGTGTTCCCTTAGTCGCCTTTTACGACATCCACGGAAGGAGATGGAGGGGTCCTATTCTATGCCGGAACCACCACGGACAACATCCACGGGAGGAGATGGAGGGGGTATCAGAAGGTATTGCAAGATTAAGATGGATATAAGATATAAGATGAATCATGCAAAAAAGCGCTAGGACCAGGACGAGTTTCTTGCCGGTTCTTTTTAAGCTTGGGTTAGGAGGAATCGGCACTTAAATTCACCTAGTCTGTAAGACGTTTCAAAGTGATCCTTGTGATTATCTTTTGACTTTGATATTACGATGCTATTTTTGGAGATATTTTGGTCGGGTATGAAGAATCCTGCCACCCTATGGATAACCGTCTACACTAAAGAAAGGGTCGTGACGGAAATTCGTGACGGAAAAATCTTTAATCTGTAATTGGTAAGATTTTTCCATCCGCCAAGTCCGTACTGTGCGATAAGGAACTTCATTCCAAAAAAAAGCTGCGCTTAAAATTAGTTCCTTTATTAAAAATGTAAATACCTCGTCTGTTGGATAGTATATGTAGTTCCAGTACCAGAAGGAAGCATCCTTACTGGGGAAGAGATGGTCGTTCGGGACGAATGGGAAGAATCGACCGCGCTTCAGGGAATCGCGGCTGTCGAGAGCCTTCACACCGATGTTGGCCAAACACTTTCCTGAAATTTGAATGAAAATAACATGTACTTCTTGGTATAAAAATAATCTCGGATATTTTACACAGCATCATCTGGCCCCAAAGTAAGCAGACCTTGTGTTATAGGTACCACATGACTGATATACTAACAAAGTCAAAGTCAAAGTCAAAGTCAAAGTCAAATTGTATTTTTCATCATGCCATATTTAGTTCCTGTCTTAATCTGTACTTTAATGCCTATTACTTGTACAAAATAATTTCGATGTTTACAGCCGTCACGTGACGGCTCACATTTGTGTGTGTATGCAGTAAATCAGCAAACGATTATGTCTATTTACATAAATAATTACAGAAATTTACACAATAATATAAAATACATGTGAAACAGTTGAACTATCTAAGGACCGTTTAAAACGATCACTGCCAGACACTGGCGGGATTGCCACGTTGCATGACAATGCTAATACGCTGGATAGGAGTCACGCAATGTTTCTACCAGACGTCATGAAATAATTTAAAATAACGCGGTGGCTTCCTGTTCCCCACGGGCCCGGGGTCTCGATATAGATAGATAGATAGAAAACACTTTATTGACTACCACACGGAATATTACAATAACAATAACTAAACTTATTTAAGGCAATACAATGGAAGGTCTTATCGCTAATAGCGATCTCTACCAGGCAACCGTTGGATGGACTGGACTGTAAATAAACAGAGAAGGGGCATGTAGGTGTGATGTATTTATATAATTTATAAACTAAACAAATACTGATATAAATATATACATACATATGTACTCAATAGATATAATAATAAAGATAAACAGTATAAAACAAAATGTTAAATAAAGAAATAACTAAGTATGTTATAAATGTTTCAAAGTCTTGTCCTTTCTGATATGTACAGGCAACGCGTTCCACAAGCGGACAGCCTGCACTGTAAATGACTTTCCATAGTAGGTAGAGGAGTGAACGAGATTTTTTAGTTGATTGGTATCTGAGGAGCGTAAGAGTCGAGGGTTAGAGAGATAGAGAAATTCAAACCGTTCCTTGAAATAAAAAGGAGTTGTAGGAGAGCACCGAATATTATAGAGGAGATTGAGAATGTGAGCATTCCGGCGAAAACGCATATTTGCGCCTTTTGAGGTCCTCGGCACATTCAGCCGCCGCACCAGCTCTAACGGAAGTCCCCGACAGATGGGATGCGGCTATGTATGTCTATTATGTCTTTTACACCAAAAAGTTTAGTTCACAATGCTGCAGTAGTATATAAATGGGATAGAAAAATATTTGAAACGCATTGCAAAAAAGATACTTTCGAATTTGTCATACTAGTATTTTATTTTATTTATTAAACAAAATCCACAGTTCTTAAAAACAATATAGCTAATAACTGATTTACATTTATGTATATTTATGTATATCACCTATAATCTGCTCACATCTGCTCTGCTCTGAATACCAACAGTTGCGACTGTTACACTCTCTCTGCCACAGATAACATCAAATATTTAGGAATTACCGTTGATAACCTTAACTGGAAGAACCATATTAATACTCTCAAGTCTCGTATCCGTAAACTTATTCATATATTTAAAAAAAAATAGACATTTAAGAGATGAAAAGACCAACCGAACAGTCTACCTTACACTATGCCAATCTCTTATTACTTATGGTATGTCGGCTTGGGGTGGAGCAGTCAAAACTTCTCCAATAAAAATAGAAAGAGCACAACGTTATATACTGAAAATTTTAAACTTTAAACCTTAAAGATACCCCACAGCAGATCTTTATAAAGAAACTAGAGTGCTTACTGTACGACAACTGTATATCAAGCTAGTTGTTGTAAGACAACATGCTTACCCTGGTCGTGCTGACAATTTACTCAGTAGAAGAGCGCATGAGGTATATAAAGTTCCAACATGCAGAACAAATTTTGCCCAAGGTTTTTCAACATATTTACCTCCATTTTTATATAACCGTATTAGCAAAACGATTACTCTTAAAGATAAATCAAGATAAATAACGTTTTTTTCGCCTGAGGGTAGTTCAAGTGACAACATAAAATATTTTTAGTTCCATATTTATTTATATTCTAAAATGAGTAATAGGGGCTAATTATATGACTTCTTGTAGCGTTGCTAACACTTAGTCCCTTCCACACCGGCCAATATCAAAATCTCCTTTCCAATGACTAAAAACACTACTATAAAAAAAAAACATAATGGACCTCTATGCAAAGCTGTCCACAAATATGGAGGAGCTGGCAGGTTCCTTCGACACCAGGATGCAGGAATATGAAAGCAATCTAATGAAACTCTCCAAAACAAATACAGCTGAGACTCCACACAAGGATTTATCTGCACTATCTCGTGAGTTCACTGACTTTAAATCACTTGTCTGGAAGACACTTAGCACTATGAGACTGCAGTTGGAGCTCCTAGTCCAAGGCTTGGATCGTCAGGAGACCTCATCACGCAGGAAGGTGCTCCTTTTTCAAGGCATAGCTGAATCCAGTGATGCAGATGTTGACGGCTCAATCATTAAGGTATTACACAACCAACTGAAGATGTGTGATATCACCTCTGAGCATTTTGTTGCTTGTCACCGCTTGGGTCTAAACACAAGTAAGCCTAGGCCCGTGATGGTTCGGTTTGTAAGCTATCGTGTCCGTAGTAAAGTGTGGAACGCTAAGACTGCACTGAAAAATTCTGGAATCACTGTTTCGGAGTTTTTAACAAAGTCCAGACATGATGTGTTCACTGCTGCGCGTAAGCATTTTGGTATGAGGAAATGCTGGACTTCAGAGGGTAAAATTGTCATCATCTTGCCCGACAACAAACGCCGCAGACTTGAATCTATGTTGGAGTTGAAGCCTCTTCTTTTAGAACATCCAATGACGCCTGTTGCGGACAATAGGGATGGTCTCGGGACATCCCGGGATAAGGCAAAGCCTTCTACGCTTCCTGCAGGAAGGTCTACTAGGGCCGATGCCAAGGCCAAGTGCGCCTTGAAATGATTTTGATCGCGGCACCATTTGCTTTCCGGACCTCTGTTTTGTTTATTTCTGTGTACTACGTAATTTTGCAGTATTGTACTGTATCTCTTTTCTTTTCTGACTTTGGGGTAGAATATTCTTTCGAGTAATTTTAATTACAAAAAATGTAAACAAGCTCTTTTTACTAGTTAACAATACGTCAAAGTCAAACTTCTGTAATTTCGCGTGACACTGACATTTGAGTATATATTTTTCGTTTAAAAGTGATCCATTCTGTTGATTCAGAAAATATTATGTTGGATTGTGTTTACTATATTTTATGAGGAACAACCAAGTATTTATATCTAATGTGTTTTTTTATATTATTGTGTTAATGTTAATTTAAGTAGCCTAGTTTGTAGTGTTTCTCTTTCAGCAAACTGATTGGCTGTGTGAGACTGGTTGACTGTGTGACTGTTTTTGTTTTAGTTAGCACCTATTAATTATTAGAATTAGGTATTTATTTTATATATTATTTTATTGTTAGGTATTGTTAGGTTATAAGTATTTATGTCGTATATATTTGATGATAGTTTTTTTTCATGCTCTTCATCTTGCTCTTCTGACAAAGACTTTGCCAGTGCCTGTAGCGATGACTCTCTACATCTTCGTGACCATCTTGAATCTTCTTTTGCGGGTTATCCTAGTAATTTAAATATTGTCCACGTAAATGCTCAGAGCATTCCAGCACACTTTGATGATTTTCACTCCTCTTTCAATTATAAGCTGATTGATGCAATACTAGTTTCCGAGTCATTTTTAAAATCTGCAATGCCATCCACTCAATACCCTCTCCCTGGCTATAAACTCATCAGGAATGATAGAGTTGGTAAGGGAGGTGGTGGCGTGGCAATCTACCTGCGAGCTGACATCCCATCCAAAATTATTGATCATTCTCCTATGCAGTTTTCTAACTCTGCTGAACACCTTTTTGTGGAAATCACAGTAAACCACACCAAAATTCTGCTAGGGGTATTCTATCCCCCTTCTTGCAATATAGATTACTTTTCCTCTCTAGAAACGAAACTTGAATTTCTTACTCCTCTGTATGATCACACCCTGCTTCTTGGGGATTTTAATACGTGCTTGATAAAGTGTGATTCACGTAGTAAGAAACTCAATTCTTTAATAACCTCCGTCAACTTGCACATTCTTCCGCTATCTGCTACTCATCATGCTCCCCATTCAACTCCCTCTCTTCTTGATCTTATTATTGTTTCTGACCCTGACCGTGTGGCTACATATGGTCAATTGAATGCTTCATTTTCCTACCATGACCTTGAGTACCTATCCTATAAAATCCGTTGTCCTAAAACTAAGCCTAAATTCCTTTTACTCCGCAGTTTCAAAGACATAGATCTTGATCGCTTGAAACAGGATGCGGATGGTATTGATTGGTCATCCGTCATTGATGCGGTTTGTATTGATGACAAGGTCTCTGCTTTCAATTCAATTGTGCTTAATCTTTATGACATTCACGCACCGCTCAAACGTGTTAAAGTTAAGCATCCACCTGCTCCCTGGTTGACTAAGTCTATTAAAAGGGTTATGTCTAAGCGGAATAAATCAAAGAGACTATATAAGCTGACTCCAACTGATAAAAACCTGGCTATGGTGGTTCATTCACGGTCCGTGAATGAATAACTGTGAAGTTGTGGAATTGTCTCCCTCACGTTATCCGCGCTAGTCCGCAAGCGAAAAGTCAAAGAGCACTATCTCTCCTAGTAAGTATTTAGGTATATTTATTTGTGTATTATTTTATGTAGGTTTATTATATTTAGGTAGATTAGGTTTATTATATTTAATAATTATATATAATATAGGTAATATATTTAGCAATAATCTTTAGGTAATTATATTTAGTTTATATAGTATTTATCTGTATTTCTCGATTAGTTAGTTCATATTTGAATTAGTTTTACGAATTTAATCTTTCTCTTTTCCTCCTTTTGTACACTTCATACCCACCCATTCGTTTTTAATATCTCCAATTCCCAAGGTTTGCTGGAAGAGAACTCTTATTAGGGTTAAGCTCGCCTGTGTAAGTGCCATTATTGATTAAGTTTAGATAATGTTTTTTTGTGTACAATAAAGAATAAAGAAAGAATAAATCTAGATACGAGTGTGGCAAAGAAATAGAGGAGTTCCTATATCAATTTGACTATGATAATACTGAAAGACTACTAATATCTGTTAAATAGACAATAAGTATCCAATCTCACTGATTAAGTAAATTAATATTAAGTAGGTATTAGTATCTAAGTTGTAGGTGTTGTAGTCTTATTATTATTAATAATACCTGCATAAGTAGTAGATAAGTCCTAAATTGTTATTGTTGTAAAGATTACGTTGTTTAATGTCTTCTTTTTATGTTTTCTATTGTTATTTCCTTTGATTTTTAGTATTGATTTTAAAATATTTTTTATATTGTTTTCTATTGTTATTTTATATGTTATAAATTTTTTATTAAGCTTAAATATGAACCTCCTACCTGCCTACATATGCATGAGCTATAAGATGTTTAGTTATAATATCTTATATAGATATTACAGGTACTTAAAATGTACCTGTAATATCTTAGTAACTGCTCAGATTAGTCCGAAAGGGGTGTGAGGCGTTACCTTGCCGTAACACAGTTTTATAACTAGCACGGAAGGTAACGGTTTACATACCGGGTACCTATACCTAGCGTCATTATATTGTAAGATTTGAATCTGAGAAAAAATGTACATTTTAATTGTGTAAGTGAGTGAGTGAGAGAGAGGGGGGGGGGTGATTATACGGTATGCATAATATGATACTATGATAGTTATGGATATGGAACTCAGTCTCACCCATTTCAGCGTCTTCAGCACCAGTGTCTGTCGCCTTACAGAGATGCGGCGACGGCAATGCTTTGTTTACAAACTGGTCCAACGCCTCTCTACTGAGCACGTATCCTGCGCCTCCGCTCATGTAACCCTGAAAATAAACTTCCTATATTATTACACGAGAAACATACAGCCAAAATAAATAAAAACGTGTTCGGAACGATCTCCCTTTCGTATGGAGGGTTGGCATAATTCATCATTAACGTGCCAGGCTCTCATTCTCTCTACCCACCCCTCTCTTTAATTTTGATTATTGTTACAATAAATAAATATTTTCATATTTATTTAGTTATCGGTCTCCTTCATTCTCTCTTTCTCTTACGGTTTTTCGTAACGCGTTTTACATTTTTTCTCAGCTAGGCTAGGTTTTCTCACCAACCCGCGATTACCCGGAACTTCGTTCCAATAACTATTGCTAGACAATCCACTCAACCAAACTAAATTAAGCATAGCTTGAATTATGGTATTATTATAAAGGTTGTCCGGAAGAAATCGCTCCCTTAGCGATAAGTGAGTTGTACTATATACATTTTGATGAAAACAGGCTTTACTCACGTATTATTTCGTCTCGAGAGGAAACGAGAGGAAACGAGCGGACCGCGGATCAAACTCACCCTGATGAATATTTTATAGATGAATCGAAACAGTGTCGGTGCCTCCATCGACTTAATAATATGCGAGTAAAGATCGTGCTTATAAAAAAGACATACATACAATATAAATAAATCTTGTCAGACTATCTACACAAACAAACGATTGCCGATCTGTGCGGCGCAGTGGGTCAAGGCCAGGCTGGGACGCAGGTTTACGGGTTCGGTCATCGCCGCGGCACAAATGTTTTATGATCTGTAAGTGTTTATCTCTGGTCTGTGTTTCTATGTATAATATGTATGTAATTACAAAAAAAGGTATATAAGTAGTATATTTGAAAATACCAAGCAGAACAGTTAGACTTCCATGTCCCCTAGCAGTGCCATTTAGTTTAACTAATTATAGACAAAATTCATACATTAGCAGAGCAGTAATCGCATATAACAACCTGGCTGACATCCCTGAACTTGACCTTTTCAACAGTAAACCCCTAAAATAAAAAGTCTCTTAGCGGAGCGGTGGTTTGGCATGTCTTCTTAAATCTTCTTACGATTATTATATTTCATATTCTCTTAATCTATAATTTTACTTTATTTAAATGTAAACAAGTATATTCTTTTATTTTTTTGTTTAAGTTATATTTTTGGTTTTTTCTAATGTTAGCAAGCTTTTTAGACTCGATATGCGAAAACTATTAATTGGTCTATAGTTATATATTTAGTTCATGGGTATAGTTCAAGGGACTGTTTGTTTTCCTGTGAAAATAAAATAAATAAATATCAGTCATGTAGTCCCCATAACACAAGCTCTGCGAGGCCAGATGGTGCTGTGTGAAATGTCCGGGATTATTATTAATAAATGGAAGACAATAATAATGCCGTAATGCACGGCTAATGCCGTGCGCCGTTTTTCCGTTTTGCAAACTATATCAGATCTACGTTTGGCATAAACAATAGTAGGGTCAAAGACTAATTGGGAATGTTTTCTGATGATCGTATGCAAAACAAAAAGTTGACGGACTGTGAGGCTCAGGTACTATCAAGAGAAAGATTCTTTGTACCTCGAAAGATCCGTGAAGCAATCGAAATCGGCCGTGTTCCAAACTTCAACCGAGACAAAGGTTGGTTTCTTTCTCCAGCCTGGAAACCTTGTCTGCACGGAACGTATTATAGTAACGATGTGGAGCCGGTTAGTGATAGTGTCAGTGCTGTATGTTTGACGGTTCCCAATGTTGTGGGCACGAGTGGCGAAGTCGAAGAGCCAGTACTAGCACAAAATTTGTTACCGCCTGCCGTGACAACGTTTCCACCTCTACCCGCACGCACGACTCGCGCCGCAAGATACCTCACCCGCAGTGCAAACTGTGAACTCGAGCGGCAACGAGCGGACCGCGGATCAAACTCACCCTGATGAAGATTCTCTAGATGAATCGAAACAATGTCGGTGCCTCCATCGACAAAATAATACGTAAGTCAAGCCCGTGTTTATCAAAATGGACTGTGGGAAGTTGAGTGCGAGAAGATAGGTTTAAGGACTTTAAGGACCGCCCTCTGCGCTCGCTCAAGTCTTAGCATTTGGATTTCACACAGCCACCCCAAGAAGGGATACAGTAAGTAAGAACAGATTGACCTAATGCATAATAAATAGATTTAAGAAGTTCGTAACAAATGACAGGACGTACAGTTTTGAAGTCAAAATTAAGAGTTCTTACTCGGGACACCGAATAAAGGATTTCTGGAAGAAATTGCTCCCTTAGCGATAAGACCGCCCATTGTACATACAGTTTAGGTATATTTTTAACTCGAAACGGGTTATTTATTCGATATTTCGGCACAGTTGCATGCAACACATATCACATGGTTTTGAATATAATGAAACTTATATCACATGGTTTTGAATATAATGAAACTTATATTCAAAATCATGATAGTTTTAAAATTATATTAAATTATATTAAGTATTCTTAGTTTTCAAATTGTTTATTAGCTAGTTTTAAGGTATGCAATAAAGTGTTTTCATTCATTTATTCGATCATTAATTATGGCAACCAGGTGACTGATAGAATACTTATATATTTTTAGTTTAGTGGTAGTATGCCTATAGGCTTTTATAAAAATAGCTTTTTTAGGCAATAGGTATCATGAATCGTTATTCAATAACAAAATTAGATAAGTAAACATAATGAGAAAAATAAGTGAGATATGAAAATATAACTGAACATTAGAGTTAAAAGTGAGGAGAATATTGAAAACATTATTTTTTAAATATCCATTATACAAAAATGTGTGTGTAATAATGTATAAAAAAATATATTATTATTAGTCGAACCATTAAATAAATAATAACTAAATATGACATGACTGGTATACTAATTATAGGTGTTCATCCAACGCATGGATGATGATTCTAACACACCTGTTTAGTAAATGGCTTGAATCTGCATCCGAAGTACACTGGGCTTGTACTGTTGTAGTCTGCCAACATGTATCTCAGATTCTCTACAATCACGTATCTGAAAGAAAAATATATTGAAAATCATGTCACTAGTTATTTCTAACCAGTGTGGTGAAAGGATTGAAGTGCGTCTCAGAGGCTTTCGTGCACTTGGCACATTTCTTCGAACTTCAAGGTTCAACGACATGTTTCCTCACTATGATTTTCTTCAACGTTTCATAGTACTGATATAGCCGCACATATATTTTACGAACAGAAAACCTATTATTATCTAATTTAAACGCAATTCTTGTAATGAAATATGTATATATACGAGGGGAGGTCAATAAGTTCGCGGAACAGAAGGGTTAAGAAGGGATGGGGTTAATTTTTTTTACCTGGTAATGTGCAGGTAATCAATACAGAAATCAATTCTAAAATTTAGGCAAATCGGGACATTAACATATTAGTTATCACTACATTAGCAGTACAATCGGGAAAAAATCGTTAAACATGGATAAAATTGAGTTCCTTAGTTCCTTACCAAGCAAGGAAAAACACCTCAAATTATTTTAGAAGAAATGTCATCTGTTTATGGGGACTCTTGCCCTAGAAAAACAATGATTTATAATTGGACTATCTTATTCAAGCAAGACAGGGAATCAATTGAAGATGACAACAACCCGGGCCGGCCGATCGAGGCCACCACCTCAGACATCATCGAAAAAGTCGAAGAGCTTGTTTTTGAAGATACCCAATTAAATAAGAAACAACTTGCAGAAATGTTTGGAGTATCGTCTACAACCACTTTGAACATCCTCCATGACCATCTTGACATGTCTAAGGTCAGCGCAAGATGGGTGCCAAGAATGCTCTCAGCGGTTCAGAAAAAGCAGCGCGTCGAGTGTTCACGCGAGTTTTTGGACCTCTGTAGCGACAACAAGGAGAACATTTTGAATCGGATTGTTACTGGAGATAAAACTTGGGTTCAGCACTATGAGTCTGAACCCAAAACAAATCTATGAAGTAGCAGAAAAAAGGCGCAGCATCCCCTAAGAAATTCAAGGTGTCACGATCGGCTGGAAAGATCATGGCCACTGTTTTGGATTTCGGAGGTGATTTTGTAAATCTGAAGAGTTACTTAGACTTAAAAAAAGCGTTTGATACTGTTGATGCTACTATATTGATAAAAAAGCTGGAAAACATTGGTATCAGAGACACAGCATTATCGTTATTCAGAAACTATATGAGTGAACGGAAACAGCGAGTAAAAGTTGGACAGTACGTCAGTGAGGATCGAACATTGAATATGGCGTCCCACAAGGAAGCGTTTTAGGACCTACTCTATTTTTAATACATATTAATAACTTATGCGACCTTAAAATTGATAACGCAAAAATAATCTCATACGCTGATGATACCGCTGTAGTTTTTAGTAATAAAGCATGGAACTGTGTTCGGCTAGACGCTAAAATTGGACTTACTAGGATCGCACACTGGCTTAAGATAAATTCACTAACACTTAATTGGTCACTGTTGGTGGCCTGTGAAAACTATGCGAGATGCGCAAGCTATATACGAATTACAGTAACCATCATTTTCAGTATATCTATTGTAGATTTCCATTATAAGTTTAATAACAAAAGTCTTGCCACTGCCTGCTGGACCAGTGAAAAAAACTTGAAATGGTTGCTGATTTTGAGTTTGAAGATGAGATATAATATGCATGGCGTCATGGTCTCCAATATAATGTAAGAAAAAGTGAGTTCATGGTATTCTCACCAAAAGAAGTATACATGAACGAGGTACCACCCGTTATGTTGAATGGATCTGTGCTGAAGAGGGTAACCCAATTCAAATATCTAGGTCACATTGTTAGTGGCACCCTTAGCGATGAACTAGATATAGAGAGAGAGCGAAGGGCGTTGGCCGTAAGAGCCAATATGCTGGTTTGTAGGTTCAAAGTCATAGTCAAAGTCAAAAGATGATTTATTCAATACAATCACAAGGATCACTTTGAAACGTACTTACTTACATACTTACATACTAGGTGAATTTAGGTGCCAATTCATCCTAACCCAAGCTCGAGAAGAATTGGCAAGAAACTCGTCTTGGTCCTAGCGCTTTTTTATATGATCCATCTTATAACTACCTTAACTACGAAATACTAATACAAGAGAGTTTATGCTTTTCAAGTGTGTCGGTTAACTGTCTGACGGCAGAGCGACATGAGGCCATGCATTCTTATCAATAATATAGTCATCTATATTATAATAAGCTTTCTTCAAAAGACTACCTTTGATGTATGCTTTAAATTTCTTAATAGGTAGTTTAGTAGCTTTTTCAGGAAGCTTATTATAGAAGCGCACCGTGTTCCCCATAAATGACTTATTAACTTTTTCTAGTCGAAACCTAGGGATGTATAATTTATGTTTATTCCTAGTGTTGATTTTATGAAGGTCACTATTTTGCTGAATCCTATCTCTATTTTTATGTGTATATAACACATTTTCATATATATATTGTGAAGCTATTGTGAGAATATTAATTTATTTGAATATTTCTCTCAAAGATTCTCGTGGTTTCATTTTATAAATGGCACGTATTGCCCTTTTTTGAATTACAAATATTTTACCAATATCAGCTGCTTTCCCCCAGAGAATGATGCCGTATGACATAACACTATGGAAGTAACTGAAATAAACTAGTCTAGCTGTAGCTTCATCAGTAAGCCACCGTATCGCACGAACTGCATATGCAGCGGAACAAAGCCTACCAGCAAGCGTTTCAATTTGTGGTCCCCACTGTAGTTTTGCATCAATATTAAGACCTAGGAAGATCGTGGAATTTACAAGATTCATTGCCTCTCCATTTATTTCAATGTTGGACGGGCTATGAATAACATTTGGCAAAGTGAATTTGATACATTTAGTTTTTTTGGAATTAAGCAAAAGATTATTTACAGTGAACCAGTTAAGAACTAACGATTAGGATTCATTTACGTTATCGCATATACTGGTTTTACCTCTATCAACTTTAAAAATTAAAGACGTATCGTCTGCAAATAAAACTATATCACAAATATTTTTTACAAAAAAAGGTAAATCATTAACGTATACTAGGAATAAAAAAGGGCCTAGTATCGATCCCTGAGGTACCCCTATATCAATAATTGATCCAGAAGACCACCCACGTCTACTTTCTGGACTCTATTGGATAGATATGACTGTATCGATCGACTGTTCTATCGATGTTCTGAAGAGGCAAAAATCTCTCTCTTTAAATCTTACTGTCAGACTTTCTACACGAGTAGCCTATGGACCACTTATACACAAAAAGCGATCAACACCCTTCGCGTCCAGTATAATAATGCGTTCAGGATGGTGCTGGGGCTCCCGCGGTTCTGCAGCGCTTCCGGCGTGTTCGCCGAGGCTCGCACGGACGGGTTCCATGCATGCATGCGGAAGAAAGTTGTCTCTTTGCTATGCAGGCTGCATGGGAGTCCCAACATCATTTTGAACGCATTATCCAGTAAATGGGATAGCCCTTTCGTCAAGCACTGTAATCGAGTAATGATGAAATAATTTTATCATTATTTGGTTGCAGTGTTCATAATTTTTTTTTATTTTTTTGTAAAGAATAATTATTATCATTATTTTCTTGTACTAACGTAGAGTAAGACAAATACCTACTAACATATTATGGACCTAAAATTTAATCATTTTTATGTTGTCTGAAATAAACGAATTTTTTTTATTTATTTTAAATGCTCATAAAACAAATTACATGTGTTATAGCATTTACAACAGAACTCAACCAGGAAGCAATTTTAACATCCGCATACATAATTCTGTAAACTTGCCACACACTGATCCGTGTGACTGTCCTTTAATTAATAGAGTGTCTTAAACAAAGTACTTGAGAGTCACACTGGATCAGAACTTAACATGGTATCCACAGATCGAAATACTCAGCAACAGATTAAGAAAGTTAACTTGGATATTCAAGGCCTTACGACATATTGCTCAAGTATCTTTACTAAATAACATTTATGTTGCTTTGGTTCAATCGGTTCTAGGATATTGTATCCCTATATAGGGCGGAGCGTCAAAAACTAAATTTGTAGAACTAGAGAGAGCACAGAGAACACTAGTAAAGGTAGTACACTAGTAAGTGTACTTCAAACCATATAGATTTCCAACGCATCTGCTTTATTCTTTAAGCCAGTTATTGACTGTCAGGAAATTATAACATCTTACAAGATACCTTAAAAAGGCATAAAACCCTAGTTTATGACCCAAGTATCGAAAACTGTAGAAGAAATATGTAATGTAATGTAGAAGACATAGTTGCTAAGGTTGTTGGCACTAAAACAACATTTGCCCGTACCCAATATATAAGACAATCAGCCCACCTATATAACCTAATTAACAACAATTTAAATATTTACCCAATGCAAAGTTATAACTGTAAAAAAGCTATAACTGAATGGATACAAACAAAAAACTACGAAGAAACTGAAGAATTTTTGCAAATTTTAAGTTGAATTTATATCGTTTACAACAGTTTTGTAGTAATATAATTTAGCAGCTTCTATTCTACAAAAATGTACCTAGGTACATAAACTAATGATTATAATAAATTCAAATCACATAACACAATAGTTTTAATAGACTGGAGGCATTTCACATAGCTACGATCATATCAATCAAGCACTCAAGCACATCTCCAAACTCACAAACAATCTCACCCTCTCTCACAAATACACATACTCTTGCTGCAAATCACTTTTTCTTTACATTAAAGTATTAAACTCACACATACGTACACTTAACATCCCGAAAATCACATATAATAAACACACACACACACCGTGAAATACATTCAGACACTTACTTACACACAAAATTCCTCGCAGATATATACGACTATAATACCTACAGTATCTGTACTGAACTTTTAACATACAAATCTTTAATTTAATTACTTTGTTAACCTTTTTATAAGTAGGAATTAATAAATTTATTATGTTGGCTCGTTGCACCCTGACCTAGTTACGTACTTATTCCTTGATGCCATTCCTATCATTCTACGAAGCTCATAATGTAATACCTATCTACCCATATTTTATTTTATAATTTTTAGTTCTTACTTTTGTTTAAAGGCACTATGCATGTACGTATCTACTTTGTAATTTTTAATTGCCTACGTACCTGAACTGTAACTGTACCTAACATAAGATATGGAAGAGCGAGACCATCTAACACAAGTATATTTTTACTTAAAAGATGGTCTCAAAACTTATGAAATTGTTAAAACCTGTTACAGAAATAAAAACATTTTGTATTTGTATTTAGCGCGTTTCAATCATGTAAAGAGAAGTTGATTAAAACTGCAAAAAAAATCTAGAATAATCAATTGAAATTGAAAGGTATGAAATAACTTATTTTAGAACTGTCATTTAAAAATGTTAATCTAATATGGACTTTGGTGTAGGCAAAATAAGGTCGTTCTTATTTATGGCCAAAATCAAGGCCAACTACTTAGTTCATTTTAGCTTTACAATGCAACAACAAAAACACTATCACTATGCACAAAATTAAGGTATTTTGTATTGAGAGACAAATGTTTGTATGGTCTGCAAGTATTTGCCTCTGGTCTGGGTGTTTCTATGAATAATAAGTATGTATTTAAAGGTAATTTAAGTAGTATATCAATTATGTGGTACCCATAACACAAGCTCTGTTTACTTTGGGGCCTGATGATGCTGTGTGAAATGTTCGGCATTATTATTATTTATTTATTGTAGTTTGCGATAAATAATGTTCAGAAGTACCTGAACAATTCAGTTACATTGAAACCACGCGTTAAAATGTATACCTACTAATGATTTAATAAAAGAAAAAAATCAAGGCTCTGAGCACCTACCGCGTCAAATGTATCTTCACAATTTATATAGTCGAAGTTTGTACAGATACTTACCATTTGACGTTTAAAATAAGATTTGATTTTTAAATGCTTAGGAAGTCTGATTGCACGCGCCAATGAGACCAAAAAGTTTTACCGCCCAAATGTACATAACTAATCTCATAAATACTCACGTGTCATCATCTGCTTTCAGGAACCAGTCCGCATCTCTTCTATGATGCTCGTACACATAGCGGAAGGCGGCTTTCGTTTTCCCCCACAGGAGATCCCTCCCTTCACCAACTGGGAGCTTTATTGTGGGTAGAGTTTCATCTGTCAGGAAACAAATCTTTATATTTACAGTTCAATCTAAGTGGATCCATTGTCCAGATCCATAGTGGTTCTAGTGAGAATGTTTTTTCTCTGTAGATCGGTTTAATATCTGATAAAAAAAAAATATTGCAAACCACTTGGTTACATAACCTAACAAAGTGGTTTGCAATAAAAATGTTAAAATAGAGTATAGAAAACAACGCGCAAGGCGAGCGAGCAAAGCGAGCGTGCCGCGGCGCCAAATATACTAAGTTCGTCTGTCATAACTCTGTCCAGTTGCTAATCTGCCCAGATTTATCATTATAACCATTAGATCCAATAAATTTTACCGTTATTTTAAAAACAGATCTATTAGCAACAAAAATTCTCCAAATTATTGGGAAACCGATCTACAGAGAAAAAAATATCTCACTAGATCCACTGGATGGATCTGGACAATGGATCCACTGAGATTGATCTATATTTACTAGCACTAGGAGTGTTTCTGTTTAACAGTATCAGTGGTTGAGTTACCTTCTTGGGAACTCATAAAAAGCAGCACGTTGCATCTTTTCCCCCAAGTCGCCTTCACGTGCTTCGCTTTCAGCGCATGGTTCTTTGGCTGCGTGAGAACCCAGCACAGCACTCGGACTTTCTTCGCGAGCGCATCCGCGACAGATCGATCCTCGTGTTTGTGAGCCGGTTCATCTTTCCCATGGTCTAAGACGTCCACTATGGGGTGCAGTTCTAGGTTTCTGGCAGATTCTCTGTAACATTCGTTGTATTGTCAAAAGAGAATACATACATTTGAGCGTTATAAACGCCAAAGCTAGGTACTAGTATACAAGTCAGCCAAGGCCTAATGCTATTGGATGCGTAAGATCTACAGACACACAAGTTGCGTATAAACATCTTCACTGACAAGTTATGCAATGATTTATGTTTTATAAAAATTTATATGACATAATCTTCAATGGCCAACAAATATGATGGATGTTGTCGTAGATACAAGGATTGCCCAAGCATTATGAGGGAACAAGCAACAAGAACAAGGAATGTTGTGTTTACTGATAGTATACCAATGTCTGTGACTGAATTTCATCGCTTATATATTTTTCTACATTGTTTGAGGAATTAACAACTTCACAGAATAGAGTAAAAACAATTTTTTTTTAATTTCTGAATGATATTTTGTATGATTTTATTTGCATAAATTTGCAATACTACGGAGCGGAGCGGAAACGCTAGTATTTTTTTTTAACCTTAACGCTGTACTAGTGGCTCTGTGAGCTGTAGACCTCGCGAACATTTTTGAAATTACTGAAATTTACGTTTTCAACCAACATATCTCCGCCATTTTGACATATTTCTAAAAACTGATCGACAAAAAAAACTATATACCTAGTTAAAGAACCTGCTCACAAAATTTCACGAGAATCGGGTGAAAAATGCGGCCTGTAGAGGAGAAAATCCGGGCAGACGCCGAAAGCATTTTTGCCTAAAGCTGCAACGGAAACACGAGCTCGCGCTTCGCGCTCGCTCGGACAAATATTGTTTGTTTGTAATTTGTTTGCATGAACTCAAAAACGACTTAACCGATTTTAGATTTAAAAAGTAACATGGCCATACAGTCAAAAAAAACAGAGATCTCTACGAAAATTAAAATAATGTAACCCGCACGCTAGTTGTAAGTAAATATATATTTCATATTGTACCTATTCCTATTTACAAATATATTTATTATATTTCATTACCATATCTGTAAAATAAGTCATATTAGTACACAATGATATTAACATTGTGTACTAATTAAACCCATTCTGCTGGGTTAATTTTGACAACAACTTTAGAGCGATGTTGGCTACACAAAACAGACATAAAATGAACACCTGAACAACTAAAGTATCAAAACAACCTTTAATTCACATAAAACGCAAAAATGACTTCCAATGGCGAATGTTCCACTTTGATCAGTAGCAAATAATAATTATCTAATTATCAAAATTATATATTTTAATGTTTGTAACTATATTTTTTTGCTACTAATCGAAGTGATCATAAAAATCATACAATGCTTAAAAACTTAGAATAAATAATATTATACCATAAGTACATTAAAAGCAATAAAAAAGCAGCATGCCAAGGTGTTAGACAGGCAATATAATAATACACAAAATACGTGCAGACACGCACAATCTTGCAAGCTTTTTCTATTTACCTGTACGTCCATGTTACGTCTCTTGGATATCCTATAGATGGCAATATAATGTACGCAAAACTAAATCCTGCGGATATGCCGATCACCAGTGTTAGCACAAAACGTCGACCCATTACCCGCCCTTCGGCCTGAGGAGTTGACATCATCACAATCTCCGATCAGAAATTGGTGAAATATGATCGTAGACTGTGTTGTGCAAATGTGTTTCGTAACGAATCGAAGATCTTCTAGAGCTTTCACGGCACGGTCTTTGATTTTTAACTATTTTTCTTGTTTTATTAACCACTTTAGATTACACTCTTTTGGCAAAACCTAGTGTTCACTTACTAAACCAAGGTTCAACTACAAAAACCTGTTCGTATCTGTCTTCAGTGACTTCAGGTTTTTAACAGAGAATTGATAACGTATATGTATATTTATTTATCGAAAGAACACAAAGACATTTATGTAAGTACAACTTGATAATGTTGTAAAAATGTACGTAACAAGTTTTGAATGGTTAAAAACTCAGTAATTTCTTTGCAAAGTAATTAAATTTATATTTTTTAATTTAATTCTTAATATTGATAATTTACAGAGGTATCCTTGTTACAGGTAACTAATAACTGATTAGTATACTAGTAGTATATTTCATATAAACATGTACAACGTTTGTCTCACTTAAATATTCTCTGAAACACTGACCAACCGTTTCCAATTTGCTTCTATTGATGCCCTAATTCGTTTGCTACGTTTTAATAAATATACATTTGTATTATTTAACTGTACGCGGATATGAGAAAAAATGGTTTTCAAACTCTTAATGTAGCGTGAAATTCGTATATAAGCGTAATATGTTAATTTTTTTATTTGGGTAAGAAATATTTTTACGACATGTTTTTTGGAACGAAGTTCCTTATCACGGGTTAGTGAGGGGACCTAGCCGAGAAAAAATGTAACGCGTTATAAAAACGCACTAAAAACCGTAAGAGAATGAAATCATCGAGATAGTAAGTACTACATTCTATATAATAATTTTCTCGCAACCAAAACGTCTTACGCGTTTTATTCTACGTTGTACAAGAACATTTCGTCATTACAGATTTTACACTGCACAGATGTAACACAGCTTTTGTACCTACTACTTTTATATCTAATACTCTACCTTATCATTAAATAAATAAAAGAAGTGAAATAAAAATCTATAATTGCAATTTGATAGGACTGTGACAGACAGACAGACAGACGGTACCTAATAAGAGCTAAAAAATAGGATTGGGACGTTTACTACGTATCCAATCTGCACTGTTCAATCTTGATTATCTATGATTTTCATAGCAATGGCAAACAGTGGAAAATAATATACAGAAATTTGTTTTGGTTGTTTTTAGTTTTGTTTACTTACCGATGATAAGTCACGCCAATAAGATAGTTTAAGCGGATAAGGTAGCGGTTAAAAAGTACCTAGGTGCTTAACATCCTTCATTGTGTAGGTACATTTTTCGTTTTGTTCTCTACGTTAATAATTACTTAGGTATGTAACTACCTACTTACTTCTTAGTATTAGGGATGGACTGAGTACAGGTACATACCTACTTAGATGGCAAAACAAGCACCTACATTACATGTACTCACTAATCTTGCTTGTACCGAATTGTAACGTTGGTAACGTTAAATAATTACTTAGTATGTAAAATTAATTACTAAGTAGGCACTCACAAAAGAAAGTCAAAATTGTACTAAAAATTTTAATATTGTACCTACTAACAATTAATTTATTTGCGGCCGTGTAATGAAATCAATCAACAAACTTAAACGCAGTAGGCAAGAGTAATAGGTACCTAACCCTACCAACTGAGTCAGCTGGTATTAACACATTCTTTTAAAAACAAATATATATATATATATATATATTGCAAATAAATTTAGGAATTAATATAGTTATTTATTGCATCAATAATCAAAATTAAGGAGAGGGGTGGGTAGAGAGAATGAGAGCCTGGCACGTTAATGATGAATTCTGCCAACCCGAATACGAAAGGGACTTCGTTCCAAAAGCGTGTCCCGCGACACGTAAATTTTTTTTTGTTTGTTACTGTCATTTCTTAACTGTATTCATAATAGTCATTGTGATATTTCGTTAAAAAACTCGAATATTTTACTATTCTGATTTGTACTGATTTGAACTATGAGTCGTTACGAAAACACTTGCTTAATGAAACATTTTTAGTTAGGATAGAAAAGAAGGTTAAAACAGGGTGCAACTGTGTCGACTGACTGCCTCCAACACTGAAAATGGTAACATGTTCATAAACAGTGGACAGATAATAAACATAAATAACAATATCATAACATTTTGTGGTGCAGCCGGAGCGGTACAATTGCAATCCTATCCTATTTACTTGCTGTTCGCATACAATTCATTTATGTCTATATGTTATTGTCTTGTCATTCCAATGCACTTTCTGTCAACACTCCAAATTTATCTACTTCTACTATATATTCGCCATTCACTCATTCATCACGAAATCTCGGAAACCACCCAACGGATTGGAATGAAATTTGGTATGCAGCTTCCTCTAGGGCCGTAGGTGTTCTGTAAGAAAGGTTTTCTAAAAATGCACTCGGGATCATGGTCAAACCGCGAAAACTGCGATTATCCTTTGTAATTTTTCCGAATCATTAATTCGTTCAATTATTATCTTGCTACTTTTTATCTACCACGCGGGCAAAGCCGCGGGAAACAGCTAGTATTTTCATAAAAGTCCAATGCCTACTAGTTTAAGCTAACGTAATTTTGCTGTAGATAGGTAATTTTTCTAATGTTTCACTTAACAGCTTCGCTACGGGAATTAACTTTACTGTGAAATCGCTACTCGCTAATAAGCCAGCAAATTTTATATGTTCAGATGAAGTATTTTTTTGATAGATGCATTTTTTTATGTTGTTATTTGTAATATCCATTGTATTCATTTATAGAACGTGTGACATTAATTCTTTTATTTAAGGAACAATACGTACAATTCATCATCATTGGCCTTCGTTCATATGTTGAAGATGATTTAGGTGGCGTCAGTAAAGTTACAGAGCAATTAATTGTAATTGAAAACTTTCGTGCATGGATCCACTCCAGCAAGCTGAGGTGGATGAAGTTTCTTCTCCACTAACGTCACACACTTCACACTTATAATAAATGCGAATGTTTGGATGATTGATGATATGATACTATCCCTAACAGTCAATGTGATTACGATGAAGTTTGTTGCTAAAGTAATATACCTATGGATTGAAACAAGGGATCCTTTTTATTCCGAAAAACGTTTATGGGAATAAAATGAGAGAAGTCGCGGGGCGTTTCACTCATAGTTTTATATGAGGATGGAAAACTTTCTTAGGTTTGTCAAAGTGCTGTTACCTGCACAATTTAAATCGTTATTATTAACACAAGTACGAGCAGTAACCTGTTAGTAAGTTGGAAACTGACTCCTAAAGTAGAAGTAGTGCAAGTAGTTATAATAGTATTAATAACATAAGACTACCTATTTCTAATCTAAAATGTATAAAACAATTATATTGGTTAGGAATTGAGAAGCGCTACAAAATACATCTCGTCTACAGTTTACGTATGTGAACGGAAAAGAGGTTGATAAGGATCATTAACAGTTGTAACAAATACATTTGTTGCTAGTTAGCTAGGAACTGACGGATACTGATAAAGCAATTAACTGGATGTAACTGTAATATTCCATAACTTTTATATATTGCAAATTGATTTCGCAGAAATAGGTGTTGAAATTTTTCATAAATACCAGATCTGCCGATATTAATACACATTTTTTTTAAAAAGATTTGAACGTATCTTCATAACGGCGTTAGGGAAAAATAAAAGTTGTATGTAATGCTCCAGAAATTCATTAGTTGCAGTTACTTACCTATTTCTAATCTGTTGTTTTTTCTTTATAAAGGTACCTTCCATTTTTTACTATATTATATACTAGCTGCTGCCCTATGTAGCCTATGTCCTTTAAAAATTTTCAAAAATTTAGATTTATAAAAATCGGTTCAGCGGTTTAGACATGAAAACGTAACAGACAGAGTTACTTTCACATTTATAATATTAGTAGGGATCAACAGCCTCAAATGTTATTCTTCTTGAACTGAAAATGACAATACTTTCATACAACCTTTCATCCCCCTTTCCAACCCTTTACAAAACTTTTTTCCAATTAAAAAGTAGCCTATGTCATTTCTCAGGCTTTAGACTATCTGTGTACCAAATTTTATTAAAATCGGTTCAGTAGTTTTGGCGTGAAAGCGAGACAGATAGACAGAGTTACTTTCGCATTTATAATATTAGAAAGGATACATAAGGATTATAATTGTTATTGTTTTTCGTTGTGTTGTGTGTTGTCAAATAAACATCATTCTTTCTTTATATTAGTTATAAGCTATGTTTTTGATTTTGATTTGATTAGAAACGTAAGTAGGTATTATTGGATTAAGGTACATATTCAATTTAAGCATAAAAAACGTTTAAAAGATACGGGTAATGAACAAGTACGACAACCTCGCATTTAAATAAGGTTAAATGAACAAAATGATGACTTACCAAACTGAACCAACAAAAATCAATGTCAAAATATATTAGAATAAATAGTTATTTATTTATAACACGATCCCAACTAAATAATTAATTATATTTCACTGTGCGTTAAACCAGCAATTTAAAACAATGCATGAGATAACTTGACTGTTATAATCAACATCCTGTTTAGTTTATTTCCAAAACTAACTATACAACTTCACTTTGTTTTTCATAAGCTTCATAGTTTTTTGATTGGATGAAAAGCTAAAAATCATCAATGAAGATTCTCTAGATAAATTAGAGAATCTTCATCACGGGGAGTTTGATTTTTGAAGATGTTGCTTGCAAATGTATTTATGGTTTATTAATTTGAGTTGTAAAGCTTTTTGCTTTTTGCTAGTGAATATAGCCATGATTCATACTTTAGATATTTGTATCGATAATAGTGTTTATAAATATAGATTTCATCGACAAAATAATACAAATTTGCAATTATATCAATATGTTAAAATATATTAAAATCACAAGTATATTCTAAACAACTTTAAAGAAACAATGCATGGCTAATATTAATGTACCTATGAGTGTTTTTATATTAATGTATAGGTTGTATTGAACATGTTGCTTGTAAAGGTTATAAGGTTTAGTTATTTGAGTTGTAAAGCTACTTTTTGCTAATGACTATAGCCATGATTCATACTTTAGATATTTGAATTCATAATAGAGTTTATAAATATATGCTTCAATAACTTATACAAGTATAGTGATTTCTAGTTCAGTTTATTTATGATTTCTTATTGTTTATTTGTGCGATGAACATTTGTGTTTGTTCTGTGTTCGGGTATTATAAAGTATCAAGCATTTAAAAATACATGAGTATTCTTGCATAATACAAGCTATGCTTAATTTGGGGCTAGATGGTGTTGTGTGGATTATCCACCAATATTTATTTTATTTTATAATATTTAACTAATATTATAAATGCGAAAGTAACTCGGTCTGTCTGTCTGTTACGTTTCCACGCCTAAACCGCTGAACCGATTTTGATGAATTTCGGTATAGAGATATATGGGACTTTGGAGAAGGACATAGGCTACTATTTATGTACGCGTGCGAAGCTGCGGGCAGCAGCTAGTTGTTAAAAATGTTGGTATCCTGTTACAGTAACAGAATACCGAAATTCAAATCAAGCAGATCTGTGGAAATTGCTCACATCCCTTGATCAACTAGAAGAGCTGATAATCTTCAAATGGCTGAACAGATTTCCTTGAATCGTACTTAAAAACAATTTCGATCAAGGTCACCATTCAAATAAAAAGTGCAAAAATCCCATTCTGGAGGGTTATCAGTCCATCAGTCCAATTCAGGGCCATTACTCTTGTCACAAACTATGAAAGCATCAACATAGTTCTAACATCAACATTTTGAAATTTATTTAAATCAACATTGGATCACTTTTATTTATAAATACATAAATTAAATGTTAGTATGTTATTGTAATTAACTACTTAACAATGTTATATAAATGTTTGTTTTGTTTTGTCATTACATGAATCATCAAACAATGGTTAATGTAATGACAATCAAACCTGTCTGCACGTTCAGAATGTTCAGAACTGGCCCGCACTCTACACAACTCTACTGCACCTTTTCTGCATGGTAGTATAAAAGCAATCTACTCTCGCCACGGCGAACATCCTTGACATAGTCAGGGTTTTTCGCCAGAATCGGACCAGCCCCATCAGCACCCCTAAACGCGTTATTATATTGAACACGTAGGCTAACAATTATACATATATGTTGGAACGAAGGACAATAATTAATGAAAAAATACCCTATATTGATATACATCAGTCACGTAAGTTTGTTATATCAAAAAATATGTTTGTGTAATAGAAATTGGCTATTTTCGACGGGAAGTACCGCATAAGTTTTGATTTACTGGCGATATTCAAAATATGCATAAATGACCGTATTTAGGCTGTATTTTTTGATAGCGTTAACATAGAACCTTGATTTTTTTACAGCTCTAAGGAACGTAGACACATTTCGGATCAGGAGGTTTTGGAAGCTAAATGTTGTAGGGTGCACATCAACTGAATATAAAATGCTCTGACAGCAAAACGTCCTCAATTCGTGCCCATACTGACCTCTGCCTCGCACGCTCATCGCCCTCAATGAGCTACTAGCTGCCAACCCAGAATGTGATGTGTTTGCGGATGAATGGAAGAGACTAGTGTTGGTATGCTTAAAGTATTGTTAGAATGACGGATGATTGGAATCTGACATTATATTATTAATATTGACATGTATACAACATTTTACTAATTATTTTATTCTGATTTTACTATTTTTTACTGTGACATTTAATTTGATTTTTTATCATTTGTAATATGATTAATTAGAGTAATTGGTTGTGCCGTTCTAATCAATAATTAATAAATAAATAAATTTAAAATGACTGCTAGTTTTCAGAGCACAAAGTACTTATTACTGAATATTCGCAATGTAAAACGTAATGAGAGTTAAATGTGTGCAATTTGAAATACACCTAAGCCAGACATTTTTAAATCCTGTCTGCCTAAATCCTCTTTTGAGAATACGTGATACCTGAAGGTATGAAAACGATTCATTATTTTCTACCTACATCTTCTATTTTCTATCTACTTCTGTAATAATACGGAAAATATAGATATATTTTTTAAACCTCTTATTCACCTAGGTAATACGTGAACGTACGTGTCATTAAAATTAACTGAAATTAGGACGACATGCGACTTGCGACTTGCGACTTGCCCCTTGGTTGTTTTTCCGTAATGGTCAAATTGATTCAAAGACATTATGACTAGAGGACTAACTATTGGAAAGGCCATTTACCTTCCAAAACCATTTTAAATTAAGAATGTTTTGCTGTCAGAGCATTTTATATTACAATCGATGTGCACCCAACAACATTTAGCTTACAAAACCTCCAGTTCCGAAATGCATAGACCTATGTAGGTATTTAATATTAGTTTCAACTAGATACCTCTATGCATTCCTGAAAAAATGGGTCTTGACATTCAGATAGACAGACTGACGGACAACTAAATGATTCTATAAGGGCTCCTTTTTTCCTTTACAGGTATGGAACTCTAAACAAAAATTATCGGTGTCTGTATGGGATTATGATGCCAATGACAGCAACATAAATACCTATACACAGACACACAGACACACAGGTTCACAAACTTATCCAGAACCTACTGGTTACCTATTATGATTAGTTACAATTATTATAATGATAAGTTATAAATCACTATCAACCAATCATAATGTACAAGTGTGATACATTACGCTCAGTGTTTTTCGTTAAATAAACACCCCTCTTTTGCATCGCGGTTAAATAATTGTTTTGTTTAAACCTGTGAAGAATCCCCCATTTTCATAAAAAAAAACACAACAGATTAATAACAAGAAACTCCAAAAAGAATACAATATGAAACATGTTAAAACATAAAAAAATTGTAAGAAATCAGCAAAGTTAATTACCATGTCTTTTATGTGATTTTTATTATTGACTTTATGTATTGATATTGATTCATCTCGTTGCAGCCTTTCAAAGTTACACACTGCATATTAATTTAAGCTGTATAATCTACTAATATTATAAATGCGACAGTTAACTCTGTTTGTCTGTATGTTTCGTTTTCACGCCTAAACCGCTGAAACGATTTTAATGAATTTAAGTATAGAGATAAATGGGACCTTAGAGAAGGACATAGGATACTTTTTATGTAGGTACCACGCGTGTGAAGTCGCGGACAACATATTAAGCAACTGCAGCAAGCTGTGTATTAACTTGTTACCAAAGTTGGCCACTGTCTCGTACAAAACAGTAAAAGTACTGTATAAAACAGTAAATAATCAAAAGAGATATTGCCTCTGATTCTGTAGCTTTGCTGAATTAGCTAAAATAACCTAATATACGAAAAATCTTATTTTGTTTACACTAAAGTCTGAATTAGAGTAACATAACATATGACACTTTTTTTATGAATTTACTAAACTAATGTGTAATTGATTTGTTTTAGTTCATTTTAAACACCATGAAATTTAGTATTGTTTAAAATAGTGGAAAGTCCTAGGAAAGTCAATTTAATCATAGAAAAATCAAAGCACTTTGCTTCCACATTTATAATGAGTACAGCCAGGGATTGGAATGCTTTGCCGGCCACTGTCTTTCCTGAAAACTACAATCTAGGTCTTTTCACTCTTCAAGTTAAGAGTAAAAAGGTACTAGACATTTGTGCCTTAACTTTAACCATTTTAACTTATATTAAAACTGTAACTCTAATGGGCAAAGTCAATGGCATTAACAAAACACGGTCATTCATACTTTAGGAAAATTTTGCTATACCAGCCAAACAATTGAATGACCAGCAATGTGATTAGTGCTGCAGACTATGGTTATATAAGTAATTAGTAGATTAATCACAAAATACCCTGATATTAAAATAACTAATTTAACTAATCGTTTAACAAGCTACGAGAAATTCCATGAAATATAAGTATTATTAGCAAAATTGTATTTCTTTAATGTCATTATCAATGGCTTGTAGGCACTTAAGTACTTTATTTTTATTACTATTTAACGGGTATTACGGGTATTTATCTCATACCTTTTAATTTATTCTCCGTTTTTGGATACATTGCAATAACCTTGGTTGCGAGCTGACTGGATGCTTAGCGAGTTGCCCCGAGTAGTAAGGGCAGTTTTTAAAACTACCTCCACTTGGCCTTACACAAACTATATTTTTCACTACTAAAACAATATGAATTCTGATCGCGAAAGATTTCAAATACTAAGTACTTTACATTATTTATATTAGCTATAGGTTTGCTTATGCACCGAACAGAGGTCTATGATAAGAAAATAAGATTTCATTGCCATAACATACACATTAATAGACTAGGTACTTTCATACTATAGATAACTAAGTGCCTACAAAGTTTCTACTCCCCTGTTTTATACCATATTATTGTATTTTGTCTGCGTCTGGGTGTTTCTATGTATAATATGTTTACAAAAAAAAGTATATAAGTAGTGTATCATTAAGTACCCCATAACACAGGTTCTGCTTACTGTTGGGCCAGATGATGCTGTGTGAAATGTCTGACATTATTTTTTTTTTGGATTAAAATGTGTTATGACTAGTAAGCACTTAGTTATTTTGTCTGACAAATTAGAATAGGCCTTTCGATCAATACAACAACGAGATACGCTGGTTATGTCTCAGACCAATAAACTATATTATTTGGTATGAGAGATAGGTGTTAGTTTATTACAATTAGCTTCCATGAATAAACTTATGGTAACTTACAGTCATTTTGGTTTCGGCTTAGAAGTTTCTCGTTCGTTTGAAATTTACAAACATAACTATTGTTGATACTGCGGTTTGGCTTTTGGTGAACTACTTAATAACATTTTACTATGTAACTATTATTTTCTCAACATTCTATTTAATCAGATTGGAACTTGACTAGAATAAAACTTTAGTTAGTTAGAGCTAAGCATTTATGTTTATTTCTATTTCTACGAAAATGTTATTTGATTGGTCGATATTATTTTCACCGCACGAATTTAATTAATAAAATTGTTTACTCAACACAAAAGAACTGTCATAACTAGACTAGCAAGACAGTGACAACTATAATAGTGTTCTTCGTTTGACATTTCCTGAAGTAAATCTAATATATAAAATTCTTCTGTCACGGGGTGCGTAATCGAACTCCTCCGAAACGGCTCGACCGATTTTCGTGATCCTTAGCGAGGATATTAGTCAGGGGGGAGAATCGAACAACATCTATTTTTCATCCCCCTAAATGTTAAGGGTGGTCCACCCCTTAATTTATTTTTTTTATTTTTCAGACAAAATTTTTTGTATTTATTTTTTTATGATACATCATACAAAAATACATGCAACCCTAAATTTTCACCCCTCTACGATCAACCTCTATTTTTTTTTCTAATACATACATGGCAAAACAACGTTTGCCGGGTCAGCTAGTTATCTCATAAAATTTTACTCGTTTATCTCATAGATTTATTTATCTCTATAGTTTTTCATGTTTTATTGGGTAATCTAATGCGGAATTTTCTATATAATATAAGAGGCGATGTATGTTCCATAGAGATTCCGAAACGGATAATCGGACCGAATCGAATCGAATCGAATTTCGATGAATTTTTAGAAATTAAATTTGATTTCAATTTGCTCAATTTGGTTTCAGAAAACAGCTCTCAACCGAAACTGCAATTCCGCATACTGTACAGTACTTTACAAAGAGACGCACACCTGTGTACGCATGCTTTCTCGACCTTTCTAAAGCATTTGACCTGGTGTCCTACGACAAGCTCTGGGAAAAGTTGGCGAGAACAGACGTGCATACACAAGTACAGCGTCTCTTCCATTACTGTGTTCCAGTACGCCAATCAGACAAACCATGTAAGATGGGCTGGTAGTTTGTCTGATGCGTATAGGATGGAGTGTGGTGTGCGGCAGGGGGGGTTCAGCTCACCGAAACTTTTCAACCTGTATGTTAATGATCTGATCGCTGGGCTCAGCTGTGAGTGTGTTGGATGCTCAGTTGATAATGTTTTTATAAACAATATCAGCTACGCAGACGACATGGTACTGCTGTGCCCATCGATCAGCGCTCATAAATATGGCTGGCTCTATAATTGTAAAAAAAGTGAGTACATGGTCTTCAGGGCCTCCGGTAAAGTACCTGATTTATGTGCCAGTTATTAGGCTTGACGGGGCGGAACTTAAACGCGTCTACAAGTTTAAATACTTAGGGCATTACGTTACAGATGACCTTGATGACCAGGAGTACATAGAGAGGGAGCACAGAGCGTTGGCGGTCAGATGTAATATGCTGGCACGCAGGTTTGCTCGCTGCAGTAGGCAAGTGAAAATAACTCTCTTCAAAGCCTACTGCCAATCGTTCTACACGAGCAGCCTGTGGTTTAGCTGTACGCAGAAATAGCTTAATGCTCTGCGCGTCCAATATAATAATGGTTTTAGGATGCTGATGGGACTGCCGCGCTTCTGCAGTGCATCCACTATGTTTACTGAGGCACGAGTCGATGGTTTTTCACGCCATCATCCGTAAAAAAACTGCCTCATTGCTCAGCAGAGTGCGAGGCAGTACCAACAGCATCCTGCAGGTCATACCAGATCGCTACGACCTGCCAGTAATGAAGGCCTTTATTCGGGTCCTGATCAAATAGAAAGTCACGCCTGAGACAGCTTGATCGGGGCACGAGTAAGTACCCTTAAAACTTAAAACTTCTTTTAAATTTTTGTGTGTGTTTTGTATGTGTACTTGATTGTAAATTAACATAGTTTTTAAGACAACTTACTAACAAAAAATAATGGACCTATATTGTTGTCTGACGTAATAAATGAATTTAATTTAATTTAATTTAATTTAGGAACGCACATAGACTACTTTTTATATTTGTACTATGCGTGCAAAGCCGCGGGCAGAAGCTATTAATAAATAAATTGTGTCTTCTTAGCACAACGGTCATCATAGGCCTTCGTTCATCTGTTGAAGATGATTTAGGTGGTGTCAGTAAAGTTACAAAGCAGTTCACTGTAATTGAAAACTTTCGCTCATGAATCCACTCCACCAAGCTGAGGTGGGTGAAGTTTTCTCTCCACTGACGTCACTCTGCCTGGGATTCTGTTTGATAGCGCAGGCCTACCCAGGTACCCACAATAAAGGCTGGCACCGAGCCGGGCTTGTTTCAAGTTTTCCTTCTATAATGCCAGTTCTTCTGTTAGTCAGCAGGGGGACTAACTCCAATAATTTGAAGACTATTGCTGTCGTCTCCATCATCAGTCACATGTCTCCAACATTGATACTAACTGCTTTTAGTTACTACTCATTGTTGAAGAAGATTGTATTGAGTAGACTACAACCTTCTTTTATATTATTCAATAATGTTTAATGTCTATTGTGAAAAATAGAGTGACAGTGTGTCAATGAGAGTAAAGTGTAAAACACAAACTATAGGATGCTAACGCATCAGACGGGGCACTCCCATAGACGAAATCCTGTCCAATAACTGTTCACCTTATCCCATATGACAGATAACTTTTTTATTTTGAATGAACCTTTTAGCATCAGCAAGGTATTCATTCTACCGAGTATATTTTTTTTGCTTGCTTGCATACAATTGCTTACTATTTTAAAATATTTTATTGATCTACAAAGGAAAGACCCTGATAATCATAATAAACACATTGATTATACAATTAGACATTTATTTACAGAAATATACAGAACATTACACAATAATACAAAATACAAGTCAAACAGTTGAGCTATCTAAATTGCGTAAAACAATCTATAGATAGCCAAACTGGTCCAGAAAATTAAATTATTTCACGGAAGCGGCCTTGAATTCAAGAAAGAAAGGCATATTTGCATCTTATCAGGTCCTCAGCACCTCCCCACATGCTGCTGTCCTCACCAGCTCTAAGAGAAATCCCAGACTGTAATGGGATGCGGCAAGGGTGTCTACACAAGTAGCATCTCATATCAATGGCCCACCCATCTCTTAAGGGACAAGAGTCATCAGGCTTCTTACCATCATCACTTATCAGACTGTACAAGCCGAGAACAGCTGGTATGTTGATGTTGACATTTGAATTAGGTGTAATCTGCTTTGGAGTAGGTGTGAGCCAAATGTTGTAGTTTCATGGTGTGTAATCACATGATGATCACAGTACTATCTGGAAAAAAAAAAAAATTTAAGCACACATGCAATAATGTTGAGTGTTTAACATTCTATCTTGTTTCTATTGGTGTTTATATGTATAATATGCATGTATTTACAAATAAAGGTATAAATAAAAAATATTGCTGGACAATGCACACAACCTCATCCATTTATGGTGACAAGATGAGTGATAGAATACATACAAGAGTATATTTTTAAATACATACATTTATGATACTTTGTAACACCCAGATACAGAACAAACACCTATGCTTTTCACACAATTGTTTATCTTGGGAGGGAATCAAACCCTCAACTTAGAGCACAGAAGGCTACTACCAACTGAGCTGACAGGCCAGTCGATTATGTAGTTTAACAGTCACTTGGTTCCTATAACACAAGCTCTGCTTACATTATCATTATTATTATTATAATTATTATTTAATGATTTTGGTAAGATAAGTAGGTACAATAAGTACTTACTGGTGATTATAGCAGAAGAACACCAATAGACAGACATTTCGGTAGCAGCAGATTACGTTGGATAGGCATGTGCTCTCGAGTTGAAGCGAGAAATCTCTTCTAAAAATGCTTTCGACACACAATCATACTGCTTGCGAAGATCTTGAAAACTTCAGGTCTAGAAGTCTTTTAGTCCAATCGAAGTCCAATCCAAGAGTCCAATCTCTCTTTTCGGAAGCATAAAAAAACGTCCGACGTCCTTTCGTTTACTAGCACGGCTCACAACACAGCACTTGTACATTACTGCGAGATTAAATTACAGGTTCAGGAATTGAGAGGTTAAATATAAATTACTCACAGAATTTAAAAATCAACGTCATTTTTTGAAACTACAACAGCTGTTGCTTGTTTGTTAGTTTGGTTGGTTGGATTGATTTGATGTCGATAGCAAAATAGGAAACAAACATGACTTGATCTGGCAGGAAAGAAGTATGAAAGAAGGGGGAGAGGAACTGTTAACTATGTTAGTACTATCGTTCTATATAGACTATAAATCGGCCAGGATTTAAAGTTCAATGATTGCCGGCCATGGTGTAAAAGAAAGAATATACAAGATTGTTTTGGAAAAACCGTTTATTAATATATCCTCAAACTTCCATAAGGAAAGCAGTTCCGCGTAGTGCTGACCACTGCAGCAGAAACTACATCAGGTTATGTGCCCAGCATGGAAAACGCTACGGGAAAATTTCAAATTGCTCTGTTAGAAGGGAAATCGAATTGGGATACATGGAAGTATAAAGTGACCTGCTTACTACGCACTGTGACGACAGCGCTAGATGTAGTCGAGGGCATCTTTCGTCGACCTGAACCACCAGGCTCCAAAGCTGGTGATGCTGAGATGGGCGCGTACAATACGAATCAAGAGCGTTTTGTAAAAGCCGACGCAACCGCCCTTCTTATACTAACGACCAATATGCAGGAAGAGACATTAAGAAAAGTAATGCGGTACACCAGAGCACGTGACGAATGGCTTGAATTACATCGATTTTTTGATGGCACTGATGAAGACAAAGCTAACAACATTTGTATGAGCTTTTTTGGTTACAAAAATGATGCGGTTGATGACATAGCCACCCATATGTCTAAATTAAAAAAATATTTGGACACAGCTTAACATAGAACTCAAGAAGGACAACAACAAGGAGTTACCCGAACTTCTGTTGATTTGTAAATTCTAGACACGCTGAATGATACCTTCTTCGCGTTCAGAAGCAGCTGGCTACTACAACCAAAGACTGACAGAACCATCGAAAGCTTAACCAGCCATCTATGCGCGTTCGAGCGAGCTAAATGTAACAAAGTACAAGAGCAAGAAGCACTCATCGCGAATTCAAGTAACTCACATGCTAATGAAAGGAGTGTAAAGAAGGACAAGAAGTTGAGATGCAACTACTGTCACGGCATCGGACATCGCGTAAGAAACTGTCAGGGTGAATTAACGATGGCAAGCCTTCCAAGGACAGTAACCGGAAGCCAACACCTACTCCTAATGCCGCTAACATGATACTGATGTATATTGAGGACACGGACGTTTTTTCAATCGATCGCGACATCGAGAATTGGTACGTAGATAATGGCACCACGAGCCACGTAACCAACCACGCCACGTAACGGGCGGATCTGTTCCAAAATTTCGAACATTTCAAAGAAAACCGTACTGTGACAACGGCCAACGGCTATTCAATTAGTGCTAAAGGCAAAGGTTCAGTAATGATCGAAGGAAATGCTAAAGGAAAGCTACAACGAGTAATCCTCAACGACGTTTGGTACTTTCCAGCCATAAATAAGAATTTATTCACGGTTTTGGCACTTCACGATAGAGTTCCGAGCAGCGACAACGATATCAACGACAAAAGAATGCACCGTCTATGTCAACGGAGAAGTAAGGCTGATTGGAAAACGACACAGCAATGGTGGATTATATCGACTAGACGTAGTAAACATACCACCAGAGAACCCTCCAGAAGTCTGTGCGACGACGTCGACGTCAGCAACGATGCAGCTATATCATGAAAGGCTTGCTCACCAGAACAAGAGACACGTGAAAGAGACAGTTAAACACGAACTGGGTCTCGATCTACCTCTTGATAAGGAGACATGCGAAGGTTGCATATATGGGAAAGCCCATAGACTTAAATTCGGTACGAGAACTAGAGCTACGATGCCAGGAGAACTCGTACATACCGACGTTTGTGGACCGTTTCAACCAAGCTATTCGAAGTTGCAATACTATGTTTTGTTTAAAGATGACTTTACAGGCTATCGTATAGTATTCTTCCTGAGACACAAGTCAGAGGTCAAAGATAAACTCGCCTTGATGCAAGCTCAGACAAAAGCAGCAGGACATACCGTAAAATGTCTATTAAGCGATAACGGCGGTGAGTTTGATAATACGTCCGTTAGACGGATATTAGATTCTCACGGAATACAACAGAGGCTTGTAGCCCCGTATACGCCTGAACAATATGGTGTCAGTGAACGGAAAAACAGAACACTGGTTGAGACAGCACGCACAATGATGTATGCGCATGAGACGATGCCGCAACAATAATTGTGGGCTGAGCTAATCAATACCGCCGCTTACATATTAAACAGAACAGGTCCTACAAAATACGACAAATCTCCCTACGAACTTTGGTGTGGAAAGAAACCCATAATTAAGCATCTGCGAATAATAGGGAGCACTGTTTACGTCCACATACCAAAGCAAAAACGGAAAAAGCTAGACAAAAAAGCAATCAAAGGTCGACTTATTGGATAAGATGACGATCGCTACCGTGTCTGGATTACCGACGGAAAGAAAAATACACTGGTGCGATCACGAGACGTAATTTTCGACGAAAATGTCCTTCCTAACAATGACGTTGATCCACCAGGTACTGATAAAAGTAAATCCAATACGAGGGAGTACATTATTCAGTTACCGATAGACAACATCACAGAAAGCGACAAACCGGCTTCAAATCTAGAAATATGTCAAGGTCCTTTGAGAATTGAGTCTGAGGGAGACCTAGAACCATCAGTTATTGACGATCCTGAACGTAGCCTTGGGGGAGTAATTCTGGAACAAGTCCAGTAAGACCACGTTTATGAATCAGAGTCCGTCACACAGCAAGATTATGGTGATCTTGAAGAAGAGGACGAATTTCACGACGCTGAATCACCACGCTACAAACTTTGTGATCGCAGTCAGATAAAGAGACCTGAACGGTTTGATGTTTACGTCTGCGTGACTGAATCGTTTCCCACGAATTTCCACGAAATTCATTAAACGAGCTCAAGGTATGGACACCGTGTGCATTACCGAAAGGCAGGAAGGCGCTACCTTGCAAATGGGTCCTTCGTATTAAGAGAAATCCAGATGGCACCATCGACAAGTATAAAACTCGACTTGTCGTTAAGGGTTATAAGCAAAAGAAGGGACAGGACTATGACCAGACTTTCAGTCCTTTGGCACGCCTTGCCACAATTAGAGCTCTTCTAAGTGTAAGTGCACAAGAGAACTTACATCTTGTACAATTCAATGTTTGTACAGCGTTCCTCAACGGGAAACTTAAAGAGGAAATTTATGTCCAGCAACCAGATGGATATTCCGATGGGACATCAAACGTATGGAAGCTTCATCGGAGTCTATACGGTTTAAAGCAAGCTCCAAGATGTTGGAATTCTTGTTTCGAAGAAGTGCTATTAGACATGAATTTCAAGCAGTGTGAGGCGGACAGTTGTCTATACACTAAGGTCATCAATGGCAAGAAGATATTGATCACATTGTATGTAGATGATGGATTAGTAGCTGCTACAGATGAGGATTTAGCCAATTATTTTCTGAAAGATTTAGGAAACAGACTACGGATTACCACGAAACCTGCGTCTCATTACCTGGGTCTACAAATAGTTGGAGAAGAAGATGGCTCAATTAAAATAAGCCAACAAGCTTATGCAAAAAAGATTTTAGAGCGTTTCGGGATGTCTGAATCGAATCCTGTAACCACACCGATTGAAAAGCAACCTCAATCAGGGAAAGTAGAACCTGATAAAGACGAATGTTTTCCATATAGAGAAGCTGTTGGAGCATTAGCATACTTCATGGTCGGAACACGTCTGGACATAGCCTATGCCGTGGGAGTTGTTTCACGAAAATTAGAATCTCCCACTAGAGATGACTGGCTTAGAGTGAAGAGGATTATGCGTTACATCAACGGTACCCGCTCCTACGCTATCAAATATAAAGCACAGTATTTACCTGGCGTGCTCGAGGGGTTCAGTGATGCAGATCACGAAGGTGATGGAGAAACTGGTCACTCCACAACGGGAGTTATCTGTCGATACTCAGGAGAAGTGATTTCGTGGCTGAGCTAGAGACAAGCTTCTGTAGCTATCTCAACTACCGAAGCAGAGCTTTCGGCTGCTAGTGAAGGAGCCAGAGAACTGGTTTGGCTGACAAGAGTCATGCAAGACCTAACGTCTCTTATGAAGACTCCGATATTGTTTGTGGACAATGAAGCAGCGGTTCGACTTGCCCACAATCCAGAATTCCACAAGAGGATCAAACACATTCGCATTAAACATTTCTACGTGAGAGAGTTGGTTGCTAAAAGTGCCATCGAAGTTGAAAGGATCGGGACAGCGAATCAAGTTGCTGATATCATGACCAAAGGGCTTCCAAGGGCAACATTTTCTTCTCTCTGCCTAAAACTGGGATTTTTTAACAGTTTGAATAAGGGAAAGTGTTGAACAAGATTGTATTGAGTAGACTACAACCTTCTTTTATATTATTCAATAATGGTTAAGGTGAGTGAGAGTAAAGTGTAAGAGAAAAAATATAGGTACAAGATTGTTTTAGAAAAACCGTTTATTAATATATCCTCAAACTTGCATAAGGAAAGCAGTTCCGCGTAGTGCTGACCACTGCAGCAGAAACTACATCACTCATGAATTGGTATTATGCAAGATTAATCTTGATTGTAAAACATGCTGTCATACCATTATGAATGGACAACTAATGTACCTACGTAATAATCAATCAAACTATTAATTGAAATAATGCCTATTATGTAGACAGAGAAACTAATAGACGACTACATAGCATCCGTCGCATTCATATAAGAAAGAGAACAACTTATGTGCAGATATTGTAAAGAAACGAGATGCCTAGAATGGTTTGATTTTTTACTTCATGTCGCGTGCCTGTTTTTTCAAGATCCGCACCAGATTGTGCAAAGCAATGTTTGACAGTTTGCCATTGTTTGGATGGTTTGTGCTCGCTTTGTGTGAAATAACCGGAAAAAAAACAGTTAATAATTCAAAATTCAAAATTCAAAATAACTTTATTCATTACAATCACAAGGACCACTTTGAATCGTCTTCTTACATGCTAGTGAATCTAGGTGCCGGTTCCTCCTAACCCCAGTTCAAGAAGAATCCGGCAAGAAACTTGTCTGGTCTTAACACTTTTTTGTATGATCCTTGACAATTTTGTTACGGATGCCGAGTCGAGTTGGAGCAGATTCATCCCAAGCTTTTTTGTCTTCTAAATAATCAGATATTTTATAATATGCTTTAATAGACAGTTTATGTTTAATTACGTTTTTAAATTTAATAAATTGTGAACACGCTGAATTACTTGCGAATTGCAAATAACAAATTTCTTTACCGGATTTTGTAAAGATAATGGTTCGATGTATCGTTTTAGGATGTAAAAGTGATAGTGAACGGAAACACCCCGATTTGTCTTTTTACTCGTAAGTACAAGTATTTTTGAGTAGTTATTAGCTTTCAAACTGTTTTTTTAATCATACAGGGAATTCAGGAACTAGTATTTTAAGCCTAAACGAGGAGATTCCGACCATGAAAATGAACAGTTGTGGGGTTACAAATCCTAAGAATTTATATTTTCAGATTTTCATACAAAAACATTCAAGAAATAAAATTGATAACTCTTATTTGACGACCTCTGTGGTGCAGTCGGCTAAGGTCCGACTGAGACGCAGAAGGTTGCGGGTTCGATTCCCGCCGCGGGACAAATGTTTGTACGATCAGCAAGTATTTGTCTAGGGTCTGGGTGTTTCTATGTATAATATGTATGTATTTAGTAAAAAAAAAAAAAAGTATATAAGTAGTATATCAGTCATGTGGTACCCATAACACAAGCTCTGCTTACTTTGGGGCCAGATGACGCTGTGTGAAATGTCCGGGATTATTTATTATTTATTTATTATATTATTTTGTCAACAATGTTTCTAAATGCGTTACCTACCTACATACCTACCTACCTAGTTTCGCGTGAGTTCAAATTGTCTGCTAAGCTAGGCTATATAGGTACCTAGGTTGGTGTATGTAAGTATCTTTTGACGTAGGTACCTACCTACATCACATACTGACTGCGGTATTCACACAAGCCATGTTGTTTCGTTTGTAGCACAAAACTAAGTAGATATTTATTTAGTAACTACCTAGTAATCCAGCGGCTAATCTAGTTAAGTATTCGTCTCTTGAAAAACAATGTTTTTAACTTTATGGTAAAAGAAGTTACATACCGTTTAATATCTTGTTCTAGGCGGATCCATAAAATTTTGAAAATTGACAATAACAAACACCACATTACACGATTAGTAGGTACCTATTCTAGGTACTATCTCCTAGGTATCCAACACAAAGCACTTATGATTAAGTTAAAAAAACACATGGTCACTCACAATGGTCACAAGAAACGGAATGACGAAACTCTTTACTAGAAAGTTGACCACACGAAGTACCACAAAACACTGAGCTAAAATCAATTCAAAGCAAGCAAAATACAATCCTTTGAAATTGCCGACAATTTTTTAGGTTTCATTTTTGATGTGAAAATTCAAACCTATCACAATGATGACATTCATGTTGGTAAATACTATTTTGGTTCATAGTGAAGTTATTTTGCTTAGTTTATTCTGTAGACATGTCACTGCTTCTTTCTTGGTCACTGAATCCTTTAACCACTCTAGTTCTGTCACCATTAATCACTAGACTCATGTTAAGGCTACATACAGAAAAAAAACCGAATTGAATTAATAAATAAATTAATGAATAAAATAACTAAAGTCTTAATCGGAACTTCTGACAAAATAATAAATGTCGGCTTATTACAAAGGTAGACTATTTTCGGAATTAGCCGAAATTTATTATTTATTATGTGGATTGAACTCTTCTGATTGGTTGTCGGTTTTGTGTGACATCTTTGATAAAAAGCCGCGAAGTCACAGAGTAGCACAATGAGGTGGACAGATCAAACTATGGGAAAATATGGGATAGACAAGATTTTTCATAGAAATTCAAATTATTAGATACCTAGCCTATAAATGTTAATAAGAAATCTATCTACCTATCTAAGAAAAATGTTGTAGGTTGGGTACCTAATACTTTGAATTTCTATGAAAATCCAAATCAAGTTGTTTTAATAAAGAGTTGTGAACATGTTATCATAATCATCATCATAAAAAAATCCTGTTTAGTTGCAAATTTTTGTTTGTCAACAAAAACTAAATGCAATAAATCCGAAAATTTGATAGAAGAATAAACAAGATTCTTATAAAAATTGCAGCTGATCTCAACAAGAACACAAAAATTTACTTTCTTCTCAGAGGCATCACAATGTAGGCAACTTTTATGTTTGTGTTGCGTGAACTCAAACGATACTTCATTTTGTGGTCACGCTCAGAGTTCAACAAATAGCTGATTTTAGGGACGTTACCATTTGTAGTAAGTGCAGTTTTGAAGCAAACTTTGCTGCTCATTTCTTCAATGAAAAACATTGAACTTATAAAAGAGGTAAAACATATGTTGTTCTCGAAAGTATCGAGAATCGGCCCACCTCGGCATAACATACTAGTTCCGGGGCACCCTGTATACACAATAGATAACAGCATTTCGAACTGAACTTGGTTCGTTACAGCATAATTCATAAATCATAACAAATAATTTATTTATGTTGGTGTTGCCTGCATTCGACCTTAACATTCCCCAGACTAGGTACATAAATGTTACATAAAATATGTTTTACATTTCGTATGAATTTTAATAATTCAATTGAACGTAAGTTGTTGGTAGATGAATATATGGAGGCAAGGTAAAGGCAAAAGCTGCTTAAAATCGGTCTGAGGAAACCTTTCATACATTTTGATGTCAATTGATTGTGAAATAATGTCCTGTCAGCGACAATAACCATACCACCCTGTATAAATAAATAGATTAAAATGATTCTTACATTGTAAAATAAAACACCTCGCTATTAATATGTTACAGTTTTCCATCAAACGATAATGTACGTTTGCAGTGGGTTGAAGCCACAGGCCGAAAAATCTGGACACCCAAAAACTCTTCGAGGATTTGTAGTACCCATTTTGAGAAAAATGTCTTGTTTAAGAAGAATAAATTAACTATTCTGTATCCTAATGCTGTTCCACTGGTGCTTAGTAAATATATGATTTATGAGTTTTTATTCTGTAGGTAGGTAGATACTGATCAATACTTTTCGACTAGAAAAAGTAAATAAGTCCTTTACCGGGAACACGGTGCGCTTCTATAATAAGCTTCCTGAAAATGCAACTAAACTACCTATGAACTACCTTTTGAAGAAAGCTTATTATAATATAAATGACTAGGTATATTATTGATAAGAACGCATGGCCTCGTGTCGCTCTGCCCTCAAACAGTTAACCGACACACTTGAAATGTATAAACTCATGTATAGGTATATCGTAGCTAATTTAGTTGTAAGATGGATCATGCAAAAATGCGCTAGGACCAGGATGAGTTTCTCTTCTCGGGCTTGGATTATAAATTGGAACCTAAATTCACCTAGTAGGTAAGACTTAGTTTCAAAGTGATCCTTGTGATTGTATTGAATAAAGTACCTATCTTTTGACTTTGTGTTATATTTATGGTTTTTTTATTTCTGTAACGGTTAGCTTTAATAATAAGTAAACAATTAAGTACACAAATGTTGTTACATGTTTTCTATATCACACATCTGTTAAAAAGTTTGAGTTTTGTGATGGAGAGGAAAGCTCTAGAGATTTCTACTACAACATAACGTCTCGAATAAATCTAGGATTACTTAGGACTAGGGTAAAAGATTTAATGTGGCAATACCCCTATCGTTCTATCTCACACGTGGCACGATCACCATGTATCTATGTGTCATGTGTTTTCTCTGTCTACGGCCTATTATCAATCGAAACTGATAGACATTGATTGTATCAAGAGTTCCATAATCGCCGTACAGAACCGCATTGAGTTGCGTGCCGAAAGGGTTGTTGCCGAAACGGCTGATGCTTAAGTCAGAATGAGATCGTCAGAACGTCAACGGAAAGTCAAGGAAAAACAAGGTGCCTATGACTGAGCGTCCCAAAGAACCAAAGAAAAGAGAAACCCAAAAGAACCCAAAAGAACGAATCATCTATCAATATCATGAGAATTATTTCATTCTGATTTTCTGACAATAAAAAGATGTAGGTATACTCATAATACCATGCCAAGCCTTTGCTTTGCTAAAGGATACCATGCTTATCCTTTAGCCTGTTCATATGAGCGAAAAAAAAAAAAAAAAAAGCAAAGATTATCCAGTACTGTGCTCGCGTGACGTGTAGGGATGTGACATTGTACATAAAAAATCGATTTTTAATCATGTAATCGATTTTTCCCTTATTTGTTTATTCATATCAAAATTAACGCAATAAATATTAAATTAATCATAGATTCTTTAATTAAAAATATATAACATAAATAATAAGTTTTTAAATAATCAACATTATAATAGGTTAAAGTTAAAATGATTTTTTTTCAACAATAATTAACAATATTAAACTATTCAAATAAAAAAAATCTAGAAATCCGTTGTAAATGAGTTCAGCAATATCAGCTTAGGTAAGCGTTTGGATAATATTCGGCTCCTGGTCTTTGATAATATGGCGTCAGCTTTTGAGAACATCTCTTTGCTGGAGCCGAAGAAGCCGGTACCTTAAGGTTATACGCCAACTGTGTCGTCGTCCAAGCGCCTTTATTAAAAGAACCAATACTTGTGCTTGCTATTTTCTGTCTCTGTTACCCGCCCGATATGTCTCTGTCTGTCCGGCATTATTATTAACTAAAATACAGATATTGCTCCGGCCAATGGTTATCTAGAGCCGTGTCCTTGCGCTCGGCTCAAGGTCATCTTACACGTGCCAGAGGCTCGGAGACAGGTACCTATATGTTGCACCTACTCATGTTATGTCTACCTAGATGCTACCTAAATCGTTTACTATTTATACCTTATTGTTTGCGGGTATTAAAACGACAGACAGTTTATATTTTATTGCTTGACCTACCTACTGTATAATGTGGAGCTTATTAGGAAGCTTTCCTACTTAGTAGCTATTTTTCCTACCTTTTTATAACTTAATCTAGTGATTTACACAGGTCTAAACTTAAACATCAATATTATTTAAACCATTCAGTCTCTAGGGTTCGGTCGTACACACTTTGACTGTTTCTAATAGCCTCCACCAACAGCTTGTTGTGGGTTTCCCAAATGTCATCATTATCGACATCATCAGCGGCCGAAGTTATTGACGGTGGACAATGCTCTGGTTCTCGGTTTTCTTCAATGGATCGTCTAACGTAGTTTATGGTTCTTGCCAAAGATGCTCCGTCTTTCAAAAGCACAGAAGGGATGCCATCGTAGATGCACAGATGGCGTTAGTGTAATATTATGGAGATGGTATTCTTTGGTAGTTCGCACTCCGGGCTATAGCAGACCAGGCTTAATGCCGAGGGGTGGCTGATGAAAAATCAGTTATGATTGATTTTTAATTATAAAAAAATCGATTATTAATCGATTATTTGTCACGTGTTATCACGAATAAAAATCGATTTTACCTTAAAAAATAGTTATTTTTTTTACATATTCTATTTATATTTTCACATCCCTAGTGACGTGCGTGACGTCACGTGCGTGAGTGATTAAATATGCGACTGTAAACAATTAACAATTGTTTGTTTTCTTATAACATTTTATAGAATTCGAAGAAATTATGTTTTTGTAATTGTGTGTGTGTGAGGATTCAAAGTTAAAAGATTGCCGCAATGTGGCGATTGTTGTTTTGTGTTTTTATTGCTTTCCATACGCAATATGTGTCTGCAGAACACTTTTGCGACAGCGCTTCAAAAATACGTAAGAACATGAGCTGCTCGACACAGGTAACTTTACAGACGAGGCGGGCATCAACTTGTGTCCAGTCAAACGAATCTCTATTTTATCTAATTGTAACTGCGCATAACCCGCTCTTGAACTAAATCACAACAGATTTAATTCTCACCTGGTTTACCGGATGGAACATCAGACTGGCCTTGCAGCTCAGTTGGTAGTAGCTCTGCCTTCTGCACTCTATTTGTTGTATGTTATCTAGGTTGAATGTTCTATCCTCAGGCTAAAAATTTGTGTCATGAACATAGATGTTTGTGTTGTGTTTGCGTGTTCTGTGTCTGGGTGTTATAAAGTCACCAGATTGTAATTAAATAAGTATTGTTCCAGTCATATAGCTCTCATAGAACTGGCTTTGCTTAGTTTAGAGCTGGATGTTACTGTTTTAATTGCCTACATTTATTCCATAGTGCAGTCATAGCAGAGGTTTCACCTCGGAATGAGAGACAATAAGCTATTAACTCATAAACACCTTCATTTTGGTGTTCTAAAAGTTGTCTCAAAAACCTCATAAAATCTTGTGTCTGTGTGTAAGTAACTTATTCTAGGTCAATCATTTTAAATCTTATATATTCATTATTAGAATAGAATAGAATAAATGTTTATTTGGTACATATACACACACGGAAATTGCTGCGGAATTGCATCCTTTTGCTGATGTTACATTCAAGTAATTTTGTTTTTGTAAATCAATGTATTTGGAGAGCATTGAAATGTGTGAAATCTGAAATAGTATTTTGTAGGTTGTGTGTGTTAGTGATAGCAATATCAATTAAGAGGGCAGTGTGATTGACTTTGTCCAGTAGTATTCAAATCAGGTCTATTAAAGTGTATGGGTATTTTCATTATTATTTTTGATTCTAAATACTCTCCAACTTAAGTTGGAGAGTATTTAGAATCAATACTATATATAGCTGATGCGTGTATATTAAATAGATTGTCAGTGCACTATACTATTAATTGTTATGTTTATCAATTCTATTTATTATTCTAATAAACACTTCAAAAGAATCAAAAAATATTTACTAACCAGCATTGCCAATAAATTTAAATTTGACTGAAGCAAACATCTTAATTTACAGATGTTACCACAGTAGATCATTATTATCTATACTAATATAACAAATTGGAAAGTGTCTCTGTCTGGCTCTCTATTTATATTAATAATAATAATAATGCCGAACATTTCACACAGCATCATTAGGCCCCAAAGTAAGCAGAGCTTGTGTTATGGGTCCCACATGACTGATATACCTATTACTTGCATACATTTTATTTTTTGTATATCTATACCTATAAAAGAGCTTAACCTGACTGACTGACTGACTGATTCATCATCGCCGAGCCGAAACCGCTGAAGCTAGGAAGCTGAAATTTCGAATGTAGCTTCCTTTTACAGCAACATCACCCACTAAGACGGGATTTTTTGAAATTGAACCCCTAAGAAAATAAGAAGGGGTTAAAACGAATGTATGAAACTTTTTAACGCGTGGTGCGATATGCTTGAAACTTGATATGAATAAATAAAATGCAAAATAAATAGACTCATGTTTCAGGAATTTCAAAATAACCCTAACAAAGGAGTAAAATAGGGTGTCAAAGTTTCTATGGGAACTTTTTAACAGGTGGTGTGATTTCTTAGAAACTTGGTTTGAATACATAAAATGCAAAATAAATGGTCATGTGTGTCAGGATTTTTCAATAAACCCTCATAAAGGAGTAAAATAAGGTGTGAATGTTTGTATGGAATCTTTTAAATGGCGTTCAGGAGATTGGTTTGAAACTTATCAATAAAATTTGGCAAGGAGATAAATTGCAGCTCAGTTGGTAGTAGCTCTGCCTTCTGCACTCTATTTGTTGTATGTTATCTAGGTTGAATGTTCTATCCTCAGGCTAAAAATTTGTGTCATGAACATAGATGTTTGTGTTGTGTTTGTGTGTTCTGTGTCTGGGTGTTATAAAGTCACCAGATTGTAATTAAATAAGTATTGTTCCAGTCATATAGCTCTCATAGAACTGGCTTTGCTTAGTTTAGAGCTGGATGTTACTGTTTTAATTGCCTACATTTATTCCATAGTGCAGTCATAGCAGAGGTTTCACCTCGGAATGAGAGACAATAAGCTATTAACTCATAAACACCTTCATTTTGGTGTTCTAAAAGTTGTCTCAAAAACCTCATAAAATCTTGTGTCTGTGTGTAAGTAACTTATTCTAGGTCAATCATTTTAAATCTTATATATTCATTATTAGAATAGAATAGAATAAATGTTTATTTGGTACATATACACACACGGAAATTGCTGCGGAATTGCATCCTTTTGCTGATGTTACATTCAAGTAATTTTGTTTTTGTAAATCAATGTATTTGGAGAGCATTGAAATGTGTGAAATCTGAAATAGTATTTTGTAGGTTGTGTGTGTTAGTGATAGCAATATCAATTAAGAGGGCAGTGTGATTGACTTTGTCCAGTAGTATTCAAATCAGGTCTATTAAAGTGTATGGGTATTTTCATTATTATTTTTGATTCTAAATACTCTCCAACTTAAGTTGGAGAGTATTTAGAATCAATACTATATATAGCTGATGCGTGTATATTAAATAGATTGTCAGTGCACTATACTATTAATTGTTATGTTTATCAATTCTATTTATTATTCTAATAAACACTTCAAAAGAATCAAAAAATATTTACTAACCAGCATTGCCAATAAATTTAAATTTGACTGAAGCAAACATCTTAATTTACAGATGTTACCACAGTAGATCATTATTATCTATACTAATATAACAAATTGGAAAGTGTCTCTGTCTGGCTCTCTATTTATATTAATAATAATAATAATGCCGAACATTTCACACAGCATCATTAGGCCCCAAAGTAAGCAGAGCTTGTGTTATGGGTCCCACATGACTGATATACCTATTACTTGCATACATTTTATTTTTTGTATATCTATACCTATAAAAGAGCTTAACCTGACTGACTGACTGACTGATTCATCATCGCCGAGCCGAAACCGCTGAAGCTAGGAAGCTGAAATTTCGAATGTAGCTTCCTTTTACAGCAACATCACCCACTAAGACGGGATTTTTTGAAATTGAACCCCTAAGAAAATAAGAAGGGGTTAAAACGAATGTATGAAACTTTTTAACGCGTGGTGCGATATGCTTGAAACTTGATATGAATAAATAAAATGCAAAATAAATAGACTCATGTTTCAGGAATTTCAAAATAACCCTAACAAAGGGGTAAAATAGGGTGTCAAAGTTTCTATGGGAACTTTTTAACAGGTGGTGTGATTTCTTAGAAACTTGGTTTGAATACATAAAATGCAAAATAAATGGTCATGTGTGTCAGGATTTTTCAATAAACCCTCATAAAGGAGTAAAATAAGGTGTGAATGTTTGTATGGAATCTTTTAAATGGCGTTCAGGAGATTGGTTTGAAACTTATCAATAAAATTTGGCAAGGAGATAAATTGCATCCCGGGGAAGGATTTAAGCTACAATTCCTTAAAAAAATCGGGTTGCACTCAGGGATTGCCGACAGAAGTGAAAACTTATTTTGGCGCGTTAGAGTTTAGTAATAAATCCTTTGATGAAAACAAATTAGCGGAAGATGGGTCACGTCCATTCATTCGTCAGTGAAATTATAGACATGATACACAACCACATGCACAAACACTCACACAGCTGTAATTCCATTTTACGTTGAACACTACTGAACGACAGAGACAAATCGATTTGTTTCGACAGTAGCGCGAGCGAGACCACTGTCCTGCGTCACCGGCATACTTCGGGTCGAGTCGTGTCCGTGACAATGACTACCAAGGAGCGTCAGCAGACAAATTATAATTATATCGAGCAAAATAAAATAGCATTTACCTGAATATCCACGATTTTTGATAAAAACAAAGAGTTTTGGTTTAAGTAGGGTCAACAAAAAAACATAATAAAAATGTTTTTTAGTGTTTATTAGTTTTTATAAAAATCTCAATTAAGTAAATCTTAGGCCAACCTAAAGATATATAGTACCTATACTACACATAAATAATAAGAACCTGAATGATCTTTGCCTTTGTTTACGAACAACAAGAAGCCATTTATGTCTCACAAGTACATCCCCAGGAAACCTAGAAAACAAACAAACACGGAACGCTCTAACATTATAATAATAATGTATATATTTATTCAGACAACAATATAGTCCATGGTGTTAGTATTCACTTAAAACTAGGTTAGTATTTAAAAACTACCAGTGATTTAGTCCTCTTTATGAGTTTCCCCACCAGAGGACAATTATAATTATTAGCAATCGCGATCAGGATGCTGTTGCTGCTCGCGCGAAGCCTGTTCAGCAGTGACGCAGTCTTTTTGCGCCAGATGGCGTCGAAGGTGTCGGTACGTGCCTCCACAAACATTGCCGAAGCACTGCAGTAACGCGGAAGCCGCAACAGCGCCCTAAACGCGTTGTTATATTGGACCCGCAAAGCGTTGTAAGCAGCCTTTTGGGTATAGCTGAACCACAGACTTCCAGAATACAGAGATGTACAGTACGCTTTGAATAAGGTAACTTTCACAGCGGCTGTACACCGAGCAAATTGCCTGCCAGCATCTATCTTGCTCTGCAAAATGGCGATCAAAACAATAAGCTAATTTACAAATATCATAAGAAATTTCAAGTTTTCGTGTGAACGAGTGAAAAGTGATTCCATGAGATTTGTTTTTTCTTTTTGAATGATTGGTACAACGCATAAAAGCACTCGAAGGCATTTTAGTAACGTTTATCCCGCTTAAAATAATAAAAGAGTGTCTTCACGTCTCACGCGCGCGATGCTCTTGCGACTGAGAGCAATTAGGCGACGGAGACCTAATTTAAGCGGTCCATCCGCTAGAGGCGAGTCACCTATCTTCCGCTTATTTGTTTTAATCAAAGAATAAATCACTTCAAAATCAGTAATTATGGCGACTGCCAATCAAATACTGAACGAACACAGATGATGCAATATTTTTTGTTCAGAATGTAGATAATATATCAAAGAACCTAACTCAGTAAACTTCTCCATACAAAAGTAGACTGTAAACATGTGAATTAAGGTTTATAGTCAAATGGGGCGAGCGCGGCAGCCCTGCGTCTCGCCCCAAACGGTAACGGTGTCGCGAATCCAGAGGTATGCGTACGGCGCTAAAAGAAGTTTTTTCACTTCAAAAAAAAATGCGGACGAAGTCGCAAGCAACAGCTAGCAGTGTATATACATTATTATACATTGAAACACCCAGACCTGAGACAAATACTTGCAGATCATACAAACCATAGGTCCTGCGGCGGGAATTGAACTTGCAACCTTCTGCGTCTCAGCAGGGCCATGGCCTTCGGTACTTAGATTATTTTTATCTTGGGGCTGTCCCTATACAATATTTTTCCGTATCGTTTGCGTGGTACCTACATACATACATACATCTGTACTCGTACATAGGCTACTTGTATGTAGGTAACTCACTTAATGCAACGTCGCGTGCGGCATTGAAATAGCTACAATTGAACATAATAGCTTTTGTGTGATATTGTAATGTAGTTTAATAAGCGAGACATTATTACATATAATCTAGATGTTGTTATCTCACAATGTCAAAATCAAAAGATATTTAATTCAATACAATCACAAGGATCACTTTGAAACGTCTTACATACTAGGTGAATGTAGGTGCCAATTCCTCCTAACCCAAGCCTGAGAAGAACTGGCAAGAAACTCGTCCTGGTCCGAGTGCTTTTTAGCATGATCCATTTTATAACTACTTATCTTAACTACGAAAAACGAATACTAGCGAGTTTCTACATATCAAATGTGTCGTTTAACTGTCTAAGGGCAGAGCGACATGAGGCTATGCATTCTTATCACACAACTTTGTAGGGGCCTAATATTAATATGTATTTAGTTTAATTACAACGATAATAGTCTGCGAGCAAGAGCTCTCATTAAGGGCCGAGAGACAGACATATGGTCACTGCGAGACTCACAAGTCCACAAGGAGCTATAAGGGTTCCTTGTGGACTTGTGGTGTTGTAAAATATCATAAGAATGGTTTTAAAAATATATAAGTATTCTATGAGTCATCTAGTCACCTTAATACAAGCTATGTTTAGTTTTAGGTTAGATGGTGTTGCATTGTCCAATATTTATTTATATTACCTACTGCCCTTAAAATTAATGTTAGTAGCAACCTACCTGACTTTACAACTGAAAAAAAATGTTGCTGCTGTTGCTTGCTCCAGTTCTTGTTGCTTGTAATAAGAAGACATGTTCTAACATAGAACCATCTGTAAATTTTTGGATGAGAAAGAAAGATTGCTAGTAACGGAGATTTTATTGTATGTTTTTAATCAGCTCTGCACAAACTAACTATGACTATTTCTGTGCATAAAGCTAAAGTACTTAAGTCCCATCTAAACAGGTCAGTTACGCACCTCTATATCATCATATTCATTTTATTACCCCATTGTGTGGCATATCGTTTGATAGGTATACCAAAGGTTTTAGAAATGTTTTTGATACAAGTATTTGTTTGATAAATATTTGGCTTTAATAGAAGTCTCTGTCCAAATATACCCACTGGGTAATTGCTGTTTGTTGTACCTGAAATGTTTTGGAAATATTAGCATATATTTAAAAAATGATCACTGTTATTGCTAGATTATGAGTCCCTAACAGCCTAATTTGTAAATAGTAGCCTAATTTCTAATTTTTTGACCTGACTTGACCACTAGTCAAGCATGTCCTTACTGCCTTCACTGTTTTTATATAATACATTTATTGACACTTGATAGCCAAATTTTATTTCATCTATATCTATAAAAGGCGATGTGTGTATGTATGTTCTCTATAGACTCCAAAACGGCTGTTCCGATTTCGATGAAATTTTTTTTTTTGCATCATTCAAAATTGGTATGGGTATAAATTGTATCTTAGGAACGGACAGAGGCTACTTTTTAGTATGTACATGTACTATGCGTGCGAAGCCGCATGCAGAAGCTAGTAATAAATAAAACAACATTTACATTTCAGATTCTAGGTCTGCAAGATCAAGTGGAAGATGACGCTTGCACGATAGAGATGTACCCTGCCAACAGTCTGGAATGCATCACCATGACTTTTGAGCATGCCACAGTCGAGTCTGAGGTCGGTGAAATCACCCTGAAGCCTTTTATTGTGAAGACGCTCCACAACGATAGTATCACACAATATGAGATCAACCACACGGTCCTAAATATTACATTCAGTAATATTAAATGGCACGGTGAGTATTTCTGTATACATAGCCCGAAATAACCTTTATAGATAAATAAATACCTAAATAAATAATGCTGGACGTTTCACACAGCATCATCTGGCCCCAAAGTAAGCAGAGCTTGTGTGATAGGTACCATATGTGATATAACTATTACTACTTATATATTTTTTGTAAATACTCGTATACAGAGTGTAAAAAGACGACTACCGAAAACAAAAGGGGGTGGTACAACACCCCAAAACCCAACCAAAAAAAATATCAGTTGTTCGAAATAAATATTATAGCCGGAGAAATTAATGTTTCAAGATTTTTATTTATTGCGGCGGTCAGCAATGCAACGCATTCACGTAGTATGTTCGCAAGTGCGTACTAACGTAGGTAGTATGTTGATAATAATTGGTAGATAAGTAAGTATGTAGTTAAGTACTAAGTACTTACCTAATTCCGCTGTAGCCTCCTCGGTCGAATCAGAAATGGCTCAAACTGAGCTCCTCGTTTTTGGCACAGCTGAGCTCGTCTGATTGTAGACCGATGAACGCGATCCAGGAATGTAGGATCCTTGGCACTTCTAGCATTCAGGTCTGAGAATACGGTTGTGATACGGCTTCTCATTTCTTCAGCTGTATCGCATTCCCGATTAAAAAACTTTTTCCTTGACATGACCCCATAGAAAAAAATCCAATGGAGTCAAGTCAGGTGATCGAGGAGGCCATGCTCGAGGTCCAAATCGTCCAATCCACCGGTTTGGGAACTCTTGGTCAAGCTGATCTCGCACAGACCTGATTATTTGCAGTGGTGCTCCATCGTGCTGAAACCACATGTCTCTTTGCTGAGCTAGGGCAATGTCGTCCAGATATGAGGTCACCGGACCTCTGATCAACTCGAGGTATGCCACTCCGTTCATTCTCAAACGAAAAAACACGGGCCCTACAATAGTTCCCTGATGGATCCTTGCCCAAACGTTTACAGACCACCGTACCTGATGTCTCGTCTCTTGAAAGACATGAGGATTCGTCTCTTCTACCCGAAGATCTATGTCTCTGCCACCTCCGCTCCTTTGGGACGTAATTCTCTCATTATTCAAAACCCTCTGATAGGCAGCCGTGATGACTCTAGCATCGGACGGGTGTTGTTGGTTCGGGTACCTATCTATTTGTATGCAACTGCCGCGCAAGTGTCCAGTACGAATACTGAACACCAACTCAAAACTAAAAAATAAATCAACACATTACAAAAATAAGCCCTTTGAATAACGCCGCAAAAGGCACCGCGAATTCTATCAGACGCGCTGGCGCCGCTCTGTCATTTAACTTATTATGTGTTCTAATGTAATATTAATAAGTTTCAGATTATAAATCTATTCCAAAATGAACCCTAAGAACGTCGGCGAATATCAAAGGGATTTTATTTGGCTAGATTTCCGCGCAATTTGGGGCGCTAATTATTTAGTTCAAAAATGGACCCTATGCATGTCGGCGAATATCAAAGGATTTTATTTTAATTTCGCTAGATTTCTTTTCGCGTACTTCGGCGTAGGTAAAGGTACTTTAAAGTAAATTAAAGGCAATTAAATTAGTTCGTTTAAGATGGTCGCAGAGTGAACCTCCTGATCCGTGTGATGTCCGAAGATCATCATACAGAAATGAAGAGATGGTTGATTGTGTGTTGTGTTGTGATTGATTGTGACGTGCCTAACCATTAGCTGGCAAGCCACGGGCACTCTGGCAGCTTCCCTCGTGGGTGGGTAGTTACCCCTGACTGTTTCTGGCGGTTCTGTTTTTGTGATTGCTGTGTGTGTGTTTTGAGCTCGGTTCGTTTGATAGGTGGGTCGGTCGGTACCTACTTGTGTGTGGTAAGTACGTCAGAAGCAGAAGGTGCTACACCTAGGTAATTGTACGATCATGAACAAGTAAACACAGACACCTAGAATGTCTACCTAGCATATTTTAATTTTAAATGAAAAATAATTTATTTTAATGTCGACCTCTGTGGCTCTGAGTTTGCTTGTGGGTTCGATTTCCGCCGCGGGACAAATGTGAAATGTTGGTACCTATGTGCTTTAGATAAGTACCTATGGCTTAGACTTTAAAGACGCAGGAGGTTACGGGTTCGATTCCCGACGCTGGACTAATGTTTGTATTCAAACTTCAGACAAGTAGATAAGGTGTTCCAGGGTAAGACCGGACGATTTTTAAGGAAACCATTCGCATGTTGCAAAATATTTTTTTTCTCCACCATTAAATTGTTGGCAAACTTAAAATTTTGTTAGAGCTTTGTATAAAAGGTAGGTTTATAGATAGATATTTTCGATAACCCTCTAAACACAACGGTGGCTGAGTTATAGGTGATTAAAGTAATAGTTTTTTTTATAAAACCACGTGAAAGATCGGACCTTGACGGGGTAACATCGGACTACATTCTAAAACCGCCTCTGTGGCTCCAAACATAAGCTACATATAATAAAAATATCCGGTCTTACCCAACAATAAAGCATCTATATCGATTTTCGGGATACTGTTTGAACGACAAAAATGAGAGGCAAAATATTTTTTTTATCATTCTGATAATTCGATGTTACCCTGGTACAGAAAAATGAAAAAATATGTTTCTCAAACTTTGACAAACCTAACCTAACCATGGCGCGTAGGTAGGAATACCTACGAAGATACAAAGGTTTAGCAAGCACCTCATAGTTTGTTTTATTAACTAACCAGCCTTATCATTGTAGCAAATTAGATCCTGTACCTACCGACCTGTTTTGTTTATTTTTCTCGGCTATAAGGTTAAATTTAAGGTTCTTAATGTTAGACGAAAATGAATAAGTAAATAATTTTTTACCGAATTTTGAATAAATAAAACTTTTATTAGAATCAATAAGTAGGTACTTAGTAAATAGAATTTTCTAAATTAAACAAATTATCATATCAATCAATAAAAATAAAATAAGAGCTTGGGAGGCGATGAACGTTCGGGACGTCCAAAAACTGCAACTTCCGACGAAAACATCGCCAAAGTTCACCAAATGGTGCTAGACGACCGCCGAATTAAAGTGAGAGACAGCAGAGGCTATGACCATGTCAAAAGAACGTGTTGGTCACATATTAAATCAACATTTAGACATGAGAAACTGTCCGTGCGTTTGGTGCCGCGTTTGCTCACATCAACGTCAATGCACCGCTCACACCTCAGCCGTTGTCATGGCGAAAATCCATAAATTACGGTTTGAACTGCTTGCCTTACTCACCAGATCTAGCCCCAAGCAACTTCTTAAAGGGAACAAAATCCCTCATTCAAAAATTGCACTCGGAGGACAGATATTTTCGTCAAATGATGAGGCAATCACCTTCGTGAACAAGTGTTTTGCAGAGAAAAACGCCGACTACTATTTAGACGGGTTACAGAGATGGGAGCATCGCTGGGAGAAGTGTGTAGAGTTACAATGAGACTATGTATTTGTATCTTTGTTAGGTCGTAACTTTTCAGACCACCCTAGTATGTAATATATAATACATACATATATTATATAATTACAGCTTTTAGCTTTTATTATCAGGCGAATCGGCTAACAAAATTGTAAAAAAAAAAAAAAAATTTTTGTTAAAATATTATTTTTTAAAGTTTGAGAAACTGGTTATATTTTACAGTTGGGAAAGATCGGACAGAATTCATCCGAACTTTACCCATTCAAATTTAGATGGGGAAAGACCGGATCTCAGTCTACATACAGTTTTAACGTGTCTAGATCACTTTAATCAGCCAACAAATGGTCACATTAATATGATAAGCCACAAAACGTAAAAAACAGAGCCGTTACACCAGAATTTATAATAAAAGTTGCCGGGGGTAAATCCGGATCCATAAAAAATCTCATTTTACTTACCTTTTCATATCCAAGTGAACGGAACACGTACTGACGGTCCGAGCGACTGGCAACGACTCATAGGATGGGCACAACAAAATGCCATTGCAGGCAATATTTACAACAATCAAAAAATAGCCTACATTAGGGAGATTTATATTGATTCGATTTATCGATTTATTCGATCTTACCCCTGATCCGATCTTACCCTGGAACACCTTATGGCTTAGACGCAAGAGGTTGTGAGTTCGATTCCCGACGCGGGAAAAATGTTTGTAACCGCTAACCTTATCCGCTTAAACTATCTTATCGAGACAAGTGCTTACATAGGTGCTCTCTTCATCCAGTTAGATCTAAAAAATCTAGGTAGGTACATAAGTTCTGACAGTTAATGGTCTTTGTACCTAGAAACCTAGATACTTGCAAATCTTGAAATGTGTTTAAATGTTGTTTACCTGGCACCTCCGATTCTGTTTTTTGTAAAACTAAGGTAGGCTGGCTGCCTAGGTAGTAGGCGAGACGCAGACGCGGGCGTTTATTAGTCGTGTGACGCGACCGCACGTCGACGTCGTAGTATTAGTACGGGCGGAAACACCGCGCGTACTTACTATATTTAATTTTAATTGGTTTTTACTATTGTAAATTAAATAATTAGATAGATGTGGTCTTATTATATTGTACTATGTGTATGCAACTAGAAAAAAAATAAAAAAGAAGTAGATAATTCAAAATATTTTGCGTTTGCGTTTTTTTTTAGCCAAATATATTCAGAATCATGGTCTGATTGCAACCCCCCAGTTTTCGGTAGTAGTCTTTTTCCACGCTGTAACGCTGTTTAAATATTGTTGCGCCCACAGAACTGAGAGAACAATAGAAATAGCATGATGACTTTTTATTAGGAGAACCAGTGAAGCTAAACTCACACATGTAGAAACAAACACACATAGAAATAATAGTTATAATTGGTTGAAAGAGAAAATTAAAAAGGACCTAAACCATAAAACAAATTTTATTGATATAAAACTTTAGTGCCATCAGAACATGGTTCAAAACTCAATAAAATAAACAGTGCTAAAATTAAAGTCTAGAGATGACGCTTTTGCGAAAGATTTTTGTTTTAGTCTCTAACAACATGAAATATAATTTCTAATGCAATGGCTGTTATTTGATTGCCCACTAAACATAGCTACTTCCTTAGTGATGTGCCAAAGGATACAAGACGATTGTATCGATATCGATTATTATACCTACCCACTGATGGGTAACAATCTGTAAAACTGTTTCTGACATAATAACTTGGCTTGGTAATAATAACTTAAAGGTGAATATTGACAAGACAAAATTAATGCAATTTCATTCATTCAAACGTAATCCAATCCAATCCAATAAAACTTGAAATAATATAAAAATAAAATTGAAGAAGTAGACTCTATGAAGTTCTTGGGCATATATTTGGATAAAAATATAAATTGGAGAATACAAATAGATGAGGTGTGTACTAAGCTCAGCAGATACGCGTACGTGCTCAAGAGGCTTCGTGAGATAGCATCCATAAAAGTATCCCTTTGTGCATATCATGGTTATGTCGGTTCAGCTCTACATACAATATGGCCTCTTGTTGTGGGGAAACAGTGTTGAAGCTGATAGAGCTTTCAGAGCCCAGAAAAGGTGCATTCGATCCTTATGTGGAACTCACTTCCTAGAGCCCTGTAGACCTTTAAATAAAAAATTCAAAATTTTGCCCCTTCCGTGTCTGTATATAAAACAAGCAGCAGGGTTTGTCAAGTAACATCCTGAACTATTTAAAACGAATCAGGACTTTCGCACTCGGAAACGCTTTGTTTTTAATAAAACATGTTTTTCTTACTTACATTTATTAAAATTTATTTTCTATTTTTTAGTTTGGTTTTCTATATAAAGCGTGTTTTGTAGTTTTTTTAAACAATTATTTATTTTCTACATTTTAGTTTTAGGATAATCTGTTTTTTTTTGCATGCATGCACGATGCATTCGACGCTCGTATAAATGCGGCGGTGGTTTGCGGATGCAGGCAGAGGCAGTCTATTGTTGGCTTAACAAGCAAAACAAGTGCGATAGTTTCAAAGTGTTATCAGTTGTGTTGTAGTGTTGGGACCTTTATTGTGTTCTATTGGAAAGTTTACTAGTAGAATTAGTGGATTTAGTTCTGTATGTGGTAAGTTATTATTTGGTAAAATCGAGCGGTTTCATTAAATTATCAGTACCCGGCTCGTAACAATATTATATATAGAAATACCCAGACCCAAGACAAATACTTGCAGATCATACACACATTTGTCTCAGCCGGACCTAGTTAGTCACCAGCACAATGTTAATAATCCATCCAAGTGCAATAAAAAAACTGCATATATGTTGATATATGCATCAATAATATGCTTGAATAATTTATATTTTCAAAACAATAACTTACACAGTTCAATTCGTGAGCTAGTGGTAATATTGTAGAAAAAATAATGTATTTAGATGTCTAATTTATTTTTTGGTTTTAGTAAATTCACTTGCTATGCAATTAAAATTGTTTGCGAAATCTATACCTAATAAATAATAGTTTAAAAAAACTAAAAAACACGCTTTATATAGAAAACCAAATTAAAAAATAGAAAATAAATTTTAATAAATTTGAAGTAAGAATAGTGTAAAAAATTCTTATAAATGTAAATGAATAATAGTGTAAGTAAGAAAAAATATTTTATATAAAAAAAAGAGTGGAAAAAAATGGACACGTGTTTTAGTATTTTTTAAAATAACCAAAGGGGTGAAATGGGGTGTCAAAGTTTGTCTGGGAACTTGGTTTGGAAACTTGGTTTGGTTACCTACAATGCAAAATAAATGGACACGTGTTTCAGGATTTTTCAAAATAACCCTCATAAAAGAGTAAAATGCGGTGTGAATGTTTGTAAGGAAACTTTTTAATGGGTGGTCTGGTGTCTGGTTTGAAACGGCATGGAGATAAATTGCATCCTGGGGAAGGATTTAAGCTACAATTCCTTTCAAATAAAATGAAAAAAATGCGGACGAAGTCGCGAGCAACAGCTAGTTCTTTCATAAATACCATACCCATACCCATCTTAACGGGAATATTCTGTGAATTGAAAGCTATAATTACCGAGTGCTATACGATTTCTGAATATTATTGAAGTTGGCAAGCTATTTAGACGACCACTGTGCCGCCGTGGGCCAAGGCCCGACTGAGACGCTGAAGGTTGCGGGTTCGATTCCCGCCGCGGGTCAAATGTTTGTATGATTTGCAAGTATTTGTCTCGGGTCGTGTTTCTATGTATAATGTATTTAAAAAAAAGTGTATAAGTAGTATATCAGTCATGTGGTACCTACTCATAACACAAATTCTGCTTACTTTGAGGCCCGATGATGCTGTTTAAAATGTCACGCATTATTTATTTATTAGTTGGTCACTCACCTTACTTTTTTTACACTACAAATAATAAGTCAAACTTTCGGAAATAATTAGCAAAACACAATTTTCTTGCTAAATATTTACTTGAAAAAATAAATAAATAAAAAAATCTTTGCATCGAAAAGAATGGAAAAGTGTTAAAAAAGATTATAATAATGTTAATTTCCCAAAATGTCCAAGATCTCGAAAACCGTGAGACTCTTACCGGGTAATTTTTTGACGTGATAACGTCTTATAAATCGATGAACGCCGGCTGCACGCACGAAAAATTGTCACGTACCGCCTGAGCCGAGCGTGCAAGCGAGAGCGCGGAACAATCGATAGAGAGGCACGATCGGCCTAAGCGTTCGGCTTGTGACGCAGCTTAATATAGGTTAAAAGTATGCAATTTTTGATCAACAAAATTCAAATTTCAAGTTCATAATTATTTTCAACCATTTTTTAAAATTTCTGAACAGCTATAATGCCCGTAGGTAAAGGATTATCCACTCTACGCTTAGAGTATATAAGGTTACTGTAGTTTAATCCGCTTTCATTTTCTCAATTCAGATATATGGTTCCGCTTCCATGACAAACACAGAAGACAGCGTAACCATTGCCGCCACATCCAATTTTCTAACGCCGCACGTTTAGACGACCACTCTGTTCTATACTACGATTGCTACTGGATCAAGACCGGCGATAAGGAGGACGGCCAGATTCATTTTCTGGACTTTGGGGAGTTTGGACATAAATACTATGCCAGGGGACGGTATTACTTTTATCTACCTACCGCGGAAATGCTAAGTAAGTTGTGAACAGCGCCATCTGTGGATTGTTAAAACAAATGTGAACTCTTGTGACGCCATCTATCGACGAATTGAATATTTCTGTAAAATTAAAGGGGGAATTGGTGCAACTGTAGGGATCCTCAGACCCACATCATTGTGTGTGTTTATCAATAATTAGCTTGTTAGTCTTCGGAGTGCTAACAATTTGCCAAGTTTTATTGGCTTATACATTGGATTACATTTAGGGAATGCAATTTCGAGACGAGATCGCTATGTCGAGATCTCGAGGGATTAGAAATTCGATCTCGGCATTTTCGACACCTCGAATGGATTTCGAAAAGTATTGTTTTATTTAGATAACTGAAACATGATTGAACCTGCTTAGTAGTTGTGATTATGATGCTAGAAAGATACAACAAGAATTAATGAAAAAAAGTCTATTTTTATAGTTTTTTTACATTTGTTATGTTAATGAACACAATTATAGACCGTAAAATCTCTTTTGCTATTTCAAAATCACTCCTAAACTAGGACAACGACTAAAAAGGCCCTCTTAGATTCAACGCTAGTCAGTATCAGCGTGAGCAAGCTGTTGTATGCAAATTGCAAAAAAATACCCCTCGATTCGCACACTCATAGGGATCCATCTCTTTTTTATCACGGACTCTAGCCTGTCTGTAATAGTAGCAACCCGCGAGAAAGGACTTTTATAGGCTTTCAACGTATCTTCTAGTTCCTCTTGAACTCGTCAATCTCGTGATTTTATGCATCGAGATTGATCTCGAAAAATTAGGCGAGATCTCGGATGATCGGGATCTCGCGAGATCGAGATTGCATTCCCTAGTTGCATTATTGCAATTTTCGTAGAGATCACTATTGTTACTCGCTGATAATGTAGCTTTGTATAGGTTTAAGAACTATTAAAGTAGTTTTCTAGTTTATCCATTACAAACAATAACATACTAAAAATCTCTTCTCTTTATAATATTCCCTAATATTCTCAGATCCAATGGCGAATGAGGAAGAGTGGAAACCGTTTATATACATTCGAAAACTACCGAGTTCGATACGTCTACACATATTGCCGCCGCCCGCGTCGCTCGAAATAACCGAATACAAAGTCGACGTCATGAAGGAATGCGGCGAAGTCGACTGCGAAGTCATATCTAAGTACGTAAAGAATATAACAAGCTCACTGCGAAGTCCGTGGTGGTCAGTGGTCAGCACCCCCCGAGCACTTCATACTAAATCTGCGGTCACCAATCCGCCTGTCAAGCGTGGTGACTATGGAAAAACCCTCAAAATGATGGACACAAACAGAAGACGGCCCCCAGTTCCCGACAGTTCCGGCTTTCCTGGCATAGCTGGCGGCCACGGTAACGGCGGAACAGGGGGTGCGATGAATCTCTAGCAGATGTCCAGCCACCAATCCCAACGACCCCTGGCCCTGGCAACTTACAACGCACGCACACTGAGGACCGACGAAAAGTTGATAGAGCTGGACGAAGTAGTAAATAAGTTGCACTGGGATATTATAGGGTTATCAGAAGTCCGAGGAGAGGGAGAGGACACGATAATCCTAAATTCTGGCAACTTATTCTACTACCGGGAGGGCGATCAACTATCTCAGCACGGTGTCGGGTTTCTCGTCTACAAACCCCTCGTTAACAACATTGTAAAGATCAAAAGCGTGTCGAGCAGGGTGGTATACCTTATACTCAGAATAACCAAACTGTATTCGCTTAAGGTCACTCGAAACGTCCAGAGGATGAAGTGGAGGCTATGTATGATGATATTTCAAATGCCATGCAAGCCTCGAAAACACACTTTACGGGTGTGATGCGGGACTTCAACGCGCAGCTAGGTGTGAGGAACGGCGATGAACTGAGAGTGGGACAATTTCGATTTGGTCAGCGGAACCAACGGGGTCACCGAGCTGACATCATGAAAAAGGATGGCTGACCCTTTATTTACTCCTTTTTCAAGAAGCGGTCGTCCAGGAAATGTACGTGGCTTCACCCCGGTGGACACAAACGCGAGATAGATTTCATCATGACAACAAAAGAGCAAATATTTAATGATGTCTCAGTGATCAACAGGGTCAAAACCGGCAGTGGTTAGAGGCTCATTAAATCTTAATGTTAAGCTAGAAAGGTCCCGTCTGATGAAATCTACTCTTCGTCCAAGTCCTGCCCAAATCCGAATCTCTGAGAACTTTCAGATGGAATTCCAAGATCGCTTCCAATGCCTCGCCAAATGCGGATCCGTGGATGAAATAAATGACGGACTGGTGGAAATTGTCCATGCCGTTGGGTCAAAATTCTGTAAGACCCAGCGCAAAGGTAGAACCCATGAACTCTCTGAGCATACTCTAAAACTCATGGCAGAACGTAGCGAAAAGAAACTGCAGTCTTTAGTGGACATGTCGAAATACAGCACGCTCAATAAACAGATCCCCAAGTATATGCGTCGCGATTTGCGACTCTTAAATACTTATAGTATAAAGAACGCAATAGAGCACAACCAAGGCTCCAAAGTGTTCACGAGAGATCTGTCTATTGGGCAAAGCCTGTTGACGAAGCCGACCGACAGTGGCAGTGTCGTTTCCTCGAAGCCAGAAGTTTTACGAGAGCTTGAGAAATTTTATATACAACTGTACACCTCATCGCAAAGTCCTGCTACAAACATGACTAGCGATGCAAGAGCCAGTCTAACCCGACACTACACAGAAGACATCCCGGACGTCAGCCTATATAAGATCCGAACGGCTCTCAAGCAGCTCAAGCAACAACAAGGCACTGGGGGAAGACGGAATAACGACAGAGCTTCTGAGAGCGGGTGGAACACCAGTACTTAAGGTCCTCCAGAAGCGGTTCAACTCCGTCATCCTCGAGGGATATACACCAGAGGCGTGGAACAGGAGCTTGGTGGTACTGTTCTTTAAAAAAGGAGATAACACTCTCTGACTTTCTCACTCTCACTTGAATAATTACAGGCCCGTCTCGCTGTTGAGCCATGTCTATAAGCTGTTTTCGAGAGTAGTTACTAATCGTCTCGCTCGTAGGTTTGACGACTTCCATCCAGCCTCCCGAACAAGCCGGGTTACGAAAAGGCTTTAACACCATAGACCACATCCATACGCTTCGGCAGGTTATACAGAAGACCGAAGAGTATAACCGGCCGCTTTGTTTAGCGTTTGTGGACTATGAGAAAGCCTTTGATTCTGTCGAAACCTGGGCAGTGTTGCGGTCACTCCAACGGTGCCAAATCGACTATCGGTATATCGAAGTGTTGAAATGTCAGTACAGTAATGCCACCATGTCTATCCGACTCCAGGACCAGAGCACGAATCCAGTCCCGTTGCATGAAAGGGGTGAGATAGGGAGATGTTATTATCCGAAACTGTTCATCTCTGCATTGGAGGATGTTTTCAAGCTCTTGTCATGACATGGTATCAACATCAATGGCGAACGTGTCACTCACCTTCGATTTGCCGATGATATATAATCATCATGGCAGAATTACTGGATGACCTAGGCACAATGCTCAGTGTCCTCAATATCGTCTCCCAACAGTGGGTCTTAGGATGAACATGAGCAAGGCAAAAATCATGTCAAATGCTCATGTTGCACCCGTAGCGGTACATGTTGGGAGCGATATAATCGAAGTTGTAGACCATTATGTCTAGTTGGGTCAGACGATTCAACTAGGCAAGTCAAACTTTGACAAAGAGGTCAGCCGACGAATCCAACTTGGATTTTGGGAAATTACGGCACATCTTCTCGTCACAGATACCGCAGAGCCTCAAGACGAAAGTCTATAATCAGTGCGTGCGTGACCCGTAGCGGTACATGTTGGGAGCGATATAATCGAAGTTGTAGACCATTATGTCTAGTTGGGTCAGACGATTCAACTAGGCAAGTCAAACTTTGACAAAGAGGTCAGCCGACGAATCCAACTTGGATTTTGGGAAATTACGGCACATCTTCTCGTCACAGATACCGCAGAGCCTCAAGACGAAAGTCTATAATCAGTGCGTGTTGAAGTGATGACATATGGAACCGAGACTTGGTCGCTAACTATTGGCCTCATACACAAGCTCAGAGTCGCGCAGCGTGTTATGGAGAGAGCTATGTTAGGTGTTTCACTACGTAATAAAATCCGCAACGCGGAAATCCGTAGAAGAACCAAAGTCACCGACAAAGCACTCAAAATTTGCAAGTTGAAGTGGCAATGAGCAGGCCTTATAGCTCGCAGAACTGTTAACCGTTGGGGAATAAAAGTCCTCGAATGGCGACCAAGGACAGGAAAACGAAGCGTAGGACGACCCCCCACCCGATGGACTGACGACATCGCAGGAAGTCGGTGGATGGAGAGGGCTCAAATTCGTTCTTCCTGGAAATCTATTGGGGAGGCCTATGATCAGCAGTGGACTTCTTAAAGGCTGATATGATAACTACGAAGTCACTTGAGGTTTAGTGTGACCCATGCGGACACAACGACTGACGGTTATGTGTGTAAATATTCGCGTTTCAATTTACGCACTAAAGATACCTGTATTTTTTTATAGGAACATAAGTATATTGAACAATGCTGACGATGTGACGTACGACTATCAGGGAGATAATGGCCTGTATCATTTCACTGTGACGCCGATGCACCAAAAATGCAAGGATCAAAATATATGCTCTGTTGTGGAAAGCCCGAAGATCCTGATCAGTAAGTGACACATTCATACAAGTGTAACACTTTGTACGATCCTGGTGAAAATCTAGGCAAATTGGTTATCGAATATTAATAATTAATATTGCTGGACAATGCACACAACACCATCTAGTCCCAAACCTTTCCATATTCTGTACCCAAACTAAGCATAGCTTGTATTATGGTGACTAGATGCTTGATAGAATACTTATAATACTACTATATTTTTTCTTCACACAAATGTTTATCCTGGGAGGGAATGGAACCCTCAACCTACAGCGCAGATGGCAGAGCTACTACCAACTGTGCTGACATGCCAGTCAACAATCTAACAATCTATTTAGGACCATAAAGTGTAGGAAACTATCCTAGATGCATCACCTAATTTTTATTAAATACTTCTTTAAGTACATTTTAAGACGGTGCCCTCAGCAAATGAATTTTTGTATGAAAAAAATGAGTAATATTTTTCCTGCATTTAGTGGGTACCTGCTCGTTAATTGAAGGAATAAGTTATAAAATATATATGGTATGTATTTTAAATATTTTGCCTTTTACTAACTCATTTCATAATTCAAATAATTGTTAGTTTTATAATTCAATTTTGAAATAATGTCTAAAATATTCAACAATCATTTTCTTCTAAAGTTTTATTCGTTTAAAATTGCAGCCTACACTAATGGGCGGGAAGAAAGTTAAATAAAACCCATTAAACATTTTTTTTAAGAATTCCTTATTATATAAATGTTTACAATGACTTTTATTTCCAGATATCGAAAGGGATATTCCGACTATCGTCGCAGTCTGCGTGGCTAGTTTTCTTATTGTTACTATGTTTATTTATTACATCGGTGTGCGCATCCACCAGTCCTACAACAGCAAGAATTATAAACGAAGAGGTATTTAACGTATATCCTACTATTATTATAAACTTCGAAATCAGGTATAGTTTATTAAAAAAAACCCTTAAGCGTCGTCTGGCCTTAAAGTTAGCAGAGCTTGTGTTATGGGTACATGACTGATACTTTTTTTTTTAAATACATACTTAGACATATTTAACATAGAAACACCCAGCTCGGGTCTGACAAATAATTGCAGATCATACAAACATTTGTCCCGCAGCTGGAATCGAACACATTGATAACATCGTTATAGATAGATAACACAGAATATTACAAAAACAATTATTTTACAATAATAGGCATAGGCAATACAATGGGCGGTCTTATCGCTAACAGCGATCTCTGCCAGGCAACTTTTGGATGGATTGGACTATAATTAAACAGAGAAAGATGATGTGTGGTGTTTATATATAATGTTTAAATAATGTTTCATGGCCATGTTCTAAAGACGAAGAGAGCTCTGGAGTGGGGCAATTATGGAACGTGGATACATTCAAAACATTGATACTAATAGCTTTCAGTAACTATAACTATTGATGAATTGGTATTACGGATGCGATTTCTATCGGCTTCTATCGCTAGTTACAATGTGAAGTTGGTGTTAAACTATGCATAACTCGACCAATTTACAAAGTACGATGGTGGCAGGAACCGTGTTTAGCGTACTAAGCATTTAAATACATCGTACGTAATTGAAATCATGCCGATTGCTAATTGAAATTGATAGACATTGATGCTGATTGCTAATCGAAACTGATAGACATTGATTGTATCAAGAATTCAATAATCGCCCTACAGGCCTTGTCCAACATTTCCAACTACTAAACAGCAGTGGCCGGCTGTTTCATCATTACATAGTATAAAACAAAGTCGCCCGCTCCCGCTGTCTGTCTGTCCCGATGTATGCTTAGATCTTTAAAACTATGCAACGGATTTTGATGCAGTTTTTTTTAATTAGATAGAGTTATTCAAGAGTAAGGTTTATATGTATAATTCATGCATAATTAGTAGATAAACACTGATAATTTTAGAGGTTTCCAATGTGGTGTCGTAAATAAACTCATATTTTTGCGCATACATTGCAAACGCTTGCTGAATCCTACGAGATAGATCAAAATAATGTACTACAGTATTGTACACCCTCAAAAGGTCTACAAAAAAGTCCGTGATGGTATATGGCTATCTCTTAGGGATAACCAAGTATAATCAGTATCAGCATTGTAACTGTGAGAAGCCGGGGCGGGTCGCTAGTATTATATAAGACTTTGATAATATCGTCCAATCTGATCGATCAAGGGACCACCGTCCTTAAAATGTCAAAATAGCTAGAAACTAAAACACAGACCTAGCATTTTTTAATTTCTGTTTGTTTTTCTCTCTGTCAGTCAGTCAGACAATCGTGAATAGTCACGATTGCTTAAAAAACTACTGGAGAAAATTGGATGAGACTTTTATATTAGCTAATAAAATATAGGCAACAAATAAACTTTTACTCCCCAACGGTTATCAGTTCTGCGAACTATATGGCCTGCCCATTGCCACTTCAACTTGCAAATTTTGAGTGCTATGTTTGGGTTTGAATGTGACTTTGATTCTTCTACGGATTTCCTCGTTGCGAATTTTATCACGTAGTGAAACACCCAACATAGCAATAGTTATCATATAAATAGTTGTATAGAGAAAAAGCATTAAGATGTGATAAAACTAGAATTCAACCAAAATATGATCGTGCTAACCGTCGCATAACATACTATAGCCATTCTTTTATTCCTTCCAGGACGCGAAATACCCCAACCAACGAAAGTCCTGGTTATCTACTCTCCCACAAACCCACTTCACGCAGAATGCGTAGCTTCATTCATCGATTACCTCCGCACGGATTACGGCTTTGACATAATGTTCGATGGCGATATATCGGCCACATCACACGGCGACCCTTACATCTGGGCAGAGGAGGCGTTCGGACTAGCATCACACGTTATGTATATAGTTGGACACGCGAAAGATACCAATCATTGCAGCATCTACGATAAAAGAACAATAACATCGCATACGAACATTGATGTGCTACTTCTAACGTTCGTCAAAGCCGGTCGCATATCCCAAAGCTCGAAGGAAATTTTGAACGTGTTTTTCGATTATTCTAACGGAAAAGTCCCGATCGAAACCAGGCATGATATGGTGTTTTTCTTGATGAAAGATCTGCAGAAGCTGGTGTCGTATTTGTCTAACGATTTGTTACCGAAGCGGCAGATTCTCAAGTCTGAGAAAGGGCGGTGCTTTATGGATAATTTGTCGCGTGCTCAAATGATGAATGTAAAACCGCATGATGTTATCGTGAAAAGTGATAATGATAAGTCAAACTGGGCGGACAAACAAATATTAGTTTAAAATATTAGTTATGTAAGCGCGATGTTTTACTTCGATTGTTAGGCAGGTAGTTTTAGGTGGAAGAGACATCAGCATGACGCCGGCTCGGCGTCACGAGTAAGCGTGGACGACCTTGTATTTTCTTAGAGAACAAAATTATGACATACCAAATATTTAAAATAATATTAAAATATAAGAACTGTAGAGTGACATAGAAGTGAGTAGACGTACTCTGCACTATAAGTATGAAGTTAAAAGTACATTGGCGCACCCAAACTGTTGGGTAAATTCGCGTCAGACGAGATAGAGTTACACGATAGTAAGAGAGGCACTATGTAGGTATTAAAATGTAAGGCACTAAGCGCTTGTGCGATCTGAATTGTACTTTGTTTCGTTGTAGTAAAAGTTGTTTTCGCTTGTTTAGGATGTATTGGGGATGTTTTAGAGAAAGTTCTAAAGTAGGGTAGATCCATAAACCGCCGTGCATGAACGAAGAATGTGATGAGAATGAATGAACCAACGTTTGTATGTGAGAACCGTAACCGTAACCGTTTCAGCTTTTATTATTATTGTGGCAATTATTATTATAAGTATTAATTTAATTTATTAACGTTAGTAGTATGTACCGCGGCAAATATTATCTAGGTATGTACAATACGCACACTGGATATTTATACCTCGGAAGTTAGCTGCAAATAGCTGCGCAGTAGTCATTTTTGGGTCCCATTGGCGGTAAGCGAAGGGTGCGGAGGAAAGCAACAACGTTGTATAACTGCCTCGCTTTTTCACTTGTTTGTCGTATCGTCTTATCTCGCTTACTCTCGTATACACTCGTTAGCTCGCAAATTTTAATTTCAAGTCTTGTTAAAAAATTTTGTTTTTCATTTTTAAGCGTTTTTGTTGAGTACTTATTTGTTATTATTTTTATAGTTGTTATCTGTTTTCTGTTATTATTGAGTTTCACGTTTATTGACTTAGTAACATCATAAAATAAGCATTTATAACATGAGAATATAATAAGTAATTGTTGAGTAGTTTATATAAAAATAAGGTAGGTATCATTGACCTAGCTCAGCCTTTACACATCTGAGAAACTATCTTTTGTGATCTGTATCGGGCTTCAAACACCTGTAGCCAACATTTATCTGCACAACAGTGCATGCGTAAGATTGCTTTGCGCCTAACTTCAGGGGGAGAAAGATCCCGAGCGAGTATTGTATGTATAATAGGCAGTTCATATTAGGCAGTTATTAGATTATGTTGTATTGTGTATACATGTATCATTTAAATATTAATAAAAGTAGAAAAGATGGGAAATCTTTTCTATCATATTTAGTGTTTTTTTTTTATATTGTATTAAAATATTATAGCCCAAGAGCCCAGGACGGCCAGACCTTCGTTATTTTATAAAAGCTGAAAGTTATTCTGTGCATGTCCCCTTTACAGGTAAGAACGACCAGCGACTATAGAGTTTGAGTTGTGGTTACTTGGGCAGGTAACAGTTAGTAAAGGTGTTTATAATAGTACCATAAATTCGTTAAAGTATAAAGCACCCCTTTTTTTTGAAATTAGACAATAATAATATTTATTGCAATAAGTGTACCAACTTCAAATTAGTCCATTAAAATGTTACATTTTTTAGGCCTTAGTGTGCATTTGTCAGAGGACGCAATTTTATTTTTTTAATGTGTAGGGGGGGTCAGTAGAAGCTTAAGTTCAAGTTTGTGGGGTCGGCACCCTTGTCCCCCGGCCGCCATCTTGGAAAAGGGGGTGCAAAGGGTTTTCGCGCTGTATCTCGTAAACTAGTTACCTTACAGAAAATTTAATCAAACATAAAATGTAGCAAATTAAATTTCCTACAATTTTATTTCTATTACTTTTTATCGTCAAGTGACCAACAAAAAAGTTATAAACAAAAATAAATGAAAATTTTGTTTGTTTGTTCTAGGTTTTACAGCGCTCCAAACTTAAACGGATTCTCGAATGCTCATAGGGATGCAATAAAAACTAAAAATTAGGCTTACTTTTCTATCTATATTTTTTTTATTCATACAATTTATTATGATCTTAACATTCCTATGCTATTATTGAACTATGTTTGACCCTTTTACCCACCACCTATGAGGTATAACATGGGCAAAGTCAAATTTATAAAAATTTAATGCCTTTTTTAATGCATTTTTTGTCACTGTCTTAGCAAATCGTTTGTATCGCAGAGTGTCTAGAGTATCGTCTTTATTTCCGCCATATAAAAAGACGAAAAAACGTTCGCCAACAACACTGAGTAACGATGACTCGACTTTCTCACTCATAAATAATTTAGTTCCACTTGCTAACTCTGGATGCTTCTGCAAAATTTTTATAAATTTGACTTTGCCCATGTTATACCTCATAGGTGGTGGGTAAAAGGGTCAAACATAGTTCAATAATAGCATAGGAATGTTAAGATCATAATAAATTGTATGAATAAAAAAAATATAGATAGAAAAGTAAGCCTAATTTTTAGTTTTTATTGCATCCCTATGAGCATTCGAGAATCCGTTTAAGTTTGGAGCGCTGTAAAACCTAGAACAAACAAACAAAATTTTCATTTATTTTTGTTTATAACTTTTTTGTTGGTCACTTGACGATAAAAAGTAATAGAAATAAAATTGTAGGAAATTTAATTTGCTACATTTTATGTTTGATTAAATTTTCTGTAAGGTAACTAGTTTACGAGATACAGCGCGAAAACCCTTTGCACCCCCTTTTCCAAGATGGCGGCCGGGGGACAAGGGTGCCGACCCCACAAACTTGAACTTAAGCTTCTACTGACCCCCCCTACACATTAAAAAAATAAAATTGCGTCCTCTGACAAATGCATACCCAAATGTAACTTTTCAATGGACTAAATTGATCACGTTAACAGCAATGAGTAGGTAGTGGGTACTTTTACAGATACATAGATATAGGTTTGCAAGCCTTACGAAGGAGGGTCTGTGTAAGCTACAAGGATGAAAATTATACATGGATCCGAAGCTAAATGTCATCAGGGGACTACTCTTGGAATCTATATACGATATATCGGGACATTAATCGTGGAAAACCCTACTCTTAGCAACATCGTTTTGATTTGAGCGACCCACATTATTTTTTACCATCAATGTCGTAATCCTTCACAACAGACGATTTAATAGTTCGAATTTACTAACGAAACAACTGTCGATTCGACTGAATTCAACGTACATTTCAACGACTTTATCTCTGCGATATATCGAAATCGGTTCGCATAGTAGAGGCCCAGAGCACGACTGCTGCCCGACAGTGGAAATGTTATAGAGCACTAATTAATTCACATTAAACTGCAATTTATTTTGCTTACTCCACCCCACCACCTTCTCGATGTGTTGTTAAAGGCGATCGCAATTTCTCCTGAATCGGCAAATCGTCAAGCAACTTGTAAAGGCGGTGGAGCCTCGTAGCTATGTTCATCTGTGGAATATGGAGTCAAGCGCCGTACTTACCTGCGGGACTTGTGTCCCGGCGGGACCTGCTCAGTGACGGAACTTTCGGCGAAGGGTGACTACAAGTCATACAAAATAGGAGTTCTTGTGCCGTATGAGGAAATGTGCCTGTCAGCCGAAGTATGGCCGGTCAACGCCAAAATTAAGCCATGGATTGTGTATCCAGCTAGATATAATGCACGCAAACTAAACCAGCCCTTTCGTGACGGCACCGGCGGCGCGCAGAACCTGCCCTAAACAAGTAAGTAATATTGAAATATATTACCAGAACGCTAAAGGGCTGAAAACTAAGTTAAATCTGTTCTTCACTAACATAGAATGTTCAGGCAGCGACCTTTTTGCCATCACAGAGACGGGATGCAATGACGATGCAGAATTAGTACCTCCGGGGTTCCAAGTACTGAGGAGCGACCGCACGGACGGTAGAAAGCACGGCGGGGTGTTTCTAGCGGCAGCGCCACGGATAGACTTACGAAAGGTGGACGTACTAGCGGGCGTAAACGTGGAAAATTGTGTTTTTGAGATTATCGGGGAGACAGTTTTTTTTGAATAATTTTTTTTTGTTTTTTTGTAGTGTTGTGTATCCCCCAAATAGTAATGACAATGATTTTATTTAGAAAACTCGAAAACTGGTGCGCAAAATATAATTCATGTTTAGTTCTAGGTGACTTTAATATGTAGTTTAATTTAATAAGTATTCTTGTAGTGATAATTTATAATCAATTATTTTGAATATGTAATAGCTTTCTGCGAGTTCGCTCAAAAAATGAGGTAAGAAATTGTAACGATCGAATACTGGATTTAGTGTTAGCCTCTCTGAGTATGCACGAGGTGGTGGTTCGCCCCGCGGACGAGGAGCTGGTGCCGCGCGACGAGCAGCACCCGCCGCTCGCGGTATCGGTGCGCCGCTCGCCGCCAGCCACGCGCGGGCCTCGTTCCACGCCGTCATCCCCGCCTATAGACGAACAGCAGTGGAACTTTTCTAAAGCTGACTACCATTTACTGTAATCATCGACAGCGGAAGTGGATTGGAATCCCCTCTACGTTATACGAGATCCCGAGGAGGCCGTAATAGTCCATTGAAAAGTTACATTTGGGTATGCATTTGTCAGAGGACGCAATTTTATTTTTTTAATGTGTAGGGGGGGTCAGTAGAAGCTTAAGTTCAAGTTTGTGGGGTCGGCACCCTTGTCCCCCGGCCGCCATCTTGGAAAAGGGGGTGCAAAGGGTTTTCGCGCTGTATCTCGTAAACTAGTTACCTTACAGAAAATTTAATCAAACATAAAATGTAGCAAATTAAATTTCCTACAATTTTATTTCTATTACTTTTTATCGTCAAGTGACCAACAAAAAAGTTATAAACAAAAATAAATGAAAATTTTGTTTGTTTGTTCTAGGTTTTACAGCGCTCCAAACTTAAACGGATTCTCGAATGCTCATAGGGATGCAATAAAAACTAAAAATTAGGCTTACTTTTCTATCTATATTTTTTTTATTCATACAATTTATTATGATCTTAACATTCCTATGCTATTATTGAACTATGTTTGACCCTTTTACCCACCACCTATGAGGTATAACATGGGCAAAGTCAAATTTATAAAAATTTTGCAGAAGCATCCAGAGTTAGCAAGTGGAACTAAATTATTTATGAGTGAGAAAGTCGAGTCATCGTTACTCAGTGTTGTTGGCGAACGTTTTTTCGTCTTTTTATATGGCGGAAATAAAGACGATACTCTAGACACTCTGCGATACAAACGATTTGCTAAGACAGTGACAAAAAATGCATTAAAAAATGCATTAAATTTTTATAAATTTGACTTTGCCCATGTTATACCTCATAGGTGGTGGGTAAAAGGGTCAAACATAGTTCAATAATAGCATAGGAATGTTAAGATCATAATAAATTGTATGAATAAAAAAAATATAGATAGAAAAGTAAGCCTAATTTTTAGTTTTTATTGCATCCCTATGAGCATTCGAGAATCCGTTTAAGTTTGGAGCGCTGTAAAACCTAGAACAAACAAACAAAATTTTCATTTATTTTTGTTTATAACTTTTTTGTTGGTCACTTGACGATAAAAAGTAATAGAAATAAAATTGTAGGAAATTTAATTTGCTACATTTTATGTTTGATTAAATTTTCTGTAAGGTAACTAGTTTACGAGATACAGCGCGAAAACCCTTTGCACCCCCTTTTCCAAGATGGCGGCCGGGGGACAAGGGTGCCGACCCCACAAACTTGAACTTAAGCTTCTACTGACCCCCCCTACACATTAAAAAAATAAAATTGCGTCCTCTGACAAATGCACACTAAGGCCTAAAAAATGTAACATTTTAATGGACTATAAGTAGTTTTTATAGAATTTTATTTGATATTTTTGACAGTTGCGTTCCTAAAAAACGTCTGCCGAGAAAGAACTCGAGATACATATATCCAAGTTAATACACTGCGGAGATAATCAGAGAAATTAAGGTAAAGGCAAGATTACACAAGCAGTACAAGGTAAAAAACAAAGGATCCAAATATGAAGCTTTCTCGAACTGTAGAGCCGGAGTGAAAAAGATGATAGAGGAGGCTCAGGGGCAGCATCAGAAACAAGTGGAGCATCGTCTGACGGAGGATCCGAAATCGTTTTGGAATTATGTGAGGGCAAACCGAGGGACCGTGAACCGAAAGCAAATCTCCCTGAATGGAAGAACTCTGACAGAAACAGAATGTGCAACGGAATTCGCAAACTACTTTCGTTCGGTTTACGGCACTTCGGTTGCTCACCTGGACGTGGCAGCAGCGGAAGCGGCGAGTCACGCCAGTGCCGCGCGTGTGCACGTGCCGCGCCTGGCGCTGGCCGAGGTGCGCGTGGCGTTGACGAGGCTCAAGCCGAAGCGCTCCGCAGGTCCGGACGGGATCCCTGTCTATATTATGAGAGACTGTCGGATGTCTCTTGCCGAGCCACTCGCTTATATTTATAATCATTGCCTAGAGGACTCGCATTTTCCAGAACGATGGAAGATAACAAGAGTTATTCCTATACCTAAGGGCTCCGGAGCAGATGTGACCGAATTTAGACCAGTGGCCATTCTGTCGACGGCGGCGAAGGTCTTCGAGTCGGCGGTGCAGCGCAGCATGCAGGAGCAAGTGTCGTCACGGCTATCCGATGCGCAGCACGGTTTCCGCCGGCTCGTAGCACCTCTAGTAACCTCCTTGACTCAATGAACTTTATGCTACCGCGGGTCGACGCCGGAGTGCAAGTCGACGCCGCCTACTTCGTCTTCAAAAAAGCATTCGACTTGGTCGATAATGACATACTGCTTCAGAAGTTGGCGACGATCAGCTGCACAACCAAACTGCTGCGGTTCTTCGCGAGCTACATGAAGAACCGGCAATAGCAATACGTCGACTACGCGGGATGCAAACCGGAGCCTTACTCTACCTTAACTGGAGTGAGCCAGGGAAGCAATTTGGGGCCTCTAGAGTTTATTATCATGGTCAACGATCTCCCGTCAGTAGTCAAGGACGCGAAATGCTTGTTGTTCGCGGATGACCTCAAGTTACTCTTACCGATAAAAAAACGAAGAGGACTGTAAACGCCTACAACGTGACGTGGACAGAGTGGTAGAGTGGACTGGTATGAACGAACTACAGTTCAACGTCAATAAGTGTTCCATCATAACTTTTAGTAGAGCGAAAACACCAATCCACCACAATTACTTGTTGAAGAGAGTCGATTCGGTGAGGGATTTGGGGGTTCGCCTCGACAACAAGCTGCATTTCCGTGTACATGTAGCTAACATCTGCAAGAAGGCATTTAAGACCCTAGGATTTATACTCCGTCAGACGAACAACTTTACAAATATGAAAGTAGTAAAGACTCTATACGACGCATTGGTGAGAAGCCATTTAGAGTTCAATGCTGCGGTATGGGCACCACACGAGGCCAAGTACAGTCAAATGGTGGAGCTCATTCAAAACAAATTTACCAGATTTCTATACTTGAAGATTTACGGCACCTATCCGTTCTTCCCGTTGATGTATCCAACCGTTTGTTATAGGCATGGTTGGATACAACAAACTGGAGGTGAGGAAAGATGCAGCGCTCGCTCTGTATTTGGTTAGGATACTTCGTGGGATGATCGCCAACCCAGGCATTTTATAGGAATTGCGGCTAAATGTACCTGATGAGTTTGTGCACCCACGGAGGCGGCCCGCTCTATTGGCTGTACCAAGAGGAAGCGGAGATCTTCTTTACTGCTCCCTGAGCGAATGTCGCAGGACTCTGTTATTTATTCTGTGCTATTATAATTAGATTTGACATTGTGTAGTTATTGACATGGTATATGGTATTGATTGACGAATTTTTATATTTTTTTTTGTTAGACTTTATGTAATTTCAATTTATTAATTGAAGAATTTTTATGTTTATTGTAAAATTATTTGACATTGTATATTGATGAACAAGTTTTTATTTTATTTCTTTTATTTGACATAACGTTTTTATTTTTTTACATTTTGACATTTTATTATAAACAGTTACGGGTATATATTACGCGATAAATACTCGTAAATATTTATAATAATATGTTCTGATCGCGTAAGTTTAAAAAACTTAATTTTGACATTTGGTTTGACATTATGTAATTCGACGTTATTAATTGAAGAATTTTATGTTAATGTGTAACTTTTAATTTTTTAGTTCATGTTTATTTATATTTTCTAGGTCTTTCAAATGTTATTTTAATTGATTTTAATTCTTTTTGTTCATCATTCATCATTACAGCCTTTATGAAGTCCACTGCTGAACATAGGCCTGATAGATTTCCAGGAAGAACGATTTTGAACCCTCTCCATCAACCGACTTCCTGCGATCTTTACAATGTCTTCAGTCCATCGGGTGGGGGGTCGTCCTACGCTTCGTTTTCCTGTCCTTGGTCGCCATTCGAGGACTTTTATTCCCCAACGGTTATCAGTTCTGCGAGCTATAAGGCCTGCTCATTGCCACTTCAACTTGCAAATTTTGAGTGCTTTGTCGGTGACTTTGGTTCTTCTACGGATTTCTTCGTTGCGGATTTTATCACGTAGGTAGTAAAACACCCAACATAGCTCTCTCCATAGCACGTTGCGCGACTTTGAGCTTGTGTATGAGGCCAATATTGTAGACTTTCGTCTTGAGGCTCTGCGGTATTTGTGACGAGAAGATGTGCCGTAATTTCCCGAACGCTGCCCATCCAAGTTTGATTCGCCTCTTTGTTGAAGTTGGACTTGCCTAGTTGAATCGTCTGACCCAAATAGACATAATGGGTACAACTTCGATTATATCGCTCCCAATATGTACCGGTATGGGTGCAACATGAGCATTTGACATGATTTTTGTCTTGCTCATGTTCATTTTAAGACCCACCTGTTGGGAGACGATATTAAGGTCGCTGAGCATTGTGCCAAAGTCTTCCAGCGATTCTGCCATGAGGACTATATCGTCGGCAAATCGAAGGTGAGTGATGTGTTCGCCATAGATGTTGATACCATGTCTATGCCAGTACAAGAGCTTGAAAACAACCTCCAATGCAGAGGTGAACAGTTTCGGAGAAATAACATCTCCCTGTCTCACCCCTTTATGCAATGGGATTGGATTCGTGCTCTGGTCCTGGAGTCGGATAGACATGGTGGCGTTACTGTACAGACATTTCAACACTTCGATATACCGATAATCGATTTGGCACCGCTGGAGGCAAAGGCTTTCTCATTTCCACAAACGCTAAACAAAGTGGCCGGTTATACTCTTCGGTCTTCTGTATAACCTGCCGGAGCGTATGGATGTGGTTAATGGTGTTAAAGCCTTTTCAACCCGGCTTGTTCGGGAGGCTGGAAGTCGTCAAACCTACGAGCAAGACGATTAGTAACTACTCTCGAAAACAGCTTATAGACATGGCTCAACAGCGAGATGGGCCTGTAATTCTTTAAGAGGGTGTTATCCCCTTTCTTAAAGAACAGGCGTAGTTTCTCTGGCGTAGTTCCCTCGAGTCTCCCTCGATGACGGAGTTGAACAGCTTCTGGAGGACCTTAAGTACCGGTGTTCCACCCGCTCTCAGAAGCTCTGTCGTTATTCCGTCTTCCCCCGGTGCCTTGTTGTTCTTAAGCTGCTTGAGAGCCGTTCGAATCTCGTATAGGCTGACGTCCGGAATGTATTCTGTGTAGTGTCTGGTTAAGCGGGCTCTTGTATCGCTAGTCGTGCTTGTAGTAAGACTTTGCGATGAGGTGTACAGTTGTCCATAGAATTTCTCAAGCTCTCGTAAAACTTCTGGCTTCGAGGAAACGACACTGCCACTGTCGGTCTTCAGCTTCGTCAACAGACTTTGCCCAATAGACAGATCTCTCGCGAACACTTTGGAACCTTGGTCTTTTTGTTACATTATTGCATTAGGGGCCCCTGTAGAAATAGTGTAAGTAATTTTTATAAATAAACTAGCTGACCCGGCAAACGTTGTTTTGCCATGTATGTTATTTTTAGGAAACATTTTTATAGGTAAATATGATGTTTAAAAAATAAGGGTTGATCGTAGAGGGGTGAAAATTTAGGGTTGCATGTATTTTTGTATGATGTATCATAAAAAAATAAAAACAAAAAATTTTGTCTGAAAAATAAAAAAAAAAATTAAGGGGTGGACCACCCTTAACATTTAGGGGGATGAAAAATAGATGTTGTTCGATTCTCCCCCCTGACTAATATCCTCGCTAAGGGTCACGAAAATCGGTCGAGCCGTTTCGGAGGAGTTCGATTACGCACCCCGTGACAGAAGAATTTTATATATTAGATAAATAAATATTTTTGGTAAATACATAGGTACATAGAAACACCCAAACCCGAGACAAATACTAACCCCCAACCTTCCACGTCTCAGCCCGGTTTTGGCCCACTGCGCCACAGAGGTCGTCCTACCTATGGTTTGTGGTTCCAGAAAGAGTGACCCACACTCACAGGAACAATTAACCGCCCACCTAGATTTTTATATTTTTCGTGTAAAAAATCAAATTAGGCAATAAACTTTATAAACTTTATTTATTTAACAGATTTTAACAAACTTAACACTAGTTATTAAAAATTAATTCTTATGAACGAAGATACATTTTCTTGCGGTAAGATTGTAATCAAAGCCGATGTATAGTCAAGTGACTACACTCCGTACTAGTTGACACTGTAGGACGGCAGGGCGTCGGTCGTTGCTCTTCCAAACTGGGCTCAGTATTATCGCGATACGGTACAAAATGGATATATTATTATAGCCTACACACACCACAACAGCAAAATAAACTAATCATAAAATAATAGCGTGGAATGGTTACAATAGTGTTGTATGTAGTTCGAAGCTATTTTGTCTTATCGATATATATTTTAGGTAATTATTCAACATGAAAAATAACTATAGCTTTACTCATTTTGGTCTTAATACATTTTTGTAGTAGGTATAGTTGATAGATTAAATACGTTGTATTAATATTTTATACTTATATAGTTAAATTAGTAGGTAGGTAGGTCTCCTTTAGAGGAATAACATTATAGAAAACTTTTCATCAACTTACTACGCGAGCAAAGCCGTGGGCAGAAGCTAATGGTGTAATAAATCATTATTTATTTATCATGATATGATATTATAGTCAAGAGTTTTTCGGCGGCATCAGAGTTAATTTTTTTTTAATAATCGTCCAATTTTTACACGCATAGGTACTTTGTTTTGTTTGCGATATTCAAGGTTTTATTTAATTTATTATGAAGAAACGGTCCTAAACAGAAGGAGAACTTGTGTGTAAACAAGGTTCTACACGTAGGAGTACTGAATATAATATCACATCGTCGTTTTTGAGTCCGGTTTGAATCACTGGGTTGTTTGTGCTAACTGATTACAATTTGAAAAAATAGTTGACGCACAATGTCGCAGATTTTTAAATATGTATATCAGTTTACGAATACTTCCTGTTAGTGTCTTAATATGTACGTCCCAGTTAAGATTTTGATCAATTATTAGACCCAGATATTTGAGACTAGATGTTTTACTTATATATGTTGTGACTCACAACATCTATTATTATAACGGTCGCACGAGTGAGCTCTAAGAATAGAAGTTAGGGATTGCTTGGAAACTATTTCTGATGCTAAAGGTCACGTACTTACTTAGTTTTGCTTAAATTCAATGTAAGAAGGTTATTGTCAAGCCATTTCAGAATTTTATTGAGGCCATCTTCAGCGAGCTCGTGTGTTTCGTCTTGCCATTGAAAATTATAGCTGTATCATCAGCAAATGATATGATTTTGGTGTTTTTGAGGTCAGTTCGACATAGGCTGTCAATATATATGAGAAATAGTGTAGGACCAAGCACACTACCCTGTGGTACGCCATATAACACAGGTTCTTCAGCACTAATTTCTGATCCTATTTTAACCGATTGACATCTATTTTCGAGATAGCTTTTGAAAATTTGAGTGGAATGCCCCTTATACCAATACATTCCATCTTCATAAGCAGCAAGGTAACAGAGACAGTATCAAACGCTTATGCAAGATCAAGAAATATGCCAATAGATTTTTCATTTTTGTCCCCATTGTAGACTACTTGCGTGACCAGTTTCTCACTGGCGTCTGACGTAGATTTATTACACCTAAAGCCAAATTGGTTATTAGCAAGTAGGTTGTATCGAGAAAACTTAGTACTCTCGTGTTAATAACTTTTTCAAGAGCGTGGGTAAGAGAGATATAGGTCTGTAATTGTTTGTACTATTTCTGTACCCAGCCTTGTGTATAGGAATGACTATAGACTTCTTAGTACAGTTGGAAAAATCCCACTGGATGTATTGCAAATGTAAGCTATCGGAGCTGATATTATATCGACAGTCAACAGACAAACCATCCCACCCAGAAGATTTCGTGGTCCGCAATGATAAGATCGTCTTTTTGATTTCCTCCATATCCGTAGGCATCAAACCAAAAGAGTTTGAGGGTATATTACCAGTTATATATAGGTTCACAAGGTCATTTTCACTTAAATTTAATTTCTTAAGAATATTTTTAGCTAGGGTACCTTTAGCTAGGGTAATTTGCAAAGTGTTTATTTATATCTGCAACTGTGTTTGAATACTTTTGCATGATATCTTACTGCGTAGGTATTTTTGAAGTAAAATAAAAGTTGATATATTTTTAATTGTTGCTGTTTTAATGAAAAAATCTTAAAAACACTTTGACCTGAAATTACAGAAAACTAGCAAATGTAACGAGATGGCGTAAAAATAAAAAACACATGAATTAATGAAGTAATAGTGCGTATTATTAATATAGCTATGGCCCGTATAACATCCATTAAACGGTTTGGCATGCTGACACCTATAATCTGTTGTTGTGGAATGTTGTGCCACTCCGCAATCACGGATTATTTTAATTTATCTATGGTGGTTGGAGCTGGTATACGGCTTCGTACACGTCTTTTTAAAGTGTCCCATATGTGTTCAATGGGATTTAAGTCTGGACTCCGGGATGGTCAAGGCAATGAAATGAAATGATTTATTTGCGTGAAATGTGGTACACAGAGAACTTAAATATATAATTAGATTCACACATTTCGCTAAGAAACCCAGCATGCAAAAATTAAGAAGGGAAGATAATAATGATTTATGGTTATGGTTAAAGATTATTTATTTCTCATAAGATTTACAAACTAAATCACTTATTGAGAAACCTTAATTATACTAAACAAGTATTTACTATGTTTTATAATACAGTGAGCGTTCTATACGATATTCTTATATAATAATAAAATTAATTTAGTTTGCATTAACATAGAAACAAGGTTAAAAATCATATATTTACTAACCACCACTGGAACAGCATTAGGATACAGAATAGTTAATTTATTCTTCTTAAACAAGACATTTTTCTCAAAATGGGTACTACAAATCCTCGAAGAGTTTTTGGGTGTCCAGATTTTTCGGCCTGTGGCTTCAACCCACTACAAACGTACATTATCGTTTGATGGAAAACTGTAACAAATTAATAGCGAGGTGTTTTATTTTACAATGTAAGAATCATTTTAATATATTTATTTATACAGGGCGGTATGGTTATTGTCGCTGACAGGACATTATTTCACAATCAATTGACATCAAAATGTATGAAAGGTTTCCTCAGACCGATTTTAAGCAGCTTTTGCCTTTACCATGCCTCCATATATTCATCTATCAACATTGTACGATACCTCAGTTAAATTGAATTATTAAAATTCATACGAAATGTAAAACATATTTTATGTAAAATTTATGTACCTAGTCTGGGGAATGTTAAGGTCGAATGCAGGCAACACCAAAATAAATAAATTATTTGTTATGATTTACGAATTATGCTGTAGCGAACAAAGTTCAGTTCGAAATGCTGTTATCTATTGTGTATATTACCTATTAAAAAAACAGTTTGAAAGCTAATAACTACTCAAAAATACTTGTACTTACGAGTAAAAAGACAAATCGGGGTGTTTCCGTTCACTATCACTTTTACACCCTAAAACGATACATCGAACCATTATCTTTACAAAATCCACACATTATTTCACACAAAGCATCCAAACTGTCAAACGTTGCTTTGCACATCGAGGTGCGATCTTGAAAAAACCGGCACGCGACATGAAACAAAAAATCAAACCATTCTATCTCGTTTCTTTACAGTATCTGCACATAAGTTGTTCTCTTTCTTGTATGAATGCGACGGATGCTATCTAGTTGTCTATTAGTTTCTCGGTCTACGAGTGAACGAGTATTGGACAGGATTTCGTCTATGGGAGTGCCCCGTCTGATGCGTTAGCATCCTATAGTTTGTGTTCTTTGTTTATGGCATCTGACATAATAATGTCAATTTTGCCAGTGGTGGCAATTCGGTTGGTTCATTTCTAAAATTAGGAAATGTCTAAAATATATTTAGTTAGTCATAGCATTTGTAAAATCTATTCGGTTGGTACCATCTATCTAAATTAGGAACGCTTAATTAAGTTAGATAAAATTAAATTAGGATAAGTTGGTAGCAGCAGAATACCAAAGGTTAATTTGACAGTTCAAAACCTAATTTTAGATAAAATTAGTTAGGTTGGGGCCAACAGAATTGAGGCCAATGGTGGCAATTCGGTTGGTTCATTTCTAAATTTAGGAATGTCTAAAATATATTTTAGTTAGTCATATCATTTGTAAAACCTATTCGGTTGGTACCATCTAACTAATTAAGGAACACTTAATTAAATTAGATAAAATTAAATTAGGATAAGTTGGTAACAGCAGAATAACAATGTTTAATTTGACAGTCTAAACGAAATTTTAGCTAAAATTAGTTAGGTTGGTGCCAACCGAATTGCCACCAGTGTCTAGTGTTTATGTTGTTTAGAGTCAATTTGGATTCTTCGTTTGTCAAAAAATTTTAAAATTTAAGACGCCCATACCGACCGCGTTACGTCTAAAATTGACAATTGACCATCGACTAAGACTTTAACAAACAAATTGACTATAAACTAAAATAAACACTTGACTCTGGCAAAATTGACATTATTATGTCACATACCATAAACAAAGAAAAAGAAGAACGGTCAATTTGTTAAAGTCTTTGTCAATGGTCAATTGTGAATAGTAGACGTCACGCGGAATGGCTGTCTAAAATTTTCTTAGGATTCCTCGCCGTTCAATTCACATTGCACCATAATACTCAGTTAATTCAATTGTTCATACTTGTCCCATGTAGTCACAACTTATTCATTAAAATTCCGTTAAGATTACTGTATAAAACATGCAATAAAACGAGTAAGAAATATTCAATAAGCAGATGTTACTTTATGAAATGACAAATGAAGAATCAACCTTCAAGTTTCAACCCTCTTCTCACTGTTCTTTCACTCACATCAACTCACATGGACATTTTGGGGGTCGAAGTTGCCCGCGTCCGTAGGAGCGTACTCATAGTAACCCTACACGTGATCCTTGGGTACTGCCAAACGGGTAGCAACTCTTCTGGTGGTAGGCTTCGGCCGCGGCTTGTCACCACCCACTAGTCAAAACCAGTCCGTGAAGCGACGACGTCGTGTTTCGGACTGATGTCTGGTGCAGCCACTGTGGAAGTGACGGGTTTGAGCAGTTCTTGCTCTGGATTTTTGATAGGGCAATCATGAGATCAAAACAGCGCCGGTGTGCAGAGAGGCTAGACATGGAGGGTAGCGGGATCCGAAGCACGGTTCTCCGCTGGCCGACCGCAGGATGTAGGGGGCCCAAGTAGTGAATTAGCCATTCATGAAAGGCTGCCCCACCGCCTTGCGAAAAATCCCAGAATGCTCCATCGTGCCGGTTGGCGACCGGATGAGAGGACCCGATGGCCATTCCTGGGGGGGTTCGGGCGTCCCCGCAGTCTCCGGTCTAGTCCCTCAAACGCGCATGGGCCTGATATGTATCTCTGGGCCGGCTATCCAGTGCCTCGCTCAACTACCGTCTTCCCCACTTACCTTACACTCTCTCTCAAAATATGATAAAGTCCAAATATAATAAGTCGTGCTTACAGCGGAAGCACGTCCTCTCGCTTCAAGTGCACCTCACAAACATTCGAGGATTGCACTCCAATCTCGATTCGGTCCACCACCATCTTGAGACCAATAAGCCACACTTGTTATTTCTCACGGAGACGCAGATCCAATGCCCTTTAGACACAGCGTACCTTACATACCCAGGTTATACACTGGGTATGCACAATTGTAAGCCGAAAGCTGGTATTTGTCTGTTTGCTCGGGATGACATTTGTTGTCTGCGACTACGTGATCTTGAAGAGCCCGATTTCTCTGTTTTATGGACTTTGGTGGATACCGGCCTAGATAAAGTAATCTACGCCGGATTATATAGATCTCACACTGGAGACCTTGAGACAACCAGGCTGTTTAATTACATCTGCGAAGCGGTGGATGTAGCCCAACAACGTTACCCTGATGCCCAACTGGTACTTCTGGGTGATTTTAATGCTCATCACCAGCAGTGGCTGTTTCCATTTCAGTCTACTGACCATGCTGGTAGAAAAGCTTATAAACTTGCTCTCTCACATAATCTCACTCAGATGGTGATCGCGGCTACCAGGGTACCAGACGTTGAGGGCCACACAGCCAATTGCTTGGACCTGTTGCTGACTAACGAACCGGATCGCCATTCAGTATCGGTGCTGCCTCCTTTGGGCACTTCTGATCACTGTGTGGTGAAGTCTGTATCGTCATACTCGCCACCCGATACCTCGCCTCGAGGATGTAGGCGATTGTGGCATTACAAGTCAGCAGACTGGGATGAGATGCGTCACTTTTTCGCATCTTATCCTTGGCGGCAGATTTTTTTCTAGTGACCCGTCAACATGCGCTGATGCCATTACAGAGGTGATCTCTCAAGCAATGGAATATTTTATTCCATTCTCGGATGTCACATCCTCCGGCAAAGCTTGGCCTTGGTTTGGTCCTGCATGTGCCGCTGCAGAAGCGCAAAAACGTGCAGCTTACCTTGCTTGGGCTGACGCTCGCAACAGCAAAGCCACGGATACACGAATTAAGAAGAAAGCCTTTAATCAGGCCGCCAAGTCCTGCAAGAAGGTGTTAAGGAAGGCTCGCTTCAATCGAATTGGCCGTATGGGTGCCAAGCTTGCGACGCATCCAGCTGGCAGCAAGGCATTCTGGTCCTTGGCCAAGTCGGTGGAAGCGAACTTCAGCCGCCCTTCTCTCCCTCCACTATTTAAACCGGATGGATCTCTAGCCCACAATGCACTCGAGAAAGCAAATCTCTTTGCTGCTCAATTTGCGGAAGCTTCACGTCTAGACACCTCTAACGAAACCCTACCTAGCCTTCTTCTATGCGAAGCTACAATGCAGGAAATTCGCATCCATCAAAAAGAAATGCTCAAAACGTTACGAAGTCTTGACGTGAACAAAGCTAGTGATCCGGATGGCATTTCGGCTGTAGTGCTCAAAACGTGTGCCCCTGAGTTGTCTCCCATACTAACAAAACTTTTTGCGTGGCGGTGACGGTGCATGAGAACTACCCCAACGGTGGCTCTGGAGGCGGTTATCGGCCTAACACCCCTACACCTACACGTGCAACAAGAAGCTGCTGCAGCCCTACACGTGCAACAAGAAGCTGCTGCAGCAGCTCATAGGCTCTGGACCCATAAACTCTGGGAACATGAACCACAGGCACAGCACACCAACATATTAAAAGAGTATGCGAGAGATAAACACTTGCTTTTATCACTCTACGATGGGACTCTCAAAAAACACTTTCCTACAAAAAAATACACTATACAATTACACGAAGAGCCGTGTGACACTTCAAAGTGTAACGAACTGAGAATCTACACAGACGGCTCAAAAACAAAGACATGTTCGGGGGCAGGGGTCTTCTCGGAAGACCTAAACATACACATCTGTACGCCCCTCGGCAATCACAACTCCATCTTTCAGGCAGAATGCATTGGCATAATACAGGCCGCAACTGCAGTGCTAAAAAGGAAGGTAACAAACTACAACATAAGAATCCTCTCAGATAGTGCTGCGGTTCTACATGCACTTAACAGGTACGAGCATAACACCGGTCTTACCGCACAATGCCATAAGTTATTGGAGGAGGTAAGTACATCCAACAAAATTACTCTACAATGGATCAAGGGTCATAGTGGTTCCAGAGGCAACGATGAGGCCGACGTTCTGGCCAAAAAAGGCTCGGAACTACGGGCGGCAGGACCGGAGCCCCTGGTCCCCCTTCCCTATAGCCAGGCACGATCATGGATCCGCCAACGTACAACCACTCTACACCAAAAATACTGGGCCAGTGCTGAAGGCTGCAGGCAGTCGAAGGAGGCTCTACCGGATCTTAATCCTAGATACTCCCGAAAACTCCTCAGCCTCAAACGTGACAAAATACGACGTATCGTCGGTATTGTCACGGGACACTGCTCATTAAACAAACATCTTTATACACTGGGCGTTACAGACAGCCCACTATGCAGAGGGTGTTTGAGCAAGGAGGAAACAGCTGCACATGTGCTCCTGGAGTGCAGCAGCGTGGAATCCCAACGAGCTCAACACCTTGGAACACCGAGGACACCCAAGGAAGCCTGCGCCGGCGTGAGCGAGCTGCTGGCTTTCCTGGAGGACATCGGGTGGCTGGAGTAGCAGCCTCCACACGTCACGCAAAAAGGGCCCACCTGAGGCCTAGTTGCGGAAAACAGTCCACACACCAAGTACCAAGTACCAAGTATGACCTCCTCAGTGATCGACAATACGGTTTTCGCCGAAAGCGATCTACTGGAGATCTTCTTGCGTATGTCACGCATATTTGGAGTGAGGCCATAGAGAAATACGGTGAAGCATTAGCTGTTTCATTTGACATCTCAAAGGCCTTTGATAGGGTCTGGCACGATAGCCTTATTGGTAAGCTTCCAGCCTACGGATTGTCAGTTCAGTTCTGCTCATGGCTTGCTGACTTCTTGAGGGAAAGATCCATTCGAGTAGTTGTTGACGGCTGCTCGTCTGATCGATTGGCAATGAATGCCGGTGTACCTCAAGGGTCAGTGCTCTCTGCCACACTGTTTTTACTGCACATAAACGATCTCCTTATGCCAGGAATTATTGGGTATGCAGACGACAGTACAGTTGTGGAGAGATACTTTGCCAACGCACGAGCCAGTAAAACTGACATTCAGAAATACAGAGACGAGATGCTTATGCGTATGGATTTGACTCTCCAGGTCGTGTCCGATTGGGGCGATGCCAATCTTGTTAAATTCAACGCATCCAAAACACAAGCCTGTCTCTTTTCGGCGAAAAAAGTCAGTTTCTCCAAGTCCCCGTTTTCCGAAATGTACCGGTATCTGTAGAAGATCATCTCGAACTCTTAGGAGTTTCACTCACTCGGACTCTCAAGGCCAAGACTGCTGCCATGAAGCTTGGCATCCTCAACAAGGTGAGGCGATACTTCACACCTGGACAGCTTTCCACTTTATATAAAGCTCAAGTCCGGTCGGGTATGTAGTATTGCTGCCATCTGTGGGATGGTTCAGCCAAACACCAGCTGGGTGCTTTGGACTCGATTGAGCGTAGAGCATTGAGGGTGATAGGTGAGGAGCTAAACGCTGAGACTAAGTTCCAGAGTCTCGAGCACCCTCGTAAAGTTGCTTGCATTTCGATCTTTTATAGAATACATTTCGGAGAATGTGCCCAGGAATTGCATGATCTCATTCCACCATCTCCTTTTCACAACAGGACAAGCAGACGCACCGCTCAATACCATCCATACCTTGTCAGTCTTACCCTTACGAACCCTTACGAACAAAGCGCTTTGCTTCCACATTTATAATGCGTACAGCCAAGGATTGGAATGATTTGCCGTCGTATGTCTTTCCTGAAAACTACAATTTGTGTCTCTTCAAGTCAAGAGTGAATAGGTATCTTCTAGACCTGCGTGCCCCATCGTCGGCCACATTGTCGCTTAACATCAGGCGAGTTCGTGGTCAAACATAGGTCTATCTATGATTACAAAAAAAAAAACATTGCGAACCTAACTAAGTTTGTTTCGTGATGCGTTAGCATCCTATAGTTTGTGGTTTCGTGCCGCAAATATAAACACAGGTTATATAACTTAACATAAATATGAATAAGCGGTTTATTTAAGTATCGTACTACATAATGCGTTAGCATCCTATCTAGTAGTTTGTTGTCCGACAGCAGGTGAAAGTACGAAATAGCGTTGTGAGTTATTTCACAATGCTATTCCGTATCGTGCGTGCAACGCACGGGGAATTGAATTTCAATATAATTATAGTGATAGGGTGGTCTAGCGGCTATAGCAATTAATTAAAACGTAAATAATACTTGAAAACATTGTGTTTACTTGTATGAGAAAATATAAAACATAATGACACCGCACATCAAAAGTAAAAGAACATATACAAATTCAAATGCAGTGCATCAATAGACAAGTATAGTATTCAAGGTTTTATTTAATTTATTATGAAGAAACGGTCCTAAACAGAAGGAGAACTTGTGTGTAAACAAGGTTCTACACGTAGGAGTACTGAATATAATATCACATCGTCGTTTTTGAGTCCGGTTTGAATCACTGGGTTGTTTGTGCTAACTGATTACAATTTGAAAAAATAGTTGACGCACAATGTCGCAGATTTTTAAATATGTATATCAGTTTACGAATACTTCCTGTTAGTGTCTTAATATGTACGTCCCAGTTAAGATTTTGATCAATTATTAGACCCAGATATTTGAGACTAGATGTTTTACTTATATATGTTGTGACTCACAACATCTATTATTATAACGGTCGCACGAGTGAGCTCTAAGAATAGAAGTTAGGGATTGCTTGGAAACTATTTCTGATGCTAAAGGTCACGTACTTACTTAGTTTTGCTTAAATTCAATGTAAGAAGGTTATTGTCAAGCCATTTCAGAATTTTATTGAGGCCATCTTCAGCGAGCTCGTGTGTTTCGTCTTGCCATTGAAAATTATAGCTGTATCATCAGCAAATGATATGATTTTGGTGTTTTTGAGGTCAGTTCGACATAGGCTGTCAATATATATGAGAAATAGTGTAGGACCAAGCACACTACCCTGTGGTACGCCATATAACACAGGTTCTTCAGCACTAATTTCTGATCCTATTTTAACCGATTGACATCTATTTTCGAGATAGCTTTTGAAAATTTGAGTGGAATGCCCCTTATACCAATACATTCCATCTTCATAAGCAGCAAGGTAACAGAGACAGTATCAAACGCTTATGCAAGATCAAGAAATATGCCAATAGATTTTTCATTTTTGTCCCCATTGTAGACTACTTGCGTGACCAGTTTCTCACTGGCGTCTGACGTAGATTTATTACACCTAAAGCCAAATTGGTTATTAGCAAGTAGGTTGTATCGAGAAAACTTAGTACTCTCGTGTTAATAACTTTTTCAAGAGCGTGGGTAAGAGAGATATAGGTCTGTAATTGTTTGTACTATTTCTGTACCCAGCCTTGTGTATAGGAATGACTATAGACTTCTTAGTACAGTTGGAAAAATCCCACTGGATGTATTGCAAATGTAAGCTATCGGAGCTGATATTATATCGACAGTCAACAGACAAACCATCCCACCCAGAAGATTTCGTGGTCCGCAATGATAAGATCGTCTTTTTGATTTCCTCCATATCCGTAGGCATCAAACCAAAAGAGTTTGAGGGTATATTACCAGTTATATATAGGTTCACAAGGTCATTTTCACTTAAATTTAATTTCTTAAGAATATTTTTAGCTAGGGTACCTTTAGCTAGGGTAATTTGCAAAGTGTTTATTTATATCTGCAACTGTGTTTGAATACTTTTGCATGATATCTTACTGCGTAGGTATTTTTGAAGTAAAATAAAAGTTGATATATTTTTAATTGTTGCTGTTTTAATGAAAAAATCTTAAAAACACTTTGACCTGAAATTACAGAAAACTAGCAAATGTAACGAGATGGCGTAAAAATAAAAAACACATGAATTAATGAAGTAATAGTGCGTATTATTAATATAGCTATGGCCCGTATAACATCCATTAAACGGTTTGGCATGCTGACACCTATAATCTGTTGTTGTGGAATGTTGTGCCACTCCGCAATCACGGATTATTTTAATTTATCTATGGTGGTTGGAGCTGGTATACGGCTTCGTACACGTCTTTTTAAAGTGTCCCATATGTGTTCAATGGGATTTAAGTCTGGACTCCGGGATGGTCAAGGCAATGAAATGAAATGATTTATTTGCGTGAAATGTGGTACACAGAGAACTTAAATATATAATTAGATTCACACATTTCGCTAAGAAACCCAGCATGCAAAAATTAAGAAGGGAAGATAATAATGATTTATGGTTATGGTTAAAGATTATTTATTTCTCATAAGATTTACAAACTAAATCACTTATTGAGAAACCTTAATTATACTAAACAAGTATTTACTATGTTTTATAATACAGTGAGCGTTCTATACGATATTCTTATATAATAATAAAATTAATTTAGTTTGCATTAACATAGAAACAAGGTTAAAAATCATATATTTACTAACCACCACTGGAACAGCATTAGGATACAGAATAGTTAATTTATTCTTCTTAAACAAGACATTTTTCTCAAAATGGGTACTACAAATCCTCGAAGAGTTTTTGGGTGTCCAGATTTTTCGGCCTGTGGCTTCAACCCACTACAAACGTACATTATCGTTTGATGGAAAACTGTAACAAATTAATAGCGAGGTGTTTTATTTTACAATGTAAGAATCATTTTAATATATTTATTTATACAGGGCGGTATGGTTATTGTCGCTGACAGGACATTATTTCACAATCAATTGACATCAAAATGTATGAAAGGTTTCCTCAGACCGATTTTAAGCAGCTTTTGCCTTTACCATGCCTCCATATATTCATCTATCAACATTGTACGATACCTCAGTTAAATTGAATTATTAAAATTCATACGAAATGTAAAACATATTTTATGTAAAATTTATGTACCTAGTCTGGGGAATGTTAAGGTCGAATGCAGGCAACACCAAAATAAATAAATTATTTGTTATGATTTACGAATTATGCTGTAGCGAACAAAGTTCAGTTCGAAATGCTGTTATCTATTGTGTATATTACCTATTAAAAAAACAGTTTGAAAGCTAATAACTACTCAAAAATACTTGTACTTACGAGTAAAAAGACAAATCGGGGTGTTTCCGTTCACTATCACTTTTACACCCTAAAACGATACATCGAACCATTATCTTTACAAAATCCACACATTATTTCACACAAAGCATCCAAACTGTCAAACGTTGCTTTGCACATCGAGGTGCGATCTTGAAAAAACCGGCACGCGACATGAAACAAAAAATCAAACCATTCTATCTCGTTTCTTTACAGTATCTGCACATAAGTTGTTCTCTTTCTTGTATGAATGCGACGGATGCTATCTAGTTGTCTATTAGTTTCTCGGTCTACGAGTGAACGAGTATTGGACAGGATTTCGTCTATGGGAGTGCCCCGTCTGATGCGTTAGCATCCTATAGTTTGTGTTCTTTGTTTATGGCATCTGACATAATAATGTCAATTTTGCCAGTGGTGGCAATTCGGTTGGTTCATTTCTAAAATTAGGAAATGTCTAAAATATATTTAGTTAGTCATAGCATTTGTAAAATCTATTCGGTTGGTACCATCTATCTAAATTAGGAACGCTTAATTAAGTTAGATAAAATTAAATTAGGATAAGTTGGTAGCAGCAGAATACCAAAGGTTAATTTGACAGTTCAAAACCTAATTTTAGATAAAATTAGTTAGGTTGGGGCCAACAGAATTGAGGCCAATGGTGGCAATTCGGTTGGTTCATTTCTAAATTTAGGAATGTCTAAAATATATTTTAGTTAGTCATATCATTTGTAAAACCTATTCGGTTGGTACCATCTAACTAATTAAGGAACACTTAATTAAATTAGATAAAATTAAATTAGGATAAGTTGGTAACAGCAGAATAACAATGTTTAATTTGACAGTCTAAACGAAATTTTAGCTAAAATTAGTTAGGTTGGTGCCAACCGAATTGCCACCAGTGTCTAGTGTTTATGTTGTTTAGAGTCAATTTGGATTCTTCGTTTGTCAAAAAATTTTAAAATTTAAGACGCCCATACCGACCGCGTTACGTCTAAAATTGACAATTGACCATCGACTAAGACTTTAACAAACAAATTGACTATAAACTAAAATAAACACTTGACTCTGGCAAAATTGACATTATTATGTCACATACCATAAACAAAGAAAAAGAAGAACAGTCAATTTGTTAAAGTCTTTGTCAATGGTCAATTGTGAATAGTAGACGTCACGCGGAATGGCTGTCTAAAATTTTCTTAGGATTCCTCGCCGTTCAATTCACATTGCACCATAATACTCAGTTAATTCAATTGTTCATACTTGTCCCATGTAGTCACAACTTATTCATTAAAATTCCGTTAAGATTACTGTATAAAACATGCAATAAAACGAGTAAGAAATATTCAATAAGCAGATGTTACTTTATGAAATGACAAATGAAGAATCAACCTTCAAGTTTCAACCCTCTTCTCACTGTTCTTTCACTCACATCAACTCACATGGACATTTTGGGGGTCGAAGTTGCCCGCGTCCGTAGGAGCGTACTCATAGTAACCCTACACGTGATCCTTGGGTACTGCCAAACGGGTAGCAACTCTTCTGGTGGTAGGCTTCGGCCGCGGCTTGTCACCACCCACTAGTCAAAACCAGTCCGTGAAGCGACGACGTCGTGTTTCGGACTGATGTCTGGTGCAGCCACTGTGGAAGTGACGGGTTTGAGCAGTTCTTGCTCTGGATTTTTGATAGGGCAATCATGAGATCAAAACAGCGCCGGTGTGCAGAGAGGCTAGACATGGAGGGTAGCGGGATCCGAAGCACGGTTCTCCGCTGGCCGACCGCAGGATGTAGGGGGCCCAAGTAGTGAATTAGCCATTCATGAAAGGCTGCCCCACCGCCTTGCGAAAAATCCCAGAATGCTCCATCGTGCCGGTTGGCGACCGGATGAGAGGACCCGATGGCCATTCCTGGGGGGGTTCGGGCGTCCCCGCAGTCTCCGGTCTAGTCCCTCAAACGCGCATGGGCCTGATATGTATCTCTGGGCCGGCTATCCAGTGCCTCGCTCAACTACCGTCTTCCCCACTTACCTTACACTCTCTCTCAAAATATGATAAAGTCCAAATATAATAAGTCGTGCTTACAGCGGAAGCACGTCCTCTCGCTTCAAGTGCACCTCACAAACATTCGAGGATTGCACTCCAATCTCGATTCGGTCCACCACCATCTTGAGACCAATAAGCCACACTTGTTATTTCTCACGGAGACGCAGATCCAATGCCCTTTAGACACAGCGTACCTTACATACCCAGGTTATACACTGGGTATGCACAATTGTAAGCCGAAAGCTGGTATTTGTCTGTTTGCTCGGGATGACATTTGTTGTCTGCGACTACGTGATCTTGAAGAGCCCGATTTCTCTGTTTTATGGACTTTGGTGGATACCGGCCTAGATAAAGTAATCTACGCCGGATTATATAGATCTCACACTGGAGACCTTGAGACAACCAGGCTGTTTAATTACATCTGCGAAGCGGTGGATGTAGCCCAACAACGTTACCCTGATGCCCAACTGGTACTTCTGGGTGATTTTAATGCTCATCACCAGCAGTGGCTGTTTCCATTTCAGTCTACTGACCATGCTGGTAGAAAAGCTTATAAACTTGCTCTCTCACATAATCTCACTCAGATGGTGATCGCGGCTACCAGGGTACCAGACGTTGAGGGCCACACAGCCAATTGCTTGGACCTGTTGCTGACTAACGAACCGGATCGCCATTCAGTATCGGTGCTGCCTCCTTTGGGCACTTCTGATCACTGTGTGGTGAAGTCTGTATCGTCATACTCGCCACCCGATACCTCGCCTCGAGGATGTAGGCGATTGTGGCATTACAAGTCAGCAGACTGGGATGAGATGCGTCACTTTTTCGCATCTTATCCTTGGCGGCAGATTTTTTTCTAGTGACCCGTCAACATGCGCTGATGCCATTACAGAGGTGATCTCTCAAGCAATGGAATATTTTATTCCATTCTCGGATGTCACATCCTCCGGCAAAGCTTGGCCTTGGTTTGGTCCTGCATGTGCCGCTGCAGAAGCGCAAAAACGTGCAGCTTACCTTGCTTGGGCTGACGCTCGCAACAGCAAAGCCACGGATACACGAATTATTCGGACTGATATTATCGTTTGATGGAAAACTGTAACAAATTAATAGCGAGGTGTTTTATTTTACAATGTAAGAATCATTTTAATATATTTATTTATACAGGGCGGTATGGTTATTGTCGCTGACAGGACATTATTTCACAATCAATTGACATCAAAATGTATGAAAGGTTTCCTCAGACCGATTTTAAGCAGCTTTTGCCTTTACCATGCCTCCATATATTCATCTATCAACATTGTACGATACCTCAGTTAAATTGAATTATTAAAATTCATACGAAATGTAAAACATATTTTATGTAAAATTTATGTACCTAGTCTGGGGAATGTTAAGGTCGAATGCAGGCAACACCAAAATAAATAAATTATTTGTTATGATTTACGAATTATGCTGTAGCGAACAAAGTTCAGTTCGAAATGCTGTTATCTATTGTGTATATTACCTATTAAAAAAACAGTTTGAAAGCTAATAACTACTCAAAAATACTTGTACTTACGAGTAAAAAGACAAATCGGGGTGTTTCCGTTCACTATCACTTTTACACCCTAAAACGATACATCGAACCATTATCTTTACAAAATCCACACATTATTTCACACAAAGCATCCAAACTGTCAAACGTTGCTTTGCACATCGAGGTGCGATCTTGAAAAAACCGGCACGCGACATGAAACAAAAAATCAAACCATTCTATCTCGTTTCTTTACAGTATCTGCACATAAGTTGTTCTCTTTCTTGTATGAATGCGACGGATGCTATCTAGTTGTCTATTAGTTTCTCGGTCTACGAGTGAACGAGTATTGGACAGGATTTCGTCTATGGGAGTGCCCCGTCTGATGCGTTAGCATCCTATAGTTTGTGTTCTTTGTTTATGGCATCTGACATAATAATGTCAATTTTGCCAGTGGTGGCAATTCGGTTGGTTCATTTCTAAAATTAGGAAATGTCTAAAATATATTTAGTTAGTCATAGCATTTGTAAAATCTATTCGGTTGGTACCATCTATCTAAATTAGGAACGCTTAATTAAGTTAGATAAAATTAAATTAGGATAAGTTGGTAGCAGCAGAATACCAAAGGTTAATTTGACAGTTCAAAACCTAATTTTAGATAAAATTAGTTAGGTTGGGGCCAACAGAATTGAGGCCAATGGTGGCAATTCGGTTGGTTCATTTCTAAATTTAGGAATGTCTAAAATATATTTTAGTTAGTCATATCATTTGTAAAACCTATTCGGTTGGTACCATCTAACTAATTAAGGAACACTTAATTAAATTAGATAAAATTAAATTAGGATAAGTTGGTAACAGCAGAATAACAATGTTTAATTTGACAGTCTAAACGAAATTTTAGCTAAAATTAGTTAGGTTGGTGCCAACCGAATTGCCACCAGTGTCTAGTGTTTATGTTGTTTAGAGTCAATTTGGATTCTTCGTTTGTCAAAAAATTTTAAAATTTAAGACGCCCATACCGACCGCGTTACGTCTAAAATTGACAATTGACCATCGACTAAGACTTTAACAAACAAATTGACTATAAACTAAAATAAACACTTGACTCTGGCAAAATTGACATTATTATGTCACATACCATAAACAAAGAAAAAGAAGAACAGTCAATTTGTTAAAGTCTTTGTCAATGGTCAATTGTGAATAGTAGACGTCACGCGGAATGGCTGTCTAAAATTTTCTTAGGATTCCTCGCCGTTCAATTCACATTGCACCATAATACTCAGTTAATTCAATTGTTCATACTTGTCCCATGTAGTCACAACTTATTCATTAAAATTCCGTTAAGATTACTGTATAAAACATGCAATAAAACGAGTAAGAAATATTCAATAAGCAGATGTTACTTTATGAAATGACAAATGAAGAATCAACCTTCAAGTTTCAACCCTCTTCTCACTGTTCTTTCACTCACATCAACTCACATGGACATTTTGGGGGTCGAAGTTGCCCGCGTCCGTAGGAGCGTACTCATAGTAACCCTACACGTGATCCTTGGGTACTGCCAAACGGGTAGCAACTCTTCTGGTGGTAGGCTTCGGCCGCGGCTTGTCACCACCCACTAGTCAAAACCAGTCCGTGAAGCGACGACGTCGTGTTTCGGACTGATGTCTGGTGCAGCCACTGTGGAAGTGACGGGTTTGAGCAGTTCTTGCTCTGGATTTTTGATAGGGCAATCATGAGATCAAAACAGCGCCGGTGTGCAGAGAGGCTAGACATGGAGGGTAGCGGGATCCGAAGCACGGTTCTCCGCTGGCCGACCGCAGGATGTAGGGGGCCCAAGTAGTGAATTAGCCATTCATGAAAGGCTGCCCCACCGCCTTGCGAAAAATCCCAGAATGCTCCATCGTGCCGGTTGGCGACCGGATGAGAGGACCCGATGGCCATTCCTGGGGGGGTTCGGGCGTCCCCGCAGTCTCCGGTCTAGTCCCTCAAACGCGCATGGGCCTGATATGTATCTCTGGGCCGGCTATCCAGTGCCTCGCTCAACTACCGTCTTCCCCACTTACCTTACACTCTCTCTCAAAATATGATAAAGTCCAAATATAATAAGTCGTGCTTACAGCGGAAGCACGTCCTCTCGCTTCAAGTGCACCTCACAAACATTCGAGGATTGCACTCCAATCTCGATTCGGTCCACCACCATCTTGAGACCAATAAGCCACACTTGTTATTTCTCACGGAGACGCAGATCCAATGCCCTTTAGACACAGCGTACCTTACATACCCAGGTTATACACTGGGTATGCACAATTGTAAGCCGAAAGCTGGTATTTGTCTGTTTGCTCGGGATGACATTTGTTGTCTGCGACTACGTGATCTTGAAGAGCCCGATTTCTCTGTTTTATGGACTTTGGTGGATACCGGCCTAGATAAAGTAATCTACGCCGGATTATATAGATCTCACACTGGAGACCTTGAGACAACCAGGCTGTTTAATTACATCTGCGAAGCGGTGGATGTAGCCCAACAACGTTACCCTGATGCCCAACTGGTACTTCTGGGTGATTTTAATGCTCATCACCAGCAGTGGCTGTTTCCATTTCAGTCTACTGACCATGCTGGTAGAAAAGCTTATAAACTTGCTCTCTCACATAATCTCACTCAGATGGTGATCGCGGCTACCAGGGTACCAGACGTTGAGGGCCACACAGCCAATTGCTTGGACCTGTTGCTGACTAACGAACCGGATCGCCATTCAGTATCGGTGCTGCCTCCTTTGGGCACTTCTGATCACTGTGTGGTGAAGTCTGTATCGTCATACTCGCCACCCGATACCTCGCCTCGAGGATGTAGGCGATTGTGGCATTACAAGTCAGCAGACTGGGATGAGATGCGTCACTTTTTCGCATCTTATCCTTGGCGGCAGATTTTTTTCTAGTGACCCGTCAACATGCGCTGATGCCATTACAGAGGTGATCTCTCAAGCAATGGAATATTTTATTCCATTCTCGGATGTCACATCCTCCGGCAAAGCTTGGCCTTGGTTTGGTCCTGCATGTGCCGCTGCAGAAGCGCAAAAACGTGCAGCTTACCTTGCTTGGGCTGACGCTCGCAACAGCAAAGCCACGGATACACGAATTAAGAAGAAAGCCTTTAATCAGGCCGCCAAGTCCTGCAAGAAGGTGTTAAGGAAGGCTCGCTTCAATCGAATTGGCCGTATGGGTGCCAAGCTTGCGACGCATCCAGCTGGCAGCAAGGCATTCTGGTCCTTGGCCAAGTCGGTGGAAGCGAACTTCAGCCGCCCTTCTCTCCCTCCACTATTTAAACCGGATGGATCTCTAGCCCACAATGCACTCGAGAAAGCAAATCTCTTTGCTGCTCAATTTGCGGAAGCTTCACGTCTAGACACCTCTAACGAAACCCTACCTAGCCTTCTTCTATGCGAAGCTACAATGCAGGAAATTCGCATCCATCAAAAAGAAATGCTCAAAACGTTACGAAGTCTTGACGTGAACAAAGCTAGTGATCCGGATGGCATTTCGGCTGTAGTGCTCAAAACGTGTGCCCCTGAGTTGTCTCCCATACTAACAAAACTTTTTGCGTGGCGGTGACGGGGTGCATGAGAACTACCCCAACGGTGGCTCTGGAGGCGGTTATCGGCCTAACACCCCTACACCTACACGTGCAACAAGAAGCTGCTGCAGCCCTACACGTGCAACAAGAAGCTGCTGCAGCAGCTCATAGGCTCTGGACCCATAAACTCTGGGAACATGAACCACAGGCACAGCACACCAACATATTAAAAGAGTATGCGAGAGATAAACACTTGCTTTTATCACTCTACGATGGGACTCTCAAAAAACACTTTCCTACAAAAAAATACACTATACAATTACACGAAGAGCCGTGTGACACTTCAAAGTGTAACGAACTGAGAATCTACACAGACGGCTCAAAAACAAAGACATGTTCGGGGGCAGGGGTCTTCTCGGAAGACCTAAACATACACATCTGTACGCCCCTCGGCAATCACAACTCCATCTTTCAGGCAGAATGCATTGGCATAATACAGGCCGCAACTGCAGTGCTAAAAAGGAAGGTAACAAACTACAACATAAGAATCCTCTCAGATAGTGCTGCGGTTCTACATGCACTTAACAGGTACGAGCATAACACCGGTCTTACCGCACAATGCCATAAGTTATTGGAGGAGGTAAGTACATCCAACAAAATTACTCTACAATGGATCAAGGGTCATAGTGGTTCCAGAGGCAACGATGAGGCCGACGTTCTGGCCAAAAAAGGCTCGGAACTACGGGCGGCAGGACCGGAGCCCCTGGTCCCCCTTCCCTATAGCCAGGCACGATCATGGATCCGCCAACGTACAACCACTCTACACCAAAAATACTGGGCCAGTGCTGAAGGCTGCAGGCAGTCGAAGGAGGCTCTACCGGATCTTAATCCTAGATACTCCCGAAAACTCCTCAGCCTCAAACGTGACAAAATACGACGTATCGTCGGTATTGTCACGGGACACTGCTCATTAAACAAACATCTTTATACACTGGGCGTTACAGACAGCCCACTATGCAGAGGGTGTTTGAGCAAGGAGGAAACAGCTGCACATGTGCTCCTGGAGTGCAGCAGCGTGGAATCCCAACGAGCTCAACACCTTGGAACACCGAGGACACCCAAGGAAGCCTGCGCCGGCGTGAGCGAGCTGCTGGCTTTCCTGGAGGACATCGGGTGGCTGGAGTAGCAGCCTCCACCCGTCACGCAAAAAGGGCCCACCTGAGGCCTAGTTGCGGAAAACAGTCCACACACCAAGTACCAAGTACCAAGTATGACCTCCTCAGTGATCGACAATACGGTTTTCGCCGAAAGCGATCTACTGGAGATCTTCTTGCGTATGTCACGCATATTTGGAGTGAGGCCATAGAGAAATACGGTGAAGCATTAGCTGTTTCATTTGACATCTCAAAGGCCTTTGATAGGGTCTGGCACGATAGCCTTATTGGTAAGCTTCCAGCCTACGGATTGTCAGTTCAGTTCTGCTCATGGCTTGCTGACTTCTTGAGGGAAAGATCCATTCGAGTAGTTGTTGACGGCTGCTCGTCTGATCGATTGGCAATGAATGCCGGTGTACCTCAAGGGTCAGTGCTCTCTGCCACACTGTTTTTACTGCACATAAACGATCTCCTTATGCCAGGAATTATTGGGTATGCAGACGACAGTACAGTTGTGGAGAGATACTTTGCCAACGCACGAGCCAGTAAAACTGACATTCAGAAATACAGAGACGAGATGCTTATGCGTATGGATTTGACTCTCCAGGTCGTGTCCGATTGGGGCGATGCCAATCTTGTTAAATTCAACGCATCCAAAACACAAGCCTGTCTCTTTTCGGCGAAAAAAGTCAGTTTCTCCAAGTCCCCGTTTTCCGAAATGTACCGGTATCTGTAGAAGATCATCTCGAACTCTTAGGAGTTTCACTCACTCGGACTCTCAAGGCCAAGACTGCTGCCATGAAGCTTGGCATCCTCAACAAGGTGAGGCGATACTTCACACCTGGACAGCTTTCCACTTTATATAAAGCTCAAGTCCGGTCGGGTATGTAGTATTGCTGCCATCTGTGGGATGGTTCAGCCAAACACCAGCTGGGTGCTTTGGACTCGATTGAGCGTAGAGCATTGAGGGTGATAGGTGAGGAGCTAAACGCTGAGACTAAGTTCCAGAGTCTCGAGCACCCTCGTAAAGTTGCTTGCATTTCGATCTTTTATAGAATACATTTCGGAGAATGTGCCCAGGAATTGCATGATCTCATTCCACCATCTCCTTTTCACAACAGGACAAGCAGACGCACCGCTCAATACCATCCATACCTTGTCAGTCTTACCCTTACGAACCCTTACGAACAAAGCGCTTTGCTTCCACATTTATAATGCGTACAGCCAAGGATTGGAATGATTTGCCGTCGTATGTCTTTCCTGAAAACTACAATTTGTGTCTCTTCAAGTCAAGAGTGAATAGGTATCTTCTAGACCTGCGTGCCCCATCGTCGGCCACATTGTCGCTTAACATCAGGCGAGTTCGTGGTCAAACATAGGTCTATCTATGATTACAAAAAAAAAAACATTGCGAACCTAACTAAGTTTGTTTCGTGATGCGTTAGCATCCTATAGTTTGTGGTTTCGTGCCGCAAATATAAACACAGGTTATATAACTTAACATAAATATGAATAAGCGGTTTATTTAAGTATCGTACTACATAATGCGTTAGCATCCTATCTAGTAGTTTGTTGTCCGACAGCAGGTGAAAGTACGAAATAGCGTTGCGAGTTATTTCACAATGCTATTCCGTATCGTGCGTGCAACGCACGGGGAATTGAATTTCAATATAATTATAGTGATAGGGTGGTCTAGCGGCTATAGCAATTAATTAAAACGTAAATAATACTTGAAAACATTGTGTTTACTTGTATGAGAAAATATAAAACATAATGACACCGCACATCAAAAGTAAAAGAACATATACAAATTCAAATGCAGTGCATCAATAGACAAGTATACCTTGACAGCATCACGACCTTCCAACATACAGAACTCAGATAAATCATATTTTATCAGTATCACCCATTAGAACGCAATTGAACAAAAGCGGCAAGGCCTCAGTTAGACTAGCTTGCCCAAAAGAGCGAATTATTTATCACATGTCTTCTGTGATTGAAATGACTGATCTGGCATAAAAATGAAAGGTGGTTAATTATTAGTGGTTCAGTGAGTGACACAGAGTGTCTGTAAACAAAATTATTGTTTATTTTCTTGTGTTTTTCTCTAAAATAAGTAGCAATGATGGTTTCGTAAATGTATTATTAATCCTGTCTGTTAGGTATGCGTACATTTTCATTGTACCTCATTTACATTTAAAAGATAGCCGAAATGTGGCGATTGTTGTTTTGTGTGTTTTTTGCTTTTCATACGCAAAATGTGTCTGCAGATCGCCTTTGCGATAGTGCTCCTGAAGAACGGAAAACCCTCAGCTGTTCGACACAGGTAACTTCACAAACGAGAAGGGCGTAGGGCGTAAAATTGTGTTCAGTCAATCAATAGTGCATTGTTTGGTAACTATTGATTTTTAGTATGTCCAATAGATGCAGTCATCTTGTTTGTCGTGCCCGCTTCTATCAGCAGTAAAATTGTAAGGATGTACGTAGGTACTACATTGAGCAACAATACTTAAATCTATATTTTGGCTAAGAAACAATCACCTAGTTTCCCTGGCTATGTATAATTATGATAGCTCAAGGTCATGCAATAGACATAGAGACTAGGATTTAGATGTAGATACATAATACACAATACTATGCTAGTAATGGAGTAGCAGGCCTCTAAATCACTTGGAATCAAGTAGTTATTAACCAGCATGAGCTAATAAGTCTAAAGTAGACTGAAATAAACATTATTTTTCCTTAACAAAACATTGTTATTGTAATATAACAGATTAATGTTTGATCCAGTTTTTATGACTGTAATATACCTAGAGTAGTGTGAGATAAGTGAGACCTTAGTACATCTACTCTAGATGATTTTATAGAGTCCAATGGAACTTTTGACTCACTTTAACACTATAGTGCTTGCGGCATGTTCAAATGGAATAGCTCAGAACCATCTATACATTCCTTTTAGTCTTCAAATTTTCCACAGATAAGATATGATCAACTTGATCCTGCCCATGAGTTTTTATTTAATAAGTATAATAATAATAATAAATTTTTATTTATTATTGTAGAGGTAAGTGTTAAATACGGAAAATAATATTTATAATTCAAAGAAATAATTACAGAAATGTACAGAATAATATACATTAATATAAAATACTTGTGAAACAGTTGAGCTATCTAAGGACCTTTTAAAACAATCTATAGTTAGCTCAACTGATCCAGATCACTGCCATAGGGCAGCGTTCCCAAGATACTGGCGGCATTGCCACGTTGAATGGCAATGCTAATATGCTGAGCCAGATAGGAGCCAGCTCTTGGGTCATGCAATGTATATACCAGATGCCCTGAAATAATTTTGAAAATGCAGTATGCTCCTGTTCCCCACGGGCCCAGGTCTCGACTCCAAAAGTCTCAAATATGTAGGCTTTATCAAAACACAGTGTTGAAATAGTCTTTAATTATTGGTAAATCTTTTTGAGCACTGATTTGTTAGCTCGTAGCCAGTTGTCGAGCTTGTTTTTATAAGCATTGACAGAGGTAGCAGACACAACGTCATCTGGTAATGCATGCCAATTGTAGACATATTATACATAGAAACACCCAGACCCGAGACAAATACTTGCAGATCATACAAAAATTAGCCCCGCGGCGGGAATCGAACCCACAACCTTCTGCGTCTCAGCCGGACGTTAGCCCTTAAATTAAATACAATTTCAGATACTAGGTCGTGAGGTGCAGCAAGTTGAAAATGATGTCTGCAAAATGGAAGTGTACCCGGCCAACAGTCAGGCCTGCACCGCCATGGCTTTTGGGCCTCTCACGACTAACACCAAGGTCGGAGGCGTGACTCTGAAGCCCTATATTGTGACGGTGGACCATAGAGATAGTATCACGCCATATTCAATCAACCACACTGTCTTGAATATAACATTCAGTAATATTAAATGGAAAAGTGAGTTATTAAATATCTACTTACTCTTTTATTTACAAAGAACTTATAACATTATATAAATCATCATTGATCTACCTTTTTCATCATATGATTTATCACCTCAGAAATTTTTGTCTTATGAAAATATATTTATTATTATTATTTTTATTGTTGAAGATTCTATTTATTGGCTCATCAGAAGATTTGTATTTAGATTATTTAGAGCTTATATGTGAAGTGAATGTGACTATGGTCATATAATCTGTTCGTCTTTCTCAATTTAGGCATGAGGTTCCGTTTCCAAGACAAATACAGAGATCTTCGCAATCATTGCCGCCACATAAACATATCTAACGACGCGCCTTTAGACGACCGCTCCGTTCTATACTACGATTGCTACTGGCCCAAGACTGACGATAAGGACGGCCAGAGTCACATCCTTGACTTTGAGGCGTATGGAGACGGAGTCGTGAATAGAGGACAGTATTACTTCAATGTACCCACTGCGGAGATGCTCAGTAAGTTGTGAACAGCGCCATCTATCGATAGATAGAAGAATACTGTAACGGATGAGAAGTCTTATAACGCCATCTATCGGTGAAACGTTAAAATAAAGTGGAAAATGGTGCAGCTGATTTTCAAGGATTTTTTTTTCTCAGGTTTAGTGGCTAATGAGGAAGAGTGGAAACCGTTTATCTACATAGAAATATTCCCGAGTACGATGCGCCTGCACATATTGCCGCCGCCTGCTTCGCTCAAAATAAACGAATACAAAATTGATGTCATGAGGGAATGCGGAAAAATCGGTTGCCAAGTCAAATCTAAGTAAGAAAATAACAAGCTCACTACTTTTTCGTACTTAGTACTATTGGTTGACCACGAAGACACAATGACTTCATAATTTCAGCCACAGCTTAAAATTAAAAAAAAATCTTTTTCACCACTAAACACAGTACTGCCGACGGATAAGGTTGAAACGTCGAAAATTCGTACATTCATTTTTTTTTATAAAAAAGGGTTCATCATCATTATTGGCCTTAGTTCATCTGTTGAAGATGATTTAGGTGGCATTAGTCAAGTTACAGATCAGTTATTTGTAATTGAAAACTTTAGTTCATGGATCCACTCCAGCAAGCTGAGGTGGGTGAAGTTTCACTGACACTGACGTCACTCTGCCTGGGATTCTGTTTGATAGCGCAGGCCTTCCCAGGTACCCACACTAACCTCTCGACCTTGCCGATAGGAGCCGCAGAAAAGACGAGTCAGTCCATGCGGTGTCGGTTCGATTGCAGGTGCATATTTTTACAAGGGATTTTTACAAGTTTTCCTTCTCTGTTGCTAGCTCTTCTGTTAGTTAGCAGGGAGACTGACCTCCAATTATTTGAAAATATGGTTAGGATCTAAAATAATCTGCATTTTTAGAATATGTCTGTTTATTTACGATTGACGTTAAAAGGACTTGTATAATGTGGATGGGACTTTCACGCCATGCTTATTATTAATGTTAAGTCACTGAGGTATGTTTCATCATCGCTAAAATGCTGCAAAAAGAGAGGTTAAAATTTGCATTAGAAAGTTCTTTAACGCGCGTACGAAATCTCCACCGCGTCAGATGATCGAAATATTTGTTTCTAATTTTACGCATTTATGTCCGTGTATTTTTTTAGGACTATAAGTTTAATGAACAAAACTGATGACGTGGTGTATGACTACAATTTTTTTGGGGAGAATGGATTGCACTATTTCACTGTGACGCCGATGCACAAGAAATGCAAGGATCAAAATAGTTGCACTGTTGTGGAAAGCCCGAAGATCAAGATCAGTAAGTTTCACATACAAACTCAGTAAGTTGTAGTTGAGTTGGAAATGCCCCTTTCTTAGTGGTCATATAACTAACTAACTAATTATAACTAATAACCTCGAAAAGATCGGTCATTTCAGCAAGTGCTCTAAGTTGGTGATAAAATCGTTAGGAGTCGTTATGAATTTTGGCGTTTTTTTTACTGACTCGGGTGGGAAAATAAGAATAAAAGCTACGTGTATCTTTGTGATTCGAGCAAAAATAATCCGTAGTTATTTCATATGAAACGCACCATTTTATATAAAACTAGCTGGAAACCCCGCGCTTTTGCCCGCGCGTTTTGTACGAGAAACCATCGAGTTTATATTATAGTATTATTAATATCAAGTTTCAAGCAAATCGCACCACGCGTTAAAAAGTTTATATATTCCTTTTCACCCTCTTTATGAGGGCTATTTTGAAAAATCCTGAAACACTTTTCTATTTATTTTGCATTTTAAGTATCCAAACCTAGTTTCTAAGAAATCACACCACCCGTTAAAAAGTTCCCATACAAACTTTGACATCCCATTTTACCCCTTTGTAAGGGTTATTTTGAAAAATCCTGAAACAGGTGTCCATTTAGTTTGCATATACATTATTCAAATCAAGTTTCAAGCAAATCGCACCACGCTTTAAAAAGTTTCATACATTAGTTTTCACTCTTTTTCACCCTCAAAATGAATTTCTGAATTTCAAAAAACCCCGCCTTAGTGGTTTTGCTATAACAGGAAGCTACCTTCCAAATTTCAGCATTCTAGCTTTAGCGGTTTCGGCTCGGCGATGATGAATCAGTCAGTCAGTCAATCAGGTTAAGCTCTTTTATAGTATAGATAACAAATGACGAACGACAAGATACGAGTTTGTGACATACTATAAACAATATAAACACTTGACAAATTGATTCTTCGTCTGTCATTTCATGGAGTAACATAGCTCTGCTAATTTAATATTTTTTACCCGTTATATTGCATGTTTTATTCAGTAATCTTAGCGGAATTTTAATAAATAAATTGTGACTACAGGACGGGTATGGATAATTGAATTATATTTGTATTGTGGTGCAATGTGATTTGAACAACGAGGAATCCCAAGAAAATGACATTGAATAAATTGACAATTGACCATCGACTAAAACTCTAATAACAAACGAACTGACTATAAACACTTGACATTGGCAAAATTGACATTAGTATGACACATGCCATTAACACATTCACTGCCACTGACACGCCTCGCGTGTTCAGGCTAATCTAAGTCTCTACGCCAAGAACACGCCAGGCGTGTTTTGAATGTTTCGGTTATATTTCCAAAACTAGGCCAGATTTTCTGTTCAAATTTTTAGTGCATCATTTTTAAAGGATAGGCTATGGCATATTGAAGCGGTTCCCTAAAAAAACTAGTTAGATTTTTTTACGAAAAATAGGTATTTTGTAGTGCCGAGAACACGCTAGGTGTGTTCACTTACTGAAGCTACCCTTAGGTTCCCAAACTTTTTTATTCTTTTAAATGCTTCGCTAATTTCAGAGTTATAAGCTTGCGATATGAGATTTTTAACCAGTATTTGATGACAAAACGGAATGTCATAATTTATTGAACCGTTGTTTTTACCGTATACAGTACTGTGTCATGTATGAATAAATAATAAATAAATAAATAATGCCGGACATTTCACACAGCACCATCTGGCCCCAAAGTAAGCAGAGCTTGTGTTATGGGTACCACATGACTGATATACTACTTATATGAAGTCGCTTATACAACTCCATACGCCATCAATGAAAAAAAAACGTACCTATCCGATGTATATCTTTATATAATTATACATACACACACAGTGACATACACACGTACAGTAAAATTATCTCTATTATATAAAAATCAATTGATGTTCGTTTGTCTCGCTAAAAATTTTGTCATCATTAATATCTTCCGTTTCCGGTACAAATTTAACTTTTCCTGAAAAAAATATAAGAAATTAATTTATTTCATTTGAATATTTTGAATTTAATTCATACTTATGTAATTAGGTAAGGCCAATCAACCAACATTACGATAATACGAGATAAATAACATAAACAAACTTTCTGCAGTTCAAAACTTTTTATCGGTTTAATAATTTAGATGAATTCACTCATATAAGACTGAAAATATGTTTAAATATGATTGTCACTCAATATATTATTAAAAAAAAATGTACTTGCACTGTTAACAATGCCAATGTTACAGTTCACAATAAAACTTTATTCATTTATGCATGGGAATTTTAGTAAAAAAAGTTTGAGAACCTTGAATTACGTTATAATAAATTTACTTACTAAAATCTGTTTTTCTAAGCAATGCCGCGAGCACGCCTAGCGTGTCCGCGGTTTTATACGGTGGCATCTCGATAAACTTCAAGAAAATCGTGGTGGCAGTGAATGAGTTAACAAAGAAGATTTATGCCCCTTGGAACCAAACCCTCAGTGATCATCTAATACAGTTAAGTCTTATAATGTTGCCATTTCCAGGTAGCGAATCCCAGACTATGAACATCTGCATAGCCAGCGTGACAGCCCTTATAGTTGCAACACTTTTCGCATATTACATCGCTCTGCGCCTCGTCCGGCGATACTGGTGCAAGGATTATAAACGTGCAGGTAGTATTATTATTATTTTTTGACGTGATAACGTCTTATAAATTGATGAATGCCGGCTGCACGCAAAAATTGTCACGTTCCGCCTGAGCCGAGCGTGCAAGCGAGAGCGCGGAACAAGCGATAAAGAAGCACGATTGGCTTAAGCATTCGGCTTGTGACGTATCTTAATAGGTTAAAAGTATGCAATTATTCATCAATGTTATCTTATGACGTTATCACGTAAAATTATCGTCCGTAAACCGACTTTACAGGCAACCATTTTTATATCAACCTATACTTTCTCACTGCTGGGCAAAGGTCTCCCCCAATTCTTTCCATTTGTTCCTGTCCCCCGCCACATCACACCAGCTTGTCTCGAAGGTATCGAGATTGTTTCGCCAACGTTTGTTCGGACTGCCCCGGCTGCGTCGCACATCTGCAGGCTCCCATATTGTGTCCCATATTGTGTCCCATATTGTGTGTCGACCTCTGCCCACCTGTCTTCACTTATACGGCTGACGTGCCAACTCTATTTTAATTTGGCGGGCTTGTCTCCGACGTCAGCGATTTCTGTTATAATAAATTAATATAATAAAATTGGTAGACAATCTACCATCTAGCCCCAAACTAAGCAACAATAGGAACCCGATGACTGATAAAACGCATATATTTTAAAATACAAATATAGAACAAAAATCTTTGTTCATCACTCAAATGTTTGTCCTTGGAATTGAACCCTCAACTTACAGCGTAGATAATATATTTAACTACATACTGGCCTCGCAACTCAGTTGATAGTCCGGTCAATTTAGACATAAAAATAGTGGTCAAATAACAAAAATTCCCGGAAAGCCAAATATTGGTGGAGAGCTGGGGTTTACCATTACAAATAAAGTTTTAAAAGTCCCCATCGATCCTATGTGTGCTTCAAAAGTTATTCGGGGTCAAAGGTCAAAATTTGAGGTTTTTTGGATTTTTTTCGAAAACGGTAAGTTTTATCAAAAAAACCTCAAACCAAAGTTGTAGATCTTAAAATTCTCTACAAATATGGTTCTAATGATTTTTTCCTAAGAGTTACCATTCGTGAGATATTGCGATTCTAAGAGTCACACTATACATGATATGCACATATAAGCCACGTATATACATATCAGGCACTTAAGATATGTATAAATACATATCTGTGTCTCTTTTATGTATACTATACTATCCTGAAAACATTTATTGAAAAGACAGTCAGTCCCTAACTGAATCCCCTCTACCCACGTGGCCTTGAAAAACATCTGGCTATTCTGTCTCTTTCTATTGTCCGTAGGTCTCGTTCATATACCTGTTTCTTTTAGTGCTAAAGGTTCAGTTCAAGTAAATATACGTACTTATTACAAGCATCTACCATTTAAGTTATATGTGTTATTTTATAGCTCGAAAAAATGTCTCAGTTTTGCTTTATTTGCAATAAACTTTTAACTGAAAATAAAACAGTTGTGGTTGATCGTGGAATGCCAAATTTAAGCCAACCGTTTTCGAAAAAAATCAAAAAAACCCCGAATAACTTTTGAAGCACACATAGGATCGATGGGGACATTTAAAACTTTATTTGTAATGGTAAACCCCAGCTCTCCACCAATATTTGGCTTTCCGGGAATTTTTGTTATTTGACCACTATTTTTATGTCTAAATTGACCGGACTATAGGGACTGACTGTCTTTTCAATAAATGTTTTCAGGATAGTATAGTATACATAAAAGAGACACAGATATGTATTTATACATATCTTAAGTGCCTGATATGTATATACGTGGCTTATATGTGCATATCATGTATAGTGTGACTCTTAGAATCGCAATATCTCACGAATGGTAACTCTTAGGAAAAAATCATTAGAACCATATTTGTAGAGAATTTTAAGATCTACAACTTTGGTTTGAGGTTTTTTTGATAAAACTTACCGTTTTCGAAAAAAATCCAAAAAACCTCAAATTTTGACCTTTGACCCCGAATAACTTTTGAAGCACACATAGGATCGATGGGGACTTTTAAAACTTTATTTGTAATGGTAAACCCCAGCTCTCCACCAATATTTGGCTTTCCGGGAATTTTTGTTATTTTAAATGTCTATATTGACCGGACTATGACTGTCTTCTGCACTGTAGAATGAGGGTTTTGAATTTCCAAAACAAACATTTGTTTCATAAAGTATGTATTCTAAAGTAGGTATATAAGTATTCTATCAGTCATTTAGTTCGTATAGTACAAGCTTCGCTTTTAATGACACTGTTAATCATTCTGTAGTTTGGGGCTAGGTGAGGTTTTTTTAAACGCCCACCAATATTTGTTCACATCATGCAAAAAAGGCTCAAAAGCGACGCATCAGAAGTTTTTTATAACTATAGTATAATAATAATAATAATAATACCGAACATTTCACACAGCGTCATCTGGCCCCAAAGTAAGCAGAGCTTATGTTATGGGTACCACATGACTGATATACTACTTATATACTTTTTTTTGTAAATACATACATATTATACATAGAAACACCCAGACCCGAGACAAATACTTGCAGATTATACAAACATTTGTCCCACAGCGGGAATCGATCCCGCAACCTTTTGCGTCTCAGCCAGACCTAAGCCCACTGCGCCACAAAGGTCGTCATATAACTTCATACAAAAATGTGCAATAACTTGTTCCATCTAAGATTACATCGCTAAATGTAATTTCTAGTTTTATCTACAGCCATTTTTTTTATTCTTTCCAGCAAACGAAATACCTCCACCAACAAAGGTCCTAGTTATCTACTCACCTGCAAACCGACTTCACGCAGAATGCGTAGCTTCGTTCGTCTCCTACCTCCGCACGGAATACGGCTTTGACATAATGTACGATGGCGATATATCGGCCACATCACACGGCGACCCTTACATCTGGGCAGAGGAGGCGTTCAGACTAGCATCACACGTTATGTACATAGTAGGACCAGCGGAAGAAAACAACCAGTGCAGCATCTACGATAAACCAATTATAACAGCGCATAAAGACGTCGATGTGTTACTACTAACGTTCGTCAAAGCCAGCCGCGTATCCCGAAACCCGAAGGAAATTTTGAACGTGTTTTTCGAACATTCTAACGGAAAAATCCCGATCGAAACCAGGCATGATAAGGTGTTTTTCTTGTTGAAAGAATGGCAGAAGCTGATATCGTATTTGTCTAAGAATTTGTTACCGAAACGGCAGATCATGAGGACTGAGAGAGGACGGTGCTTTTTGGATGATTTGACACGGGCTAAGAAAATGTTGAGTGTTAAAACTGATGATATTATCGTGAAGTGTGATAAGCTGATCTTGGCGGATAAAAAGATACTACTGTAAAATATACACTGAAGCTCCAACGTAAAGAGATCAATGATTTGTTAGTGTTTGGTTTGGTTGGGATAAGATAGGCGCGGCGTTACCGTTTGAGTTGGATTTACAAAGGTGTCGTGTACTAGCATTTATCTAAACATATTTTAGTGTATAATTCAAGAATAATTTGGCATTGTAGCATATTTCACGCTAACTGTATAAAGCGTGAAGTATGCTGAAAAATCTGCAAATGCAACAAAAAAAATATCGAAAACGATCAAAATATTTATGTGGTTAACTGTATCTTATTCCCAGTCTTTGCATATCTTATTGCTTTTATTTTATAGGTGTTGAAGTTTAGATTTTACATTTATTTTATAAATTAGAATTATGATTAGTCTAGGGTTTTCTACTTTGTCTTTTAATTTCTATTTTCTACGAGTTTCGGCTGTACCGCCATTCTTGGTGCAATACTAACTTAACTATAGCTTCACACGGTGAGGTTCAACTATCTTGTATAGCTATTTATATTTTCACATTCTTTGATAATTGGGAAAAGATATTTAATGTGAATTTGAAATGTAAGTAAATTTAATTTAATTGTATTGCAGTTAAAATGTTCGTTGTGTCATAGGAACTGATTTTCATTCTTTTATAATCTAATGTCGGCTCTACACACGCCAAAATACACGAAACCATGATGAATTCTATGTTCTTCCTTTAATTGGAGTCGGATTTGTCTACATAAATGAGCCTTTCGGGTATCGAAATATATTTTTAGCAAACTAAGCTACTTTATCGCTTGACCAAATAAATGCATAATCTCCTTAGTGGATGCCAAGTTTAAGAGTCCTGTTTAATGGGTCATTGTTGAATACATAGGGCGAGGCCACACGAGTCTGCAACTTATTAGCGTACGCGTAGAACGCTGTGTGCAATATAGTATTGGGCGCTAACAGGGCATATTCTCTACGTGAGGCCACGCCCTTATGATGAAAATATAGACAGTTCTGTGCTTGTGTTAACAAATTATCGTTGTTGATCTCATTGGTATTTAAAAACTTGTTAATGTGTGTTCTATTGTTATACAGGACCTTCAATTACTAAGCTCAATATTATATACCTTGTGATGTATTTTTATAATAAAGTCGTACGTATTACAACTAGTTGTTTTATTATAATACATATCAATAAAATATCAATTCAATTTCAAATAGGAGTCCAAAAATTACGGTCCCTAGAGGGCCTACATATTTGAGCCTTTTGTCTTTTTTTGAACGAGTGGTGCCTATCGCGTTTTCTTAATTATTTCACGGCGTCTGCGCCTGGTAGAAACATTCGTGACCCAAGAATAATCACGTTTTAAGTGAACCTATGAAATCATCGAAACTCTAGGGAATGGGAGCTCAAGTTACAACAGATGTTACTTTACGTTGCATCTTAAAAACTATATATCCTAGAATAAGAATAAAATTTTAGAATGTACGAACAATCACTTTCATAAAATATTTAATACTATTCCGCCAATCAGAACGCTCGGCCATGTTGTTTTGGACGGACGGAAAAAGGGAGCCTTGTCACAGAACTAACCGGTTGTGTACCACCGCTATATAATATTATTTCTTTACCTCTAATTCAGAATCAGCCTGGCTGGCCTGACAGCTCAGTTGGTAGTTGCTTTGCCTTCTGCGCTGTAGGTTGAGGGTTCGATTCCCTGCCAGGACTCACATTTGTGTAATGGAAATATATGTTTGTTCTTTGTCTAGGTGTTATAAAGTATCCTATGTATGTATTTAAAAATATATAAGTAAGTATTTTATCAGTCATCTAGTCACCATAATACAAGCTATGCTTAGTTTGGGGCTATATATGATGTTGTGTGCGTTGTTCAATATTTATTTACCTAATCATTATTTCGCCTCTTCGCACCTATCAATCTGGTGTGCTCTTGGCGCTTATACAATACAATACAATTTATTCCAATAAGATACGTACAGTACACTTGGAAAAGTCAGGTACAAAAATACTTAATAATAATATTACACTATAATATTACGGGCTTACTGTTTGGTTACAACATTTAAGAAAAATAATTACAAATAGAATAGCAACATTAAATTCCAAATAAATTCATTATTTAAAAATTTCATCAGCAAGTGCTTCGTCTAGAGAATAGTACGATTTCTCTAGTAATATATTTCTTATCTTTATACGATAACATTCAAGATCAGAGTTTTGTAATTCAGGTGTCAGTTTATTGTACAATTTTATGCTTATACATAAGAAGCTATTACCAACTTTGGCTAGTCTATGCTTAGGAAGACAAATGTTATATTTATTTCTTGTATTATAATTATGGATCTCACAGTTTAGGTTAAATTTATCAGGGTTTAGCTTTACAAACATCAGATTGTGGAAAATGTATTCTCCTACCATTGTCATAATTTCTAATTTCTTAAACATTAGCCTACACGATTCTAAGCCTTTCATAAGCAAAATAGAACGGATGGCTCTTTTTTGCAGTATGAATATTCTATTCGACTGTGAGGCATTTCCCCAAACTAAAATTCCATACACCATAATGGAATGAAAATACGCATGATATACCATTTTTGCAGCTCTTATGTCACTAAGTTGTCTTATTGTCTTTATTGCGTAAACTGCTGACTTTAATCTCCCAACGAGAGTGTCAATATGTTTATTCCAAATGAATTTACTGTCAATGTCTATGCCTAGAAATTTGGTGTTGTCAAGAGTAGTCAAAAAGTGTTTATCAATTGTATGCCTAACTAATTCGTCATTATTATGTTTATGTCCTAAAAAAAAGTTTACAATATTCGTTTTATCTACATTTAATAGTAAATTATTGGCATTAAACCATTTTTGTAAATTGAGTATCAGCGTTTCTATCTTTACACATAACTTTTCTTTGTTCTTATCACTAACTACTACAGTTGTGTCGTCAGCAAAAAGGACTATATCCATTTCATTTTCAACACAGACCACAATGTCATTAATATACAGAATGAATAGAAGTGGCCCTAAAATAGACCCTTGTGGTACTCCCATTGTAATATTATTTGATTCAGACTTTTGGCCGTTACACTCTAGAATTTGTTTTCTATTTTTTAAATAAGACGCGAATACAGACAATTCATTGTTTCTAATACCATAATGCTCAAGTTTTAATAAGAGAATCTCATGGCAGACACAGTCAAAAGCCTTTGATAGATCACAAAACAGGCCGTATGTGCTCTTACTTCTGTCCAAATTCCACAAAACTCTCTCTACTAGAGAAGTTATAGCTTGATTCGTGTTTTTTTTCCTTTGAAACCCAAATTGCCTGTTGTTGATGATTTTGTTGGTTTCTATGAAATAATATAGCTCATTTGCAATATATTTTTCAAAAATCTTACTAAATACAGGCAAAAGTGAAATGGGCCTATAGTTATTCGCATCGCAATGAGAGCCCTTCTTATACAGTGGAATCACTTTTGCTAGTTTAAGGGCATCTGGAAAACTACCACTCAGTATACAATTATTAATTACTGTTGCCAATGGTAATGCTATTTCATTTTTTATTGTCTTGATTATTAATGTAGATACGTCCCAAAGATCATTTGAAATTTTGCATTTTAATTGATTAATAATTTTTATAACACCAGTTGGTGTTATATCTTTAAGAATAAATGATTTCGAACTCGATGGTGTAAACTTGTTAATAAATTTAATAGATTCACTTTCAGATTTTTTAAGATCTTGGGTCAAGGTAGGAGCAATGTGAACGAAAAAGTCATTAAAATGGTTGGCTATTTCTATAGGTGATTTGAGAGTTTCATTTTTAAAACCAGTTATATTATCGATTGTCTTATTATTTCTGAAACTCTTTCTGGTTTCTTTTTTTATGCTGCTCCAAGTAGATTTAATTACATTTTTAGAGTTAAGAACTTTATCTCGTATGTTAATACGTTTTGCCATCAAGCAACATTTCTTAAAAAATTTACTGTAGTGACTCAAATACTTTCTTAGACTCTCATCGTTTGTAAGTGACAATAAGTAGTATAGATTCTTCATATTATTTTGCGATATTCTTAGATATTCTTAGATCTTCTTAGATGTCGCCCAATCATTGAATGATTTACTAGCCTTTTTACGTATCCTATAACTCGGGCGTGCATCTCTTTAATAAGGCTAATGAGCTAATAACAAATAACATACCTACTATTAGCTCATTTATCCACTCTTATCTATCTACTTGGCAAATTTTACGTGTTTATCGTGTCACTAGTTATTTCGAACCAGTGTGGTGAAAGGATTAAAATTATATTTTTTGGGCACTTACCTACCTCTGCTTAAGACTGGATAATTTTTCGAATACGTTGACGCAAACATGATTTTTGTATACCTAGCTGCAAGGGGGTAGATTTTTTTTTATTGAAGTGAAAACTTCTTTTAGCGCGGTACGCATATGTTTAGATGAGGTAAAACCTCTGGACTCGCGACACCGTGACGAGACGCAGAACCGGCAGCCGGCTGCCCCGCTCGCCCCATTTGATTATAAACCTTAATTCACATGTTTACAGTCTACTTTTTTATGGAGAAGTTTACTGAGTTAGGTACTTTGATATATTATGTACATTCTGAACAAAAAATATTGCATCATCTGTGTTCGTTCAGTATTTGATTGGCAGTCGCGTTTCGCGTTGGTCCGTGTGAGTTCAGTGAACTTTGATTGTGTTTTGTTTGTGATTTGATAGTGTATTTACTGGATTTATCGATAGTAAGGGGTGTTTATTATTACAAAAACTGTTTATTCTGCTCATTATAAGTATTTTTGTAACCCAATAACCCTAGTACCCATCTAAATGTATAACGCGCCAAAATAAGTTTTCACTTCTGTCGGCACTCCCGGAGTGCATACCCGTAATTTTTTAACATTGGATCACTTTTATTAGTAAATACTTCAGTTAAATGTTAGTAGGTATGTAATTATAATTAACTATTTAACAATGGTTATTTTGATTTGTCATTAGGTAGGTACATGAATCATCATGCATGGCCTCATGTCGCTCTGCCGTCAGACAGTTAACCGACACACTTGAAATGTATAAACTCTCTTGTATTAGTATTTCGTAGTTAAGGTAGGTAGTTAAGATGATGGATAATAAGATGGATCATATAAAAAAGCGCTAGGACCAAGACGAGTTTCTTGCCAATTCTTCTCGAGCTTGGGTTAGGATGAATTGGCACCTAAATTCACCTAGTAGGTATGTAAGACGTTTCAAAGTGATCCTTGTAATTGTATTGAATAAATCATCTTTTGACTTTTGACTTGACTTTGACATCGAACAATGGTTAATGTAATGACAATCAAACCTGTCTGCCAGCACGTTCAGAGTGCTGTTGGAACTTATTAATTTCATCTTGTTACCTCCACGCGTTACTGAGACAGACGTACAACGAAGTGATCCTATAATATAATGGCTTCCCTTTTCTTTTTGAGGTACGGAACTCTAAAATCCGGTCAAGTAGGTACTACGAAAGTAGCACCTGAGAAGGTACAGTATGTACTTAATACTAACATACTTTTTTCATCATGATTTTTATTTTACTAGTCTAATTTAAAGCCACTACCTATACCATCATAAACTATGAAAGCACTATGGTAGAAGATGAGTTGGATTCAAGGACAAAAGTAGATTTTTTCCCATAAGTACGTCAATACCAAAAAACGAGTACCTAGATACCTTGTAATATCTTTCTTTTCTACTTAGCTCGTAAACGCTCTTTATGTAAATATTATATTATTTTACTTACGTGAGGATATGTAACGGATTATACTGCTCAACATAAACAAGCTGCGTCTTTAACCATATTTATGGTATTCCATTTTAATTTCGTATCCTTGACTTCATACGGAGTTTCCGAGCAGTTTAATCTGAACACCATCACAATTTCTACCACATTTTACGATGTTTATTTATATTCATAACTTTTCATTGTAAAATCTTTGTTTACATTTTAATTAATCAAAATTGAAAGGTGAAGGAAGCTGTCAATATATTTCATAAATTCACAAATTAGCGAGAGGTCTGCTAATATTACAATGAAAACTTTCTTAACACTGTCTGGCTGAAACTTGAAATTAAAAATCCGTGATGGATTTGATATGCGCGATTTGCGCAGAAAATGAAGGGAGGACTGAAATATGTCAGTCAGATCCGAGTTTTGAGACAAAAATGATGAAAAATATTATCTACTAGTGGAGAGAAAAATGGAGAGTCTGAGCTAATACTAGGCAGGGAAACGCTACGGATCCATATCAATTAATGGACCAATGGTGACGAGGATCTTATATTGATGAAAAGAGGACGTCCCCATCCATCTAAAAAATACCAGAGTCGGAAATAATCTTAATCATGAAACTATGTGTGGAACTCTCTGGTTAGTGATACTCTAACATCTTCTAAAAGCCAAATGAAAGAAACGTACAAACTTTTAAATTAGCAGATCTATAAAATAACGGAAACTTCTTTGAATTATTAATTTTCTTTTTATTTAATGTGTGATATTTGTATAATATAGTAACTGTGCTTATAAACTTTATTTTTATTTCAAAGCAGAAAGCTTCTCTCAGTATATTTTTTTAAATTTCAACTAAATTTATTAAATTAATTGCAGCTTATAATCCTCTTTTTATAAAAAGGGATTGTAATGCTACAACCTACAATTTAATGACTCGTTTGATGTTTACCTTAATTGTGCTGCTACACCTTGCTTCTTGATAAATTTCTTGATTCTAGGAAAACCTAGATCTAAGAATCTAAGAATAAGATCTAAGGATCTAAGAAGTCAATCCCATAAGTTTTAATTTACTAGACCTTTAAGCCGTATCTTTTGGTTGCGTTCATCTCAACTCGATACCTCGCGCATTCCTGATGAAGATGGTCTTTACATACAGACAGACGGACAACGTAGTCATTCTGTAAGGGTTTCTTTTGTCCTTATGAGGTATGGAAACTTAAAAATAAACCCTTTTTATGGGCTTGCGTTTTGCCGCTATCTCGTCTGATGGAAAGCAATGACAGTGTTACATATTACTGTGTAACGCTTACATAGAAGAAACCTGTTCACTCGCCACCTGAAGACGCCCGGAGGTGAATAGGTACTCGCCTTAAGACGGTGCCCTCAGTAAATTAACTTTTTTATTAAAATAATTAGTATTTTTTATACATCTAATTGTAGTTATCTGCTTGCTTATTCCTTCAATGAATAAAGGAATACCTAATAGATATATCATAGACCTTATACTTTCTTTCAAATTGTTTATAAAGTAATTGTTATTTTCATAATTAAATTATGAAATAATGTCAAAAATATTCAATAATCATCATCTTCTCCTATTCTTCTCCAGCTATACGGCGAGAAGTAAGCTAATTAAAACATTACTAGTTAAGCTTTTTTCAGAATTCTTTATTTGAATGTATTCAGATAAAAACATCGCGACTTGAGCGCCGCGAATACGTGCTAAGATCGTTTGATCAGGGAGTAGCCTTAATGTCCTTAGGGTATTAAAGATTGAAACAAAAAGCAATTATGTATCATTGGTTTATTATCACGTTAGATATAATTATAATACACATACAATTGGAATGTTGTATCGAATACAACTCTTATAAAATGACAAATACTGAGCAATCAGGGAAGCCAGTTACATAACTTTGTTACAAAACCGATCAGAAAAATAAAAACACATGCATTTAAAATTAGTTTAAACAAAATTATGTTCATTTATACGAACATACAACATACTAATGGGTATAGATCTTAATCCACATGCAGATTCATTCGCACACTTTTTTCGAATTACTAGCAAGACTAGAGATGCTAGAGTCGGACCACGCTAAGTTAGCAATAGAATAAATTGGCAACCCCAAACATATTTGAATATAGTATGCTCTTACGTCAGTCACATTCAAATAGATTTGATTGGTTCACCAATAATTTTGATGTTTTTATGTATAGATTTTCAAATGCCTCTATTTTTGTCTCCTGCATGCAGAGTTAGTGTAGCCAGACTCTAGTAAGTAATTTTTATTTTAAAAATTGGTGTAATAGATAATAGCCTCAATTCTGTAAGCACCAACCTAACTAATTTTATTATTAACTAACTACCTAATTTTAGCTAAAATTAGGTTTAGAACTGTCAAATGAAACTTTGGTATTCTGCTGTTACCAACTTATCCTAATTTAATTAAGCGTTCCTAATTTAGTTAGATGGTACCAACCGAATAGGTTTTACAAATGCTAGTCTATATATAATATAATTTAGACAATTCCTAATTTTAGAAATGAACCAACCGAATTGCCACCACTATACTGTCTTGCTAGTAATATAATGCGAACGTATGCTGACGCATCAGCTGAAAAAACACATTTAGAAGATCTTAGGTTTTGGTTTTATTAGAATAAATCCTTCTTGGTATTCGAAGAGGACGTGTTCCAGGTCTGAGTACATCTACATCAGAGAATGTTCCAGTGATTTTCAAAATTACATAAAACTCTGAATTCAAAACTACAAACATAAGATTCTAGTTCATTTTATATACAGTAGATGGCGCTGAAAAAGATCTTGCTACTTGACAGTGCTAATATATATTACTGTTACTTTTGTTATTCGTGCTATAACGTGTGGTATGTTCAGTGTTTTTAAATTTAGACGTCCCAGCGTTTATAACCTGTTTCAAATGTATTGCCATTAGTATTGTGTGTGAGAATGCGAGAACATGAATGTAACCGCCCTTTATATTTTGTTGTATTGAAACAGGTTTTGTAATCCAAATAAATTCATAAATTATATTTATAACACACTATTACAAACTAGTGACTTTATTAATTATTGCGAAAACATGCTGCAACCGAAACTTACGTTAAATAGTTGGAACTATGATACATAAACATTATTAATATACTTTTTTAGATCAAAATGCTATTCCGGTCTGCACTATACTTAATGATGTTGGTAGATACTCCACTTTAAATGCTTGTTGTTTAAATGAGTACATGTTTAAAGGCGAGTATCTACCGAAGCGAAGCGGAGATCTATGAGTTGGGGATAGGCTTAGATATAAAGACGAAAACTCAATCTCACGTGTCCGTAAGTCAATATACACTGAATTTTGAATTTTGTATGAATGTGAGTTTGTAGACATGTATTAAAATACTAGTTCCGGGACACCCTTGTAGAGTTGTCAGTACAAAAAAAAACAGTAGTCGCATATGATGTGTAACATCTGACATCTCACCTTGGTAGTAAACAACATTAATATTATATCTTGAATTCGTTTATATAAAAGTACATTTTATACACAACACTGTAAGCGCACAGCTGACACACACGCACACACTGTTGGTTGACAGTACCAACCTCTTGGAAAATGAGTTGGTACAATCTGACGGCTAAATCTATCACAATCAAATAGCGCGCGCTTATCAGGGTTCCTGTTACACACTTCTGTCCCATTTCACGAATTCACTCCCACACATTGACAGGAAAGCGAGAAGAAAAATGATACACATCAAAAACCAATGTTCCCTGCCTATGTAACGTAAGTTTATGTTAGTAGCCTCGAAATATTCTAGTGACAACACCTAATATGATATTTACAATAATGCGAATCCTAAAAACCGTTAATTCTACCACCACACAACACAGTTATTATAACCTAATGTCATTTTATAGAATATCATGTCACGCACTACATTTTATTTTGTATTTAACGGACATATCTTTATTCAAAGGTATAATTATATTAATTATATATTATTATATTAATTATATTGAAAATACTAGCGGTACCTAGTATTTTTATAAACGGCTATGGGCTTGCATCCTGTCACTTAAAGAAAACTTACTACCTCTGTGCAAAATGTAAGCACGTATAATGTTTGGAGGTGCGTCGTGACATTAGACATCCCCAAATATACATTTTGATAAACACGGGCTTTACTCACGTATTATTTTGTCGATGGAGGCACCGACATTGTTTCGATTCATCTAGAGAATCTTCATCAGGGTGAGTTTGATCCGCGGTCCGCTCGTTGCCGCTCGAGTTCACGGTTCGCACTGGTCCCCAAATATATCTAAATAACTAGATACCAAGCCAAGTTTGACCAAGTTTTTTTTTCTTTAACATCAACCCGCGGCTTTGCCCGTGACACTTAGATAAAAATAATATATTATTATATGTCAAAATTAAATCTAATTTCTACACAAAGTTTCATCCAAACCGGTTTCTTCAATCGCGTGGTAACTCTCTACTTTCACATACATTGTCCTGATCCAACAATTTGACTTTTCGTCGGTACTCTTCAAGTTCCTTAGCCGCTTTCTGTTCATAAAGGCTCTTATCCTTTAACGAACGCCACAACTCCCCTCTAAGTTTCCCCACTTCCGCCTTTTTTAAGTGGCGATACTGTGCCTTAATGCTTTCTCTGTTCTCGCCAAGCCACAATTTATACGCAGACCTGGGTCGTCGTGGGTGTTCCATTGGCTCTTGTTTCTTCCTGGTATATAAAACATACGCTGGTCGTAAGAAATGTTAATTCAATAGCATCCTAACCTGAAATATGGAAGCCCGTAAGGTATTTCATGTCTTTATAAGCTTTGTCAATACAAAGCGGTCACATACTTTCTTGAACTTTCTTTACCAACTTTGAAAACAAGATCGGTCACTAATTGTTTATCGGTTACAAAGCCAAGTTAGGAGTATATTGACACAAGCAGTAACTTTTAGTTCAGAAATAAAAAAAAACGTGTGCGTCTCCGGACGCCCGACAGAAGTGAAAACTTAAACTAATCTAACTAGCGCTGTGGGTTAGAATGAGAGAGGAGGAGCCTGCCTACCGCTGCCGTATGCGTGAGAGAAAGGGAAGCCAGACAGACTGGCGCCGAAACGCGTTACGTATCGAAGCGGTTTACCCTCCCATAAGAATTTATCACTTCAATAAATTATATGTATTGTCAAAATAAATAGCTTATATAAATATAGGTGGACAATCAACACAGCAGCATTTAGCACAAAAGTAAGCATACCTTGTACGATGGTTATCAGGTAACTGATAGAATACTTATATATTTATAAAAGCACACTTATGAGAATTTGTAACACCCAAATTATACTAGTCAATGAATAAAGACATGTCCTTGATATTTTTCTATTACTATATGACTACGACACACTATTTAATTGTAATTCATAATTATATATAATTTATGTATACATTACATAATTCAGATGATAAATAAGTGATTGTATAAAAACAGAGTAAATAATACATAGTTTATATATTCCACAAAAACTCGTGATGGTTTTTTTATATCGTTGGTATAAAATGCAAAATACTCACGCGTTTTCGTGAAATAAACATTTTAAAATCATTAATAATTTAAACAATGCAACATCCAACAAAAACATCCTAATCACTAAAGGATAACGTCTACTATAGACGCGATGGGGGAATTTAAATTTTGACATTTCGCTCCACAAATCGTCGACGTCACAGACAAGCGGGTCTTCCAATGACATCTGTCTCGATGACGTTATGATACGTCACAAGGATTATTTTTGACCGTCATGCGAAGCAAACATTGCGCTCGTATATTAAATTATTTTTCTCGACTTATTTCCGGTTTTATTAGTAATTTTGGAATTTTTATTTAAATAGAACTATTGTTATTGACTCTGGTGTGGTTAATTGGAATAAAAGCTTTGTTTCTTTGTGATTCGAGCAAAAATAATCCGTATAATGATTTTATATGAAAAGACACAATTTTATATAAAATAACAAATGACCAACGACAAGATACGACTTTGTGACATCATACTATAAACAATATAAACTTTTGACATTGACAAAACTATTATTATGACACATGCCATTAACGAAGAAGAAGTAAACGTCACAAAGTCGCAGTCGACCGTCATTTGTCTATTCTAAACGTCATCGTGGAATGACCGTCCAGAATTATCTTGGATTCGTCATAAAATTTCACAAATCAACATACTATGTTAAATAAAGCATGAAATATACGAGAAAAATGAAATTAAAGTAATGATACTTTTGAAATCTCAAACATGGTATCGAAGTGTCAAAAATCACATATAGGCAGCGTTTCGATTCGACGCGTGTCTAGTATACTAACTATTATAACTAAAGCTTAAATACAGCATTTATAAGTCAAAGTGTATATTAGTTTTTCGCCAGTCGTACATAGTCCGCATTGAATGTGATTTCAAAATAGCTTTCTGTACCACAATTTGATTTGGTACGTGGTTCGCACCGTAGTCGTGTGTAGCACTAGCCTAATGTACGTAACGACGAAAGTCTGCCTTCATGTGCTGGAACAAAGAGTTTTATCTATTGGTTGAGGGTTAGAAGAAAGATTGTGGTTCTGTTGTTTCGACGGACTTGTTACAAACTCGTAATATTAATATTATAGTAACATTGACGACCTCTGTGGGGCAGTAAGCGAAGGCCCGGCTAAGATACAGAAGGCTGCGGGTTCGATAAAGGTTTGTATGGTCTGTAAATATTTGTCTATGGTCTGGGTGTTTTTTAATGTATAATATGTATAAATAAATAAAAAAGTATATATGTAGCATATCAGTTATCTGGTTCCCATAACAAAAGCTCTGTTTACCATGGGGCTAGATGATGCTGTGTGAAATGTGCATTATTTATTATTTTTAAATGTCAGTTTCATTCTTTGCTATTTTTTGATTAAAATAAATGTAGGCCTAACAATCTGCCTCCTAGCAATAGTTTACAACTGTGTTTAAGTTCGATAAGCACTGGAGCAAGTGAACTTGAGAAACTTTGATATACGTAAAGACTGCTGCAGTTGTGACACGACAAGAAGATGTATATGTGTCGAGATTACTGTCGGTGTGACACGACAAGAAGTATATATGTCGAGACTGCTGTCGCTGTGACACGACAAGAAGAAGTATTGGGGTTGGGGAAAAAGTCTTTTCGCATTATAGTATGTATGAACTTGTAATAAAATCTCTTTGGCTATACTATTTGTATCTGGCTGGTTTTGGTATCATTCAAAGTTTAAATTTTAAAGAACATATTTCCTAATTTATATTAGGAAAATGTGTTTTTTTTTTTCGTTCTGTTTGTTTTTCGTACTGTCAAGATGAGTGAATCTTTTGAAGAAATTCGATACATTTTAGAATTTTACTACAAAAAAGGTAAAAATGCAACCCAAGCCTCGAAAAAAATTGCGATGTTTATGGACTTAGTGCAGTGTCTGTGAGAGTAGCACAAATTTGGTTTAAGCGTTTTCAATCCGGAAATTTTGATGTCAAAGATGCACGTCGCTCTGGTCGCCCTATTACGGATAAAATGGATGCCATTTTTGAAAAAGTGGAGCAAGATCGGCATATCAGTAGTTACGACGTAGCTGAAGAACTGGGAATTGACCACAAAACAGTTTTGGCGCATTTGAAAAAAAACTGGGTTCACAAAAAAGCTCGTTATTTGGGTATCTCACGAGCTCACTGAAAGAAACGTAATGAACCGTGTACTCATTTGTGATTCTTTATTACGACGTAATGAAACCGAACCATTTTTGAAGAAGCTGATAACTGGTGATGAAAAGTGGCTCACGTACGACAAGCACGTGCGAAAAAGGTCGTGGTCAAAGGCCGGTCAGGCTTCACAGACTGTGGTGAAACCCAGGTTAACTCGCAACAAGGTGATGCTGTGTGTGTGGTGGGATTGGAAGGGCATTATTCATTATCAGCTGTTACCACCAGGCAGGACCATCGATTCTGAACTCTACTGCGAACAACTGATGAGATTAAAGCAAGAAGTTGAGAGAAAGCGGCCGGAATTAATCAACAGAAGGGGTGTGGTTTTTCACCATGATAACGCTAAACCTCGAAAAATTAAGAGAGTTTGGCTGGGAGGTGTTAATGCATCCGCCATTTAGTCCTGACCTTGCACCTTCAGATTTCCAGCTGTTTCGGTCTCTTCAGAATTCTTTAGGCAGTGGCAGGTTAACATCACGAGAGGACTGCCAAAACCACTTGTAGCGGTATTTTGATCAGAAGTCCCATAACTTCTATAGCAATGGGATCATGTCCCTACCTACAAGATGGCAAAAAGTTATCGAACAAAATGGTACCTACATACTTTAGTTAAATGTAAATAAACTATATTAAAAAATGTTTTAAATTTTCTTAAAAAATGCGAAGAAACTTTTTCCCCAACCTATTATGTCGAGACTACTGTCGGTGTGACACGACAAGAAGTTTATATGTCGAGACTTCGAGACAGCTGGCAGTGTGACACGACAAGAAGAAATATGTGTCGAGACTGCTGCGATCTGACGCGACAAGAATAAGTATATGTATCGAGACTGCTGTCGCTGTGACACGATAAGAAGTATGTATGTCGAGACTGCTGTCGCTGTGACACGACAAGAAGAAGTATGTGTCGAGACTGCTGCGATGTGACGCGACAGGATAAGAGCCTGTCCAGATGGAGCGTTTAACATATACGTAAACATTCGCGCGTTCTCCAGATACTAGAGCTATATACATCGCGTCCAGATGCCTACGCGCGTTTCTTAACTCGCGTGTAACGTGCCGGACTCTCGACACGCGCGTTTCGTGCGCGAGCGCCGCGCGATTTGAGATACTCAGGCGCCATTGCTGCGTCCAGAAGTACGCGCGAGTCCGTGGCGAGTGGACGTATTTAGTGCAATATGGAGCTTGATAATTTTGATACCTACGAAACTTTTTATTGCCAAAGTTGAAAAAGAGTAGCCACATGGGATATGGAATATTTGGATTATTCTAATATAGGCGGAATAACTGGGAAGAAATAGTCGAAACTTTTTGTGAAGCAAAATTATCAAGTTCCATTTTGCACGAAATACGTCCACTCGCCACGGACTCACGCGTATTTGGATTATTCTAATATAGAGTCATATAGTCCAGTCAAAATAGACGTTTTTTTGGTCAACTTTGCACTAAATTTCCGATCCAAACTTTTTTTTATAAGGTTTAGGATCACTTACTGAGCATAAAATCACAAAATGCTGACAGATCCAGGTCACGCTTCAAGCGCCATCCTTCAAAGCCATCAAAAAACGTTTTTGGCCGATTTCTCAGAAACTATGCACTTTAGGGCAAACGTTATGGAGACCATTATTGTAGAGAATAAAATTTCGCATCTTTTGTTGCTAGTAAACTTTTTTGTAAAACTTACCGTTTACAATTTATGGCCCATTTAATGAACCGGTTTTTCTATCGCGGCCGATAACTTTTGAAATATTAAATTAATCAATAAAATGCATAAATTCATTTTTTTAGGATCAGTTTATTTTCTACAACTTTTGTTTCAAACTTTTTTTTTAATGTCCATACTTTTTGAGTTATAGGACGTTTAATGTTGGACTTCCGGGCGTAAAGTTGAAAATTTCAAGATACGCATAGAATATAATGGTACTATAATAACGAACTTTTTTTTATTATATTTTATTATATTTCGTACAACCAAAAAATAGTTAGTAATTATAATTAATTATGTTATATTCAAATGCTATAATAAAATGAAAGAAAACGAAAGGGATATATTTAAAAAAAATTATAACTGTTATAATTATAATTTTATAACTGTCCCTGAATCCCTCCCATACACAACGCGCGTAGGAGCGCACGTAAAGGTGGGTCCACATTTGTGACATTTCAACGCACCGTGGCTCCGTAGCCGTAACAGTTACGCGTAACAAAAACATAAGTGTGGACGGTTTTTGTTACGCGGACATGTGACACGACCTAGTGTCACTCGGCGATCCACTCAGGACACCACATATAAAGGCACGAACATTTCGCCGTAACATACAATCCCATCCCCCGGCCCCGCCCCGTGCGTGCGCGATAGCAATATTAGCCGTTCAAAAGTGGTATGAATTTGGTTGTGTTCCTTAATACCAAAAATTATGACTGAAAACATTTAGTATTCTTCACATAGTAATGTTATTCTGTAACTAGACAATATAATGTATGGTCCTTGACAAACAACATGTCAGATATTGTGGTTCTTAATACGAAACAAATAGGGTGACAACTTTAGTCAATTTTAGCAAAAAAACTTTGAAAATGCGATTGGCTCTTATTTCATTTTTGATAAGTAATTCGAAATAAAAACTATCCAGAAACCTAGATAAATACTATTTAAATACAAATATTACAACAATATAGTGATAATATGCTTGAGTTACAAATCATTTTGGTATTACGTTTGTAGGGCCAATTCGTCCTCCGCTGGCCTCTTAAATTCAGAGTTTAGCTACTCACCTATCAGCCTCAATGCTCTTCCCTTGACCTACCTTTCAGTTATACTGTTAGATCTTTTCCGCCTGAGATACAGGTTTTGACCAGATTAGTAGTTCCAAGTTTACGACAAATAATATTCACACAGCGCCCGCAACAAAAGCGGCGGTTTCATTTACCTATGTACCTACCTACCTACTCTTGAAATGCAATTGTTAAAATAAAAAACATACCTTTCTACCTACATTACGCTACAGATTATGGTTTAGGTCGGTATGTAAAAAAAACTTAAACAAGTGTTGGAAGGTTAGGTAGGTACCTACGAGAAGAGTACCTACTTTAATCTTCATACTTAGGTGAGCCTAGCTGTTTAGTTTGCCTAGAACCCACGCATACGAGCACAACACTGACAGACACGGCAAAACGACACGATCTATCAAAATGTTACAGTCCTGGTCCACATTTAGCGTAGCAAGTACCGTAACATGTTACGGAGCCACGGTACGATGAATTGTCACAAATGTGGACCCACCTTAAAACGCGGCATCTGGACGCAATACAAACTAAAACGCGCGAGGGCACTCGCGCGTAAAACGCTCCATCTGGACAGGCTCTAAGTATATGTATCGAGACTGCTGTCGCTGTGAAACTATAAGAAGTATGTATGTCGAGACTGCTGTCGCTGTGACACGACAAGAAGATGTATGTGTCGAGACTGCTGCGATGTGACGCGACAAGAATAAGTAAATGTACATATACGCATATACTATGTCTTGATACATAGTATCAAGACTGCAGTTGTCGCTGTGACACGTTAAGAAGAAGTATAGCTCTCGAGACTGTTGTCGATGTGACTAGATAAGAAGAAAGTTCAAGTATAGTGATGTGTACTGTGTTCTTGCCTTTGCTGGAATTGGAGCCGCCTAGTACGGTTGGAGTGCAGTGATGTAGAGTGGTACTCACATGATCTCGAGACTGCTGTCGCTGTTCTTGGCTGCGTGTTCGCCTTCGCTGGAGTTAGAGCCGCCGGACTCGGAGCGGCGCGAGCGCGGCCGCGGCTCGTCCGCCGGCCGCTGCCACGCGGGGATTCCCCCCGCTGTCTCCGCACGAGACTTTAGCGTGGGGAATTGATTCCTGGAAAGACGTTTAAAGTTCATAATTGATTGAGCGAGTGAAGATCACAGCGGCAGCTTCACGATTTGGCTTTGTATGTTTGTAGGAGACTTGTCCGCGGGTTCGCACGCGTGGTAGCTGCATGAATAGAAGCTCATGTCTATCCCCAAGATACAAACAATCATTCACCTTAGTAAATTGAATCAAAGCCTAGCCGTGAAAAGGTAACCGACAGACAGACAGACTAACAGAAACACTGCCAAATTTATAATATTTGTTAGTTCGACGATAGGTTTTGAACCGTTAATCCGATCTGCATTAAATTTGCCAAATTTGAGCTGGTAACTTTAACTTAAAGAATCAAGTTGAACTATGGGTAGTTCAAATATGGGGAACCAAAAGGAGGGAAAAAATTGTTATCAAGTGCAGTGCCATATAAAAGTCTCGCAGAACACCATCAGCGGGCTGCAGTCTGAGGTAGCGTTATTACGTAGCACTGCTTCAGTGGACAGGTCGCCTGAGATATCCAAAGTTAACATTCGTAGAGGAGGTCAATTGAACGTGTCAGCTGCATCGTTCGTGTTGGATATTGGATGCTTCGCCATGCGCGGCTGACGCCGATGCCGCCAGTACGCCGTGCCCTCCCCGCACGTCCCCCGCCTCTCCGCTCGTGGGACCGACACGTGCGCGCGCCCCTTCACACCCCGCCCCATCGCGCGCGCATACGCCGCCGTTGTTGCCGAAAGCTGCCTTTCGCACAGCGTTGCGAACCTGTCCGCGCCACTGCGCCCGTACCGGCTCCTCATGAAAAGAAGCCGTGTGATGCTGAAGGGTTCACTGAGGTAGTGCGTAGGAGAAAAAATCCCAGCAGCGGTAATCAGCTAGCGTCGCGCCGACCGGAATTAACTACTTGTTGCGACCGGCCGTGTCTTCGACGTTGCTCTACGTGTCGAGGCTTCACTATACCACGAAAATGGAGGAGATCGTAGAATATGTGAAGACGAAGACCAACACCTCGGTGAGGGTCGAGCAGTTGGAGTCGCGTCATAAAGATTTTAAATCTTTTGTGGTGCGTGTTCCGACTGAGAACCTTTCGACCTTCACTAAGGCAGAATTCTGGCCGAAGAATGTCTTGTTCTGGTGTTTTCGCGGACGACTACCGATAACAGCACATATCGCGTGTCACACGTCGCCGACTCTACGTGCTAGTAATTACTATTACTTATGTATGTTAGACTTTAAGGTATATATTTGATATGAGCCGTAGTTTGTAAGTATTTAACATCATGTACTAAACTACTGTTGCCTGAAATAAACGATATTATTATTATTATAAAGTGCTTTGTTTGTAAATTAAAAAACGATTTTTAATTATATTTGTTTTCAAGATACAGCGTAAAAACTAAAGCATTATAACTTGAGCTTCCTTTCGCTTAAGTTTCGTTGATTTTATAGATCTAAGCTTAAAACGAAATTGATCGATTTCCGATTTAATTTGAATTATTTTAGTTTAAGATTTTTTGTAGATTTATTTTTCAAAACTAAATGACAGAACAGAAAGTAGTTAGGTATTATGGTGACAGCAGGCTGATCGCATGATGGAGCCAAAGTCCCTTTAGGAACTACGCGTGCAAAGCCGCGAGCAGCTAGTTATGCCATGAAAACTCACCTATTAAGTAGTATTCCTTTAATAGACGCAATATCAGCCTGCAAGTCTGTAATCTGCGCGCGCGCTGCCGTGTGTTGATTGCCTGATTGCATCTCCCCGCGCAGTGACGTCACGTTAGCGTTCAGTACGTCTAGCGATTTGCGAAGTTCGTCAATGCATTCTGATGTGCTCTTTCGTTTCGGCTGCTCGACGAATAGTAATTGTCTAAGGCAGTTCTGTGGATAAAATATTAATAAATATTGTTTTTTTTTATCATAAATTTACCTACGTTTGACCACGATCTCGCCTGGTGGTAAGCGACGATGGGGCCCGAAGTTCTATAAGACACCTATTTATTCTCGACTTAAAGATACCCAGATTATAGTTTTCAGGAAAGACAGATGACGGCAAAGTATAACAATCATTGGCTGTACGTATTATATGTGTGGAAGCAAACGCTTTGTTCGTAAGACTTACAAGGTATGGATGGTACTGAGCGGTACGTCTGCTTGTCCTGTTGTGAAAATGTATAAAAGATCGAAAGCATCTTTACAGCGGTGCTCGAGACTCTGGAACTTAGTCTCAGGGTTTAGTCACTCACCTAATATACATACTTATGATACTTTAAACCCAGCTGAGCTGAGAGGCCAGTCATAAATAAAAAAAATTCAGTTATAGCACTCGTGGCATAGCGGACTTCCTGACAGAATATCGAAGTCTAGCAATTCTCTGCGAGGTCAATAATGAGTGATCGCAGTGGTGTTTTCATTTGAGCTTCCGTGCTTCGCAGAGCACGTTAAACTGTAGTCAGGACAAATTAGCAAGAAAAATAGGGGTACCATTATAATATTCGCAAAGTTTGCAAAAATGGTTTTTTTTTTATTTTTCAGCGAATGAAGAAGACAACTTTGGTACATTTAAGAATCGCTTTTTCTCAGAAATGGTGAGTCTTAGGAAAAAAGTGTTTGGACAATTTTTGTAGAATTGCATGATCTACAATTTTGTCTGACCTATTTTTATCATAAAATCAGTTTTCGTTTCACTGAAAAAAAAAATATATCATTTTCCGAAATTTTACCTTACATAATTTTTCATGCACACGGGATCGATGGGGAAGTTTTACAATTTCATTATAATGGTATCCCTAAAATTCATGTAAATATTCAGCTTCTTTGGAATTTATGAAAAGGTGAATGTCTATTTTGACCGGACTATGTCGGTTCCGGCTTTTCGTTGTTAATAACGTTGGCTAGGACGTAAGGTTTAACCTGTTTACTCCGTTTAAAGATTTCCCCACTGACTCGGAAGTATTCATACTTTATCAGTAGAGGGTACATATTACAATGTATTTAGAAGATAATACAAAACAAGAATATTAAATAGATAAGGTAGAAACGCGAGCAAATCGATAAGATATAATTTATTACAAGTATAATAATCCTTGCTAATATAATAAATTGACTGGCCTCTGAGCTCAGTCGGTAGTAGCTCTGCCGTCTTGTAGGCCGAGGGTTACATTCTCTAGCAGGCCAAACATTTGTGTGATGAACGTAGATGTTTGTTCTGTGTCTGGGTGTTATAAAGTATCATAAGTATGTATTTTTAAATATATAAAGTATTCTATGAGTCATCTAGTCACCGTAATACAAGTTATGCTTAGATTGAGGCTAGATGGTGTTGTTTGCATTATGCACTAATATTAATCTAACTAATATTATAAATCCAAAAGTAACTCTGTCTGCCTGTTTGTTACGTTTTCACGCCTAAACAACTGGACCGATTTTGATGAATTTTGGTATAGAGATAGATGGGACCTTCGAGAAGAACATATGCTACTTTTTTTGTAGGTACCACGCGTGCGAAGCCGCGGGCAGCAGCTAGTTTATTATGAATGTGAAAGTGTAGAAGTTAGTTACTAAATCCCGCCATAATGTCTGAATCTATTTGGATAAAACTTGGTATAGATATACTTAGATTACCATTTATATACATAGCACGTAGGAAAAGTTATGGTTAGCTTGTAGTTTATAATGAAATGGCGTGGCGGCACGACAGTGGCGTGAAATGAATTTTCGTTCAATGCTAAGGCGCGGCAAACGGTGAACGAACACATTGTGAGGAAACCGACGACCAAAAGAACTGAATTATGTTTTATCAGCAATCTATATCATGTGGTGGATAAAGGTCCCGATCATTGTCCAAAGACAACCTAGAATCCAATGGTGGTATCACAACACTTAACTACACGCGCTTGTCACACGATAAGGAGAATACTAACCTTGTAAAACCAATAACAGCTATACGCGATTCCACCGTAAATTAGCCAAGGTACCACACGATCTCTTAGTAAGCTCCTCTTCGCATGGAACATCAGGAGCTCTGACGTCATCGTGGACATATCCAGCAACTCCGCTGTTTTCTCTAAGGCCCTCTGAATCTCAGGGTCCGTTAGTCCCTTGCTGCGGAGAAAACGCTCTTTGCTTTCCATTGTACAGCGCTGCACGTTTGGGTTGTTTAGGAAATTCACGGCTGTTGCCACCTGCGTAGTAGATAATTGTTAAGTTAATCATTGAATATGCAGAGTCTAGACCTTTCTGTTACTGTGGCACACAGAAACATAGCATATACTCCCGTCTTCTCCTCTATTCTGTTTGTATGTGCATTCAGAACAACACTCAAACTCTAAACAAAAATGTCTCTGAGCAAAGACTTTACACATGCTATTTTACCTAGCATAAAGTGAGAAAGGAATATACTTGCACGAAGGACACTGATGATAACGAGATAGTATGTTTATGATTAATAATCAAATTATATTAGACTATCATTTCTACATAAATCGAACGTAAAAATCATGAATAGACTTTTAGCTCAAGGGTTCCTCATAAAATACCGAATGTATTTAATTCAAAATAAAGTTTATTGAGCTCTTGAATAAATAAAACTATGCTAATCGTAATAATTCTGGAGTTTACGTACGTAAACGTGTTATTTATTAACGCCAAAGATGCGTTACAATCATTGTAGAAATATAAATTTGTTGAGGCCATAAACCCATGATTTTTTCACACATTTGTAAGAATATAAGCATATTGACAAATTATTATCACTCTTAGATTTGTTAGTTCAACATCAAGCGGTGATCATCTTTCGACGTTTGTATGGAAATACAATTTACTCTTATGAGTTGTGCGAGGGCTGTAGATTTGGATGTGTTACTGCAGATGCATTTTTAACTGAGCACGTCGGTCTCGGTTTTTTCAGAAGTTGTTTTGAGAGTCTTATTAACTCCGGTTTAACACATGAGTTGGTCACTGACTCAAACGGACGAACTGACTCTACGAAGAAGGAAGATAATTATGCCAGACTTCTGGATCTGAACCGCAGCGATAAGCTATCCGTAATACCAATTCATCAATAGTAACAGAAAGCTATTAGTATCAAAGTTTGGATAGTATCAAAGTTCCATAATCGCCCCACAGGTGGCAACATGGGGAGACGGTTGCCAGCTTACTACGAGTATTATGTATGTATGATAATTGCACTTGTATTTACATTATAGTTACACTTGGGGCCTATTTTTAGTCTGTTTCCGCTCATGTGTTCTCTTTTGTTTTGTGTGTGCTAAATAAATGTTTTTCTTTCTTTCTTGTATAAATTTACACTTTTATTTAATAAATAGATATCTGTCTCGTCCGCGCGTTTGTTCAAATGTTTTATTAATAGTTATTCTGCTATTCAGGGCGGAGACAAATCCAACAAATTAATAATCATGAAAATCGGTCCAGCCTTTCTTGAGTTATAAATGTCTTATAAATGACTTTGTTTTATATACTTATATAGATTTATTTATTTTTTTGTGTTGTTATCGGTACGTGATCGGATTGTAAAAATAACGTAATACTGACATTTAATTCCTTTATTATTATTTTATTTTCCTATTTCCTTTTTCGGATTTTCCGGAGTTTTAATCAACACGTCTTTATATGACCATAATTAGTTACGTTTTAAAAACTAAAAAGAATAAAACCGACTTCATTTATATAAATGAGATTTTTGTTGATTATTTAAAAACAGCTCGACCGATTTCGATAAAATTTAAATGGGACCACTTGGAAGTATACCCTTTGTAACAAAAACCTAATTTTCCAAATCGGTTCAGGCGTCTTTGAATAATCGGTGAACATAGAATAATTTTTTATTCCAATTAATTCCTTTATTGAAAATAATGTATAGTATAGAGGTGATGATAAAAACTGCTAAAACACGTAAGTTTTTAATTTAGGAAGTGTCACTAAAAATGTTATTATAATTCAGACTTTAAAGCAAACAACATAAGATCGTTTTGTTTTAGGAAATTTTAGTAACACTAGCGAAACAACTAAATTGAGGCCAATGGCTTGTTTCGCCATGCCTGAATGTATGCATGTGTACTTCCCAAACCCTAATCAAAGTCTTGCTCTCAAACTATTAATCTTATAAAACATTAAAAAGATGGACAAATATTTAGTACTATTTCGCCAATCTATTCCTTCCTCAAAAATAAATTCGACACGTCAAAGTGCGGAGTCAAAGCGAGTCAGGTGGTCCTGAGGATGCCTCATGTCTAGATTGGCGGAATAGTACTAAATATTTGTCCATCTATTCAATGTTTTGTAATGAATTTCCGCAAAGTCACGCCTGAATCAATTATCTATTTTAGTCCTATCGTGATTTTTGCACGGTAATACGTATTGGTAACTTCACCAATTCGTATTACCGTACTTGTAAGTGTACTTTATGCCAATTTGATTAAATAAATTGATCATATTTTTAAGGATACCCCCTTACCATGTAGAGTGGTATAGAATGAGACTAACACTAACATTTTAGATTTAGACTATTTAGTGTTAGTCATATTAATATTTAATTTTTGGATTGGAACCATATGGAACTTTCTTCTGAGGGGTGAGGGCGCATAACCTGATTCATAGTAGGCTAAATCTAGTAAATCAAGTAAATCTTGTTTGGCATCATTTGGCTGGACAGATATAAGAATCGAGAGCACATAAGAGACCCGATAGTTTATCTTAATCGGTCACACAGGTCAAATGGGTAATTGGCCAACTTTAGGACAAGATAAAATGCTTATAGCTTATAGTTAAAACGCTCATTAACAGATAAGCGGAAAACGAACAGCCAGACACAATTTTTTAGCAGGTAACTTATTGGTAATGGTATGCCAATTTTCCAAACGAGTTTTTCGTTTCGAAAAATATATGTGCAGTTGAAGGATAATATTGTGAGGATACCGGTATGTCGGTGATTATTTCTATAAGCGGTGCTAGGTTTGTACCGTGTCATGTTTGGAGTTGTCTCTGACTATACTCTTTTAAAAATCCTCAAAAAGATCTAAGTTATGTAAAGATCTGATATATGGGGCTCTGACTACTCCTTTAGTCATCCTCAAAAAGATCTAAGTAGAGTAAAGGTCTCTGAGTAATAATGAGTAGGTGTCTACCCAGCCTTCACTATGTGAAGACCTATAAGCCAAGATAGGTCTTTGATAAAGCCCTTTATGGGAAACACGGTGCGCTTCTATAATAAGCTTCCTGAAAATGCATTTAAACTACCTATTAAGAAATTAAAAGCATATATGTAAAGGGTAGTCTTTTCAAGAAAGCGTATTATAATATAAATGACCATAATGTTGATAGCAATGCTTGACCTCATGTTGCTCTGCCCTCAGACAGTTAACCGACACATTTGAAATTTATAAACTCTCTTGTATTCGTTTTTCATAGTTAAGGTAGTTATAAGATGGATCATGCAAAAAAAGCGCTAGGACCAAGATGAGTTATTTGCCGGTTCTTCTCGAGCTTGGGTTAGGAGGAATTGGCACCTAAATTCACCTAGTATGTAAGACGTTTCAAAGTGATCCTTGTGATTATATTGAATAAAGTATCTCTTGACTTGACTATAGATGCTACAAATGTTCTGATTTTCTCGAGAGACGAAGATACATGCACATAGACAGTAAGTATATAAAAAGTTCTACCAATATCCGATACATCCAGGCGATAGGTATGCTAACTTACGATGCTTGAGATAGATTTAACTATTCGTGATTGCGACACAAATATACCCACGAGTATATGCAACAGTCACAGAACTACTGAGGCAAATAGACAAAATAACTGTTTAGGGTCGGAAACGTGCGTTAGGTATTTAGGTATTTCAAGCACCCATTTATTTATTTATTTATTTATTAAATTTTAATTAACAGGGATAAATCAATTACATTAATTAAAATCAGTCTAAGTCAGTCAGTCTACTAGTCAGTTATGGTATTGCCTATAATCAGGTGGTCCGTATGATAGTTTGCGGGCTTGGTTGTACAAAAAAGTATTTACTTATGGTACTTATGGTAGAGCTTGTAGTCAATGTTAATTGGTTTTCTCAACAAACTTTACCAATCAACTCTAATCAGATTTAAGAAGTAAATCAGTTAGGTAAATTATTTTGAAATTGTAGGTACTTAAGCATTTGAAGCAAATTTTAATCAAAACTCAATGAATATTTTAATGATACATGCCATAACTGTGAAGTTTGTTGACAAAACCAACTAAAAGCACCTAAAAACTCTATATGGGTACTTAGACTGGTTTTATGTATGATCCTAGCTAATTTTATTATCGATGCCGAGTCTGCTAGATCTTTGTTTAATTTATGAGACCCTGATCATCATTGATCATTAAGGTCTACCAAAACCCAAAATTACACAGATAAATAACCCCGATCAAGATGAATCTATCTATCTATCTATCGTCTATCTTCTGGGTTTGATCAATGTCCAGAAAAAACATTTATGTGATGAACATTCTAGACGTTTGTTTTGTGCCTAGGTGTTATTAAACATACCTATTTACATTACAGATGCCATAGATTTATAAATATACTATCAGCCATGAATCTATATTATAAACTATTTGCCATTGATAGCAATAAAGGCTTTGAAATTGAAATTTAATCAGCCATCTGGTTTCCAAAGTACAAGGCTCTGCTTAATTCGAGACAAGAAGGTATTGTGTGAATTGTTTAGCTAAATTTATTATTATAATAATACAGTTACACTACTCCCAACGAAACTAAGACTTTTAAGGAGACTTGCATTATCTGGAGGGCTTTCATCAATACACACCCATTATTCACAATTACACACTCTCATTTTTAGTAGCATCAGTTCCTGTCTCAGTTTTATATATTTCTTACAAATTTAAAAATCTAGTTGGTACATAAATCATTCAATCAACATGGCGATTATGGGATTCTTGATACAATTAATGTCTATCTGTATCAATTAGCAATCAATATTATTTAATGGAATTGTATTACCTATGTTTGGTTTCTCCCTGTTTCTACATTTATGACAGCATGTGTTACAATCAACATCAACCTTGCGTAATACCAATTCATCAATAGTAACTGAAAGCTTACAATCAATGTTTTGATAATATCTGAATTACATTATCGCCCAGCTGAACTTTACTCCATAGGTTAAAAAGGTGGGCTTTGCTGCTAGTTTTACAGCTTTTGTAGTTTCAATCTTGTAATCTACACACATTTATGTTCTGAATAAATAATGCTATTTAGTTAATTAATTCTGCTTTTAAAAACAAAGGGTTATACACAGGATTTTAACTGGGTCTAATACATAGACGTATTACTAGTAGTTACATCAAATAAAAATACAACCTACACTTCATGCTAAACAACTGTAGACATTATTATCATATGCTATGTAAGTTTCATCTCGGAGCACTACTAACTAAATATATCTGATCTGTGTGTGAATATGCATTGTTAAGAAATAATTTATTCTTGTGTTCTGGTACATGAGGCATAATATTTCGAAACAAAGTGTTTTCACGATTGACGGTGCGAAGGTCAACCGAAATAATCGGTCGAGCTGCAGAAAAACTAAGAAACTGAGTTTATGAACCTACTTATATCAAATAGATACTTACCTAATTGTACACTCTGTGAAGTTGAGACATAATTGCATTTCAGTAAATATCCTAGAAGTACTCACCAAATTGTCGCGAATTTGGATCCCCGAATTTGTTAAAATTTCTGAAGCCATCCTGGCGTTCTAAATATTTTAGTTTTCTTGTTGGCCTAAAAACTTTAGATTTTACACCACAGTGGTTTAAGCGGAACGATGAGTTGAACAACAATTTTATTTAGGATTTTGGTTGTATTGTAAAACAGGCAGAAAATTAGCAATTTATCGAGCAATCAGAGTTGCCATTGCCTTGCCAATAGACCACTCTATACTATACTAGTACCAGTTGTACTACCCTACCACTAGACTTGACCTTATCCAATAAGAGCTAGCCAGAGTCAAACTGTCAATAGTCAAATGTCAACAATGTTTTTTTTGACCTGGATTGATATCCAGACTTTGATAAGTCTTTTTTGCCTTTCATAGATAGTTTTTTTTGTGTTTGGTAGGCGAAACTATAATGTTGAATTTAAAATCAAATTCAAATATAGTTTATTTAATTAGCATACAAATTATTACGGATACATAACCATATCCAATGTCTTTTATGAACATCACAGATTATAATTAATAAAAATATCTGAATGTGAGTATGTAAGTACATACATTCATGATCATGAGCATGAGTAAGGAATATGAGCTGAGCATATAATGAGAATAAGAATATTTTATTGCCAAAACTGTGTTACATGGTTCATAAGTAGGTATGGTTAGGTTTCAACAGTTTTACCCATTTCGGGCGTACAATACTAGAAGTAAAATACTGTGAGTCTCTATCTCTAAAAGTATACCGTTATACTTTTTATAAGTATAACGGTAGGTATTCTTTTAGAGATGAGTATAAAAGGTTCAAAGCGGATTTAATAAAATAATAATAATAAATTTATGGAGCCACATTACTTTATATACGTATTATGTATAACATATTAATTAATATACGCAAATATATACAAATATATACATATTACAGCACAAAACAATACATTTCGGAGTATTTTTGTGCCTAAAACCCAATCTAAATCCAATGTTGAAGTGAAAACTTCTTTAAGCGCGGTACGCATATTTTTAGATGAGGTAAAACCTCTGGGTTCGCGACACCGTTACCGTCTGGGGCGAGACGCAGCCGGCTGCCGCGCTCACCCCATTTGATTAAAAACCTTAATTCACATGTTTACAGTCTACTTTTGTATGGAGAACTTTACTGAGTTAGGTTCTTTGATATATTATCTACATTCTGAACAAAAAAGATTGCATCATCTGTGTTCGTTCAGTATTTGATTGGCAGTCGCCATAATTACTGATTTTGAAGTGATTTATTACTAAACTCGGTTAAACTTTAGTATCTGGATACGGGAAAAGGGGGGAGAGGGGGGGGAGGGAAACAGGAGGGAGGGACCCTCCACCCTCGGGTACCACTCCCAATTTGCGGAATTACCCCGTTCTCGAGATATTTGAATAAAAGAAACCTAACCTCAAAAAAAGGGGGGTAGGGGGGAAACAGGGTGGGGGGGGAGCTCCTTAGTTTCTTACTATTTCAATGGTTTTCTTACTCATTGTTCTGAGCACTGTCAGAAAAAGCATCCTAGTAGTTTATGGTCCGAAAGGAGGCGTAAAAACACCAAACAACTTGAACTTGACCAAACAACTTCTAATAATGACATTGGATTCTTCGTTTGTCATTTCATGAAGTACAAGTACAAGTTTTTTTTGTAACATGGCACTTCTAAATTAATTATTTTTTCTAGTGTCCTTGCAAGTTTTATTCAGTAATTTTACCGTAATTTTAGCTGAATTTAAATCAATAAATTGTGAAATCATAGCACAAGTATGGATAGTTGAATTATAAGTGTATTAAGTTGCAATGTGATTTGAACGACGAGGAATCTCGTCGGAAAATTATAATCAGCCATTCCGCGACGAGGTTTGAATATACAAATGACGATCGAATAAGACTTTATAACCAAACAAACATTTGACACTGGCACAAATCCTTACTAATATATTAATATTATAAATGCGAAAGTAACTCTGTCTGTCTGTCTGTCTCGCTTTCACGCCAAAACTACTGAATCGATTTAAATGAAATTTGGTACACAGATAGTCTAAGGCCTGAGAAAGGTACATAGGCTGCTTTTTAATTGGAAAAAAGTGTTGTAAAGGGTTGAAAAGGGGGATGAAAGGTTGTATGAATGTAATGTCATTTTCAGAACTAGAAGCATACAATTTTAGGCTGTTGATCCCTACTAATATTATAAATACTGCTCTGTCTGTCTGTCACGATTTCACGCCAAAACCACTGAACCGATTTTGATGAATTTTGGTATAGAGATAGATGGGACCTTGGAGAAGGACATAGGCTACTTTTTATATAGGTACCATGCGTGCGAAGCCGCGGGCAGCAGCTAGTTGACAATAAGACAGATATCATTAAAGGAAGAAAAGAAAGAAGTAATAATGACATTGACATACATTATAATGGAAGAGGCTGTCCATCTTTGATTTGCGCAGAAAAGAAAAAAAAACTGCAACTTTGTTTGTATTCCATAGAGGCAAAGAGTATGCAGCGATATCCTATTTTTCAAGATCGAAGAAAAGAAGAGCTGAAATTTATGAAACTCAAATTTTCCATACAAATCACGAGAAAATGAGTGATTTTGATAATGCCACTGAAGCAGCATCCTTAGCCGTTCAGTTTGACCAGACTGGACAAACGGACAAGGCCGTAGAATGTTATAGAACTGCCGCAAGATTACTTGATAGAATCCGCGACCGTCTTCCACCAGACAAGCAGATGGAATTACGAAGTAAAGTAAGAGAGTACCATGAAAGAGCTACTATCCTACAGGAACAAAAAGGTTTGTTACAAATTAGCTATTGTTTTAAAATGGTAAGACTATTGTTTGTTATGTTGGTGAGTCATCTTCTTCTTATAATTTAAGCCCGTGCTCTTGTCGGTAAATAGCACAGATTTTTCCACCTGTTCCTCTCCAGCGCAGCTTTTTTGATCTCCGTGTACAAAACACAACAACTTCTCCCTAATTTGGCTCATGTAGCTGATCGTTGATGAGCCAAATTCTTCTCCCTCTCTTTCCTTATACTGTCCCTTCTTTGATTGTATCTATAAACTGTTTTATATCATTACCATGTTACAATAAATACTTCCTTGTGCTTAAATTCCAACTGCCTGTCACACAATAATTGGGTAAGTAAAACATTGTGCCCATTGCAATATCATATTACAATAATAAAAACATACCATATTCTCTATACTCATAATACCTACATAAGTAATATATTAATTGCAGATATAGCACAACAGGCAGAGAGTGAACGCACCATGCAGCAATGCTATTTCCTCATGCAGCAAGCTCTAGATGCTGATGAGGCTGGTCTGAAAGATCCAGCGCTGCAGCTTTACACTCATGCTGTCGAAATGGCTGTTGGAGCTGTAAGTCACATTTCAGAACATAATAGTATAGTACTTGTAATATAGTAGTTGTAATGAATAAAGTTATTTTGAATTTTGAATTTTGAATTTTACATTTAAATATTATAGTAAATACAAATAATTAAATAAAGTTAGACATTTCACACAGCACAATATCTCCAAAGTAAGCAGAGCTTGTGTTATGGGGACCATAATGACTAACATACTACTATACATACAGTGGACCCCAGGTAATCCGGCCCCTGTCTAATCCAGCACCCCCTGTAATCCGACATGGTCTATTATTTATTATTGAATATTATTTTGACAATCTTTGCTAATGCATGATTATACAAGTTATAACTTGTACGCACCACCACTATTGTGCTCAACGCGTAGGGTATTGTTTTGATTCTGATTGCTTAGTTTGAATTTGAAGTTTGAAGAAGATAGCGGTGCGGTCTAGCGTGTGTTAATTGTTTACTGTTTATTCATTGTGTATTACGTATTCATACCTGGTAGTGTCATCACAAGCTCAGAAGCGAAAGCACAAAACACTTGAGAGAAAAATGAGATATTATAGACCGCCTAAATCGTAACAAATCTTGTAGTAGTTTAGCAAGTGAATACGGCGTAGGCTGATCTACAATTTATGACATTAAAAAAACCACGAGAAGATTAAACAGTTCGTGTCAACTACTGACTGTGGGCCAGGCAAGAGACAGACACTCAAGAAACTATAGGCGGTCTTAGGAAGTACTTTATAATCCCACAAATGGGATAGTCCGACACTGCCCTGCAAAATGTTTGTCGGATTACCGGGGGTCCACTGTACTTATATTTTGACAAACAGGCTTTTACTCACATATTACTTTGTCATTAGAGCCAACGACTCTATTTCTATTAATCTAGAGAATCTTCATCCTCCATCAAGAAATTAATACATGCATAAAAAGGTTTATTAAAATGTATACAACTCACAAACGCTATGAAAGTAAAAAACATATAAATGGAAAAACACTGAGAACTGAGAAAAATATTTGCCCCACGGCGGGAATCGAACCTGCAACAGTGGTTGTCAATATGACTGATTTGTTACAGAAAGTATGTGACCCAGAAATAAAAGCGAAAATTATGAATATAGCCACACAGGCGTTGGATAGAGCTGAAGAAATAAAAGGAGTCAAGAAATTGGAGTCACTATCGATAAATCAAAATAACAAACCAGGTAGGTACTACAATTTTAATCCCCTTCCATCAAATTTAGCGGAATACTGCATAATGAAAAAACTTTTCGAGTAGCATTGAGGCTCATTGTGTCACTCATTATTTCGAACCAGAGTGGTTAAAGGATTAATGTGCAACCATTAACAAACCGCGTTTCCTTGAGCCTGTAGGTTTGGTGTTTTCAGATTTTAGATATTTTTATTTCATACTAGGTTCTGCCTGCGACTTCGCACGCATGGTACTTACATAAAAAGTAGCCTATTTCCTTCTCCAAGGTCCCATCTGTCTCTATACCAAAATTCATCAAATTCGGTTCAGCGGTTTACGCGTGAAAACGTAACAGACAGCCAGACAGACAGACATTTATAATATTAGTAGGGATATACTAACATTTATCAAATTATCAAACAATATTCTTTATGATCTTCTCTGTACTAAGAAACTGAGCGCCCTCCCCCCGCGTCTCGCACCCCCGTCGCGTAGCGCTAACGGTGATGAAGAATATGGTTTGCGTTTACAAAAAAAAAGTATAAGAGTTGTAATGTAAAAAAAGATTTACGAAGCCCTGACTGATTAAAAAGTATAATCATAAAAAAAAACGATTCGAATTTTGAATTTCCCTCCACATTTTTATTAGAATTAAATTGATGTCGCTCGTGTTTTGTTTCATTGAAATGAAAAATGGATCTGCGTCGGGAACATTTTCGTGCAATGATTTCAATTATTAGATTATTTCTTGTAAGATTACTGATGAGTACCTAATTCTACCATGTTACTGTAAATAATTGTTTTGTTAAAATAAATACTATGAAAGTCTTTAGTTAATCTAAAATTTGATACGTTTTGGCGTCTTAACGGCTGAATGGATCGTGAACCGTTTAAACGAGAAAAAGTAACTAACAGACAGACAGACAAACAGAGGCACTTTCGAATGTATAATATTAGTATGAAAGTATTGATTCTAGCTAAAATGTGCACTGGTGGTCTAGTGGTAGTGGCTTCGCCTTCCGATCATGAGTTCGAGTCCACTGGATCAATGGATTTCTCTGATCGATAAATGTATGTGCGCTATACCAGTACTCTCAAACGGTGAAGGAAAACATTGGAAACCGGCATGTCGAACCTGAAAGTTCGAAGACATGTGCCAAGTGTTGGAATGGAGCCTTTGAGGCGCACTTTAATCCTTGAAATTGAAATAATACTAGATTGTTGCACCGAGCGCAAAGTGAGTTATTAACGCACGAGTGTTATGTTGGTGCCCGAGCGCAAGCGACGGCACTGAATTAACACGAGTGCATTAATTACTCTCTTTAGCAAGGTGCGTAATTAACTTTTCTTTCAACTACCAATCTACCTACTGTGATAAAATATACCTACTCAAACTCAAAATATGAAGAATCAAAGTTTTACAATGGTACAAAATGCGCGCCATTTGTTTTATTTTTCACCAAGTCGGTTTTATTCAGCCGATTTTTATTATCAGCCAGTATCATTTTAATCGAATGCTACCATTTTATATTAAACTTAATGGGAGATATTAAACCTCTGTGGTAAATTTATATCTAAATAAAATGTAAAAAGCAGCGCAATATTGAGATTTCATATAACATTACTGCACTGTTTTGGTTCTATGCAAAAAATACGTCCTTTGTGATTGGTTTGGTAGTGATTAATGATAACATTACTACATAGTTGAAAGAAAAAGTTTATTTTGTGTCACATTCTGATATCATATAAGTGCTCATGTACAACAAGTAGGTAAGTAAATTGTCAGCAAAATCAGTCGTCACTCAGCATAGGTTGTTGTAGCGTTTAAAAAACGCTCTTATAACGCTGGTCTTCCGTGACGCCTCGTCGTGTACTATCATAATTGCAATAAATATGTAGGTAGGTACTTACAATAAAAACTAAAATAAATATAATTATGTCAAGGTAACTCAGATACAATATAGAAATTTAAATTAAACGGAAACACAACAGAAAATACCCCAAAAATATTTAAGAATAAAAAATAATACATAATAATAATAAATAGTGCCGGACATATCTCACAGCGTCATCTGGCCCCAAAGTAAGCGGAGCTTTTATTATGGATACCACATGACTGATATATTACTTATATACTTTTTTTGTAAATACATACTTATTATTCATAAAAACACCCAGACCCGAAAGAAATACTTGCAGATCATGCAAAAATTTGTTCCGCGGCGGGAATCGAATCCGCATCCTTATGCGCCGCAGCCGAGCCTTGGTCTACTGCGCCACAGAGGTCGTATAAATACTTACGCTCTTGGGTCACGCAATGTAGACGCTGTGAAATAATTTTAAAAATGCGGTGGTCTCCTGTTCCCCACGGGCCCAGGGTCTCGACTCCAAAAAAACTTTATTTTCGCAAAGCAGATTTTAACTCGTTGTACTCACATATATTAGCTATTAGATGGTGCCCGCGACTTCGTCTGCGCAGGGTTAGTACTTCGTGTAATTCTAACGGTTTTTGCAGCGCACGCACGCCAGAATAGCTATTTGACACTTATCGTTATATTTTGGACAATTCACACAATATCTTTATAAATTATAGCCTTTGTGTTATTCTGATGTATAAGCTATATTATTGTAAAGTTTCATTAAAATCCATTCTGTAGTTTTTGCGTGAAAGAGTAACAAACATACATACAAACTTTCGCGTTTATAATATTAGTAAGAAAGTAAGGATTGACTGGATGGACGTACTACCTCAGACAGACGTTAACTCGGCGACGGATCTATGCAAAGTTTAATGAAGTTAATCAAAATAACGTTCCTCCTCGTAAAGTATACCCATCATTGAAAAAACGCCAATTTCCACATTGGTTTACTCCATAAATAAAAGACAAATTAAAAATTAAGTATTTTAATCTCAGGAAATATAAAGAACTTGGCTTGGAATTTAAACGTGAAGTGTTCAGGTATTACAGAGGTCATATTAAAGAGTTGGTAGATAATGCTCATCATAAGTATTTAAAGTCGGTTGTCTCTAACATAGGTCGTGATCCGGCGCAGTTTTAGAAGTTCGTGAGGGATAGGCGTAAAAACAGGTGTCAGCTAAGTTATACTGTTGATGGAAAAAAGTAGTAGGCCAAGAAGCAGCTACAGCATTTGCTGCATATTTTTCCTCGATTTTTCTAAAGGATATTCCTGCGTTGGATGTCGATGAGGCTGAGAAGCTCGCCGGAGGATCTGGAGATGCGCGATAAGTGAGTGTAGACTATGTTTCTAAGGCAGATTTGCGTCCGTCGTCCAAAGACGTCCTCGGCAGCGGGCCCTGATGCTATACCACCTTTCCTAATTAAGGACTGCTTATCTGCTTTGGAAGAACCATTATTATACTATATATAGCTTAATTACCACTGACTGACTCACTGACATCATTGTTCTCCTAGATGGTGGATGGGGAGGTGTGTTTTTTTTTATGGAAAGCTATAGAGGGGGTTTTGGTGACTGGGGGAAAAATCCTAAAGTACCCCTTTTCCCCCTCCAACTGCCCCTCCCACATATTATCTCAGAAACTACAAGTCGTAGAGGGTTGGTGCTCAAACTAATGTTGCTCAAGACCCTTTTCAATATCCGAATCCATAAAAAAAAAGATGGCCGCCATACAAAAAAAATATTGTCCCATACAAAAATGTGCATTCCCATACAAAATCTTAAAGCACCTGTATCTTCTTTGTAAACTCTTTTAATATCTCGGAAACTACAAGTCTGAGAGGGATGGTGCTCGAACAAATGTTGCTCAAGACCCTTTTCATTATCCGATTCAGAAATAAAAAACTTTAAACCCTCATAACTTCTAAACGGTGCTAGATAGCAAACTTGACCTTGGGTTGCAAGGAATTTTAGTGTTTTTTTTTGAGAATTTGTATAAGGATATGTATATGGTGCTTCAAGATATACAAAAGTTATTTTAAACTCCCCCCTCCCCCCATTCCCCCCCCCCCCCCCCTCTTTAGGTATACCCAGAAGGCATCATGAATTGAATAGGAATTGAAATTTTAGTGGAATCGTTTTGGTAGAATCGTATAGAGGATGCTTCGTAGAGTTGAAAAAATATGTTTTACCCACCCCCGTCCTTGCCCCCTTTTCCCCCCTTTCTCATTATCTCGGAAACTACAAGTCTGAGAGGGATGGTGCTGGAACAAATGTTGCTCAAGACCCTCTTCTTTATCCAATTCAGAAAAAAAAAACTTGAAAGCCTCATAACTTCTAAACGGTGCTAGATAGACATAGCAAACTTGACCTTGGGTTGTAAGGTATTTTAGTGTTTTTTTTAGGGATTTGTATAGATGGTGCTTAAAGATATACAAAAAAAAATTTTAAACCCCCCATTTCCCCCATTTTTACCCCCCCCTTTAAGGTATACCCAAAAGGCGTCATGTTGGAATTAAAATTTTATTGGGATCGTATAGAGGATGCTCGGAAGAGTTGAAAAAAGTTGTGTGACCTCCCCTCTTTGCGCCCCTTTTTGACCCCCCCACATTATCTCGGAAACTACAAGTCGGAGAGGGTTGGTGCTCAAACAAAATTTGCTCAAGACCCTTTTCAATATCCGAATCTATAAAAAAAAAGATGGCCGCCATAGAAAAAAAAAATTGTCCCATACAAAAGTGTGCACTCCCATACAAAATCTCGCAGACTTGATGGCATCATGTAGGGTTGTACACTTCGGTGGGATCGTATAGCTTCGTAGAGTTGAAAAAAAATGTGTTAGCCGACCCCCCGTCCTTGCCTCCTCTGCCCCCTCTCTCTCTCTCCACTTACCTCGGAAACTACAAGTCGAAGAGGGATGGTGCTCTATCAAATGTTGCTCAAGAACTACTTCATTATCCGATTCAGAAATAAAAAACTTTAAACTGCCATAACTTCTAAACGGTGCTAGATAGACATAGCAAACTTTACCTTGGGTTGTAAGGAATTTTAGTGTTTTTTTTGAGGATTTGTATACATGGTGCTTTAAAAAATAAAAAATAAAATTATACTCCCCCCTCTCCCCATTTTCTCCACCCCTTTTAAGGTGTACCCGGAAGGCGTCATGATGGAATTGAAATTTTTGTAGAATCTTATAGAGGATGTTCCAAGGATTAAAAACAATATTTAAACTCCCCCCCTCCCCCCATATTTCTCACCCCCCTTTAAGGTATACCCGGAAGGCGTCATGTTGGAATTTAAATTTTAGTGGGATCGTATAAAGGATGCTTGAAGAATTCAGAAACGATTTTAAAACTCCCCCCTTTCCCCCCATTTTTCTCACCCCCCTTTGAGGTATACCCAGAAGGCGTCATGTTGGAATTGAAATTTTAGTGGGATCGTATAGAGGATGCTTGGAAGAGTTGAAAAAAGTTGTGTGACACCCCCTCCTTGCCCCCCTTTTTGACTCCCCCCACATTATCTCGGAAACTACAAGTCGGAGAGGGTTGGTGCTCGAACAAATGTTGCTCAAGACCATCTTTATTATCCGATTCAGAAATAAAAAACTTTGAACCCACATAACTTCTAAACGGTGCTAGATAGACATAGCAAACTTTACCTTGGGTTGTAAAGAATTTTAGTGTTTTTTTTTAGGAATTGTATAAGCATTTGTAAATGGTACTTCAAAATGTACAAAGGTTTTATAAACTGCACCCTCCCCCCATTCCCCCCAACCCCCACCCCCCCTGCCCTTTTTAGGTATAGCAAGAAGGCATCATGTTGGAATTAAAATTTTTGTAAAATCGTTTTGGTAGGATCGTATGGAGGATGCTTCGTAGAGTTGCAAAAATATGTTTTTCCCGCCCCCGTCCTTGCCCCCCTTTCCCCCCTCTCTCGTTATCTCGGAAACAACAAGTCTGAGAGGGATCGTGCTCGAACAAATGTTGCTCAAGACCCTCTTCATTATCCGATTCAGAAATAAAAAACTTTAAACCTTTATAACTTCTAAACGGTGCTAGATAGATATAGCAAACTTGACCTTGGGTTGTAAGGAATTTTAGTGTTTTTTTTTAGGATTTGTATAAGCATTTGTAAATGGTACTTCAAAATGTACAAAGGTTTTAAAAACTGCACCCGGGGAGGGTCCATTCCCCCATAGGGGTTTTTAGGGTTTGTAGGGGTTTAGGGTTTGTAGGGGTTTAGGGTTTGTAGGGGTTATTAGGGGATTTTAGGGGTTGTAGGGGTTTGTAGGAGTTTGTAGGATTTTTTAGGGGTTGTAGGGGTTTTAAAGGGTTGTAGGGGTTTTTAGGAGTTTTTAGGGGTTGAAAGGGTTTGTAGGGGTTTTTAGGGGTTGTAGGGGTTTGTAGGATTTTTTATTGGTTGTAGGGGTTATTAGGGGTTGTAGGGATTTTTAGGGGTTGAAGGGGTTTTTAGGGGTTGTAGGGGTTTTTAGGGGTTGTAGGGATTTTTAGGGGTTTTTAGGGGTTGTAGGGGTTTTTAGGGGTTGTAGGGATTTTTAGGGGTTTTTAGGGGTTGTAGGGGTTTTTAGGAGTTGTAGGGGTTTGTAGGGGTTTTTAGGGGTTGTAGGGGTTTTTAGGGGTTGTAGGGGTTTGTAGGGGTTTGTAGGGGTTTTTAGGGGTTGTAGGGTTTTTAGGGGTTGTAGGGGTTTGTAGGGGTTTTTAGGGGTTGTAGGGGTTAGTAGGGGTTGTAGGGATTTTTAGGGGTTTTTATTGGTTGTAGGGGTTTTTAGGAGTTGTAGGGGTTTGTAGGGGTTTTTAGGGGTTGTAGGGGTTTTTTTGGGGTTGTAGCGGTTTGTAGGGGTTTGTAGGGGTTTTTAGGGGTTGTAGGGGTTTTTAGGGGTTGTAGGGGTTTGTAGGGGTTTGTAGGGGTTTTTAGGGGTTGTAGGGGTTTTTAGGGGTTGTAAGGGTTTTTAAGGGTTGTAGGGGTTTTTAGGGGTTTTTAGGGGTTGTAGGGGTTTGTAGGGGTTATTAGGGGTTGTAGGGGTTTTTAGGGGTTGTAGGGGTTTTTAGGGGTTGTAGGGGTTTTTAGGTGTTGTAGGGGTTTGTAGGGGTTTTTAAGAGTTGTAGGGGTTTTTAGGGGTTGTAGGGGTTTTTAGGGGTTGTAGGGGTTTTTAGGGGTTGTAGGGGTTTTTAGGGGTTGTAGGGGTTTTTAGGGGTTGTAGGGGTTTGTAGGGGTTGTAGGGGTTTTTAGGGGTTGTAGGGATTTTTAGGGGTTGTAGGGGTTTGTAGGGGTTTTTAGGGGTTGTAGGGGTTTTTAGGGGTTGTAGGGGTTTTTAGGATTTTTTATTGGTTGTAGGGAGTTTTAGGGGTTGTAAGGATTTTTAGGGGTTGTAGGGGTTTGTAGGGGTTGTAGGGGTTTGAAGGGGTTTTTAGGGGTTGTAGGGGTTTTAAGGGGTTGTAGGGGTTTGTAGGATTTTTTAGGGGTTGTAAGGGTTTTTAGGGGTTGTTGAGGTTTTTAGGGGTTGTAGGGGTTTGTAGGGGTTTGTAGGGGTTTTTAGGGGTTGTAGGGGTTTGTAGGGGTTTTTAGGGGTTGTAGGGGTTTTTAGGGGTTGTAGGGGTTGTAGGGGTTTGTAGGGGTTTTTAGGGGTTGTAGGGATTTTTAGGGGTTGTAGGGGTTTTTAGGGGTTGTAGGGGTTTTTAGGGGTTGTAGGGATTTTTAAGGGTTGTAGGGGTTTTTAGGGGTTGTAGGGATTTTCAGGGGTTGTAGGGGTTTGTAAGGGTTTTTAGGTATTGTAGGGATTTTTAGGGGTTGTAGGGGTTTTTAGGTGTTGTAGGGGTTTGTAGGGGTTTTTAGGGGTTGTAGGGGTTTTTAGGGGTTGTAGGGATTTTTGGGGGTTGTAGGGATTTTTAGGGGTTGTAGGGGTTTGTAGGGTTTTTTAGGGGTTGTAGGGGTTTGTAGGGGTTTTTAGGGGTTGTAGGGGTTTTTAGGGGTTGTAGGGGTTTTTAGGTGTTGTAGGGGTTTTTAGGGGTTTGTAGGGGTTTTTAGGGGTTGTAGGGATTTTTAGGGGTTGTAGGGGTTTGTAGAGGTTGTTGGGATTTTTAGGGGTTTTTAGGGGTTGTAGGGGTTTTTAGGGGTTGTAGGGGTTAGTAGGGGTTTTTAGGGGTTTTTAGGGGTTGTAGGGATTTGTAGGATTTTTTAGGGGTTGTAGGGGTTTTTAGGTGTTGTAGGGGTTTGTAGGGGTTTTTAGGGGTTGTAGGGGTTTTTAAGGGTTGTGGGGATTTTTGGGGGTTGTAGGGATTTTTAGGGGTTGTAGGGGTATGTAGGGTTTTTTAGGGGTTGTAGGGGTTTGTAAGGGTTTTTAGGGGTTGTAGGGGTTTTTAGGGGTTGTAGGGGTTTTTAGGTGTTGTAGGGGTTTGTAGGGGTTTTTAGGGGTTGTAGGGGTTTTTAGGGGTTGTAGGGATTTTTGGGGGTTGTAGGGATTTTTAGGGGTTGTAGGGGTTTGTAGGGCTTTTTAGGGGTTGTAGGGGTTTGTAGGGGTTTTTAGGGGTTGTAGGGGTTTTTAGGGGTTGTAGGGGTTTTTAGGTGTTGTAGGGGTTTTTAGGGGTTTGTAGGGGTTTTTAGGGGTTGTAGGGATTTTTAGGGGTTTTTAGGGGTTGTAGGGGTTATTAGGGGTTGTAGGGATATGTAGGATTTTTTAGGGGTTGTAGGGGTTTTTAGGGGTTGTAGGGATTTTAAGGGGTTTTTAGGGGTTGTAAGGGTTTGTAGGGGTTTTAAGGGGTTGTAGGGGTTTTTAGGGGTTGTAGGGATTTGTAGGATTTTTTAGGGGTTGTAGGATTTTTTAGGGGTTGTAGGGGTTTTTAGGGGTTGTTGGGGTTTTTAGGGGTTGTAGGGGTTTGTAGGGGTTTTTAGGGGTTGTAGGGGTTGAGGGGTTGTAGGGGTTTTTAGGGGTTGTAGGGGTTTGTAGGGGTTTTTAGGGGTTGTAGGGGTTATTAGGGGTTGTAGGGATTTGTAGGATTTTTTAGGGGTTGTAGGGGTTTTTAGGGGTTGTTGGGGTTTTTAGGGGTTGTAGGGGTTTGTAGGGGTTTTTAGGGGTTGTAGGGGTTGAGGGGTTGTAGGGGTTTTTAGGGGTTGTAGGGGTTTGTAGGGGTTTTTAGGGGTTGTAGGGATTATTAGGGGTTGTAGGGGTTTTTAGGGGTTTATAGGGGTTGTAGGGGTTTTTAGGGGTTGTAGGGGTTTTTAGGGTTTGTAGGGGTTTTTAGGGGTTGTAGGGATTTTTTAGGGGTTGTAGGGGTTTGTAGGGGTTAAACCCGCGAGCTGTATACAGCTCGCGCACCACGCGACCTCTAGTTATACATATATAACTTGTCATTACTCAATTGCTGCTATCCAGGTGGAAATTATCGAGAGTGACACCTGTCCCCAAATGCAGCTCTTCGACAGACGTCAGTACTTTTAGGCCCATTGCTGAATTGGCTGTCCTCGCTAAGGTATTTTCGTCTATTTTAAATAGGCAAATTACTCGTCATTTTGAGGACGCTTTCGATGAACGCAACATGGTTTTCGCGTTGCCCGTTCTACAACTACTAATGATGTTACATTTGTGAACTATGTAGTGTTTGAATTAGACGCTGGTCGGCAAGTTGACCCTGTATTTCTTGACTTCCGGCGGGCACTTGCTGTGGTTGACAATGATCTACTGTTGGTAAAGCTCTCGTCTCTTGAGCCTTCTTCCGAATTATTCTTCCAAGAGTATGTACAGATTGGGAACATCAAATCGGACGAGTTCTACACCAGATCAGGAGTAAGTCAAGGTAGCACACTGGGACCAACTCTCTTCTGTGTAATGATTAATGCCCTTCCTAGAGTTCCTACTTCGGCACAATGTTTAATGTTTGCCGACGACCTTAAAATCTAACAATCTGTGTGTAAGTGCTCGGACTGCATGACTTTACAACAGGATCTTGTTTCAGTTGAGAGGTGGAGTCGGCCTAAGAGACTTGCTTTAAATTTTACGAAGTGTAAAGTTATTACCTTTATCAGATTAAAAACTCCAACGAAGATGGCGTACTCATTGGCAGGGTCTGCATTGGAGAGGGTAAATGAGACCCGTGACCTGGGGCTTATTGAGGACACGCAGCTTAACTTTCGTGAGCGTATCGTATCCATGTGCAAAAAAGCAAACAGAACACTGGGATTCATAATGCGAATGGCTTCTCAATTTAGTGATATTGGTGTTGAGATCTCTACAATGCATTTGGTCGTAGCAAACTTGAGATTGGTTCTATTGGTTGGGATCGTGAAGCCAAATATACAGTGTTGATAGAAAGACTTCAGCGTAAGTTTGCTAGGTACTTCTATAAGCGAATGTATGGCTATTATTATCCCTTCTTTATTTGATGCTGGCATGGTAGGTATGGATACGCTTGAATTGAGACGCATACTGTGTCTGGCCTGACACTATTGTTCCATTCTGCGTAGCAAAGTAAACAACTCGGCTATATTGTGCAGCATACGTCTACGTACCTAATAATTATGTGCGCTATGGCCAACGGCGTCGACACCCGTTGTTTGCCCGACACTATCACGTAACACACACACATCACGCTAAGAATGCGCCAACATCTAGAGCGCTTAATTTGTTAAACGCATTCGTACACGAGTTCCAACATATAGACTTGTTTGATGACAGCCTTTATATTATTTGGAATAATTTACGAATATTTTAAAGTTTTAATTAAGACAGCTAGTGTTTTGGTGAATAGGTACCTACTGTAAGTTTTCTGTTGTTCTGAAATAAATAAATTCTAAATTCTATAAGGCTCAAATACAGTAGTTCATTATATTTCACGACCTCTCAGGACCAGCGACTTCGAACGAATGCCAAAGAAGATCGTTCTCCCGAAAAAGAAAATGAAATTGGATCTTAAAATTAAAACTATCTGGAGGGTAGTCTTAAATTATTGCCAGTCGTTTAAAACTACCAACGATTAATAAACGTGAAAATGAATAGGGGTTACAGGAATTTATAATAGTAATTTAGCATGAATTATACAATTTGTAACAGTATGTAATTCAACAGGAATATCAACCAACCACGTCCAGTTACAAAGGGAGCAAAGCGTACACTTAAAAGTGAGCGGCAAGCATACTTACACAGGAGAAGAAAAAGAGGTGCTTCGACAAACATCCAACATCAATAATAACTGCTTTCTACCATTCATGGATGTGGACTTATCGGAGAAGTTCCAATATGCTCTGCCCTTTGAGGATCGAGCCAGCGAATTAAAACTATCAGGGAAGCAGGCAAAGGAGTTCGACAGATGGATCAGACCCCACGAGATCTGTTCCGATCCGAAGATGATTGTCGGTGACCATGTTGACTGCTTTAGTATTAAACAGACTGTGAGTATATCTGTAGAATTAGTTGTGTTATAGTATTGAAAGTAGTAGTGTTGACAACTTCTGTGGTGCAGTGGGCCAAGGGCCGGCTGATACACAGAAGCGATTGCTTGTATGATCTGCAAATATTTGTATCGGGTATGGGTGTTTCTATGTACCTGTGTACTTCTGTGACAAGTAATTGCGTTTTGCTAGACCGATCTCTCGCGATACAGGCCTGGCCTAGTGCCAGTAACGTGTAAAATATATGTGAAATTTATTTGGTGAATAAATCTTATCTTATCTTATCTTATCTTATCTTATCTTATCTTATCTTATCTTATCTTATCTTATCTTATCTTATCTTATCTTATCTTATCTTATCTTATCTTATCTTATCGTATCGTATCGTATCGTATCGTATCGTATCGTATCGTATCGTATCGTATCGTATCGTATCGTATCGTATCGTATCGTATCGTATCTTATCTTATCTTATCTTATCTTATCGTATCTTATTGTATCGTATCGTATCTTATCTTATCTTATCTTATCGTATCTTATCGTATCTTATCTTATCTTATCTTATCTTATCTACCTATAACTAGCTGACCCGTGCACACTTCATTGAGCGGTTATAACTTCACAAAAAATAATAAAGTACTAATATCGTTATTTAAAAAAAAAATAGATATCTATTCAAATTATTAAAACACAAGCTCTGCTTACTTTGGGACCAGGTGATGTTGCGTGAAAAATCCGCAAAAAAAAAAATGACATTTAGAATACTTTGATCTAAAAAAAGTTTAAGGGAAGTATTCAGAGATACGTCCAACCATTAATTTAAGGAGCAGGTTATCGCTATGCGAGATCGCTCGCTAAAACTATTTGTACCTAACCATTATAACTACTATTTATTTATTTATTTAAAAATGTATTTAATATTTTTAATTTTTAATTTTGCATTTTGAGAACCTAGTGTCTAGAGTCTAGACACTAGGTTCTCGAAATCAAAATGAAGTCTAGACTCTTAGACTGACCGAACATAGGTTTTAAAACATTACTAACGATCTCCTGTGTTTCAAGTATTGGTAAATAAATATCCATCTTTTTATATATAAATCTTCTGTGCATGTAATGTTTGTAATTAAACCTCCTAAACGGCTGGACTTTCAAATCTTTCAATGTCGGTGCCTCCATTGACAAAATAATAATTGAGTAAAGCCCGTGTTTGTCAAAATGTATAACTCAACTGATTCAGATTAATGCCAGAAGGCGGAGACCCCGAGACAATGGCGACATTGCCATGTTAAATGGCAATGCTAATACGCTGAGCCAGATTAGAGCCTGTTCTTTGGTTACACAATGATTTCTTGTAGAAATATGTTTTAAACACTTTGATTTAAATAAACTAGTGAACTAAATTAGTGAACGTTCAAAGAAAAAATGAGTATAAAGTTATACCATTTAGGTTCCACAGCAAGAAAATAATCCATGCGCAAAAAAGAAGACTAGCGAGCGAAGCAAGCTATATATTAACCCATCAGAGAGCGAAGTGAGCTGCTCCTTTTCACTGCAGCTTTTGTGTCAATGAATAATAATGTGTGAAAAATAGTACTTGTTAGCGAGTGAAGCGAGCTACTCAACGGGTGTGTATTCAATTGAATAAATTAATCCCTCCACACCTGCGGTAAACTTTACAATGAGCGAAGCGAGTTACTCATTTTTACTTAAGAAATAAATAATTAATAAATAATCCCAGTTATTCACACAGAATCATCTGGCCCCAAAGTAAGCAAAGCTTGTCTCATGGGTACCACACAACTGATACTTATATATCCTTTTGTAAGTACATACATAGAAACACCCAGACCCGAGACAAATACTTACAGATCATACAATTTTTTTTTTCCCGCGGCGGGAATCGAATCCGCAGCATTCTGCGTCTCAGCCGGACCTTAGCCCACTGCGCCACAGAGGTCGTCAAATAAAATAAATTTCCCCACAAAAGAGGTATCTATTCGCCCAATCCAGAAATCAAGTTTCGAATATTGGAATAGTCAAATGAAAATGTTGATTTTGACGCAGGTGGTATCGGATTGTTCCTTTGTCGCATCGCTAGCCGTCAGTGCGCTGTACGAGAAGCGGTTTAAGAAGAAACTCATCACCTCCATCATCTATCCCAAGAATAAGAATAAAGAGCCGGTCTACAATCCATTTGGGAAGTACATGGTCAAACTGCATCTCAACGGAGTTCGGAGAAAGGTATAACATATAATACTTATTAGTAAAATTACATAATGACGTTTTAAAAACTAAAAAGAAAACCGACTTCATTGAATGAAATTTGAGCCCATAAACATACAACTGAATTGATAACCTCCTACTACTTTTGAAGCTGGTTAAAAATATTTTATTTTACGCTTTTTAGTAGGTATTTTATCATTTTTCAAAATTCGTAAACACCACTAGAAAGTCACACGAAAGCATAATATCAAAATTTCGTTTCATGCAAGTGGATGACATATTTTTTTCAGTATTTTTTTATCAAAAACCTAAATTCTGAACCGATTTTTATGAAATTTATTTACTTATTTATTTTAACACTCGATGAGTGCACTAATTCTGCAGCCGGATCTTAAGACTATATGTTCATCATTACACAAAGAAATATCTTGGGATTGAACCCAAAACCCACTGCGCCGCAGAAGGCAGAGCCAATTAAGACCAACTGAGTTGTGAGTCATTTCAACAATGTGTATATGTTTTCAGGTTATAATCGACGACCGATTACCATACAGCAAATATGGCCGACTTCTATGTTCTTACTCAAACAACAAGAACGAATTCTGGGTGTCATTATTGGAGAAGGCTTATATGAAAGTGATGGGGGGTTATGATTTTCCTGGATCTAATAGTGTAAGTAGTACTATGGTATGACTCTTGTCCCATGGGAGATAGGTAGGCCATTAGTGTGGGATGCTACTTGCGTAGACATCCCACACTAATGGCGCATCCCATCTGTCGGGGACTTCCGTTAGGGCTGGTGCGGCGGCTGAATGTGCCGAGGACCTCAAAAATCGCAAATATGCTGGTTTGGATAAGTCCTACATATTTGAGCTTTTTGGAGTCGAGACCCTGGGCCCGTGGGGAACAGGAGCCCACCGCGTTTTCAAAATTATTTCACGGCGTTTGGTAGATACGTTGCGTGACCCAAGAGCTGGCTCCTATCTGGCTCAGCGTATTAGCATTGCCATTCAACGTGGTAATGCCGCCAGTATCTTGGGAACACTGCCCTCTGGTAGTGATCTGGATCAGTTGAGCTATCTATAGATCGTTTTAAACGGTCCGTAGATAGCTCAACTGTTTCACGTCTATTTTATATTATTGTATATTATTTTGTACATTTCTGTAATTATTTCAGTAGTACTTACCTTACTAAACAAGCCTATATGAATAGTACAGCGAAAGACAAGAAACGGGAATCATATAAATAATTGACGAATATACAATGTAAAATTAAAGTAATTATAATTATGGACTACCTTTGTGGCGCTGTGGGCCAAGCTCCGGCTGAGACGCAGAATGTTGCGGGTTCGATTCCCGCCGCGGGATAAATGTTTGTATGATCTTCAAGGTTTTGTCTCGGGTCTAAGTGTTTCTATGTATAATATGTATGTATTTACCTTAGCCCGTTTCGCCACGGAAGACGTCTATTGAATTGATGGTTTCAATTCAAATACAAAATACAAATAAACAAATTGGTGAGCTAAATAACTAACAAATTAAACTTATCTAAAGCATTGTTATAACAATGGTTATTCACATTAATCCCTATTGTTGTTGTTGTTGTTTTCAGCCCGTACTGTCCCACTGCTGGGCAAAGGCCTCCCCTCGAGTTTTCCATTGCTTTCTGTCTAACGCCATTGTCTGCCACCGACAATCGCTAAAAGTGTCTAGCACGTCACGCCAACGTTTGCGTTGTCTACCGCGCCGTCTCACTGTCTCAGGGCTCCACTCAGTGGTAGCTTTGGCCCACAGTTCGTCCGGCATGCGGCAGACGTGCCCTGCCCAGTACCACTTCAGTTTCGCAGCTTTTTCAGCCACGTTGAGGACTTTTGTTTTGGAGCGAATGGTAGCATTTTTGATTCGGTCAGTTAGTTTAATGCCGAGGATGCTTCGCTCCATTGCCCTTTGACAAACCTCGAGTTTAGTTCTCTGAACACCAGTGAGGGACCAAGTTTGAGCACCATAGGTTAGAATTGGGAGGATACAGACGTCCATGAGTTTACGTTTGAGAGATAGAGGCAGATCACCTTTAAATTGTGCTTTCATCGACCAATAGATTCGCCAGGCGTTTTCGGTCCGTCTTGCGACTTCCTTATCCTGCCTGTCTTCGAAAGAAACTAATTGGCCGAGATAAACGTACTCATGAACGTATTCCATATTCCCCCCATTTACCGAGATAACCTTTTTGGTGCTGTTTGTCATGACTTTGGTTTTACTCATGTTCATCTGAAGACCAATCTCCAGGCTTGCCGTCGCTAGGTCTTGTAGCATGTCTTGTAGTTGAAAAGCTGAAGATGAGAAAATGACGATGTCGTCAGCGAAGCGAAGGTTTGTCAACCTTGCTTTGCCTAGGTCGACGCCCTTCTCTTTCCAGCGAGTTGTAAATGTGCGAAAAACTTCTTCTAGGGTACTAGTGAATAACTTAGGCGACAGTGGGTCTCCCTGCTTAACTCCTTTTTTTATTTCGAATATAGTTCCGGATGATTGTAGTTTATTGGCAGCAGTACTGTTTGAATAAATTCTATGGATGAGTTGAATGTAAGTGGGTTCAATATATTGATTTTCTAGTGCGTTTAATATAGATGAGTGACTAATGCTGTCAAATGCTTTTTTATAATCTACAAAGGCTAAATATAATGGTAATTTGTATTCTGTGAATTTTTCAATGATTTGATTGATGGCATGGAGATGATCAGTAGTAGACAGTCCACCGCGAAAACCTGCCTGCTCGGGGGTTGTTCCTTATCCAGCTGTTTCGGTATTCGATTTTCTACTACTTTTATAAATGTTTTATAGACGTGAGATATAAGGCTAATCGGGCGGTAGTTATTTATATCGGACTTATCTCCTTTCTTGTGTATTAAAACTATATTGGAATGGCAAAGATTGAGAGGAAATATACCATTTTTCAGTATTGAATTGAACATGTTTGTTAAGTGTGGAAGTAGGGTGGGCTCGCCAACTTTTAATGCGTCTGTGCTGATACCATCGTCGAAAGGTATATTATCAGAGCATGAGTAATCTACAAGATTATTGTTATATTGGGCATCTGAGTATAGATTTCTATAGTAATACGTGCATATTTCTAAATTTTTTTGTCTATTTTGATGTTTCTTTCCTAAATCGTCTTTCAAATTTATAATCCAAGGTTTTCCGGCTGTAATTCCCTGTTTGGCTATTTTCAATGAACTGTTATTTTCTAAAGCTACCTTAATCATATTTTCATAAAATGTTCTTAAATCTTTACGAATATATCTTTTTACTTTTTTGTCTATAGTCCTATATTGCAAATCCGCTCTATTGTGTGTCAGTTTATTCCTTTCTTCTATCAGCTGTCTTGTCTCGGCAGAGAGTTTATGTTGTTTTTTTATTTTAGGTTTTATCTTTTTACTTGCTAGTTTAATACTATTTTCTATATTATCAAATTGTTGTTGGACTTCTTCTGAATCTGTATTTAATAAATCAAAGCTATTTTTTAATTCTAGATTAAAGTCTTCCTGACTAATTATTAGTAAATCTTTATTTAACTTCTTTATGTTGTTGCAAATTTTTTTCTGTCTTATAAGTTTAAAGTCAAATTTAACTGTGGTTCGAACAGGACGATGATCAGAACTGAATTTAAATGTGTTAAGGACTTCTACGTTTTTAATAATTGATTTATTGGATGAAAGAATAAAATCGATTTCGTTTCGGTATAAACCGCCTGGTGATTCCCATGTCCATCTACGTTGGGGTTTTTTATGGAAAAAACTATTTCCAACAATTAAACTTTGCCCGAAAGCAAACTGAAGAAGGCGCGTGCCTCGTTCGTTTCGAACTCCTAAGCCGTGTGACCCTAAGATGTTGCAGCTATCAGAAACTTACCTGCTCCCAATCTTAGCATTAAAGTCCCCCAACACTAAGTTGAAAGTGCCACGATGTTCGTCCATTTCTTGGCTAAAATGAAACCCACGCCGTACAAACTACCTGATTCTTCATAGTGATAGAATATGAGGATGAATTGAATAAGAGGACACCATAGAAAGGCACGATACCCTTTCTATGGTGTCCTCTCCTAGCCTTCTTACTTCACATAAACCCATTATGTCCCATTTAATGTATGATAGTGCATTTTCTGATTCTAATAAACGTTCCTCTGATTTAAGGGTTTTTACATTAAATGTCACAATGTTAAGCGATCTATCGGTGTCTAGTTTAACGTTAGCCTGGGTCGTTTGACGGGGGATCGTTCCCACCCGGGGATTCTTCGCACCCCTGGCTACGGAGGCTGACTGCTTTCCGTCATCAGCAGCTCCTCCATCGCCGCCGGGCACTTGGGGCCTATCTCTAGGTTGTACTATCATAACTCGAAGGGGTTTGGACCATAACCCACCACGCTGGTCCAGTGCGGGTTGGTGGGTAGGGCGCCAGAGCCTCGTTTGTTGTTCGGCAGGGTGTACCACGGGCCGGTGAGGTTGGCTTGGGTTACGAATGATGATGATTTTAACCCCTTACACCCCTATATATATAATCCCTATATATATAAAAATCTTGTGTCACAGTTTTCGTGTTTATACTCCTCCGAAACGGCTTGACTGATTTTAATGAAATTTCATATGTATATTCAGTAGGTTTGAGAATAGGCTTATAACTGATTTTTATACCCCTAAGTGTTAAGGGTGGCTCACCCCAAAATTTTTTTTTTATTTTCAATAAGGCAAAACAACGTTTGCCGGGTCAGCTGGTAATAATATAAAATAAATAATAGTTTAAAAAAACAAAAAAACACGCTTTACATAGAAAACCAAACTAAAAAATTTGTAAGTATGTTTTTTTTTTTTTTTTTTTTCGAATTATTGCATTGTCATCGGTCTTTGACAGGTGTGCAAAATTTGAATGAAATCTGGCCGTTTAAAGTGGGTCAAAATCGCGTCCTAAGGAGTCGGTTACATACAAACATACAAACATACATACAAGTGAAACTAATATAAAGCGTATAAAAAAATCAGGTTGCACTCCGGGAGTGCCGACAGAAGTGAAAACTTATTTTGGCGCGTTAGAGTTTAGTAATAAATCACTTCAAAATCAGTAATTATGGCGACTGCCAATCAAATACTGAACGAACACAGATGATGCAATATTTTTTGTTCAGAATGTAGATAATATATCAAAGAACCTAACTCAGTAAACTTCTCCATACAAAAGTAGACTGTAAACATGTGAATTAAGGTTTATAATCAAATGGGGTGAGCGCGGCAGCCGGCTGCGTCTCGCCTGAGACAGTAACGGTGTCGCGAATTCAGAGGTTTTACCTCATATAAAAATATGCGTACCGCGCTAAAAGAAGTTTTCACTTCAATAATGTTAACAGAATGTTATAATAACATAATGTTTTGTATTAACAGAACATAGATCTACACGCGCTAACGGGTTGGATCCCGGAACGCAGTGCGATCCGTCCGGGCGAGGCGGACTTCAACGCTGATACCCTGTACGAGAAGCTGCAGGCTCGCTTGGCTCGCGGCGAGGTGCTGGCGAGCGTAGCGACTGGCGAGCTCAGCGACCCGGACGCCGAGAGAACCGGCCTTGTGGCCACACACGCCTATGCAGTGCTCGATGTCAGGACTGTTGACGTGAGTTTATAACAAGCTGCAGGCTCGCTCGGCTCTCGGCGAGTTGCTGGCGAGCGTAGCGACCGGCGAGCTCAGCGACCCGGACGCCGAGAGATAATAAAAATTTCAAAAAAGGAGGTGGTTCTCAATTCAGTTGTATTTTATGGGCTCAAATTTTTAATGTTGTTTGTTTCCAAATTCAATAAAGTCGGGTGTCTTTTTAGTTTTAAAACGTGAATATATATTAATATGTTTATAATATATTTACTTTTAAGGTTATATTTACTTCTTTGAATACTTCTAATGTGTTCTCCAACAGCGGTCTTGTAAGGGTTGGAGGGGAAAAATTCAGTCTGCGAGAATGGGCTCTGATTAGAAGCGGACAGACAGATGAACATGATGTTACTATAAGTGTTCCTTGATGCCTTGCCAACGAGCCAACCACCAAAAAATGCGACGATCTCTTTCTAACTTGTATTGTTTACTCACAGGGTGTAAGACTGTTCAAGTTAAAAAACCCCTGGTCCCACCTCCGTTGGCGAGGGAACTACTCCGAACTCGACACCGTGCATTGGACTCAAAAGCTGCGAAGCGAACTCAACTACTCACCAGACAGGTAATTCTAACCCATAAGATGTATTTTCAGAAAATCAACTATTATGAACTATTTTAAGTGTAACATTTAGCGCGCTGGCACTTTTGGGCCAGTTGCGAGTCTACGGCGGTCGTACTACTGGTCAAATTGTACCTTCAAATAGCGAAAGGGTTAAGCAGTTAAAGGGTTACAACACTTTGTGACTGATATAATAATTATGACACCTCTGCGGCAGAGTGGACCAAACCTGACTGGGGATTAAATATATACCAGAGAGTTCGTATTAAATGATCACTGCAGCTCTTCAAAATATACGTAGAAAGTTATCAGGCCCAAGAGAGCTTGTTGGTGTCATGCGTTTTATTACCAACTCTACCTGCCTTCAGAGTAATTTCATGAATATTGACGTATTTCACTTTCAAAACTTTCGTGAGTTGTATATATCGAAAAAGAAGGTTATCATAAGTTTTTAAACGTGCAGTACCATGCAGTTGACATTATTTCTCGGCCACCGGTACTGCCTTTGCAAGCATGGATTTACCTACCTACTTCAGATATTTCATATTTGAACTATTTCCTATCAAGCGAAACCACATAAAATATTACAGTAATTTAATTGAAAATAAAACAAAAAGAACACTAATACAAATCTAACTATTTTATTGAATAGTGAACCGAGTTCAACTCACAGTTCTATTCGGTTTCCAAGTCGCAAGGCAAGTGAGTCTTTTCGACTCACAACACAAGCCATCTCTTTCGCCATCTTCTTGTTTTTTTAGCACTTCCGTTCAAGTTAAAAAAGATGGTGCAGGAACTTCTTAAAATTACAATTAATATTGTGTTAATAAATTCTAAAAATCATTTCTTAATTATTGAAGGTTATTTTACAGGATTTGCAAAACAAAAAATATTCGACTTAAAATTACCTTAATTATTTCCGATAATTTAAATAGTACTCAAATAATTCGAAATAGATTCCATAAATTGATTCTAAATTATTAAAGAATTAAGAAAGCAAATAAAGTACAAATCGTAAATAATTATAAATTAAATTCCTTCAAAGCGTCATCATTTTGTAGTCAAATCAATTAACAATTTAATAAGACAATCGATTAATACAAAGTAATGAATGAACCTGGCGTTAAAATAATAAATCTGGCTTTTATAAGACCTCATTGCTTTAAATTATGTTCTTTGTAAATTAAATATAAATCGATGACACATTGTTTCGCGAGGGGTTAGTTCCGCTATGCACGAGTCCCGCTATGCTCGGATTCTAAAATACCTATCAAAAAGTGCCGCTATGCTACGAATTTCTCAGTTCTACCTTAAACAATGGAAGGTACAGTTCGTTAGAGAAGTGTTTCTAAGAATACTCTTAAAGCTAGCTTATTCAACAGGTCAATAAAAAATTATTTACCTATAATCGTTTCACAATCGCTTCCTTTTAAATTTAAATGTAGTAGTTACTAAATTACTACTTTAATTATAATATTTAACTCAATCCGGTTAATATCGGAACTATCCGGAAAAAGCCATACCATGTTATGAAACTTTGATGAAAGTACATAAAATCATTCTACTTATTCCGATCTCAGCTCATCATCATCATCATCATCAGGCTATAATAGTCCACTGCTGTACATAGCCCTTAAATAGCTTAAAGCTAGCCTGGACCTACATAATTTGTGGGAAAAGATTTTGGTAAGTAAAAATCACATTAGAATTGCGTGTAATCATTTCGATTAAAAATGTCAAATCAACAATTAAACGTTATGAAACATAAATCAACTCAAAATAATGTGATTAAAATCCGCCAACAAAATAATTTTTAATTTAGAGATCAAATGACAAGTTTCAAAATAACATTGACAAATAAAACAGTTTTCAACACTTCCTCAGATTAAAACAAAACATGCAAAAAATCAACAATCGTAACATTAATATAAAATAAAATAGAACACAAATTATAAATCAACAAAAAATATCACACTTCATCTCAGCCTTTATGAAGTCCACTGCTGGACATAGGCCTGCCCAATAGATTTCCAGGAAGAACGATTTTGAGCCTTCTCCATCCACCGACTTCCTGCGATCTTTACAATGTCGTCAGCCCAGCGAGTGGGGGGTCGTCCTACGCTTCGTTTTCCTGTCCTTGGTCGCCATTCGAGAACTTTTATTCCCCAACGGTTATCAGTTATGCGAGCTATATGGCCTGCCCATTGCCACTTCAACTTGCAAATTTTGAGTGCTATTCGAATGCTATTCGACTGACCTCTTTGTCGAAGTTGGACTTGCCTAGTTGAATCGTCTGACCCAAAAAGACATAATGGTCTACAACTTCGATTATATCGTTCCCAATATGTACCGGTACAGGTGCAACATGAGCATTTGACATGATTTTTGTCTTGCTCATGTTCATTTTAAGACCTACCTGTTGGGGTTCTATTCTATGCCGGAACCACCACCGCGAATATCACACTTGTAATAACATAATTACCACCATACTCAGATGAGTATGGTGGTAATGGTGTATGGTGTATGGTGTATGTGGGGTTTCGAATCACGCATTTCTTTTGAAGGAGATCCTTCAAAAGAAATGCGTGATTCAAAACCCCCCTTAGGTTTTAAGCTCCCTACATGCTGCCAAAATGCTCGTGGGTTACACTTTTTATGTCCTTGAATAACATTGAGGTAGTTGTAATAAGCCTGAGATATTCGAATCTTGACAACCACTCTTGACTAGTAAACTCCTCATAAGTAGTTTGATTCTTAGAAGCCTTCCAGAGACGATGCTTTACAGCTTTGCACTTTATATCCTTGAGCCGTAAACCATACAGGATACCGTCTGCTAGGATGATTGGAGCAAGGCTTTCTCGGTAAACACATATAATATATAATACTAGCGACCCGCCCCGGCTTCGCACGGGTGCAATGCTGATTCTAAATATACTACAGAATGTCTAATGTGATTAGAAACCTCTAAAAATATCAGTGTTTCTCTACTATATTATACATGTATTATACATATAAACCTTCCTCTTGAATCACTCTATCTATTGAAAAAAACCGCATCAAAATCCGTTGCGTAGTTTTAAAGTTCTAACCATACATAGGGACAGACAGGCAGCGGTAAGCGACTTTGTTTTATACTATGTAGTGATTATAGAAGCTGTCCAAAGCGAGATCAACCTGTAGGGCTTCCAAAACCTCATGCCAGTCAGCCTCAGATACAGATGGCTGATAGAATACTTATATATTATATACTAGCTGGTGCCCGCGACTTCGTTTGCGTAGGGTTAGTACTTCGTGTAATTCTAACGGTTTATTTATTTATTGAAAAGTTTCATTAAAATCCATTCAGTAGTTTTTGCGTGAAAGAGTAACAAACATACATACAAACTTTTGCGTTTATAATATTAGTAAGGAAAGGATATAGTACAAGCTTAGTTTGGGGCTAGATTGTGTTACCAATGTTTATTTATAACATTTATTTGTTTTACAGCGCAGCGCAATACGACAATGGAGTATTCTGGATAGACTACAACAGTGTACTGAGCTTCTTCGATGTATTCTACCTTAACTGGAACCCTGCTATATTTGAGTTCACCTACTGTATCCACCAGTAAGTACCTACTATATTATTAGCTGCCCCTGATAAAATAGCCTGTATGCTATTCCAGATGCAAATCTATAATAAGGTTGATCCATATTAGTTCAGATGATAATGTGTGATTGTGTAACAAAGTTTAGATAATTGATTCACGCCTGATCTTGCGGAAATCCATTACCAAACATTAAATAGATGGACAAATATTCCGTCAATCTATTTCTAATGAGTTAGACACGATGCAGACATGCACCTCCCTCCCGCCCGCAATTGAAAAGCCATGCAAAGCGTTAGTACAATGTTAGCGCATACCATCCACAAATGAAACCTCAAAAACAAATTCGTGTTTCGCCTACACGAGGCATCTTCAGGAACACTTACTCTGACGAAAAACCACTCGGCACTGAAGAGTTGTTGCTTCGCCTAACGTTGAACTGAGACTGAGCAAACTGCGCTCCAACCCTCACTATTGAATTGTTATTGAATTAACTTGCACTTATCGCGTTCGCGATTCAATCTCCTAGATTTTAGCATAGATGAATCGAAAAAGTGTAGGTGCCTGCATCGATAAAATATACGTGAGTGTTTAGTAATAAATAAATAAATAATGCTGGACATTTCACCCAACATCGTCTGGCCCCAAAGTAAGCAGACCTTGTGTTATGGGTACCACACGACTGATATACTACTTAAAAACGTAATTAAACAGAAACTGCCCATTAAAGCATATTATCAAATATCTGATTATTTAGATGACTAAAAAGCTTAGGATGAATCTGCTCCAACTCGACACGGCATCTGTAACAAAATTGTCAAGGATCATACAAAAAAGTGTTAAGACCAGACAAGTTTCTTGCCGGATTCTTCTTGAACTGAGGTTAGGAGGAACCGGCACCTAGATTCACTAGCATGTAAGAAGACGATTCTAAGTGGTCATTGTGATTATATTGAATAAAGTTATATTAAATTTAGAAATTTGGGTTTTTTTGATTTTTTTGAATCTTATATTTTTTTTGTAAATACATAAATATTATGCATAGAAACTTCCAGACCCGGGGCAAATACCCGCTACCTTCTGCGTATCAGTCGGGCCTTTATCGGAACACGGTGCGCTTCTACAATAAGCATCCTGAAAATAATAATAATAATACCGGACATTTCACACGGCATCATCTGGCCCCAAAGTAAGCAGAGCTTGTGTTATGGGTACTACATGACTGAAATACTACTTATATACTTTTTTTTTTGTAAATTCATACATATTATACATAGAAACACCCAGACGCGAGACAAATACTTGCAGATCATACAAACATTTGTCCCGCGGCGGGAATCGAACCAGCAACCTTTTGCCTAAGCCCACTGCGCCACAGAGGTCGTCTACTAAACTAAATAATACTAAATGCTGCTAAACTACCTATTAAGAAATTTAAAGCATACATAAAGGGTAGTATTTTAAAGAAATGTGTGGACGACCGCGCAGTGGGCTTAGGTCCTAAGCCGACTGCGCCACAGAGGTCGTCGATCCTATCGGTCGTCGTTAATACTATGATTATCGAATTTTTTTTAAAATAAAAAAAAAAATTGTGCACATACATTTAATTTTCGGATACATCCTGACAAGGTACCGATATCAATATCTATCTATAAGTAAATTTATAGAAAATGGGAAGCCGGCAACGGTCCAGCGAAGGATGCGTTCAACATCGGGTCGAACCCGCAGTTCTCGCTGGAGGCGCGCGCGGCGGGCGGGGGCGGGGGCGGCTGCGTGTGGCTGCTGCTCACGCGGCACATCACCAGGATCCACGACTTCAGCAACAATAACGAGTACATCACGCTTCTCGTCTATAAAAACAATGGGAAGAGGGTTTACTATCCTTGTAAGTGAGGCTGTATTATCATAGCGGTTTAAACGCGCCTTATTAGAGTACCTATTTTGTAACGCTTTTTTTTTGACGTGACAACGTCTTGGTGAACGCCGGCTGCACGCACGAAAAAGAATGCCTCATTGTCCCGTTGCGTTCATTGTCCCGTTACATCCATTGTCTCGGTACGATCATAGCGAGAACGCATGATATATCTGTTTTCTTCTAACGTTGTCACGGTATCCTATCGTCCGTAAACCGACTTTACAGACAACCAATTTTTTTTGCGGGTAGACAGTTTCGTTACGTAACGCGCTACGGTGCCAGTCTGTCCGGCTTCCCATTCTCTCACGCATGCGGCAGCGGTAGGCAGGCTCCTCCTCTCACTCTAACCCACAGCGCTAGTTAGATTAGTTTAAATTATCACTTCTGTCGGGCGCGCCGAAGCGCACATATGTTTTTTATACTTATGTCTGGTTATATATTCTACAGATAAATTAATCTGGTCAGTATAAGACTAAAATTATGAGTTACCATACGATTTTAAACCTTATCTAGTCTGCGGTTGTTATTTTTTTTTTTTTAAATATAATAAGAAAATATTTTTGGTTTTGAATCCATTGACAGCTCAGTTGGTATGGTAGTAACTTTGTCTGCGCCAACAGTTGTGGGATCGATTCCTACCCATGACGAACATTTACATAAATAAATATAAATATTAGTGGACAATTCACGTAACACTATCTAGTCCCAAACTAAGCATAGATTGTGCTATGGGAACCAAATGACTAATAAAATACCTACTTAAATATGTTTATATACATACTTCTCATACTTTGTAAATGTTTGTATGATCTGCAAGTATGTGACACAGACAGAACAATATACAACTATAAAAAATTGTTTGTTGGTATGTATGTTATCTTTATTTGTGTATTTTTTGTTTTGTAGGCTTAATTATAGGCATTGTTATAGTTATTATTATATTTTGTATTACAAAAATGTTACCTATACTTAATTTAATACTTACATAAAGTAATCTAATACATAAAGTATTAGATTAAGTATAGGTAACATTTTTGTACACCGCCGACTTTTTGTTTTTTGTCTATGCTGTCCATCCAAAGATTGCCTGAAAGAGATCGCTTTTAGCGATAAGGCCGCCCATTGTACAACTGTATTGCTAATCATTATTTTTTTGGATGTTCTCTTGGGTACAATAAAGTGTTTATCTATATATCTAACAACCATCTAGGTATAAACCTAGACGAATGTTTGTCCTGGGAGGGAATCGAATCTATAGCGCAGAAGGTAGAGCTACTAGCAACTGAGCTAAGAGGCCAGTCAAATATTGATGTTTGTTCTGTGTCTGGGCTTAAAGTATATATAAGTATCACTAATTATATAGTATCAGTCATTTAGTTCTCATAGTATAAGCTTTAGTTTGGGGCTAAATGGTGCTGTCAGAACTGTCTATTAATAATTACATTTTAACATGTATTTTAAAATAAAAGTTTGTACTAAAGGACTTGGTTTGGGGCCGTCTTAAATTATCCATATTATAACTAGTGACTCTGTGAGATGTAGACCTCGCAACAATTTTTCGAAATGATTGAAATATAACTTTTTTTACGTTTTCAACCCCCATATCCGCCATTTTGAAAAATTTTCAAAAACTGGTTCGACAAAAAAAAATCTGTATAGTTATAGAACCTGCTCACAAAATTTCACGAGAATCGGTTGAGAAATGCGACCTGTAGAGGAGAACATCCGGACAGAAAGACATACGCTAGCATTTTCGCCTATGCTAAAACGGAGACACTTGCTTCGCGCTTCGTGCTCGCTCGGTCAATTATTAATACCATATTTTTTTACTCTTGCCAGACGACCCTGAACCTTATATAGACGGAGTAAGGATCAACAGTCCGCACTACCTCTGCAAGATACAAACCACGGAAACGACTGGGGAGAAATACACCTTAGTCATATCACAGTACGAGAAGACAAAGACGATATATTACACGCTTCGGGCGTATGCGACTTGCCCTTTCTCACTGAACAAGCTACATAACTACCCGCATACTAGAACGGTAAGTTGCTATACGATTTTTAACCTTATCTAGTTAGCATAATAGAGTTTTAATTGCCAATTTCTCATACGGTTATCTAGTCAGTATAATGGTAAGGTTTTAAACATTATCTGGTCAGTATCAGGCTAAGACTGTTAGTTGCCAAATTTCCCACACGGGATTCTAGTCAGTATAATGGTAAGGTTTTGAACATTATCTGGTCAGTTTAAGGCTAGAGTGTTAGTTGCCTATTTCCCATACGGTTATATAGTCTGTATTATGGTAAGGTTTTAAACATTATCTGATCAGCATAAGGCTAAGACTGTAAGTTGCCATACAGTTAACCATACAATTATTTAGTCAATATTTATCTAAAATTTGAAACTTTATCTAATCAGTAGCTACAATTTCCTAAAATACATTCCTATTTATTATTATATAATAGTTTCTTATAGGTATATTATAAATAAGAAAGTCTTTTGAATAAAACTTAGGCTATATCTTTAATATAGGCTAGATTAACACATCGGTACTTTTCATCCACTTAATTCGCGAAAAAAACGCGGACAGGAACAATTAAATAATAAAATAATAAACAATTTGACACATCGCCATCCATCCTTAATTTAAGCGAATTAATATCCCACAGATAAAAGGCGAATGGTCCGGGAAAACTGCGGGTGGTTGCGAGAACCATCGTGCGAGTTACCCCAACAACCCTAAGTTCACCCTCACTGTCCCGGACTGTAGGGGAGGGTGTCACGTGCTCGTAGAACTGAAGGGGCCGAAGCAGTACCAGATAGGGATGGACGCGAGGGTAGATAGTTTGGACGACCCTAATGTTACGGCGCCATTTTTGAGGGAATCTTCCGGACGTTTTAGGTAAGTATTGATAGACAACCAAGTATACAATGATAAAAAAATATAATTTGTTTGTTTGTATGTTTGACGAACTCCATGGCGCAGTGGGCCAAGGCCCGGCTGAGACGCAGAAGGTTGCGTGTCCGATTCCCGCCGCGGGACAAATATTTGTTTGCTCTCCAAATATTGGTCTCAAGTCTGGGTGTTTCTATATATAATATGTACGTATTTACAAAAAAATATATGTATATATGTAGTATATAAATCATGTGGTATCCATAACACAAGCTCTGCTTCCTTTGAAGCCAGACGATGAGGTGTGAAATGTCCGGCATTAGTATATAAGAATATCACTAATTTTTTTGTCCGCAGGTCTGGGTTCTGCGTGCTAGAGCTACCTTCCCTTCCTTCAGGACGCTACACGCTGACGCCATCTACATTCAACCCGGGGCAAGAAGGTCCGTTTATAATGGAGCTCAAGTCGACAGCGCCTCTGGCGGTCGAGGGGCGCAACTAGCGACCTGTTGCCAGGAGATGGGAACATGACTTTACATTTTAGATTTTATTATATGTACTTTAGGGTTTATTTTAACATGTGTATATATTTTTGAATGGTTTTTGCAGTGACGGATTTAGGCTGCTGCTGTATAGGCTTTATTGGGAGACAGATTTTTTTTTAACGGTTTACTTATGTCTTGTAGAAGGAAGTCTACGTGACTATTTTCCGGTGACTTTTCTCTCGTTCCTTTTAAAGTCGCGTCTGTCTGTATACGCGGTAAACAAAAAAACGAGCGAAACATTTACCATCTCAGAAAAATGGGTTGGTACTATCTGACGGCCAACTCTACCACCGCGTGCTTATTGGTCAAATCAAATAGCGCGTGCTTCTTCTGCTTCCTGTTACACACTTCCGTCCCTTTTCACGAAATTGCAGGAAAGCGAAAGGAAATAATGTTACATATCAAATACTGCCAAACGGATTTTCATACGGTTTTCACCATTTGGGAATTATTCATCAGGAAGTTGTATAATAATAATAATATAATTATGTGTATAATTCACCCGTGCGAAGCCGAGGCAGGTCGCTAGTATATTCTAAACAACACCCAAGTTCGCAGCCCCTAATCTTCTTTCTCCAACACATATAAAAACCATAAATAAAATTATGTCGAATGTAAAAATAATGTAGGAACTGTAAATTGTGACACATGTTGAATAGCTTAGGAAATGTCTTACTAAATCCGTTACTAGGTTTTGGACCCAACTAGTTGATTAAGGTATGCTTACACGGATTGTTTTGAGCTGTATTGTTCGGAAACTAGAATAGATCTATCTAGAGTAGCTATTACCTAAATAAATAAATAATGCTGGGCATTTAACACAGCACCCTCAGCCGCAAAGTATGCAGAGTAGTTTAGTGTCTAGTGTTTTATGAACCAGGTGATATTCTTATATACTTGTTAATACATATTAAAGAAAAAACACCCAAACCCGAGACAAATATTAGCAGATAATACCTTCTGCGTCTCAGGCGGGCAATTGCCTTACTGCGCTACAGAAGTCATCAATTGACGAATTGACGACCACAGTGGCGCAGTGGGTTAAGGCCCCGCTGAGACGCAGAAGGTTGCGGGTTTAATCCCGCCGCGGGACAAATGTTTGTACGATCTGCAAGTATTTGTCTCGGGTCTGGGTGTTTCTATGTATAATATGTATGTATTTAAAAAAAGAAAAAGTATTATAAGTAGTATATCAGTCACAAGGTACCCATAACACAAGCTCTGCTAACTTTGGGGCCAGATGATGCTGCGTGAAATGTACGGGATTATTTATTTATTAAATTACTCCATATAACGAGGAGCATGGTGATTTCTATACACAATTTTACTTGGCTGTAAATTTGCAAATTTGCGATGTTGCCATATCATTTGCAAGGCCACACGCAATTAGCAGCAGGTACGAAACTATAAGAACATATTAGTTGGCAAATTCGTAGAAAAGTGCTGCGCCAGAGCTGAATTGCACTTTGTTGCGTTGTAGCTAGAGTCGCTATTTCTATAAATATTCGTAGAGAAGCGCCGCGTCCGAGATAGAGTTACGCGTTAGAAACAGAGGTACTATCTAGGTATGTAACGTTGGCGCTAAGCGCTTGTGCGAGCTGAATTGCACTCTGTTGCGTTGTAGCTAGAGTTGCTATTTCTATAAATATTCGTAGAGAAGTGCCGCGTCCGAGATAGAGTTACGCGTTAGAAAAAGAGGCACTGTCTATACATAACGTTGGTGCTAAGCGCTTGTGCGAGCTGAATTGCACTCTGTTGCGTTGTAGCAAGAGTCGCTATTTGACCATAAATAAATAAATTTCAACAATAAATAAATTGACCTATTTCAATTGTCCGTGTAAGTTTCGTCGGTGACTAGGGATCAAAAATACAGCTATATCGATGTCGTTGATCACGTGCATTGTCTGCGGAATTAATGTAAATTGGTAGTGATTCTACTAATGCATTTCTATAACGAACTCAAATTACACTAGAAAGAAGAGAGCACTTGGACTTGGATAGCAGGTCCTGGGTTCAAATCAGGCCACCAATGGTTTTTTCTATTCAAAAAGATGTTCGAGATTTGTTATTGGCTGTTTTATATAATTTTGTATACATTTGCTTACGATAGTTGTAAGTTGAAATAAAGGTTGATTTTCGGAAACGCCTTTATTACAAACCACTAACTATTATATATAACAATGCATTAATTATCAACATAGTGATCTTATATACCTACTTAATCATTATCATTATCAGATCTCATTTATTAAATACCTATTAATTTATTTTATTATGTTTTGACAAATTTTATACAGAAAAAAAACCATTTATGAAATCATTTTTAAACGTCGTGACTTTTATTATTATAGTATACTAGCTGTTGCACACAGCTATGCACAAAAAAAACAATTAGCGCGATAAGCCTATGCCCGTCCTCAAGACAATCTATCTCCAGACCAAATCTATCATCAAGATCTGTTCAGTCGTTTAGCCTTAAAAAAGTTACAAACAAACAAACAGGCACTTGAATTCATAATATTAGTAAGTATAGATAACTTCAGCCGGGAATAACTTCAGATAATAGAAAAACCGAAACGCAAAATGGTCTAAAATTACCGAAGACAGTAATTTAAAGTCACGTCCCATTTTAAATCACTTTATGATCTGTCTGTATGAATCTATATGAAATGTTGATCGCGAAAGTTTCAAAAATACTTTAAATACTCGTATTTGGCACTCTATATATGTATGCAGTATTTGGCACTCTATATATGTATGCAGTTTAAACAAAACATTAGAACTTAAAGTTTGCAATGAGCTTCTACAAAAACGATCCTCTCGCGTGTTTCAACAAAAACCGGCCTAAACTGCTTCAAATTGGTTTGATGCAAATGCGATTTCTTGTTGTATTGTACTGAGTGCACTAGCTCCGAGAGTTTTGTGTATAGGGTTTCGTAATTAGATTATTGAAGCCATTATCATTGATTCGGCTGTTTCAATGTACTAACTGAAATATCGTAAAGTATCGATCTTTTATACATTTTTGATAAACACGGACTCACGTATTATTTTGTCGATGGAGGCACCGACATTGTTTCGATTCATCTAGAGAATCTTCATCAGGGTGAGTTTGATCCGCGGTCCGCTCGTTGCCGCTCGAGTTCAGGGTTCGCACTGCAGGTGAGGTATCTTGCGGCGCGAGTCGTGCGTGCAGGTAGAGGGGGAAACGTTGTCACGGCAGGCGGTAACAAATTTGGTGCTAGTACTGGCTCTTCGACTTCGCCACTCGTGAGTAAAGCCCTCGTTTATCAAAATGTACAACTCACGAAAGTTTTTTGTTTGAACCAAAGTCAAAACTAGAGTAAAATGTTTTAATGACGCTTTTAATAATATAGAGTGATTGATGTTTGTTAGCTTATTTCAGAAGTCTTTTTTGGTGTTATAATAAAATATAAATATATATTCCTATCACTATATATATAAAAATCTTGTGTCACAATTTTCGTGTTTATACTCCTCCGAAACGGCTTTACCGATTTTGATGAAATTTTATATATATATTCAGTAGGTCTGAGAATAGGTTCATAACTAATTTTTATACCACTAAGTGTTAAGGGTGGCTCACACCAAAAAAAAAAAATATTTTCAATAATGCAAAACAACGTTTACCGGGTCAGCTAGTGTATATATAATAATATAATAAAAACTGCGGAAAATCTTACGAAAATCAATTCAATAAAGGAACACAATAACTATTTTAACTTATTAGGAAACATTACCTGTCCGTCGAAACGACAGAATCATCACGATTGAATAATATATTTTTAATATTTAAATAAATATAATAGAGTATAATACATTTAAAAAAGTATTAATATTTTCTAAGACGTAACCAAGTTGAACTAACGCTATCTCTCTAGTTTTAGTGTAATAAGAAAACGACAGCAACAATTTAAAAATAGAACGTAAATGTTTTTTTTTAGCTGAAAATCGTTGCAGCTTAAAAATAGAATATTATTCGAATATCGAATAATGTTGCATTTATAAACTACCATTTAAATTAAAGTAACATACATTCTTTGGGTGTCTGAAAATTTATGAGATTACTTCTTGAGAACCAATAGAATTTAGACCCCTTAAATAATCGTATATACTTAAATAACATTTATATAAGGTACAAAACGTCTGCAAATACATCACCTCATTGCCAGATATTCTAACTTTTAACAGTAGTGTAATAGTAGTATTACTACTTAATACTTACTACTACTTAATGCTTACTACTACTTAATGCTTACTACTACTTAATAGTAGTAGTGCAAGCAATACTGTGTTTAAATTCTAAGGGTACTGGAGCAAGTGACATTACTGAGCGAACAGACTACAGAACCTATGTCTAGGGTCGGTAACGTGCTAGTGATACCCCTTGGTAATGCAAGCGTACCCACCACCAGATTGGCCGCATTCTTGTTTGCTGGATCTGTTGTATAAAAAATATTCAATAAAATAAAATAAGATTTATGTAATTACGTAAAATGAAATACATAGCCCGTAAATTGTGTAGCTTGTTTGTTTTGTCTATGTATTGTACTGGCTTTTCCCCCTTATAACAACTTTTAAATTACTGTCATAATAAAACGTTCGATCAAGGAACTAACTTCTCATGATGATGAGATTAAATCATGCGCGTGGTCGGTGATTCTTTTGTTACGCTGGATTAGATTAAATTCCGTAAAATACGAACGATTTCATTTTACTTATAATAGAGTCCAAATTAGAATAACATTTTCTTATGAGATAGCTTTAAAATAAGTTTAAAATTGACATATTGTTCTTATAATATGTTGATTTTCCTAGTATTTTCGCAGTTTTATTCAACATGAAACATGGCGTCTAAAATTTTCAAAAACCGTCAATTTAGGTACATAATTTAGGAATGTTAAATAGATGGACAAATATTTAGTACTATTCCGCCAATATGTTCCCAATGAGATGCACACGATGCAAACGCATCCACCTTCTTCCCGCCCGCAATAGAAAAGCCATGCAAAGCGTTAGTAAAATGTAGTTTTGTAATGGATTTCCGCAAGGTCACGCCTTTATTAATTATCCATAATTTAAAATGTGTAATTTAATAATATTACTCCGATATTTCACTTTCAAAACTTTCGTGAGTTGTACTATACATTTTGATAAACACGGGCTTTACTCACGTATTATTTTGTCGATGGAGGCACCGACACTGTTTAGATTCACTTAGAGAATCTTCATCGGATCAGCGGATCAAACTCACCCTGAGTTTGATCCACGGTCCGCACGTTGCCGCTCAAGTTCACGGTCGCATCGTGTACGTGAGAAAAGCCCGTGTTTATCAATATGTTACTCCAATAACCGCATGCAGATTCCTTAATGGTTACTGAAGTCCCACCTGTGCAGTTATCAGTCATACTTCGGTGCAACAAAATATGATCCTTCGTATATTACTTTTTAATTAGTCCAGCGAAAGAACAGAATCAAGGCCGTTGTCAAATATGATAAAGTTTCGATTGATAAGTCTGGTGTCCATATCATTCTAATCTCAATGTACACGGAAACAGATTTTAACGCCATGTAGCTATGAATCCTACATTTGTATAATGGAGTTTATTTTATAACCTCAAAACCTCATGTTTCTTCTAAGTTCCCATTAATGTCGACAGTTCTGTAAGTTGCGTGTCTCTGTGATATATTAGTTCGTAAGAAATCATTGTTTATGTATTTTGAATCTGAGTTTTAATAATATTAATAAAGTATTTTTTTAATCTGAAAGGTTTTTTGTTATTGGTGGCAATTCGGTTGGTTCATTTCTAAAATTAGGAATTGTCTAAAATATATTTTAGTTAGTCATAGCATATATAAAACCTATTCGGTTGGTACCATCTAACTAAATTAGGAACGCTTAATTAAATTAGGATAAGTTAGTAACAGCAGTTTCATTTGACACTTCTAAACCTAATTTTAGCTAAAATTAGTTAGGTTGGTGCTAACAGAATTGATGCCATTATGTACTTACCTACATACCGAATTAGTGTAAGTGGCAAAGGAGATTCGCAAGGTTGTTTTGCAGCTGTATAATGTACTAGTTGACGCTCGCGGCTTCGCACGCCTGGTTACACTAACAGTGGCATACGAAGATAGCCTTCCCCTAGATCTATGTTCTTACAAAATTTCATCAAAATCCATTACAAACAAACATACACTACAATATTTGTAATTACTGGTTTGTAATATTTGGTATAAATGATAGTCTATGATTATGATAATTTTACATATTGAACCTACATCAGAGAACAGTTTCATACTAATACAAATAGGTACCTCTCCTCCGCCTTTAGTGAATTTATCAATGAGAGACAAGAGTCAGTGGATTTCAATGTAACTTTTGCACATTTGCAAGATCTTTGATGTAACAGACACGAAATGAAAAAAAAATATTACGTTTTAAAAACTAAAAAGAATAGACGAGAACAACCGAATAGACAATCTCCTTCTTTTTTAAGTCGGCCAAAAATGTTTCTATCTGACGCTTTTTAGTACTTTATCATTTTTCTAAATTCGTAAACACCACTGGAATGTTACAGGATAGCAAAATACGAATCAAAATGTTTTAATTAAATAACCAAACTACTGAATCGATTTCGATGAAATTTCTATGGGACCTATCGAAGAGTAAAAAAAAATACTACCGAATTCAGAACCTCTTCCTTTTGTGAAGTCGTTTAAAATATGCTCAATCTTATGACCAGGCTCGACATATTAGATCTCTAGTGTCTAATCTTTTATCAGAATCTACACATAATATTGTTAATTGACGACCTCTGTGGCGCAGTGGGCTTAGGTCCGGCTAAGTCCGGACCTAAGCCCACTAAAGATCCGGCTAAATGTTTGTATGATCTGCAAGTATTTGTCTCAGGTCTGGGTATTTCTATGTATAATATGTATGTATTGACAAAAAAAAAAGTATTTAAGTAGTATATCAGTCATGTGGTACTCATAACAAAAGCTCTGCTTACTTTGAGGCCAGATGATGCTGTGTGAAATGTCCGGCATTATTATTTATTATTATTATTAATTCAAAAGTGTTGTTTTTTTAGTTACATTTATGGCTAAACGACTGAACGAACTTTGTATCTTCTAAAGGACAAAGGCTACATTTTTATGTTGGTAGCGATCTGCTTCTAGCTTCTGAATGTTTGGACAAATGTAAAAAGTATTTAAGTGGTATCAGTCATAGGTTCCCATGACACAAACTTCGCTTACTTTGGGACTAGATAATGCTATGTGAAATAAATAAATTCATATTGGCACGCACATCACCATCAAACTAAGCATAGCATGTATTAAGATGACCGGATGGCTGATAGAATATTGATATATATTTAAATACATACTTAAGATACTTTAAAACTCCCAGACACAACAAACATCTATGTTCGTCACACAGATGTGTGTCCTGGGAGGGAATCGAACCCTCAACTTACAGCGTAGAAGGCAGAGCTACTACCAGCTGAGCTCACATGCTAGAGTCTAGCAGCAATAGTAACAACAATAAGACCTTGGCCTCAATTCAGTTGTTTCACTAGAGTAACTAAAATTTCCTAAAACAAAAACGGTCTTATTTTGTTTTCATTAAAGTCTGAATTAGAATAACATTTCATAGTGACACTTCCTAAATTAACGTATAACTGACGTGTTTTAGCTCAATTTAGTCATCATGTAAGGAGGTGTTGATTAAAACTGCAGTTAATTTCCGCAATTTTTATCAACACCTCTATACATTATTTTCAATAAAGGAATTAATTGAAATAAAAATTATAGTAATAAAACAAAAAATATTTTTACTTATTTTAGAACAGTCATTTAAAATGGGTATTCTAATTTGAACTTTAATGGTAGCAATATAAGGACGTCCATATTTTAGAAAATTTTAGCTAGTCCGGTGAAACAACAGAATAGTTTGAGTTTGGCTGTCGCGGGCGGGATTTGGCTCGCGGGGCGTAGTTTGGGTACCACTGTGCTCTACAAATGATGATGATGATTATTTATTTACGTTTCCCCGCTCGAATAATGATTACGACTACTACAGTACCTACTTTATGTATGAGGCCATATCTAATGACGGGAGTTAATAGCTGAACTACTTTTGAAAAGCTGTGATAGCGTAACGTGTCCTCCGAAGTATGAAAGCGCTCAGTTGAAAATGCTATTACGGTCACACATCCAATAACTGACCGCGCAGAAGAATGCAACTTTATTGACCTGTTAATCATAATCATCATCATCATGTCATATGCTACGTTAAAATACTAAGTTGGATTACTTTTGGCCATCTTGCGAAGCAAACAGCGCTCTTTTATTATTTATATTTCTCGAGTTATTTCCGGTTTTATTGGTTATGTTAGTGTTGTTGTTTTAATAGAGCTAGAGTTATTGACTCGGGTGTGAATAATTTGAATTAAAGCTTTGTGTTTCTTTGTGATACGAGCAAAAATCATCCGTATAATTAATCTATTCATTTTAGACACATTTTTTTAAAATTATCAAAATTACAAATAAAACCCGAAAATAATAACTCGGGAAAAATGCATAATCAAGAGCGCAATGTTAACTTCGCAAAACGGCCTAAAATAACCCGACATACTATCGCTACTAATATTATAAATGCGAAAGTAACTCTGTCTGTCTGTTTGTCACGTTTTCACGCCTAAACCGCTGCACCGATTTTGATGAATTTTGGTATAGAGATAGATGGGACCTTGGAGAAGGACATAGGCGTTTTTTTGTGTAGGTACCACGCACACGAAGCCGCGGGCAGTAGCCAGTAAATAATATAAACACTTGTCACGGCAAAATTGACATTTTTATGACACATGCCATTAACGAAGAATAACTATTAAGTAAGCTATGTCATGAGCTCTTCGTTGAAATTTGATTGAAAACCTTTAATTGAAACATATTCCTATCCTTTAACAAGATAATAATGACAGGACTAGCAGGAATCATGTAGGAACATGAACAATGTACCCGACCCTACTCCCGTATTCAACAAATCATTTAAAACGACTCGCTATGATGAATGTGCTGTAATGTATTTGGTTGGAATCGAACCGGGACAAAATGTTACATTGAAACGGCAAATCAAATACTCGTTAAGGTTTGTCATTGAATTTTGAGCTTTGTGTCGGTGGTGTAGAGACGCTTTTTACCTTTTTGGTTGAGTTTTAGTGTGTGGCGTAATTGAAGACTTGAAGCGATATATCAAATACTTACTTTAGGACACTGGGTTTTCATCGTAACCTTTTTTGTTACAGCGACGAAAGGCTAGGTAAGGTAGGTAACACACACATACATACACACTTAAATACAAATACCACGAATTGATTACTGTCGGTTTGCTTTATTAATTATAACGTAAATCCGTAATTGGCTGTCGGTGTCGGTTATAAATTTAAGTTTAATGTATAGGTACTATTTTTTTGAGCTGTGGATTTTTCACAACAAATAAATAAATAATTACGTTTAAAAACTAAAAAGACAACCGACTTCATGTATATACACTAGGTAGCTACTGTAAAACGTTGAGGAGTTCCCTTGACTGTCCTTCGTCTTCATCATCAGACCCCTAATGACAGTCACAACCCATCTAGGTGTAAAGTTCTCATCAATACAAATTATACAAGCCCAAACACCAGGGAATTGCTGTAAAGGAGGAGTTGTCGTTGAGGACAACGTTGTTGTCGTTGTGGAGCTCTCTCGACTGTCTTTCGGCTCCATCATCAGATCGACTCCAGACCTTCAATAAAAAGTAGTGCTTTAAAATACTTAATAAAAAAATTAACAAACGCACTTGTCGCCACTATGATTTTGCGAAGGTTCCCCTCGATTTCTCTGGCACGCCATCATCAGATCCTGGTTTCGTTTTAATGGTAATATCTTGGAATATCTCCTTTCCAACATAAATTAATCACCAAAATCGGTTCATAAACGACGAAGTTATCCGCGAACACACATAAAAAAAAATATACGGTCGAATTGAGTACTTGAAATGTATAAACTCTAAAGAGACTATTTCTCCTCGTCCAGTGCTAGGCCCGCTAATATATTTTTGTAATTATCATCGCCGCTATCCGCTTACAACTCACGCCTAATGTCGCGTAAATGTTTTATAGAGGGTTCGGCTTCAAAATTTAATTTACTTCGTCTATGTGTGCGATTCCATTGTTTTTGTAGGCTCTAATTTTGTTGGCATATATTAAGGTGGAACGATTTAGCACATTTTGCCTGTAGCCTTGCTATTCATGTAGGGAAAGTTAATATAGTAAGTTTATGTGAGTTAATGGCAAATTCTGTTTTGCCACTGAATGCGCTGAGACTAATACGAGTCTCCAGCATGGCGATGGACCTCTTGATACAATAAATAAATACTATCAGGCACTCAGACCCAAGGAAAATACTTGCAGATCATACAAACATTTGTCTCGCGGCGGGAATCGAACCCGCAACCATCTGTGTTTCTATGTATAATATGTATGTATTTACAAAAAAAAGAATATAAGTAGTATATCAGTCATGTGGTACCCATAACACAAGTTCTGCTTACTTTGGGGCTAGATGATGCTATGTGAAATGTCCGGGATTATTTATTTATTATTTATTACTTAAGGACTACGCTACTAAGGTACGAGTACAGTGCCAAATCGTGTGTCTATGAGTACTATGTCTATTTTTAACTCACTAAAATCATTTCATTTGTTACATACCTACTGAGAATGTTTTGTTTTAAAGTGTACGTAGGTACATCTCTAGTCAGTCTTTCTTTAGGCAACGGTCGTAAATGTTTTTTCAACACACTTGCTCATAAAGTGGCTCTATGGTCACCGCAATTAGGCACTCATAATCAAACTGTGACTTTTTCATTGCTATAACTCACTAGAATGTTCCTATTGCTTGCTCATTTCATGCAACTTCTTATTTAAATAGATAATTTTAACTCGTACGTGTTTAATAAATAAAACTTTCACTCAAATATAAATTTTGTTTTCTCTGTAATAAAAGAAAACTTTAAATTCCCCATTTTGTACGTGGCAGAATAGGCGCAAACCCTATGCGCGGAAAATAAAAAAAAAACCTCATCCCTTTAGTCTGTCGCAATGCGCGCGTGACAGAATAATTGAAATTATACTCGTAAGAATTCAATAAAAATCCACCTGTCATTCAATTAGTTCACAGCTAAAAACACAGATGGTGTTTTGATAAACAGTTAAACAGTTTTATACTTATATTATTATTTTATAGTTGGTTTAAATTAACATATGCTTTAATAAATATTATTGTCATAAAAATGATTATACCATCACACACATTTGAGAACGAAATTAGGATTTCAGAACGAAAGTATCCAATGATTGTTATATATTGTAAATTTAATTGTTCGATACATACTTTCTTACTATTTTTCAGTTATTAATTAGTTTGGATTTATTAACGAATGTTTCACTTTATTATTTTCTGTTCTCATTATTCTGATATTTACAAGTCCTTCATTTGATTGTTTACTAAATCGGTAAATTCGTTATAATTCTTTTATTAAGACATATATAGCAAAACTATGAATCCATTGTTTCATGAATTATATTTTAACATCTTTTTATTGTTATTAAGTAAATAACTTTCATTATTATACTTAGATTCTTAATAGGCTTCTGTGATTGGTTGAATAATGAATATGGTGTGATGTTTTGTATATATTTCAAAAATGTATAAAAGGCGAGATTAAAGCCTAAGACGGGTAGATTGGGAGTGACCACCGAACTAGAAAGATAAGTGCCTTGCAATAATATTGTACTAAAATATATTTGTGTGTATTTAATATGTGTACCGTTAACTTTTGTGTTATTCTCTGTTTGGTTATTTGGTAACTTTAAAACTATATTATCTTTGTGAACTACATACATTTGTATCAGTTAATTATTAGAGCAGGTATTTATAAGAATCTAACACGCGCATAGGAAAACTGATTAATTTTTCCCGCCATAGCGAATCATTTTTCACAACTCGTTTTCACTGTTGAAATTATAGTTATTTATTAATTAAAATGTCTATAAGTACTAGTTACGAAGAAAATGATTTATGTTGTACACCGCCCGATATAAGATGTGAAGCCCTGAAAACTCCTGAAAACTCCTGAAAACTCCAAGGAAAAATATCTATTAGCGTACCAAAATTTCATTAAATGGCAAAACGGCAAGAATACGCAGTCTTTTTCAGAAAATGTGTTCATGGCGTACTTTAAAGAGTTATCTTCTAAGTACAAACCTAGCTCTTTGTGGTGTTTATACTCAATGTTAAAAAGTACAGTCCGAACAAAGAATGGAGTGGACTTAAAAACATACTCTAATTTGTCAGCTTATCTAAAGAGACTATCCGATGGATTTAGAAGCAAGAAATCAAAGGTTTTATCGTCTGACGATATTGAAAAATTTATAAAAGATGCTCCAGATAACCAATATCTGGCTACTAAGGTTAGTTAAATTAATTTTAAATATCTACGCGACTTCAGCCTGTGTTGTGTGTTGAACTTAATTATTGTTTCTTTTTTTTTCAGGTTGCTTTAATATTTGGTGTAACTGGTGCCTGTAGGATACAAGAATTAACAAATATAACCGTAAAAAACATAGAGAACCATGGCCAGATGCTTTTAGTGAAGATATCTATCACGAAAAATAAAATACCGAGGTCATTCACCATACACGGTCCATTCTTTGAAATTGTTAAGAAGTATGAAAGTTTGCGGTCACCAAAAGCAAAAACTGACCGTTTCTTTCTAAATTACCAGAATGATAAATGTACCTGTCAGCCTATAGGTATAAACAAATTTGGTTCTATGCCTAAAGAAATCGCTAAGTTTTTAGGTTTAGCAGATGCTGAGAGCTACACTGGACATAGTTTCTTCTGAAATCTACTAAATAAAATGAGTTTTTATTGTTATTTTATTCACAAGTGTGTTGAAAAACGTCGTATGATACACGTGTGTATTGATGAATACCGTCTTCGGCTCTCTACTACCCTCACCTAACGGCTCGGGTCTCAATGGCGCCTCAGCGGTAATCACCAACATTACACACTAGTACCATAATGTGCTATTTCTGAGGTTTTAATAGTAATAGGTTTTGAAACCTACATTACTATTTAGGTTATTGTATTCAAATGCGTATTTATACTAAAATCTCCTAATGTAAACGGATTTTTTCTCCACGTATAAAATAAAATATACAGTGCAATAAGTGTCGTTTTTCTTTTGTGCCGATTTGATTCAAAGGGATTTATTTTGTTCTCTGTCTAGTGGGAAAGTTGGAGTGTTTTCCAAAACAAGCAAACTTTATCCAGCTAGAACTACAGACTTTCCTAAATATTCCCCGGAATTTAAGCCGAGTTCAAGAGCCACCTAAATTAGGATTAGACGGCTTCATCCCGTCTCCGGACAAATAAACTTGATAGCTGGGGACAGTTAAAAGAATTTTTTATGCAAATATTTAGATTTCACTAGACTTTGCACGAACCAGAGACGTATCGAGACCTACCCTTATTAAATTAATCAAATAGTGTGTTCTAGTAGCTGAATAGTGTTATTGGCTGATTTATATCGCTCATTACACTTGTTATTTGTTTAATAATGCTGGAAGTGACACTTATTGCTTATTATTTTTAGTACTTTTGTTATCTAGAACCTAGAGTTTAGACAAAGCTAATAAAGGTTTAAAACTTTATTAACCAATGATTGTTACAAGCTTAAAGAAATAAATATCTATCTATCTATCTATATGATTCTTTTTTGATCCTATAGCATGTACCTCTGAGGTGGTCCCATATAAGTTGTGTGAGAATCTGATTATGGAAACCGTGATATAAATCTGAAACGACGAAATGTATAAGAACATATCCATCGCAAATGAGTCATTTGGAAAACATTGTACCCAATAGAAACGCTAGGTACCTTTCAGTGATCAACTGACTTGGCAATGGACTTTGAAGATACCCAGAATTCTTCAACGACAAACAGCTCATGTGTCGTAATATAAGCATTGTATAGGGTATCTCAGGCAATACCTTTATACATACTTGTCAGTTGATCAGGCTATGGACTTAGCAGATACCCAGTGGAACTTTTCATTGACAAGCAGCTCATGTTTTGCTATTAAGGCATTGTATTGGTGATCACAGGCAATAGATTCTTATATATATTGTCTGTTAATCAGACCATGGGCTTTGGAGGTACCCTACGAAACGCACGGATTACAAAAATATCATGTTTCTTAGTTAGTGTAGGTGTTGAAGATATTCAGGGTGAAAAAGCACGTTTTCAGTTTTTCGTAAAATATATTATATCAACGTAGGTACCACACAGGCAAAGCAACGTGCAGCAGTTCGTCTCAAAAAGTGGTTAAAAATGTCTCCCTCATTTGTGTTAACGGTTTGTGCACCGCAAAGATCTCGAAATTTATCTCATTACCTACCCTACGGAATCATTCTATAGGTATGCAGGTAGGTACTCTTCACTCAATTACAGTGTACTGAAAGTAAGTAAAAAGTTCCACTTACTGCTGATTATATCATCTAGAGCAGGTACACAACAGGAAGAATTCCAAAAGTTACAATAATTCATTGCAGTGGCAGATTTACCAGCAGGCCAAGTAGGCTTGAGAACCGTTCACTTTAGAGGTAGCAAATTTGCGGGCCAAATATTTTTTAAATAGTTTTACAGATATCAAAATGAATTCTATTTATGCATTTTGAGAAACACGGGTTTTACTCACGTATTATTTTGTCGATGGAGGCACTGAGACTTTCTATTCATCTAGAGAATCTTCATCAGGGTGAGTTTGATCCGCGGTTGCCGTTCGAGTTTACGGTTCGCACGGTTCGGACCGCGGATCAAACTCACCCTGATGCAGATTCTCTCTAGATGAATCGAAACAGTGTCGGTGCCTCTATGAACGAACTACAAGACATCTTTTCGATGACTTTTCTTTTCTATTTCATTGTACATTTGGATGTACAGTCATCTCACAGAATGGGTAATGGATTTGCATGTGGATGAAAATATGTATGGAATGTGCAAAAGATGATATGTGTTTTTGAAACCAGTGGCTTCAGGGATGATAGATGATAAAGGGGAGTGGGAAAGAGGAAAGTGTGGTGCCAACCCAGTCCCAGTTAGTCGCATAAGGACAAGGCGATGATGATTATGTACAAATATTTGGTCTCCATATTTACCGGCCCTAAAATCTCCCGAAAATCTGATCGAAACTCAAAAATAGAAAACTGTAAAAAAAGAACACCGGGGATATTCGTCTAGAAACAGATATATATAGGTAAAGGCGGCAACGTTTTAGCCTACACTTAGAAAATATGTAAACCTTTCCATTTATAAGATGGGCAAACTAAGAACATGGTCACAAGAGCTGGCTGATAATTTATACGAGTACGATCTTATATATCAGACGTTTACATATTACGTAGTTCTTTTAGGTCTTATAAACAGAACCTACGCATCCGTTTTGGAGGTGGGAGTTGAAACTGCTTTACAGCTTATAACTTTTGCAGTTTCATCGTTTTACTTGTAATTTTTGTTCCCTACTGCACTTTGATCTGCATTTTTTTGTTTTTTATTTCGAGAACTTACTTAGTCCTGTCCCATCTCCTGTACAATAAACTCCAACCTCGACTGGACTGTCTACAAACAATCTGAAGTTTTACAATGGACGGCAAGAAATATGAGCACTATTTGGAGAGCGCTTGGGGATTTCATGGTCCCAGACCGAGTAGTTGCTGATCAAATATTAAATATCAAGTGCAAGACTTTATGCAGGCTGGTTAGAGAACGTAATATCGGAAGCTGGGTAAATATGAGTATATTTCAAGCAGCAGACATTGTGTATACACATAATTACGTTTTAAAAACTCAAAAGAAAATAGACTTTATTCAACATGAAAAATAATACAAACGAATTGAGAACCTCCTCCTTTTTATGTAGTTAGTTAAAAAACATTTAATTATACGCTTTTTAGTGCTTTATCATTTTTAGAAATTTGTGAACGTTTATTCACGAAAACACAGGTAAGTATCAATGAAATGATGGTAATAATATAACTAAGGTGCAAACATGTTCACAGCGTGTGTAATGAATGTTATTCAAATAAGATTCATGTAAATTATAAATTAAATGTAAAACATTAATATAAAATAGTATGTCAAATTATTACAAATTCTAAGTAAATTTAGGTGTTAATTACTTCTATATGCTCTAGGGCTTTTTTGTATAATTCAATACTAGGCATTATTAATGCTAGTAAGTATGCGTTAACGATTTACCTTTTTTTATAAAAAATAATTTGTGATATATTATGTGCTGACAATTTGTCTTTAATTTTCAAAGTTGATAGAAGTAAACCCAGTATTTGCGATAACGTAAATTAATCCTTATCGTTACTTCTTAACTGGTTCACTGGATGATGTTGAGGAGGTTGTTGGAGGATGATGTTCACCAAAATAGTGGGTTTCAGCAAAATAGTGACCTTCATAGAAAAAATACTAGTAACAGAAACAAATTATACATTAGGGATGGTTTCGACTAAAAAAAGTAAATAAGTCCTTTATGGGGAACACGGTGAGCTTATATAATAAGCTTCCTGAAAATGTAACTAAACTACCTATTAAGAAATTTTAGCTTACATAAAAGGTTGTCTTTCGAAGAAAGCGTAATATAATAAAAATTACTATATTACTAACAAGAATGCATGGCCTCACGTTGCTCTACACTCAGACAGTTAACCGAAACATTTGAAATGTATAAGCTCGATGGATCATGCAAAAAAGCGTTAGGACCAGGACGAGTTTCTTGCCAGTTCTTCTCGAGCTTGGGTTAGGAGGAATTTGCACCTAAATTCACCTAGTATGTACTACGTTTCAAAGTGATCCTAATGATTGTATTGAATAAAATATCTTTTGACTTGACCTTGACGTTGATTTCTAAATTGCTTAACATTTGTAGATTTTATTATTACAACTATTCTGAGATTTACGATTGAGGCGTTGTTCCTAACTTCAAAGTTTTAGTAGCCGTTCACCTCTGCAATCCTCGTCTTCGTGTAGCGACACCATTATAATGCTCAACAAGAAATTAAACTGAAACATTTCAGGTAACCTGTGAATTAAATAAAATGCGTTTGCACACTTTAAATGCTTTGTTTTATTCTGTTATTATTAAGTACAATTAGTTATTAATGTACAGGATATTCCAATAAAAGTATCATCTATCTATCAAAAATGTGCACATTTCTCAATTTGAACACTACCTGAATAATGCTTAAGATTCGCCCTCTCACTGCTTGTCACTATCTTACAAAAAGGGATGTCACTATTTTAAACATTGATTAACTTTTGACAGAAGTTAAGAGACATTTCTTAGTAGAGGGGTTAATGTCGAGTGCATTCTCAACCAGCTAGCCCAATCTAGTTACGACATAAAACTGGTAGGTACCTAACTTCATAACTTACGCAATATAACAATGTTTGTACTCGTGAATAAAAGTGAAATATTCAACTCTTTACTAGCACTAATGAAAAATACTTACTGAAATACCTAGCATATCCTTTGGTTGAAAAAGTTATATCAAATATTCTGTAAAAACAAAGAGGTTTGACCTATATTACCTACTTTGTTTTGTTATTGGATTTTTCCATGCGTCATTCATAATAATATTATACATTTGAAAACGTCTCCGTCTGACTGTTTGTGTTTGTTTCTTTTTTTGTTAGTTAACTTTTTCTGGGCTGAATATATTGCTGAAATTTTGTACGGAAACAGATTGTATCTTGATATTCATAAATATTATACATAGAAAGACCCAGACCCGAGACAAGTATTTGCAGATCATACAAACAAATGTCCCGCGGCGGGAATCGAATCCACAATCTTCTTCATCTCACCCGGCCCTTGGCGAAATGCGCCACAGTCGTCAGCTATGTAGCTAGTTTTAAAATAAATTTTAGGTATCCTTTAATACAATATACATTGACATGACCATTATGGGGTTAGGAGTAGTTTTAGGTCTTGCATGTCCGTCCGGCTTCGTGAATTTGGCTCCCCTGGTTTCTCGATGTCTCTGTTGGGGAGACAAGGATTCTGCTAGTAGTCTTGGCAACGGGAGAGGGAGATAAAGTACCAGCTACCAAGAACAATAAAAAATAAGCATGCCAATTTGCCAGTTATTTATTTAGAATATCTATTAGACCTATTATAAAAATACATATTATGAAATCATTTCTTAGTATTACTTAATTATTATTGACGATTTTGCATCTTTACAGCGTTAATTTATAAGTAGGAACGCCTATTTTATATTGTAAGTATGTTATAACTTTTAAAACTATCATGGTTTTGCACATAATTTTCACTCAAAACGGGATATTTACCATGATATATGAGTTTTTCTGCTTCTCGATATTTCGGCACAGTTGCATGCGCCATGATCACGAGATAAACTGTGACTGTAACTGTCAGTTTATCTCGTGATCATGGCGCATGCAACTGTGCCGAAATATCGAGAAGCAGAAAAACTCATATATCATGGTAAATATCCCGTTTTGAGTGAAAATTATGTAAGTATGTTGTTTACTTCTTTGATATGATTATTTTAGAAATGTAATTAACCAATCTATAACGCCCCTTTACAGCGAACATGCTAATAAGGAGTTTAATATAAGTAACACATTTACTTACTAAATGATGTACCTTACCTTATAAAAAAAAAACTGACGAGAAACTGATTACGGCTGATTGTGTGAACCATGTGTTACAGCTATTCATGTGTTTTCTTTTTCAATAAACAATTTCATTTCATTTCATTTAATTTCATTTCATTCATTTCATTTCATTAAGTCCAAACTCAATGTCTGTCAAAGGCCGGTGGAGCGAAGCATCCTCGGCATAAAACTCACTGGCCGAATTAAAAATACCACCATTTACTCCAAAACAAAAAACCTCGACCTAGCTCAAAAGCTGCAAAATTGAAATGGTACTGCGCACGTTTACCTCATGCCGGACGAACTTCGGGCCAAAACTATTTAAGTAGTAGATAACTAATTGAGCGGAGCCCTGAGACAGTGAGACGGCACGGTAAACCACGCAGCGATGGAGCGACGAGCTGGACACCTTTATTCACCTAGTATGTAAGACGTTTCAAAATGATCCTTGTGATTGTATTGAATAAAGTATCTTTTAACTTTGACTTACTAAATAAATGTGACTATCGGTGGCAGGTAATGGTGTCAGACCGCAATGCTGGAAAACTCGAAGGGCGGCGGCTTGGTCGACCTCTGTAGCGCAAAGGGCGCAGCCTCACCAGAGACGCAGAAGGTTTATTTATTTATTTATTTATTCGTTGTACAATATCCACAGCTCTTAAAATAGTATACACAATACTTAAAATTATAACCGACAGCCAATAACGGATTTATATTATAACATACAAAGGTGTGATCCTTGTATGTAATTATGTGAATGTGTGTGTGTTGTTTGTTTGTGTTAAAAAGAAAGAAAATGATACAATATGTAAGACTCATTATTATTTTATACGTAGGTATATACATACTATATATTTACTCAATACAAATTGATATGAAGATGCGTACTTATATTAAACATGACACTAATTAACATCTTTCAAGTTGGGGGTACGATTACCGCCGCGGGTAAAACATTTGTATGATCTGCAAATATCTCGGTTCTGTGTGTTTTTCTATGTGTAAAAACACACGTATGAATTTACAAAAAAAGTCACGTGGTTCCCTAAGTTCTGTTGTACTTTGAAGATAGATGATGCTATGTGAAAATATCCATTATTTATTTATTGTTGTTTAAATGATTTTTCTAGGTCTGTGGATTCGTAGGTACCTATAGTATAAAAAAAGGTAAAGTCGGACAAGCCAACGTTGCAATTCTCAAACACTTCTTTCATTCCAAGCCATAAAGCGAGGCGCTCGTAACCATTTTTACTCCGATGTAAAACGCCCCTCCAATGAGTCTAGCCGTAAAATTGAAATCGGAGAAATTACAATACACGAATAAACTCATTGGACGACTGAAAGTTACGGTGTTTTTTTAATAGAGTTGAAATTTGAATGGGGGATATAAAAATTAATTGTATCAGTAAGACACGTTACTTAAGTCATACAGTCTATCTTATAATATCATATTAGCTAATAATGAATATAAGCTTCATAGGTGACCACTTACTATCAGGTGGGACGAATGCTTGTATGCTCAATAAGCCGTATAAAAAAAAATGTGCGTCTCGGGACGTCCGACAGAAGTGATAACTTAAACGAATCTAACTAGCGCTGTGGGTTAGAGTGAGAGAGGAGGAGCCGACAACCTACCGCTGCGAGGCAGGCACGCTTACGTAACGCGTTACGTAGCGGTTTACCCTCCCATAAGAAGTAATCACTTCAAAAAGTCATTATTTTCTTCCTATAACGGCATATGTCCTGTCGACAATTTTGCCAGTGTCAAGTGATTGTTTGATAATAAAGTCTTAGTCGATCGTCATTTGTCTCTTCTAAACGTCATCACGGAATGGTCGTCTAGAACTTTCTCGGGATACCTCGTCGTTCAAATCACATTGCACCATAATACACTTATAATTCAATTGTCAATACTTGTCCTATGCAGTCACAATTTATTCATTTATTCAACCAACTGATACTGAACTGATCACTGAATAAACCATTCAATAAAACGAGAAATAGTAGATGGTTGCACCGAGCACAAAGTGAGTCATTAAATTAACACGAGTGCATTAATTACTCTCTTTAGCGAGGTGCGTAATTCACTTTTCTTTCAACTACCAATCTAAGTAACTCCCGTGATAAAATACAAAATATTTACTCAAAATAAAAATCAAGTTATTAAAAACAAAGTTTAATTCATCTTTTCATTTCTCATCAACATTTAAAACATACAATTATTAAATGTGCAGTTATTAAAAGTAAAATTTGCACTTTTACTTGGAACATTGATTCTTGTATTTGTGTGGTTTATTTGTGAATAATAATTATTATCATCAGAATCAGATACAAGTAGACGCGGGCTCAATTTCAAATCATTTCCATGAGAAGTAGACGGACGTGGTGATGTTGATCGATGCAAATGAATTGATTCCGTTATGTTTTGAGTGATTTTACTTTTATTTTGTACCGATTCATCTATGTAACCTTCTGCTACTTGGTCCGATTTCCATCCACCATGACGCTTGAGCGTAGTCAAATTAGCACCGGAGTCAGCTATCAGTGTTGCTGACGTTCGGCGGAAACAATGCCCAGTGTAGGCTTCCGGGTTTTGTAGCTTCAGACAACTGGGAATTTCATAAGGCAATTTTCCAAATTTGTCGATGGCTTGTTTTGAGCATTTACCATTCTGGTAATTTAAGAAAAAACGATTTGTGTTTATAGAGCTTGGACGCAGCGCCATGTATTTCTGCACTACATTAAAAAAATCGTCGCGTATTACAAATTGACGGTCTTTCTTTGTTTTCGTGTTCATAAGTTCAATTAGCAGCATCTGATTGTGTGTTTCGATGTTTTCAATTGTAATATTCATTAATTCAGAGCTTCTGCAAGCACCGTTTATACCAAAAATAAGAGCAACCTGTAAAAAAGATAAAAATTCGACGTTACACACAATTTATAGGCATTTAATTATATTAATGACCTGTATAATATATTGTTTAGGGCAAGTGTTGAGTAGAAATACATTGCCGGGTAATTAGAATAACTTCAAACATGTCGCAAGTAGTAACTCAACTTAGCCGGCAATGGACTTCTATTAAACAATTGCACAAAAGAGTGTTTATACCGGTCGCAATGTGTCAACGTCTAGATTATATACTTAAAACTTACTTTTGTTGCTAAATATTTATCGTCAGATGCTTCATTCAAAAATGTTTCTATATCCTGAGCTGTGAGCACTTTTGACTTTTTACTCATATACCCATCTGATAGCCGCTTCAGTAGCGATGTTAATTTTGAGTATTCTTTTATATCCACGTTGTGCTTGGTATTAACTGTGCTTTTTAACATTGAATATATAGACCACAATGAAGATGGTCTCATTTTTTTGGACATCTCACTGAAATACGTTAAAAACACACTTTCGGACAGTGATTTTACACGTCTTTCGTTTCTCCACATAATAAAATTTTCGTAAGCTTTTAAATATTTATCACGCGACTTTTGCGGTAAAAGGTTATTAATAATTTCATTTGCAGCTGTTTTTATGCATTCTGGAGTTGAATTCACATCGCTATCGCTGTATACTTCCATTTTGTCCAACTTTTCATGCTAAATATAAATTATCTAATTTTTACAATGGTACAAAATGCGCGTCATTTGTTTTTTTTTTCACCATGTCGGTTTTATTCAGCTGATTTTTATTTTCAGCCAGTATCTTTTTGATCTAATGCAAACATTTTATATTAAACTTAATGGGAGATATTAAACCTCTGTGGTAAATTTATATCTAAATAAAAAGTAAACAACAGTGCAATAATGAAAAACAGTGCAATAATGAGATTTCATACAACATTACTGCACTGTTTTGGTTTTAAGCAAAAAAAGACCTCCTTTGTGATCGGTTTTGTAGTGATTAATGATAACATTACTGCGTAGTTGAAAGAAAAAAGTATTAATATGGAAGTACTATGTTGCTTAATGAGAGAAGAATCAATGCTATCTATATATTAATACGTGAAGCAAAAACTTTGTACTTCTTTTTACGAAAATTGCGCGGACAGAGGAGTATGAAATTTCGCACACTTATAGTTTATTTAAAGGAGTGCAGATTGCAATTTTTTTTTAATTAAGCATAATAAATACATTTATTATTAATGAATTATGGTCGAATTGATGACCAGTGGGCAACCACGTACAATGTAAAGTAATGTGTAACATAATGAAGTATTACACTTCATGGATAGTCGTAGGTAAAGTACCTACGACTATGTGACGCCTATGAGTTGTCTACAAAAGGGTCTACGACTAGTGCTACGCGTGCTACGCGTTGTCTGCGACTACGACAATTGGTGTAGCAACTTATAATTTAAAAAACGCTTACGTTGCGACTACTGTTACGCCTTCGAATTGTCCACAAAGGTGCCTACTATTACAGTACGCTTGTATACAATTATGCCTATGCATATGATTTGTCTACAATAACGCCATCGATCAGTCTACACCTATGAGCAATTGTGTGAATTGTCTACGTAAGTGTCAACGATTGTTGCTACACTTAATTGTCTACATATTATATTGCTACACCAATTGTCAATTTCGCCTACAGGTTGTCTGCTAAGGTGTCTACGACTATAGTACGCCTCAGAGTTGTCTACGATAATGTCTACCACTAATTTACGCCTATTATTTACTGTTATGCCTACGTATTGGCTACGAAAGTAACTATGATACGACTATTGTTACTCCACATGAGTTGTATACAAGTAATGCTACGCCTACGAATAGTCTACAAATAAGACTACGATTATGCTACGCCGTAGCAGTCAAACACGTCCTTGCATAGAATTGAGTTATGTGTTATACGGTTTCCTGCTTTCCAGGAAGACTTAACTTATCAATGACTGTGTAAGTAGACAGACGGAAGCGGCTGTATGAATTGCAAATACCTATTCCGTGGCGCTGTGTTGCTACAGTGTATGTGGAACAGCTTGGTCACTCTGTTTACTCCACAAGTTACGTTATATAAGGTGTGGAATGCTTTTATTTCACTCTATGTCATCAGAATAAAATTATATATTATTTATATGGGGGCTAGGCGAAAAACAGTATAAGATTTTTCCGTCACGATTTTCCGTCACGATCCTTTCTTTAGTGTCAACGGTTATCCATACACACAAATTAATTAATTAGATTAACAAATGAATTTGATGAATTGAATGAAAGACAATACAATTTTTATTTTTAAAACTCAAAAAATATATATTAATTTCGTACCAAACCTTAAATTCATTAGTTATTTTTGCGTTTCATTTAATTGCTCTCAGACGTTAGTAATTCATTTATTTGTATTTGTTAATCAATAACATAATACGTTTATCAATAATAATATATTACGATAGGAACTTTGTTCCAACCGAGTGTTCCACGAGACTCGCGCATTTTTGTATATAAATTTTATATTGTTGACGACTTCTGTGGCGCACTGGCCGAAGGCACGCCTGACACGCAGTGTCCGGGTTCGATTCCCGCCGCGGGACAAATCATTCTAAGACCTGCAAGTGTCTGTCTCGGGCCAAGGTGTTTCTATGAATAATAAGTATGTGTTCATATCAGTCATGTGGTTCCTGTCAGACAAGCTCTGCTTACATCGATGATGCTATGTTAAATGTCCGCTTTATTTATTATAAGTTCATGAATTTAGGTATTACACAATATTAATTATTGTATGTAAACTATTATTGTTTATATCTTACCTGTTTATATTTGTAGTTATATAGTTAATTAATATGTATGTTAACTGGAATATATGACCTTCTTCTGTTCTTATGTGCACGCACATACCATTCTATTTACCTCTCTTTCCTCACATGTTTGCTGGAGGAAAACTTTTATCAGGGTTAACCCTAGACACCTAACCTTCGCCGAATCGACGAGTACACAACAGAAATATTGCTGTCAATTTTTGGCGCACGCGCCGATCTTAGCGTCCTCGTTTGTCAACTCAGTGTTCGCCGAGCTTTCTCGGAAAGCGACGGAGTCCGGCGCGTAAGTACTATATTTTTCGATATATCACGAAAATATTCGTCGTTTCGACGAATGGTTAGGTTTTGTGTATTATTTTTTTACAACTAATGTTTATACTTTTTTGCCGCTTTTACTATGGCGTCTAACCGATTGCTGTCTGATGACATTGTTACGAGTCTATTATTGGACGAGGAAGATGTTGGTGAATTGGAGGAGTGACAGCGAAACAGAAGATAATGTGGAGGTGGACGATGTTCAAAGCGACACTCGAGACGACCCTTCCGATCACGAAGATCGTTCTTCACTTGCTTTGCAAATCAAATAAAATAAAAAGCCACGCATGATTGAGTTCTACAACAGCACTAAGGGTGGGGTGGACACTTTTGACCAAATGTGCTCAGTGATGTCATGCAGCAGAAAAACTAATCGGTGGCCAATGTGTGTCTTCTACGGCATGATAAATATATCGGGTATAAACAGCTACGTAATTTACTGCCACAATGCTTCTGTGATGGGTCAGAAAGTAATGATTCGACGTGATTTTATGAAGAAGCTGCATACGCAGTTAGTAGAGCCCTGGCTCAAAATACGACTGGAAATTCGTACTATGCCCACGCACGTAAAAATAAAATCAAAGACATATTAGGAGCAAATTCTGATGAAGTCCAAGGTGAAGGTCAAGGTGAAGGTCAAGCTGAAGGTCAATTGTCATCCAGCAATGACCTGCAACCAGTCGAGGCTCCAAATGTAAGAAAAATAAAAGTCTGTGGTCTCTGTTCCTATAAAAAAAGGCCCATAACAAAGTCATATTGCTCAAAATGTAACACTGCAATTTGTGGCGAACACAAAGTTGATTTTTGCATAAAATGCGCTTCAAAATAATAGCTTTTATATTTTTTACTGAGTGCTAAGACTGTTATAATTTATGTTCGCCTAAGAAAAAAAGGCTATTTTGTGTTGTTTATTTTTTTATTTTTATTTGTCTGAGTATACATCTCCTTCGATCTCAAAACCTAGTGCTGTATAATATAAGTTTTTAAAATAAATATTTATGTAGCAAAATAAACACTTATTGTTTTATTGACTAAAATAATACTTGGTTTATGTATTTAAGTAATAAAAATATTCTAAAAATTTATTATTAGATAAAATTATAAGGGCCAAAAATTGTTCGTCGAGTCGACGTATGGTTAGGTTTAAAGGAGTATGTGCGAAGGTTAGGTGTCTAGGGTTAAGCTCGCCTTTGTAAATGTTTTCTGTTTATTTTGTCTGTGTAATAAATAATATAAAATATGATAATACCCATTGATGGCTTTGACTCGTAGCGGGAATCGAAATAATTTCTCTCATCTCTCTCATCAACTCCCCATTGTAAAGTATCTGAATGATGTTTGCCGGGTGTCAGTTTTACGCCACGCAAATGTGACATACATCCTGTCTCCTATATGAAACAATTCTTAAATAATTACGAGTATATCGTATCACTCTCACATATCTCCTATCTTCATTGTGCAAGTGAGTGGACACGACTGATTCCGCGATATAATATTTATTTAATTATTGAAATAGGTTATACTGTCTAGAAGTCTTTACGCTAGACACCTGCAGTTATGAGTCAGACTTCGCCCATATCACCGAATTCGAACCGCTTGGCTGATTGGGCTCTAGAGAATTCTGCAAGAGTCGTGAATCATTGCATTTTGCATCTTATGTCATTGACATAGATAGATTGATAGATAAACATTTTATTGTACATAAGAGAACACACAAAAAAATAATGATTAGCAACACAATTGTACAATGCGCGACCTTATCGCTAAAAGCGATCTCTTCCAGGCAACCGTTGGATGGACAAGATAGAAAAAAAACCAAAAAGTCGGCGGTGTACAAAAAAGTTACCTATACTTAATCTATTACATGAATAATTACGTTTTAAAAACTAAAAAGAAACCATTGACTTCATTGAATGAAATTTGAGCCTATAATACATTTTTAGGGAAAGTAGATGTCTTTTGTATATATATAATATGGGTAGGCCAAATAAACGCACCGCTCCAATGAGGTGGTTAAAGATATTTATTTCTCAAAGAACAAGGTTCACTTTTAGAGAATATTTGATTACAATGTATGTACTTTAAGTACTGGTTTGGGTCCAGTGTTATAACAGTTTCAATACTAATTATATAAAAACTATGTAAGATATTAGTCATGTTATGGAAGTGTTTTTCTGTATATAATTTTTTAACTTTTTTTTTAAATGAATATAGATTTATGGCTTCTTTAATACAGCTAGGTAATTTATTGTATAGTTGTGCTCCTTCATATATTAAGTTTCTTTTACCATAGTTGGTTCTGGGAGGATCAAGTACAAAATTTTTGGAACTTCTTGTGTTATATTTGTGTATTTGATTCGTTCGTTGGAATGTTATGTCTGTGTGTATTTCTTTCTTAATTATTTTGCGTATGAGCAGGCAAGTGTTATAAATGTAGATTTGATTTACGCTCATGATTTGGGTTTCCTTATAGAGTTTTTCTGTCCGAGTAAAGAAGTCATAATTGAATAAGACTTTGATAATTTTGTTCTGTGCAGTTGGCAGTTCCCTTAGGTTTGATTTAGCCGCGGTTCCCCACACCTCTATCAAGTATTCCAAATTTGATTTTACAAGTGAGTTGTATAATAATATTTTTACGTTTTTTGGAAAACAACTTGTAACTGGCCGGAGTAGCCCCATTAGAAATGTTATTTTAAATCTAAGTTTATCTATATGTGGTGTCCAGGTTAAGTGTTCATCCAATACCAACCCTACCAACCCTGAAATTTTAAAAACATTGACTGTAAGCAAGTTATATTTAAACCAAGTATTTATCAGATTCAAGTCATTCTGCGCCTCGCCAATGATTTTGTGAATCGAGTTGCCAAAATAAAACAGGCAGGTATCGTCGGCATACAGCATTATATGTTCACTAAGACCTGCTTTATACAAATTGTTTATGTATATTAGGAACAAGAGCGGTCCTAGTATTGATCCCTGTAGGACGCCACAGGTGATTATTCCAGGACCACTCTGGTTTTCACCTATTTTGACTATCTGCTGTCTGTTTGTGAGATAGGATTTGAATAGTTTCAATGCTGTACCCGAAACTCCAATGGCCTGGAGCTTTCATAATAGTAAATCATGACTGACTGCATCGAACGCTTTTTTCAAGTCTATAAGGATCCCAAGAGCTATGTTCTTTTTATCAATATTGTTTTGAATTTTTGTTGTCAGGTCTATCGTAGCAGAAAGTGTATTGGATCTCGCTCTAAGACCATATTGATATTTGTAAAGAAATTCTATAGACCTTAAATAATTGTCTAAACGAGAATATATAACCTTTTCATAGATTTTAGAAATGATGGTTAGCACAGAGATCGGTCTGTAATTGCTAGGATCTTGTTTATTTCCTGCTTTATAAATAGGTGTAACTTTAGCTACTCTTAAGTTATCGGGAAAGTATCCAGATTCAAGACAGGCATTAATACAGTTTAATAGGCTTTCTAGAATAAATGGTTTGATTGACTTAATAACTTTGGCAGTGATACCGTCAAGGCCTTTGCTGACATTAGCATCTAGTTTATCAATGATCTTTGATATTTCATCGTTTGTACATGGTTGCAGTTTTGATAGTACTGGTATGGTGTTTGAATCGGGCGTAATTAAAATTATAGGGTTGTTGTGGTACTTCTGAGGGATATTATTTGATAAGACTGTGCCCACAGAAGCGAAAAAATGGTTAAAGCATTCGCAAATATCAGTTTCGTTAGTAAGGGTATTCCCTGATTGGTCCATAATCTTTGAAGGAGCAGAACTATATGTAATTTTGTTTTTTGAGATATTGTTTATTAATTGCCACATTTTCTTTGGTTCTTGTTTACAGTTATTAAAGGAGTTAGTGTAGTATTTACTCTTACTAGCTTTTATTTTAATTGAGACTAGGTTTCTATCTTTAGTTAGTTCATTTTTAAGGTTTTCGTTTGTTACATCTTTTTTAAATTTTTGGTATGTTATATTTCTCACGTTTATTCCATCAATTATTTCTTTATTAATCCAATTTTCCTGGGGTCGGTTCAGTATTTTTGATTTAGTAGTAGTGCTTTTCTCCATTGAAGCTATTCCATTCCTCAGTCCATTGCTCGAGTTCAGTATAATTGTTATATGGATGTGCATGTTTCTCACTATTAAGGTTGTCATAAAGCTCCTTGTAGTCTATTGCTTTGTAGTCGACTCGTTTTTTTGTGATCTTTTTTTTTCTTTTGTACTTCTAAGTATAGTTGCTTATGGTCTGACATTGTTGAGTCTATAATCGCAAAATGGAACTTGTTATTAGTTATATTTGTGCATGGTCTATTATGGATTTCCTTGTAGATTTATCACGTGTGCAATATTTGGTCTCTATTTTGTTCAGTTCAGTTTGGCTTCTCAGAGCCAGTTTCAGATAAGAGTTCTTTATATAGTCTGATGCTGGTGTTTGTGCGGAGTAGATCTAAATTAAAATCTCCAAACGCAATAGCTTTTCTTGTTGTTGTTTGTAGATGAAAACATCATCGATGTATACAATTTTTAGATTTTCGTTGATTTTTCAGCTCGACCGATTTTGATAAAATTTATATGGGATCACCTGTGAAACCCTTTCAAACAAAAAAAGAATTTTTCAAATCGGTTCGGCCGTTTTCAAGTAATCGGTAAACATAAATTAAAAAAAAAAAAGATTCCGACTAATTGAGAACCTCCTCCTTTTTGATATGTCGGTTAAAATACAAAATATAATAATAACTACAATGCCTATAATTAAGACTACAAAACAAAAATTAGACAAAGAAAGATAACATATATTACATACCTACCAACAAAGAACTTTCTATAGTGATAGAAGCTAACAACCAGTTAGCACTGTCCAGATAAATATATTACCCAAATCTTAGAGAACAGACTCAGCTGGGTCTAAGCTATGGCTGTAGGCTCTCAGCTCCGAGTGGTTGGGATTAGCATCAACCGGCACCAAGTATGTTATACTTTTTATTAAAGACTACAGTATGATAAATGAATCCAGGAATTGTGATGTGCTAACGAGTTTCTATTATGCAACGGTTAGTAATATCCGTCAGTATTTTTTGGAACGAAGTTCCTTATCGCACGGTACGGACTTGGCAGACGAAAAAAGCGTAAGACTTTTCATCACGAATTTCCGTCACGATCCTCTCATTAGTGTAGACAGTTAACCATAGGATGACACTAATTAATTAGATGAACGAATGAATTAGATGAACTGAATAATGTATAATAAAATGTTTATCTAATTATTTACGAGTCACAATTCAAAAATATGTATTAATTCCGAAATTCCTTCCTTCAATTCATTAGTTATTTCTGTGTTTCATTTAATTGCTCTCAGACGCTAGTAATCCATTCATTTGTATTTGTTAATCAATAATATAATACGTTTATCAATAATAATATACTACGATAGGAACTTGGTTCAAACCGAGTGTTCCGCAACACTCACGCATTTTTTTTCTATGTGAAAGGCAACGGTCTGATTTTTATAGGTTTATTGCCTCTTCTTTCTTGTCTTGATGTCTTGGTTTCTCCGTTTCCTTTCTGGTTGTGTAGTGGTAGCACCCTTGCTGTCTTATCAATAGATCGTGGGGTGGAACATGGTCGTGCAAAAAGAAATGGTTGTCTTTAAAGTCGGTTTACGGACGATAATTTTACGTTATAACGTCATAAGAAAACATTGATGAAATACTTTTAACATTTATTTTGCAATTTAAATATCCAAATCAAGTTTCTAAGAAATCACATCACCCGTTAAAAAGTTTCTTTACAAACTTTGACACCCCATTTCACGCCTTTGTTAGGGTTATTTTGAAAAATCCTGAAACACGTGTCCATTTATTTTACATTTTATTTATTAATATCAAGTTTCAAGTAAACCGCACTACGCGTTAAAAAGTTTCATCCCTTAATTTTAACCCTTTTTCACCATTTTGAATTTGCAAAAAATCCCGCCTTAGTTTTGCTATAAAAGCTACTTTCTAGCTTCAGCGGTTTCGGCACGGCGATGATGATTTTGTCAGTCAGTCAGGTTAAGCTCTAATATAGGTATCGATTTAATATGAAAGCTTAAATCTTTGGTGATGTGTTCAAGGCCAGGGATTACAGACTTAGTATATAATGTCTATTTTATTTATATTTCGATTAAGACTTTTAACGGCGACTATAAACGGCGGAGTGCAATCTGACATGTACGGAATACCAACTATTGTGCAAGGGGTATATGTCAATTATAATGTTTGGACGTACTTCCCCCTCAGAGATTCTTAAAGACCTATTTAATTAGAGATTTGAAGAGGTGTCTACCGAGGGATTCCCCAGAATATTGCAGTCGTTTAGGTGTTTGCTTGTTTTTCTTTTTAACCTCTGAAGAAACAAGTGAGGTGCTTTCAGTTTAACGAGTGTATTTGTGTATGCTTGGTTGCAACATCGGATCTCACAAACGGATGAAACAATTTTGATTTCGTTTTTTGTTTGAAAGGTGACTTGATCGAGTGTTTTTAGCTATGATTAAAAAAATTGTTTGAAGAGCTGATGATTTGAAGACTAATTTTCATAGGTCTGATCGGATCAAAATTTAGTATCCTGTTCCTTTAATTATTTTCAAAGAACATGATAACCTGATGCAGTGCAGTGCATTGACACCTGGAGTGACATCAGAAGGATACCCAACTGCTCACTCTTGCTGCATAAGTATCGTATAATAAGTTGGTACCTGGACGACCGGTGTAAAACACGGATAAAACGTCGGTTTCTAAAAACCTAGCTAGATCGATTTATCGCCCCTGAAACCCCCTGTATACTAAATTTCATGAAAACTGTAGATTTTATACATGCATATGTATATAAAATAATTCCTCGTTTACAGGTATTAATTATGTTGATGTTACTTATTTTTTTTTAACATATTTATTTGTACATTTGAAATTGTTGTTTTTAATGGAATTAAATTATTTTTTGCCAAGTTCAAGGAACGCGCCAGAAACGCGCTCGCATTTCGCTGGGAAGTTTCCGGTTCTAATTATAGTTCTAGTTGGGTGTTCGAGTTCATTGCGGAAAGGTCCGGTTACCTTGTTTCTAACTTTGACATTAGAATAGACAGGTTGCCCTAATGCCCATTATGATTCCAACTTTACATTAACCTACTATAAATTGTACATTTTTAGGGTTCCGAAGTTCACTAGGAAGCCTTATAGTTTCGCTATGTTCGTCTGTCCGTTTAAAGTACGGAGTACGGATTAATTCTAGGCGAAAAAAAGTGTACGATTTTTCCGTCACGAAATTCCGTCACGACAATTTCTTTAGTGTAGATAAACCAATAATTACTACGATTGAATGTACAGATGGAGAATGTACTGATGAAGTTATAATGAATTAGATGAATTTAATGATGTACATGTAAACCCTACTTTGCAGAACATAACATCCTAACTCTACCTTCGCTGTATATTTACGAAACTGCTATGTTTGTAAAAAATAACCCTAGTTTGTATTGTCAGTTGTCCAATGTCGTCCCTCGAAATCGACGAGATCAAAGCAAGGTCTGCAGGCCGAACTCAGAGACTGCTTTGATGCACAAAAGTATTTTTTGCATGGCGCCTTCAATTTATAATAGACGACCCAAAACGCTAAGAGAACTACCTCATTCACAGTTTCATATAAAGTTAAAAACCATTTTGGAACATAAATGTTATTATACAGTTAGTGAATTTATGGCAGACAAAAAATTCTCTATGATTTAAGCACGTAGGCAGCAAATTGCTGTAAGCTGTATTTTTGACATTTTTTTTTTTTTTGCCATTTCAACTTTTAATTTTAAGTCTGACTATTATTTTTCAATATTAATATATATCTCTTTACTTTGACATTGTATAAAATAAATTACTGTAAATTACTGTATAAATTACTTTGACATTCATAACTTGGTAGGGGCCACTAATACGTATTATTGTGAATGTTTATTACATTAATACTAATGCCATAAAAACATAACTTGTAAAAATACAAATCTCGCAACTCAGTCCTTCTACCATAAAATGTTGTAAGATCCACATAATACCAAGTCGGTTAATTTATTCAGTCCCTACTTAAGGATACACAATTCAGCGGCACAAACTCGTTAGTGGGCGCAGCTAAAATGCATGCTATTTCAACTAGCTTAGTGTGAGACAAGGAGAGACGTGCACCAAGGATAGAGATGAGCAGTAAAGAGAAAGCGAGATTATAATTTCGACTTAAAGAACCTTCTGTCTTAAGTTATTACGTAATTAGCTAACCCAACAGCATCTTAGAGTGACCATATCAATATTATTAATGTTTAAATATATAGATTGACTTGGCAACCCGCGGCTTCACCCGCCCCGCTTTCATTGTTTTTCCGAGTTGAAAATAGCCTATATCCTAGTACAAGTTACTAACTATATACATTTTAAGTTTCATCCAAATCGGTCTAGCGGTTCTAGAGTTATAAGTGGTGTAACTAACACGAATTTCCTTTATATTATTAAATATAGATATATTTAAATATTCTGTGCGTGTGTTTGTAATTAAACTCCTCCTAAACGGCTGGGCCAATTTTGTTATTTGTTTTAGATATTTTTAACCATCTCTGGTAAGATTTTAAATATCCTAAAATATCCAAAACCTCACCTCCAAATATCTAAATTTTTAGCTCTATGGGTATACTTACCCATCAACTAGTAAGTGGGTACATTATGCTCAGGCTCCGTGGCCGAGGTAATCGGTACTGGGACCCGGCTCTGGCTGGGGCATTGGGATCATCGTCAGGTTTAACGGTATTTTCATCCAAGGTCTCTGGAAATTCAATTTAATCGCACGGTTTGAAAAAAAAACCACACATAAGTGAAATAATTGTATCTGATTTTATATAATTATATACCAGCTGTCCCGTTTGTGATTTCGTTCGCGCGTTTTAAAAACAATAAAAAAGTTATCTAATTGTAAATCTAAACCATTCTCGAATCAGTTTGAACACTCACAAAAAAAATCATCCGCTAATGATGATCCTTGGTAGGAACATCTACGATGGTTGAGACAATTAGAAATTAAATAAGGGAAGGAATGTCTTTTTAGAAATAAAACAGGTTATTTTAGAACAACATTTTATATATATTTTATTTTATAACTAGCTGCTGCCCGCGGCCTCGCACGCGTGGTACCTACATAAAAAGTAGCCTATGTCCTTTTCCAAGGTCCCATCTATCTCTATACCAAAATTCATCGTGAAAACGTTACACACAGGCAGACAGAGTTGTTCCCATATATATGCGATCGATTATATATGGGAACGTAACTCTGTCTGTCTGTGTGTAACGTTTCACGCCTAAAACGCTGAAACGATTTTGATGAATTTTGGTATAGAGGTAGATGGGACCTTGGATATACAGATAGACAGAGTTACGTTCGCATATATATTATATATGCGAACGTAACTCTGTCTGTCTGTGTGTAACGTTACGTTAACGTAACGTACCGTAACGTATCGTTATATAATATTGTAACTTTGTAATCCAATATAAATAAATAAATAAATAATCTCAGACATTACACACAGCATCATCTGGACCCAAAGTAAGCAGAGCTTGTGTTATGGGTACCACATGAATTAAATACCACTTATATACGTATTTTTTTGTAAATACATACATATTATACATTATACCATACATCCCATATAATTATATATGGGATGTATGGGATTACAAAGTTATTTACATGGTTAAAGATTTTTATTTCTCAAAGAACAAGGTTCACTTTTAGAGAATATTTGATTACAATGTATGTACATTAGGTACTGGTTTGGGTCCAGTGTTATAACAGTTTCATTACTACTTATACTTATATAAAAACAATGTAAGATATTTGTCATGTTATGGAAGTGTTTTTCTGTATATAATTTTTAACTTTTTTTTAAATGAATACATACATACATTTATTAATACATTTATGCAGTTGGTATCTAGAAAACTGGAACGAAATTGCAATATATTTTAATTTTTCTTTGATTTATACACTAAATACTAATTGTATTCTAAATTTAAAGCTTCTATGTCTTCTAGAAGTGCCTTAGAGTTTTGATGATCGGTCAGTCAGTCAGTGAGTGAGTGACAAAAGTAAGAAACTTTGTTATAATTCTTAAACTACTAGTTGAAATTGAAATATACCGTGTTTATACCATGTCTGCTTGGTTACTGAAAATTCAGGCTTCTAGGTTTATCCAAAACGAAGTTATAAGGGGTCGAAAATGGCCTGAACTGTTTCGAGAAAAGGATAGTACGGCCGTGCCGCTTTTTTGCTCGATTTGGCCCCCCGCCAAGTGCACTGCCGTGCCCCCAGATAGTTGTTGAGCTAGCTAGAGCTCTGATAAAGGGCGGGCAGACCGACAGATAGACGAAAAGACGGACATACCGATACTATAATAGCTCCTTGTTGGACTTCTTGAAGTCCTATAAAAGGTCACCGTCTCTTTCGGAAGTCGGTTAAAATACAAAATACTACGTTATTGTTCCGCAAAGTAAAATAGCGTAGTATTAAATTAAACTGCTCTACTCAGTAACAATAAACTTTTCATTTATTACGTTTGAACTTTCGCGGTTTTTCCGTTCATTTCTGCCGCGGTTTTGTTACGATTTATTTGTCGAGTTTGTTACAATTTTACCATTTTTGCGGCTAATAAATGAATATTAAGCGCCATTGTATTTGTGGAGTGGAAAGCTTGGAAGTTAAATAAAGGTTTTTGCGAAAGATAAACAATGAGCTTATTAAAGTAACTTTGAATCGTAATGCGCAATCATAACACAGTGCCTCTGGGCTTTTTACAGTCGAAGCCAGAAATGCAAAGAAACGAGATATTCCTACAATCCTACAAATTATAATATATGTGATAATTCGATTGGATATCTTTGATTCCTCTTAATAAACATTCAAATAAATCAAGGTAAAAAAAATTCGTTATTGCTGTCCGGTCAACCGAACCATGGAAAATAGTAACTATATTCTTCTGGCGCTTCAGCGGCCGCTACCGCGGCACGCTCACTTTGCTCGCTCGTATTGCGCGTTGTTAAAAAGAAAAGCACCATGATTGATATACAACTTATATAGGTACTTATTTTGTAAAAAAATATATATTAAACCGGTACTTACCGTGGTACGGTTGTGTAGTCGGGCCAGCCGGACTATGGAAAATTTGTTTTTCCGTCACCGTACATTCAATAATCGAAAAAAAAAAAATTTTGCTTAGTGTACTTTACCTCTTTGACGACCTCTGTAGCGCAGTGGGCTAAGGTCCAGCTGAGACACAGAAGGTTGCGTGTGATTCCCGTCGCGGGACAAATGTTTGTATTATCTGCAAGTATATGTCTCTGGTCTGGGTGTTCAATCAACCGTTCCACGGAAGAATACTTAAATAAATTTGGTATTACAAAATTTCAAATTTAAACATAACAACATAACAACAATAAAAACACTCCTCGAACATAAGTTTCTACAATTTACTTTAAATATGACTTGGACAGTTGATTGACTTCATACCAGTAGGCAAATGATTAAAGAGTTTAACGACCTGGTATCCGAAGTGTGGCTCGAGGTCTTTTCTTGTATTCTATCTCAACGTACTTTTCTCCACTGATTCATACCTAAAAGGATGTTGAACAATGTCGACCAAAACTAATATATATAGGCTGGTAATTAATAGAGGAGTGAATTATTGTATTTCGTACCATATGCCGTTGAGATAAACGTAACCCTACAACTCTACTATTATTAAACAAACTCTATCGCTAAAGTCCGTAAATTCACAACAATATAACCAGTCCATTGTTTCCCCCTCGCCTTCATTCATTGTTTATTATTCTACATTAAGATAAGCCGAAGCTAATAGAATTGAGGCCATGGATATATTGACCTTCAGCTAAAGCCTATTTAATCGAATTGCGAGGAAAACGCATTAAATAAGAATTGGAGAAGGCACTCGTATTTTTGATTTAATTATCCAATAGATTACTAAACTCATTCATGTGTCAATAGGCAACTCTATGAGTTAATATGTAGCCCAAAACCCTTCGTTATTATCCTATAACTTTAAATAAACCAGGATTCCATTAATTACTCAATATTTCATGCGTATTTAGCCTTTATAGGGTTACAACATGCCTACACTATTAGAGTATTCTCTGAAGTCCCTTTTATACTGTCTCCATACACCGCACTTTTTTATATTATGTATAATGGTATCGTAGTTGTTGTTTTTGCACGTAGTTATGTAAACTTTGTTTATTTATTTTGTTTTCATTAGTTATTTTTGTTTTTAAATCAATAAATAAAATAAATAAATAATCCTGGTCATTTCACACAGATTCATCTGGCCCCAAAGTAAGCAGAGCTTGTGTTATGGGCACATGACTGATATACTACTTATACATATATTTTTTTGTAAATACATACATATTATACACATAGAAACACCCAGACCAGAGACAAATACTTGCAGATAATACAAACATTTGTCCCGCGACGGGAATCGAACGCAACCTTCTGTGTCTCAGCTGGACCTTAGCCCACTGCGCTACAGAGGTCGTCAAAGAGGTCAAAGAGGTTTTATGGTTTATCTGCCCAGTAATGTGCACTTTTGTGAAAGGTAATCATGTTTTATATGACCGATCTCCCAAGATTTAGGCCCGGCCCAGTGCGGGGATCACCTTGTAACATTTTTGTAAAAAATCTTTTCATTAATAAACATTATCATATCTTAGCTTTTCAGCTCCATAATACATTATGTGGATTCTCTCATGCAATTGACAATCTGTTAACTAAAGCATTATATTGGTGATCTCAGGCAATAACTTTATGCATACTTGTCAGTTGATCAGACATTGTGCTTTGAAGATACCCTGTGGAACTCTTCAATGTCAAGCACCTTATGTTTCGTTAAGGCATTGCATCGGTAATCGCAGACAACAGCTTAGTCACTGCGTACAAACGTACACAAACGTAGACACTTTTTGTTGCCGACACAGCACACCATCACAGGGAACCGTAGTTGGTGTGTCCTCTAGCGGTGGTTGGACACAGTCGCCTGTTGCTACTACTGGCCACTGTAACAATTCATTGCTTGTTTTCGGTCAGTCTCACGATGAACGTCGATGAAAAAAGTCAGTACAATGTAAAGAAATTTGTTTATGTTGCTTTTGTCTCTTCAACTGACGACTTTTATTTTCCAGTTATCGACACCGAACACAAAAAATGTTTACGTATGGACCTTTTAGGGAGTGGATGATTTCATAATGTTTCTATAGAAATCTAATATTCTTGGGTAGCTTATTGACACAAAACACAAAAGTGTCCACGTTTACGCCCTGCCTTATTATTTACTTATATATACTTTTCTTATTGTGACTATATCTGCGTTTGTTCTTAAATATTTCATCAACTTCTTATAGTGTCTCCAATAGTACCAAATGCAAATATGAAACTGATACATCTAAATCTAAATATTTAGGCTAATACCATACAGAGGGATTTAATTAAATTAGTTGTTATATTGCAAAAAAAAAACAATGAGTTTCTGGCTTCTGTTTAATAGCTCTATCATGTTTTGAAACATTTCTTCTTCTAGGGTTAATTGCTATGTTTTTGTCAGTGAATGTTGCAACTCTTTTCATTTGTTTCTCTCCAGCGCAACTTAGATCTTCTTATAATACAGCTACCTGCTCCTTCATTTGGTTCATGAAGCTGATTCAAGGCCTTCTTCCTCTCTTTTCATCTACTTACCCTTTGTGATTATGAAACTGTCGTGCCGTATAAAGTGGCCAATCAAATTTCCTTCTATTTTCAATCATTTTCAATAGAATCCTCTTAACGTTAATTCTACTTAAAACTTCTACATTTACCTTTCACTTCAGCTATCTCTTCAGCTATATATTTACCATTCAAATTCACTTTGAATTCATATTTGAACTAGGTATAAAATCAAAGTTAGTATTCACCATTCGAATCCGATTGGCCTACCATATCAAAGAACGACTTTCCTACATCCTAAAACAAACAGTGCTACCAAATCGCGCAGTCAATTAGCCACCACGGCTCTTCTTCAATCATGACCTTTACCCCTTATCTTGAAGGTCTAATGTTGTCTGCAGCCAGCGATACCCAAAGCAGCCTGTCAAGTTCTTATTAGGCATTCGGTTTGAGACTCGAGACAGCTCGGGAAGGGATTGGTAAGGTGGATAGTAGAACAGATGTACTCTTTGAAGCAATACAATTTTATTAAATATCTAAATGCAATGCAAATATTGACAATTACCTATTAACACGGGAATAACTACGAATTTTTTGATCCTAAATTTCTTTTTCTTCTTCATTAATGGCATGTGTCTTAAGATGACAATTTTACCAATGTCAACTGTTTAGATTGTTTATAGTGAGACGTTACAAAGTCGTATGTTGTCGTTCGTCGTTTGTTAAAATTGGTGTCTATAAAATAATTATACGGATTTTTTTGCTCGAATCACAAAGAAACAACTACTTTAATTCCAATTATTCACACCCGAGTCAATAACTCTAGCTTTATTTGTATAAAATCACTAAAATTACAAACAAAACCCGAAATAACTTGGGAAAAATAAATAATATGAAAGCACAATGTTTACGCAAAACGGCCAAAAATATTCTTCCTAAATTCTATTTCGTTAATGGCATGTGTCAGAATAATGTTAATTTTGCCAATGTCAAGTGTTTGTTAAGTAAGATGTCGTATGATTATATTTGGTCGTCTTGCGAAGATAGCATTGGGCCCCTATATTATTTCTTTTTCTCAAGTTATTTTCGGTTTTATTAGCAATGTTGGTGTTTTTATTTAAATAGACATAGATTTATTGACTCTGATGTTAATAATTGAAAAAACAGAATTGTGTTTGTGATTCGAGCAAAAATAATCCGTATAATTATTTTAGGGATATTTTTATATGCACATCTGTATAATTTTTCAGCACACTAGGTAACTCCACTAATTATCTAAATGCATACCAGAAAAATGAATGCTTTGCTAAAAAACCAATTCCCCCATCCCCCCCCACCCCCTTTTCTTATTTTGATAATAGTTATTCGTTGAGTAAAACAGTTCTGCAAATACCATTAAACAGTATATATAATTTGAATTATTTAGTGGGCATAACAAGTGTGCAAGTCAGTATTTTACCATTTTGGTTTAATTTTGAAATATTTTGTTCGAATAAAGGGATATAAAATAACATAAAGGATATAATAAAGGATATAAAATGTCGTCTTGACGAACGACAAGATACGAATTTGTGACAGTCCGCAGTGCGTTCACGCGAAATAAAGCCGCAAAGAGGCAGACTTTAGATAAGAACTAGTTTACTGTCTGTCACCTCATCAGGAACCTCATTACGAAGAAGCAAAGTGTTATTGTATTATCTAGTATGTAATAAAGGAATTGTGTGGATTTCTGCCGCCTCCGACAGTATGGGAACAATGGGGCATAATTGTAATCGATGATGGTCTTTTGTGAGCTCGTTTTATAAGAAACTAGCTGCCGCCAACGGCTTTGCTTACGTGGTACGTAAAAAGATAAGCCTATTGTTATTTCTGGTCTAAATTCATATCTTAACTAATTGTCTTTCAAATCGATTCAGCAATTGCGTAACCTGAATTGGTAACAGCTAAACATTTACACAAACTGTCTCACTTTCAAAACTTTCGTGAGTTGTACTATACATTTTGCCGCTCGAGTACACGGTACACTTCCACAGTGCGAACGGTAAACGCTCGCGGCAACTCACGGACCGCGAATCAAACTCACCCTGATAAAAAAAAAAATAAAGAAAAGTTTGTTTTGCGCTTCATAAAGTTAAACATAGGTTACTAAATAATTATTATTAAGCGACGGCAAAAAAGGACACCACTTTGCAAAATTTCACAGTGGCGTATACGCCACTGCGACGCTGATCTTCCGTGACGCCTGAGTGTGTGGCGGCAGCAACTGTGTTACACAATGTTTACCATTCCAATCATGTAGGCCATGATAGGTACCTGTCATGTACCTGATAAAGATTCTCTAGATGAATCGAAACAGTGTCGATGTCTCCATCGACAAAATAATACGTGAGTAAAACCCGTGTTTATTAAATTGTACAAACTGTTTAATTTATAACTTTAGTAGGATTACTTGGATGGGTGACGTACGACAGGCTTTGATTCCAGCTCGCGACAAAATGCACGAATCAGTAATCATTTTGCATTTCGTTTTTAAATAAAGTCTACTTGATGTTTTTGAATATCCACAAGAACCCTATTCTGCTACCTCGTTTCCAGTTATTTTGTCTTGTTAATGACTGGTCAAAACTACACCAAATAATAATAAATCGATGAAGTGTCAAAGGGGGGAAAGTCACGCCTAAGACCGTACTTACTATTTTCAGCATAATGGAAAAACGAACAAAAAGACCGGAGTCTTAAGTAATTTCAATTTAATATCTCCACATGTTCCTGAGAAAAACGGGCTCGACAAACATATAGACAGACAATAACGTTATAAGGGTCTATCAGGGTCATATCCGTGTTGTTGTCAGTCTCATAGACTATTAGTGTTATTAAAGTTTGCACGGTAATAAAAATTAGTGGCCCCTGCAAAGTAATGGAATAAAAACATTGAAGACATTTTCTTCGGGTTTTTCTCCTACCTTCCTTATACGTAAAGCATTTTATTTTAATTTTACAATCTTATCGTGAGGCATTTCGTTAGATAAGTATTTCAATTACGAGGTTTCTCTTACATTTTATTTTTTATACATTACCCTTTGAAGTTTTCATATTTGATAGTTTCGTTTCGTTTCTACCGGCTACCGGCTAAACCGCGATTTGGGGTTACCTGAGAATTATTTACCTAATTTTATTTTTCTCTGTAGGTACTCTACCTAACTTTTATTTTTTTGTCCTGCTGTTCTGTTTTCCTAATTTTACGCATTAGATAGTATCTGTAATGTTAAAATAAGGTTTAAATAAACTGAATTTGAATGCTGAAATTATAAGCAAAATTATAATAGCTAGTAAGACCTCACTAGATAATGAGTAACAGATTTGTAAACTTTAAAAAAAAACATGATAGCTTCGTACTTAGTTAAATTTTTTATCTAACAATTCAACACTATCTGTGTTGAATTGTTTGGGATCTGACCACTTGTCAAATTCTTGTACTTACTGACATCGGAAGCCATGACTGTGCAATCTGTGCATTTTCAGATAAGTGTTTGGCCAATTTTAAACCCTAAAAACTATGGGAGTAACGTTTTTTTATCATATATGTGATAAAAAAATGCGTTTGACCATGATCTCGCCAGATGTAGCCGATAATGGGGCAAGCAGGTCTAAAGACACCAATTTACTCCTGACTTGAAGAAATTGCAGTTTTCAGGAAAGCAAACGGCGGCAACGCATTCCAATCCTTGGCTGTACGCATTATAAATATGGAAGCAAAGCGCTTTGTTCGTAATCGTAGTAGACTGACAAGGTATGGATAGTACTGAGCGGTACGTCTGATTGTCCTATTGAGAAAAGGAGATGGTGGAAATATAACTGATATTTGGTTGTGTTTGTTTATGCCATTTTAATAATTTTCATGACAAACTCAACAAAATTGTGTTCCACAAATCCACACAATCTGCAATATTCATACACCAATAAAATAATCAAATTAAAACCAATGGAGTGATACAATTTGTTTGATGGTTTCGCGCGAAACAATGAATTTGATAAATTAAATTATACCCGTGAGGTAATTTTGTTTGTTGTATAAAATAAATAGACTGGCTTTGTTAACCAAATAATGAAAACACATCTAATTACAGTTCACTGAGAAAGTAGTGGTAGTGTCGTAGACAGAGAAAACAATAGACACATGGTGATCGTGCCGCGTGTGAGATAGAACGATAGGTGGGTGGTGTTGCCACATTAAAACTTTTACCCTAGTCCTAAGTAATCCTAGATTTATTCGAGACGTTATGTTGTAGTAGAAATCTCTAGAGCTTTCCTCTCTATCACAAAACTCAAACTTTTTAACAGATGTGTGATATAGAAAACACATAACAACAATTGTGTAATTAATTGTTTACTTATTATTAAAGCTAAGCTAATATTACAGAAATAAAAAAACATAAATATAACACAAAGTCAAAAGATACTTCATTCAATACAATCACAAGGATCACTTTGAAACTAAGTCTTACCTACTAGGTGAATTTAGGTTCCAATTTATAATCCAAGCCCGAGAAGAGAAACTCTTCCTGGTCCTAGCGCATTTTTGCATGATCCATCTTATAACTAAATTAGCTACGATATACTTATACATGAGTTTATACATTTCAAGTGTGTCGGTTAACTGTCTGAGCGCAGAGCGACATGAGGCCATGCGTTCTTATCAATAATATAGTCATTTATATTATAATAAGCTTTCTTCAAAAGACTCTTTTATGTAAGCTTTAAATTTTTTAATATATTATTATAAATATTAACGGGTATTTATCGCGTTTATTTACCTATTTTTCCCGACGTTTTGACAGGTTTACACTCTGTCGTGGTCACGGGATGAGTCATCCTAATAATGTCAAGTCATAATAATGTGTTCTGATCGCGTAAGTTTAAAAAACTTTATTTCTTAATATAGTTGCATTTTCAGGAAGCTTATTATAGAAGCGCACCGTGTTCCCGATAAAGGACTTATTTACTTTTTTTAGTCGAAAAGTATTGATCAGTATCTACCTACCTACAGAATAAAAACTCATAAATCATATATTTACTAAGCACCAGTGGAACAGCATTAGGATACAGAATAGTTAATTTATTCTTCTTAAACAAGACATTTTTCTCAAAATGGGTACTACAAATCCTCGAAGAGTTTTTGGGTGTCCAGATTTTTCGGCCTGTGGCTTCAACCCACTGCAAACGTACATTGTCGTTTGATGGAAAACTGTAACAAATTAATAGCGAGGTGTTTTATTTTACAATGTAAGAATCATTTTAATCTATTTATTTATACAGGGCGGTATGGTGATTGTCGCTGACAGGACATTATTTCACAATCAACTGACATCAAAATGTATGAAAGGATTCCTCAGACCGATTTTAAGCAGCTTTTGCCTTTACCTTGCCTCCATATATTTATCTATGAACATTATACGATACTTACGTTAAATTGAATTATTAAAATTCATACGAAATGTAAAACATATTTTATGTAAAATTGATGTACCTAGTCTGGGGAATGTTAAGGTCGAATGCAGGCAACACCAAAATAAATAAATTATTTGTTATGATTTATGAATTATGCTGTAGCGAACAAAGTTCAGTTCGAAATGCTGTTATCTATTGTGTATATTATTAAAAAAACAGTTTGAAAGCTAATAACTACTCAAAAATACTTGTACTTTCGAGTAAAAAGACAAATCGGGGTGTTTCCGTTCACGATCACTTTTACATCCTAAAACGATACATCGAACCATTATCTTTACAAAATCCGGTAAAGGAATTTGTTATTTGCGATTCGCAAGTAATTAAGCGTGTTCACAATCTATTATTAACTGTTTTTTTCCGGTTATTTCACACAAAGCGAGCACAAACCATCCAAACAATAGCAAATTGTCAAACGTTGCTTTGCACAATCTGGTGCGGATCTTAAAAAACAGGCACGCGACATGAAACAAAAAATCAAACCATTCTGTCTCGTTTCTTTACAGTATCTGAGAAAAATTTAAGAGAACAACTTATGTGTTGTTCTCTTTCTTGTATGAATGCGACGGATGCTATCTAGTCGTCTATTAGTTTCTCTGTCTACGGGTAGTGTCCCTAAGCTGATCGCGGTAATTGGAATGTCAATGCCAAAACTAAACTACTAACAATAACATTATACACGACATTTGGAAACTGCTAATAAAAAAGTGATCGAGAAATGAATATTGTGTTGATTATTGGATTCTTCGTCTGTCATTTCATGAAGTAACATAGCTCTGCTAATTTAATATTTTTTACCCGTTTTATTGCATGTTTTATTCAGTTATCTTGTTGGAATTTTAATGAATAAATTGTGACTACGGAACGGGTATGGATAATTGAATTATATGTGTATTATGGTGCAATGTGATTTGAACGACGAGGAATCCCAAGAAAATTCTAGACGCCATTCCGCGTGACGTCTAGAATTGACAATTGACCATCGACTAAAACTAATAACAAACAAACTGACTATAAACTATAAACACTTGACATTGGCAGAATTGGCATTAGTATGTCACAGGCCATTAACGAAGAAGAAGAAGAAAATAACATTATACACATTTCATATCGCGCTAATAATTTTAAGAGCGTCGTTTTCTGGCAGCGCTGTTATACAAATGATTTTGATTTTTCACCATAAAGAAATACTATATGGTCCGAACCAAAGACAAAGAGATTTCGTTTCAGTGGTGCGAGTAAATACTTTGACAAAAATGCGATTACTCTACTGCCTTATGAAAATAACAAAAAGTCACAACTATAATAATCCCTAGGCATATAAAAATAATAAAATACCATTAAATAAATTTAAGCAAAAAGTAAAATTACATAATACAATTATTATTCCTAAGTGACGTTTATATTGAATTATAAATAAACTAGCTGCTGCCCGTGGCTTCGCGCGCGTGGTACCTACATAAAAAGTAGCCTATGTTCATTCCAAGGCCCCATCTATCTCTATACCAAAATTCATCAAAATCGGTTCAGCTGTTTAGGCGTGAAAACGTAACAAACAGACAGACAGAGTTTAGCCAATGTTTGCGATATAAGCGAAAGCGAAATTTTCGACACTCGCAAGGGAATCAAAACCTACAGGTTACTTCCCGTGAACTCAGAATCTTGAAATTTGGTACGAAGCAACGTCTTATAGCACAGATAAAGGATAAATTACGATAACCGTACATTTTTAGTTACATCATATAATAAAAATATTTTTAATAATTTTAAACTTACTACCCCTTTCTTACAAATCTAGAATTTTTTTTTGCAATAAAAATACCATAACTATGACTCGATTGTCGTAATGGGTGAACTTTTACTTATATACCTACAGGTCTGTATGGAACCCTCGGTGCGCGAGTCCCACTCGCACTGGGCCGATTGTTTTGTATGAATTTTGTTACGGATGCCGAGTCGAGTTGGAACAGATTCAACCCAAGCTTTTTTGTCATCTAAATAATCTGATATTTTATAATATGCTTTAAAATACAGTTTTTGTTTTATTACGTTCTTAAATTTGCCAATCGACAAAAGCTTGGTATTATATCCTCAGATCTCTAGTTATTAATATCTTTGGAGATATCTAAATATTGCATAACTATATACGTAAGTACATGTTTTTTGTGAATAAATACTACTAGACCTTATACCGATGATATATTTTTAAAGTAACTAGATTGTACCACAGGAAAAATTTGAACGTGATATTTGGTACGATACGATTTGGAATTTGTCTAACATGAATATAAAATTATATACAATACTAGCTTTCCCGTTCGCGAAATCGTCCTCGCGTTTTAAATAGAAAAAAACTATATGTAAATATAAACCATTCTCGAATCCACTTGAACACACATAAGAGATTTCATTAAAATCGGTCCAGCCGTTTTGGAGGAGTTTAATTACTGTACTGAATAATATCAAAATACATGTGAAGCTCTCTAAGGACCGTTTAAAACTATCTATGTATAGATCAACTGATCCAGATCATTGCCCGAGGGCATCGTTCCCAAGACACTGGCGCCATTGCCGCGTTGAATGGCATAAAAATATTTTTTTTTTGTATTTTTATATATTTGTTTGTAATAGGTAAACTTAAAAACAATAGAATCTATACAAGCAACATTATCAGCGAGTAACGTCACTGTATAATGTTTAAAAAATGGTTGTCTGTAAAGTCGGTTTACGGACGATAATTTTACGTGATAACGTCATAAGAAAACCAGCGCTCACAAGCCCTAATGCTTAGGCCGATCGTGCCTCTCATCGCTTGTTCCGCGCTCTCGGTTGCACGCTCGGCTCAGGCAGAACGTGAAAATGTGGCATGCTTTTTCGTGCGTGCAGCCGGCGTTCATTGATTTATAAGACGTTATCACGTCAAAAAAATGAATGAATATTGCAATAATGTAATCCAAGCTGTCAAAAATTTGCCTATAAAAGTCATTATTTGGCGTGCGCTGTAAAAACTATATATCGCCTATATACTATATACTATATATATATAACTATATATAACTATGTATCGCCTATATAACTATATAATATAGGCGATACGATACGTAAAATAATGTACCTACATGTATAGTACCCATAAAAACTTCTGCGAGGTTATCTGTCTATCCTATTACGTAATTAGCCAACGTGGCGCTTAAGTATGGTCTGTCCTTGTCATTTTAATGTCAAAGAATAAAGTTGGCAACAGATTTAAACAATCATTGGCTAGTGTATGTATGTCTAGTGTATGTATATTTATGTATGTATGTATCTATAAAATTGAATCGTCTCACTTATTTTTAGTCGTCTTGCGAAGTAAACACTCTTATATTATTATTTTTTCTCAAATTACTTTCGGTTTTATTAGTATTTTGGGGTTTTTATTTAAATAGAGCTAGAGTTGTTGACTAGGGTGTGAAAAATTCTAATAAAAGTTTAGTGTTTCTTTGTGATTCGAGCAAAAATAATACGTACTAATTTGATATGAAAGGCACACTATCTTTATACATATAAATATTCTGTGCATGTGTTTGTAATTAAACTCCTCCTAAACCGATTTTGATGATTTTTTGTGTGTGTTCAAATGGATTCGAAAATGGTTTAGATTTACAATTAGTTTTTTTTTTAATTTGTTTTCTTTTTTTTTCTTATTAAATCGTGCGGACGAATTCGCGAGCAAGGCAGCTAGTTTTATATAAAATAACAAATGACTTTGGCAAATAAAATTTGCCAATCTACGAATATAACACGTCGCTTGGGACCTTTTATTGAAGCGTACACATTGCCCTATAAAATATTTATATGTCTATCTATTATAGCCACAATAACCGCTTTTTGTTTTAATTAGTCAATCAAAACCCAGGTATAATTGATAGATGATGACATTATTCGGATTATAAGGAATTAACTTATGTACCTACTTGTATATGCAACTCGTTACGAACCTGCTACACTATATTATATATATAATCGATCCAGCATCGATTAATTTACTAGCCTCCGCTAATGCAATTTGTATGCGATTCTGAGAAGCTCCGGTAGGTAGCTACCGGAGTAATAGATAGGCCCAATCTTGGGATTTATTAGGCCCGTGTCTTGTACCTACTCGAATTGGATTCGGCACATATGCTGCACAGACAAATTACTTCGCTCTAACTGAACTATCTAATTCCGGGTGAGCTAGCACTATTTTGAACCTTTGATCGCATGCTCATAACTCTAATCGATTGTAGAATCCATTTCAGTAATAATCGATTATTAAATAAACTAATATATGGTTATCGCCAATCTTCATGTTTTATACAAAGCAAAATATAATAATTTCGTTTCATCCAAATCGATGACATATTTTTTTCATCCGTTTCCGATCACTATACGCACGTACACTATCTTCAATCTATCTATCTTCTTCACTATAAATAAAAATGAATGTTGCTAAGCGCATAACTCTAGAATGGCTCGACTAATTCGGCAATTTTTTTTTGTATGTTGCTTAAGGTCCACGGAAAATTTTGAAAATTTTGTGCCGAGAGAAGTGAAAACTTATTTTGGCGCGTTAGACATTTTTTAGATGGGTACTAGGGTTATTGGGTTATTGGGTTATGAATTGCATTTTATTTATGAATTGTATTTTATTAGTTATTAGAAACTTACCAAACAAGATGCGATCCCGACGGCGAAACGCCAAACTAAACGTCTATACTCGGTATAGGTATGTTGCTGTGATACATGCACACACTATAGCTGCGTCTCGTAACGGTGTCGCGAGTCCATAGGTTTTACCTCATCTAAAAATGTGCGCGTGTTTATATAAGTGAAATGTGACTTTTCACTTAAAAAAAAATAGGTTACTTTTTATCCCGGGAAAATTCAGAAACGCGGGTGAAGTTTCGCGCGGACAGCTAGTATATAAATAAAAATGAATGTTGCTATAACTCTAGAATGGCTCGACCAATTCGGCAATTTTTTTTGTATGTTGCTTAAGGCCCACGGAAGGTATAAATACAAAAAAAAAATGGGCTACTTTTCATCCCGAGAAAATTTTTCAACGCGGGCGAAACTGCCCGCGGACAGCTAGTCGAAAATAAAAATCCATTGGTGTCGACCAGGTTCAGATCACGACCAGATTAGAAGGTAGAGGTAGGGCAAGTTCCAGCACTGGCGCTAGTAGCTAAATGAATGTTATTAATTGATACAACAAATGAAAGCCTACAGAAACAGCGATTGATGACAGAGAGGAAAACCTTTAAAAATATTTATTTTACCTTTCATTATAACGAAAGCGGGATCAGACAACTTTTTATATCGCAAATTAATTGTGCTACATCAGCACTTTGAACTAAAACAACCTCTACGTTACAAGTAATAGAGCTCAGAATATGAATTGCAAAGGCATTTTTTTTGTTTGTCAGTAATTTTTGTAAAATATTAGAAATGCTGCGTAAATACATTATTTCGGTTTTAGGATTCCGTACCCTAATGGGGAAAAAAAAACCCTTATAGCATTAAATACTATCATATATAACTGTCACCTGGCCTGTCAGCTCAATTGGTGGAAGCTCCAATAGGAGTGGCATTAAAGCTGAGACTGGACCTGTTTGGCACCACAAGCGAAAAATATACTCTCTTATCATGTGTAATTTGGCCTACCTACTATAATCTTTTTCCTGTTTGTTCCTCAATGTCTGTAACCTTTTTTTTTCGTGTTGTGTCAAATAAACCAGTATTCTATTCTATTATATTCTTCTCTGCCTTCTGCGCTGTAGGCGGAGAGTTCGATTCTCTCCCAGGATAAACATTTGTGATACATTTTGATAAACACGGGCTTTACTCACGTATTATTTTGTCGATGGAGGCACCGACAATGTTTCGATTCATCTAGAGAATCAGGGTGAGTTTGATCCGCGGTCCGCTCGTTGCCGCTCGAGCTCACGGTTCGCACTGAACCGGGTGCCTCCATCGACAAAATAATACGTGAGTAAAGCCCGTGTTTATCAAAATGTATAGTACAACTCACGAAAGTTTTGAAAGTGAAATAAACATTTGTGAGATGAAAAAAGGTGTTTGTTCTGTGTCTGTTATACAGTTCAAGTTCAAGTTTATTTATTTAGATTTATATCCAAAGCGTTACATCTATGTTTCATTAAACAATATAAAAGATGAAGAAATAGAAAAAGACAACCTACAAAACATATATTATTAAATTATTATCTATCTTAAGACCTACCCTAAATTATTTACCTATAATTGGCTACACGATAAAATAAAATAAAAGAACACGAATTATTTGGACATACAAATATACCTATCTAACTATCTAATGCTAATTTTGTTAATAATAAACATAACAATAAACACTAACAATTAAAAATTAACAATTAAAAACACATAAGTATTCTATCTATAAAAATATATAAGTATTCTATCTATAAGTCATCTGGATACCATATTAAAAGCTATGCTTAGTTTGGGCTAGATATGCTAGATGGTGTTATGGGCTTTGTCCAGCAATATCTTGACGACCTCTGTGAGGCCCGGCCGAGACGCAAAAGGTTGCGGGTTCGATTCCCGCCGCGGGACAAATGTTTGTATGATCTGCATGTATTTGTCTCGGGTCTGGGTGTTTCTATGTATAATATGTATGTATTTACAAAAAAAATAGTATATAAATAGTATATCAGTCATGTGGTACCCATATCACAAGCTCTGCTTACTTTGGGGCCAGATGATGTTGTGTGAAATGTCCGGGATTATTATTATTATTATCTCTATATTTATTAATCTTCGGTGGGTGTGTTTGTAATAAACTTCTCCTAAACGGCTGAACTGATTTTGATGATTTTTTTTGTGTGTGTTCAAGTGTATTCGAGAATGAGTTATTTCGAGTTTTATTTGTAATTTTGGTGATTTTATTCAAATAAAGCTAGAGTTATTGACTCGGTGAGAATAATTGGAATTAAAGTTTAGTGTTACTTTGTGATTCGAGCAAAAATAATCCGTATAATCCTTACTAATATTATAAATTTGAAAGTAACTCTGTCTGTCTGTCTGTATGTCACGTTTTAACACCTAAACAGCTGAACCGATTTTGATGATTTTTTGTATAGAGATAGATGGGACCTTGGAAAAGAACATAGGCTACTTTTTATGTAGGTACCACGCGTGCGAAGCCGCGGGCAGCAACTAGTTATTTTATAAAGAGACACCAATTTTTATGACATACCAATCGACGAACGACAACATACGACTTTGTGACGTCTCACTATAAACAATTTAAACACTTGACATTTGTAAAATTGTCATCATATGACACATGTCATTAAAGAACAAGTAGATTCTACCCGTGTGTTAATTGACTTATTTAAACAAGAAGTGGTTATTGTGACTTATCTATAATAATAATAATAATAATCATTTATATCAGCCAACAAAATAATGGTACTTATTGGTAACAAATATATTGGCCAATAGATAAACAACTTAAAGACATACAAAATATAAAACTTATTACCAGATCACATCACAGATGACGTGCGCACGGTGTCTTGTGTCAGGGATGAATTTTCGTTGAATTTCCTGAACACGACACCTTTCGGGCAGAATAATAGTTAGGTTAGGTTACTCATGGACTTTTTTGTGGGTATTGATGAGTAAAGTTTTTTAAACTTACGCGATCAGAACACATTATTATAAATACTTACGGGTATTTATCGCTATACACTCTGTCGTGGTCACGGGATGACTCAGTCATCCCGTGACTGTCGAAACGTCGGGAAAAATAGGTAAATAAACGCGATAAATTACCGTAAGTATTTATAATAATATTGATGAGTACTTTAAACATGTAGTACTGTTCGGGTTTACACCTAACACAGCAATTATGCATTTTTGTCTTACAAGCAAATATGGATAATTGTCTGAACAAACCAGTGCGCTACATCTGCCGGGCCGGCACCGCGTCACTCATAATTGTCTAACCATAACATTTTATATCATTTATATTTTTATCAATCTATATTAGTCTTTTATACCTTTTTAATATATTTTTTATACCATTTCGTGTACTAGTATGAACTCTGGACTTCTCATTTTGTCTCCACACCAACTACCAAAAACACTAATTGCTAGGAGGCATAGGACTCCCACCATAAAGAGTGGGAGCCTAAGCCTTTTACAAGTACATTATATTATGTATCATCAATCGTTTTCGCTGCACACACCAAATAATGACTTTTATATAAAAAATTTGATATTAGATTTTTTTATACTTTGGTTACAATTTTCGTAGGTATTACTATTTTTATTTAAATTGTCATACAAACATACAGAAAACCTAATCTTTTCTGTATATTATTGTTCAGATTACTTAAACACATTGTTGGCGATAACAAATTTCCATGACCGTGACGTACATGCATGGGATTTTTTTTAACTGCAAAGTTAATAATTCATCATCATCATTGGCCTTCCTTCATCTGTGAATATGATTTAGGTGGCGTCAGTAAAGTTACAGAGCAGTTAATTGTAATTAAAAACTTTTGTTCATGGATACACTCCAGCAAGCTGAGGTGGGTGAAGTTTCTTCTCCACTGACTTCACTCTGCCATTTTGTTTGATAGCGCAGGCCTTCCCAGGTACCTAACACTAACACACTAATACACTAACCTCTCGACCTTGCCGACAGGATCTGCAGGAAAGTCGAACCAGTACATGCGGTGTCGGTTCGGTTGCAGCATAACGGCTGGCATCGAGCCGGGCTTGTTTCAAGTTTTCCTTCTCCATGTAAATAATAAATAATTAAATAATGCCGGACATTTTACTCAGCATCATCTGGCCCCAAAGTAAGCAGAGCTTGTGTTATAGGTACCACATGACTGATATACTACTTATATTTATATTTACTAGTTAACGAGCATGTACCTCCTTTCATGAAGGTGCGTTAAAATAGTGTTCACACCTTTGACTACAATGTTTCCATCAGTGAAAACCTGTAACTAGCTCTCTGTATCTATTTAAGTAATATGTTGTGTTTTTAGCTGTTAGTTTATATAAATAAATAAATACCATGCTTTTTTTTAAATACATACTTTTATACATAGAAACACCCAGACCCGAGACAAATACCAGAAAATCATACAAACATTTGTCGGATGTCGAACATTTGGCGGGAATCGAATCCGCAACCTTCTGCGTTTCAGCCGGTTGTATAAAACAAAGTCGCTTCCCGCTGTCTGTCTGTCCCTTTGTATGCTTAGATCTTTAAAACTACGCCACGGATTTTGATGAGGTTTTTTTAATAGATAGAATGATTCAAGAGGAAGGTTTATATGTATAATACATGCATAATATAATAGAGAAACATTGATAATTTTAGGTTTCTAATGTGATGTCGTAAATAAACAATTTTTTTGCGCTTACATTGCAAATGCTGGCTGTACCCTACGAAATAGATCAAAATAATGTACTACAGTATTGTTCACCGTAAAAAGGTCTACAAAAAAATCCTATATATATCTCTATCTCTTAGGTTATGTTATTCTCTTAGATAACGTTGTATATAAAAACATTCCGTAGTATATTTAGTATCAGTATTGCACCCGTGCGAATGCGGGGCGGGTCGCCCCGTAGTTTATATGGAGTTTTATAAACTAAATTATTAGTTTATATAGAGTGCAGAATGCTAATATTTTTTTTAATTTATGCTTAAAAATATACTAATTATTAAATGATTATGGCCGAATTTCGAACAGTGGGCGACCACTAGTAAATTATAAATGTTCATTAATCCAACAGTTATTGCAATACTCAGTTGTTTAAAAGTGACTGTGTAATTGTCCTGAATTGGACCAAAGGTAATGTAACCATGATGGTTAAAAAATTTGGTACGTATATAGGTACAGTAACCATCTCAGGCTCAACTTTCGCACTTAACCGTTTCTTGTAGGGATTTTAATAAACTGAATAAGATAATTTGAAGTTGTGCTTACTAATAAGATATTTCTGAGGATGGCTTTGTCTACTAACTTAGGCAACTAAATTGTAGCATGTGCTAGATTGAAGGATACCTACTTAAACTTACGACCATATTCTAAAACCATACTCAAACCTTTCAAACAATAAATCTAAGACTTCATGAGCTACATTAAATTAAAAGTACCGCAGTCTACGAGTGCTTCATAGTTCAAACCTCCACTGCAAGTAAAGTCAAGGTCAAAGTCAAAAATATTTTTATTCAATACAATCACAAGGATCACTTTGAAACGTCTTACATATCTACAATGTGAATTTAATATAATAGATAATAAGTCCTAATCCAAGTCCGAGAAGAACTGGCAAGAAACTCGCTCTGGTCCTAGCACTTTTTTGCATGATCCATCTTATAATTAGCTTAACAACGAAAAAATAATACAAGAGCTGCAACGAGCGGACCGCGGATCGAACTCACCCTGATGAAGATTCTCTAGATGAATCGAAACAGTGTCGATGTCTCCATCGGCAAAATAATAAGTGAGTAAAAACCGTGTTTATCAAAATGTATGGTACAACTCCCGAAAGTTTTGAAACTGGAATAATACAAGAGAGTTTATACATTTAAAATCTGTCAGTTAACTGTCTGAGGGAAGAGCAACATAAGACCATGAAATCTAATCATTAATATAGTCATTTATATTATCTGTCTTCAAAAATACCACCCTTTATGTAAGCTTTAAACTTCCTAATAAGTAGGAGTTCATAATAGGCAAGCACTGCATGGCACGCATTGAACGTTCAATCTTGAGAACGGTCACTTACTTCAGTTAGTGGAACCTATCCACCGATTCGAATAATATTTGAATATTAGTGTATTCCTATATATTATTAAACTCAAATCAAGAAGCATAAGATTATTAGTCAGTTTTTGATCCAGATCTGTTTCAAACAATCTATGTACAGTTATCAATTTGAGATAAAGAAAGAAAGAAAATACATAGGTATATTTGTAACAGCATACACATAAAAACAATATATTGTATTTTCTGTTTTTCTTAGTAATTTTAAGTGTACCTTACTTAAAATTACTAAGAAAAACAGAAAATACAACTTAAATTAAACTGAACTTAACATTGAGCGACTCGCAATCATCCAAGCGTGCTGTTACAAATTGGTGTCGGACTCAGCATTATGTTGCGTTGTACAGTCGGAACTTAAACAATGAAACTTATAAAGTAGGTATATTTCTTGAATACGGCCATAACAAGGAACACTCATGGTTGTAAATAAAGGATTTTGGGACAGGTATTTGCTTAGGACTTGAATCAGTATATAAAAGTATACTGATTTTAGACACGAATACTGAAGATGGATAAGTAATAAATTAATTTCCTGACAAAATAACCGCACCTAGACTCAGTCAATCATTCAGTACAAGGACGAGCTGAGTAAATCGATTCGTATCACAGTCGGCTCGGATCGGAAGTAACTGCTGAGTGAACGTGTCGGTATCCGTAGGTAGATATACATATCTCGGATACACGCAGACATTGAATACTTTTGTCAATGATACAATGCTTTTTTTGGAAGTGGATTTGTGGTTCGGTTAGATATTGGACTGAGGCTCAGTCGATGAAAGGAAAAAAATACACTGTGAAATGAAATACGAAGCGCCAACTCAATTTATGTAATACAAGAACGCTTCGCGACTCCGTTTGTGTAATGCTTTTATACTATTTTAAACGTTGCTGCTGCCCCTGCATTCCTAATTAAAGTTTACACTTTGTTAAAAGCACGCTCCAAATTTCGGCTTTTGCAAAAGATCTCAAAATATTTTGTTATTATGGGAATCTAAATCTTCAGACATGAGTTCCCGATTGATTCCAAAAAAGTCTCTACGACCAGCAGACGGTGCGTTGTCTAATGTCAGTGAGTAATGTTTTTATAATATTAACTAATACTTACAAATACATAATGATAAACACGGGTGTAACTATATGTATAATGTATTTATGTATAATGTTTATATAGTAATTTATTTTATCGATGAAGACAACGACTTCATACTTACAACGTCATACTACAGACCTAAAGGTCTGTGCGTCAAACTTACAATAGTTCTTTATATTGTTTTATGTTATTTGTATTATTCTTATACAATCTTTCTCCTGTCTTTATTTAACCAACATCGAAAAAAGGAGGTTACTCCATTCGATTCGTATATATTTTTTTATGTGTGTACGCGGATAACTTCGTCGTTTATGAACCGATTTTGATGATTCTTTTTTTGTTGGAAAGGAGTTATCCCAAGGGTAAATACCATGATAAGAAAACCAGGATCTGATGATGGGAACCCAGAGAAATCGAGGAGAACTTTCGAAAATCGTAGTGGCGACTAGTGCGTTTGTTTAGTTTTTATTAAAGTATTTTAAAGCACTAATATTTAATGAAGATCTGTAGTCGATCTGATGATGGAGCCGAAAGACAGTCAAGGGAACTCCTCAACGTTTAACAGTAGCTACCTCGTGTTTATACATGAAGTCGGTTGTCTTTTTAGTTTTTAAAACGTAGTTATGTACCTACTCGATTCCAGTATCTAAGTACCCACGACTCTACTGCTTCTTCTTCGCCCTATCCATACTAGTTCTTAAATTATTTTGTGTGCTTTACATAGTAGTTATATCTTAAGGCGAGTCGCCTGATCAAAGGTTTTGACGTACGCGTCAAGGTCAAATCACAGTGCTCAAATCGCGTTTTTTTATTAGAAAACTTTGAAATAAGGAATTCATAAGAAAAGTTTAATGAGTTATGTTTTAATAAGCTTATTAGTGTAAGCTGCAAGTTCAAACGTGATTCTTTTTTGTCATTTCATGAAGTAACATAGCTCTGCTAATTTAATATTTTTTACCAGTTTTATTGCATCTTTTATTCAGTAATCTTATCGGAATTTTAATGAATAAATTTGAATAAATTATGACTACACGGGACACAGGTATGATCAATTGAATTAGCTGTGTATTATGATGCAATGTGATTTGAACGACGAGGAATCCAAAGAAAAGTTTAGATGGCCATTCCGCGTGACGTCTAGAATTGACAATTGACCATCGACTAAGACTTGAACAAACGAATTGACTATAATCAAACATAAACACTTGACACTGGCGAAATTGACATTATTGACACATGCCACAAACAAAGAAGAAGAAGAAGAAGAAGAAGTTTAAACGACGTCAACTTTACCTTTACCTAAACACTGCATAAGATTCGCCCTGTCACTATTTGTCACTATCTTACAAAAAGGGATCGCACTTATTTAAACAGTATTAAAACCTTAATAGACACGGATTCTTCCTTTGTCATTTCATGGAGTTTTTTTTTTTTTTTTATAATTTATTCAGTAACCTTAGCCAGTCGATTCTAGTTCCAGTAGCATCGTTTCCATCAGCTTGAACGGTCGCTTCGTAGTGGCTATTTCAATGTTGACCTAGATTATTCGCGTGAGTCAACGCGACGTAAAATGGCTAGTCCAAAAAGATCAGACACTATTGTGATTGACACTGTTCTTGCATTTATACAATGCAAGCTGGATGTTATGGACCAGGTCAGTCTGACCCAAATCCTGACTTCCAGCTACACTGAAGCCCAGATCGCAGACGCCAAAAAGGTACTACACGATACAGTGGCGACCACCATCCGCCTGATAACCAGGCAAAGGGAAGGGCGTGGCAAAAAGGACATCGAGGATATCTTCAAGGTGTCCCGACATTTATTTGTCAAGACCTCACCTCTCTTCCGCCGCTGACTTGGGACCACGTGGACGTTACGTGTGTCCTTAAGCAGATAACACAGCTGAAGGCAGATGTCTCCAGCATCCAGGCGCAACTTTCGGAGCAAACTGTATCCGAGTTGAAGCTCGAAATTGTGGCATTGCGCAATGTAAATGCAGTGCCAGCTATTTCGCCGCAATCAGCGCAAAAAGTAAATATGCGACGCGGTGCAATCTGATGCCGGATTTCACCTGTCAGCAGTTATGAGGACGCGATGCTTTACACTAGTACGCAGGTAAATGACCGACCGGCTTCGCTGACGTCGGCCCCCGGAACGTCAGCCCCGCAGTCTGCGATTTCTGCACCCTCTCCTGCTCCCCAAGCTCCCCCGGCTCCCGCGCCACCAGCTCGCCAGCAGAAGAAGAGTTACGCGCAGGTGTCCCGCCATCCTCAGCCGGCACGTCCGGCGCCCACCGCCGAGACGCACCGAACGAGTCAGGCACGGCCGAAGAAGCCTAGCGGTGGCTTGCATAAGGTCGACGAAGAAGGCTTCACTATCGTGGAGAAGAAACGTCGACCGAAATCGTCCAGAAATCGGCGAGATACCGCTCCGCTATCTACTGGGCTCACTCTGCAGACGGTGGAGCCTACCGTGTCGATTTATGTGTCTCGGTTAGACCCGATCACTACGGGGGAGAGTATTCTACGGTACGTGGACGAGAGAGGCCGATGCCGGATCAGGGAGCCGCCCGCTGTACTTGTGCATGGCTTGAAGCGGTTAGAATCAAATAGAGAGACCAACTTCAAGTCGTATGTGCTCCGGGTAGCTGCCAAGTACAAGGACGTATTTCTCGCACCCGACTTCTGGTAAGCAGGAGTTGTCTACCGACGGTATAGGGAAGCACCGCTTACGAAGAAAGTGCCCTGACTTTTTGTGTAGATCATAAGTTTATATGTATATATATGTTTGTCTATAAGGTATTTATTTTCTATGGGCCCTTGTTATTGTATTTCATACACTTAATTTTGTTGCCTGAAATAAAATTTAATTTAATTTAATTTAATTTTGCGGAATTTTAATGAATAAATTGTGACTACATAGAACAAGTATGGACAATTGAATTATAATTGTATTATGGTGCAATGTGATTTGAACGACGAGGAATCCTGAGAAGGTCCTAGTCAACCATTCCGCGATGACGTTTAGAATTGACAAATGACGATCGACTAAGACTTGATAATCAAACAATAATTTGACACTGGCAAAATGGCCGACGAGACAGATGTCATTACAGGAAGAAAAAAAGAACCTTGGATTCATCGTTTGTCATTTCATGAAGCACTTCTAAATTAATATTTTTTTCTCGTTTTAATCATTGTTTTATTCAGTGATCTTCGCGGAATTTTGATGAATAAATTGTGACTGCATAGGACAAGTACGTACAATTGAATTATAAGTGTATTATGGTGCAATGTGATTTGAACGACGAGGAATCCCGAGAAAGTTCTGGACGGCCATACCGCGTGGCGTTTAGAATTGACAAATGAGCATCGACTAAGACTTTATAATCATACAATCACTTGACACTGGCAAAATTGTCGAAAAAAACCGATGCCATTATAGAAAGAAAAGAAGAAGCTGATTAAGAACTCTTAACTTCTGTGAAAGGTCTTCTTTCACAGAAGTTAAGAGGCGTTTGTAAGTAAGGCCGTCAATGTTTAAATTAGTTTAATTGAATATTTTTGATGTGTAACATCTTTCTTCTTGCTTTCCTGTAATCTTTGGGAGTCATTTCGTGAAAAGGGACGGAATTGTGTAACAGGAATCCAGAGAAGCGCACACTATTTGATTTGACCAATGAGCGTGTACCGTGGTAGGGTTAGGCCGTTAGAGTACAACCCATTTTCAAAGAGGTTGGTACTGTCATAAATAGGGAACGCATCAGCTGTGCGGTTAACCTGCAGTGTTGTGTATAAAGTGTGCTGTTATATAAACTAATTCAGGATCTAATGTTAATGTTGCTTATTACCAAGGTGAGATGTCAGATGTTCACATGTGTCACATCATATTCGACTACTGTAAAGCTCGCTCGATTTTTTTCGATTTTTCTTGTTTTTTTTGTAGCTTTGTTTTTCTCTGTGTGTTGGCACAAATAAATGTATTATATACCACACCTACTGAGAAACTTGCCCAATCCTTTTCTAAATATAATTTAGAAAGTTCATCAATTCAGGCCTACTAAAATGCGGGACGGAAAAGTCTATGGAATTTCATTTCTAACGCGTTTAGCGGGAGAGAAAAGTGTATGGGAGTCCATGTCTAACGTGTTATTTTTTTTAATATCTTCATAGATCAGCCGGTAGCTATGGTTATTTTCATTAAAGGTCAAACGAAAATTGTAGATTGTTGCACCGAGCGCAAAGTGAGTTATTAATGCACGAGTGCATTAATTACTCTCTTTTGCAAGGTGCGTAATTTACTTTTCTTTCAACTACCAATCTACCTACTCTGATAAAATATACCTACTCAAACTAGAAGAATCAAAGTTTTACAATGGTACAAATTGCCCGCCATTTGTTTTTTTTTCCACCAAGTCGGTTTTATTCAGCCGTTTTTTATTATCAGCTAGTATCTTTTTGATCAAATGCAAACATTTTATATTAAACTTAATGGGAGATAATAAACCTCTGTGGTAAATTTATATCTAAATAAAAAGTAAAAAACAGTGCAATAATGAGATTTCATATAACATTACTGCAGTGTTTTGATTCTAAGCAAAACAGACGTCCTTTGTGATCGGTTTTGTAGTGATTAATGATAACATTACTACGTAGTTGAAAGAATAGTAGCGCGGGAATTTCTTCGAAATTTTAATTTTGGTTTTGTAATTTTATGTTTATTTTCCTTGTAGGTGTAATTTAAAGCACTATGTATCACTCGGGAGACAGTGCGATTCCCACCTCGTGTGTTTTAAGGCACACTCGGTAGGAATTGGGCACTTTCTCGCCTAGGTGTACAATGTACTATTCTTTCTTTCTAACAATCAACTCCATTTACCGTCAAATCCATATAAATATATAATATTATGAAAAATTAAATATAAATTCAGAAGTGTCTGTCTGTTTGTATGTTACCTTTTCACGGCTAAACGGCTGAATAGATCTTGTTACAATTTGGTAAGTAGATAAATTGTTGCATAGGGTCGGACGGATAGGATACATTTTATGTAGGTACCACAAGTGCAAAGCCGCAGGTAGCAGCTAGTACCATTTAATATGCATTTGTAAAACGTGCTCCCCCAGTAACAACAGACTTTAAATATAACAATCAAATATACCTGAAGCAATATTAAATTCCCTCTCCGACTACCAATCTATTGCTCGTTAATCGCGCAAAGTGCTCGAGCGATTTTAATCGATTCATTTCAATCTGCGACCGCGGAATCGCTCTCAATATCTCACGCGGTTGGTGCTGCACTAACCTCAAATGGAATAGCCGGATATCCTGTTCCGATTGCTGGCCAAATCGCTGTTCAAACGAAGCAAAATAATTTCCTCTAAATGTTGAATGAACGAATCAAAATGAATGAATGAATTTGGCTTTGACTGGCCTTTTCGCTCAGTTGCTCTGCTTTCTGCGATGTAGGTTGGGCGTTCGATTCCCTCCCAGGATAAACGTGTGACAAACATAGGTGTTTGTTCTGTCTCTGAGTATTATATGGTATATAGCATGTAATTAAAAACAAATGAGTGTTCTATGAGTCACTATTTCACCATAATACAAGCTATGCTTAGTTTGTGGCTAAATGGTATTGTGTGCATTGTCCACTAATATTTTTATTTTTGTCCTTTCACAAGGTGTTTTTTCCTATTTTATTATATCCTTGCTATATTCTTACCAAATTTCATCAAGATCCGTTTAGCCGTGAAAACGTAATAAACAAACAGATACATTTTAGTATTTATAATATTGAAATGAAATTTATTGAAAATAACGAACATTGGTAATCAATGTACAATTATTACTTAACCTGATTAATATAATATCTATAATTATTGGTTTTTGGGTTACTGATTAGACGAATATTAGTACCCAAAATATAAGGGTCCTGTGATATTGTCCACCGCCAGCCAATTTGGTTGAGGCTTGTATGAATATTAGTGTGGATGAATGAATGAATTAAATAATGAATGAATGAATGAAACGTTTACTTGGCACACACAGAAAAAAACATGTGTGCAATTCACACGTGGTAGAAATAAAACCTTCAAAAAACAAACGTATAATACGTGCACGTATACAAAATACCACGGTTGTTGTGATGCCTTTTCTCAAGCTTTGTACTACGCATGCGCGCGCAAACACGTGATAGTAAACACGTATAATGCTTCCTATCTCATTTTCTCCCACGTTAAATCTTATGAATATATGTGTCTGTCTCTTTTTACTGTCGCTTTTTCGTTTCATCGACTTTCAAATCACAACGATGATAAAAAAGTTTTCACTTCAAAAACATCTTATAAACGACTTAAAAATAGGTATACAAACCAGTTAATAATAGGATAAGTAAAGCACTTACCTATTGAGCATAAGTGTCAAATAGGCGTCCAGCTCAGAATGTGTTGGATGGAAGCAAATAAAGCTGTTACCCAAGATTAGGAGAGTAGTGCAGCAGCGACAACAGAATAATTAAGATAAGGTGAATAGGTACATAAGGTAGAACAATTAAAATAAAAAATAAGTAAAAAAATTATGGTATGTACATTAATAAAATAAGATATCATATATATAAATAGGTGTTAAAATAAAAATGAAAAAATTAGACAAGTAAGGTTGATAGTTAAATAATTATTAACAAAGGTACTTTTACAAAAACTATGAAATCTGCTTTATATAAACGAGACGTTAATATTTATACTTCCACCTCAAGGCTTTTCTTTAAGAAGCTCAAATACGGAGCTTCTAAAAGAAAAGCCTTGAGGTTGAGTCTAAAATTGTTAGGACTTTTAACATTTCTTATTGGTGGTGGCAGATTATTCCAACACTTAGAAGGATGGTTTCAGTACGTGCCGGCTTCAGGGCACACCTAATTTAATTTCTAGGTAATACCAGTTTTACTATTCTACAAATGGCCGTAAATTAAAAATTAAAAATGCCGGAAGCATAGCCACCACTCAATGGTCCTATAACGATGTGTTAACGTTATGGCTGAAAATGTGAGAATATATTAGAAGCGAAGGAAAACTTAGTAAGTAACAACCAATTTAACTAAACCCAATAATTATGACGATCTCTGTGGCGCAGTGGGCAAAGGTCCGGTTGAGACGCAAAAGGTTGTGGGTTCGATTCCCGTCGTGAGACAAATGTTTGTATGATCTGCAAGTATTTGCCTTGGGTCTGGGTGTTTCTAAGTATTAAATGTATGTAATAAAAAAAGCGGCCAAGTGCGAGTCGGACTCGCACACCGAGGGTTCCGTAAAAACCTGTAGGTATATAAGTAAAAGTTCACCCATCACGACAATTGAGTTATAGTTATGGTAATTTTATTGCAAAATGAAATCCATCTAAAAATTTACGGTTTTCGCAATTTTTCATTTATCTGTGCTATAAGACTGATTTTTTTCACAGCTTTAAGGGACAGTAGACTTGAGTATTTGATATAAATTTCAGCTTAATACCTCCACGTGTTCTTGAGAAAAAGCGTCTTGACAGACAGACGGACGGACGTACAACAAAGTGATCCTATAAGGTTTTCGTTTTTTCCTTTCGAGGTACGGAATCCTAAAATATGTGATATAACTAAAATTTAAGGTTTTTGGAATTTTTTCTTTATATGTGCTATAACACATTGCTTCATGGCAAATTTCAAGATTCTAGGTTGACTGGAAGTACCCTTTAGGTTTTGATTCCCTTGCGAGTAGTTGCGAAATTGAAAATATGCGACTTAAATTGCTGTTTCTTTTGATTGCGTTGACATAGAAGTTTTATTTTGTTACAGCTTAAAGGTATTATAGACCTGAGTATTTGATATGAATTTCAATTTAATACCTCTACGCGTTCATGAGGAAAGGGGTAGTAAGTTCAAAATTATTACAAATATTTTTATTTTATGATGTAACTAAAAACTTACGGATTTCGCAACTTTCCCTATATCTGTGCTATAACACGTTGCTTCGTACAAAATTTCAAGATTCTGATTTCACGGGAAGTACCCTGTAGATTTTGATTCCTTTGCGAGTGTCGAAAATTTTAGGAAATTTGGGGCATAAACGGCTGTATCTTTTGATTGCGTTGGCTTAGAAGTTTGATTTTTTCACAGCTTTAAGGGACAGTAGACTTGAGTATTCGATATAAATTTCAGCTTGACACTTTCACGCGTTCCTGAGAAAAAGGGTCTTGACAGACAGACGGACGGACGGACAGACGGACGGACAACAAAGTGATCTTATAAGGGTTCCGTTTTTTCCTTTCGAGGTACGGAACCCTTAAAGGAATATGAAAAACATAAGTAGTATATCAGTCATGTATATCCATAACACAAGCTCTGCTTACTTTGGGGCCAGATGATGCTGTGTGAAATGACTGGAATCATGAGATGAATCATGGGTTCTATTTGTCCTGTAAAAACTAAAAAGAAAACAGACTTCATTGAATGAAATTTGAACCTATAATACATTTTAAGTGGAAAGTAGATGTATTTTTTATATATTATATGGGTAGGCCAAATAAACGCACCGCTCCAATGAGACAGCGAGGTATCGAAGTAAACGAAAATATCATCTATGTATAAAATTTTCAGATTTTCGTTGATTTTTCAGCTCGACCGATTTCGATAAAATTTAAATGGGAACTGAATGAAATTTGAGTATCAAATAGGAGGAGGTTCTCAATTCGTCGGAATCTTTTTTTTTTATGTATGTTCACCGATTACTCGAAAACGGCTGAACCGTTATGAAAATTTTTTTTTTGTTTGAAAGGGTATACTTCACAGGTGGTCCCATATAAATTTTATCAAAATCGGTCGAGCTGAAAATATAACGAAAATCTAAAAATTGTATACATCGATGATGTTTTCATGTGTTTTCATACCTCGCTGTCTCATTGGAGCGGTGCGTTTATTTGGCCTACCCATATTATATATGTACAAAATACATCTACTTTCCATTAAACATGTATTATAGGCTTAAATTTCATTCAATGAATTCGGTTTCTTTTTAGTTTTTAAAACGTAATTATGTATATATATAATATGGGTAGGCCAAATAAACGCACCGCTCCAATGAGACAGCGAGGTATCGAACGAAGTACACGAAAACATCATCGATGTATGCAATTTTTAGATTTTCGTTTATTTTTCAGCTCGACCGATTTTGATAAAATTTCTATGGGATTTTGATAAAGTCGGTTACAATAATAAATAACCCCGGACATTTCACATACCATCATTTGACCTCAAAGTAAGCAGAGCTTGTGTTATGGGTACCACATGACTGATATACTACTTATAAACTTTTTTTTGAGAATACATACATATTATACATAGAAACACCCAGACTAGAGATAAATACTTGCAGATCATACAAACGTTTGTCCCGTGGCGGGAATCCCGCAACCTTCTGCGTCTCAGCCGGACCTTAACCCAGTGCGCCACAGAGGTCGTCAAAATAAATGCCCTTTAAAAACGAACAAACAATAATAGTTATTAACTGTCTAGCTAATACAAAAAAATTTAAATGACGTATTATATGAAATTCGTAAAATGTTATTAAATATATTAATCTAAGTCCAAATTAGAAAAACAGTTTTATTATATTGAGAGCACAGGTGGTCTAGTGTTAGACCTGTCTTCCAATCCTAAGGTTCGAATCCGGTCGGCAACCAATGGATGTATCTGTTAGGAAAATGTATGTGTGCTAGTACTTTCGAACGGTGTAAGATATCATCGCGAGGAAACCGGCACATTTCAAAACCTAAATAATTACGTTTTAAAAACTAAAAAGAATCCGACCTCATTGAATGAAATTTGAGCCTATAATACATTTTTAGTGAAAAGTAGATGTATTTTGTATATATATATAATATGGGTAGACCAAATAAACCCACCGCTCCAATGAGACAGCGAGTTATCGAAGTACATGAAAACATCATCGATATATACAATTATTAGATTTTCGTTGATTTTTCAGCTCGACCGATTTTGATAAAATTTATATGGAAGTATATCCTTAGAAATAAAAAAAATATTTTTTCAAATTGTTTCAGTCGTCTTTGAGTAATCGGTGAACATACATAAAAAAAAATATTTCGACGAATTGAGAACCTCCTCCTTTTTCATAAAGTCGGTTAAAAAGTTCGAAGACATGTGCCGGGTGTTTTTAATTCTTTCGCCACACTGGTTTGAAATAACTAGTGATACGAAAAGAAGATATTTAATAGGTTACATGGCGTCTAAAATGAGCTGAGCACACGTCATTTTAATCATTTATAAATGTTACTCTAGTTTAAAATAAAAAGCGGCCAAGTGTTAGTCGGACTCGCGCAGGGTTCCGTACAAACCTGTAGGTATATAAGTAAAAGTTCACCCATCACGACAATCGAGTCATAGTTTCAAGAATCTGAGTTTACGGGAAGTACCCTGTAGGTTTTGATTCTCTTGCGAGTGTCGAAATTTTGGGGCATCTTTTGGCAACGGCTGTATCTTTTGTTTGCGTTGGCTTAGAAGTTTGATTTTTTCACAGCTTTAAAAGACAATAGACTTGATTATTTGATATAAATTTCAGCTTGATACCTCCACGCGTTCCTGAGAAAAAGGGTCTTGACAGACAGACAGACGGACGGACGGACGGACGGACGGACAACAAAGTGATCCTATAAGGGTTTCATTTTTTCCTTTCGAAGTACGGAACCCTAAAAACCAGATCGTTCATATTTTATGATATTGTCATTAGAATCCGCCGAAACAAGAGAATTACCGCCAAATATCGATTTGTTTCTAATCGCAAATACTTGTACGTATATAGGTATATAGTATAGGTAATCAATATACCTACGTATATAATAATAAACATAAACTGTCTAAATAAAAAAATAACAATACAGAAGTAACTAAGTACCTATATATTCACGATAGCACGACAACTAATATATATGTGTATTATGAGCGTGTATGCGCTGTTGGGTTATATTCAGTGCAAGAACAAATTTTTTTACAATTCACCCGTCGTCGCGTGGTTGCATGGCATAGCATGGCATGGCATAGCATAGCATGGTTTGGTGTGTGGCTTCCACTCGGATTCGCGAACCCTCGCGTTGTGCGATTTGGTGTATGCAACGCCTTAATCTAACTAGGTCTTGCGACTAGGCCGACTGTCCAACAGATGCACAATACAAATATAACTAACGACTTGTGAACGCACTATTCATCTTGGACTCTCGCTCCCTTTACCCATAAACCTCACAATAACTACATTGCCAGCGTAGCGAACCATCGATGGCCACGTTTTGCAGTCATACTCCTGGAGTTTTTCAATCGGTACTGAAGAAGCAATGTGCGTGTGACAATGAAAAGTGGTTGTATGTTTTTGATCGCGGTGGGCGAGTGATTGATAATCGGTAGGAAATTGTAGTTGTCTTGGAATGCCTCTGTTTGAACGGAACTGTGGCGGAAATCTGTTTAGTTTGTATTCCTTTTAAGAATTACAAGATGTTATTGCAGCAGAAGTAACAGTCGACCGAACCAGATAGTCGCACCAAACGTAGCTTAAGTTTACTTGTTTAGTAACGGTAATTTTTCCATAGTAAATAAGTAGATAAATAATAAAAATGCGTGAGTGTCGTGAAACACTCGGTTGGAACGAAGTTCCTATCGTAGTATATTATTATTGATAAACGTATTATATTATTGATTAACAAAATACAAATGCATGAATTACTAGTGTCTGAAAGCAATTAAATGAAACGCAGAATTAACTAATGAATTGAAGGAATGGTAGGAAATTTTGAAATTAATATATTTTTGAATGAAATAATAATGAAAATAAAAAATGTATTGTACATCATTCAATTTATCTGATTCATTAGTTCATCGAATTAATTCATTCGTGTCACCCTATAAATAACCGTCCACACTAAAGAAAGGGCCGTGACGGAAATTCGTGACGGAAAAATCTTGCATTCGTTTGTCATTTCATGAAGTAACATAGCTCTGCTAATTTAATATTTCTAACTCGTTTTATTGCATGTTTTATTCAGTAATCTTAGAGGCATTTTAATGAATAAGTTGTGACTAATTGGGACAAATATGAACAATACAATTATATGTGTGTTATGGTGCAATGTGATTTGAACGACGAGGAATCCCAAGAAAATTTTAGACGGTCATTCCGCGTAACGTCTAGAATTGACAATTGACCATCGACTAAGACTTTAACAAATTGACTATAAACGAAAATAAACGCTTGGTTCTGGCAAAATTGACATTATTATGTCACATGCAATAAACAAAGAAGAATAAAAAGAAGAGACTACTTTGGTTTTCAGATACGTATAGCTTTGACTATAATTGTTTTTTTGCTTTCAACTATCTAAAACAATACTGTAAAACTATTGTCATTGTTTTAAAACAGACAATTTTAATGAGAGCGTTGGGAAACGCTGTGTGGAATATCTAAGGGCAGGAATACAAATACCGGTGACAATACAACTCGTACTTATAGGCTCGTATTCGAACAAAACTCAATTTATCAACTGCCACACTTATAGTCAAAATGGCTTTATTTGATCCTTAGTAAAGATTTTCTTTTTAAAATCTTTACTAAGGTGCAATATAATTAACCATTAATGAATGTGCGACAGTGCGACAGTAAATACCTTAAATAGATTTTTAAGCAGTTTTGAATGAATCTGTCAAAAAATCTATTAATCGTTTTTTGTTGAGTGGCTTCGAGAGCGCTGGTGGTCCTATGGGTTCGAATCCAGTCGGGTACAGTCAATGGCTTTATCTATTCAAGAAATGTATGAGAAGAAAACATCGTGAGGAGACAGGCATGTCATAGTCTAAAAAAGATCGAAGAAAAGTGCAAAAGTCCCAACTGCACGAAAGGAGCCTCTGAGGCGCACTTTAATACTTTTACCACACTGCCAATTTTGCCAATGTCAAGTGTTTATAGTTTATAATCAGTTTGTTTGTTATTAGAGTCTCAGTCAATGGTCAATTGTTAATTCTAGACGTCACGCGGAATGGCATCTAGAAATTTCTTGGGATTCCTCGTCGTTCAAATCACATTGCACCACAATACACATATAATTCAATTATCCATACCCGTCCTGTAGTCACAATTTATTCATTTAAATTCCGCCAAGATTACTGAATAAAACATGCAATAAAACGGGTAAAAAATATTAAATTAGCAGAGCTATGTTATTCCATGAAATGACAGACTAAGAATCGTCAAATATCTAAGGAGGATTTATGTGACAAATGCTGTCAAAAAAACAATGGTTGTCATATATTATTCATCACTAGATGGCGCAATAGGAAACATTATAAGGCGCTCTCATTGCGTTTTGGAATTTCTATAAATATCTCGCCATACTTACCTGATTAAGAGAATTATAATATTAGTAGGATATCTGGGCTATCGCATCAAGAGCTCTAAAATTAGGTCTATGACCCAACTAACATATATATAATAATAATTCGATTTCAAAATTATTTGACGGCGCTTAGTTAGTAGAAGAAGATCTGGATCAGTTGAGCTATCTATAAATCGTTTTAAACGGTCTTTAGATAGCTCAACTGTTTTACATGCATTTTATTGAATATTATTCTGTTCATTTCTGTTATTATTTCTGTAAATAACATCAATATAGTTTATGGTACATTTATATATTTTGTTGTGTTAAACATAGATGTTTGTTTTGTGTCTGGGTGTTATAAGGTATCTTGTTTGTATAAAATAAAATATTTCCCCTTCCCAAGACACTGGCGGCATTGCCACGTTGAATGGCAATGCTAATACGCCAGATAGGAGCCAGTTCTTGGGTCACGTTTTTACCAGACGTCTTGAAATAATTTTGAAATACTGTTGTACAATTAGCTTAACAATACACTGCATAACTGTACAACAATTCAAATGCATAGGTACTTCCATTGAAACCATTATGTTCCACAGTAAAATGCTGCAGTAAAATATTATATTGTATCATTTTGATCTCCAAGTTGAGTTGTGGTTTTATGTCGGTACTTTTAGTCGTAACATTATTATTATAGTAGCTCACCTCAGTTTTTATTTGCGGCCTCCTGTTGCTGTTAAGAATACTTATTTACTGCGTTTGAGTTGAGGTAAGTTAGCCTGATTCGTATTAGATTACTTAAGATTTGGTCCCTTGGACTAATATCTAAACACTATTGTTCCGTTGTCCAGATGTCCGTCTATGCAATTTTTTATTTATCCATAAGTAGTCCTTGATCAGGACTACGATTCAGGAGTGCGTTAAAAACAGCGAGGATGCGCGGAATAGGTGACGAAGATCTAGCCACAGTGCGTGCCGATGGTTCGGCAACCAATCTTTTATTTCTGTAGTCCGATTGACTGGATCAATAACAATATAATAATGTATTGATTTAGCTAAATGTTAAAAGTGATATCATCCACAACTACTTTTTCAAATAAAACATTATAATTAACTTGCTTATATCCGTGGCTTGGTACGTGTTGAACCTACATAAAAGTAGCCTATGCAAGATACAATCTATCTCCCGATATTTCGGTTCCATTAACTCCCAGGACAAACATTTGTTATGAACTTACGTGCTTGTTCTGTGGCTGGGTGTTATAAAGTATCATAAGTATTTTATTTTATTTTGTTGTGCATTGTTTGCCAATATTTATTTATATTTTTTATTATTTATTTTACAAGTTTCGTGAGTTGTACTATATACAATTGACGTCGATGGAGGCACCGACACTATTTTGATTCTCTAGATGAATCAAACAGTGTCGTTGTCTGCATCGACAAAATAATACGTTAAACCCGTGTTTATCAAAATGTATCATTTCACCCCATTATACCCCATTTTCACTCAAAATGGGGTATTTACTAAGATACGCGTGTATGAGTTTTTCTGTTTCCCGAAATTTCGGCACAATTGCATGCGCCATGATCACGAGATAAACTGTTAAGATCTGTTTATCTCGTGGTCATGGCGCATGCCAAGCCAAGCAGAACATCTCATATATCATGGTAAATATCCCGTATTGAGTGAAAATTATGTTCAAAATCATGATAGGTTTAGACGTTAAATGTATTTCCTTACAAAGTTTCAGCAAAATTCTTTTAACCATCGTGTCCTGAAAACGCAACAAACAAAAACAGACGCTTTCGAATTAATAATTTTAATATAGAGTATTGATAATGTAATTGCTACACTTGTACTGCATAATGAGAACAAGTTATAGGGTCAAATAGAACAAGGCCTAATTGTACAACTAGTATTAGTAGGTACAATTCGCACGACTCCCTTTGGATCCGACAGAGCATTCTAATGTTGCGTATTACCATGCAATTAATTATGTGTCACAGGTGTGCTATTAACGCAGCTGCTGCTAGTGCTGAGGGAAAAACATATAATATGTCGACTGATGCGACATTCTAGTGTCTTTTGTAGGCTTCGGAGACCTTGACTCCATTCGTCTGAGTTTCAAACAACCCTAGCTGGTCCAGAGACGCAGAGATTCGTATTACAAGTTTACTTCACAGAATCTTGGCTAAGCTCTTATCTCGCAATAACAAAAACAATAAGTACTTCTAATAAATGTATGAAGGTAGGTCCACAAATATTTACTTTTAGTTCTAGAGGGTAATTCATTCAGTATAAGTGCACTTTGACACCATTTATAGAGAAAGCTGATCAGCCAATGTGCCGGCTTCGCTAGCGCGCCGCTTTATATAGTAATGGCTGGGTGAGGGACGGGAGTCTCCTAATTATCCCTACTAATTAATATTATAAATGCGAAAGTAACTCTGTCTGTCTGTTTGTCTGTTACGTTTAGTGCCTAAACCGCTGATCCCATTTTGATGAATTTTGGAATAGAGATAGATGCAATCTTAGAATAGGACATAGGCTACATTTTATGGAGGTACCACGCGTGCAAAACCGCGGCAGCAGCTAGTATATATAGTATAGTATATTTCGTATGAGTCAGTGGCCGCTCTGGTAATGGAGTTGATAGCCGCTCAAATGCTTCCGCCAATGTTCATTATTCAATTTCAATTTATTTCAACCTTAGGAACATTATAGAACACTTCTAGTACATATACCTAGGTAGGTTCATAGATACTTTATTCTCAAATAAATTTCAAAATTTACCTACAATTAACATAGTAATACAAATCCCTCAACCTACATCTTAGAAAGCAGAGCTACCAACTGAGCAGACAGGCCAGTCAATATTGGTATGATAGTATGGGAGGATTTATTAAAAAACACTAAATAAATACTGTAATTATAGACATAGACAGTTTATTGAGGGACGTAAAAAGGCTACCACTCAGCATAATTATAAAGTCGGTTAAAAAGAATGCACATGTTATAAAAATAAAGTGGAATCAGCACTAAAGACCTCAATAAATGTATAGAACTCTTGTAATTTATGCAATCGGCATCAATCGTGTGTAATAGATTTTGCTAAGCCGTGGGTAGGTATTAGTGTTACACCACAGTCATTTGTGGAGATTATGAAGATATACTCCCTAAGGGTGTTACTTAGATTAGATAGAATGACGTATGTTGTATGTATGCTGGATGACTAAAATTAGAATAATTTAAATACTTTGTATGGGAGTAGCATAAAACAGAGACTGTAGGGCGATTATGGAACTCTAATTACAATCAATGTCTACCAGTTTTCGACGTAATTTCAATCATTCGTTTGACGAATTTGACGTTTCGATAGACATTGATTGTAATTAGAGTTGCATAATCGCCCTACAGGACCACACAGGGAGGAACTGTCGATCGTGTATGCGTGTTTTAGTTGGTAGGTAAAGTGTTTAGGTACCCATCTGACTGGGTGGGTGCCTATACCTATATTATTTCGTTTTTATTTGATGTTATACTGTCTTTCATATATAATTTAGCTTTCTTTTCTTTGTGTATGTGTTTTATCTAACTTTTACCTATGATTAATTTCAGTGGTACAGCGGTCCACCAGCTTGTACTCTATGGGTTATCGTATTCTAGGGCTGTCGGTAGGATTACCCGCCACGTAAGACTTAACGATGTCATCCGTTTGAGCACTTACCAGCGTAAACGTAAGAGGCCTGATGGTGAGACTCTTGCCCTTTGAGAGATAGGTAGGCAATTGATATGGGATACTACTTGCGTAAAGCCTGGCCGCTTTCAATCTGTCTTCCTTTAGAGCTGGTGCAGCAGCTGAATGTGCTGAGGACCTCAAAGAGCACAAATATACCGGTCTTGATAGAGCCTACATATTTGAGCCTGTTGGAGTCGAGACACTGGGCCCGTGGAGAACGGGGCTCCATTGCGTTTTCACTATTATTACACGGCATCTGGTAGAAGCACCACGTGACGCAAGAGCTGTCTCCTATTTGGCCCAACGTATTAGCATTGCCATCCAACGTGGCAATGCCACCGGTGTCTTTAGGACGCTACCCTCTGGCAGTGTTCTGGATTATTTGAGCTATCTATTGATCGTTTTAAATGGTCCTTAGATAGCTCAACTGTTTCACAAGTATTTTATATTATTTTATTATTTTTTACATTAGTCATGTATTGTTTCTTATCACTATTGCTCACGTTCAAAAATCAAAGTTCATTTATTGCTTAAAGTACATTGTGTAATAGATGTAGTTATAATTAAATAGTATAGATCAATGTATTCTACCCTATTGAGGCATGCAATGTTTTTAATACAACAATAACTTATAAATAATTAAATTAAATTAATGGTCATGTATGCTAAATTATAAACTAAAACGAAATGATTCTATTTTTATTGGTCAAAAATTCATCTAATGTATAATAACATTTGTTTGAGAGTATGGTTTTGGGCTTTCTTTGAAACATTATATTCGGTAATTCTCACAGACTTAGGGATCTTATTATAAATGAAAGGAGCCGTACAGAAAAACTTATAAAGGTAGCCCTTCGTTGATCTACCAACATCGTAAACAACCTCGTTACACTGATACAAAATTCCATAGGATAGTATTGTTTAACGTTTTGAGTAGCGAACCTAAATCTAGACTACCTAACTATGGTGTTAAGCGGCGGTGGCGGCAAAATGGCAGCATAATATGTATTTTCAGAAAATCAACTATTTTGAACAAACTGCCGCTTCTATCATCAATCCAAGAACAGCTGAAGAATTCTATTGAACTTTTCTATTACATTATTGTAGTTTCATCCATTATTCTACAATTATTATAAATGTTCAGCTTCTAGGTATAAAAATGGTAAGCAACAAAATCTCGCTCGTTTCATACTATATGCTGTTTATTTAAAAAAAACATGATTATTTATGTCAATATAACACGTTGTTATGTCTGTCAATATATTGATATTGTCAATATTTGGTTTTACTTACTTAAATATAAAAATACCATGTTATTTGTACTTGAAAATTATCCTATGTTCAATGGCGAAAAAAATGTCGCCGACTTTTTACAGATTATCTCAATCAAAATGTTCAACGATCACAGAGTATTTATATCAAATTCCGTCCTTCAGGCCACATCAATCAACCGCCAACCGCCGGAACGAAATAAAACTTTCGGGCCAGTTGCGAGTCTACGGCGGTCGTACTACTGGCCCAAATTGACCAGTAAATAGAAGAATTAAACTACCGTTATTAGGCTGAAATGCATCCTCGTTAAGTTGATACAACATTCCATAGGATACCTTGTATTGTTTAAAAAGTACAGGTGAGGTTTTTTTTTTATTTTCCGCGCATAGGGTTTGCGCCTATTCTGCCACGTACAAAATGGGGAATTTACAGTTTTCTTTTATTTACAGAGAAAACAAAATTTATATTTGAGTGAAAGTTTTATTTATTAAACACGTACGAGTTAAAATTATTTATTTAAATAAGAAGTTGCATGAAATGAGCAAGCAATAGGAACATTAGTTAATTTGTTCTATTAAACACGATCTTTTTTGAATAAAAACTTTTTTTAGAACAAGGCACCTCAACCAATACAATTAAAAAAAAAACTATAACTCACTAGGGAGTTATAGCAATGAAAAAGTCACAGTTTGATTATGGGTGTCATTCTGTGCCTAATTGCGGTGACCATAGAGCCACTTTATAAGCAAGTGTGTAGAAAAATATTTTATCATATACTTATTTTTTATGTTTAGTTTTAAATATAGGTAGTGATATAAAGGTTTTTATATCATCAGGTAAATTATTAAACAGTTGTGCACCCTCATACATAATATTTCTTTGTCCATAATTGGTCCTAGGTTTTCTGAGTGTTAGTTTGTTTGTATTTCTTAGGCTATGGCGAATTGTATTTTTTGTAAATTCTATTTGTGTGTGTAGTTTGTTCATCAATATCTTTTTTACTAGAACGCAAGATGTGAAAGTGTAAAGTTGTTGAAGATTGAATATTTCAGTATTCTCGTAAAAGGTATGTGTTCTTGTCAGATACTGGTATTTAAGTAAATAGAGCTTTTATAAGTTTATTTTGAGAAATTTAAGGTCTTTAAGATTGGATTTAGCCACACTGCCCTAAATTTCTATAAGGTACTCTAAGTGTGATTTCACCAGAGAATTATAAATGTGCTTACGAACTTTGCTAGGTATGCATCCTACAGATCTTCGTAGTGCTCCTGTCAAAGATGTAAGTTTTTACTTTACGTATGTGATATGTGGTATCCAATAGAGTTTATCATCTAATTATAAGCCAAGATATTTTTCCTGGTGAGATCGATGGATTGCAACATCGTTAATTTTTAGAGGCAAATAGTGTGGTATTTTTTTGTTTTTTGCACAGAAAATCATGCAAGATGTTTTTTTCGTGTGTCATATTAAACATTAAAACACCCACACTCGAGACAAATACTTAAAGATTATACAAACATTTGTCCCGCGGCGCTAATGGAACACACAACTTTCTGGGTCTCAGGCAGTTCTTCGTCCACTGCTACATATTGTAATAATATAAATTTAAATGGAGCCAGCGAAGGCGCCAATTGTAGTAATCAAAATTTAAAGTTCCTATTTGAGTAATAATTGCAATAATAATAAATTCTAATAGGGTCTCCTGTCACAAAAAAAATGTTAAATTAAGTTAAATAAGAATTCTCGGGCGCCAGACAGGAAGTATCCCAACTTAATTAAATAAAACTTACCGCGAATAGACAGCCGTTGCACTAGAACCTCTAATCACAGGGCCGGGAAACCAATGAAAGTCCAAATAGGTTACAGATGGTATAATTTAGAATGTTTGAAGTCTGTTTGATAGCTTAGTCCTAATTATGCTAGATCACATCTTTTAATTTTCTCCTATGTTACCATTGCATTTTTTGTGAAAGAATAAATGTATAAATTTAAATACCTGGGTGGTACAGTCAAAAATTGAATTTATTATACCCTCTTTAAGGTTATATCAAAGTCCGAAAAGGGATGGTGATGTGGAAATCCTCACCATTCTCACGTTCTCGTTGAAAAAAATACACGACGTCTTCCAAATCAAATTTTTTGTAATAATAAAAAAAACGTTATCGTCCATGCGTAGCTAGAACAAATTAATTACGATTAATAAACACTCGAGGAATGTTCAAAGGAAAACCAAAACTAGTAATAAAACCTTACCGTTTTTTCTAAATAACAAGCGTGCTGGATAACACAGCCATTTAAAGGTAGGAGGTAAATTCACTCCGCCTGTAACGTCGTTACAATATATTAGAAGGATAATATAGGTACGAGATGGATAGAGTCCGATTAGATCTTTTGTGTTCTAACGACCAAACTCACCAAATAACTACACTTATTAAAATGATTCTAAATGTTTTTAATAAACAGGGACCTTATGACACAAAATACTCTGCGAAAACATTTACATATATAAATAGCTACTTGCTACGACGCAACAAAGTTCAATTCGGCTCGCACAAGCGCTTAGTGCCTAATTGTATTTACCTACACAGTACCTCTCTTTCTATCGCGTAACTCTATCTCATCTGGCGCGGCACTTCTCTACAAATTTGCCCAACCGGTTGGGTGTGCCATGTACTCGTAATTTTATGCCTTTAGTGCGGAGAACGCTTGGCTTGCAATAGCTCAAAAAGTGGAATGAATATCAAGCAGATGTTATCATCACCTCATGTACCGTTTTCGGGTGAGATGATGACGTCATCTGCGTAAAATGTTTCCTCTCATTTTTATCTGACTTGAAAAAAAGGTGGAGGTTCTCAATTTGGTTGTATTTTTATGGGCTCAAATATAATTGAATGCAGTCGGATTTCTTTTTAGTTTTTAAGACGTAATCATCTGGGTATAAGATAACAGTTTGCTTTTCAGCACTATCGTGTTTCCCCAGAGCTAAGCTTACTCAAGTGCACAGCGATATAAAATGGTTTGCTTATAGAACATGGATTTGTGAAAAACCTGCCGCCGTCAAAACGCTTAAAATATAGCGGTGGCATTTTCATCAGTCGCATCTTCGATAAAGGTCCTAGTTTTGCGGGACTAGCTAAAATTTCCGAAAACACGAAATATGTTAATTTGAAAAAAATTACCATGACATGAGTTTTTTCTGCTATCATGGTTTAGAACATAATTTCAAGTTTTAGAGTAACAATTTAAAATCACACTTTTTATATTACCTAATTTATGTAACTTATCTAAATTGATGTATGACTTTTTCGCTCATTTTAGGCATTGTGGTGTACTTAAATCTGCGGAAAATCCTAGAAAAATCAATTTAACATAGGAATGTAGATTTTAACTTATTTTAGAACTGTCATATAAACTCGTTACTCTAATTTGGACTTTGGATTAAGCAAAAAAGTCTTTGGTATTTATGACATTTTAGCTAGTTTGCCTAAACTATAGAAGCAAGGCAAGTGTCAAAATTTGTTTCGTCATCTTAATACTGTAATGGCATGTGTCTAGATGAGAATTTTGCCAATGTCAACTGATTTTGTTTTGTTCGATTATTTCGTCACATAGACGAAGTCGATTGTCATTTGTATATTCTAAACGACATCGCGGATGGCCTTCTAGAATCATTTTGGATTGTCGTCAAATCACAAATGTAGATGATACACTGCACACAAAAAAACTTTTTCTGAGACAATTTTTATAATTATATATAATTTTGACATTGACATCATCAGTCCCAAAGTAAGCTTTCGTAATGGATACCAAATGGATGATACTACTTACATACTTTTATTTTTGTGGAAATACATACATATTATAAATAGAAACACCCAGACCCAAGACAAATATTTGCAAATCATACAAACATTTGCCTCGCAGCGAGAATCGAACACGCAACCTTTTGCGTCACTGCCGGGCTTGGCTCATTGCGCCGCAGAGGTCATCAAATAATAAATAAAATTGAGTAGTTTTAAGATATGAGGGCACTAAACGGCTTTAGGCTGCGTACCCAACGTACGTTGTTACCCTGAGCAAGGCTAGGAAATTGAAGTGATACTATTGGTGGATTTTTCTTTCTATCTCTCTCTCGCACCACTTATCTTCCTCGCACATCTCTAGTACACGCAGCCTTACAGTAAAATGTCGTTTACGGTTTCCAAAGAACAATGGCTGAACAATTTACGACAAGTCTTGAACTTGGCAATGTTTCGAACCCCTATCTACGATAAGAGAAAAAGAAGTATTCAATGAATCTTGGCAATTTCCAAATTGTATCAATTCTCTTTGGTTGCCCAAATAAGGTTGGTACAAATTCATATTATAGACACACAGCATACTGGCCTGTCAGCTCAGTTGGTAGTAGCTCTACCTTCTGCACTGTAGGTTGAGGGTTCGATTCCCTCCCAGGATAAACATTTGTGTGAAGAACATAGGTGTTTATTCTATGTCTGGGTGTTATAAAGTATCATAAGTATGTATTAAAAAATATAAAGTATTCTATCAGTCATCTAGTCGCCATAATACAAGCTATGCTTAGTTTGGTACTGGATGTGTGCATTGTCCAGCAATATTTATTTATTATTTATTTATACTACATACTAAAATTTATACAAAACTCAAAATCAAATCAATTACTGAGCGTAGAGTTTCCAATAACTTTGAATGATCGCTTTCAAAAAGAGTATGTCTAGTTCTGGTCTTCAATTTGAATAAGTACTCTTTTTGACTGACGTGTAAACGCATGTGACGGTAATATGAGTAGACCCCAGCAGGTCAACCATGAAGATGGCAATCCGAAATTACGGATCCGTCCGACACACGCAAGAAATAGGAAGGCTATACCTACCATGAGGTAACAACGGACTTATTTCTTTCGTTCGGGGTCTTTTCGTGATGGAATGAAAGATGAGAAGTTCTTTAACGTAACGGTGTATTGTGACACCGTGTGAGAAAATGAACTAGTATGAACCGACCATATTAAATAAATAAATAAATAATAAATAAATCTTTATTCATTACCTTAGAGCTAAGGGTTACAACAGGTAAAATAATATATATTATTACAGTTTAATACTTATTATGTAACTATACTTAGGTAACTGTTTACAATATGCCCGAACTAGGAAAACCTGTGTCTCGGGCTGGATAGGACTAACAATATTAACTTATAGGTATGTAAATAAACAAAAAACTGTAAACTTATGTGATTAAATAAAATAAACAAGGTTACAATATAAATGGTGACATAAGTTCATGTAAAAGACAAACCAAGCATTGATATGCATGGATTGTTCTACTTATTTGCGCAGCTTGTGATTTCCGCATCATGAAGTTTAGGTATTTTGTTTTATCAGCATTTAGTGTTAGTAGGTGCCCTTGAAGCCAGTTATTTACAGTTATTGAAGCCGTGTTGTGCATATTCATAAACTTCCGAGTCAGTACTAGCTGAAAAAAGTAGAGCAGTGTCGTCAGCATAAGATATAATTTTACCGTGAGCTAGATGTAGGTTACATAAGTCATTAATGTAAATTAAAAAAAGAGTACTTCCCAATATACTTCCTTGTGGAACGCCAAAGGAAGTATTTTCCAAATCTGAGCTGACAACATTGTCTATTTTTACGCATTGGCTTCGACCGCTCAAATAGCTGGTAAACAGATTGAGCTGGTTGCCTCGTATTCCAATCCTTTCTAACTTGTTGAGTAAGATAGGGATAGAGACAGTGTCAAATGCTTTTGCGAGGCCTAGAAATATACCTATTGTCTTATTGCCTCTGTCAAGTTCCCTCACGATATAATCAGTAACCTGGTGAACAGCGTCAGCAGTAGACAGTTTAGACCTAAACCCAAATTGATTAATCGACAAAAGAGCCTTACTTTCTAAATAATGAACCAATCTATTGTTTATTATTTTCTCTAATATTTTTGAAATGGAGGGGAGTAAGGATATCGGTCTGTAATTTGATATATCTGTCTTGCTATCTGATTTATAAATGGGAACTATAACAGCTTTTTTTAAACATTTGGGAAATATTCCCTCTTGCAGGCATTTTTGGAAGGCAAAAGTGAGTGGTGGGGCTAAGATGTGTTTGTACTGTTTTAGTATTTTAGTAGAAATATTATCCCAGCCTGTGGCACATTCATCTTTTAACCCCATCAAAATTCGTTCAACTTCCTGAATGTTACAATCTAATAACACAAAGGACTCTGAGTAAGTCTTAATACTAGCTGTTTGGGAAGCGGATGGTTTGGTTTGAATTAGCTCTGCAAGTCGTTTACCAACATTTACAAAGAAATCGTTAGCATGATTGGCTGCCAAAAGCCGGGAGTGATGTGAATATAATAAATTTGACGTCGAATCACGTTGCTTTGTTGTACAAGTGGTATTTTTTATTAATTTCCAAACTGTTTTGCTATCTTAACCAGCCTTTTCTAGTGATGTTTTATCATATTCGCACTTTATTTTTTTAAGGAGATCATTACAGAAATTGCGATACCGTGTTTATGTAATTTGAGCTGTTAAATTATTTGGACATGATCTGGCATACATGTGTAGCTTGTCTCGATGTCTCATACAGCGAAGGAGCCCGGGGGTAATCCATGGCTTAATATTAAGATTTTTTCTTATTTTTACAATTCTAGTATTGGCACGTAGTACCTGCTGAATGATTCTCACTAAATGTGACATACAAGATTCTGCATCAGCTGAATTGTAAATAGAATCAAAGCTAATCTTACGTAAATCGATTTCCAATTTATTATAATCTAGTTTTGATGTAAATCTTTCACGCTTGTGATTAGGCAATTTTAGGCTAAGTGTTAGTAATGCGGCATGGTGGTCGGTAACAGAGGAATTAGTCACTAGAGCGATTGCTGGCAAGTTAGTTTTAAGCATAATATGGTCTAGGCATGAGCCACTTTGAAATGTTGGTAGACTGTGAGGTGGAAGTAAGCCGTGAAACGAGCAGCGGTTTAGGTACTCCAGCGCTGCCTCTTCACAAAACCCCGGGCGTATATTAATATTTATGTCACCAACTACTGCAATATTTTTAAATGTCGATAGAGTTTGGAGATGAAAGTGCAATGAGTCAAGAAAAGAGTCCGTATTATTAAATGAAGGTGATCTATACACAGCTATAATCGCAAAACTGGCATCTATTTTTATCACCAGACAGGTACATTCTTTGATGTTTAATTCTTCGACAGTAACATAATTTAAAGTATTTCTTACATAAATTACTACTCCATCGTTTTGATTATGGCTTCTTTTGGTATAATGAGTTCTATAGCCTTCCAATAAAGGCAGGTTGTTCTTATGAACAGCAAGCCAACATTCAGTTAGAACGATTATGTACCATTCGACATTAAGCCTTTGCAAAAAAATACTGAAATTGTAAATTTTTTGTTGATACTGCGAATGTTTTGGGTTAGTAATGTAATTGAGTTGCAGTAAGCAGAATATGCTGTTTGCAGTTTTCAACATCACATGTCCGTGACTCGGAAACTGAGAAATTATCAAGGTCGTTAATTAATCCATCATTCATGATTATCTAAAATTAAGGTAAAACTCAACTATAGCACGGCGCTCTTAGGCGCCTTCATAATCAATCGAGTTAATGTACCTTTGCTCGGCTAACTTTTTGGCTGGGCAGTCTAAATCACCTGTCTTGTGATTACTGGGCTTTTTGAAGCGAAGGCAGGTTGCGCATTGAGCTGGTGCCGCTGTCTTTGGACACTCATTGAACTGATGACCTAGTTCTCCGCAGTGTCCGCAAGTGTAGGCCTCTGCTTTACATGTCTTCGCTGCATGCCCGAATTGTTGCCATTTGAAGCACCGTGTCACCAACGTGAAGTCTCTTACAGGACAGGAAGACCAATTCACGAAGACACGATCTTGGGTTATAAGGCACTTTCGAATTATAGCTGAGACCTCAATGATGAAGTTGCAAGATTCAGATCCCTTCCTGCCTGATTTATGGCTAAGTTTAATAGATGCCAAGAATACATCTTTCGTCATATCTGTGAGCTTATTGCACACATTCTGTTTACAAAGGCACTTATAAAACTCTTGCTCCTGCATGGTTGACGGAACTCCAATAATCATAATACGTAGCCTGAGCTTGTGTAGTTCGTCAATAGTTAGGTCAGCTGTGGTGAGGGGGACAGATTTTTTAAGCTTCTCGATGTCTTCTTTAGTGTCTGTGCTGATGATGACACCACCATTTCTTGTCTTTCAAAGTCCGCGTACATGCAACTTCAACTTCTCGGGGCAGATAATTTTTTGTACCAACGTTTTGGTGTCATCACTGGCCTTGAGCTTATCCTTGGGATATATTGCAACAGAGCTCAAATTTGATGGCCGGATAAAAGAATTGGTACTCTTTTTAACCATTTCGGCAAAAGAGGTCTTAGCTGTCGGCTGCGACGATTCTCTTACGCTTTTTTGCAGATCTTGTAGGCACACCGATAAGTCTTCCTTTTCATTGAGGAATTTTGCGTAAGTTTGGATTCGTATAGCCTTCGACTTTAGGGCTTGGTATTCAACTGTCATTTGAGATGAGCCATGGGATACCTTTCTTTCTTTACCTTGTGGACACTTCATTAAGGCACTGTTCGATAGAAGCCATCCATTTCTGAATCTCTGACGTACACACGGTTGTTATGGTCTCTTCATACCTTGGTTGAGGTCGCGGTGGAGACGTCTGTATAGGTTGGGCGGGCGGGGCGGGCGGTGGTGTGGGCGGGGGTGCGAGCCACCTTATTGCTTCTGTTAAAAGGGCTGTCCATGATGAAACTATGTATTTGACTTAGATATTAAATCAAAACATAATTAAAATCACACACTGTCATTACGTAGCACGATTGCTGAGTCAAAACTAGGTCAGTTTTTGTTTATTATTTTGAATCAATTATTGGGCACGTCCGATCTCGGCAAGCGCACGATGAACGGTGAACGATATTAAAGGTCCATTCGTTTGTATTAGACATGTGGTTATTCATGAACACTTGAAATAAGTAGTTTAAAATATCGAATAAATCCTTACCTATGTCATTTGTCATTTCACGCAAAAACGTCACGCGAGATGTAATAATTTTACAGGACCCATATTTACTTAATAAAAATGTAAGCATTTAAATCGCAACATTGGCAAAATTGTGGTCTTTTTCATAACCAAGAACACAGAAAGTTTCATAGTATTTTTGTGATGTGTTGGTCAAAGGAACATCAATGATAAGTAATGACGATGTAAATTACTTCAAAAGTTTTGTACGCATTTACGTGTAAAAGTGTAACTCACATAGTGTTTCAATGTGATGTTAGATAAACAGTCCTACTGTAGCACAAATACATGCTGTCATTACTAGAAGAACAACAAGAGTTAGCCCACGGTCACTTGAAGAATGCAGAAAGCTACAACCACTCGAGAGATTTGTGGGCTTGGCTGACTGACGAGTTAAATGCTCTGGGCGTGTGCATTAAGAATGTTAAACAATGGCAGAAGGTAAACATCTTGTAAGTATTCCGCTAGTTTTGTAACCACCTACAACGTACCTAGTATATGTCTGTGATAATTAATCGAAAACTATTTCAGGATTGCCCCGACAAACCATATTTGCCAATAAAAGCTGTGGACTATCTACTACACGCTTTTAGCGCTCTTGGCGCAAGAGGGTTTTTGGTGAACCCGATACAAATACATATGTATTTGGTGGTCTAGGTAAGTTTAAAAATGCAATAAATTTACTTCCGTCCCCAAGAACATATACTGAGAAAAAAGCTCCCGCCCCCTGGGTCACCATCACTTGCATTTCCTGCATACAATAGTCTTGCATAATGACAAGAGTATGTTATGTTTATTGTTTTAAACATGAACTTATCAATTTAATTATATCACAAAATACGATTTTATTGTGTACCTGCTGCTGACCGCAACTTCACATGCGTAGTAATTATATTAAAAAAAATAGACCATGCCGGTCTCTAAGATACTTACTCTATCTCCTTACCAAATTTCATCAAGATTCGTTCAGTCCTTTAGCTGTAAAAAGGTAACAAAAGACAAAGACCCTTTTGAATTTATAATATTAATATGGATTGTGTATTTCATTGTCATTTCATATTTCATATCTGTATTTTTTTTCAGCCCAGCTCCGCATTCGGTCCCGAGGAGAAGCCTACGCCCGGTAAATAACGGATCAATCTTGAGACCAATCAATCTGGCCCTCTGTGACCCTCATCCGGGATACCATTCAGGAGTTGTGCAGAGCAGTCCAGCCCAAACATTTTGAGAAAAATAAAAACATTGCACAGATTATGAACTTTTTATTATCTTAATAGTTTTTAATAATAAGTACATACTAATAAAAGTATTTGATTTAGTAACATTTTGTTTTATTATTATGATGCTCTAGACCCAAGTAATTGAATCAAAACATCCCTAGATATTCGACCTTAGTTCAGGGCTGCAGTAGTTGATTGTCTCGAGCAAAGGCTGCCGGAAGAGTTCATTGTTGATGTCTTCTGGCGAGAGGTTAGGAGCATTTAAACCATGTCCATATACTTTTTGTATTTGTGCCGTTCATCGTCTAATGCTTTAAAAATCAATGCCAATCTCGCCATTGTCACTAGACTAGAATAGATTATGAACTAGGACTGACTTACGTAAGCAGGTAGGATTATTTTAGAAAATTTATATATAATATCAAATAGTTCATTTAAAACACTTTTCACACATTAACATTAACATTTCAACACAATCACGATAAAACAACTTTGTTGTCCATTAGAGTACTTTAAACACTAAAATTGATACTTACGAAAGTAGAAAGTTAGCTCTTGAGCTTTCGTGAAATTGGAGGTTAAAATCACGAAAGAAGTGTTGTCAAACTGCCGTCACTTCGTTGGTACGGACGCTTCATGGTAGGAATTATGAATGACGGATTGTCACGTGCCTTTTTCGGGACCGAAAACGGAATAAATGTATTTTATGGTAGGAATTTACCGAAATTACGGTCCGTAATTTCGGAATGTCGCTTCATGGTAGACCCCTTGATTATTTTTGGCTGTCTTGCGAAGCAAACATTGTGTTCTTATATTTGTTTATCTTTCTCGAGTTATTTCCTGTTTCATTAGTTGCTGTTTTTATTTAATCAGAGCTTGAGTTATTGACTCGGGTGTGAATAATTGGAATAAAAGCTTTATGTTACTTTGTGAGTCGAGTAAAAATAATCCGTATAGTTATTTTATAAAAAAGAAACCAATTTTTTATAAAATACCAAACGACGAACGGCAACATACGACTTTGTGACGTCTTACTATAAACTAAACACTTGACATTGCCAAAATTGACATCATATGACACATGCCATTAACGAAGAAGAAGAAGAAGAAGTATTATAGTCATCGGCTGTCAGTAGTCACAGTAGCTCGTTGACATAGTTCGACTAACGTTTTATCGCAATAATTATAACTGTCCAACTAAAAACTGCTTCTGACCAAGGTAAATGAATTACACAGTTGGAATCTTGCAATCGTAGAGTTAAATTAAAATGTTCAACTCTAGTTTCCGAAGAAACAACCATCGCTATAATTTAAAATGGCAACTCGATTTTCAGCCTTAAACTAAAGAAATAAAGTCACCGGAATAAATCTGGCGGTAGTTGGAGGTAGTCGCTTCGTGTAAACGGTAGTTTTCTAGGACAGAACGTTTCTTGTTGAATGTAATTGCGTGCAATCCCGCGGTACTCGTAGGTACCTGTCGTAATACCTCTTTCATTTGAATACCTCTAGCTGGTCTCTAGATCTCAGATGAAAATGTCCTTGCTCTAGGCAGATTGAAATAATAATAATTAAAAATCCAACTGCAAGAAACTAAGTATGAGTTGAGGAACCGACTGAGATGAGGAAGGTATGTATTTCTCGTATCGTAAGATACTTTATAACACCCAGACACAGAAAAAAACATCTATGTTTATCACATAAAAATATTTATATGTACTATGAATCAATATTGATATTATTTACAGAAATAAATACACAAATGGATAGAATACCTAATATACAATAATATAAAATACACGTGAAATAGTTGAGCTATCTAAGGACTGTTTAAAATGTTCTATAGATAGCTCAACTGATCCAGATCAGAGATCAGAGATGATGCTGCCAGAGCGCAGCATTCCCAAGTATGGATGGTATTGAGCGGTGCGTCTGCTTGTCCTGTTGTGAAAAGGAGATGGTGGAATGAGATCATGCAATTCCTGGGCACATTCTCCGAAATGTATTCTATAAAAGATCGAAAGGCAAGCAACTTTACGACGGTGCTCGAGACTCTGGAGCTTAGTCTCAGCGTTTAGCTGCTCACCTATCACCCTCAATGCTTTACGCTCAATCGAGTCCAAAGCACCCAGCTGGTGTTTGGCTGAACCATCCCACAGATGGCAGCAATACTCCATACCCGACCGGACTTGAGCTTTATATAAAGTGGAAAGCTGTCCAGGTGTGAAGTATCGCCTCACCTTGTTGAGGATGCCAAGCTTCATGGCAGCAGTCTTGGCCTTGGACTCAATATAGGAGCCAAAATTGAGAGTCCGAGTGAGTGAAACTCCTAAGAGTTCGAGATGATCTTCTACAGATACTGGTACATTTCGGAAAACGGGGACTTGCAGAAACTGACTCTTTTTCGCCGAAAAGAGACAGGCTTGCGTTTTGGATGCGTTGAATTTAACGAGATTGGCATCGCCCCAATCGTACACTACCTGGAGAGTCAAATCCATACGCATAAGCATCTCGTCTGTATTTCTGAATGTCAGTTTTGCAATGCATTAAACAATGCATTAAATTATAGTATTCTATTTAAGCATTAATCAATTATATTCATTAGTTTCCAAGAAATTCGTTAACAGTTTAAAAAGTTCTGTCAAAAAGCCACAATTTGTTTTTACAAAAAGCCTTATTTGCAAGTCCTTTATTTCGGCAGGAATTTTATTAAATATTTTTTCACACATTGCAAGAGATCTTTTTTTATATAAGTTCTAGGCACTCCTAAAAAAACAGTTCTCTCAGGGTTTCTTACACATCTATGTTATATGTCACGAGCTCTTGACTGAGCTAACTGAACTGAGTATATACTTCTCAGGCCTCAAAACATCTACGTTCGTGGTTATCCATCTAAGACGTATCTTGTCTGATCTTTATACTATAATTGCAAAGAAGGCTGCAAAACTAAAAGGAATGGATAACCAATCTTCTATTATTAATACTACAGGTTGTTTTTTGTCCGTGTCTTTTTTTTACTACCTATATACCTACTATACTACATACACTATGTTACTGTCTTTCTGTTGTCAAATAAACGTATTCTATGTTATTACAAACTGTCCGCGCGCAGCTTACCTATTTATAGTAACCTATTTTTTTAGTATTAAAACCTTCAGTGGGCTTTAAGGAACATACAAAAAAAACATGTGTGCAATTCACACGTGGTAGAAGTGAAACCTTCAACAATTTTGGCTTCAAGATAATGAGACGAATAAGAATGAAACACTGTATAATGCTTCCTTTCTCATTTTCTCCCACGTAAAATCTTATGAATATATGTTTCTGTCACTTTTTAGTGTCGCTTTTTCGTTTCATCGACTTTCAAATCAAAACGATGCTAAAAAAAATTCACTTCAAAAAATTAGCCGAATTGGCCGAGCCATTCTCGAGTTATGCAATATTCTATTTTATTTATAGCAATATTCAATTTTATTTATAGAAAAGATGCAAACGTTTTTAAGGAAGTTTTATGTGTTAGTGGCTCAATAACGCCTTAACTTTACGAAACTATATTAACCTTGATAGATGTAGTGTGTGAACAAAGCTACTTTTTGTCTCCGTACCACGGGCAAAGCTGCGGGTAGAAGTTAGTACTCAAATAATTTCATCGCGAAGTCAGTAGTCCCCGCTGAAAATTCGAAGAATGCCAAGAATTAATCAAAACCAGCCAAGTGCAAGTAATGGGGAGACCAACCATTTAATTGATGAAGTTTGATCAATACCTCTTGTAAGATCAAATTAGCTAGTGGCCAAAATGGGTGGTATATTAGACGTATAGTCTTTTGGCGAAACTTCTAAACTTCCGAAGTATGGAATCATTAATAATCATTAATATGTCTTCCTAGTTTCTTGATACCTGCACGAATTTTGTCGGCCGATTTCTGTCGGCTTAGTTGGTAGTAGCTCTGCCTTCTTTAGGTTGAGGGTTCGATTCCCTGCCAAGATAAACATTTGTGTGTTGAACATAGATGTTTGTTCTGTGTTTGAAAGTAGCATAAGTATGTATACAAATACAAATACAAAATGTTTTTATTTCTGTAACAGTTTTTAACAATTTCATAAGTGTTGAGACCATCTTTTAAGTAGAAAATATACTTGTGTTAGATGGTCTCGCTCTTTCATATCTTATGTTAGGTACAGTTACAGTTTAGGTTATAAATTATAAATTATAAAATAAAATGTGGGTTTAAATAGGTATTACATTATGAGAATCGTAGAATGATATGAATGGCATCAAGGAATAAGTAGGTAACTAGGTCAGGGTGCAACGAGCAAACATAATAAAATTATTAATTCCCACTCATTAAAAGGTTAACAAAGTAGTTAAATTAAAGATCTGTTTGTTAAAATTTCAGTACAGATAGGTAGGTATTATGTATATCTAAGAGGAATTTTGTGTATAACTAAGTGTCTGTAAGTATTCTATCAGTCATCTGTTCACCATAATACAAGCTATGCTTAGTTTGGGGCTAGATGATGTTGTGTGTAATGTAACTGTACCAATATGTAGTATTATTGGAACGAAGTTCCTTATCGCGGGTTGGCGAGGGGACCTAGCCAAGAAAAAATATAACGCGTTACATTTTTTATCAAAGTAACTATGAGATATATTGTACGAAATCAAAATATGTAATACAAAATTTCTTGTATGATTAACAGTCTCTTAAAAACAAATAAATGAATATGTATATTGCATTTTTTTTTAAATTAATATAGTTATTTATTGAATCAATAATCAGAATTAAAGCCTGGCACGTTAATGATTAATTATGCCAACCCTGCATACGAAAGGGACTTCGTTCCAAACGCGTTTCCCGCGACGCGTTCATTTTTATTACTCGTAGAGCTTTTATCAATAAATGAGTAGTTAAAGGTTAGGATTTTTGTATTTAAAGTACATGCTAAGCGTTTATATGGACCCAATTTGAGGTCAATAAAAAACACAGTGTTTGTGGACAACTATAAAAATGACAATTACGTATAGAATCATGTGATACATTATATTAAGAAACTAGCTGACCCGGCCACGCGTTTGCTTAGTAGTTGAACCAATATACGCTAACCTTTAAAATTATCAGTGTTTTTCTACTATATTATGCATGTATTATACATATAAACCTTCCTCTTGAATCACTCTTGTCTATTCTGTCTGTAAAAAAACAGCATCAAAATCCGTTTTGTAGTTTTAAAGATCTAAGCATACATAGGGACAGACAAACAGCAGGAAGCGACTTTGTTTTATACTATGTAATATTAAGAAAAAACTTTCATTCGATAAAAGTACAATATTTTATCGAATTATCACAATGCTACGGGTGCTGAGCTGGGTTGTTGCTGGGAGTGTTTTATACAGCCGTTGAAACCATTACCGTTTGAACTAAACCCATAAACAATTTTCCATCAACAACCCGTTTGAAACAGAGTAGGTACATAACAAACAGAGTAGGTACATAACAAGTTACAACATAACATTGCGCACAATGTCGCTCGCTCCTCAAGCAGTGGTTCTCATAGTTACGACCCTCGCAAGTCGTGATAAAGAGACGTGAGAAATACAAATTTATGAAAGATTTTATATTTGTTTGCAGAATTGATCTGTGTTGGATATCTATAGATACTAAAATAAATAAACAGTTCGTAAAGTAAATATATAGAAGTAGAGTTCAAGAAAACAGGATGAAAGGATTGAAAATGGTTGAAATAAAAAAAAAATAACAAATAAACAATGCCGGACATTTGACACAGCATCATCTGGCCCTAAAGTGAGCAGAGCTTGTGTTATGGGTACCACATGACTGATACACTACAAATATATAGTTTTTTTGTACATACATATTATACATATAAACAGCCAGACCCGAGAAAAATACTTGCAGATCATACGAACATTTGTCCCACGGCGGGAATCGATCCCGCAACCTTCTGCAGATACCATCGTTTTTCTAATTGTTTTATAAGCAAATGTTACTTGTTCCTAAATAAACATTTTTGATTTTGATTTGATGAAAACAAAACGCAATTTCCACAATGACGGACGCCGTTTTAATCAAACCAAGGTTTAAGTCTCAGTTCCTTATTGCATCGTAAATCCTGCGAGCGAACATGGACGGATCTATAAAACTAACAGTTGATGCCGTGCAGCTAAAAGGAGAGTAAGGTTTGAATAGCTGTACTTTGAAGCCTTTATAAAGCTTGGCGCAGCTTAGCACAAAGTGTATGCGCTGTTATAGAATAAAATAATAAATACATATCGGTGATAGATAATTGATTCAGGCGTGACTTTGCGGAAATCCATTACAAAACATTAAAAAGATCGACATAGATTAAGTACTATTCCGCCAATCTACTCCCAAAGAGTTAGACACGATGCAGACGCATGCACCTCCCTCCCGCCTTCAATTGAAAAGCAAAAGAAATTCCTGAGGATGCTTCGTGGAGAGGCGAAACACGTGTCGAATTTCTTTTGGAGGTTGCATGTGTGGATTGTGTGTGCTTGCCATTTACTAACGCTTTGCATGGCTTTTCAATTGCGGGCGGGAAGGAGGTGCATGCGTCTGCATCGTGTCTAACTCTTTGGGAGTACATTGGCGGAATAGTACTAAATAATTATCCATCTATTTAATGTTTTACATATCGGTGGACAGCCCATACAACATCATCTAGCCCCAAAATTAGCATAGCTTGATGACCTAGTGAATTTCGTACTAAAATTGATTTGATTGTAAACAACTGCAGTATTAAGGCAAAAATAAATCTATACAAATAAGTGGAGACATTTAGAAATTTTTGCAAATGTTTGCACGGCATTTATTTTTTTAATATCGGTCGACCTATTATTTTTTTTAATACCTTTTTAATTTTTTTATAATATTTAATAGTATTTTTTAATACTATGAAAAATTATAAAACCAGATGACTGGTATAATATTTAAAATACATTCTTAAGATACTTTATAACACACATTACACACGGGACACGGAACAAAACAAAAATCACGGACACGGAACAAAAATCTATGTTTATCACATAAATATTTTTTACATTTATTTACAGAAATAATAACAGAAATGTAAAGAATAATATACAATAATATAAAATACATGTGCAACAGTTGAGCTATCTAAGGACTTTAACGGACGTTTAAAACGATCTATTGATAGCTCAACTGATCCAGATCACTGCCAGAGGGCAGCGTTCCCAAGACACTGGCGACATTACCACGTTGAATGTCAATGCTAATACGCTGACCCAGAAAGGAGCCAGCTCTTGGATCACGCAGTGTATCATAAATAATAATAATGCTGACATTTTACACAGCATCATCTGGCTCCAAAGTCAGCAGATCTTTTGTTATGACTGATATACTAAATATATATATATATATATATATATATATATATATATATATTGTTAATACATTAATATTATACATAGAAACATCCAGACCAGAAACACATACTCATACATAAATTTGTCCCTCGGCAAGAATCGAACACTTAACCTTCTGCGTCTCAGCCGGACTTTGGCCTACTACGCCACAGAGGTCGTCAAATGTTTATCCGGGGAGGAAATCGAACCCACAACCTACAGTGCAGAAGGCAGAGCTACTACCAACTAAGCTAAAATGCCAGCAGAAAAAAATAAACTTATTGTAAGACTACAATCTTGTTGATTACAAGATGGCGCTGTATGAAATGTCACTATATAATATTTTATTTATTAATTTGCTCAATCATTGCACCATAAATTGATTGACGTTACAATTTTAATCTAAATCCTGTCAACGACACAATTTTGGAACCTCAGGGAGTTAGCATGAGTTCTACATTATAAACTAGCCAGTGATATATAAATCAAAATGAACCTACAATTAAGTATACCAGAGAATACTTCTTAGTGTATACACAAGAGGCCTCCAAAAAACATTTATATAAATAGTGACTTTTACTATAACTTCAATTAGTATATCAGTCATGGGTACCCATAACATAAGCTCCACAAGATAATGTGTGAAATGTCCGGCATATTTTATTTATTACAAGTCAATGTTAAAAGCAAATATTTTTATTAAATAAAATCACAAGGATCACTTTGAAACGTCTTACATATCTACATACTTGGTGAATTTAGGTGTAAATTCTTCCTAACCCAAGTCCGAGAAAAACTGGCAAAGAACTCGTCCTGGTTCTAGAGATTTTTTCTATGATCTACGAGTATTTTATAACTAGCTTAACTACGAAAAATATATTTCAAAGATGCATGTCATCATTACTATTAAGCTGTTGGGAAGTTTTTCTATAAAAAAAAGGTTGTCTGTAAAGTAGGTTTACTGACGACCATTTTACATGATAACGTTATAAGACAACATTGATGAACCGATCGTGCCTCTCTATCCCTTGTTCCGCACTCACGCTTGCACGCTCGGCTCGTGACCAATGAGTCATGCTTTTTCGTGCGTACAGCCGGCGTTCATCGATTTATAAGACGTTATCACGTCAAAAATAATTCAGTAGTATAATCTTGAAACATCGGAGTTGATATAACCATAACAAGTACGTGTGCTAGCCCCACAGTTCTATTGTCGGGGTCGATGCGACCGAGCACAAATCTCAATTTTATCAACCGCTCGGCCGGCAAAGTTACGCCGCGATAATTGGTACCAGATGGACTCAGCAGCCCGAATAGGTTAAATTAAACGCGAATCATAATATATTTGCTGTAGAACAGTGAGTTATTTGGTTTGTATTAGTTTTTATTAGAGAGAATTCAATTTGTTATTTATCCTACTGCGAAGCTAAAATATACATGAAGTAAAAAGAAAACCGACTGAAAATACGAAAATACGAAATTTGGTTTACTTGGATGAGATATATTGTCCGGCTACTTTGATTTAAAAACCAAACCATTGAACCGACTTTGATGACGTTTCTATAAGTGTAATATGGAAGTATATCCATTCACATTAAAATATTTTTTTTGAAATCGGTTCATAAATGACGCAGATATGAGGTTAAATAATAAAAAAACAACCGAATTGATAACCTCATTTTTTAAGTACTTAGGTACCATGATTAACACGTTCGAGCGCGGTGCCCGATTCGCGGCGGTCCGTAATATGACACTAAAAACTTCCATACATTTTCAGACGACGTCTGTATAATTACGTACCGCGCTCGAACGTGTTAAGTTTAAATTATCTGTGGCAAGCTTGTTTTACTTTGGTAAAATTTAAACCACTCAGCCGATTTGCTATTCATACGAATATTACTTATGAATTTCCATACTTCTAGGTGAAATAAATATGCGATAAAGTATTTTTATTTCTGTGTAGACAAAATCTGAATCAAATTAACTTATGTATTCATAAAATAAAGCTAATTTATTAGACGTAAATCATTTTAATAATAAGAAGTAAAAACTCGCACTTAAGAAATAAGTGAATTAGCATAAATAAATATATATATTATTAGCGATGCTTTGATATTAGTAGGCACCAATTTGTACTCATTATGTAAGCAATAAATGTGAGTCTCTTCGCTAAGAGAAGAGGGCTAAGGTGACATTTTATATTCATAACAATAGATTAACCAAATGATATATCCTGAATTAGTTTATTTAACAGCACGCTTTATACACAACACTGTAGGTTAAGCTGTATTTATCTTTATCTTTCTAGTCACACACAAGCACACTGTTGGCTGACAGTACCAACTATTTGGAAAATGGGTTGGTACCGTCTGACGGCCAACTTTATCACCGCGGGTGCTCATTGATCAAATCATATAGCGAACGCTTCCCCAGCTTCCTGTTACACATTTCCGTCTCTTTTCACGAAATTACTCCCACATATTGCAGTAAAGCGAGAGGAAAGAACACAGCAAAATGTAATTGTTTACGTCTCTTTTTCTACTCAAATACCACTAAGGCTTAGATTAATATATAGTTTAAACTTATTCTATATTAATCACACTTAAGTTTTGACAAACTACGGTCTTACTCATAAACGTCTCATAGGTTGAACACTGTCCGAATACTGCTTAAAATTCGCTTTATCACTAATTGTTGCGATCATACAAAAATAGATGGCACTTTTTCAAACAATGATAACCTTTTGACAGAAGTGTAGAGATTGATAAAAGTAAGGCCGTTTTTTTCTTCGTTTGTCATTCCATGAAGTACATAGCACTTCTAAATAAATATTCTTTTCTCGTTTTATTGCATGTTCTATTCAGTAATCTTAGCGTAATTTTAAAGAATAAATTGTGACTACGGGACGAATATGGACAATTGAATTCTATGTGTATTATGATGCAATGTGATTTGAACAACGAGGAATCCCAAGAAAATTTTAGACGGCCATACCATACGTCTAGAATTGACAATTGACCATCGACTAAGATTTTTACAAAAAAAATACTATAAACAAATATAAACACTTGACACTGGCAAAAATGACATTATTATGTCACATGCCATAAACAAAGAAGGAGAAGAAGACTTTATTAACTAATAAACAATTGACACTGGCAATTGTCGGCAATTGTCGACAAAACAGATATGGATAAAATAAGAAGAAGAAGTAAGGCCGTTACTGTGTAAGTTTACGCTTAGCTTCGTCTCTGAATTATAGCCTATGAAATAAATTTCTTGTGTCCCTAATGTATTTTTTAACACATTCCCTTCTGTATTCCTAGTCATCCCATTCCTAGCATCCTATCACTTTATTTATCTAACGCTCGTGCGAAAAATACGATTCATCATTTTCTCCTTCGCGAGAACATTTTCTGACCCTAAATAATATTTCGATTTCCTCGACACATATAAAACCTTCGCGGAATAGAATATAGAGTGAATATATCACGAATAACGTCATGCTGGGTTTTATGGTTTTTTTGGCTTCCAAATGTATATGCTTTTGATATTGTAGCTATGCCTGCGTCTGGGTGTTATAAAGTATAATTTATAGTATTATATCTGTGATCTCGTTCCCACAATATAAGCTTTTCTTAGTTCGGGGCTACATGGAATTCACATTCACATAGAATGTGACAATGTGTGTGACAATTCACATAGAATTGTCCACGAATATTCTTTATCAAATATTAGATGACTCAGTAAACTTCGTGCGACCTAAAATTGATATGATTGTCAAACAATGGGTCCGCAACGAACGCCATCTGTTGAAAGTATTCCCAAGTGGCAATTCCCTTACAATATTACCAATTTAATAAACATATTTTCAATATTATGGATCTTTTAGGTTCTTAATAAAAAAGGAGCATGTTTTCAATTCGGTTGTTTTGAACTGAAAACTTCTTTTAGCGCGGTACGCATATTTTTAGATGAGGTTAAACCTCTGGATTTGCGACACCGTTACCGAGACGCAGCCGGCTGCCGCGCTCGCCCCATTTGATTATAAACCTTAATTCACATGTTTACAGTCTACCTTTGTATGGAGAAGTTTACAGAGTTAGGTTCTTTGATATATTAATTTTCACTCAAAACGGGATATTTACCATGATATATAAGAGGCAATAAACATGAGATTGAACTCCTTTTGGCATACCTAAATGGCGTACATACCAAGATACGGTTTACGTATGAAATGGAAAGTGATCGAAGCTTGGCTTTCCTGGACGTGATGGTACAGATTCGTGATGATGGTAATTTAGGCTATTCCGTTTATAGGAAGCCGACCCATACGGATCGATATCTCCATGCTGATTCACACCATCACCCTCGGCAGCTTAACTCGGTTGTAATGTCTCTCACGAACCGTGCTTTCGACCTATGTGATGAGTACTCCATAAAGAGTGAGCTAGCTCATGTTCAGCATGTCCTACGTAAAAATGGATATAAGCTTCGATCTTTTCCAGTTAGACAAAGGCCTAAACCCCACAGATGTATAGTAGAACGAAAACCTGCTTTTCTACCGTACATCAAAGGAGTGACGGACAAAATTGCGAAAGCCCTGCAGAAATTGTCCATAAAAACAATTTTTACTCCCTTAAATAAGATCTCACACTACCTGCGCTCACCTAAAGATAAGATTCCTCTTCAAACACCAGGAGTGTACAAGATTGACTGCAGCTGTGGGAGCTCTTACATCGGCCAAACAAAACGTACCATAGCTTGTCGAGTGACAGAACACATCCGGGCGGTCAAAAATATGGACACACAAAAGTCGGCCATAGCTACACATCTACTAGAATCTGGCTCAAACCACTGGATCGAGTTACACAATCCACAGGTAATCTCAACTGAAAAACATTACATCCCAAGATTGGTACAAGAGGCAATAGAGATTACCAAACACAGGAATTTCAATCGAGAAGACGGTTTTCAATTGTCTGGAGCCTGGAACCCTGTGGTGAGGATGTGTGGAAATCGTAAAAGTGAGGTACCGTGAGGTACCAGTTATGCGTCCAGATACCGTGAGTGTTGTGTGTCGTAATCGTGATCGAGTTGTTAGTGACAGTGAAACCGGTAGTAGGGGTAATGTTCGCAGTAAAAGACTGAGAAAGAGGGTAGACCGTTTTGTCTGCCAATAACATCCACCCGCAAAGACTTCAGTTTATCTCGTGATCATGGCGCATGCAACTGTGCCGAAATATCGAGAAGCAGAAAAACTCATATATCATGGTAAATATCCCGTTTTGAGTGAAAATGATGTGCAAAACCATGATAGTTTTAAAAGTTATATCTTTGATATATTATCTACATTCTGAAAAAAAATATTTCGTCATCTGTGTTCGTTCAGTATTTGATTGGCAGTCGCCATAATTACTGATTTTGAAGTGATTTATTACTAAACTCTAACGCGCTAAAATAAGTTTTCACTTCTGTCGGCACTGCCGGAGTGCAACCCGACTTTTTTTTAAATATATTTCTATGTTTGTTACCTCATAACGCCCCCATTTATGAAACGATTTAAATATATATATGTGAAAGGATGTACTTTCCGATTGGTCATATAGAAATTTCATCAAAATCGGTTTAATGGTTTGGTTTTTAACTCAAAATAGCTGGAAAAAATATGTCATCGAAGTAAACAAAATTTCGTATTTTTATATAAATGTCGTTGGTTTTCTTTATAGTATTTAAAACGTAATTTTTAATGCTGTTTTACTAAAAAGGCGAATAAAACAAAAAAAAATCTTTATGACAAGTTTTTCAGTCACGTAGGTTACGGTGCTACATGTATATACAGTAACAACCTAGCTACTTCATTTTAAGTTTAGTTTAAGTACCTACCTTAGTAAAATTTAAAAATGTTATCTCACTGACATGACAATGTCGTATTCGGTTATAATTTGTGTATATAGCAGCATTAAGCTCATCATATACTTATCAAAATGAATCACCGAGCAGCTGGGAGATCATGTGTTGTTTAAATGGCTTATTCCCAGAGGTCCATGGTTCTATTGTTTTAAGTTTCCCAACGGGTCCATGAAAAATATTTATAGAACTTGAAATATTCTTACATTAACTCCCAATAGATCCATGAGATTTAACTAATGTACAGTCAGTATAAAAATACAAGAGAGTATTTAATTAGTTAGTGAGTCTTAGTCTAAAAACCCACACGCTGCATCTGTAATGTTCAACAAATCTTGTTAAAAGAGGCAGTAAAACAACATGTAGATGCTGGTAATGACACTCCCACTTTTAATAGTAGGTATGAAAAGTTAATTATACAGAACGAGAAACAAGAGTCTCAACGTTACGAAAATATATTTCAAGTATAGAGAAGACGTGGAAATTTCTGCAGAATTCAGAGACTTTGTGTTGTTTGACCACAAGAGGACGAACGTAAAATAATTTTCTCATCAAAAGCCGGTAGAAAATTAATTCAAGAGAGAGAGGTCTTCGTCATGGACGGCACATTTCACAGTTGTTCGTCACCATTCTACCAAATACACTCAATGCACGCTGATGTTGGAAGCACCGAGAGAGAAACGAATATAATGCCTGTTCTATTCGGGCTTTTACCAAAAACTGCATAAAATAAATATAATTTGCAAGGTTGGTTTCCACAAACAATCAGTAAGTTTATCATCATAAACATACCAGAAAACGCTATCATGGCGCATTGTTGCGTTATAAGTATATGTTTTTTTTTTATTTTGGACTGTTGATTGTTGTTCTAAAACAGTGATTTTTAATATTTAAGTCTATTTAGTTTAAGATTCATATTATTTACCTTGATGTTTAATACTTTTGGTGATTTTTTGTGATTATGCTGAAACTGTGATTGTTAATGTTTAAGTATATTTTTATTAGATTGATATTATTTAATTTAACTTGTAATGACTTAAGTGAGTTCTTTAATATTTTGTATAAATAAAGAAAGTCCTGATTTATTTATCTATTGTGTTTTATTTTATAAAGAAACAAATATTTACCTTATCGAAATTAGATTCTTAATTTCCGTAAGTTCTTAGTTACTTTTATTACTAACTGTACCTAACAATTTCATGGACCCGTTGGGAAAGGAAATATTATTAAATTTAAAATATCGTGGACCCGTTGGGAATCAATGTATCAACCTGTTTTTATTGAAAACAATGAAGTCGTGAACCTCTGGGAATAAGCCGCTGTTGCTGTCTCTATTTATTGACATTAGAATGACAAGGACACACTATACTTTAATGACACATTAGTTAATTATGTAATAGGAGGATACAAGGAGAACCTTCAGGTGGATCCGTAATCTTTCGACTGTGACTATTTCGAATAGGTTTGTACCTATATGTATTGTAGGCGTGCAAATGTATATGTTTGTGAATATGACCAATAAAATATAGCTCGAAAGTCTCTTTAATTAAATACTAGTTAGATAAAGCAGTTTAGAACATCAAATATCACGGTTTCAAAGATTTTTGCGAATTTAGATCCGATCCTTTAAATCCGATATTTCTGTCTTAAATAATCATCTGTCTTAAATTTAAATAAATATTGGTGGACACACGCACACAACACCATCTAGCCCCAAACTAAGCATAGCTTGTAATATAGTAACTAGGTGACTAATAGAATACTTATATATTTAAATACATACCTACGATATAACTTCTAAAACTATCATGGTTTTGAACATAGTTTTTACTCAAAACGGGATATTTACTATGTTATATGAGTGACAGTGGAACCGATAGTACGGGTAATGCTTGCAATAAAAGACTGAGAAAGAGGGTAGACCGTTTTGTCTGCCAATAACATCCGCCCGCAAAGACTTCAGTTTATCTCGTGATCATGGCGCATGCAACTGTGACGAAATATCGGGCAGCAGCAAAACTGATATATCATGGTAAATATCGTTTTGAGTGAAAAATATACCTAAGATACTTTATAACACACCCAGACTCCGAACAACACCAACAGCGCAACCTTCAACCTAAATCCCCGTCCGTCTAGAATTTTCATGCATTCCTTGCCATACAAATTATACACCAACGTAATACGTTGATTGTTTTGCACTTGTCCATCATGTTCCCAAACCTGGGACCAAAAACGCGATGCTTACAACTCCATTCGGTGTTCTAAGAAAGAAATCCGCTTGCTCTAAGAAAAATGAAACTATTCTTCAAGCCCAAAACCAAATCAGTTTCAATATAAACTTAATAACAACTTCAAATGATCTAAGATTACTAAATAAATAACGCACCGTAATATAAATATGTACGCTGTTGGCATTCCTTTAATAAATAAAAAAGCTTTTTTTAGATATATAAAGTAAGTATCTTTATGATTTGATATCTTAGCACGTAATCCTAAATGTAACCACTAATCAGCCAATATGAAAGGCTTTCAAAGGCGTAATTAGATCTGTAAGTGATTTCGTATCGTTCGTTAGTAATAATGTATTACTCCAGACATCCCCACCAAGGTTCAGTCACGGTTATTTTTAGTATATTACTTATTCTTTAATAAATCCTTTATTAGCAATCGCAGACTGAAGGACGAATATTCACGGCTATAATCACACAGCGCTTACAGAAATGACGTAAGAGTCTTTCTTCTTCTTCATTTTCCTTAATGGCACATGTCATAATGATGACAATTTTACCAGTGTCAAGTGATTGTTTGATTATAAAGTTTTAGTGGAATATAAACGTCAACGCGGAATGGCCGTCTAGAACTTTCTAGAGATTCCTCGTCGTTCAAATCACATTGCACCATAATACACTTATAATTCAATTGTCCATTCCTGTGCTATAAAGTCACAATCAATTAATTAAAACTCCGCTAAGATTACTGAATAAAACATGCAATAGCGCGAGAAAATATAACTAAATTAGAAGTGCTATGCGAAGAATCCTTCTTTTTCCTATAATAACATCTGTTTTGATGACAATGTCATGCCAATGTCAAGTAATTTTGTTTTGCCATGTTTTGCCAATGTCAAGTAATTTTGTTGAGCTACAATATCATTAACGACGACCTCTGTGGCGCAGTGGGCTTAGGTCCGGCTGAAACGCAAAAGGTTGCGGGTTCGATTCCCGCCGCGGGACAAATGTTTGTATGATCTGCAAGTATTTGTCTCGGGTCTGGGTGTTTCTATGTATAATATGTATGTATTTGAAAAAAATGTATATAAGTAGTATATCAGTCATGTGGTACCCATAACACAAGCTCTGCTTATTTTGGGGCCAGATGATGCTGTGTGAAATGTCCGGTATTATTATTATTATTATTAACAAGTGACAGTCGACTGTCATTGGTCTATTCCAATTGTCATCGCGGAATTACCGTCTAAAATTTTTTTGGATTTCTCGTCGTACTAATTAAAAAACAACATGATACACATAAAATTCAATAAAACATGAAATAAACGAGAGAGGAGCTTTTTTATTATCATAAATGTCAAACGAAGAAATAGCGTGTTCGTTTGATAAGTGAAGAGTGCTTTGGTGAAATTTATGAAAATGACTTAAAAGAAAAAATAAATGATTCACGAATATACTCGTTACGACTACCTACGGCAGCTTTGCCGAGACGGAAAAATAATTATTTTTGATGTGTATTGTGATGTGCTACATAATTTTATAGTCACTTACCGTTATGAAGGCTAAGTGCCACTAATTCATTTGTTCAGATGGCCAAAGGGAAAGCTGAAAGTTTCCCATACATATTTTCTAATCCAAGTTTCGCAAGAGTCAGTAGCCAACCTTTCCACCCCTATAAAAACGTATTATTAGTATAATAAGCTAAGGGAATATCTTATACAAGCAAATATCAAGGATCATCTCGAACCGAATTGTGCGACGATTCAACGAGTTTCATCCGACGGAACAGGCCGGGTTTCAAAATGACTACGGCACCATAGACCACATCCAGTGCGGCAGATTATGCAGAAGAAGGCAGAGTATAATCGGCCTCTGTGTCTAGCCTTTGTAAACTACGAGAAAGCCTTTGAAATTGTCGAAACCTGGTCTGTTCTGAACTCCCTGCAACGGTGCCAATTCGATTGGCGATACATCGAGGTGATACGAAAAGCCTTTATGAAGCCGCAACGATGACCGTCCAAGTACAGAACCAGCAGACTGAACATATTCACCTGCGCCGTGAATATGTTTAGTCTGCTGGAATATATCCATCGAACAGATTCGCCTGCACCGAAACTATTCACCAACACTCTGGAGGACATGTTCAAGACGCTGGACTGGAAAGCTCGCGGCATCAATATAAATGGCGCACACATCTCTCACCTGCGATTTGCAGACAACATCGTCATCATAGCTGAAACGCTGCAGGATTTACAACAGATGTTGGACAGCCTTGCGAATTCGTCTCAGCGAATCGATCTCCGGATGAACTTGGATAAATCCAAAGTTATGATCAACGAGCACGTTGACCTGGGACTGGTCGGCGTAAACGGAGTATCCCTTGAAGTTCCCTTGAACTCCTTTGAACTTCGACAAGGAAGTTAAGAGACGGATAAAACTGGGTTAGGTAGCATTTGGGAAACTTCGTTGAGTCTTCTCGGTGAGTTATGCTCGAAGTTTCTCTTAGGGATCGCATTCAAAACGAAATTATTCGTCAGAGAACTAAGGTCACCGGCAGTGGACAGGTCACATATGCCGCAGAACCGATGGCCGTTGGGTAGACTGGATCTTGAGTGAAGCCCGCGTGTCGGCAAACGTAGTGTAGAGCGCCCTGTAGCTAGGTGGGGCGACGGTATTCGTAAGGCAGTGAGCAAGAATTGGAGGAGCAGAGCTGAAGATCGAGCTCAGTGGCGTGCTATGGGTCGAGGCCTATGTCCAGCTGTGGACTGACACGGCCTGATAATGATACCTTATAATCACACATTCGGTAAGGTTTTGTTTAAGTCTGTTACCTTACTATAAACAATTTAAGACTTGACATTTCCAATTGACATTTTTATGACACACATGCCAGTAAGGAAGAAGAAAGCCGTCAGAAAGTCGTATGTAGCCATAGTCAATAATAGGGTTATTGTGTCATTTGTTTTGTGCGAGACTGCCTGAGATAGGTACAAACAACCTGTGATACAGGTCACGAAGTTTTCACTCCGCGGATTTATCTAACATTTAGACGACAACTAATTATTAGTATTGAAGTCATTGAGTTTTAGATACTCGTCTGAGGACAGACAGAATAAAACATCTATGTTTATGATAAAAATATTTGTCCTTGGGATTGAACCCAAAAGCTAAAGTGTGGTTGTGGTTGTGATACTAACAGCTTTCACTTACTATTAATGAATTTGTGTTACGGAAGGATAAGGTCCCTGATTAACTTAACGCTATTGTGTATTTCGGTAGGTAAGATAAATATTATATAATACAATTTAGGTAGTAAAATATTACATTATTACTGCAAGGTATTTGTCTCTGGTCAAAGTGTTTTCTATGTATATATCAGTCATGTGGTACCATAACACTCTAGCTCTGCTTAATTTGGGGCTAGATGACGCTGTGTATAAAGTCCAGCATTATTGACCAAGAGACCGCGAAGCGCGAGCGAGTGTCTCCGTTTCAGCTTAGTCGAAAATGCTTTCGTATGTCCGGCTGGCGTCTGTCTGTTTTTCTCCTCAATCGATTCGCATGCAATTTTGTGAGCATGTTCTATAACTAAATATAATTTTTTTGTCTATTCAGTTTTTTGTTTTTTTTTTTAAAAATGGCGTAGATATGGGGTTGAAAACGTAAAAAAAGATTTTCGATTTTTTTTTGGAAAGCTCAGACTGGCAGATTATAGTGCTAGCACGAAGACGCACAAATAAAAATACTAGTGCGGCCACTAATTACACACAGACCGCGCAAAATGTTGCTTAGTTGATAATAGTTGAAAGACTTCGTTAGCTATGCCACGAGCGCTTCTAATATTTACTTATAGTTAACTAACGAATGTCTGCGGCTTCGCATGCATGAGTATCCTACCTCATTTCACAGACTGCACAATGTTTTCCTCCACCGTTTGAGTGTTTTTTTTTTATTGGTTTACGACCGGGTTCAAACTCTACTACTACTACTCGACCACCAGTGCTCTTAGATGTGCTCCGTTTTCAGCTGTTTTAATGTGATTGAGCAACAAACAACATCCAAATATTCTTCCATCCACACACATTTTCAGCTTTATAATATGAGTAGAGAGTAGGATATACTGTAGAGTCATCGCCACCCTCATGATAGATACGAACTGGTAGATTTACGATCGATATAATTGCATTGAAGGGTTATTAAGACAAATATACTTTGGAAGTTTATTATATTACAAGCTGCAAGCATTTATCCTTTATCCTTCTCCAAGATCAATCCATCTACTTACCAAACATCAACAAGATCCTTTCAGCTCTTATGTTATCTTCCATCTTCACCATAACTAACATCTTTATGGCCTTCAGCGTGAGCATATCTTCGTGGTTTGCTGTCTAATTGCTGCACTGCTGGCGCAGTAGGCTAAGGTCCGGCTGAGACGCAGAAGGTTGCGGGTTTGTTTCTCACCGCGGGACAAATGTTTGTATGATCTGCAAGTATTTGTTTCGGGTCTGGGTGTTTCTATGTATAATATGTATGTATTTATAAAAAATAACAAAAAAGTATATAAGTAGTATATCAGTCATGTGGTACATATAGCACAAGCTCTGCTTACTTTGGGGCCAGATGATAGTGTGTTTGAAATGTCCAGGATTATTTATTACTTATTATAAATTTCATCTTCTTGAAGATTGTCAGCGCTTGTTGCGCTTAAAAACAGTTAAAAACAAATGAAAAGTTTATGGAATGAGCATTTGTTCTAACAGATCATTCTTCTTCATTAATGGCATGTGTCATAACAATGCCAATTTTGCCAGTGTCAAGTTTTGTATGGTTTTAGTATGTCACAAAGTCGTATCTTGTCGTTCGTTTTTTGTTAGCAGTAAGGCGACAGCAACACCTTCAAAAGCAGTCTCAAGATTAAAAAAAAGGGTTGCACTCCGGGAGTGCCGACAGAAGTGAAACTTATTTTGGCGCGTTAGACATTTTTTAGATTTGTACTAGGGTTATTGGGTAATTGGGCTATGAATTGCATTTTATTAATTAGTTGTATTTTATTAGTTATTAGAAACTTTAAAATTAATTTAATATTCTGTTATGTTTTTGTTCAGAATGTAGATAATATATCAAAGAACCTAACTCAGTAAACTTCTCCATACAAAAGTAGACTAGTAGACATGTTTACATGTGAATTAAGGTTTATAATCAAATGGGGCGAGCGCGGCAGCCCTGCGTCTCGTAACAGTGTCGCAAATCCAGAGGTTTTATCTCATCTAAAAATATGCGTACCGCGCTAAAAGAAGTTTTCACTTAAAAAAAAAATGTTAATATCAAGTCGGCCATATGCAGAATTACTCTTAGAACAGAGATATTAAGGTACATAGAGTATGTAAGACAGCAACGATCGCGTATTGGCCTGGCCTCTCAGCTCAGTTGGTAGTAGTTCTGACTTCTGCGCTGTAGGTTAAGGGTTTGATTCCCTCCCAGAATAAACATTTGTGTAATGAACATAGGTGTTTGTTCTGTGTGTTATAAAGTATCTTATGTATGTATTTATAAATATGTATGAATTCTATTTGTAATTTGGTCACCAAAATACAAGCTTTAATAATGGGTCTAGATGGTGTCGTGTGCATTGTCAACGAATATTTATTTAATTACCGCCTATTGTTAGTTATGAGGAGTTACGTATGTCGAAATGTTTAGCTGTAGATAAAGCAAATAAACAAATACCAGCCTGACCTAATCCTATCCATTAGCTCGTAAATTACGACCTTGGGAGGACCTTACACATATTTTGCGCGAAAAGTAGCTAGCCAAGCTAACATACGAACGTAGGGCACACTTGGGAAATGAACTACGCATTATTTCTCTAGTAATTGCCAATTACGTCACAATAGCCAGAATATACGCATTGTACGTCCCTTAAATGAAGGGGATGGAGGGAGAAGGTTGTTCTTTCTTGTTTAAGTTGGACGGAACACAACAGAAATGTACTCATAATATAAAATACATATGAAACAGATGAGTTAAGATCCGTTTGAAATGATCTATAGATAGATCAACTGAACCAGATCACTGCCAGAGAGTATCGGCAAGATACTGACATTGTATGGCAATACTAATACGCTGTGATATATAGGAGCCCGGTAATAAAAATTACTCAGGTTAAATAACTTTATACGATAATGATAAAAGTGATATGTAAGATTTCCAATCTACCGCATCTGTTGTGTGTGATGATAAAAAGCCCAGAATCCCAGGTGATAGGAGAACAGCTGAAAGTTAGTGATGAAATAATTTGGCAGAAGCGTGTTATGTAATTACAACTATGTTACAGTGACATTTTTGTTTTTATCAGCCGCAAAAGAAATAAAAAAATATGGTCTTGCACGCACTAGCGAATTAATCCGCGTGGTTTATACCGCACCATTCTAAGTCGGAAGTATGTCATTTTCGTACGTTTCGTACGTTTCATGCGTACCCCTACGTCAGATTCCATTTAACACAGAATAGTACAAAAAATTGTCTCGATAAAATTCACAGTGTGCACTAGCCCTAAAAGCCCAGTGCGCACTAGCCCAAAACTTTCGCGTACATATTTTGATGTAGTCCATACACTTTCAGAAAACAGAAAACACGCCATACTTTATTCGTTATTGCTTGTAATTATTTTATTTGTCGACAGCTTTTAAGTATTATGTAACCTACTCTAAATATACGAATTTCGAAGTCGTAAAATCCAAGGTCAGAAGAAATAATTTTACAAAATTGGCAAGCGTTAGTCACTAATTTCCAACGTCTAGCCTTTTATCGTGTAGTTTACACATCAACGAATTCTGATCTGTGCCATTCAACAGAATTGGAATATCTCCGCGGCTTCGTTCATTATAAAATGTTTAATAACTTTGTGCAAATAATTAATGTTTTATAATGAACGAAGTGACTAACGCTTGCCAATTTTAATAAATTATTACTCTATATAATGATAGTGTAGACTCAGATAGAGTTCGTGGATAAGGTAATCCAAAAGTATGGAAAAGCTTACGAATATAATACAAATACATAGGCAATCTAGCTTCTGGACATCGTGGACATTTTATAGTTATAGATAGATACATGGAAATAACCAGACCCGAGACAAATCCTTGCGATTTGCACGATTATATAAAATTCTAGACGGCCATTCGCGATGATGAGAATGACGATCGACAGAGGCTTTGTGATGTGATTTATAACAAAATACAATCAATTGACAGATGCCACCATAGAAAGAATAGAAGTAACATTGACTGTTCTTTCGTGAAGTTTGACTGACTGGCCACTGTTGGTAGGTCTGCCTTCTGGTTATGGGTTTGAGCCTAACAAGGACAAACATTTGCGTCAGGTGTTTATTTTATGTCTGGGTTTTATAAAGTATCTAAAACACTTGTATAATATAGTATTATTTAATTTATTTAATATAAAATACAAGTGGAACAGTTGAGTGATCTAAGAACCGTTTAAAACGATCTATAGATGGTGTTGCAAGCAATCCTAGAACCTGATAATCCGTGGAGACCAAGACATGACTCGTGAAGACACGTAAGATCTAATAAGGTGCCAATGATGAATGATGGTCACAAATGAAAGAAAGAAAGAATGAAAGAAAGAAAGAAATATATTTATTTGTGACGGTATGATCTAAATATACATAAAAAAATCAAACAATACATAAAAGGCCGTCACAAAAACGCTCAAACTCAGCATAATGCTGGGTAGCATTAGCTACCAAGCGCTGGTCTTCCGTTGGAACCTGATTGGATGAGGCACGGATGTCAGCTTTTACTGCTTCGCACAACTAAAATTACCCATTTTAAAATATGTTAATACTAGCTGCTGTCCGCGGCTTCGCACGCATGCTACCCACATAAAAAGTAGCCTATGTCCTTCTCCAAGGTCCCATCTATCTCTATACGAAAATTCATCAAAATCGGTTAGCGGTTTAGACGCGAAAACGTAGCAGTCAGACAGACAGAGTTACTTATACATTTATTATATTAGTAGGAATCAATAGCCTAAAATTATCTTTATCTTTACCAAATTTCATTTAAATCGGTTCAGTGGATTTGGCGTGAAAGCGAGACAGACAAACAGACACACAGATAGAGTTACTTTTGCATTTATAATATTAGTAAGGATTAGTAAAGATATTAGTAAGGATCAACAGCCTAACATTTTATGTTTCTAGTTCTGAAAATGACAATACTTTCATACAACCTTTCATCCCCCTTTTCAACCCTTTACAACACTTTTTTCCAATTAAAAAGTATTAAAAAGTATTTCCTTTCTCAGGCTTTAGACTATCCGTGTACCAAGTTTCATTTAAATCGGTTTAGTAGTTTTGGCGTGAAAGTGAAAGACAGAGTTACTTTCGCATTTATAATATTAGTAAGGATTAGTAAGGATAAGGATGTTAAGATAGTACGTACTAATTTGTTTATTTAGGAGAGAAAAAAAATAGTTTGAATGATAATAATAGTTAACTAAATAATTGATATGGCAGTCATCTTGTGGAAGTATTTTACCGATATTATAAATGTGTGTGAATGTTTGTATATATATATGTTTGGGCATATTATTGTTTGTTTGCGGCCCAATCACACTGCAACGGCTGAACGGCTTTGGATGCAACTCGGTATACCTATACGTAGTAAGTGACCAGAATTGGCACCTATTATGTAGACACCAGCAGAAGCCAGAAACAAACATAGCAAAAGCACACAAATACATATTAAAGAGCCTCAGATAACAACATGACTTGGAAAAATGACTAAACAAAATACTTACTTAGCTAGGTATACTTATGTGATAATGTTTCAGCTATTTGACTAACAAAACTTATGAGTGCGAGATATAAATAAAACAAAAAAAAATAGTTATGAGAAGCTAAACAAGCAAGCTATAAATTAGTAAACACTAGTTAAGTTGAAATTAGAAACGAAATAAGTAAAATATAGCTAGGTAAACACTATAACTCTATTTATATCTATGTCGGCTTGTATGCGCTCAGCTGGCAGGCCGTCTGCTTTGCGTACGAATATTCGCCCTTGCCTTGTCCAGACATAGCGGTAATTTGCTTTGCGGGCTGCCTCGCGTGCCTTGTGTACTGTGTAAACATACTACACAATACAATCCACCAATTAATCTTGATAAACACAGATTTTACTCATGTATTATTTATCAATGGCACCGACACTGTTTAGATTCATCGAAAGAATCTTCATCAGGTTGAGTTTGATTCGCGGTCCGCTCGGTAACGGGCTCGCATACACCGTTCGCACCAAGTGTCAGTGCCTTTGTCAACAAAATAATACGTGAGTAAAACCCGTGTTTATCTAAGTGTATTGTACAACCACGAAAGTTTTGAAAAGAAAATTGTGCAAAAATATTTATGGGCTTAAACAATTCCGGCGATGATATTACTGTCACAGTTTCTATAGAAACCCGGAGTCAAACGAGTCATGGAGTGTGATCAGCGGGTCACATCTTTGCTGAATCATTGCGTATACATGTGGAGTGTTCATGTGATTATAATTTAATTTGTGAAAGGCAACGAGCTTGTATAGCTGCCCCTTGGAGAGTTCATTGGCTGACCGAAGCGACCACTGTATGACCTTCGGTAAAGTAGGTGACTTCGTTAGGTGACTGATGGGTAGATTAACTTATAACACACAGCGTAAACCATTGAATAGAATAAACTCGGTTACTTGGTACATATACACTTAAGAACGTTTCATATACAGTAGAAACAATCATATATGTAAGTAATTAAAATAATTAGGAAGAAGGTAAATAAATCACTTTCAATTATTCGTGAGTTTTAACTCATTTTGAGAAAAACGGGCTTTAGGGCTGGGCGCAAAACATTTGTGTCTTGTGTCAGATACAAGCTACCGATGAATATTCGATTTCTATAGAACCAGTATGAAATCATCCACTCCCTGCGCATACGTAAACATTTTTGTGTCCAGTTGCTCCCACTTAACATTTACTCATCCACGATCGAAAAGTGTTCGGTGTCGGTATCTGGAAACTAAAAGTCGTCAGTTGAAGACATAAGCAACATTAACAAATTTCCTTACAATTGTATTGTGTTTCTTCATCGTCATTTATGGGCATCGTGCGACTGACGGAAAACAAGCAACGAATTGTACCAGTGGCCAGTAGTAGCAAGGGGCGACTGTGTCTGATCACTGCCACAAGACACAGCAACTATGGTTCCCTGTGATGGTGTTTGCGTTTTCGCAGCGCCTTACTAACGTATTATTGTGTCAAGCGTGAACTCAGATGAAGATTCTCTAGATCAGGGGTCGGCAACCTTATGCTATAGCCGGGCCACATATGTTGCCAGAGTATCAGTGCGGGCCGCACTTATATTTATATGTTCGGGCATGTATTTTTAATATTTGAAATAAAACGCATATATATTCATACAATTATGTCTTTTTTAATTGAACTACTATACTAACATAAAAGTAAGAACTAGTGAGATTTTTGAGGCTGCATTTGACTTGCAAGTTTTTTAACGTCTGCTTTCATTTTAGTAGTAGACACGCGCAGTATCGCGTCTAAATGTTCATCCGTTAACCGCGAACAATTCTTATTTTTGCGGTAGTTGAGAATTGAAAAAGTCTGCTCACACAAATATGTACTACCAAACATAGTTATTATCTGCTGAGCAAACTTTTTCAATTCTTTGAAGTTTTCAGAACTCAAACCTCCGTAGAACTGTATCAAGTCAGTGCTTTCCTTAAATGCCGTTTTAAGTGTGCTATTACTTTGCAAATCTACTATGTTCATTTGCAAATTGCTTGGTATCTCACTAATATCAATTGCAAAAGGGTTTTGGAATATTTCCATGTTAAGGGAGCTCTTTTTAAAGTCGGTGAATCGATTTACAAACTCAGTTTGTAGTTGTGTTAACACGTTTCTCATTGTAATATTTTGCCACACAAAATTATCTCCAGCTTCTTCCACGGCTTTCTTGCAATTAGGAAAATGGTCAAGCTTTTTTTCATCAATATGCTTGATAAACAGTTTCAGTTTCATTTCAAATGACTTTACATCTGTATACATATCGCAAATCAATTTATTTTTTCCCTGCAAGCGTTTGTTGAGCTGATTCAGTTCCTTAGTCAAATCAGTCAAAAAACCAAGATCGATAATCCACTGTTTGTTAGTAAGCTCTTCTACTGGCTTTCCTTTCATCTCCATGAAGTTGCCAATTTCTTTCCTCAAATCAAAAAACCGTTCCAAAACGGCACCTCGACTGAGCCACCTCACTTCACAGTAGTAAACCACGTCACCATGTTCAGCTTCCAGATCTTCCAAAAACTTTTGGAACTGACGGTGTGTGAGCCCATTTCTTCTTATAAAATTAACAGTGGATGTTACAGTATCCATTATTTCTTTCCAGGATATAACTTTGGAGCACAATGCCTCTTGATGGACAATACAGTGAAAAATCAATGGCACAGTAGATCCAGAATCTTTCACTTTGCTGATGATTCTCCCAACAACACCTTTGTTTTGACCGCTCATGTTCTTGCCTCCATCGGTAGTGACACTTGTTAACTTTTCCCAGCTTAATTGCAATGAATCCAGAGCTTGTTCCACATGGTGAAATAAATCTTCTCCCGTAGTTGTACCTTTCAAACTGCACATTTTCACAAGCTCTTCGTAAACAGTAAAGTTTTCGTCAATGCCGCGTACAAATATGAGTAACTGTGCTGTATCCGACACGTCCGTACTTTCATCCATCGCTAAAGAGAAGCAGTCGAAAGACTGCGCCTTATCCCTGAGTTGTTCACACAAATTAGCACCCAAGTCTTCAGTACGTCGGGTGCAAGTTCTTGCAGAGAGACTAAGACTTTCAAACATTTTTTTCTGCTCTGGGCATATTTCTTCTGCGATAGCTAAGACACACTCTTTTACTAATTCACTATCGGTAAACGGACGTCCACTTTTTGCAAGAATCTCTGCTACCCTGTAACTGGCCCGAACATTCGATTCGCTGTTGTCTGCCACAACCTTAAATATGTTTTGTTGATTTTGTAATGACGATTTCAAAGTGGAAATTTTCCTTTTCCGTATTTCTCCTTCAAGACAGTCAAATTTAGCTTTGTGCTCGGTGTCGTAATGTCGCTTCAGGTTATATTCCTTTACTACAGAAATACTCTTTTGACAAATCAAGCATAACGGTTTTCCTTTAAACTCGATAAAAAAGTATAATTCTGTCCATAATTCGTTAAAAACTCTTTTTTCTTCTTCTATCTTCCTTTTTCTTGAAGCCATGTTTATATAATTAATCTGTAACAATAATGAAAAAAATTAAATTCGTTGTAAAATTATATGTTCCAGTTAGCACCTACAAATTCAACTCCACATTCAAATAATAATTAAAACATGACACACTCGTAACTAACTTCATGTCATGTAACTACTATCCCCGTCCTTATAACATTTACCCATCAATCTGAAGGTTCACATTAACAAGCAGTAAATAAAATAAAACAAAATGCTCGCGAGTGCATACAACTTACCTCATACGTCGTGCGTGAGAAGCTATCAGCGAAGGGAAGAAAGGTGAAACGAAACGCGTAGCTAGCAACCAGATGAGACGTGAGTTTCCGGCGAATTTCCACAACCGAATGTGGCGAGAGCTGCGCGCGGCTGTGATTTTAACTAAAACCGGTCGCTTTGAATTTTTTCGCCGCCGCACACCTGCGTCTAATCAAAGACTGCCGCCCCGCCTATTGTCTCAAAGGAGCCGCCCGCCGCCGCACGTGCGGCGGATAAACGCAAAAGAAATTGCCAAGAATTGAATAAGTACAGCAAATATTTATTTTCGGTAGAAACAATACATAACATCACAGTCTTGATAAACAGTTCTTAAGAAATGAAATAGAGGTACATTTTTATCACCCCGCGTGGGAGCGAGCTTTCAAGAATACTCTCATGGCCCAGCAGCATGGCCGTATAAATTCTAGTGAATTTATATGGCCTTTTTATTTTTTTCTTACGGACCTCAGGGTTGCGGGCCGCACCGAGATAGTCTACGGGCCGCCGGTTGCCGACCCCTGCTCTAGATGAATCGAAACAGTGTCGGTGACTCTATCGACAAAGTAATACGTGAGAAAAAACATGTGTTTCTAAGAAGGTAAGTAATAATGAATACACACAAACAATACAATACAATAACATACTCGTAATAGTAGGTACTGTAGGTCAAAAACATTTCCCTTCCCTTGTGTGTGGTATGTCCAAACAGGTCAAATCTCAGTGTTGATGCTACTCCCCTAGGATAGTTGCGTTGGTTTACGGACTATAGACCTTAACTGTGTGTTAACATAAAAACATAAGTCTATATAATAAATATCAATTGCTGTTTGTCTCGCTAAAACTCGAGAACGGCTGGACTGATTTGGCTGATTTTGGTTGTGAATTATTTGAGGAAGTCCAGGGAAGGTTTAAAAGGTGAGTAAATATGAATAAAAACATATTTTTATATATTGATTTTATTTAAGTTTGCCGGGTCAGCAAAAAAAAATATAAACAAAATAAAATATTAACTATAGCAGAAGGGCGATCGCGCTATTTAGACGACCTCTGTGGCGCAGTGGGCTAAGACCCATCTGAGACGCAGAAGGTTGCGGGTTCGATTCCCGCCGCGGTGCAAGTATTTGTCTCGGTCTGGGTGTTTCTATGTATAATATGTTTGTTTATACAAAAAAAAAAGTATATAAGTAGTATATCATTATTATAAATATATATATATATAATAATGTGTTCTGATCGCGTAAGTAGTATATCAGTCATGTGGTACCCATAACACAAGCTCTGCTTACTTTGGGGCCAGGTGATGTTGTGTAAAATGTCCGGTATTATTTATTTATTTATTCATTTGTCAACGTAATTTCCACTGAACGGATTGGTTTTGGCAAAGGTTTGGATATAGCAAATCTAAATGTATAAATGGTACCGCGTTATTCTTCCTGAACGATTAATTCGTTTATAATTTACAGACAAATCGAATCGCACAAATTTATATAATATAGAACTACCTAGTATTACTCTATGCACAGACTACTAGGATGTACTAAATAAAAAACGCTCGTTTGAAAGCACTGTCTAAAATAACGCAATCCCGCTCGTTTCATAAAAGTTTAATCCAAATTAGAGCTAAATCGTTTCCGTTATATTTATTAGCGCGGTACGGAATATGTCTAAAATAAAGTTTGGACTTTGGTTTAGCTTTGGTTCAAACGTTCAAAATTACCCCGGTCGGCCCCCTGGTTAGTAAGGCGAGATTATTATAGGAATTGCTAAAAACAATGATAGCGCGTTCTAATTTTTCCATCTAGTATATAATATAAATAAAATTTATGTTTATGTATTATGTTCATGTAAGTATTGTAAAGTTAATGTACTTAATAAAATTATTTTCTTTTGTTTCTTTTTAAATATTATTTTAACTACATATTTCTTATGAATTTTAGCTAAATTGGAACAAACAGGGTCTTAGAGAGCTGAAATGTGGGGGTGTATCCCACTATTTCCATAGAAATATAAATAGAAAAAGTAGGACTACAGTTTTTTTTTAATAATATAATTATAATATAATAATGCTGGACATTTTACACAGTTTCATCTGACCTCAATGTAAGCTGAGCTTGTGTTATGGGTACCACATGATTGATATACTACTTATATACTTTTTTTTGTGAATACATATATATTATAGTTGCAGATCATACAAACATTTGTCCCGCGCCGGGAATCGAACCCGCAACCTTTTGCGCCTCAGGCAGGCTTTCGTCCACTGCGCCACAGAGCTCGTCGAATTTAGTCAAAAAAAACGCGAAAAAACGAGAATCTGTTTTCACTTTAATATTTATGACGGCCTGTTACTGATAAATAAAATTCTATAGAGATATTGAGAATTTAATCAATATAATAAAATAAAAACACGATTTTTCGGTAATAAAAAAAAAAATACTTAGAACAAATTAATCATCTGCCATTTTGGTGAATAATTCTCCACCACATACTCTATTAGTACAAAATACACAAAGCCACCTCGTTACTACGCAGATATAGAGATGTTTGTTTGTGACTGTACTCCTCACTTGTTTCCATTGCCATAATTTCTTCATGAATTGAAATTTTACTTTGCCGTGCCTTTTAACTTTTTCAATAAAAACATTCTTATTGAAAAAGTAAAATCAGATCGGAACCAGTTGGTTAGGTTATGTTAGAGTATAGAAAACAACGCACAAGGCGAGCGAGCAAAGCGAGCGTGCCAGAAGAATATAGTTACTATTTTCCATGGTTCAGTTGACGGGTCAGCTGAATTTTTTTTTCTTGGAGCTTCATACGGAAATGTGCACGCCGTCATAAGAGGTGATGCTGTGTTTTTTTGTGCCGCCGCTAACTAAATAAGATTTTGTATTTTGTTCTTAGATATTATTGTGTCATGTAGAATTTTGAATAAATATTGTAATTAAAGTAAATAAATATTTTATTATTTATAATCTATTGTATATCCTACTAATATTATGAATGTAAATGTAAGTTTGTTTGTTACGCTTTCACGCGAAAACTACTTAACCGATCATCATGAAACTTTGTACACATATTCTTGGGGGTATTAGAAGTAACATAGAATACGACAAAATATTTTTAAGAAAAAAAAAATGTTTTTATGAAAAAAAAAAAAAAATTTTTTACGAAAGATATTTATATGGCAAAACTACGTTTGCCGGGTCAGCTAGTTTGTATATATTTATAATTTGAATCTCGGAAACGGCTCCAACAATTTTCATAAAATTTAGTATGCAGGGGGTTTCGGGGGCGATAAATCGATCTAGCTAGGTTTCTTTTTTAGTAATCGTCGTTTTATCTGTGTTTTATACCGAGCAAAGCTCGGTCATCCGGGTACTGTTGTATAAACAGTATGTTAAAAAACCGAGTATCCTATACTTGGTATACATAAGGATTGAAAACTGATCAGTGGTCGGAAGGATAGTGCCCAAATAGCTGGAATATTTATCTCGTCACCTCGGTAACGTGTTCACTATACCTACCATACCATACCATATACATATGTATAATTGTATAAAGACCCTTGGATAATACTATACAGGCTGGTGCTACAATGGCGACCTCAAATAAACATTCGTGTACAGTTTCATGTTTTAGATTTTTGAAACAATTTTTATTGAATTAAAACATTTAATGAAATAAAAAATGCGTGAGTGTCGTGGAACACTCGCTTGGATCGAAGTTGCTATCGTAGTATATTATTATTGATAAACGTATTATATTATTGAATAACAAATACAAATTAATGAATTACTAGCGTCTGAGAGCAATTAAATGAAACGCAGAAATAACAAATGAATTGAAGGAATGGTAGGAAAATTTCGTAATTATCAAATAGTATACTTTTTGAGTGGTCAAAATAAACATTTTATTGTACATTATTCAATTCATCTAATTAATGAACATCTAATTAATTAATTCACCCTATGGATAACCGTCTACACTAAAGAAAGGGTTGTGACGGAAATTCGTAACGGAAAAATCTTACACCTTTTTTCGTCTAGCCGTGCGATAATGAACTTCATCCCAAAAATATATTTGTTATAATCTTGGAGCATTCTGTACGTAAAACGCTGTAGCGGCGACACTCGCGTCCCGCGTCGTAGCTGCCCCACTACGGTAGCGCTTATATACAGAATGATTGTTATTTTGTTTCATAATGTAGTTTGTTTAAAATTTCAACTATAATTATGGATAATTGTTTTTTTTCATAATTACTGATAGATAACTCTACCCGTGTGTTCATTTAATGTCGCTATTGTATCTCCAACCTGTATAGATAAGATAAGATAAGATAAATGATTGTTTTTTTGTTTCATAATGTAGTTTGTTTAAAATTTCAACTATAATTATGGATAATTGATTTATTTTTCATAATTACTGATAGGTAATTACTACCAGAGTGTTAATTTAATGTCGCTATTGTATCTCCAACCTGTATAGATAAGATAAGATAAGATAAAAAGATAAAGTGTTTTATTCAAAGTTTGTGTTCTGGTACAATATAGTTTATGGACTAGTAAATTATCTAGAAAAAACTTCTGCTGCAGTCGCATAAAAAAAAACAAAAAGAGCCTAGGGTAGACCTGTTGACACTAGGACTGAAGAGCCTGTATTGTGGGGACACAAGTACTTCCATGTTCTCATTCATTCTTTAAACTATTGAGGAACTGAATGATACAGAAATGATGTACCTTAAGTAGCTCTGTGCCCCACACTAGGGCTAAAGCCTGTACATAATATGTCATTAGTGCTTTGGTAATCTTCAATGATTAATCTTTAAGATGTTCCACGCGATGTTTAATTAATTGTATAATCGGTGTTCAAAGCGTGGTTTTGGAAATGTTCCAGTAATCACTCCGACCAATGAATAACAAACACGGTTCTTGGAATTCCGTTCCCTTCAAGTGTTTGTGTTTGGAGGGAACTGTATAATGTAGGTAGGTACTTACTTGTATTACTTCTATTTTATTCTACATCAAAACTGGTTAGTACTGGTTTTAGCAGTTTTACAAGTATGTTTCTTTCAGGGATAATGTAGCTGTACCATAGTTAAGGAATTTTTCTGCATAGTGCATTAAAATATATGAGCAATATTGTTAACTTTATTAGAATAGCCTTGAGAGAATTATAATAAAGATCTTGATCTAAACTTTACCACTGTAATATTGGTATTAGATGTGTGGGAACATAATTGTAGGTTAAGCCTTGTAGAGTTAATAACATTATTTAAATTAAATAAATTATAAATAAAAAAATAAAAAAACATGTGTGCAATTCACACGTGGTAGTAGTGAAACCTTCAAAAAACAAACGTATAATAAGTACACGTATATAAAACACCACGGTTGTTGTGATGCCTTTTCTCAAGCTTTGTACAACGCATGCGCGCACAAACACCTAATAATAAACATGTATAATGCTTCCGATCTCATTTTCTCTTACGTTAAATCTTATGCATTTATGTGTCTGTCTCTTTTTACAGTCGCTTTTTCGTTTCATCGACTTTCCAATCACAACTTCAATAATAATAATAATAATAATAATGGTGGACAATGCACACATCACCCCCTAGCCCTAAACTAAGCATAGCTTGGATTATAAGAACCAGATGCCTGATAGAATACCTATATATTCTTAAATACATACATAAGATATTAATTTATAACACCCAGAACAAACACCTATGTTCATCACACAAATGTTTATTCTGGGAGGGAATCGAAGCCTCAACCTACAGCGCAGAAGGCAGAGCTACTACCAACTTAGCTGACAGGTCACTAGGTCACTCACAAGGTGGACAATTCACACAACACCATCCAGCCCTAATCTAAGAACAGCCTGTACTATAGGAACCAGGTGACTAAATACTTATAATTTTTTTAAATAGAAATAGAAATAGAAAAAGTTTTTATTTGCAACAACACAGACAAAAATATAATAAAAATAAAAAATAAAAAATTAATGGTTGCCGCAAAATGAACCCTAACTCAGCACATGCAGATTGCAGTGTCAACAATCCGCGCTGGTCTTCCGTAAGGACCAATTCTGTTTAGCGGACATGAAACGATTACATTATAAATAAACAAGTAATAAATAGACAAAAGTTACAAAACAGAAAATAAAATAAACACAAAAACACATGAATAAACAGATATGGACCATTACACATAGCCATCTAGCCCCAAACTAAGCAAAACAGTCACAGAATTAGTACTTTGGGAACCAGAAGGCTAATATAACTTATTCAGTACCTACTTTTATCAGTACTTATAGATACCAGTATTTATACTATATTAGCACTTGTATCCAACAGAAGGCTTTCCTGCGCTTTTTGCCAGACAAATAAATACATTTTAAGTTAATTTGTAAAACTATTAATACTCTGCAGGTTCCTTATCGGCGGCGGAATATTATTCCAACACTTCGACGCAGCGTAGCGGAAACTGCCTTTAAAAGCAGATGTCTTGTGATGCTGTGTTGAGAGCTGCGCCGAGTGTTGGCGAGGTTCAGAGGACCTTAAGCTGGATCGTTTATCTATCTTATCGTAAAGGTACCTGGGTGCGTTGTGCTTCATAACCCCAAATAGAAGGCACGCTAAGTGAAGCATTTGACGATGCTTCATTTTTAATATTGAATGAGCATTCAAAAATGGACTTACGTGACCCCTAAGTGGAATGTCGAAACAAAAACGAGCAAAGCATTCTATACCCGTTGAAGGAGTCTTTGTGTCCTAGCCAAAAGCCGCGGGCTAAAAACAATATCAGTATAGTCTAGCTTAGACAACGCAAAGACTCCACCAGCCTAACTCGAAGTACTTCCGATATATATGGCCTCATTTTGTACAGTACTTTTAGCCTATAAAAACAGTTTCTGACAGACTCTGCAATGTGTTCTTCTAAACGAAGGGCGTAATCCAGTTGAAGTCCAAGGTTACGAGCTTTAAAGACCCGTTGAATGGCCTCACCCATAACCGTAAAGGCTACTGATGGTCTAACATTGGCCAAGTGATATTTACTACCAAAAATTAGGTACTTCGTTTTTGTGGGATTCAATAAGAGACCGTTGTTCCTTGACCAGAGAGCAATATTCTCCAGATCAGCATTGAGTTTAGTGATGCACTGTCGATTTCAGAAGGCTCACAGGAAATATAAACTTGTGTATCGTCGGCATATTAATGAAATTGACAATGTTTTATACATTGCCCCAAACCCGCTGAATACAGGATAAAAAGTATTGGACCTAAAATCGATCCCTGCGGTACACCTCGGCCAAGGACCACCATATCGGATTGCTTGATAGAAGATCAAGATACTAGGCTTACGTAGGCTACGTTTTGTGAGGTAGCTTTCAAACCATTTTAAAGCACTGTTATCAAATCCATAGTATTCAAGCTTGGCGATGAGAAGTTCATTATTCAAGGAGTCAAAAGCCCTTGAGAAATCTAGGAGTACTAGTAATGTGCACATACCCTCATCCTGCGCACAGAGAATGTTATCAGTTACATCGAGAAGAGCGGTTACTGTACTTCGCCCCTTTCTAAAGTCTGACTGCACTTCAGGAAGTATAGAGTTATCCTTAAGGTAGTCGGTTAACTGTGCACAAATAGCTTTTTCTAGAATTTTTTATAAACACGGTAATATACTTATTGGCCTGAGGTCCTTCAGTGCAACGGGATTTGAGTTTTTAGGTAGAGGACGCACGATTGCTGTTTTCCAGACATCAGGGAATGTACATGTAATAATTGAAGTGTTTATCAAAGCCGCAACTGCTTCAAGAGTGATGGGCAAAGTCATAATGAGCATATTAAGGTTAATAAGATCAGACCCCCCAGCATTCGATTTTAATCACTTGATGATATTTTAAGATAAGTTCAACACTTATTGGATCTATATGAAAAATAGCATCACTAAACTTGTTGGACCTAAAGAGAGACAGATGTTGGTTACCATTTCGGTCTATAAGATGTCCATTGCGGTCTATAAGATCGTATCGCCAGTTTCTTTCCATTGATTGAGACAGTGAGCCAAAATTGTTCTACCTGTGCATGTAATGGATCAACCGGATGTTGCCAAGTTCGCGCACCCACACCTCGCTTTATATAGAACCCTACTCCTCCTCCACGCTTCCTTTTACCCCGAGGACGAGGAGTGTGACGGAAACGATAGCCAGATAGTATTGGTTTTCGACCATCCTGATCCAAAGTAAGCCAAAATATCCAAAATATTTATAGCCAAAATATCCAAATCATGCCGTATTACCGAGGCTATAAAATTGTCATGATTTGTGCCAAGGGAACCTGGATTGATGCTATATAGAAAGACGCAGTACCTAAAAAAATTAAGAGTATAATTTCAAATTATAATTAAAAATAAAAAACACAGTGAAAACAAAACAGGAAACAAAACCATCAAAATTTATTGTTAAATACCCAATACAAAGATCATGATTTGGTAACCCTCTCAAACATGACTGGACCCAAAAACCCGTGTAAAGTCTATTTCATGACGTATGTGATGAGCTGCCTTTCCATCGGACTGACGCACATATGTGCGACCAAACTTTGTCCAAGAGAAGCGCCACTGGAGTTTGCGACACTCCTCACGGACACGATAAAAGAGCAGACGATTAGCATGCGTCAGCCTTTCATTGATGAAGATACAGCCCCGAGAGCCAGAGTTCGCAGCTCTGCCAGCGTCGGCGGCAGTCAGCGTGCGACGCTAGCGCGCTGCTTGAATCATCTGATCACGCATATGTCTTCGCGCAAACCGCACTACCACTCGGCGTTCGCGCGGTGCCTCGCCCGCTATTCCAGCGCCTTGCGCCACTCCCACGCATTCCACAAAAACGACGTCACGCTCTTCAACCGTTACACCTAGCTTAGCGGCGAGTACAATTACAGTGTGCAGAACGCTCTCCCCTTTCTCCTCGGAAAGATGTCCTATTTCCAGGTCTGACTGCAAGAGCTCTTGATCCCGTTCATTAAGAGTGAACAAGTTGATTATCTTTCCATACAAACGTCGAAGGGTGATCACACCACCGTCTGATGATGAACAACCAAAACTAAAAGTGATATAAATTTGTCTTGTCATAATCTATGCTTGTATCAATACAGAATTGTAAAAATAATATGGGTTTGAAAGATACAAGACTCAAAAAATATCGTTTTTCATCACTGATTTTAGCGCAACTTTAGGTGTGAATAAATAACAAACGGAGTAAGCAAACTAAAAAAATATTGCAATACAAGCATAGATTATTTATTTAAGAGCTCAAATAACTTGTTTTTTAATAAATACATTCACTAGTTTTTTCATGAGAACCCTTGAGCCAAAGGTCTATTCATTATTTTTACGCAACCGTTTTATTTAGAAATCATAGATTAATCTGATCATATGACTCGAAATTATAATCACGCCTTACTGCTCATCTCTATCCTTGGTGCACGACTATCCTTATCTTACACTAAGCTAGGTGAAATAGCATGCATTTTAGCTGCGCCCAATAACTAGTTTGTGCCGCTGACTCGGGTATCCTTAAGGTCTAGTTTTAGTCTGGCAACAGTGCGCTCCAGCTCAGTGTAGCTTTCAGCCGGCGGCATAATGCTCCTCTGTTCAACCACATCGAGTATCTTTTCAAGCTCATCCATTCGCACATTGATGCCAGTGATTGAGCCTCGAAAATTTGCCATTTCCTTTCGAAACTCGCGCAGTTCGTTAAGGCATTCAGACATCTCACGGCGCAGATCCTGAACTCGAAACTCACGCATTTCCTTAAGGCATTCAGCCATTTCACGGCGTAGATCCTGAACTTTGACGTCGGGCATAATGGAGGCTTGCAGTGCTGGTGGCATACCAGTAGTAGTCACTTATGATACTTTATGACACCAGACAAATGTTTGTCCTGGGAGGGAATCAAACCCTTAATAGAAGACAGAAGGCTAAGCGAACTGAGCTGTGAGCTAAAAAAATGATTACCCTCTTCTTTTTATGTTACTTCGTCGTTTATGAACAGATTTTGATGATTCATTTTTTGTTGGAAAGGAGATATCCCATGATAAGTGAACCAGGATCTGATGATGGCTTCTCAGAGAAATCAAGGAGAACCTTTGAAAATCGTAGTGGCGACTAGTCTAGTGCGATTGTTAATATTTTTCATTATGTATTTTAAAGGAATACTATTTAATGAAGGTCTAGAGCCAATCTGATGATGGAGCCGAATTAGTCGAGAGAACTCCTGAATGATTTACAGTTACTTTGTGTTTGGGCTTGATTAATTTGTATTTGTGAGAACTTTACACCTAGATGGGTTGTGACTGTCATTAGGGGTCTGATGTTGAAGACGAAAGACATTCAAGGGAGTTTTAACTTTTTAGTTTTCTGTTTGAAGTCGGTTTTTTTGTTTAAAATTATATATGTAAAGGAGGAATCTCAGAAATCAATTTTTCAAAGTTTTTATGTAATTCATACTTTGTAAATAATGCTACATTCGGTCGTTAATATTAAATGTTAAGGGTCAGCAATGTTCATAATTACGAGAATTTTGCGGCGGTTAACTACTAGGAGGAAAAGAAGGCCTTCGAAACACACCATGTTATCAAAGCTAGCGGCTATAAAGCGAAACTATACTCTGCAATAAAACTCCACAGTTCTATCGATCAGACAAATAAAACAAAAACTCAGAGCCGAAACATTGCACAGTCCTAAATTCAAAGTATATTTTTATTTAGGTGAACTCTGGGAACTAGAAAATATTTTGTATTTAAACATTATCTCAATCATAGTCTGTAAGTCGTTTGTCTGTAAAGTCGGTTTACGGACGATAGTTTAACGTGACAACGTCATAACAAAGCAGATTGATGCGGTTTGCGCCGCATCTATCTGTTTTGTTATGCGCTCTCGCCCCGATCGTAACGTTACAATGAGCGTAACGTTACAATGAGCACAACGGGACAATGAGTCATCCTTTTTCGTGCGTGCAGCCGGCGTTCATCGATTTATTAGACGTTGTCACGTCAAAAAAAATGTGCGTGCTTAACTAATCTAACTAGCGCTGTGGGTTAGAGTGAGAGAGGAGGAGCCTGCTTGCCGCTGCCGTATGCGTGAGAGAAAGGGAAGCCAGACAGACTGGCGTTGTAACGCGTTACGTACCGAAGCGGTTTACCCTCCCATAAGAAGTTATTACTTCAATAAATAATGCCGGACATTTGGCCTTCATCATCATCATCTGGCCACATCATCTGGCCTTGGGGCCAGATGATGCTGTGTGAAATGTCTGTAAGCAGAGCATGTGTTATGGGTACCACATGACTGATATACTACTTATATACATTTTTCTAAATACAAACAAACACCCAGACCCGAGACCATTACTTGAAGATCATACAAACATTTTCCTTGCGGCCGGAATCGAACCTGCAACCTTCTTTACAACTCAAACCTTTACAACTCAAATGTAGACAACGCACAGCCTAAACTACTGGTCGTAGAAATTGGAGATTTAAAGAGGGTAGTCAGATATTATTTCTTGAAATTTTACCTCAATAACTCTAGCAGCCGTCATTTTGTCTATCAGCGTTTTCTTACCCGTGCCATCTTTCGCACAATCTTTCCATCTCACATTCTTTGGTTCCCCGCTACCTTGAATATACAACAATTTCATCCTTACACTCGAGCCGAGTATGATCACTGATTTGGAGATACGTATTCGTATATGAACTGCCAAATGACGCCAGCAGATGATCAAGATCCTGTGTTTAATAAACAGCACCGCTTTATTTTAGCCACTGTTTATAAAGCGTTTAATCCAGATGCTTTACACATTTGCTTAGATACCGCTCGCGTTGTTTATTTCTACTCCGCAGTCCACAGATAAAACAAATGGGGTGAATCCGCCTGCTATTCTGAAGAAACGCGCTTCTTGAGTCGCTAAGAGCAGAGTGCTGGGGTGACACTTATGTCGGTGATGTAAGATACAATATGCAATGATTCACTGTACTCATGTTCAAAGAACTATAAGATTCACGAGACATTTTTTCCATGTGATGGCTGACTTGGAAGATGTATTCGAGGGGGAGTAGGTAAGTGCTATGCAAAGCTATAGCGAGCATTTAATATTGTTTTTAGAACAAAATTCATACTCAACTTGAAAAGAAAGCTTAATCTTTTTGGCAAGATGTTCATTTAAAGTTGTCAAATTACCTCACACTCCAAAACAATAAGCAGTGTCATTTTGGCATATTTTAGGCAAATATATATTGATGCGTATTAAATAAACAGATAATGTGAATCAATAAATTGTATCATTAAGTCAGTTTATTATTTTAAAAATGAGCTGATTCTTCATAAGTAAAACAACTTTTGTGTGGAACACGTTTAGAGTAATGCAACACATTTGAAAAGATTTAACACTTAGTTTGTTTTTATTGACACCTGATGATTTTAAAAAAAAAAAACATTTTACTTTATATGTTTTTTACTTATACTATCCGTTGTACTCATCATCAAAAGTGACTCAGCATCTGACTGTAAAATCGGGGTGGTATTTTTTGCTAAACTGAATCTTTCGATTTCTACATGGAACTGATCCCAGATGAGTGCTGCTTGCAGACTGATGATGAAGACGACTGCGATAGTCTTCAAATTATTAAGGGTTAGTCCCCCTGCTGGCTAACAGAAGAGCTAGCAACAGAGAAGGAAAACTTGAAAAAAACCAGTCGAGTTTGTTTCAAGTCGGTGCCAGCCGTTATGCACCTGCAACCGAACCGACAGACACCGCATGTACTGACTTGTCTTTCCTGCGGGTCCTGTCGGCAAAGTCGTTAGGTAAAGGTTAGTGTGGGTACCTGGGAAGGCCTTCGCTATCAAACAGAGAGCTATTCCAGGCAGAATGGCCACTGGCGCCACTGAGAGGAAACTTCACCCACCTCAGCTTGCTGGAGTGGATCCATGACCGTACGTGTTCAATTACAAATAACTGCTATGTAACTTGACTGACGCCACCTAAATCACCTTCAACATATGAAGGCCAATGCTAGTTTATTTGGTATCACAAACATTCAGATAGTAGTGTATCACTTCATATTCCTAGACGTGCTCAGCACAGCAATTCTCATGGATACGCAGCCTTATGCTAATCGTAATGGCCCGGTTTGACAGTAGAAATACGAGTAAGTGAACTGACAAATCGACAATCTAACAAAGACTGACTTAAACGATTATTTTTGGCTTTCTTGCGAAGCAAACATTGCTTGATATTTTTAATTGATATCCGGTTTTATTAGTAATATTGGTGTTTTCATTTATATAGAACTAGTTATTGACTCGGGTGTGAATAATTGGAATAAAAGCGTTGTGTTTCTTCGTGATTCGAGCAAAAATAATACGTAGTTATTTTATATGAAAGGCACCATTTTATATAAAACTAGCTGACCTGCTCGCGACTTTGTCCACGCGTTATAAAAAGAAAACGGAAAAAGAATAAAAAAATGAAAATCTAAACCACTCTCAAATCCACTTGAACACACACAAAGATTTAATCACAATCGGTCTAGCCGTTTAGGAGGAAACACACGCACAGAAGATTTATCTATCTACCTAATAACTCTAAACGAGCAATTCTTGTATATATATATATACTAGCTGTCCTGCTCGCGAATTCGTCCGCACGTTTTAAAAAGAAAAAATATATCTAAATGTACCGACTGTAGCGCCATCTGCCGGGCTGATTTGTAAATCTAAACCATCCAGGGCACCACCCAAGCGCATACCAAAAAATTCATTCAAATCGGTCCAGCCGTTTAGGAGAAGTTCAGTGACATACACACGTACAGTATAATTATATAAATAAAATTATCTGAATCTCGGAAACAGCTCCAATGGTTTTCATGAAATTTAGTATGCAGGGGGTGTCGGGGGTGATAAATCGATCTAGCTAGGTTTCATTTTTTGAAATCGTCGTTTCATTCGTGTTTTATACCGAGCAAAGCTCGGTCACCCTAGTACTATATATAGATATAACAAATGACGAACGACAAGAAGTGACTTTGCGACATACTATAAACACGACACTGCTAAAATTATTATGGCACATACCATTAACGGAGGAGAAGAACACTGACAGGCTGTCCGACTGCTTACTCTAAGAAAGAATTACATAACACAGGGCTGAGATACGTGTAAAGAAGAAGATGCACTATCCTAGCTGTTAGACAGCATAGGCATGTTGAAATAAAATGGGCAAGCGCATGTGACCACGTACAGTGAAGGCTTTAGTAAGGACTAGTGGTCAGGGGCCAAATTTACTTAACACCATCTAGCTAGCAAAGTAAAATATCTAAAACTAGCTGGTGTCCGCGACTTCGACTGTGCGTAATTCTAACGGTTCTTGCAGCGCAGAATAGCTCACAGATGGCAGATATTTTTCCGACTTACATGACACTTATCGTTATATTTTGGACAATTCACACAATATCTTTTAAATTATAGCCTGTGTTATTCTGATGTATAAGCTATATTATTGTTCAGTTTCATTCAAATTCATTCTGTAATTTTTGCGTGAAAGAGTAACAAACATACATACAAACTTTCGTGTTTATAATATTAGTATGGACCTTTTATGAATTATTTATTGGTCACAAATCAGTACGTTACTCATACTCAAATAAAATCTTACGAGCCGTTATAATTTTCCAACAGCGCAGCGGTTTAACCAGTTAACAAGTTACGATTTTAAAGCTTAATATTTATCAAATATACACATATTATATCGAAAAACTGGTAAAAACACCTAATACGTTTCTAGATCTTTAATAACTCACATTACGTGTAAGACAGGAGATACGCTAACTACGCGTTTTGAAAGTTATTATTTTAAAAAGTTTTAAGTGATAAACGTATTATCGTGAAAATTTTCATTGCGATATGACTAATAGCTAGAGCTCGATTAGGGGCGCACAAACAGACAGACAGACAAGAGGAAACTATAAGAGTTCCTTCAATAACGGAACCCCAAAACTGGCTCTTGACAGATAGACAGACGGACCACGAAATTATCCAATAAGGGTTTTTTTCCTTTTGAGATACGTAACCCTAAAAACAGATTCACCCCGCTCGTTACCCCACACCACACCTTAGAGCCCATATGTTGTCAGACGTCTGTAGAGGAGAAATAAAATTGTGGTTGAGAATCGCCGCTCGCCCACCATAAGTCTTCCTTAATAACCTCAACGACTGATAACGCGTAATAGCGTGAAGATAGGCTTGATGTTTCGGGCTATAAACAGAGGAAGCTCTAGAGCTCCACGTAAATAAATCACAAACTTTTACACAGATGCCTTCTTCTCTTCTTTCTTTAAATGACATGTGTCTTGACGACTTTTTTGCCGATTCTTCGTTTGTCATTTCATGAAGTGACATAGCATTTCTAAATAAATAAAACATGAGATAACACGAGAAAAAAATAATTAATTTTTTTCTCGTGTTATCTCATGTTTTATTCAGTAATCTTAGCGGAATTTTAATTAATAAATTGTGACTTCATAGGACATGGACAAGACAATGAGTATGGACAATTTAATAATAAGTGTATTATGGTGCAATGTGATTTGAGCGAGGAGAAGGTTAGACGGCAATTCCGCGATAACGTTTAAAATAGACAAAAATGACGATCGACTTAGATTTCATTATCAAACACTGGCAAAGTTGACACTGACAAAATTGTCGACAAGACAGATGTCATTATACGAAGAAAAGAAGAAGACAATTTTGCCAGTGTCAAGTGATTATTTTGTTAAACCTTATGGTCTATGGTTTGTGATTATTCACTTAGTCTTTTTTCTATTTTTGACAAATGACAAACGAATAGGCTAATGGTTTAACCAGAAGAGGGGGGAAACTGACCTCTTTTAAAAATTATTACTTTAAAGCTTAATATTTAGCAAACTAAATAATTTTTAAAAACTTTGTGACATTATTTGTATAGTTTGGACCATTATTATATTTTTGTGTATAATGATTTTGTTAATGTTTACTTACCTACCTACTAACCGTTTGTATGCTGTATACAGAATTCAGAGATTCCTAATTTTAAGAAACACCTGTCTTTTGTAACACCTGAATTCACAAACAATAAATGAATATGATTATAAATAAAACTTATAAGTTTCTTTACAAGACCAATCCAACGATATGTAATACGATAGGATAGTAAAATATAATAATAATAATAATAATAATAATACCGGACATTTCACACAGCATCATCTGGCCTCAAATCATTTTTATTTCTGACTAGCTGACCCGGCAAACTTCGTACCGCCTCAATAAATCAATAATTAAAAATAATCATATTTACTCACATTTTAAACCTTCCCTGGACTACGACAAACATTTCAACACCAAAATCAGCTAAATCAGTCCAGCCGTTCTCGAGTTTTAGCCAGACTAACGAACAGCAATTGATTAGTATTTTATAGATTGTACAAATGAGGGTATGTTACAATTTTAACAAATGAGATACAAAATAAGTAAACAAGGAGGTATTATAAGCCTAATGATTAAATGCTATTGTGTAGAACTTATATAATTAGGTATAATTACTTATTATAACAATATTAAAGTGTAATGTGTGTAACAATATTTTGTGGTAACACGTGACTGATATACTACTTATATACTTTTTTGAAATACGTACATTGTAGATAGAAACTCCCGAGACACCTTTCATACAATTACTCGTCATACAAGCATATCAAAGTTTCAAGTTACAAAAATGTCAATGACAGGGCGAGACAAGGAAAGGCTCCGAACTCTTCACAACTCAAGTTACCGATTTTGGCGGCGTCCCAAGTTGATGGGTTGAGATGAGTTTACCTACTTCCCTCTTAAAAAGGTTACTGGGAACTAATGACGTGACGCCTAGATATAATATTACACTAGCTTCTACCCACGGCTTTGTACGCAAGGTACTTATCGATCTGTATATTAATACGTGAAGCAAAACTTTATACCCCTTTTTACGAAAATGCCGCCGACGGCGGAGTATGAAATTTCGCGCAGTTATAGTTTATATAGAAAAAAAGTGCAGAATGCTAATATTGTTTTAAATTATACATAAAAAAATCTATATATATTAATACGTGAAGCAAACACTTTGTACTCCTTTTTACAAAAATTGCTCCGACGGAGGGGTATGAAATTTCGCACACTTTTATGTACATAGTTTATATTGAGAATATTGAGAAAGAGTGCAGAATGCTAATATTTTTTTAATATTACAATAAATACATTAATTATTATTTAATTATGGTCGAATTTGACCAGTGGCCACTTGTTACTTTTAAAACGCTACACGTTGTTTACGGTCTATGTTTATAAATACATGTGACAGAGTTGCAGACCATAACTTTTGATACATTAAATTCTTACACTTCCGTCCTTATATATAATTGAAGTAGCATAGCATAAGCCCTGATGAGCGACTACCACCAGGAAATGATCAACCATACGCAATCTGGAAATCCCTTAACAGACTGAGAGCACAAGTGGGTAGATGCAGATATGTTTTGTGTAAGTGGGGAATGCTAGACAAGTCACGTGTACAGTGCGACTGTGGTGCTTCCTTCCAAACTTTTTCTCATCTACTTGCCCCTCCTCCTGCACAAGAGCTGATCTCAACACCGCCTCGGACGCCGCTATAGCGGCAGCAACATTTTAGTCGAGGCAAATTTAAATTTTATGAGAGAAATTTGACACGAAAGTAGAAGAAGACGTAGCATTATATGTGAGAAACAATCACCCTCTTCTTCCACTAATGTCTGCCAATGTGGCACGAAACAGACTTGAAGATTAGTTGTGTTTATTTGGATCAAAGACTGCATTGTTACGCAAAAGTATATGGCAACAATTGTCTTTAATAAAATACCAAAAAGCTACCAGAAACTTTACGGTAATTAATTTAAAAAACTATTAATTGAAAAGTGCTATTTTAATTGACGAATTCATAAATAATAAATTTTAATTTCTTATGTAATTGTATTAGTTAATTTTATTGCTTGCCATTATCCTAATATTAAATTTTGTATTTTACACTTTTATTGTTTATACCTGCCATTCTATCGGTTTACACACCGAAATCACCGAAATATTGACCGAGCGAGCGCGTAGCGCGAGCGAGTTTTTCCGTTTCAGCTTAGGCGAAAATGCTTTCGTATGTCTGTCCGTCTGTCCGACCGGTGTCTGTCCGGATGTTCTCCTCTATAGGTCGCATTTTTCAACCGATTCTCGCAAAATTTAGATCATTTTGTCGATTAAGTTTTTGGAACTTTTTAAAATAGCGGAGATATGGGGGTTGACAACGTAAAAAAAGTTATATATCAGTCATTTGGAAAAATGTTCGCGAGGTCTACAGCTCACAGAGCCACTAGTTTATTTAATACAGTTATATTGAACGGGTTCGATTCCCGCCGCGGGACAAATGTTTGTATGATCTGAAAGTTTTTTTTTTTAAGAGATAAGAGTTTTTCAATAACAATTTTTACATTGTGTCTAAAATACTTAAGCCTAAAAACATTATAATAATATAAAAGAGTAGCATGTATTTCAAATAATTACAAATAATCAAATTTTTCTTAATTTAAAGTCATCAACTGTATAGAAGCACCCCTTCAACAAAAGCTTTATCAATGCAGACTTAAATGTAGTGGGACTTTTTATGATTTTCATAGAAAGATGTTCACGTAAAAAGGTAGTGACAGGTTGGAACAAACATGTAAGCGAGTCTCATTTGAATGCTAGGCTAAAATTCCGTACGTGGGTGTGGTATGGCAAACCATCTAGTGGTTCTACTTTTGATGAAATGGTTCAAGCGCGTAAGAAATTTAAGGGTAAACTTAAATGGTGTCAGAACCATCAGGAACAAATAAAAATGGACTTGATAGCCACTCACCATTCAAATGGGGATTTTAAAAGCTTTTGGAAACGTACCAACAAGCTGAATGTTAGGCCTGGCATTCCAGTGAGTATCGATGGTGCATCTAACCCTGAAGATATTGCTAATGTTTTTAAAAATCACTTTTCTGTACAGTCTCCTCTAGGTCCACCGTGTCGTGTGTTCGATGCTGAGACTAGTCATGCGAAAGTATCAACAATAATTCTTGCAAAAGATCTTAGAATCGCTATTCGGAAAATGACGAGGGGAAAGTCACCGGGGCATGAAGGACTCAGCATCGAGCACTTGAAACACGCTGGTTTTCATATTCCGAGGGTACTCGCATTGCTGTTCAACTTATGCATAAGTCACTCTTATCTACCTCCTGACCTAATGCAAACTGTGGTAGTACCTATTGTCAAGAGTAAGACTGGGGATGTGTCTGATAAATCGAACTACAGACCCATTTCGCTAGCTGCGATTATAGCAAAAGTACTTGACAGTGTGCTTAATACTTATTTGGGCAGCTACCTAAAGTTGCATGATGCACAGTTCGGGTTTAGACCTGGGTTGTTAACTGTGCTGGCCATTTTTGGTCTGAAGCACACTGTCAAGTATTACACGGATAGAAAGACTCCAGTTTACGCTTGCTTCCTGGACCTCACTAAAGCCTTCGACTTGGTCTCTTACGATATTCTGTGGGGAAAGTTACAAGAAACAGGACTGCCACCAGAGCTAGTTGCAATCTTCAAATTTTGGTACCTTAACCTGGAGAACCGTGTAAGGTGGGCGGGTAAGCTTTCAGACTCGTGCAGGCTGGAGTGCGGGGTGCGACAGGGGGGGTTGAGCTCACCCTCGCTTTTCTGCCTGTACGTGAATGAACTGGTTGAGCGTCTCAGCAGCATGCATGTGGGCTGCTACACTAATGATGTGTGTGTGAACAACATTAGTTACGCCGATGACATGGTGCTGCTGGCTCCCTCGATCAGTGCTATGCGAAAGCTTCTCGCTGTGTGCGAGTCATTTGCAGCTTCACATGGACTCATTTATAATGTAAAAAAGTCAGTGCTCATGGTATTCAGGGCGGGTACCAAGTACCCAGTTTTTGTACCACCTGTAACACTCAATAATGTACCACTTGTAAGAGTTTTTCAAATTAAATATCTGGGCCACTTGGTAACTGAGGACCTCAAAGATGAGGCTGATATGGAGAGAGAACGCAGAGCATTGTCAGTCAGGGCGAACATGCTGGCCCGCAGATTTGCTCGGTGTTCAGTCGCTGTGAAAGTTACCTTATTCAAAGCGTACTGTACATCTCTGTATTCTGGAAGTCTGTGGTTCAGCTATACCCAAAAGGCTTACAACGCTTTGCGGGTCCAATATAACAACGCGTTTAGGACGCTGTTGCGGCTTCCGCGTTACTGCAGTGCTTCGGCAATGTTTGTGGAGGCACGTACCGACACCTTCGACGCCATCTGGCGCAATAAGACTGCGTCACTGCTGAACATGCTTCGCGCGAGCAGCAACAGCATCCTGATCGCGATTGCTAATAATTATAATTGTCCTCTGGTGGGGAAACTCATAAAGAGGACTAAATCACTGGTAGTTTTTAAATACTAACCTAGTTTTAAATGCATACTAACACCATGGACTACATTGTTGTCTGAATAAATAAATTATTATTATTATTATAGCCACAGGAAGAGAGTTGTACAGTGTAACGGCCTGATATCTACAACCATGCCTAACAATATTTAACTTGGGACACAGTGGGGTCGCAAGATCTTTTCTTCTTGTATTAAGTCTTGTAGCTCTTTGTTCTTGTGTTTCATACTTTGACGAATGTCTGTTAATGTCCAAAAGAGCTACAAGGATATATAAGCTAGGTAGAGTCAAAATATGGAGTTCCATGAAATGATTTCTACATGATTCCCATGGTGGTATGCGTATCATGGTACATATTGCACGTTTCTGAATTGTAAAAGCTCTATTCATATTGTAGTCATAGCTGTTACCCCAAAATTTTACACTATATCTCAGTTTTAACTCCACATGAGCATAATAGGTCGTTTTCAGTTGTTCCATACTTACTTGGTCTCTAAGACTCCTTAATGCGTAACAAGCTGAACTGATTGCGTTCTCTATTGCCTCTAGCTCAGGTTTCCAGTTTAAAAATAGGTCAATATGGACTCCAAGGAATTTAACGCTATCCTCAAACACCACTTTAATGCCATTACTGAAAGTTTGAATTATATCTTACTCACGTGCGGTATTTACAGCACACAGACATAGAACAAAGTCAAGTCAAGTCAAAATATACTTTATTTAATACAATCACAAGGATCACTTTGAAGCGTCTTACATACTAGGTGAATTTAGGTGCCAATTCCTCCTAACCCAAGCCCGAGAAGAACCGTCACTCGTCCTTAACTACGAAAAACGAACACAAGAGAGTTTATGCATTTCAAATGTATCTATTAACTGTTTGAGGGCAGAGCGACATGAGGCATTCTTATCTATAATATAGTCATTGATATTATAATACGCTTTCTTGAAAATACTACCTTTTATGTGTGCTCTAAATTTCTTAATAGGTAGTTTAGTTGCATTTTCAGGAAGCTTATTATACAAACATCCATGTTCATTACACAAAATGTTTATTCTTGGTGGGGTTCGAACCCACATCCTGCGCAGAAGATAATTTTACTGCCAACAGAGTAGTTAGGTCAGTCAACTGATTTTATTATTATATGCAATACAAAAAAACTGATGCTGATTCAAAGATCCTAAGCTGATACATATCGTAAAACATTAGCCTACAAAGATTTCCACCCCGTCTGGTCCTGTGTGAGTCAGCACCAGATTGGTCCCGCCGGTATTTCTCTACGGTCCTGCCACTTTATAGTCTTCTCAACGTTTCTTTGCCACCCCGTTGTTCACTTTTTCTACTTCCCTTTTTATCTCTTTGTAAGAAACTGATGCTATTCCTCAAATAACCTAGCGAGCTGGAATATCGTCCTTCACAAGTGTGTAGTAACATAGTCACATTAATATACCGAATATCACAAAGAGATAGGAAGCAAAGATAACCGAAAGGGCTCGTTTTTACCGCCATGGGATTTAACCCACATAATCCAAGCTGCAACCTTGGGAATTGACCCTCATTGAAGATTATCAGTACTAGTTTCTCTTGCCACCATTTATTAGATAAATCTAAACAGTGTCGTCGGTGCCTTCATCGCCAAAATAATACGTGAGTAAAGACCGTCAAAATATATACTTAGTACAACACATGTTTTAAATGAGTTGTACTAAGTATAATAATATTTAAGTATATAAAAGGTGTCTCAGAATGTTTTTCGTTTTTAGATGGTAAATAAAAAACAAAATATCAATTAAATCTCGTTTTATTTAATGTTAATTTAAAGAGCAATTCTTGAAGTTTATTTATGAAAAACAACCGTTCTCACGCAAAACGCGCGCTGTAATCCCGTATAACGATTCATGGCTACTAAACTTAACAAGCCGGCAAAGCGTTTGAGTCCACTCCCCTCCCCCTGCTACCTGCGGTTGGCGCGTATTGGTCAATTCAAAAACGAAAAACATTCTGAGACACCCTTTATTATAAATTCTATGATTTTATTGTGTACCATATTATTCTTTATTCTTTATTTTAAACACAATGAATACATTTTGAAACATACTTATTATATGGCATGAACACAAGCGAGCTTAACCTTAAAAAGAGTTCTCTTATATAACTTATAGATATAATAATCCGAATATATTGTATATTTCCTATTTACGACCTCTGTGACGCAGTGGGCCAAAGCACGATTGAGACGCAGAAGGTTGTTCTATCCTGTCCATTCAAAGGTCGATGGAAGAGATTGATTTTAGCGATAAGCCCGCCCATTGTACAATTTTATTTATATTATGTTCTTTTTGCGTACAGTGTTAATCTATTTATCTAACTATGTAGTTTGTAATCGTTACACTTACCCATATGGTTGAACGATACCAAATAGGGAATCTTTTCACAGCCAGTGTCTCTTACGTTCATAATGCCCCAATTTCCTCTCCACAAAAAGCTGATGAGCCCTTCATAAGGGCGGCAATCAGCTTGAAGAGACTTCAACGTAACGATCACATTGGGGCGGGCGGCGTTATTTTTAATCTTTGTCGTAGAGGCTCATAAAAAACGTTGTACTAAACGAGTCGTATAATACTTGAGATTGAATTATTACATCTAATAATGATTATTCGATTAACAGAAATTCATTTACAGGAATAACTATAATATTTACATATATAATGCCGTACATTTAATACAGCATCATCTAGCCCCAAAGTAAGCAGATCTTGTGTTATGTGTACCACATGACTGATATACTATTTATATACCTTTTCTTTGGTAAATAGAAACATATTATTACATGACATAGAAATACACAGAGTCGAGACAAATACTTGCAGATCATACAAACATTTGTCTAAGGCGAGAAACGAACCCGCAGTCTCAACCGTCTCAACCAACAAATGTTGTCAATTTCAAATACATGAGAAACAATTGAACTACCTTTTAAAACGATTTCTAGATAGTTTATGAAGGCAGCGTCCCCAAGATTATTAGTATGCCTGTAATAAATAAATAATCCCGGATATTTCTCACACCATCTTATGGCCCCAAAATAAGCAGAGCTTGTGTTATGGGTACCAACATGACTGATATCCTACTTATATACTTTTTTTTGTAAATACATACATTTTTTTGTAAATACATACAATAATACATACGTACATACATACAAATACATACACATAGAAACACCTAGACCTGAAACAAATATTTGCATATCATACTAACATGTGTCCCGCGGCGGGAATCGAACCCGCAACCGTCTGTGTCTCAGCCGGACCTTAGTCCCATAGCCCCACTGCGCCACATAGTTTGTCTAATAGGGTTGTTTATTTATTTATTTAAATCTGAGACTGTGTTTTTTTGACAAACGCAGACTAGTTTTAGAACAGGGTAAGTACACGTACTTTTACTCAAAATGGTAAAAAAAAATGTGTTAGTTTTAGTTCGTTTATTAGTTAGGTTGCTCTCTTATCTGTGTACCTGCTATGTAATTTTTTAACTGTAACTGTGTGTATGTCAATATAAGTTAATTTAATTTCATTTCATTTTCATTACATCCTCCTATCAGTGGGTAAGAAGTACCAGTCACTGTAGATATAAATCATCCGTTTTATGCAGAGGCCTGACTATAATACTAGACGAAAATAAAATAATATAGTAGTATAAGTAATTATTGTCCGGTGATGTTGCCAGAGTTATTTTCTTATTGAGAGATGCCTGATGCATCAGCTGTGTCGTATTATCAATTTAAGTTCTTATTAAGTTATTTAAGTTAGTTCTTCTCGATCGTGGGTTAGGATGAATTGGCACCTAAATTCACCTAGTATGTAAGACGTTTCAAAGTGATCCTTGTGATTGTATTGGATAAATCATCTTTTGACTTTTGACTTTGACTTTATCATACCTGATTTACCTGATACCTGGTTTCCTTTTTCTATTTCTATTTTTACTTGTTCATGTAAATCCTTTTTTTTTTCTATAATGTGCTGTAGAAAGTCTTCTTTTATATAATAAGCGGTATTTTTAAATATTTTTCTCTTCTTATTTTTTTCTATTTTTGTACCCAATGTACCTAGTAAATGTTACAGTAATCGGACGAGGCTTTTCTCCTTTTTTCCCTATTTTCCTAGTTTTTTGTAGACCTCTAGCCATTGTATACCATAATTACAATTATTTATTAAAAACATCTAAAGAATTAAGGTTCAAGCAAAAACTATTTTTATTGATATTTTTTAAATGCACCATAATTGAAAAATATATTTAAAATTTGAATAATTTTACATGCATATTTTTATGAAAATTTTCTTAAGAAAAGCTAGAAATACAAGCCTTTTTTATTTTTTATTTATATGTAATTAACCAGCCATGGTTTCAATCAATGATGATTATTTACTCAATTTTCACTATAAAAGAGATATTTGCCATAATTTATGAGTTTTTCTTTTCCCCGATATTTTGGCACAAAGCCCCATAAATCATGGCAAATATCACGTTTATGGTAAAATTTTTGTTTAATTCTTGACTGAATTTGTCAAATGTGATAATTTTATGCACTGTGCTTTAAGCAAGGTAATTCTATTGTTTAAAATAAAACCACAAAATCTGATATAATTTAAATATTTATTTTGTAATGTCACTTGAAACAACGTAAGAGCGAGCGGCGGCGCCCCCAGGACTCACGGAGGCGCCGGCGCCGCCTCATATACTATTAACGCGTAAAAAAACATTTCAACATCTCACACCAATAATAAGAAGGCTTTAAAACGCATGAAAATATGAACTCATGATCATAGAGATCTAACATAAGATGCTTACTGTTCTTACGCAAGAACGTTTTATAACCTGCTTATTATTACTCTGAGTTCAATATAATCTATGGCCTGAAAGACCCATCGCAGAGCGAAATCCGGCGGTGGAAAGCAAGATTGAATCTTACTCACATATTATACAGTTTAAATTTCATTGGCACTATTTATTTCCAGCTGAAGTTTGCTTCCCACCGCACTGCAACGAGTTAAACCCTTGCGATCTTAAACTTAATATATTACATTAATGTTTATTTATAAGGATATAGTATTTACACATCTCTCTCACTAAACGTATTAACACTAACCACTAGTATGTATAACATACAGAAAGCGAAATATATTACAAGAGGAATAACATACTTTAACACATTACACTTGGTTCGTTTCACTTGTCTACTTGTAAAAGTAGTAGTAACAGTTCTGTTAGAACTTTTTATTGCGTCTCCTTCGATGTGTCCCGAACAGGATCCTTGCAAATGCCTGACGGAAGTCTGGACTAAATATCGTGTAGATCACAGGGTTTAGAGTTGAGTTGAAGTACCCTAGCCAAAGAAAGAAACTGGCCAAGTAGTCGCTAATCACACAGCTTTGGCATATAGGCATCACCAGCGCCATTATGAAAAACGGCAGCCAACAGAACACGAACGCTCCCGTGATAATTGCAAGCGTCTTTGCAGCTTTCCTCTCCCTCTTTGCTTCCAAACTCTCCTTCTTTTCTCTATGAGTGGGAGCGGGAACGATAGCTTTTTCTGTCTTTGAACCGTTCGTAACAGTTGAGGATGACTTCTCTGGAGACACTGAAGGCACTTTCTCGTTGATTGTGAAAGCGGTTGTGCGGGGCTCCTCATCTAACGTGTCCACAGTCGATGTGCTTTGACCTTCTGTCAGTAGCAATGCAGCTGCTAAAGCTTCAGTGCGTGTTCTCTGATTGCACTTCTTAAGGTTAAGAAATCTTTTCTTAACAAATCGTCTGTCTCTAGCAGATTGGATCGAGGGTCGGCCTGATGGGGTAGCACCGTCTGCTGAAGTGGGGCGGGGGGGAGGTGGTTCTCTTCTCCTGCGAATACGTCGTCGAGCAGTCTGAAATATCTTCCAATACAAGATAAGTATGACGGTCAGTGGCACGTAGAAAGTGGACATTGTCGCAAAGATCTGGTACGCCAGATCTTGACTCACGAGGCACTTTTGCTGTTGGATGATTCTTGCGTGGTAGTCTGGGTCCTTCCAACCAAGGAGTGGTGCGAGGGAGACGACTAGAGCTGAGACCCAGACTAGGATGATCATGGTGAAGATTCTTCTCTCGTTGCGGATGTGGATGTAGTCAACGTCTGTCACAGCCCAGTACCTGGAAAATACGAGATTGTATACTCCCTGTTCTTACATAACAAAATCGATCGGCCTCGAGTTCTGCTAACCTTCAAAATTACGATACCTTTATTAAATTAATTGAACGAGCGCATGTAATCACGAACAGAAATTGTGTAGTGATCAGGTCCGAGCCAATTCAAAATCATCTAGTTATCAAAATAAATTAATTTAATATGGAGCTTTCATGAATTACTGATATGTATTACCGTGCAATTTTTTATAAGACTAATACTCCGTGAGTTAGAAGCTCTAAAATTAAGCAGCGCAGGAAATAACGATCGTAAAAGCATGACCTCTGTAACTTGGAAGCGATTGGTTATGTCTAATTGGACATTAGGGCTATATGCTCATAAATTTTCATTAGAAAATCGTTGCCATTGTCATTTGAAGAGCTTGTTTCAGCAGAATTGGGAGCCTGATTACACGATCCTAAGCAAACAAGTAGGTAAGTAGGTACGTTATAACAACACACCGAACCAAAAGGATTTAATTTCCTGTGAACCCATCACTCTAAAACGTCCTACACTGCGTCTTCCGGTCCGTGGTTGCCATTCCCTACATACCCGGAGTTGGTCTGCCAGTTAATTATGACCAGCTCGTTATATGGCTCCGAAGTCCCATTAATTTAAGCTAGCTGCTACTCGCGACTTTGCTCCCGTTGTACGTAGAAAAAGTAGTCTATATGTTGATCCAGGTCTACCTAAGTTTCATTCAAATCCATTATTGCGTGACTAACCCCTCGACTTGATTTGTTGTTGGAATACTCGTATTTGGAATATTAGTATTAAAATATTTTGTAAACAGGTAATTTTTAACCGCCATTTTGTTTGTCGCGTAAAAAAATATTGGACTTTTAGAATATTTTTTATGTGTAAATAGTTTCTAAAAGGAAATTTAATTCAGATTCTTCTGCAGAAGTCCCGTGACCACGAATACAGTATATATAATATAAAATTGAACTTTTAGTAACGGATGGGCATTTTGTTGTCAAGCAGTTCTATAACACGCAACTAGAGAGGTTAAGGACCAACCAACATCCATACAAATTTTAATGTTGTGGCGATGAACAAGCAAAATAACTCGTAAGAAACAATAGATACTGCGTAAAACGAGGGTATCTGAAAGCCTCAGGGTCAGAAGCTATAAAATCTTACCTATCAGTGGCAATAGCCACGAGGTGTAAAATCGAAGCGGAACTGCAGAGGACGTCGCTGGAGGTCCACATATCACACAGCTCCGGCCCCAGGATCCAGCCTTGGCTTACCTGTTGTATAACAAAATGGTTTATTAGATCAAGTTTGCGTTATGAATCTACCAACACAAACTCTGTAGCTCTATCTTAGTAGACAAAACGCGTGTTGCGTCGCGTGGCAAGGTATGTTATGTTGGCATTCACACTGTGTAGGTACGCTTTACTTCTGTACCTAATACTGCGTCGGCGTCATAAGGCGTCTAGCACAAACTGTGAAACTCATATTATAGTCGTAGTAGGTACAGCGTACGTCGTGTAGCATTAAATGTACCGTCACGCTGATCAGCGAGTCGTCGTGTTGCTCGGTTTCATGCGAAGGGACGGAGAATGGATATTTTCATGTATAATAATAACACGGAAAGGGCAAGGTTTCCCGTGAGAAATTGACCCCTGCAGGTCGCGTTGCCATCTCATCTTATGGGTGGTAAACCTGGTAAAGTCTGTGAAATTTGGACGGATAACGCATAACCTATAAAGTTGCATTTGATTAATAACTAGCCCTGCGAATTCATCTATAAAAAAAATCAAGTAATAAAAATTAAATTTGTTTATTGACAGCAAAAACATTAACATAAAACAAAGGAAGGTAAAACAGCTTAAAACTATTAAAATTATGCATATAAGAAATATGCTAAATATGGAGTTTATATATAAAAGAAATTCTCAATGGGTACTTCTATAATATTATATTATAAATAAATAAATAAAATTATATTTGTTAAATGTCTGTTTTGCTAAAAATATCTTATATGAATTACCTTTGATATCCACACTAGATAGAATCTGTATCGCAGGTATCAAATACGAATCAAGATAAAATAAAATAGCCTCGTTTCACGGTCAACAAATTATTTAACTACATATATGTATATGTTTTGTTAAAAAAACATCTATCAATCGGTTCAGTAGTAACCGATTATAACCAGATACATCCAAACAATATTAGTATAGAGCAGTCAACGCCATTATCAGGATCAATCATACAGATCAGTTATCAGACATTAGCCACAAAATAAATGAGTATGCATAAGTGTTTTTTTTCTAAACTACACAATAATCTTTGAGAATTTAGTTAATTTTATTGTTAAACGGAATCCTAACACCCTCATCACAGGGTACCTCAACAGATTACACGAACAAGCAAAGCAGTTTGCACAAGTTTCCTATAGTTCAGAAAGTCATTTGCTTCGACTTGACCTATAGCATAAACTAATAATGCGGACTATTCGTATAGATACGAAACCGATGCTAAAGTAAGTGCATAGCCAGTGGCTCCCTCTGTTCAATAATCAGTAAAGGTTTATTTCGATAAAATAGATACACAGATCTGAGTAAAACAATAAAAGAGTTGCATACATAGCACTGACTTTGTACAGCACGTCAAAAAGGGACAGTACTTTGCTGAAGAGGCCTATCATAAATTACCGCAGTACTGAATTTAGTTCTAAACTAAGCATAACTTGTATTATGGTGACCAGATGACTGATAGTATACTTTTATATGTATAAATACATACATATGATATTTTCTTACACCCAGACAAACATCTATGTTCATCGTACAATCGTTTGTCCTGGGAGGGAATCGAACCCCCAACCTACAGCACAGAAGGCAGAGCTACTAACAACTAAGCTAACCGGCCAGGGTAAAATGATAATGATTAGGTACAACTTATTCCCGTTATATGCAAGAGTTTTGAGCCTAACCATGGCCTAACCACCGCATTGAATTGAATTATTGAATTTAGGCAGTTGTCCCACCGCCGACGATGAACGAGAAAGGTGTAGAACTAGAATCTATAAACGAGTTGGCGTGCAGCGAGAAGCGAGTGTGTAGTTCCGATAGATTTGTCCCTGGCCTATAAGCGAGTATGCGAGTGCGACGGGCGATTACTCGCGCTAATCGCTCGCAAACAAGCCCTAGCGAAATATGTATTAATTATTTCAGTGCTTATGTTTCACTTCTAGTAGAATTTCTACTCAATGTTATAGAATAAACAGTAGTAAGTAAGCTTCAAAACTTATATTAAACCTTTGGCCTTCTTGTTTTTTGCTCGGCTGTAACTTGATAGGTTTATACAGGGTGTCCTTTATAACTGGAGATCAGGTGAAGTTTTTCATTAAAACTTTTAAAAATGAAGAAAGAGTTTGTTTTTTCTTATTCTTATTTAAATAAGCTAATCTAAGATATTTCTGTCGCGTTATGAGAAACCTAATTGTTGTATTTCTTAGTACAAGCTATGCGAACTATACTAATATGAATACTGAAACACTAGTTAAAGATACACTAGTCTACGGCACAAACTCGTAAGTGGGTACAGCTAATTAACCTAGCATAGTTTAAGAAAAGGATAGACATGCACGAATGATAGTAAGGAGATACGACAATGATATCTAATGACATGATGAAATAAGACTGCTTTCTATATAAAACGACCGCATTCAAATCATAAATAGACTTTTGGCTCATGAAAGACCTACTCAATATATTATATATCTCAATTTCAAGAAATAAAAGTTAGGTAAAGTACTTACAGAGAAAAATAAAAGTAGGTAATTCTTACTTTAAAAAAAAAACTAATATTATTAGATTAATAATAAAAGGAACTGAATAATATTATGAGTATAGCTATATTTATACAGAAACGTTCTCACAGTAGGTAAGTCAAAGTATCTCTATCGTTTTCCAGTCATCTGCAAACTGATCTTGAATAAATAAACTATACTTGTATCGAAACCATTTTGGAAATATTTCGTATGTTATCTATTTGCGCCCAAAGTTGTGCCAAAATCAGTGTTGAATTTTTTCAAGGCCATTTTTTTACGATTCTGTTGCGATACAAATGTCACCCTACGACTTTACTATTAATGGTCTTAAGCTTAAGTCACTGTAGGATATTTTTATAAAGTGTGATCTTTTCAGAAAATCAGTTAGCGTGAGGTATTTGTGTAGACCCCATTCGGATTCGGGCATTATTCCTTTACAACTTTTTCACACCCTGTATAACAAAATAACAAGACTGGAGATGACTTGTGTAGTAAGAAATGATTGTGTTCAGGCGTTATTGCTTAAAGTTATGGCAGTTCTCTGCGAACTGTCTGATAGAGACATTAAACTCAGACTTGGGATGCCTTGGAGTGAAATAAAGGTGAGTATAACTTTGTTTGGAAATGTTTTATGCACTAGGCAAAATAAAATATTGAGAAGGATATTCGGGGAATAGTTGCCTAGAGACAATACTAAAGTACGCTGACAAGGGGAATTGATATTGCTCAATCGTTCGTAATATGCGCCAATTACGATGTCACGACAACATAAAGCAATTCAAGACATTGGCAACATGTACTCCTAACGTTTATGTGGATAGGAAAGGGACCCCAATACTTATATATTTTACATACATACTTATAATGCCACATAGACACAGAACAAACACTTATGGTCATCACACAAATATTTATCCCTTATTTTACGAACCCTCAACCTACAGCGCAGAAGGCAGAGCTACTACCATCTGAGCTGACAAGCCAGTCGAGTGATCCGATAAGAAGAAGAAAAAGAACCATTTGCGTAGAGATACGCGCCTGATATGGAGCAATTTCAGAAAAGTAGTGGCTCCAGATTGATACATACTAGTTGCCGAACAACTATTGCTCAAATACGCATATATCTCAAGCGACGTCAGCACGATCTCCCTTTAAATTATGACGGTCCCCTGCCTGGTGATCTACCAAGCAGCTGTGTACGCTAGAGGACAAATCGATGAATTTGCAAAGCTGGGAAACGGGCACAGGTACCACACTATAAATTCGCACATACGCGCGCCTCGCCTAAATTTCTAAGCTTGTACACATGTATAATCGCCTTCCTATCACTGTGGTAGAGGCACCCACTGTGTCAGTTAACTGACTGAAGGCAGAGCAACATGAGGCCATGCATTCTTATAAATAATATTCTTATCATTTATATTATAATACGCTTGCTTCAAAAGACTACCCTTTATTTAAATTTCTTAATAGGTAGTTTAGTTGCATTTACAGGAAACTTATTATAGAAGCGCACAGTGTTACCCATAGAGGACTTATTTACTTTTCTTAGTCGAAAGGTAATATTCGATAAATACCTGTTACTACTAAAACAATATGAATTCTGATCGCGAAAGTAAAAAGTATTATCCAGTTGTTTCTCTGAAATCAGTCAAGTCTTAATAAATTACTAGCCTGTTGCCCGCTGCATTACCAGCGTGGTACGTGAATAAAAAGTAACCTTTTAACTTATTCCAGTTCTAAATCTAATCAATACCAAGATTATCTAAATCGGTTCAGACAATATTGCTTTATTAATGAAAAACTTTCACATAAATATTTTGAGTTGTTTTGCATGAGGTGAGTCTAAATACCCTCTAAGACAAGTTCGTGATAAACCAGGCAAGAAACTCATCTTGTTCCTTTGTAATTATCTTGTTCCTCATCTTAGCGCTTTGTATGATCTTTCCTAGCTACGTTATTTACGAAAATAAGATTAATAAAGCTCCAGTGTGGTTATTAGCACAAGAAACCTATGATCTAACCATCCCGTCCGTAAAGGCGTACCCCCATTTATAAAAGCAGTGTTTACACGAGAGAACAAACACGCCAAACACAAGTTTAATATATCAAAGGGACCCATTGTAGATGTATATCATTGCCTTAGGCGTTAGTTCATCATAGTTCTTGTTTGTAGAGAAACCACTGGGCCACATCCTGTGGAGTTCAAGGAAACTTGTGCATATAATAGTCTCAGACAATCACGGTTCACAAAAGCCATTCTCTATTTTGAATGTATTAGGAAGCAGATTGGGAAATTTACAGAGTACTTACTGTTTTTATTTTTGCAGAAGTCAGTATATAAATAAATAAATAATCCCAGACATTTCACACAGCATCATCTGGCCCCAAAGTAAGCAGAGCTTGTGTTATGGGTACCACATGACTGATATACTACCTAAATACTTTTATTTTGTAAATACATACATAATAAACATATAAAACCGAGACAAATACGTGCAGAACATACAAACATTGGTCCCGCGGTGGGAATCGAACCCGCAACCTTCTGCGTCTCTGCCGAACCTTGCCCACTGACACTGAATAAATCACAGGTGGTGGAGTTGTAGCCCTGCTTTCTAATCCTAAGAATTCATAGTAGATCGTGCACCAATGTATTTCGGAAAAATGGAGCGCGTAGTGCCAGTGATGATGAGGAAAAAGATCTGGTAAAAATATTCCTCGCCTTAGTCAGTTTCGCACGAATTGACTATGCCTTTTCTATAAATACGGTCGATTAAATTGAGATGATGGTATAAGAATAGGTGCTGCAAGTCTATTCCATCTATTTACTATTTAGATGACAAAAACGCTTGGGATGAAATCTGCTCCAACTCGACTCGGCATCCGTAATAAAACTGGCAAGGATCATACAAAAAAGTGTTAAGATCAGACGAGTTTATAGTTGTATCATGACCGTGATGCCACCAGCCCCGAGTTTCAGTCTGAAAACCAGTGCTTTCATAATTTGTATGGAAGTGGCATAAAGCTGAGACTGGACCTATTTGGGCACACACATGGAGGGACTGTTGATCGTGGGTTTATGTTAGTAGGTAAGTAGGTAAAGTGTTTGGGTACCCATCTCCCTAGGTGGGTGTCTATACTTATACTATTTCGTTTTATTTTATTTTTACTGTCATTACTTTATTTTCTTTGTGTGTATATCAAATAAATGTCTATTCTATTCTATTTTATTCTACTAGTTTCTTGCGGGTTCTGGGTTCTTAAACTGGGGTTAGAAGAAACCGGCACCTAGAATCATATAAGCATGCATATAAGAAGACGATTCAAAGTGGTTCTTGTGATTTTATTGAATAAAAAATGTTTTGACTTTGTCTTTGACTAAAACCTGTCAAGTTAAGTCAAAAAAAACTATACTCAATACAATCACAAGGATCACTTTGAAACGTCTTACATACTAGGTGAATTTAGGTGCCAATTCGTCCTAACTCAAGCCCGAGAAGAATTGGAAAGAAACTCGTCCTGGTCCTAGCGCATTTTTTCATGATCTTATAACTACCTTCACTATGAAAAACGAATACAAGAGAGTTTATACATTTCAAATGTGTCGATTAAAATCACCCAGCCACTGTCCCAGACACAGTCTGTCGGTCCGTCTCCGCCACCGTCTTGTGAATGAAATGATCAGCAAAGTGCTTAGTAGGTACTTACTTCATAAACAGCACCAAGCGGCATTACAAGACATGCCACCATGAGATCTGCCACTGCCAGCGACGCCACCAGGTAGTTGGCGACGTTCTGCAGGTTCCTCTCGATTATAATAGCCGCTATCACGAACACATTACCTGAGGACAATACAATACATCTTAGCTTAATCTCTGAATCTAAATCTTAGACATCATCCTATACGCAAAGTAATATTATTATTTCTTCTGTGACTACCTTAAAATAATATGCAATCATGTTTTTTTTATAAATCCTATTCCTAGAGTATGTAATAAGAATCGACCTCTATGGCCTCTATGGGCCAAGGCCTGGCTAATCCGCATAGGTTGCGGGTTCGATTCCCAGCGCGGGACAAATGTTTGTATGATCTTCAAGTATTTATCTCAGGTCTGGGTGTGTATATGTATAATTGCTTAGGTGAAAATGCTTTCGTATGTCGGTCCAGATGTTCTCCTCTACAGGTCGCATTTCTCAACCGATTCTCGTGAAATTTTGTAAGCTGGTTCTATAACAATATACTTATTTTTTTTTATGAATTCAGTTTTTGGCAATTTTTCAAAATAGCGGAAATATGGGGGTCGAAAACGTAAAAAAAAGTTATATTTCAGTCATTTCGAGAAATGTTCGCGAGGTCTACAGCAGTATATATGTATTAGAAATAAAGACATAAACCTATGTCCGTTAAAATATTTCCCCTACAGAGTACTATATACACGTACTTACCTATGTTACTCACCTAGAGTAACATAGCTATGTCACTAAGCTTAAAAGCCCACAAAAGACAGACTTCGTTCAAACAACATTGAGGTCATTGTCCTATCTACATCTGATAAGAAGTATACCTTGTTAAAGTTTTACTACATTTGTTTGGGGTTTTTTTTATAGTATGTACCTGCATTGCTAGTAAGTAGCAACATATGATGTAGGCAGGTTGGAGTGTTCATTGTTTCTTAGAGAATACCTTAACTTAAGTCGAATATAAGTACGTAAAATAAATATTTTTTCATAAAACAAAAAAAAAAACATAAGAAAAATAACAGGCAAGCAATGACCTTGAGACTGGGCCCGTGCCGCCGACGTGTACATATAAGCACAATATCACAACACTACAACACTACGGTATTATAACACAACAACACAACGCTTCACCCGAAGTAACTTTTCTGTAATATAAGAGCAATATTGTACTTGAATGATTTATATACTTTATTCTTAAGTCTACAACAGAAAATTATATGAACAGAAACGAGGCTTCTAAGACCATTAATATTGTTATTAGAATAAAAGTCACATGAGTGAGTTTTTACGAGAAAAGAGAAAAACCACGAACAAATTTAACATAATTTCAGGCCAGTTTTAAGTGGATGGTAATAAATCATTTATGTAATGGAAAGCAGAATTCGGAGCGGTTTGCGAACTTTGTACTTTTTTATTTGGGGAAAAAGGTATTGTTTCTTTTGTGGGTAACTCTCAATAGAAAACTAATTTGTACAAAGTTTGAATGATTTTTGAGTCATGTTCAAAAAGCAAAAAAAAAATCTAGTACCTACACATCATTAAGAATAGGATACAAAGTTTCGTAAGCCTCTGTCGTGCCAAATGGCGAAGCACTGACATTACAAATATATTTATGTAAAAATATGTATGTATTTTGTATGTAGTCAAAAGTTCAGTCAATAGTATATTTATTTATAGAAAATGTATTTTTAATGTTTTCTTTGGTAATTATTAAGGTAGTTTTCATTTACATAGTTTTTTTTCGGGTTACTTTTTTCTGTTAATTTTGCTCACATGAGCTAGATAATGAATTATAATTTTGAATTTTTAATTATACTCCATAAAATTAAAAAAAAATATACATATAGAGTTAAATGTCCACTTTCTTTTTCTTTATATGAATAATGTAACTGTGGAAGCTCACTTATAAGTTAAATACTGTCTGTTTGTTTTCCGAATAAAATAAAAATGTAAATATGTTATATGTAAAATATATTTACATACCAAAACTTAGATTAAGAACATACAATATGTTACTAGGACTAGCCTGAATCGCGGGTGGCCGGTTGACAAAAACGAATTACTACTAAAACACACTAGGAGACACAGAACAGGGGGCGACTGCGGTAATTTTTAACATCTGAACCAAAGTATAACCAAAGCTAAAGGCAAAACGTAATTTTTTACATATTTCGTACCGCGATAATCACTATAACAGAAATTATTTAGCTCTAATTTGAATTATACTTTGATCAAACGTTGCGGGATCCCGTTATTTTTGGCAGTGCTCAAACGAACGTTTTTGAGTTAGTACATCCTAGTAGTCTGTGCATAGTATTACCATGTGCATAGGTACCATTTTGACATTCTAATCTGAATGCCAAATCCTAGCGATATGGCTATTGGCAAATCTTTGTTAAAACTAATCTGTTCAATGGCAATTGCGTTGACAAATAGCGCGATCGCGCTACAGCACAAACAATGAGTAATAGAAAATAAAATATAGATAAATAAATAATGACACCTTGAGAAAATAGAGACTTTTAGGAATGACTCGAATATTTTGATAAAAAATATTGTTCATGTTGTAGGTACCTATCTGCGTGTGTGAGAAGGGTGTGCGTGCATATGGACAAGGGAAGGGGAAAGTTTTTCTTGGGTGAAATTTTACATAAAATTTTGACTAAGTTGCGGGTTCAATTTCCGCCGCGGGACAAATGTTGGTATGATCTGCAAGTATTTGTCTCGGGTCTGGGTGTTTCTATATTATAATATGTATGTATTTACAAAAAAAAAGTATATAAGTAGTATATCAGTCATGTGGTACCCATAACACAAGCTCTGCTTACCTTTGGGGCCAGATGATGCTGTGTGAAATTTCCGGTATTATAATCTATAGAACGTTTTAAACGGTCTTATAGCTCTGTTTCATATATATTTTATATTATTGTATATTATTATTTACTGGCCTTTGACTGGCCTGTCGGTTCAGTTGGTAGTAGCTCTGACTTCTACACTGTAAGTTGAGGTTTTATTCCCTTCCAAGACAAACATTTGTGTTATGAACACAGGTGTTTGTTCTGTGTCTGGGTGTTATAAAGAATCATACGTAGTATTTAAAAATACATAAATATTCTATCAGTCATCTGGTCACCATAATACAAGCTATGTTTAGTTTGGGATTAGCTGGTGTTGTGTGCATGTTCCCCCAATAAATTTATCTAGTATATATATGTTATAGAAAGTCGTGTTAGTTACACTACTTATAACTCTAGAACCGCTGGACTGATTTGGATGAAACTTAAAATGCATATAGTTAGTAACTTGGATTTGGATATAAGCTATTTTTTTATCCCGGAAAAACCACGAAAACGGAACGGGGCGGGCAAAGCCGCGGGTGGCCGCTAGCGCCATCTATCAATATTTATCCGTAACTTTGTTAATCTCTGTAATTATTACAATAATTTGAATAGCGATATTAGTACTTTAATATTTTTTATGAATTTGTAACCGCCCAACTATAGTGTGGCACGGGTCAGCTAGTATTTCAGATTATTTATTTCCCATAAGAATAAAATCCACTTACATGAGAAACACAAATATTAGTAAGTAAAGGCCTAATCGTAGGTAAACATAAAATATTTTCTAATGGGTAAAAAGCTTAATATTAAGATAGTTAGTAAGGACCCTACTTTTAGATTTTTATTACAAAATTATGTATAAGTCAGGTAAGGGTAGGTCCTAACCTACCTTAGGTTATGACTTATCCAAATTATCTACGAGTACATCGTAATACTTAATTAAACTCTAACAATTTACTAATAGAAATAGGTAAGTTAGAGAACTTGCAAAATGCTCATTGTGAGGGTAGAAGAAAAACAAAGACGAGTAGGTTACTTTTTGCTAGTTATTAATGTGAAAAAAAGAAACGTGAAAAAGAGAAATAGAGGAAGACAACAAAAACGATGACAATGACAAGGTAGATGAGATAGCAAGTAAGCCATGGACGTAGAAATCGAACAAAAGATGATTGGAAACTCTTGAAGATAGTTAGCTCGTAAGATCTTAGTTACGAGCAAGTCGTAATATTATGTGAAACAACTCAAATTGAATCATAATAATTTAAGCTTTTCATTTTTATGGTTATGGGTATGTTAGTGTATGCAAAAGCTGCAAATTGGCCCCAACTCAGCATAATGCCTACGGTTTTGGCAAAATACACTGTTTTTTAACCGACTTCGAAAAAAAGAAGTTCCCGATTCGGTTGTATTTTTTTAATGTTTGTCACCTCATAACTCTGTCATTTAAGAACCGATTTGGAAATATTTTTTTCATCTGAAATGAAAGAATATACTTCCGATTGATCCCATAGAATATTGATCAAAATCAATTCAGTGGTTTGGTTTTTAAATAAAAATAGCATTTAAAAAATTGTCATTCAAGTAAACAAAATATAAAAGAAGTTGGTTTTCTTTTAAGTTTTTCTTGTAGATACAAACAACAAATTTAAGTTTAGTGTTGTACTACGTCGTGGGATGGCATTTATGCCAATAGCATAAGGTACAAAATACAACATCACAACATACGTTAGTCCATCACCAACAGTGCTCTGGTATACAAAGCCATGTAAAGCAATCAACGTGTCGATCACTGGATCACTAGACGTGGAGCGTGCTGCCACAATAGTTCCACTGCAGATACCATGCTCTCATAATGAGAGTCTTCTCGATTGCACCCGTGGCTTGTGGCTCAAAACACAAGAGAATCTACACTAATGTTATAATTTTGAAAGTGTCTCTGCTTGTAAGTCTGTCTGTTTGTCTGTTATACTAATATTATAATTAAAATAGTATTTTTTTTGAATATTAGTATATTTATTTGCAGAAATAATTACAGAAATGTACAGAATAATATACAATCTATATATTAATACGTGAAGTAAAACCTTTGTACCATTTTTACGAAAATTATGCGGACGGAGGAATATGAAATTTCGCTATATGAAATATAGTTTACTAGCTGACCCAGCAAACGTTGTTTTGCCATATATTTCGCAAAAAAAATATTTCTGAGAAAGTATCTTATATTACTTCTAATACCTCCAAGAATATGTGTACAAAGTTTCATGATGATCGGTTAAGTAGCTTTCGCGTGAAAGCGTAACAAACAAACTTACATTCACATTTATAATATTACTAGCTGACCCGGCCACGCGTTGCTGTAGCTCAGTTGTTCTAATACGTTGTACCCATATACGCTAACCTCTAAAACTATCAATGTTTCTCTACTATATTATGTATGTATTATACATATAAACCTTCCTCTTGAGTCACTCTGTCTATTAAAAAAACCGCATCAAAATCCGTTGCGTAGTTTTGAAGATCTAAGCATACATAGGGACAGACAGACAGCGGGAAGAGACTTTGTTTTATGTAATGAAGTAGGATATAGAGGAGTGCAGAATGCTAATATTTTTTTTTAATTATGCATAAAAAAACATTAATCATTAATTCATTATGGTCGAAATTCGACCAGTGGGCGACCACTAGTAATACTCGTATAAAATACAGTTGAAACAGTTGAGGTATCTATGGATTTATTTGTGTATTACTCTTTTTATCTAGTTAGGTAGAACTACTCCCGCTATTTCGCATGGCGTATATTAAAACATTGATACATAATCCTATTAGAGCTTATTGAATGCCTTATCGTTTATTCTAGGGAATTAAAAATGTTAATTATGCGAGTTCCCAACTATTTCCAAACAGTGATGTTTTTTTCCCAATGGATCCCAAGAACTAGCCTGTTTATGAGTTTTTTGTCTGATTCGTCTTGGTTTGGCTTAGAAAAAATCGGCACTTGAATTCCTTAACATGTTTATTTTTTATTATTGCTGGACATTTCACACAGTATCATCTGGCCCCAAAGTAAGCAGAGCTTGTGTTATGGGTACCTGATATACTTATATGCTTTTTTTTTGTATTAAACACATACATATTATCCATAGAAAATACCCAGACCCGAGACAAATACTTATAGATCATACAAATATCTGTCTCGCGGCGGAAATCGAACCCGCAACTGCAAGTGGTCGTCAAACGGTTTACATGTTAGCATTCATTTATTTTATGTAGGTATTTATCTAGTTACGTATAATAATACAAACAAAACAAAAAAAAACTAAATTAAACAAAAAACTATTTTTATCAATTTTTTTTATATATTCTCAGTCTTGTAACAGCTACGGTCTCGGCAGAATAACAGCGTCTATAGCAAAAATAAGAAAGAAAAGAAAAGAAAGAAATATATTTTATTTGCAATGGTACACAAGGAACCGAGCGACACACAGACATATTAAAAACAAGAAATACACAGAAAAAATAAAATAAAAGCAGCTTAAAGAAATAATATTAAAAAAAAAGTTCTATATTGTATGTTGTGTCTCTCAATCCATGTATCACAATCAATAGTAGCCATAACGGTGAGTCGGACCTAATTTGCTGCTGTAGCATACACCTAAGAATAATTGTTATTATAAGTACCATTGTTCTTTTCCTGTATTTAGTGTGTTGTGTGCTAAGAAACAACGAAATGACTGTCTATGTCTATGAATTGACAGCATGCAAGATGATTCACTGGGCAAGATTCAAGTGAATTAAATAAAGTTGATTTGAACTAAAAGGTCACATCGAGTAATTGAAATCTGCATTCTGACTGACAGCCAATTTAGTATCAAGAGCCGTTTGAACGGACGGAGATTTTATCAATTTTGCCAAAAACTATTTGCGATCGAGACCAAATTATTTTATAACTAGGTGTTTTGTCCGTAATTAAGTAAAATATTTACGCTCCTCTAATGGATATGCGTCTGTAAATGTTGATACCACATTTATAATAACATGAGTCCTATATAAACATTTAATGATATGTTTGTATGATCTGCAAGTATTTATCTCGTGTCTGGGTATTTTTCTATGTATTACAAAATAGTATATAAGTTGTATGTCAGAAATAAATAAATTAACCCTTTTAAAGTGCCAGCGCGAGAAATGTTACTCATAAATTAGTTTGTTCAAAATAGTTGATTTTCTGTAAATACATCTTATGCTGCCATTTTTCCGCCACCGCCGCTTAACACCATATTTAGAAGTCTAGATTTAGGTTCGCCACTCAAGAGGTTAATATTAGTGGACAAACCACACAACACCATCAAGCCGTAAACTAAGCATAGCTCGTATTAGGGCGACCCAGATAACTGATAGAATACTTATTCAAACTTATGCATTTTGTGCATTAACTATTCATTGAAATCCGGGGAGTCTTGTGGGTCTTTACTGACCATATTTAAAAGAACCCTCTGGAACGGATTTCATGTAAACTGCTTCATTCAGACCGCGGCAGATTTACTAGTCTATAAATTTAGGAGAGTCTACGCGGCTGAATTGGTTCAAGCCGTTTAGATAAAATGTTAAGACGTGCTGGCCATGTTACTAGCAAAAACGTAATGGAAATATTTTTGATGTCTAACATTTTTCCTATCGCTTTTCTGCAATCTCTGAGAGTTACTTCTTGAAAAGTGTGTAACAGGATGCGCGCGCTATTTTATTTGACCAATGAGCGCGCGCCGTATTTGATTTAACCAATGAGCGTGTGCGTTGGTAGAGTTAGCCGTCAGATGGTATCAACCCAATTTCCGAGAGTTTGGTACTGTCAGTGTGTGCGTGTGTGTGACAAGAAAGGAAAATAGAGAAGAACGCATCAGCTGTGCGTTTAACCTACAGTGTTGCGTATAAGGTGTGCTGTTATATAAACTGATTCTCTACCTATTAAGAAATTTAAAGCTTACATAAAGGATAGTCTTTTGAAGAAAGCGTATTACTATATTACTATAAATATATAAAAGGCTATATTATTGATAAGAATGCATGGCCTCATGTTGCTCTGCCCTCAGTTAAGCGACACATTTGAAATGTATATATAAACTCTTTTGTATTCGTTTTTTTTAGTTAAGGTAGTTATAAGATGGATCATGTAAAAAAGCGCTAGGACCAGGACGAGTTTCTTACCAGTTCTTCTAGGGCTTGGGTTAGGACGTTTTAGCACCTAAATTTATCTAATATGTAAGCCGTTACAAAGTGATTCTTGTGATTGTATTGAATAAAGTATCTTTAGACTTTGACTTTACACATAATATGCGGCTACTGTATTCCTTTTCGCCTATTCGTTACCCTATTCGTTTTCGCCGGAATGCTCATATCCTGACGCTGTTATACAACATCCTTTATCTGTCTTCATCTCCCCACTATTTAAAGGAACGTTTTATTTTTCTGCACCAGTCAAACGATCGTGATCTGCGTTCGTCTGACACTCTCCAACTCCTTACTCCTGTTCATAGTTCAGCTATGTATGGTGAATCCTTCACTGTTCAAGCTGTACACTTATGGAACTCCTTACCTTTATCTATTCGCTTATCTAAATCTATTCATATATTTAAAATCAAAGTCCATAACCTTTATCTGTCTTTATCTGGAAACTGCTAACTGGTTGTTAGCTTCTATCACTATAGAAAGTTGTTTGATGGTGGGTATGTATGTCATCTTTCTTTGTGTAATTTTTGTCATTTTTATAGTTATGAATTATAGGCATTTTTATAGTTATTGTTATATTTTTATGTATTAGATTAAGTATAGGTAACTTTTTTTTGTACACCGCCGACTTTATGGTATTTTGTCTATCCTGTCCATCCAAAGGTTGCCTGGAAGAGATCGCTTTTAGCGATAAGGCCGCCCATTGTACAACAGTACTGCTAATCATTATTATTTTTTTGTATATTCTCTTGTGTACAATAAAGTGTTTATCTATCTATCTATCTATCTACTGTAGGGCTCGCTCGTTTATTTTTATTCAATATACAGGGGCCATTTGGACCTTCTTATAATATAGATGCCTGTTCCTCTTAACCCCAGTTCGAGAAGCTCATTGCTCATTTCGTTTCGGGTGCCGAGTTGAGTCGTTTTGACAATGTTGTGTGCACAATGATCGCGGAATCTTAACCTTGGTCTTATTTATATAAATATATTTTATTATTGGAACGAAGTTCTTTATGGCACGGTACGGACTTGGTGGATGGGGGCTAGGTGAAAAAAAGTGTAAGGTTTTTCCGTCACAAATTTCCGTCGAGACACATTTTTTAGTATAGACGGCTATCTATATGGTGACACGAATGAATTAATTAGATGAAGGAATGAATTAGATAAATTGAATGATTTACAATAAAATATTTATTTTCACAACTCAAAAAATATATTAATTACGAAATTTCTTACCATTCAATTGTTATACCATTCAATTCATTAGTTAGATAGATAGATAGATAGATAAAAGTTTATTTGGTACTACAGACACACATACAATTTACATTTTAAACATAAGTAGGTACAATTAAATAGTGTAGGTAAATTTGTGTGTGCTGCAGCACGACAAAAAGGCCATGGCTCAGTGAAATTTTTTGCTTAAAAGCTAAAACACTGATTTTCAGCCAAAACCTGAGCGAGAGCGAGCAGAACGAGTACAAACGAACAATGTGTAGTAACCAATTATTGCGATTGCGTAGCAATAGTGAAAATTATTCGTGTGATTGTGTTGCAAACTATTCATGAAGTTTTTTAAAATTAGTTAGTATTTCTGCGTTAGTAATAGTTATTTCTGCGTTTCATTTAATCAGACGCTAGTAATTCATTCATATTATGTATTTGTTAATCCATAATATAATACGTTATCAATAATAATATACTACCATAGGAACTTCTTTCCAACCGAGTGTTCCACGACACTAACGTATATTTTACTAATTTTACACGCTTGGAGGTTCTGCCTTATAGCCGCAGCCCACATGTCGGCAACAACTTGACCTACTCACAACAGATTTCGCACTTGGCTACGGCTTACGTAAACCGGGCCGTTCGATCTATAGTTTGATAACTCGAGACACTCGATTTTGAGCTGTTTTCGTCTGTCTTTTGACTAATTTCGAAATACGACGGGTACATCGAAATTATAATAGCTTGACATTTTGAGAAACTTGAAACCTAGTTTCAACAGGGTGAGTTTGATCATCGACAAAATAATACATGAGTTAAAACTTACGTATGTCGATTAAACTTAAAGTTAAATAAAGATTCTCTAGCTATATGAATTGAAACATTTAAACACCCGTGATTCTCAAAATAAATCAATAGATATAATAATTAAACATTGTATTGTGCTGGCCACCCATTTCTTCTGTTATTTGCTTCTGAGTGGTATAGGCCTATTAGACAAAACTATTTAGATAAAATGACAGATAGACAAACAAACAAAAATAATTTCAGAGTTTCTCGTGGTAGAGGCCGACCGAAAAGAGATAGGAGGATGTCTTCGTAGAGAGGGCTAAACTGGACTGGATGTCAAAAACCTGAAACAGAGATTTGTGAAAGAAAATGGGAGAGGCCTACGTGAAAGAGGCGACTACTATCAGTAAATAGTTATAGTTAAGTTAAGTAGTTTTTATTTTCTGCTGGCCAATCTAAAACATCGATTTCGACCTCACGAAGATACCCCGAACCTATCGCTGCAGTGTGAAGCCGAGAACTATCTTGCGTTCAACGAAAACCATCTCCGATATACAGGGCAAAGGTCATCATAATGGGTTCTTATGTCAGTTACGTACTGTGCCGCAGTCAGAGACCCATTTTCCACGATATGTAGCTCCGTATGTGCCCCTATGTTATAAACCCCCCTATCTTTTGGTGTATCTTTCTCCGGATCGTCTCTAACCCTATACCTGGTACATTTCACAGCTTAAGAGAGCTGAGCTACGCTGAGCTACGCTGAGATCCGGCAATATGCCTTTAGTTTTTCAATGATGTTTCTTCTTCTTCTTTGTTTATGGCATGTGACATAATAATGCCAATTTTGCCAGTGTCAAGTGTTTATGTTTGTTTATGGTCAATTTGTTTAATAAAGTCTTAGTCGATGGTCAATTGTCAAATTTAGACGTCACGCGGAATGGCGTCTAAAATTTTCTTGGGATTCCTCGTCGTTCATATCACATTGCATCACAACACACATTTAATTCAATTCTCCATACCCGTCCTGTAGTCACAATTTATTCATTAAAATTCCGCCATTATTACTGAATAAAACATGCAATAAAACGAATAAAACAATATTAAATTAGCAGAGCCATGCTACTTCATGAAATGACAAACGAAGAATCCTTTTCAATGATGTGTATGTTGTGTAATGAGTAAACTCAATAGATTGTCAATGTCATCTGTCACTGTTGACAGTTATTTGCGTTATACGTCAGCAACACGACCACAATACATTTTTAAAAGAGTTTGATAAAATGAATGCACGCGCCTAATTATTGCAATGGCTTAATGAAAATAAGATATAAACAAATAAACAAATAAAACTCTGGAACGAAAGACGATTGAAGTAATTCTTTTTTCAAATTAAACATTCGGGTATACAATCATTCAATGTGTAATAAGATTACTTTTAAACCTTTTAACTGTATTGTTCGATCGATGAAGCGTTCCCTTAAATAAGTCCATGAATGTAATTGTAAATACATACTTATGATACTATATAACACCCAGATAGAAACAATATCTATGTTCATCACACAAATGTTTAACCTGGAAGGAAATCGGAGTTACTAGCTAATAACGACAAAGTTACTAGTGGCTGAGCTTTCTCAGCTCTCAAAAAGTCAAATTTAGTACAACTTACGAAAGTATTGAAAGTGAAGCAGTGGTAGCTGGAGTTACAAAGCATACATTTTTTGTTAAATAAAAATGAATGCTAATGCTTCGCTATTCAACCTTCCCTACCCAATATTATTTTTCCCCATTCGACCTTAAGCATATGCTCCGTTCTACCCAATAAAAAAAATCAGAGTCACAGTGTTATCTATGTAGAGTTATAGAACTCCATTGGCTGATCCAGAAAACCTGTTAGAATCAGAAAAAGTGAAATTGATAGTTATCCGGCATCTAAAACAAATAATGTTGTAGTCATCATGAAATATTTGTAGGAAATTTCCAACCGTAGCAAATAGGTACATAAAAGAGAATTACAAAATATCGCTGTCTAGTCGCTCTAGAATATATTAAGTACAGGCTTTTGCCCGCGGTTTTCCACGCAGGGTAGGTATGTAAAAAGATACCCTAACAAAACTCCAGGTCACTAGACTATATCTGGACTATATCCATACCAAGTCTAATCCATATCTGCATTTAAACTAGTGGCTCTGTCAGCTGTAGACCTTGCAAACATTTTTCGAAATGACTAAAATATAAATTTTTGTAGGTATTAAACCCTTTTTTTTTTAAATTTTTTTTAAATCTCTGCCATTTAAAAAAAAATCCAAAAACTGAATTGACAAAAAAAAACAATATAGTTATAAAGCCTGATTACAAATTTTACGAGAATCGGTTGAGAAATGCGGCCTGTAGAGGAGAACATCCGGACAGACGCCGGCCGGACATACGAAAACATTTTCGCCCTAGCTGAAACGGAGACACTCGCTCGCGTTTCGCGCTCGATCGGTCAATTAGAACATTTACACAAAATTTCACATAATATTATTTTAGTAAGATATTTAGCTTTCTATCTGGCAGTATGTTAATACTAGATATTGCCTTCTCATGCGTGGTACGTACATTAAAAGTAGCCTACGTTCAACTGTTAGAATATTTTAATATTTTTTATAACAGCCAAACACAGAAGGTTGATGACCTCTGTGTCGGAGTTGGCCAAGGCACGGCTATATGATCTGCAAGTATTTGCTTCGGGTCTGGGTGTTTCTATGTATAATATGTATTTACAAAAAATTTGATACCCATAACACACAGCTCTGCTTAATTTGGGGCACAGCAGATGATGCTGTGTGAAATGTCCGATATTATTTATTTATTTTAATAAACACCTATGTTTTTCACAAATGTTTGTCTTGGGAGGGAATTGAACCCTCTTTGTTTCAGCCATACATATAAGATTTGCATATAATATTTGTAATTTATCTTATCCATTCGAAATCAATATGAAAATTGGAGCGAATTCGGACTATACGGAGCTCACATTTCTAAATTTTATCGTAAAACACACGGGGATGGCCACAAATTTATGTTCTGATAAAATTTTTACGGCCTTATCGAATTATGTAAATGTCTCAGGGTATATTTGGTTTGTTATACGGAAAATGGAATTTATTGCGGTACCTTGTACGCTTCTTCTCATGATTTGCTTGCTTTGTTGTTTTTTACTACTGATATAAAGCTCACAGAAAATATCTACTAGAGAAGAGCTTTTTACGATCTGACTCCACTCAATGCAAATCTAGGCATACGTACATACAAATATACAAAACTTAATGTATTGTGTTATTATCATGTCATAAAATCTCAAACTAGCTTCGTCTTCTAGGCTAGGCTTCTTGCGTGCCCTTGGCACATGTCTTCAAACTTTTTAAGTCATATGACATGCCTGATGCCCCGCGACTTCGTCTGCGCAGGAATAGAACTTCGTGTAATTCTAACAGTTTTTGCAGCGCACGCCAGAATAGCTCGCAGATGTCAGATTTGTTTCCTACTTACTTAACACTTATCGTTATATTTCGGAGAAATCACTCTATGAAATTTATCTTTATAAATTATAGCCTATGTATTATTCTGATGTATAAGCTATATTATTGTAAAGTTTAATTAAAATCCATTGAGTAGTTTTTGCGTGAAAGAGTAACAAACATACATACAAACTTTTGCGTTTATAATATTAGTAAGGATATACTCGTGAATCAATGCATTTTGTATTTTATATCGCTGACACAAATGTCAACGCAACACTCTTTTCTAAACAAGAATTCTAATGGCTTTAGTCATCTACAACTTACGTCCAATAAAAACAACAGTTAGCCCTAATCGCTCTCCCATTCAGCACAATAAAAACTTTGCCTATTTTTCCGCCATTTGTAAAGCTGAAGACTTTTGGGTCGACTATCTAAGGGCCTTGAGTTTAAACTCAGAAACGAAAAGTTATTCTTCAGTGTGTGGCTTTAAATTAATATAAACCAAAAATGTTTCTAGAAAATGCACAAAACACAATCTAGCCCCAAACTAAGCATAACTTGTATTTTGATGACCAGATGACTGATAGAATACTTATATATTTTTTAATGCATTATGCATACGTGTAACACCCAATCGTAGAACAAAGACCTAGTGTATCACCCAAATGTCTGTCTTGGGAAGGAATCGAACCCCCAACCTACAGTGCACCAGGCTGTATACACTAAATTAATATTGGCGGACAATGCACATAATCTAGCTCCAAAAGCGAGATTGTATTATTGTGAGTGTATATGTACATATATGTACATATAATTAATCTTATGGCATTAAACAATTACTTTCCATACACAAGGATATTGCGTTATCGTTTATTAACGGAATGGTATAATTACGTTTTAAAAACTAAAAAGAAAACCAACTTCATTGTTAAAAACTTTGAGCCGATATAAAATTTGAACTTGTCATTCGTAAATACCACTGAAAAGTCACAGGAAAGCAGGGTACGGAATCTCGTTTACGTGGATGACATTTTTTTTCCAGCTATTTTGATACATTTTTATAGAACTAATCGGAAGGATTTACATAAAAATATTATTTATTTAAATTGGTTTATAAATGACGGAGTTAAAAAAACCGAATTGAGAACTTCCTCCTTTTTTTGAAGTTTAAAAATTGTTTTTAAAGTGAGCATAAGCATACATAAAATGAAATGAAATGAAATTTATTGAGAGAATAACAAACATAAGTAATCAGTGTACAATCATAACTTAACCTAATTAATATATTTCTATAATTGTTGGTTTTCTAATACTGATTGGACAAACATTGGTACCCAAACTAGGATCGGTGTCCTGTGATATGGTGTACCAATGCCCACCATACATTTATCTCTGTCGCGTTTTCGCTAAGTTGCAAATATGTCAAGTCTAGTTCGGAATTATCCATTGCGTGTTGGCCATTAAACAAACAGCAACACGATTGTATGTTGGCGCCTCAGCAAATTTCGACTATCACTGGAAATACGAATGCTCGATAGTGATATTTATCTAGAGCTGTCACAATAATCAACGTATAATTTATATAGTGTTATCGTAAATTATTATATTAGTTAAAAAAAATAACCGCAAAACCTTGAAACCCAACTGCGTCAACTAATTAATTTTTTTATAATTTTATCGTAGCAACCTCCTTGCATCTCAAATAAAAATAATGTATGAACAAGCATGTACTGAACAAGCTGTTATGAAAACCGTCAAGTGTCAGTTTAAAAGTCTGTTTTTTAGTGTTTTTTAGTATATTTTGGAGACTTAAACGAATTGATCTATTGTTTGGCTATCTCTTTGAAAAACCTTTTGGAAGAAGTCTTTGCCAGTTGCCTTGACTGCGCGTCTTAAGCTTTATTGAAATATCCATTTAAACATTATTATCCTGTTTTTTAAACGAATTAGCTCCAATAAAAATAAATTTACCTACCCTACTTTCCTTTTATTTATTTATTTGGAATCCATTCTGAAAATAAAATCACTGCAAATCGACTTAAAAATATACTCTATCTAGGGATGTTAATAGCTTGTATACATATACATTCAAATTCTAAAACCGCACATGCTCTCCGCCTTTGAAACTCGCTGGTGACTGACGAGCTGTCAGGAGCCGCGTGAGAGCTGGACATTAATTGCTTAATAGTACTAATTTCGGAAACACGAACGTCACGCGGGGAGCCAAGCTTCCGCCTAAAGACTGTATTGGTAATTAAAGGACTAGAATTTAAAACGCCAACGGAAATTTACTGTGATTTATAATCGAGTTGAATGCATTTTCAAGGGTTCTTTATTTGTTATTATATTATTAGAAATTTCAAAGTATCAGTCATGTGGTACCCATAACACAAGCTCTGCTTACTTTGGGGCCAGATGATGCTGTGTGGAATGTCCGGTATTATTATTATTTCATTTCATTTCATCTCATTTCATTTATTTGCTAATGTAAATTCAGCTTAGGTGAAAAAACAATGCTGTGAGTAAGTATTATATACATTGTACCCTGTGAGGGCGTTGCACAATAAGTATACTTAATATAGATATAATAGATTCTTAATTAGATAAGTTACGAAATACGTCAAAACTGAATAATTTACATAAAGTTAATAATAGCTAAAATAAGTGTAGGTATATCTGTTAAAATGTCAATATTCTTAGATTGTTTTATGTACATACTATATAATGTCAATTTATAATAAAATGTCAACGTTATACAATTTTATATTCCCTACCTAAATTCTTAATAACTTAATTTCCTACTGGTAAAAAATAAAAATAAAATAAAATTGCATTGTCAAGTAATGTCATTACATGTTATGCCCATTACAAAATTGATTATAGATAGAAGTTATGTCAAGCATTTGTCAGTAATGAATTCCTCAACTGAATAATAAGCTTTTTCTAACAAAAGATTCTTTATGTTTCTTGCGAATAATGCGTACTTTTCTTCTTTTTTTAGTCGTTTGGGTATTTTATTATAAATTTTTACTATCGTTAAATATAAACGTTGTAAATTAAACGTATAAACGTTGGGCTTTTCCCTATTGCCTGTAAGGTAGTAGGAAGGATAAGTTGATTTCCGTTTCGTCTATTATAATAGACATTGCTTTCTGCATTTGAGTTAAACATATATCTATTGTTCCTAACAAATGAAGCTACTTGTAATATGTATATTGATGTTAAAGTTAATATCTTTTGTTATATAAAATATGGTCTGCAACTTTCTCGACTCTTTATGTTTACTAAAATTCTTACACATTTTTTCTGCATGATAAACAGGTTATCAAAGTCGTCACTAGCGCTCCACAGTATAGTCGCATAGTTGAACCAGGCAAAAGCGTACGCATAACATGCGGCAAGGGCTGTCTCGTAATTAGTGTTCGATTTTAAAATGCTAAGTGCGAAGACGAATCGTGATAATTTTGTTTTTATGTTTTGGATATGAGATTTCCAATTTAAATGGGTGTCAAGCGTTATACCTAATATATTAAATTCGTCCTTTTGTTCAATATTGAGGTTTTGCGAAAGTAGGTCAAGAGCAGTTCTTTGGTGTGTTCTGAATTGAACAAGTTTAGTTTTTGTTAAGTTGATCTCTAAGTTGTGGTCTTGAAGCCACTTAACACAATCGTTAAAAGTATTTATAATGTGCGTATAGGCAATATTGAAAGTGCTGTTGCATAGGATATAGGAATGTTATTATTATTATTATCCTCTCTATGAAATTATAGAGTTTTGTGAATTGAAAGTTTTTATCTAAATAGGTATTTGATGAGATGACATTTTATGCAATTTTCCGATTCAACGTCCGATTCCGATTCCGACTCCGATAGTCTTCCTATTTCATATACATATCTATTCTGTTGCAAGCATAATGTGTGTGTTGACGACCTCTGTGACGCAGTGGGCCAAGGCCCCGCTGAGCAAAAGGTTGCAGGTTCAATTCCCGCCGCGAGACAAATGTTTGTATGATCTGCAAGTATTTGTCTCCGGACTGGGTGTTTCTATGTATAATATGTATGTATTTACAATATATATATATATATTACTACAAAATAAATTTAACTTATACTTTAGCCTCTACAACACGTGATGGTTATGCTATTAAATTGTGGCCTATATGACACATTTGTAGGTTTAACATAGCAGCGCCATCTATTGATTACTTACTCAATCCAGTCAACAGATATCGCCATCTGTTAAAATCGTTTGGAGTTCAGATAATTGTGAATGTCAAATAATAGACAAATAATTTGCAATAAAATAATATTGCGACTATAAATTAAGATGTAAGCTATCCTATCTTTTAAGTTGGATCAAACTGCACACGGTGTGCAAATTTAATTTAAAATCGGTTAAGTAGTTTAGGAGTCCATCGCGGACAAAAAACGTGACACGTGATTTATATATATTAAGATATATATATATATATATATATAAGTAGTAGATCAGTCATGTGGTACCCATAAAACAAGCTCTGCTTACATTGGGGCCAGATGATGTTGTGTGAAATGTCTGGCATTATTATATTATTATGTGTATAAATCAACTTCTTAAACAAAACAATCTGTATGTTTAGATATTGGTCTAAACAACATCACCTTTTATAATATTTAATTTAAGAACAAGACAGAATAAGATAAAAGCGAAAATTTAATTAATAGCTGATTATGAATTCTCGAACTGCTAATTAATTTTCGTTGCTGTCTGTACGTTCGTTACGTTCTTAGTTAATTGAAATTCACTTCTAAGCAATTCAGTTTGGAAAGCTTTCTCCATACATGAGAGTACTCTGACTTCGTTATCCTTTTAGTAGCCTGAGCATTTGAATGATATGTTACTTAAACTAGACAACTATATATTTCTAGCTAAGTATTTGATAGAAATTAATCCTTACTAATATTATAAACGCAAAAGTTTGTATGTGTGTTTGTTACTCTTTCACGCAAAAACTACTGAATGGATTTTAATGAAACTTTACAATAATATATAGCTTATACATCAGAATAACACATAGGCTGTAATTTAAAGAGATATTGTGTGAATTGTCCAAAATTTAACGATAAGTGTCAAGAAAGTAGGAAAAAAATCTGCGATCTAATCTAGCGTGCGCTGCAAAAACCGTTAGAATTACACGAAGTACTAATCCTGCACGGACGAAGTCGCGGGCACCAGCTAGTCAATATAAATCGGGGGACAATTAACACTGATTAATGTGTTCTGATCGCGTAAGTTAAAAAAAAATAAAAAACTTAATTAACACAGCACCACCTAGTTAAGCATATGTTTTTCGGTGAAACCATGGCTGATAGATAGATTTATGTCAGTTTAGAAATATAAATAGTTAATTTGCTAAAAATATGGTGGGTAGCAAGATATTGGTGGCAATTCGGTTGGTTCATTTCTAAAATTAGGAATTGTCTAAAATATATTTAGTTAGTCATAGCATTTGTAAAACCTATTCGGTTGGTACCATCTAACTAAATTAGGAACGCTTAATTAAGTTAGACAAAATTAAATAATGATAAGTTGGTAGCAGCAGAATAACAAAGGTTAATTTGACATTTCAAACCCTAATTTTAGCTAAAATTAGTTAGGTTGGTGCCAACAGAATTAAGGCCATTGAGTCATATAGTAAGTTCTTGGGTTAGGTTAGGTTTTCTTTTTTTTTTTCAAAGTTTTCTTCTTCTTTGTTAATGGCATGTGTCATAATAATGTAAATATTGCCAGTGTCAATGTAAATATAAAGTTGTAACTTGTCGTTTGACAGTTTGTTATTTATATAAAATGGTGCCTTTCATATAAAATACTATAAGGATTATTTTTCTCGTATCACAAAGAAACACAAATTTTTATTCGAATTATTTACACCCGATACAATAACTCTAGCTCTATTTATATAAAAAGCACCAAAATTACTAATAAAACCAGAAATAACACGAAAAAATTAATAATATGACGACCTCTGTAACACAGTGTGCTAAGGTCCGGCTGAGACGTAGAAGGTTGCGGGTTCGATTCCCGCCGCGGGACAAATGTTTGTATTATCTGCAAGTATTTGTCTCGGGTCTGGGTGTTTCTATGTGTAATATGTATGTATTTACAAAAAAAAGTATATAAGTAGTATATCAGTCATGTGGTACCTATTACACAAGCTCTGCTTACGTTGGGGCCAGATGATGCTGTGTGAAATGTCCGGGATTATTTATATATATTATTTTTAATTTATTAATATAAGAGCGCAATGTTTGATTCGCAAGACAACCAAAAATTATCGCGTTTCAAAGTAATCCTTGTGATTTTATTAAATAAAAATATTGTTGACTTTGACATTGACTTTGTTCACATGTTACACCAAAGAACATTGGCATGTAAACGTTTGTGTTATGTAAATCATTAATTTTATTATATAATATTTAATGTATAATTATAAAAGTATATAAGTGCGATCGGAATGGCGGCGCCAACAATTCAACTTCGAGCGTGATAACTAGATAACTACTATAGCTAGAATTAAATAAAAAATACTTATGAATAGGTAAAACTATACAAATTAAAACTACGAAAATTTAATTATATTGAGTATAGTTACTAGCTTTCGATAAATTGCTATAAAAAGTTATGTCAAAAAGCCACAATTTTTCTTTATAAATAGCCTAGCCAGCCCTTTTTTCACACATTCCAAAACTGGGGAGTCTTAGGCATTCTTTCAAGAACAATTTCTATCAGGGTTACTTACAATGTCTGTTTGTAAATGTCATGGTTCTATGCCAACGGGAAGCTTTTAATATGTTTTTAATTTACTGGTGCTCGTCAACATATGCAACATAAATGGCGGTATTAATGAAATATATTGCCATTGTGTTGATTTTGTTTTCCATTTTTTACAGCTGGGACCGTAGACCTAATCTAATCAAATCAATTCAAATCTAATGATCTAATTCCACCATCTTCTTTTCACAACAGGACAAGCAGACGTACCGCTCAATACCATCCATACCTTGTCAGTCTACCACCCTTACGAACAAAGTGCTTAGCTTCCACATTTATAATGCGTACAGCTAAGGTTTGGAATGCCGTCGTCTGTCTTTCCTGAAAACTACAATCTGAATCTCTTCAAGTCTCGAGTAAATAGGTGTTTTTTTTTTATGTATGTTCACCAACGGATGGACCGATTTGGAAAATTAATTTTTTGTTTGAAAGGGTATACTTCACAGGTGGTCCCATATAAGTTTTTTCAAAATTGGTCGAGCTAAAAAATCAACGAAAATCTAAAAATTGTATACATCGATGATGTTTTCATGTTCCTCGATACCTCGCTGTCTCATTGGAGCGGTGCGTTTATTTGGCCATATTATATATATATACAAAATACATTTACTTTCCACTAAAAATGTATTATAGGCTCAAATTTCATTCAATGAAGTCGGTTTCTTTTTAGTTTTTAAAACGTAATTATTAATCTTTCAAACAAAAAAATATTTTTTCAGATCGGTTCAGCCGTTTTCGAGTAATCGGTGAACATATATAATAAAAAAAAAAAAAGTTTCCGACGAATTGAGAACCTTTTTGATAAAGTCGGTTAAAAAAAGATGTTGGTTCTCAATTCGGGTGTATTATTATGTATGTATGTTACCTGATATCTACGCCGAATTGTTAGCCGATTTTCATAATTATTAATTTTTATTTCTATCTTGTAGGGTTTTCCTCCGAAATGGTCTCATATAAGTTTGGTAAGGATCTGATGATGATAATACCCCGGAACTCCTCAACGCATGAGAACAAATGAATCGCAAATTAGTTATTACTTTGATAAATAAAGTAAGGGAATACCTATTGGTATAGTATAAACCTATCATTGACTTGACAATGGACGTTGCAGATACCCTACAGAACTCTTCAACGACAAACAACTCATGCACCGCAATTAAAGCATTATATTGGTGACCTCAGGCAATAACTTTATGCATACTTGTCAGTTGATCAGACATTGGGCTTTGAAGATACCCTGTGGAACTCTTCAACGAGAAGCAGCTCATGTATTGTCATTGAGGCTTTGCATTGGTGATCACAAACAACAGTTTTATAGGAACATGTCAGTTGATCAGACAATGGACTTGACCTTAATAATAAAGTTACCCCAACGGAACGTATCGATGACCAAAATATCATGTATCGCAATTAGAGTAGGAATTGTATTAATTAGTTGATATCACAGATTTTGATATTCAGGGTTTAAGAACACAGTTTTCAGTTTTTTGTAAAAATATATTATTTGAAAACGGAGTCCTGAGATCTCGTTGACTATTCTTGAATGGTGTCGAGAAGGGATTTAATGGATATCATAATATTTTTAATATGGCCGTCTTTATTTATTTTTCTTGTGTTATTTTGGGTTGTTTTATAAGTTACTAGCGACCCGCCCTGGCTTCGCACGGGTGCAATGCTTATACAAATTATACTAGAGAGTGTCTAATGTTATTAGAAACCTCTAAAATTATCAGTGTTTCTCTACTGTATTATGCGTTTATTTATACGTATAAACCTTATTTTTAAATCACTCTATCTATTAAAAAAAAACCGCATCAAAATCCGTTGCGTAGTTTTAAAGATCTAAGCATACATAGGGACAGACAGAAAGCGGGAAGCGACTTTGTTTTATACTATGTAAAGATTGGCTAGCATGTGAATAATTGGAATGATAGTTTTCTGATTCGAGCATAAAGAACTCGTATATTTTATATAAAAAAGTCACTTTCTATATATATTATCTATATATATAAAAATGAATCCCTATTTCCTTTAGTTTCATAATAAGGATGATTATATGTCACGATAGCACGCGTGAACGGTGAGTCCAATTTCGTTAATTATTTTTTGTTGTGATTGCTATTGTCAGGAGATGGTTCTTACGGAAAAAAATAAGAAAATTGTACCATAGGCTTCTTTTAATGTACCACGCAGGCAACATGACGCTAGTTTTAAATAAAACTAGCTGTCCGCGGCTTCGCACGTGTGGTACTTATATAAAAAGTAGCCAATACCAAAAATCATCAAAATTGGTTCAGCGGTTTAGGCGTGAAAACGTAAAAAACAGACAGACAGACAGACTTACTTACTTTTGCATTTATAATATTAGTAGGGACAAGTGACTCCCCAGCTACGCACCCGTGGGTAGTAAATTATAGTGGCTAGTTTTTAAACACCCGTGTATTAAGAGTAGTTATTTTAGATAACTTATATACAAAGCTTAGGGCTGTTCGCTCATAAAAAAAATTAAAAAAAATTATATGCCAAGGGTATATTTTTTTTTTAGCGTATAATCATAATTTAAAGATTAAATTACACGTATATAATTAACCTTAATTATAAAACTATTTAGTTGGCTAAGGTTTATTATGATACCAATGCCATTGATTCTACTCTGGTCTGACTATTTTCAACAAAAAGCGGTAATTAAATTAATAAACATTGGTGGACAATGCACACAACACCATCTAGCCCCAAACTAAGCATAGCTTGTATTATGGTTGCCAGATGGCTGATATAATATTTATTCATATATTTTTAAACACTTTATATGCGCAGAAGGAAAGGCAACTACCAATTGAGCTGACAGGCAAGTCACAAAATTGGGTTATAAGTTAGGCATAGCCTCGTGGACTTTTTGTGCGAAATTATGAGTACTATAAACCATTTTTTTTGGAAAACATACAGCATTATTTTACAACAATAAAATACAATGTAGGTAACATAATAACCAATAGAGTTTCCACAGTAAAATTGTACATGAATGCTAATGAATAGACCGATACAAAACATATATTATACGATTACATATATAAAAAGCTTCATACAAAAAAAATATCATGTAATCATTATTTGTCAGCAATGCATAACATGACTTCTCTACGAAATTTGGGCAAACTAGTATAAAAAATGTTCATAAAATACCTTTCATACTCTATTCAGAGACGTATTATTTTTATAAATTATAAATGTGGCTTCCTATCGGATAACCGGGTTACTGAAAAAATATGATTTCAAGCAATCTATTTAATTCGCGAATCTTATATAAAAACCTTTGGTCTCACAAAATGCGACGATCGCGGAGGCTAATCGAACCATCTATATAAATAGATGAAAAACGGTATTAGCAATGGTTGTATTAAATGTAATACATTATTTTATGTATCATCTATCGTTTTCGCAGCTAATTAATGACTTTAATGATATATTTTTTTTATATCTTGGGTTACATTTTTGCAATTTTCGTAGGGATTTATATTATTTTTAAATAATAAACAGCCTATTTTGCTCTCTGATAATGTAGCCTTTAAGATGGTTTTCTTGAAAAAGGAAAGAGTTTCGGTTAAGTAAATTTGAGTTTATCCATTACAAACAAACATACAAAAAATCTAAACTCGAATTCAGATTCAGATAGCAAATAACTAATGACAACATACGACTTTGATATGTTAGGTACTACTTCTTCTTTTCTTCTTATAATGGCATCTGTCTAGTTGACAATTCTGCCAGTGTCAAGTGATTGTTTGGTTATAAAGTCTTAGTCGATCGTCATTTGTCTATTCTAAACGTCATCGCGGAATGACCGTCTAAGCTTTATCTGGATGTCTCGTTATTAATATCTTAACACAATAATACACTTATAATCAATTGCCTATACTTGTGCTAAAATCACAATTTATTAATTAAAATTCCGCTAAGATTACTAAATAAAACATGCAATAGTACAAGAACAAATAATTAAATTAATTATATAATTATATATAATAATTAAAAATTCATGAAATGACAAACGAAGAATCTGACGTCTTACCATAAACAATCTAATAACGTGACGATTAGCAAAATTGACGTTATTATGACATATGGCATTAACGAAGAGAAAGAAAAAATATTTTATAATACATTTTGACAATCACTTCACAGAGGCAAGCTCGATTGGTTGACCGTCTATACAAGGCTTTAGCAATAAGGGAACCAAGGGAAAAACAGTCGATAACTATTTGTCATAAAACAGACCACGTTTTTAATGTTTGCACAGCTTTTAGCAAACTTTGTTGTGTACACAAAATATGAAACAAACATTGGACGGTAGCCAATACACGTAAATTTCCAAAGCTTCCATATCGCTTTGATTAGAAAAAATGCCCAGTCGAGCGTGTGTCAACGAGTTGGGTTCCGTAAAAGTTCTAACTATGACCTACAGCAAGTTTCAGAACTATGCAAAAAAATTGGCATCGCCCTCTCACATTACAAGCTCAACACGATACAATAATTACATTTTAAAAACTAAAAAGAAAACCGACTTTATTTATATAAAAATACGAAAATTAGTACACTTTGATGACACATTTTGTCTAGCTATTTTGCAGCTATATAGCTAAACTGGGACCAATGGGAGAGTATATTATCCTTTTACATAAAATAATATTTTTTCAAATCTTTTCATAAATGACGAAGTCCTTCGTTAAAAATATACAATCTAATTGAGAATCTGCCCCTTTTTTAAAATCGGTTAAACTACTGAGAAATTTCACTAAAATTATATATTCAAAGTTTGTTAACTTGAATTGTATTGTCTAAAACTGAAAATGAAAATGAAAAATGAAAAAATATTTTATTACAGCAAAAACAGAGTAAATCCTTATGACTATAACAGTACCTAGTCTAATAGTAGGACAATGGAAACACTCCATGTTTTGCAGATAACTTATTCTACTTATTAATAAATAAATAAATAATCGGACGGACATTTCACACACCATCATCTGGCCCCAAAGTAAGCAGAGCTTGTGTTATTATGGGTACCAACATGACTGATATACTACTTATATACTTTTTTTTTAAATACATATTTATTATACATAGAAACACCCAGACCCGAGACAAATACTTGCAGATCATACAAACATTTGTCCCTCGGCAGGAATCATACCCTAAACCTATTGAAATATATGTTGGCTTCCTCACTAGGCAAAGCCTGTATCGAGGAAACCTGTATCCCGGTTATACATATCTTAGCATAATAACACTTCAGACAGACATATTAAGTACATTTAAGATTTTAATAAACTAAATTATTATAGCTTATAATTAATAGATTTTTACGTTAATCATAAATTTATTTACAGAATATTTAATATACGGTACGGTACGGTACGGTATACACAATTTACAAGCTACAAACTAAGTATGTTATACTAAATTTGTGTTTTATTTTTTATTTTACATGATTTGTATATTATAGCCGTAATTAGACAATAGAAACAGAGTTCAGATCACTGGCCGCAGGTAAATTATAATAATAATGCCGGGCATTTCACACAACATCATCTGGCCCAAAGTAAGCAGAGCTTGTGTTATGGGTACCACATGACTGATATACTACTTATAAACTTTTTTTTTGTAAATACATTACATATTAAACATAGAAACACCCAGACCCGAGACAAATACTTGCTGATCATACAATTATTTCGCGGTGGGAATCGAACCCGCAACCTTTTGCGTCTCATCCGGGCCTTGGCCCACTGCGTCACAGAGGTCGTAAATTGATCTAAAGGCTGGCAATGTTACCTCATTGACTAACCATTCTAAGCCTTATTTAAACCTCCCTACTTAAAAACGTCTCTCAACTACAGTCAAATGTAAATCACCATTTAAAATAGTGCCATCCCTTTTTGTAAGATAGTGAAAACAGTGACGGCGAATCTGATGCAGTCTTTAGCAGTGTTCAACATACAAACATTCAACATATCAACATATTTCCTTTATGTTTTCTGTCAATTTTCTTCTGGACATGTTATGTTAGATGTTTGTATGTTAGTTTGTCTCAATCGCGTTGCAGCGGCCAGGCTGATTCTTATGATACTTGGTATAGATGTAGTCAAAAAAAACTAAAAAACTGCAAAATCAATTTTAAAAATTCCTTCACCTATCAGTAAGTAACTGCTGTATTTATTTTCAAATAAGATAGAGATCCCTACAAAAATTGCAATAATGGTTATGGAACCCGTGCATCCGTGCGACAGGTCGTTAGTAATGTAAAAGTGATACATTAAAAAAACGTGTGCATCTACCCACAGAAGTGGTAACTTTCTAACTAGCACTATGAGTTAGAGTGAGAGAGCAGGAGCCTGCCTAGCGCTGCCGTATGCGTGAGAGAAAGGAAAGCCAGACAGACTGGCGCCGTAACGCGGTACGTAACGAAGCGGTTTACCCTTCCATAAGAAGTTATCTGTTCATAAGCAAAATCGCTTTTTTCATACGGAACCTAAAATGTGTAGCTGGCTAGATATTTGTATGATAATTTGCAGGTAAAATACGGAATGTTTGCGTACACTGCGCGAGTGGATATAAAAAAAACATTCTGCTTTATAAACGGGTTGCGGAGTTTGTGTACGTACGTACGACTGCAAGCAAAACAAAATGCATCTACTCTTCCTACTAATATTATAAATATGAAGGTATAGAATCGCGAAATGTTTGTAGAAAACTCCAAAACAATAGCGCTTTCTAGCTTTTCATGGGGCGCCATCTAGTTGATGTATATGTTTATTTGTTTTTATTTGGTTCAGTAACGCAGTAATAGGCGGATTTTTATGAAACTCGTGTAGCAGCTAATATCAATATATTAATACGTAAAGGAAAAACTTTGTACCCCTTGCGTGGACGGAGGAGTATGAAATTTCGCACACTTATAGTTTATATAGAGAAGGAGTGCAGACGCTAATATTTTTAAAAATTATGCATAAAAATACATTAATTATTAACTGATTATGGTCGAATTTCGACCGGTGGGCGACCACTAGTTATTATACATTCAAAAAGTCTCCGATCTATTTGTATGTTATCTTTGCATTGCTAAACGACTGAACGGATCTTGATAATATTTGTTAAGGAGGTAGCCTGTATTTTGAGTAGGAACATAGTCTAATTTCTATGTAAGTACCATGCATGCACAGCCAGGGATAGCAGCTAGATTGATAAATAAAATTATCTCTGACTATGATCTGTGATATCGAAGCCCACTCTACGGATTACGTTGATGGATCACCGGATTTCAATTTGTAACTTGACATTTCGGAATAATGGATGGTAGATACCTATTTTGTTGTTTTAGTTGCTAAATAAACGTATTTTATTTATATTATATATCCTACCATTGCACCGTCAATGACTGACTATATTATTGATAAGAATGCATGACCTCATGACGCTCTGCCCTCAGACAGTTAACCGACACATTTGAAATGTATTAGTATTATTATTATTAAATATACTTTAAATAATATCTTTAAATTTATTTTTAAGTGTTTCTCTAGGGCCTATGTTACAAATTGCACGAACAGTCCTCTTCTGCAACACAAATATGGTGTTAATATCTTACCTTATGGCATTCTGTTGTGGGGGAATGCAGATATTAACACCATGTTCGTGTTGCAGAAGAGGACTGATCGTGCAATTTGTAACATAGGCCCTAGAGAAACACTTAAAAATAAATTTAAAGAAATTATTTACGGAAATGTACAGAATAATATACAATAATATAAAATACATGTGAAAAAGTTGAGCTATCTAAGGACCGTTTAAAACGATGTCATGATATTTCTTTAAATCTATGATTTAACACTACCTTGTTAGTATAAGATAAGCATTCCCCCACAACAGAATGCCATAAGACATAATGCTATGAAAGAAGCTATGGTAACGTACCAAATGAACGAATTGAGTCTTAAAGGGGATCTTTAATTTTTTCACCACACTGCTTTGAAATAACTAGTGACATGACAAGAAGAAGAAGATGGTAAGTTATCAATTTGTATAGGGTTTTCGTAGTTTGTTTTACGCACTATCGAAATACAAAATCTTTTACCTTACATTACAGAACGATAGAACATTTATGAAGGTGTCTGCTCTAAAGAATATAGATTTGAAATGCTTTCCAAATTTACATACAATTCAAATTCAAAACAGTTTCAATGTGAGTAAAATCACAAGGACAACCTTGAATCTTATATGTGGTGAGTTTAGGTGCCGAGTACTTCGAAGCCATTGTGCATCGAACTGTTCCAAACCATCTTGGGCTGGCTGGTAGACAATGGCCACTTTTACTCTCCTATTGATACAATCTGCGTTTTTTATGTGAAACAAAGCATTAAATAAATACAATAAAATGCCAAAACTAAACTACTACCAATAACGCACATTTCGTATCGGGCTAATAATAATAATTTCATCCGAGTAGTTTTTTCGCAGCCCTGTCCAACCAAAGATTTTCATTTATGCAAACAAAAGACAAAACGATTCCGTTTTAATGGTAAAAACGTTGACTAATAGCGCGATTGCCCTGCTGCTGGTTAAAAACTCGTCTTGATCCATGCCTTTATTATGATTTTTCTTTCCTACTAAAATGAAATTGAAGAACTTCCAGTTGTTTTACTACAACTGTTTCGTGTAAGTCAGTGGCCACCTCAGGAGGCCCTTAGTTTCAGTCAAAGCCAATAACTTTTGAAAAAGGTGCTCTCCACGAATTTCTATAGAAGAGCCCGTGACTAATATCATAGTCTGTAAAAAATCCTGAGAGAATTGTTCTTTCAAGAGTGCCTAGAACTGTCTTATTCATTTTTTATTCTGTAATTTTATTAAACACCACACTGTTTAATAAAATTCCTGCCGAAAGGATTTTCCAATAAAGCTTTTTGTAAAACTGTTAACGAATTTCTTGGAAACTAATGAATAAAATTTATGAATGCTTAAATAGAATAGTAACATACTACTATTTAGAATTTACATTTGCATGCCTATGTTCTTTAATGAAATATGTGAACATACTGTATGACTCAATATCTGTTACCTACCATATTTCTTGCAACTAAAATATTTCTATTTCTAAACCACAGACTTCCGTACTTCGGTAAAAATGCACCCGTAGGTTAGTAGGTTACTAACCTACGTTGATTGGTAAGCTCATAGCAATCCCAAGAGTAGAAGGGGTAGTAGAAGTGGGACTTACCAACAATAGTAGCCAATATGATAAGAGCAAGCACCACTGACGTGACGGCCATGAGGACGAGCGACGTGACGTCGGTGGACGTGGCATTGTGGGACGTCCCGTTGATGGTGACATTGCAGCCCCACGACACGCCGTCCGCCCATGAGCAGTTACCGTCGAGCCAGTCCGACGTCGGGGGATACGTGACGTCATCTGGGAATAAATATAAATAAATAACCCGGTAAATTACGCACCACCTAAAAACCACACCAGCATAGAAGTGAACAGTATAAGAAAAACAATCGGTGGAACCATTTTAGAGGTTTTTAAACACACTAGCACAAACTCTCCTATTATAACGAAATTGTTCTTGCACCCTGTTAAGGGGGAAACCTGTAGGCAATAACATAAGATACTTTATAACACCTAGACACAGAACAAACACCTATATTCATCACACATATGTTTGTTCTGGGAGAGAATAAAACCCTCAACCTTTAGTGCAGAAGGCAGAGCTACTACCAACTGAGCCAACAGGCTAGATTTTTATTTATAAAAAAAAAATCGGGCTATTTATTGGTGGAAGGACCAGTTCACTACAGTATCATTGAGGGTTGCGCAAACTAAGAGAGGCCTATGCCCAGGAGTATATATCGGGCTGTGAAAGCTGATTATGATGATATTGGAACATTCACAGCTCCATCTAGTCTTACACTAAGCAACGTAAGCAACAACTAAGAAACGTTTGTACTATAGGAACCAGATAGCTGTCACTTGTTAATCTATACACAAGATACTGTATAATTTCCTCTTCCAGGCAACCTTTGGATGGACAGGATAGACAAAAAACATATTTGTCTATAGTTATAAATATAGTTACACAACATGTCTACTAATCTAATAAAAATATAAAATAATGATAATGATAATAATTAAACCCACAAAACAAAAGTTACACAAAGAAAGAAAACATACATAACAACTAATTCCATAATTTAGAATTCCAGAAATCCAGAATTCCATAATCACAGGTAAATACTTGTAGATAGCCAGAAAAACTTCTTCTTCTTCTTCTTATTCTTTGTTAATGGCCTGTGACATACTAATGTCAATTCTGCCAATGTCAAGTGTTTATAGTTTATAGTCAGTTTGTTTGTTATTAGTCTTAGTCGATGGTCAATTGTCAATTCTAGACGTCACGTGGAATGACGTCTAGAATTTTCTTGGGATTCCTCGTCGTTCAAATCACATTGCCCTACAATACCTATATAATTCAATTATCCATACCCGTCCTGTAGTCACAATTTATTCATTTCAATTCCGCCAAGATTACTGAATAAAACAAAATATTAATAAAAATATATATAAAAATATTATGCTAAAAAATATTAAATTAGCAGAGCTATGTTACTCCATGAAATTACAGACGAAGAATCCGAAAGACGACTTTATTACTAAGATGCGAGTTGACAAACAATCAAAATGATTACAAGACAGTCTATAGAAAAACTTTTGACATCATGTTTATTTGTTATGAAGAGAGGGCTCTTCATTCAACTGTTCCGAAGTTTCCGAGACTCAAAAGGAAATACACAAATTGTCAAGACCCTTTCCCGTATAATTAATTTCTCTTTCTACTAAATATACATTGCTGATAGACTGGTGTTCGACGCACAGCCTTTTTTATTTATAACAATATCTATATATTAATACGTAAACGTGAAAAAAAAAACTTTGTACCCTTCTTACGAAAATTGCGCGGACGGAGGAGTATGAAATTTCGCACACTTATAGTTTACTAGCTGCCTGCGACTTCGCACGCGTGGTGCCTACAAAAAAAGTAGCCTGTGCCCTTCTCCAAAGTCCCATCTATTTCTATACCAAAAATCATCAAAATCGGTTTAGCGGTTTTGGCCTGAAATCGTGACAGACAGACAAAAGAGTTACTTTCGCATTTATAATATTAGTAGAGAAGGAGTGCAAAATGCTAATATTTAAAAAATTATGCATAAAAAATACATTAATTAGGTATGGTCAAATTTCGACCAGTGGGCGACCACTAGTATGTACAAAGATAGGAACGGGATATGTACAAAGATAGAAACGGAGTGATGGCCAAGGGATTTTCATCGGCCAGGAGGCCTCGAACGTATTACAATATCATTATATTTCAGGATATTTTTGTTTCCAGCTTGTAGCAATGTACTTCAATTCGTTCCATGATTTTTTAAACATTGTTTAATTTGTGTAAAATGTGAAAAAATAAGTTTCCTCTGCAAAAGAGTAACATCTACAAGATTGCTAGATTTGACGTTAGAACAATATTACTTGCTGTCAAAAGATACTTCATGGTAGGTATGCATTGGATTCTTCGATTGTCATTTTATGAAGTAACATTTTTCTATTTACTAGTGCTATTGCATGTTTTACTCAGTAATCTTAGCGGGATTTCAATCAATAAATGGTGACTTAATAGCACAAGAATATAGTTAGTAACCAACACCAAAACCAAACTACAAAATAAAAAATAAACTTTAATAAATGTAAGAAAGAAAAAATGTTTTATTTAAAAAAAAGCGTGGGGTGCTTTTTAAGATAATATCGAAATGATAATCCTTCTTCTCATATCCATCAATGAAATATTTATAACTATTGACACTATGCACCCCACGCTTTTTTTTAATAAAACATTTTTTGTACTTACATTTTTATTAAAAATTATTTTCTGATTTTTAGTTTGGTTTTCTATTTAAACCGTGTTTTTTAGTTTTTTTTAACTATTATTTATTGTCTTGTATTATGTAACTTAATGTTTAAGTCTATTTTGTGTTGTGTCGTGTCATATAAATATGTTTCATTTAATTTCAATATTATAGTAAGCTAGACAATTGATTTAGGCGTGACTTTGCGGATATCCATTACAAAACTTTAAGTAGATGGACAAATATTTAGTACTATTCCGCCAATCTATTCCCAAAGAGTTAAGACACGATGCAGACGCATGCACCTCCCTTCCGCCCGCAATTGAAAATGCACGCAAAGCGTTAGTAAAAGGCAAGCACACACAATCCACACATGCAATCTCTAAAATAAATTCGACACGTGTTTCACCTCTCCACGAGGCATCCTCAGGAACACTTGACTCACTCCGCACCCCGACGAAAAAACACTCTGCTCTGCAGACTTGTTGCTTCGACCAACGTTGTCGTTGCCAACGTTGCCGAAAATGAAACTGTCATTAGTAGATATTATTATTATTATTTTTTAACACATTGTTTTCATGTTTTTTTTTATTATTTTTATAGATTATTTCAACATTAATTTAATTTAATTTTAAAAAAACTTCATGAATAGTTTGCAACACAATCACACAACTAATTTTCACTATTGCTACGCAATCACAATAATTCATTACTACACAGTGTTCGTTTGTACTCGTTCTGCTCGCTCTCGTTCAGGTTTTGGCTGAAAATCTGTGTTTTTGCTTTTAAGCAAAAAAATTTACTGAGCCATGGCGTATTTGTCGTACTGCAGCACACACAAACTTACCTACACTATTTAATTGTACCTGCTTATGTTTAAAATGTAAATTGTATGTGTGTCTGTCTGTAGTACCTAATACATTTTTATCTATCTATGTATCAACGTCAGTCTCAGCCTGACGTTGGTCTGATGGAATAGATTGGCGGAATAGTACTAAATATTTGTCCATCTATTTAATGTTTTACAGTAAGCTTACTAAGCTAATGTATTATTGTTTTAATATGGCTATAAGATGTAACCTGCAACCGAACCGACACCGCATGTACTGATTCGTCTTTCCTGCGGGTCCTGTCGGCAAGGTCGAGAGGTTAGTGTGGGTACCTGATAAGGCCTGCGCTATCAAACAGAATCCCAGGCAGAGTGTCGTCAGTGGAGAGGAAACTTCACCCACCTCAGCTTGCTTGAGTGGATCCATAAACGAAAGTTTTCAATTACAAAAAACTGCTCTGTAACTTAACTGACGCGACCTAAATCATCTTCAAAAGATGAAGAAGGCCAATGATGATGATGATACGATGTCGTAATAAGCCCCCAAGCCCGTCTGATCGATGGTCAAATAATATAGTCAGTGTTGTCGGGAACCACTGGATAAAACTTGCTAGCGACCGGAAAGAGTGACGTTATAAAGAGGAGGGCTATACTCAGCAGTCGGTGTTATCAGGTTGAATGATGATGATGTTGATAACCGAGCCGAGAAACGTCTAAACGGCCTTTCTATGGTAAGTGGAAACTGTAACCTATAGACGCTAGCAATACAGGGGTAACACACACGCGTTGCTGACTTTAGACATACTCATTTTGTCTATTCGCCTAGTAATTTCACTTGCCCCAGTGTTATTTAAATCAATACACAGTAATGCTTGAACAGTATTGCTTGGAGGCAGACACCTAGCATTGCTGGTAGCCAAGGCACATTCTTACTCTACGTCACCATAGTAAGAATCTGCCTTGGCTACCAGGTATTGTATGAAGATATCGTGTCTGTATTGATGCGCTCTCTCACAGTGATAACAATCGTAAAAAAAGAATATCTGCTGTTTTTATACAATAAAGAATTTAACAGACATACATCCAGACCGATGGTAAGCATTTACCATCACATATATACATCGGAAACACCAGAATAATTGCTGATATATAAATAAGTGCCTGGAAGACCGAACTCTGCTCGGTATAAAACTCGGATACAACGTCGTTTTCTAAAATGAAAACCTAGTTAGATCGATTTATCGCTCCCGAAACCCACTGAATACTAAATTTCATGAAAATCGTTGAAGCCCGTTCCGAAATTCAGATTATATTATATGTACATTTAATCAAGAATTACTCGTTTAGAGGTATTAGAAAACACTAGAGATTTCCCACAGCATCATCTAGCCCAAAAGTAAGCAGAGCTTGTGTTATGAGAACCACATGACTGATATATACTTTTTTTTTTGTTAATACATACATATTATACATAGAAACACCCAGACCCGAGACAAATACTTGCAGATCATACAAATACTTGTCCTGCGGCGGGAATCGAACCCGCAACGTTTTGCGTCTCAGCTGGACTTAAGCCCACTGCGCCACAGAGGTCGTCTGACTATAAATGATGCCAGCGCAAAAAGGACTATTCCAAGAAAGGAATTATGTTTAAGTGGTTCTTTACATGCATTTAGTTACAGGACAAGTTGACTGTCTACGGCAGAGCACTAGACTGGTGTAAGGGAAGCATAACTAGTAGAGTTTAATTATACAGAAATAATACCTCATCTCGCAAATTGAGACTCCAATCAGAGTTTTCCCTGAATCCATTTGAATACAAAAACATCATCTTTCATTTTATCATTTCTTATCATTTGACGACCTCTGTGGCGCAGTGGACTAAGGTCTGGCTGAGACGCAGGAGGTTGCGGGCTTGATTCCCGCCACGAGAGATATGTTTGTATGATCTGCAAGTATTGGTCTCGGGTCTGGGTGTTTCTATGTATAATATGTATTTATTATGTATAAGTATTTGTTATAATATGTATTTATTATGTATGATTGTATAATACGTTTTTTATTTGTAAATACATTACAAAAGAAAAAGTATAATGTCACAAAGTCGTATCTTGCGTTCGTCATTTGCTATTTTATATAAATGGTGTCATTCATATTATTGCGCCCGATACCGATAAACTATGTACACGAACACGTTCGCCAATCCAGCCAACAAATGTCTGAGAAAATGAAGACCAGATATGACCGAAAATTAAACCACTTGGGCTTTAGTGAAGGATCACTGGTGTGGTTCCATAACCCTGTACGCAGTAAAGGAAAGTGTCCTAAACTGCAGGCGAAATGGGACGGGCCATATCGAATTGTGAACAGGATCAACGATGTCACGTACCTAATTAAAAAGGGGCTACGAGGCAAGCCTAAGATTGTCCATGTGGATCGACTAGCGCAATATTACGGGTCTAACGATGCTCGGGACGAGCATGTCTTAGGAGAGGATAGTGTTGCGCCCGATACATAGCTCCATCTGTTGGCAGGCGGACGCGTTAAATATTCACCTACAACGCCATCTGGTATCGAGTAGATGCAAACTACAAAGTGCACGTATCAAATGCATAATTCAATTGTTTCGGCAGAGTAACTAAAATTTCCTAAAACAAAAACGATCTTATTTTGTTTGTATTAAAGTCTGAATTAGAATATTTTTAGTGAAACTTCCTAAATTAACGTATACTGGCGTGTTTTAGCAATTTAGTTATCATGTAAGTAGGTGTTGATTAAAACTGCGTTTTTTTTCCCGCAGTTTTTATCAACACCTCTATACATTATTTTCAATAAAGGAATTTAGTGGAATAAAAATTATAGCAAAAAAACAAAAAATAATTTTAACTTATTTTAGAACTGTGATTTAAAATGTGTACTCTAATTTGAACTTTATTTGTAGCAACAGAAGGTCGTCCATATTTTAGAAAATTTTAGCTAGTCCGGCGAAACAACAGAAATGCCAGCAATGTCCCCGATTCCGTAGTTACGCTGAATTATCTTAAACTTTCTAAAATACGAATGACCTTATTTTATAAGCACCAAAGTTCAAATTAGAGTAACAAGGTATGACTGGCGTGCTTTATCTCATTTTAGTCAGCATGTAGAGGTATTAATTAAAACTGCGGAAATCCAAGGAAAATAAATTCAGTACCTAAACAAATTAAATGTAAATTTTGGCTTATTTTAGAATTGTCCATATAGTTAAAAAAGTTTTAATTTTCAATTTATTTGAACACCGATGTTAGTTCTATGTTTGGGTGTTGTAAAAGTAAGTATCATAAGTATATATTAAAATATATAAGCTAAAAAAAAGCGCTGACGTGCTTCCATGCCTGCGCATGCGCAAAAAAGTCGCGTCCCTGTTACACAGAATACGCGGAGCCACCAACAGTATACTAAATACTATAGTTGATAAGTGGGATGGTCCTTTTTTCGGTCAATGTAGTCGAGTTATGATGGCATTATGATGGAAACTATTCCGTTTTTGCTCGATCACATTGTGAGTGGCCTTGCCTTATTCCCACTTCTATTTAATTTTCCATGATGCCAACCTTATATAACAATATTACTAACACCCAGAGTAAGTTTTACTAACACTTTATGGATATTAGTAATCTGAAATAAATGAATTTATTATTATTATTATTATTAAAAGCCCAAAATCGGCCGTTCAGAATTTAAACTCAGTTTCATGCTCTACGTGCATTTAATTTATGTTGGTGAAATGCAATTTGGAGCTCTAAACTCCGTTAAACGCGTAAACTGATTTTAGGTCGAACTAATCGCGTTTATTTTCAACGGTGAAATCGGCCCTTAGTTTGGGGCTAGATGGTGTTTTGTTGATGGTCGTCCGTTTATGAGAATTGGTTTTCAGGTGTACAATAAATAATTTTCATTCATTCATTCATTCACTTACCGCGAAATATTTTAGCTTTAACCCCAATGTACGTACCAAAAATTAATTACGGCTTGCTTCTTGTTTAATAGCGCCATAAAAAGAGGTTATAAAATTAAAAAATAATACTTGCGTCGAAAGGGTATTGCGTAAGCCTGTCATGGGGATAATTTGAGGTTAGAAATTAAAAAATTGTTTTGCTCAGCTTTACAGCTGGTAAATTGGCTAGAAGGTCGTTGTGGTACTTAAGCTATTGTACCTAGAAAACCACAAACGCTAGATTACGGCAATAAAGAAAATAAATATTGGAGGACATATAAGCACACATGCACACAACACCATCTAGACAAACTAAGCGTAGCTTGTGTTATGGTGACCAGATGACTGATATAATACATGTATATGTCTTAAAATACATCATTATAAGATCATTACAATACTCAGACACAGAACAATCACACAAATGTTTATCCTGCGAGGGATTCAAACCCTCAACCTACAGTGCAGAAGGCAGAGCTTCTACCAACTAAGCTGACAAGCGTCAACAAAAATATTGGCAATTCATTTGATGAAAATATGTGTGTTCTGTTTATAGGTGCTATAAGATATCGTATGTATTTATATGTGAGTATTCTATCAGTCATCTGATCACCGTAATACAAGTTATACTTAGCTACATGGTGTTGTTTTCATTATCCACCAATATTTATTTACTTATTATATTTATGTAATGATCTAAGATGATTTTTCTGTATCTGAGTGTTATAATGTATCATAAATATTTGAAGTCAAGTCAAGTCAAAGTCAAAAGATACGTTAATAAAAATGGCCTAGTATCGAACCCTGAGGTACCCCTATAACAATAATAGATCCTGAGACCTCTCATCGCCCACGTCTACTTTCTGAACTTTATTGGAAGTTACATATCTAGGAATTCTAAATTGATGTTACTGTGTTTGTTTTTTAGTAATATTATTAATCACCTAAATTCATCAAGTTTTATTGATTTGTATTTATAGTTCTGGTTTACTGTTTATGTATTATTAATAAAACCAATATTTTTCTAATATGTTTATTTAAGTTTATAAATGTATCTCGACCGTGATGCCATCAGCCCCAAGGTTCTTTCATACCTTGTATGGGAGTGGCATTAAGCTGAGACTGGACCTATTTGGGCACACACAGGGAGACCCTCCTTGTTGATTGTGGGTGTATATTAGTGAGTAGATAGGTAAAGTATTTGGGTACCCATCTGACTGAGTGCCTATATTATTATAAACGAAATAATACCAATGTTATTTTATTTTTGTTGTCTTTATTTTCTTTTCTTTGTGTGTGTACCAAATAAATATAAATTTTATTTTATTCTATTCTATTAAGCATTTTAAGTATTTTGTTTTCGATGAAGTATAACCAAGGCAACTACAGTAATTTAGCGGTTACCGTTGCCTAGGAAACTAAAGGTTTAATGAGACGTGCTTGAAATATGAAATTGGGTGAAAAAATTGTGACCCTTAAGTTCCGAGTCCAGTCACGCGCTCCCAGCAAAAGTTAGAGCGCCCCTTACAACCCTTTATGTGGCTTCTATCTATCACAGCTAAGTACTGGCCATTTGAGTGACAGTTCAATTGCATAATTCTCACTGTTTAAAGTAAGAACTCGTAACTTGTGTATTTTATAATCACATAATTGGATAATGTGACGTTTAATTAGAGTCTGTCTCTTTCACTCTAAAACGAATGAATAAGGATGGCAAGAGATTTTATACCTTAAATATTATATTTATTTTATTTTACTAGGATTACAAACAGTGTTTTGCTTATAAGTAGCACAAAGTATACTCTTTGTGTTACTTATAAGCAAAACACTGTCCAGTAAAGTTTCCACAGTATTCATATAAAGATAAAGTGGATATATAGCTTCATACAAAATTATCTAGTTATAATAATTAATTATCTAGCTCATGTGAGCTAAATAAACAGAAAAAAACAATACAAAATAAAATTACCTTATTAGTTACCAAAGAAAACATTAAAAATACAGAATATATGGTAATGAGATAGACGACAAGACGTTATGACAGATGCATGGTTTTTAAAATGGGGTGAGTACTTTTGTGTACTAAGCGCTTTTGTGTAGGTAAAAAGGGATAAGTCAAAGTCAAAATATTTTTTACTAGCTTCTGCCCACGGCCTCGCACGCATACATTCATAAAAAGTAGCCTATGTCCATTCCTAAGATACAATCTATAATCATACCAAATTTCTTAACACTCTTTTGTGTGATCCTTTTTTGTTACGGATGCCGAGTCGAGTTGGAGCAGTGGTAGGTGAATGCATCCATATATTATATTACTAGAGTACTTATTATATATATTTTCTAAATTATTTTACGGCATCTGGTAGAAACTGAGCTGGCCCAACATATGAGCATTGCCATTCAACGTAGCAATGCCGCCAGTGTCTTGGGGACGCTGTCCTCTGTCAGTGATCTAGATCAATATAGGTATCTATAGATCGTTTTTAGCGGTCCTTAGATAGCTCAACTGTTTCACCATGTATTCTTCTTCTTCTTTTGTGTCAATTATCTCTCAAAATAATTAAATTTGCCGACCAAAATGTTGCTGCCCCAATAGCGGCATCCGAGGCGGAGTTGAGGTCAGCTCAACTTTATGTTATATTTTAAATTTTTGTATGTTATTCTGTACATTATTGTAAATATTTTACTTTGGGGCTAGATGAAGGTGTATGAAATGTCCAGCAATCGAAAGCCAGAGTTTTGATTGAGTTTCAATTGAGTTTTGTTTTAGAAATGATCTAGTTATCTAGTAAATGATCCATTTTGCCCGAATGTGATGAAGCGGAATTCAGCGAAATATTTGTGAATTCATTATATGATTGAATGACATCATCCATCAGTATAACTTCATTGAGAGTTCATCCATCAACTGCGCTGTTATTTTTGAAACAACATCACGTTAATTATAAAATGTTTGCAAAATCTTATTTACCATAAGACAAATAATGATACTTTAGCGAGCATAGCATCAAACTGGAACAAGATGTAGGTGTTATCGGTCACTTAAAATAAATTGACCAAGCACATGTGACAATGCACTGTGAAACCTTCCAAAGGAATGACGTTTTAGGATAAAAAAGAGTGGTAGTCACATCCCAAACCAATTTATCATCATATTTTGCTTACATAAAAACGAACGAAACGAATATATAAAATCTCGACTTCTGTCAAAAGTTTAACACTGTTTAAAATAGTGCCATCCCTATTTTAACCCATTTCACAAAGGAGTTGGATCTCAATCCTCAAAAAATCGGTTGTTTTTTTTTTAAATGTGTGCTACCTCATAACTCTGTCATTTAAGAGCCAATGTTTTTTTGAAGTGAAAACTTCTTTAGCATCGTTGCGATTTGTAAGTCGATAAAACAAAAAAGCGACAGTAAAAAGAGACAGACACATAAATTCATAAGTTTTAACGTGGGAGGAAATGAGATAGGAAGCATTATACAGTGTTTCTTATATTCTTGGGTCTAAAATTTTTGAAGGTTTCACTTCTACACGTGTGAATTTGTGAAGTTAATACTTTCCGGTCTCATAGAAATTTAATCAAAATCGGTTCGGTAGTTGGTTCGCAAATCAAAATAGCTGGAACAAATATGTCATCCACGTAAAATAACACTTTCAAATGGTGTTTGGTGTTTATAAAAGCGTAAAATTTAAAAAACTTCTTTTATAAATTTTAAATAAGGGAGGAGTTTCTCATATTTTTTTATATTCAAGTTGGTTTTCGTTTTAAAACGTAATTTTGTAAGATATTATCTTATATAATATAAATAAAATAAATATAAATAATATGACAAATTATAATAGGGCGAATCTTAAGAAGTATTTAGACAGTGCTTAAGTTAAGAGGTGTTTATAGGTAAGGCCGTTAATAGTAAAAAAAAGCCGGTAGGACAATTCGACTTTATAACAAATTACGACTTCGAATCTTAGTATTCATCATACGGATATTGAAAAACTGTTTAAGAAACCTTATATCTTTAAAATACCTAACAAACGATATGCAACACGACAGGTTAGTAAAAAAAAACATCTTTACACATGGTGGAGGTATTCTTAAAAACATTTTTATATTTTTTTATTTTAATAACTTTTTAGGGGCTACTGAAACCAGAGTTTACCGATTAACTAGGCTTACAGGGAGACAGAAAGACGGACACGGTCAAACCATAAGGGTCCTTTGTTGGTATACGGAACCCAAAAATGGTAAAATAGGGTATTCGCATCAATAGCCAAATCAATTTGGGTTATTCGGTATAGGTTCCACAGATAAAGGTCTCATTTGGACAAAATCCAGAAATAAAATTTGAATATTTTTTTATTCAATTTGTTAAGTATCAAAACTGAAGACCATGATCAGGATCTATGTACAGTCAGACACACGGTTTCTAGCTGCAAAGGACTCGGCAAATGTTCGTGTTGGGAATGGAAAGTAGGTACACTTAGGGCACGCAATTAGTTACGTAATGTTTGTATGCTAAACTCGTCACTTAGGGATTAAAATCGTGTGCGCTATTTCTTTTTTACTAACAATTTATAACTTACTAACACAGCTAGCGCTGACATTGTGATTAGTTGTAATGAGTATTTCTAAAACATTTTTTCTTAAGTATCTTACAGTCTATGCTTCCTATTCAATAGAAAGTCGTCTTTTTCTTCTTCAATTCTTCATATAATGGCACCTGTCTTGTCGACAATTTTGCCAGTGTCAAGTGTTTATTTCGTAATAAAGTCTTAGTTAATGGTCAATTGTCAATTCTAAACGTCAACGCGGAATGGTCGTCTAGAACTTTCTCGGGGTGGCTCGTCGTTCAAATCACATTGCCACATAAAACACTTATAATTCAACTGTCCATACTTATCTTATGTAGTCACAATTTATTTATTAAATTTCCGCTAAGAATACTGAATAAAAAATGCATATCTTTTCTTGTTTTAACAAGAAAATAATATGAATTTAAAGTAGACAAACGAAGAATCAAGTCCTCTTCTATTCTTCCTATATTTATTATTTTTAGAAGCTCGTAACAGTCTCCGTGAAAGTTAATAAACACTCGTAGCATAGAGGTATATTTTATTCGAAAAAATAAAAAACTTCTTTCTCAATCAAATAAATAAATAAAAAATAAAATTCGTTTATTTCAGACAACATAAAAAATATTAAATTTTAGGTCCATAGTATGTTAGTATTTGTCTTACTCTAGGTTAATACAAGAAAATAATAAATAGAAAGACTCAGGCCCGAATTTAGAATTTAGAACAAGACAAACAAACACTTGCAGATCATATAAACCCGCTACCTTCTGCGTCTCAGTCGGACCGTGGCCCACTGCACCACAGAGCGCGTCCTATTTTATTACATACATATAATACTATATACTACATAATACATTAATAACACACGGACAGAAAAAAAAGATCTTAGTTCATGGATGTTCTTGGTTCATGCTTGGGTTAGGATGACTTTTGGCACCTAAATTCACCTAGTATGTAAAACGTTTCAAAGTGATCCTTGTGATTGTATTGAATAAGTCATCTTTTGACTTTGACTTTGACTTTGACTTTGACATTACACAAATGTTAATCCTAGGAGGGAATCGAATTAAACCTACGGCACTGAAAGCAGTGTTGCTGCGAACTGAACCATGAGGCCCGTTTAATCTTTGTATTCATGGTTTATGACTGGCCTGTCAGATCAGGTGGTGGTATAATATATGTATTTCATAAGACAACAAGGTCCATAAAATAAGGACTATATCGAACGCCTTCGATAAATCCAGAAAACAGGCATAGACTGGGGTCTGCCTATCTGTGTAGTACTTGACAGTGTGCTTTAAGCTCAGAATGGCAGACTCTGTAGACAGCCTGGGCCGAAACCCGAACTGAGCGTCATGTATTTTAATATGCTTATTCAAACTTGAGTTAAGCACACTGTCAAACACTTTCGCAACAATATAAGCTAATAAATAATAATAATAATAATAATGCCGGACATTTCACACAACATCATCTGGCCCCAAAGTAAGCAGAGCTTGTGTTATGAGCTTGTGCTTGTGCTTGTGCACTGATATACTACTTATATACTTCTTTTTTTTTTTGTATATATTATACATAGAAACACCCAGACCCGAGATAAATACTTGCAGATCATACAAACATTTGTCCCTAAGGAGATTGGTTTGTAGTTATTTTTGTCAGACACGTTCCCAGTCTTGCTCTTGATAATAGGTACCACCAGAGTCTGCATCAAGTCCAGTAGGAGGTGTGAATGACTCAGACAGAAGTTACACAACATAGCCAGTAGCCGAGGTATATGGACACCAGCATGCTTCAAGTGCTCTATACTGAGTCCGTCGTGACCCGGTGATTTTGCCCTTGACATTTTCTTAATTATGGCACGTACATATGTCCCTGGCCAGAATTATCGTTAAAATCTCGGAGTTCCGGGACTCATTATTGACACTCTGGCTCATACTTGGCGTACCCAAAGGCGTCTATACCTTAAAATGGTTTTTAAAAACATTGGCAATTTCTATTGGCAATTTCATCAACACTTACTGAGACGCCTGGACGGACATTCAACTTATTGGTACCTACATTTCCAAAAATTTTTAAAATCAGAATTGAAGTGGTGTTTTGGTAGCAATTCCATTTTAATCTGTTCTTGATGGTTTAAACATTTTTCTGGCCTGAACCATATTTTCAATAATGACGTTTTAAAAACTAAAAAGAAACCGACTTCATTGAATGAAATGTGAGCCTATAATACATTTTTAGTGGAAAGTAGATGTCAAAATTTTCAAATTCAAAATTCAATATTTATTTATTCAATAAAATCACAAGGACCACTTTGAATCGTCTTCTTACATGCTAGTGAATCTAGGTGCCGGTTCCTCCTAACCCCAGTTCAAGAAGAATCCGGCAAGAAACTTGTCTGGTTTTAACACTTTTTTGTATGATCCTTGACAATTTTGTTACGGATGCCGAGTCGAGTTGGAGCTGATTCATCCCAAGCTTTTTTGTCATCTAAATAATCAGATATTTCATAATATGCTTTAATAGACAGTTTCTGTTTAATTACGTTTTTAAATTTGCCAATCAACAAATCTAACACGTCGCTTGGGACCTTGTTATAGAAGCGTACACATTGCCCTATAAAAGACTTATTAACTTTAGCGAGCCTAATAGCGGGAACAGCGAGTTTATCTTTATTTCTAGTGTTAATACTATGATTATCGCAATTTTTTTTAAATAAATGCATAATTTTGTGCACATACATAAAATTTTCGTATATATACTGACAAGGCACTGTCATAATATTAATTTCTTTAAACTTATTTCTAAGTGATTCTCTAGGGCCCATGTTATAAATTGCACGAACAGCCCTCTTCTGCAGCACAAATATGGTTTTAATATCAGCAGCACTCCCCCACAACAGAATGCCATACGACATAATGCTATGAGGTAGCTGAAGTAAACGAGTCTAGCGGTATCTACGTCGGTAAAATGACGGATCTTTTTAACAGCGTATGCCGCAGAGCTGAGTCTCTTCGACAATTTATCTATGTGCGGGCCCCATTGCAGTTTATTATCTAAAGTAATGCCTAAGAACACTGTGGTGTCGACGAGATCTATCTTTTCGTTTTTAATTTTTACATTAGCTTTCACCTGTTTAACGTTGGGCAGTATAAAACGAATGCATTTCGTTTTTTTCTCGTTTAGTAATAAGTTGTTTACGTTTAACCAAGTTACAACTTTAGAGATTGCATTGTTTACATCGTCAAGATTAGTAAGTCGTCGCTTTAATTTAAATAAAAGTGACGTGTCATCAGCAAACAGTACAATCTCGTGACCATCCTTTACAAGTTTAGGTAGATCATTTATATAAATCAAAAACAAGAATGGCCCGAGTATTGATCCTTGTGGTACACCCATTTTTACCATTGAACCTGGAGAACGCATCATTTCCATTTACATCTACTCGTTGTGTTCGGTCACTTAAGTAGGATGTAAGAAGCTTAAGTGAAATTCCCTTAACACCATAGTGATGTAGTTTGCTGATTTGAGTTTCATGATGAACGCAATCAAAAGCTTTCGACAGATCACAAAAAATACCTAAGGCATCGCGTGATTCCTCCCAGATATCAAAAATATCTGATATTAACTCAACACCGGCATCAGTCGTTGAGCGTCCCTTTGTAAATCCGAATTGTTTACTATCTAGTAAATTGTTGGTATTAAAATGCCGTTGTAATTGTTTTAGTATAAGTTTTTCAAATATTTTACTAAATGTAGGATGTACTGATATAGGTCTAAAGTTACTAGGATCGGAATGACTACCTGATTTGAATAGAGGTATGATCTTGCTATGTTTCATTAAATCAGGAAATACTCCACTGTCAATACATTGATTAAATATGAAAGCTAGATCTGGTGCAATAATGTCAATTAGTGGTTTTATAACACTGACAGAAATGCCCCAGAGATTAGTGGTCTTTTTTACATTAATCATTTTGAATGCCTTGATAATATCGTTATTGTCCACATGTTCAAAGTAAAATTGTGTGACACATTCAGGTAAACTATCTTTTAACAATGATTCTGCTATTACATGAGAAGAGTTTAAAGACTTTGTAGTGGAGACTGGAATATCAGTAAAAAAGTTTCAAATGCCTTTGCTACATCTATATCTTGCTTAATGATATTATTGTTGATATTTAAATTTATTACACTATTATGAGTTTTGGATTTTCCGGTCTCACTATTAATTATTTTCCAAGTTGCTTTTATTTTATCTTGACTGTTTTTAATTTTTGAACTTAAATACTGAGATTTAGCAAAGCGACAAACATTTTTAAAGATTTTTGAGTAATTTTTTACTTTTTCTTTAAACTCTTCACTAAAGTTATACCGTTTTTCACTGTACAATTCATACAAGGTACGCCTACTCTTATGAATACCTGCTGTTGCCCACTCACAAAATGTTGAACTGCCAGAGACCACAATAGTTTTGGATGTGAAAATGGAACTGAATACTTTATTCAATTCAGTGAAAAATGTATTGTATAAATCATTTGGATTATCATCATTATACAACAAAAAAGACAAGTTGGTATCCAGGTTTAATCTTACTTTCTCTAAACGATCAGTGGTAACTGGTATATAAGTAATTTTTTTTTGTACATCTTTATTATTAATTTTAGTTTCTATTTGAACTAGTTGACCGAGATGGTCAGAGTGAATAGTACTAATTATATTTTTGATTATTATGTTTACATTGGTAAAGATATTATCTATGCATTTGGCCGAAGTGGCAGTTATTCTAGTTGGCTCCATAAATGTAGGTTCAAGACCAAATGAATTAAATAAACTACTTATTCTGGTACTTAATGAATATTTCTCAAGCAATGAGAATGAAGAGCAAGAGAAAGAGAAAAGAGAAAAGAGCAAAGAGAAATGTATTTTGTATATTATAATATGGGTAGGCCAAATAAACGACACGCTCCAATGAGACAGCGAGGTATGAAAGTACATGAAAACATCATCGATGTATACAATATTACTATTTTCGTTTATATTTCAGATCGACCGATTTTGATAAAATTTATATGGAACCACCTGTGAAGTATACCCTTTCAAACAAAACAAGAATTTTCCAAATCGGTTCAGCCGTTTTTGAGAAATCGGTGAACATACATAAAAAAAAAATGATTTCGACGAATTGAGAACCTCTTTCTTTTTGATAAAGTCAGTTAAAAATAGGCTTCCCGTACCACACCCAATCATTAAACTTTTATCTGGCATTCGAGTACGAGTCGCTTACATGATTATTCCACCCGGCCACTGTTTTCCTACCTTTCCCTACTGTTACAACACTGGAACAGGTCGCTGCCCTACGTAATACGTTTATTATACTATACAAATTATTGATTATAGATTCGTGACTTATATAATAAAAGCTTTTACTATAACAGTAGCTCTGCCTTCTGCGTTGTAGGTTGCGTTGTTGAATTCGATTCCCTCCCAAGATAAACATCTGTGTGAAGAACATAGGTGTTTGTTCTGTGCATGATACCTTATAATACCCAGATATTATAAGGTATCATATGTATGTATTTAAATAAATAAGGATTCTATCAGTCATCTAGTTACCATCATACAAGCTATGCTTAGTTTGGGACTAGATGGTGTTGTGTGCATTGTCCAGCAATATTTATTTATTATTTATTTATTTATTAATGCTACGCTGGTAAGTTTTATGTCTGGTATAGGTAGATGTATAATGTCGTCTACAATAAACGTCTCAGCAGCGTTCAATTACAATTTCTATAAAACATTTCTGCATAAAATCACAATACCCGTTCACCTGCCAGTTGCCGCTATGAACGCCGCAGCGGGGTCGGCTATTACAATAGTAATTTTCTATTTAGTGCACCTTTTCCTTCGTCAGGTAAGCTGGAATTATTCTGTGGTTCCATCAGGCCTGCATCACTGTTTTTATTATCGTTGGCCGTGTTTTTTGTTCTTTGTTCTTTGTAGAGGGTGATTTGTAAGCATTACAGGTTCAAAAGAACTAGTGACATAGGATGAAGATTTTCAAAAAGGTGATTGTACTCGTAAGTTGTAGTAAAGAAAACTAGATACAATGAATTCATTGGAAGCATGTCCAGCATAAAAGTAAATCTATGTATATAAAAGGCGATGTGTGTGTATGTATGTTCCCCATAGACTCCGAAGCGGCTGGACCGATTACGGTGAATTTTTAGGAATTTTTTAAATTGACCTACCGGGTGATCCTGTGAAGTTTAGTAGCGATCGGATCACAAATTTTTTTTTTGCTACTATTTAAAAACGCTAGATTTAGAACTATTTAAAGACCGTTTAAAACGGTGTATAGATTGCTCAAATAATTACGTTTAAAAAACTAAAAAGAAACCGACTTTATTGAATGAAATTTGAGCCTATAATACACTTTTAGTGGAAAACAGATGTATTTTGTATATATATAATATGGGTAGGCCAAATAAACGCACCGCTCCAATGAGACAGCGAGGTATCGAAGTACATGAAAACATCATCGATGTATACAATTTTTAGATTTTCGTTGATTTTTCTGCTCGGCCGATTTTGATAAAACTTATATGGGACCAGCTGTAAAGTATACCCTTTCAAACAAAAAAATAAATTTTCAATTCGGTTCAGCCGTTTTCGAGTAATCGGTGAAGACACATAAAAAAAAAAAAAAGATTTCGATGAATTGAGAACTTCCTCCTTTTTGATAAAGTCGGTTAAAAAGTCGGTTATTAATTCAAATGACTGCTAGAGCGCTGCGTGTCTGACGCATTACTACATTAAAGAGCATTGCTAATACGCTGGATTAGATGTGTCACAGAAATTGATTTTTGGCAACTCAGCAGACTCAGCAAATCTTAGTAATCCAAATATTTGCTCATATTCAGCTTAACGTTATATCCATACTCGTTATTGTTTATTCTGTGGTCCAACTCCAGCATTTACATTTCAATGCGTCCAGTAATTTCTTTTCTAATTGAATAGAAGGAGAGATAGGGGCGTGAATGAATGGAGCGGTCACATTTTTTAAATGGCAGCATTTCTATTGTTTTGGATGTTCTATTTTGAAACCATAGGCATTATCATCTAATTGAGTCTTAACGCTTTGAGTGCTGGCGTGATATTTATGTCAATGACTTAGGGTACAAAATGCAATGGTTCACGGCTCTACTTATGCAGAACAGACTTGTATACTATGGAATCTTGGAAGCTGTCATGAGTGGATGGTAGGTATGGGTGGTTTTCTTTTAAATAAAGATTCTTGCAAGACATCAGTCAGGCTTGGGTCACAAAGACTTAGTTGTGTAAATTTTAACTTATCTTAACATTTTAAAAACGTTTTAAATTATTAAAGCCAAAACTAATTTACCGTTATATATAAATACTTATGGGCTCCCGAAATTGTAATACAGTAAATGTACAGAATTTTAAATGGATTCCATAGTTTACAAACTAACCTGTATCCTATGAGTATGAGCGTACAAAATTATTAAGAACTATCAAATTCATTTTCTATCCGTAATAAGACGATTGCTTCTAGCCAGAAAACAGTTTAGATGGTGACACAGATAAAGTGCCTTAAAGACTAGCAACGTTAACCTACCTATGTACTTATTCTCATTTGACTAGATAGGAGATACTTAGTTCTTTTAAAACAAAACTTTCGTCCATGAAGTGTAAGAACTCACTGAATTATCATAAAAAGAAAAAAAATTCTTTCTGTTTGAAATTGCAGAGAGCAATCCGGAAACTTTCCCTCAAAAAACTACCGAAACATCTGCTGAAGCGGCACGCAAAAACCCTGAATAATGCGAAACATTTTTCAACTTCAAAAAGTTAATTTACCACTAAACCACTTACAAACGCTTCAAATGAAACAGGAAAGATGCTGGATTCTCAAAGTTTTTGAAGGATTTTGAGAAATTGTGGTAATGCTCTGGAAACAGCCCGTGGGCTGAGCAGTCCTCGTATTCCACAGTTCAAAACCGATTGATCATGTTTTTTGAAATAAGGCTAACAACAAACTACAATAATTGCATATTTGACGAGCTCTGTGGCGCAGTGGGCACAGTCTGAGACACAGAAGGTAGCGGGTTCCCGGCGCGGGTAAAATTTTTGTATAATCTGCAAATATTTATTTCATTTCTAGGTGTTCTTCTGTGTATAAAATGTTTGTATTTACAAAAAAGTTTGTAAGTATCAGCCCCATAACACAAGCTCTGCATAATTTGGACCATGATGATCCTGTGTGAAATGTCCGGAACTATTTATTTTTAATTTATATCAATTATATGGCTTCCATAACACAAGTTCTGCTTACTTTGGGGCCAGATGATACTGTGTGGAATGTCCAGCATTATTTATTTATTTATTTTTATGCAAACATCACTTAGGCCCAAACTAAGCAAAGCTTGTAATAGTGGAACCAGATAACAGATAATAGTAGTAAATAGAATAATGTTGATACTTTATACTAGACAAATATTAGTCCTGGCAAGAAATCAAACGATACCGAGTAGCGTAAGACAAACTGAGCTCAGGACAAAACTATAATTTTTGTAAAATCGGCTTCAAGTATCAAACATGTTAGTTCAAATATGATCCGGTGAACTTAGTACCTAAATTTTATTTTTATTTTTTATTTATTCTCACCTCATCGTAAAAATCATTTATTTATTCTATTTTTTTTAAGAAGAATAAAAAAGAGTGTTTACAAAACTACTGGATAGTCCCCGCACTAAGGCAAACCTGTATTGCGGAAGGCCAGAGGCATAAGACAAACGATTTCCACAAACTACATAAAAACAAAACATAATCAGATATCATGTAGGTAAGCGAGGCAAGACACAAGGAGGACAAACCAAGAAAAATAATTAAAAAAACGAAACCCTACATAAAAACTAATCGAATACAATAAATAAATCGTATCACTATTTATTTTTAACCAGTGTGGTGAAGGATTAAAGGCTCTTTTAGAGGCTCTTTCCATGTACCTGACACATGTCTTCGAACTTTTTAAGTTCTACAACAGGCAGGTTTCCTCATGGTTTTTTTCTTCACTCTTTAAGAGTACTGGTATAGAACACATATTTTTCGAACAGAAAAATTCATTGGTGCTTAACTGGTTTCAAACCCACGCTCTTTGGATTTATTTAATTTAATTGTAGGCTTGAGGTAAACAAAACAAAAAAATATATTCAAACTTGTCGAGTAATTTTCGAGTTTTTGGGAGACGGTACGGTAATAGATTTTGACATGATAACGTCTCTTACAAATCGATGCATGTCGGCTGCACGCACGAAAAATAGTCACGTTCCGCCTGAGCTAAGCGTGCAAGCAAGAGCGCGGAAAAAGCGATAGAGGCCTAAGCGTTCAGCTTGTGACGCATCTTAATAGGTTTTTTTTAGGTATATTGATTTACAGAAATATACAGAAATTATAGGGGAATATTAAATACATGTGAATTAGTTGAGTTGTGTAAGGATCGTTTAAAACTATCTGAAGACAGTACATCTGCTGATACAGATCACTCTCACAGGCCGTTCCCAAGCCACTGCCGGCATTGCCACATATAATGGCAATATTAATACGCTGGGCGAGATAGGAGCCAACTCTTGGGTCACACGATGTTTCTACCGGACGCCAAAAAATACTGTATGCTTCTAATTCAATTATTATCAGTCTCCATGTCTTTGAATTTCAGTTCAAGACCTCAAGTGAAAAAGTTTTAATTCAAACACACTCAATTATTTACAGCTGTAAATACCTACAAAATGAAAAACTTTCTTTAAAGTACAAAAGACAGCAAAATCTAATTAAATTTACATAATTATGAGGCATATTTAAATGAGTACTCACTGGTGTCGTTAACCCTGGCTGTCGAGTTCATGTCGCCGTCGCTCGTCCTCCTGCAAAGAAAACCAAGTGTTATAGAATAATTTATAATTATTTATTTCTAAAAATGTAGGCAATTATAATAGTAGTGCCTCAGACTATCGCTCTAAGATATCCTAAATAATTTATTTTGACAAAAAAACTACCAACCGGCTGAAATGAGTAATTAATTTGTGTAGCCGCGTAATAGCTGCACAATGATGGAAGTTAATTTTGACTTTCCTACTTATTATATGGATGAGGATTTTTTTAAATAAAAAGCAAAGTTCTCGTGAATAAAAAAATGTCAAAAGTAATCGTAAATAATTGAATATAATACAGAGACAAGGGGTAGCGGGGTGAGGGAACAATTAGCCAATCAGCGCGCATTATCAAGTCATCGAATTGCTTTCATATTGGTTGTTTATGACGTTATTATTAGGTACCTATCTCCAACACTTTGGTAAATATGGTAGGGGATACCTATTAGTATAGTTAACCTTTCAGTGGTAAACTGGCTTGACAATGAACGTTGAAGATACTACACAGAACTCTTCGACGACAAACAACTCATGCATAGCAGTTAAAGCATTATATTGGTGGTCTCAGGCAATAACTTTATGCATACTTGTCAGTTGATCAGACATTGGGCTTTGAAGATACCCTGTGGAACTCTTCAACTTCAAGCAGCTCATGTATTGACACTGAGGCATTGCATTGGTGATACCAGATAACAGCTTAATAGGAATTTTCAGTTGATCAGATCAGTTGTCAGTGATCAGTGATCAGTTGGGCTTGACATTCACCATGAAGGTACGGACTGACCGCATCGGTGACAATAATTTTGAATGTATCGCAATTAGAGTTGAAAATAATATTGGTTATTTGATATCCCAGGTTTTGTTTGTTTCACGCAAAAAGGGCCCACCTGCGGCCTAGTTGCGGAAACAAGTCCACGCACCAAGTATCCCAGGTTTTGATATTAAGGGTTGAGGTTTTCAGTTTTTTGTAAAAATATATTATTATTTAAAATAGTGGTTTAATTTTTGAGACTTGGTTGGACTTCGTAATATATGTTTTATAACTTTGGCAACTAAATATATTTATTTTGTCTGAGACAAAAAAATAACTACGATACATACGGTACGGTTTATATAATATATCTGATATAATAATAAAAATATCCCACTCTGTCTGTTGCAGCTTTGTCACACTAAAGAAGCCTTTATCTTGTGTGACATAACAAATTGCTTCTAAATGCAAAGCAAATCGTTGCGATAGAGCTCCTTAAGCTCTACAAGCTTCACATACATATTTACATTTATGCAAATCCTATAGCTATTAGCTCACTCATCACTAGCCTAGGTAAAATGCAAATTTATATACAAAACAGTTATATTCAATACAATCTCAAAGACAACTTTGAATATTCATACATGCATGGTGAATTTAGGTACCGATTCTTCTTAAGACTGTGCCCATAGCAAATTAACTTAAGTTTGCAATAAAAATTACATTTTTCGTCTCCTGGGTAATTATAAGGAATAACATAATATAAATTTTTTTTTTTAAACCATAGTTAAAATTACTATAAAATACTATACAATAAAATACAGAAATTTAAACAAACCTAAGTATAACAATTTAAAATTAAAACATTGAAAGAAACTGTAAAAGGCAGATAAAATCATAAATTCATCAATTTACAAAATCTCAAACTGATTAAAAAATAAATACAAAAACTGAAACTAATAAGATTCAGATACAATGAAAAAACTTAAAATAAAATAAAAGTTATGTCAATCTACAAAATATATTTACTTACTATATTACTATATATATTTCTTTATATAGTATGTATTTTTTAATACTTTGCATTCTACTTCCTCGTTTTAAATACCAATTGAAACGGTCAGTTACCCTTCAGTCAGTTTGAAGCTACTCTTCACTCAGTAGAGTTGAGCACTATTGTTATCCTCGTAGTATACGACACACTGTTAATAACCGGTCATAAAGCATTCTATTGGTGTGAAATAAGTAGTAACTCAGTGACATGAAAAGAAGTAGAAGACGGCTGATAGAAAGAGATGGAAGAAGGAACTATATTATGACACTTAATGTGGGATCTCAGCCTGATCTGTCTAGGTTGATCATCATTCATCATGTCATGATCATTAAGTCCTGTCCTGGTGTTTTTCGCGTATCAATGTCAATCGTCAAGATGAAACTCACAAGTAAATAGATACTAGAATAGGTTAAATCTATGGGCATTGAAACTGGTATCTAATGTTGAGACAAGCCGTGACCGATTAACATAGTTTGTACTGTGTTTATCAATATTTTGATTGAATTATGTCTAAAGCCATTATCACACTAGCGATTTGCGAGCGTGTTTGAGGCGATGCGAGAGCGCAGCGAGCTGGCCACGAGTTTGCAGCGAGCGCGCCGCAAACACAATTTTTTTTATCAAAGTGAACTATCGCGTTTTGAACATCCAATAACAAAACGAAAATACAATGAAACATAGTTTAGAAAGATGTTGTCTGTGACCTGAATACCACACATGTTTTTTGTACACCTAAGAACATACAAAGTACTGTTTATGGGGATTTATATGTCTAATATGTATGTATTTACAAAAAAAAGTATATAAGTAATATATCAGTCATGAGGTACCCATAACACAAACTCACCTTACTTTGGGTTTAGATTATGCTGTGTAAATTATCTGAAATTATTATTAATATTAAGTCTGAAAATTATTTCAAATTCTCTTTTCGAGACAATATATTTTTAGATTTACCTACTGAACTTCTACCCTTTTTTAAGCTCATCGTACTTAGTGGTATACAATTTATTTAGGTAGGAAAATTTTTATACTTATTTTGTTCCTTCTTGCGAATGACCAAAGCCTACATTTTAAGGACGGGCTGTCAAAATGGCGTCCAAGGCGCTATTCGCGGTGGATAACGTTGCGCGCGCTACGAACTCGTGGCAAGCCCGCTCCACTCCCGTGTCGCTTTAAACTCGCTCAGAAATCGCCAGTGTGATAACGGCTTAAGCTCTGAGAATCACCGTATATTATCAATATTATTATTATGTTTACTGTTTGTTTACATAGTTTGAAATTAGCATTCAAATGTCGCATAGATTCCTTTAAGGATTTTTCGGCCATTTTAGCAAGGATTAAACATTTTTATTTTAATTGATACTCATAAACTATCATGTAACTGCAGTGTCCACGTGACGTTTGCACGAAATTAAAGTTTTCAGTTTAGCACTGTCCGCCCGTAAAATGGCGCCACGAGGGTACAATTACATTTAAACGCTGTGTTGACTCGTAATTCGGTTAGGAGTGTTCGCGGTAGAGTTACCACATTTACAATACCTACGGGACTATGTCACATTTTTACAGTTCTTTCTTTTAGACACAGTGACGTGGCATATCGATCTTGCAAGGTTTTTTTGCCGAATCACACTACATCGTCTATTACGATTATAAGATGAAAATAAATAAATAATCCCGGACATTTCACACAGCATCATCTGGCCCCAAAGTAAGCATAGCTTGTATTATGGTGGACAAAGTATTTATTCATTGATATATAGCAGCTAATGCTGATGTGTCTATATCACACAATGTTGAAATGTTCACGGTTTCACTTTCCACTTTAGTTGTTTATTGTTGACAGTTTATTATTTCGCAACCAGTAGTAAAGTTTATTCTTGAAGGCATTAAGTGAGGAAGCGCCTATAACCTCTTCAGGTAACTGATTCCAGTTATGAACCACTCAGTTAGTGAGGAAATGATGTGCAGTATTGGTGTTTGATAGTGTACGGAATAATTTAGAATTATGGCCTAATAAAATATAATGTCTGCCACATGCCGGACGAACTGTGGGCCAAAGATACCACTGAGTGGAGCCCTGAGACAGTGAGACGGCGCGGTAGACCACGAAAGCGTTGGCGTGACGAGCTAGACACCTTTAGTGACTGTCGGTGGCAGACAACGGCGTTGGACTGAAACCAATGGAAAACTCGAGGGGAGGCCATTGCCCAGCAGTGCCCGTACAGCAGCAGACAGTACAGGCTAAAAACAAACAAACAAACAAAATATAATAGAAACATCTTGTTTAAGTCAGGCAAATTGTACATGTGAGAAAATATTTTGAAGGTCTCAATGAGGTCGCCACGATGTCGTCTTTCTTCTAGTGTAGTGAGGCGTAATACGTGAAGTCTGTCAACGTAGGGCATACGACGGAGGGCTTGTGGAATCTTTGTGGCTTTTCTTTGGACACTCTTAAGTAAGGTTATATCTTTTTGAAAATATGGACTCCATACTTGAAAACCATACTCTAGCAAGGACCTTATATATGTCTTTAAGATTTTCCGAAAGACATCTTCTGTCATAGTCTGGAAGGATCTTCGAGTAATATAGATAAATGAATTGGCTTTTTTGACTATTCCAGTGATGTGAACTTCCCATTTTAAGTTTGCGGAGATCACAACTCCCAGATCTTTTTGAGAGCTAACCGAGTTGATCGGGTTATTGCCTATGCTATATGTAAGATTTGGGTTAGCATTTCCTAGATGAAGTACACTGCATTTGGAAACATTAAGATTAATGACATAGTCTTTAGTCCATTCCTGGATGCGGTTGAGATCATCTTGTAGCTGGCCAGAGTTAATTAGTGCATTGGAGAAGAATTTACTCTCATCGGCGAAAAATGCAGACTGAGATTTCAGGAGTTCCACCAGGTCTGTTATATAAATTCCAAATAGATGAGCTGAGAGCACTGAGCCTTGTGGAACACCACTGAGAACTGGTTTCCGTTGTGACAGTGCATTTCCAATGCGTACCTGAAAGGATCTGTCAGCCAGGTAATTCCCTACCCATGTCAGTAGTCTACCACGTATTCCAAAGTGGTTGAATTTGACTAGCAGGCTTTGGGGTGGAACTTTGTCAAAAGCGCGCTCGGAGTCCAGGTAGACGATATCAATTAAAATTACTCATAGAATACTTATATATTTTTAAATACATACTTAAATTAATAACACCCGGACACTATGAACCCTGAACCTACAGCGTAAAATACAGAGCTACTACCAACTGAGCTGATAAGTCAGTAATCTAGTCCCAAACTAAGCATAGCTTGGATTATTGTGACCAATGAATACTTATATACTTTTAAATACATACTTATGATACTTTATAACACCCAGACACAGAACAAACACCTATGTTCACAAAATGCTGGATGCATATAAGTATTTATATTTTATAGAGCAAACATAACAAGGTAATATTAAAACATTTGAATGATAAAGACGGCAAAGGTGCGCACTAGGGTAAAGTACGGAGACGGATAAAGCCCCAGTTTGATAGGTGCCCCATGTTATAAAACTTCTGAATATCTGAATAAAATAATAATAGCCTAAATGCGAAGCGTTTGTCTCTCCTGCCTGAGTGACCCGCAAGCATCGAGCAGCGCGCATGCATCTCGTCTGTGTGAGCGATTGTATTCCGCAGTGAGTGCGACTAACGCGTCGAGCGTATTTTGGTGAGTGCTTACTGTCGAATCACTTTGTTCGTGGTAGTTAATTTTAATTGTATCTCTATAAATGTAATACACTTGTTCATTGCGTAGATAATTCGATCAATAACCGTTCTTTTGTGTTTAATAAATTTTATAACTAAAAGGGCATCTATCCTTAGTAAAAAAGATAGTCGCCTCGATTTCTGGGAGTTTAGATGCCCTTAGAAGCATATAAATATGTTGCATATGGGATGTATTTAGGGGCATCTATCCGGCATTAGCCAGTGACCGACTTTTTTAAGTTAGGATGCATTTTTTGTTACGTATACCTCTATACATATACATTTATTCCTGAAATATTATTGTTATTTTCAATTTGAATATTGTTGTTTTAGGTTTGCGGGGCAAAAGATAATAAATGAGGAATGAAAATCTGATGAAGGACAATGAATCTGATTTTAAACGATAATAAATGAGGAATTAAAATCTGAAGAAGGAAGAGGAATCTGATTTTAAACGATAATAAATGAGGAATTAAATGTTTAAGAAAGTAAAAGTACGAGAAGATATGTAATATAATTATGTAAAACTAAAATGAAATAAAAACGGTCATCCCAAGAAAAATCGTTTTCAATTGTAATCTAAATCTGATCTAACGTATGCTGATTCATAGTTCTCAGAATATGGAAATAAATAAAACTGAATATTTTATTTATAAAATTTTTTTTTTTTCTTAGGGCATCAATCCTTTTAAGTAGTTTTGCGATGAGGCACGTATCCCTCGCTGTAGGCGTCTATCCTTTTAATAAGGGTTTTGTAAAACGCATTTTCTCAGAATCAATAAATGTTAGGATAACAAAAACCAAGTGTAATGTAAAATAAAAGATTAAACTTGTTATATTTACACGAATTTTTGACATAATATAAATAGTTTTAGAAATATAAGACAATTTCGAAAAGTAAGGCATCTATCCGTACTTTACCCTAATGCTGGGCCTTATTTAGGCGTTTAAAACGCGCCAAATAGACCGTATTATTATTTTTCATTTTTATTCGATAGTTTAAGTAGGAATTATTCATGATTGTATTATTATTTGTTCTTTTTGTCATTGACTTTATTTATTGTAATTGTATTGTTAGTTTAGTGTAAATTATGGATTTTATCTGAAATAAATGAATTAATAATAATAAATATGTTCATCACACAAATGTTTACCCTGGGAGGGAATCGAACCCTCAATCTACAGCCCGGAAGGCAGAGTTACTACAAACTGAGTTGACAGGCCAGTCGTCACTATTTTGTGACGCTCTATTATAACGGGAACAATAAGCCGCGAGTCGTCTCAACATTTAGAAGTGATAACTTCTTGTCGGAGGGAACGCGTTACGGCGTCAGTCTGCCTGGCTTCCCTTTCTCTCACGCATACGGCAGTGGTAGGCAGGCTCCTCCTCTCACTCTAACCCACAGCGCTAGTTAGATTAGTTTAAGTTATCACTTCTGTCGGGCGTCCCGAGACGCACACGATTTTTTTTGTATTCGTTCACTTGTGCTGTGTCCTTAATAGATAAATAATTATGCACAATAATCTGTGCCTACAATTCCTTCATGTTTTCTCACTGTATAGTGAATAAACAGAGAAACCCACTATCATTTCGGTTTCATGCTGTCCATTGTACTAACTCGCTCTATTGTTGTTATTACTAATGCCTTTTAGTTTGAGAACGTAATAATAATCTATTTTGCTCCCTGTTTATTCATTAAAAACTATTTCAAATGAGTACCGTTATTATTTTAAAATAAATTTCAATAATGACTTCAACTCATTCGAAACATACTGAGGATTATCCAAATTGAAAAACAGTGTGACTGCTTACCATACAATTTTTGTCAACATTTGATTCTCGTGTCAAAAATATTGCCACTTTTGTGGCAATAATAACAAAGGGTTATTATAGGATGTTATAAAGTATTTACAACCATAAGTTTAATATCAGTAATCTTGTATCAGCTTTCATAGTACCTACAAGCTTTGTTTGATTCGGGGGCTAGAAGGTGCCGTGTGAAATGTCCACTTATATTTATTTAGATAAAGATGCTTCTGCCTGTGGCTTCGCTCGCATGGTAAGTAGTAGCCTATTTCCATCTCCAAGGGCCCAACATATCTCTATACCAAAATTCATTGAAATCGGTTCAGCTGTTTTGGCGTGAAATCGTAACAAACAGACAGACACTGAGTTACTTTCACATTTATAATATTAGTAGGGATACTTCAGCCTGTGGCTTACATGCATTATACTTAAATAAAAAGTACCACTATTAAGGATAATTGCTACTTTTTATTTAAACGACTTTTCTTCTTACCAAATATAATATAATAATATAATATAAATAAATTATTAAGATCCGTTTTTGCTAAGCTGTGAAATAGGGAAAAACTGACTGATTCTTTTGAATTTATGATGGATAATAGATATTTACAGGAAGATATGTAGATATATATAAAGCCTCTGTGGCGCAGTGGGCGAAGACCCGCCTAAGACACAGAAAGATGTGGGCTCAATTTCCGTCGCGGAACGGGACGTGTTTGTATCTGCAAATATTTAAATATTGTCTCTGGTCTGGGTGTCTTAACTATACTAGTGGTGGCCCATTGGTCGAAATACGACTAATTAAATTTAATACAATGTTTTTTATGCATAATTTTAAAAAAATATTAGCATTCTGCACTCCTTCTCTATAAAAACTATAAGTGTGCTGTAAATATTCTATAAGCAGAGCTTGTATTATGGGGACCACAAAATTTATATACTACTGATTTATTTGGATTTGTAAATATATATAGGTACATATTATCTATATATACGTGAAGCAAAAATTTTACGAAATTTGCTCGGACGGAGGAGTAGGTCTATGTTTTTCTTTAATTATGCATAAAAAATGCATTAAGTAATTCTTAATTAATTATGGTCGAATTTCGACCAGTGGGCGACGACTAGTTAAATTAAACAGGTATGAGTTTCGGGTGATGTCTTCCGGACTATTTGTTTGTGGCCGTTTCTTGTTCGCTTCGTACAATAATAAGTGTTTAAGTACCTCTCTTGTCTACGAAACCACGAAATTGAATAGGCACCTCTTTTGATGATTTGACGACCTCTGTGGCACAGTAAGGGAAGGCCTGCTTAAGAAGCAGATGGAATTATTAATCTCTAGTTATCCTTCTAGTTATGTAAATATATCTTAGTTTCAATAATATAGCGCATGTTTATTTTATTGCGTTTATTTGATTTTTATATGTAAGTAAAAATTCATAATTTAGTGTACCCCGACCAATTTTCCGAATAGCATAAGCTTCTGTCCATCCAAAGGTTGTCTGAAATAAATCGCTTCCATAGCGATAAGACCGCTCATTGTACATAATTTTTCAAAAGTCAATTTAGTTATCAAATTATTATATTTTGCTTGAAGGTGTACAATAAATTTTAATTCATTCATTCCTATCCTTGAATATATAACAATCTCTAAAATAGCATTCCCGGTTATGTGATTCTGTGTGCCTATTCAGGTCTTGAGGCATTCCAGAGTCAACAGGAAGCGCTACGTAGAGCTACCAAGCTCTTTGTGCGTGAGATTACCAATTCACATTTAATGGTCTGCGTAATTCAGACGTCAAACATGGCTCTGCGTCTGCAGTGGCTCCAGTGATGTATTGGATGTTAATGTTAGTCATCGATCGCAGAATATGCGGTACTTAGGAAGGCTAAAATATAGGCCTAGCACACACTAGCAAAAAGCTGTAGGTTAAGGGTTCGATTCCCTCCAAGGACAAGCATTTGTGTGAAATGAAATTAAATGGAATATTATTTATTTCCTTGAACATATGTTATACAATTAGGTCTTATAATAGTTAGTCCATTGTATGTCCTACCATATTCTTTGGCATGCAAATTTTATCTAGTGTCGTTAACCTAGTTCTTAGCTTTACAAAATTTTCTTGGGAGATATATTATTAGAATGAATTCATATATTAGGTAATTATAAACAATGTCATTTCTGATAAATTAATAATGGTTAATAGGTCAAAAAAATTTTAATAAGTTAGAATAGAATAGAATAGAATAGAATAATAGTTTATTTGACACACAACACGAAAAAGGTTACAAACATAGAGAAACAAACAGGAAAATGATTAGAGTTGGTAGGTAGGCCAAATCACACACTAGAAGAGAGTACATTTTTCGCTTGTGGTGCCAAACAAGGTCCAGTCTCAGCTTTAATGCCATTCCTATTGGAGACAGCGCTGGTTTTCAGACTGGGCCTTTCAGGGTGACATCACGGGCGGGACATTTATATATAAATAAACAAAAAATACAAACAGTTAACAAATTAAAAAAATCGGGTTGCACTCCGGGAGTGCCGACAGAAGTGAACAATTATTTTAGCGCGTTAGAGTTTAGTAATAAATCACTTCAAAATCAGTAATTATGGTGACTGCCAATCAGATACTGAACGAACACAGATGACGCAATATTTTTTGTACAGAATGTAGATAATGAATCAAAGAACCAAACTCAGTAAACTTCTCCATACAAAAGTAGACTGTAAACATGTGAATTAAGGTTTATAATCAAATGGGGCGAGCGCGGCAGCTGGCTGCGTCTATATCAAAGAATCTAACTCAGTAAACTTCTCCATACAAAAGTAGACTGTAAACATGTGAATTAAGGTTTATAATCAAATGGGGCGAGCGCGGCAGCCGGCTGCGTCTATATCAAAGAACCTAACTCAGTAAACTTCACCATACAAAAGTAGACCGTAAACATGTGAATTAAGGTTTATAATCAAATGGGGCGAGCGCGGCAGCCGGCTGCGTCTCGCCACAGACGGTAACAGTGTCGCGAATCCAGAGGTTTTACCTTATCTAAAAATATGCAAACCGCGAAAAAAGAAGTTTTCACTTCAAAAATATAAACAGTTAAAGTTAATAAAAATGATACAGTTTAGATGTCCCTATAATTAAAATGTTTACTAATTGTATAAAAACACTTGTCTATAAGCCACTTTTTCAATTTAACAAAAAATAATGTGATGAACAGGTGTTCAGTGTCTGGGTGTTATAAAGTATCATGTGAAAAATATATAAGTATTTTATCAGACATCTAGTCACAATAATAATAATAATTACCAATATTAGTGGACAATGCACACAACACCGTCCAGCCCCAAACTTAGCATAGCTTGCATTATTAGATGGCTGATAGGATACTTATATGTTTTTAAGTACATACATCAAATACTTTACAACACCCAGACACAGAACAAAACAACAGGTCAAGCAGACATACCGCTCAGTATCACCCATCCTTTGTCAGTCTACCACCCTTGCGAACAAAGCGCTTTGCTTCCACATTTATAATGCGTGCAGTCAAGGATTGGAATACTTTTCCGTCCTCTGTCTTTCCTGAACAGTACAATCTGGGTCTCTTCAAGTCAAGAGTAAATAGGTCTTCTAGACCTACGTACCCCAACGTCGGCCACATCGTCACCTACCATTAGGCGAGAAAGTACTCAAACGTAGGTCTATAATAAAAAAAACACATCTATGTTCGTCACACAAATGTGTGTCCTGGGAGGGATTCGAACCTTCAACCTACAGCGCAGAAGACAGGGCTACTACTAACTGAGCTGACAGGATAGTCAATAATTCAAGATATGCTTAGTTTGGGGCTAGATGGTGCTGTGTGCATTGTCCAGCAATATTTATTATTGGTAATATTATACTACGAGTGAATTATACACAACCTTTAAACGCATAGGTGTTTTGAAACACAGGTTGATGACCCTCATCATTTGACTTAAAAGTTGAATGTATATCGTAGCAGTCATGACGTTGGCCATATCCATGAAGGTAAGAAATTTGCTAACATCTTAGTCCCCCTGTTGCAATAGAGAAGGAAAACTTGTAACAAGTCCGGCTCGGTGATAGCCGTTATGCACCTGCAACCGAACCGACACCGCATGTACTGATTCGTCTTTCCTGCGGGTCCTTCGGCAAGCGAGAGAGCTTACCCAAGTGCACTAAAGGAGCCTCTGAGGTGCACTTTAATCCTTCCACCACACTGGTTAGAAATAATTAGTGACACAATACGAAGCAGAAGAAGAAGCTAACATCTGTGTTATTATTTTTATTTCCAACTTCCTTTGATCTAAATGAACGAAATTAAAGTAATTGAATTTCCTTAGTTCTACTTAATGAATATGTAAAGGAGTCTTTTAAGGCTTTTAAGCTATTAATTATTGAGAAAATTAGAGGCTTCAGTCCCAGACTGACCTACTTAGATTAAGAGCTTAATTACTTGAGCTGATACTCGTCTTGAGCAAGTTTAGTAACAAACTTAAGAGTCATTGTTTTGAAGACAAGTGATCTGATTTTGAAAAGCTTTAAGTGTAGGAGGAAACGATAGAACAGATCTTATAAATATAAGTTTACTACCAGTTGTTGCTCGCGACTTCGTCCGCATTTTGGTTTTTAAAGAAATTGTAGCTTAAATCCTTCCCCAGGATGCATTTTATCTCCTTGCTAAATTTTACTGATAAGTTTCAAACCAATCACCATAAAAAAAATCCATATAAACATTTACACCCCATTTTACTTCTTAGTGAAGGTTGAAAAATTTTGAAACACGTGTCCATTTATTTTGCATTTTAAGTATCCAAACCAAGTTTCTAAGAAATCAAACCACCCGTTAAAAAGTTCCCATACAAACTTTGACTCCCCATTTTTTCCCGTTGTTAGGGTTACTTAAAAAAAAGAAACACGTGTCCATTTATTTTGCATTTTATATATACATATCAAGTTTCAGGCAAATCGCACCACGCGTTAAAAACTTGCATACATACGTTTTCACCCCTTTTCACCCTCTTAGGGGTTGAATTTCAGAAACTCCCGCATTAGTGGGTGGTTTTGCTGTAAAGGAAGCTACCTTCCAAATTTAGGTATAGATTACAGAATATTTATTAGTACAAGTACAGAAATCGGACTCCGCAAAAACATAGAAATAAAGATGTTGCGACGACGCAACAAAGTACAATTCAACTCGCACAAGTGCCTACATATAATTATATACCTACACAGTGCCTCTCATTCTTTCGCGTAGCTCTACTTCGTCTGGCGCGGCACTTCTTTACAATTTTTTCCAACAACTTGGGTGCGTCAATGTATTTGAACTTCATAGCTAAAGTGCGGAGTATTCCTGGCCTGCCTAGGTGTAAAGATATAAACCATATATTTATCCTAAGATTGTACTATAGCGATTACGATAAAAAAATGTTGATTTTTTAAAAATTGCTTGACCGATTTTGATAAAATTTAAATGGGGCCACCTGGGAAGTATGTATACCCTATGAATCAAACAAATTATTTTCCTAATCGGTTCAGTATATATGATAACTAGCTGCCTGCGGCTTTGCCTGTGTGGTAGGTCTATATTTATATATATTAGGTATATTTAAACATTTATCTTAAATACGTCATTCATTATCACGTGATTGAGTAATATACAAACTTCTAAATAAAATTTTAAACAAGCAGGTTAGGTACCTATTTACTAAAAATTAAATGATGAAATGATATTAAAAAAAATACTATGGCACAGCGCTCATATGTTAAGACCCTGTTAATAGTATTGTTAAATGGTATAAGGTTACAAATATATTATGTCGATTTTTGACCAAAATAATAGCAGAGCTTGTTGTATAACAATGAAAAGAAATACAGAAAACTAAACCTAATAAAATAATCTCTTATGAACAAAGTCAGGGGCTGTCGCACTTGTATTTATAAATTGACAAATCCCAGTCCACAGCCGCACCGATAAATGCCATTACTCTCTATGATTTATAGCAGGTTCTAGTAGCAAGTACTGGTGAGAAAAAAATCGTTTTACCTTAACTCAATTCTACTACGGCTGAGTTTTTATTCAGTAGTCAAGGTACTTACATCGGACCTTAGTCTTTTCTTAATTCTGCAAATTTTTAATTTTATTACTGGCATAATATTGTAATTTGAAAAAGATTAGGCAACGATGCATTTTTAATCTAATACCTTTAAACGAGCAATTCTTGTATATATGTATCTCGGAAACGGCCCCAGCGATTTTCATGAAATTTGGTATGTAGGGGGTTTTGGGGCTATAAATCGATGTAGCTAGGTTCCTATTGTAGAACTCGTCGTTTTATCCGTGTTCTATACCGAGCAAAGCTCGGTCAAATTTATAGTCTGCGAGACAGATCTCTGATTAGGGACAGACACACAGGCAAACAGACAAAGCAAAGCTACAAGGATTCCTCGTAAACTTCGGAACCCTAAAAACTTGATAACTCTACATTTTTACTCAACAGTACACACAGTATTTACTTACAGATATAACGTTCAACGCGCGTGATTTACTGCCAGGAAAATAGATATATCCATTTCTAAAACGGTAATACCTAGTCTGATATTAATGGCCACTGACTATGGCGCTATTACATAATGACAATGTTTATAAACTACATGGTATCTTTTTAAACCTGTTTAATAAAATAAATTAGTTCGTTGTCAATTTTTGGTAATTTTTTAAGTCTGTTTAACCAAAAAAACTGTTTGTTGTACTACTATTTCCAGTCAATGGCAGAACTCTGGCAACGGAGTTTATAATAACTTTTGGAAAACCGGGAGCGACAGCTTAAAGTGTCCTTCAAAGGATGGAAGCGCTCATGATATGCCACTGTTTGCAGTTTGCAGTCACTATAATAATCAGTAACTTGCGACATCTGAATCGATGCTGCATCTTGAAATTGTCATGCACAGAACCTACACAGCTCCGTGAACTTGATACATTGTAGAGTTTCACATGTGAAATAAGAGGCGTTAACAAATTTAACGCATAAAGAGAGAAACAAAGTAATCAACACAGAGTTAACTATTACAGCATATGTACTTTCTCGAACCATCTTAGGCTCGGTGCAAATGGGCCACCGGCCACAGCCACTGGTGGCCAGCGACAGCGACTTAACACATTTGCATATATTTTGTATAGTCACGCCGCACACATGTAGCCGGTGGCGGCCACTCGCTACAGCAGCCTCCGCGACTCGCCACTTGTTCGCCATTTGAACACCGGTGGCTGTCGCTCGCGTCTGACACTGTTACAAATTATGTGGTGGTAGTGCGTGACAGCCACCGGTGGCTGGTTTGCGCCAAGCCTTATCGTGACACAAGCTCTTTCGAACTAGTTTACAGTAGGTACTGATATAATACATGTTTTTCAAACAGAAATCAATTGGTGAGTTAGATTCACCTCCAAGAAAGGGCAACTACCACAAGAACACTAGTGCTCTCTTTGCGGTATACGAAACACAATATACCTTATACATTAACAGTCATAAAGCATAAAAATCAATTTAAACCTCAAAGAGCGATTGCAAAGTTCCGACCGCTTTTATAAGTGGAACCGCCTTATAATCCGCGATTGGTACTCATTTTGAGTGCTATGAGCTTTCGATTGCATTCTTCATGGGATCTAAAGTGCACTTATAGCGGTGGAAAATCAATATCTCTGCGTGCGTAGCATGAGACAAAGTATTAAGGCGCTGTCCTACTACGGCGCACGGCCACGCTAAGAGCGTTGACTATGCTTCGAAATGTATGAAGATCTATTGCAACCCAAGAACACGTTATACATAAAAACGTGGTTTGTGACGTCATTGTTTCACATGTGGCCAGCTTGGCTCAAAGCTGTGCAAGTTATGCTTACTAGTCGTCCGTTCCACAATACGTGCTTACTAGACGTATGAATTTTAACTATGCTTCGCTACAGTTGTTTATAGCCATTTGTATCTATACTAATCTTATAAATGCGAAAGTGTTTCTGTCTGTCTGTCTGTCACGGCTAAGCGGCTGAACGGATCTTGATGAAATTTTGTAAGAAGAGACAATATAATATATAATAATAATATAATAATACCGGACATTTCACACAGCATCATCTGGCCCCAAAGTAAGCAGAGCTTGTGTTATGGGTACCACATAACACAAGCTCTCTGATATACTAAGTACTTAAATATGTTTTTTTTTTGGAAATAAATACATACATATTATACATAGAAACACCCACCCGAGACAAATACTTGCAGATCACACAAACATTTGTCCCGCAGATGTTGCATTATTTGCAATATTGCATTCGGAGTACGAACATAGGCTACTTTTTGTGGCAAAAATCAACCTTGAAGGGGGTAAAATAGGGGATGAATGTTTGTTTGGGCAAATATTTTTTCCTTTAGTTACGGATTTGAAAATTAATATATAGGCTTTTGGTAAGAAATAAAGAATTATATGTTTGAACGTTTTTGCAAAATAATTCCCGAAGGTGATAAAGTTGGGGATTAAAATGCGGGTTTGTATGCGGTTAGTAGGGAGGTGCACAATCTACCTCTTTTTTTAATTTTAAGTTTAACGTCAAGTTTACGTTAGTTTTTACGCAATTTTCTTTGAATGTTTTGTACTTAGTACCTACCTACATGACACTTAGGAAATATACAATTATACCATTCTAAATAAAGGTTCTAAGCATACGCGTACAAAGTCGCGGGTATCAGCTAGTATGTCTATATTTATGTATACGCTGACATTTTGTATGTATTTATCATTCGTAAATTTGTTTTGTCTTTCGTTCAGATTAAATGAAAATCGTTTGACAGCGCTGCCAAAACACGTCGCGACGTCAATATTCTTAGCACAATCGTAGATAATTTAATTAAAAGTGTATGTACTGTTTTTTTGTGATTTGTACGAAGAGGACGACGGTCCAAGAAAATTCTAGAAGGCGATTTCACCATGACGTTTAGAATAGACAAATGATGATTGACCACGACTTTGTGACGTTAATTTGAGCAAACAAAAAAAATTAAAATGACAAAATTTACATCAATACAGATGTCATTATAGGAACTAGAAGCAAAAATTTTACATGACGTTATTTATAGTGGTGTAGATTATTTTTAGTTGTCTTGCGAATCAAACATTGCTCTTATATTATTTATTTTTCTCTAGTTATTTTCGGTTTTATTACTAACTAGCTGTCCGCAGGCAGCTTCGCCCGCGTTGAAGAATTTTCCCGGGATAAAAAGCAACCTATTTTTTTTAGTATTAGATTAGAACCTTCCGTGCGCCTTAAGGAACATACATAAAAAAATAGCCGAATTGGTCGAGCCATTCTCAATGCGCTTAGCAACATTCGTTTTTATTTATAGAGATTTTGATATATTAAGCTAGAGTTATTGATTCGGATGTGAATAATTGAATAAAAGCTTTGTTTCTTTGTGATTCAAGCAAAAATAATCCGTAACTATTTTATATGAAAGGCACCATTTTATAAAAAAATAACAAATGACGAACGACAAAATACGACTTTGTGACTTACTATAAACAATATAAAACCTTGACACTGACAAAATTTACATTATTATGACTCATGCCAATAACGAAGAAGAAGAACATAGTGGTTTAGTTTTGGCATCCACGTTCAAATTAGCACAGTCATACCCTGGTTTATTGCATACTCTTTGCCCTGGTTTTCTAAAGGACAGGTAACTCCAATGTGCGGCAGCTTTATTTGAAACATTGCTTTAAATTATGGTATTTCCCCACAAGCGAAGTGAATGATCTGACACAATAAATCCTATAGATTGTGGCCATAATGTATAACACAGGACCGTTTGGCACGGTGGTCCTGCCAAATGACTTCTAGCCCATAGAACCATTATTCAAGCGTAGGTTATAAATATTATAATATTCGTAGCGTAATATGCTAGCTAGGGAATTATTCGTCCGTGAAAATTTTTCCGTAGACATCAATATTTCAATGGTATCGGTCCAATTGAACTCGTACTGATTTTTATGGATTTTTGTGGATAACGTCGCATAAGCAGAGAGGGTGGTGTGGGTTCTGGATGTACTAAATTGTAATATGTTTCAGGTGTTATTATAATATAGGTAACTACCGACCCGCCCCGGCTTCGCACGGGTGCATGTTGATGCTAAATATACTACAGAATGACTTTATATACAACGTTATCTAAGAGAATAACATAACCTAAGAGATGGACATTACCATCGCGGACTTTTTTGTAGACCTTTTTAAGGTGTACCTACAATATTGTAGTACATTATTTTGATCTATCTCGTAGGGTTCAGTTAACGTTTGCAATATAAGCGCAAAAAAAGAGTTTATTTACGACATCACATTAGAAACCTCTAAAATGATCAGTGTTTCTCTACTATACTATCCATGTATTATACATATTAACCTTTTTCTTGAATCTCTCTATCTATTAAAATAAACCGCATCAAGATCCGTTGCGTAGTTTTAAAGATCTAAGCATACATCGGGACAGACAGACAGCGGGAGGCGACTTTGTTTTACACTATGTATAATATAAGAAATGTTGAAGGATTCATGATATTCGTATTTAATAAGAAAATCAATAAAAAAAAAAGCTAGACATTTTATACAGCATCATCTAGCCCCAAAGAAAGAGGAACTTATTTATGGGAACCACAGACCCTCTCAGACGGGCCTTCGTCTACTGCGCTACAGATCATGCTGACACCGTAACGTTATTTTAGTATTATACCGACTTTTGTTTACTGGATAGCCTCATTGCGTCCAAATCCCGGATCATACGTCGATTTGGCAGGCAGCCTACTGCTCTCAACGCCCACTGATGCGGTGATTCAATAATGTATGACCTTATTATGAAAACCACTCAATTGACATATTTACTTATAATGATGGACAGTGACCGGAAATGGGTCAGCTTTCACTCCTGGGGACCCTGATCTCCTCTCTAGGGCACGGACCCTTACCTTAAATACGGGCGGATGGTATTTGCCTTTTAATGTTTTAATTCTTGGGCATTCTGGTTCATTAAATCATGAAGACATAATTCTTTTCATTATTACGAAGAAAGTCCCCTGACTTACAATTTATGTCATTATTATTATTTAATTCAATTCAATTAAATCTTATAATAACATAATTTGCTAGCATAATTTGGTTTGTTATTTTCATCCAATGAATAAAAATGGCAACGGATTCTAAGCAACACATTAAATGCAACACACTGTTTTAAGGTTATGTGGTAGACGGATAGTACGAGTGCATGTACTTAGATAAGTCTTACAATAATAACGTAGATATAAATTTCTTAAAAAATCTGTAAAAATCAGCTCACTTACCATCCACACCTAACAACCATGTTCAATTCAAGTAAGGTCCCAGTAAGAAATCAGCAGTGCCACTCTATATTATTCTCCTTGACAAGAAAAGAGACAAAACCAAAATCGGCAACAATTGACCCTTAGCCTGGTTACACATCTGCACAAAGCACTAATCAAAACTATCCAAAGCCGTATTGCTCGATCATTAGATTAGAGCTCATTGCTTCTCGACGTTGAACTATTTACACACGCTCAAACATCTCATGGAAAGATTTGTAGAATTCAACAAACCTCTATTTGCCTTTGCGGATAACACAAAGGCGTATTGTCCGAACACGGAGTGAAGGTTCTCCTGTAGTACTTCAGGAGACTAGGTATTCTCACGTTGCCCTGCATAGTCATCTATTAAGTAGCAAGTTACGTGAGAAATAACTTGGACTCTTATGTGAAGTGCGGACCCACGCACGTGTACCACATAAACGGAATCGACACAAACTCGGATAGTTATAACTGTGTACAATAAGTCGGACCCATGACATGCATCAGGTTTTATGACTTCGTGAGAGTACGTTGTAGTGATCCGAGTTGTCGATTTCATTTGTGTGTACTACACAACGAGAGTACACAGCGCATACGTGAGTACACATAGTACACAGAGTAGTACATGGAGTACACAGAGGCCTCAATCATGGGCATTTTTAAAAATAGAGTGAATCGCTGGCTTGTCAAACTTTTTTTATCTATGGCAAGTTTTAAGATTATAAATTAATAATTACCTACCTAATCGTATTCATATGTCATTTTTATATGTTAATTTATTAATTTATGTTATACTTAGTGCCTTCTTAGCTTCCTATATTTACTTTAAACATAAAATAAAAAAATAACCATGACTATTATTTTTAAGACTTTCGATCGCGTAGAGCAATCAACAATATTTACTGCTCTTGAAAACCAAAACAAAGACCAAACATAATATAAATATACATATTTACTCACGTATTATTGAGTGCAATGCGTATGCGGGAGCATTAGTAAGCAAACCGCGGATAATGACCATAATGAAAAAACTCTTACCATAATGAGTTGAATCGAAACAGCGTCAGTGCCTCCATCGACAAAATAATACGTGAGTACAGCCCATGCTTATCGAATTGTATAAATTTCGTTAATATAATTTTTTTATATATGTTTGTGTTTGTGATATGATAATAAACAACAACAGCAGGCACAGTCAGTCAACATAACATTGCAGGTTCAATATTCACTATTAATTAAATAGTTAGACAGAATGACTTCCTATCCTCCAAATTGTCCACAGCAACTCTCCAAGAGCTATTTAAAAGGGTGAATGTAGCATAGCCAACTGTAGCATAGCCAAATGTATATTGCCAGTCGAGGTAGATGGGCAAGATACATTACGTCGACGTTCATCTGCTGTACATCTATGGACCAGTTAGTAAGCTTCGAAAACAGGCAGAACAAAGAAGTCGGAAGCCGAATTGATAACGCCTGGAAGAGCTTGTGGTCCATGAAAGCGTATATGAAGGGAGATCTTCCTCTGCCACTTAGGCGCAAACTCATCAACAGGTGTATCTTGCCCGTCCTAACCCACGGTGCTCAAACATCGTCGCTCATCGAGATTCAGAAGTCGAAACATAAGATTTGCTAGAGATTAATGGAGCGCGGTACTCTCGGATTCAAACGCACTCACTAGAATTGCTGATTCACGATGCAAAGGTTCAGGTGAAGTGGGACTGGGCTGGCCACGTGCACACGCACTCAGACAGATCGTTATATCCCGGCAACCTGATAGACAGCGGCGTTGAGGTCGGCCAAGAAAGCGTTAGAGAGATCTCGACACCTCCGAGAAAACATTGTGGGAGATCTCGATAGGGAGACCTTTGTTTAACAATGAGACAAAGTAGGTTTAATAAAAACAGTAAAAACATTCTACTGACTAGGTTTACTTTTATTTATAAATATCTACATATATTTAACATTTAAATACAATAAATAATGCTAATAATAATAATACTTATAGACTAAATAAGTAAGTAGGAAACTTTTTCTTTAATATTAGTATGCAAGTTAATAAGGTTATTATCGCGATCGGTTGATACCTCGTTTAAACGCAGCTCATAATATACTATATACCTTTTAATATCGGGGTAATGACGTGAGGCTTACGAGGTAATCCGTTAAACGTCGCAGTGCTCCCATATCGATATTGTCATGAGTTATGGCTCATAACGTGATCGCATCACATCATATCACGATAATCCTTACTAATATTATAAATGCGAAAGTAACTCTGTCTGTCTGTCACGTTTTCACGCCTAAACCGCTGAGCTGATTTTGATGAATTTTGGTATAGAGATACATGAGACCTTGGAGAAGGACATAGGCTACTTTATAGGTAGGTACCACGCGTGCGAAGACGCTGGCAGCAGCTAGTATTAAATATGTAAGTTTGGATTTTTGATTTAGACAACCTAGCCGACACCGATACTATCTTGATGGTAACTGGTAACCGGAACCTACTGTGTGCGTACAGAGGTAGCGAAAACGCGTTTCCGAGCAAAAGACACGTATGTAGTTATTTTGCGGAGCAGGGTTCTGGCCTGTAGATAGAATAGATAGAAAATACTTTATTGCACACCTTAAATACATTGGACTAGTAGAAAAAAAATTACAATGTTTTGCTAGTCGGTAGTACAATGAGCGGTCTTTTCGCTATGAAGCGATCTCTGCCAGACAACCTTAGGATGGACTGAACTGAATGTAGCTGAAAGAAGGATGATAATAATAATAATAAGTGATTTATAATGAAAATATCATACATACAAATTTACAGGATAAGAAAAAGATTCATATGTACTAATACAAAAATATGTATTTGGTTGGTGGTGGTTGGTATTTGGTGTGGCGAAAAATGAGAAGTCCAAAGTTCACAGTAGATAGTATTTCATCGGACTTCACACAGGTACACGGAATGGTAGGGAAACATTGGTTAATCTGGTAAAATAGTCAAATTTTGGTAGTCATTTAAATGGTATAAAATGATATCGTTATATAAAAAAACCCTGTCTATAAAATGTAAATCCATTATTGGCTGTATGTTATGATATAAGATATGTATTGTTTAATATTGAGAGCTGTGGATTTTGTATAATAAATAAATAAATATGGTTAAATGGTTATGAGTGACGCGGTGCGGTAGCGCACTGGTTTGCTCAGGCAATTGTGTATATTTGCTTGTAAGGCAAAAATGCATAACTGCTGTGTTCGGTGTAAACCTGAACAGTATTAAAAACAATCTTATAAGACAAATAAAAAAAATACATACATAAACATTCAGGCCTGAACTACAGGTTCTATTACAAAACATATCTCAGGCACCAGTCTCTCGTAAAACAGATGATAGGACATGTCCTTATAATTGTAGTATTAACTGTTGTACACCTTTTTTGAGAGAGATATAAACATATATTGTTTTTTTGTCAGTGGAACACTGGATCAAGTGAATTATTAGTATATCCAATAATGTTACTTGGTGACAGTCCCTTTAAACTAGTAACGCTTGCACACTACTGCACGGAAGCAGAATATCTGGCACTGTGTAACCAGATAACTGATAGAATACGTAATTTATTACATACTTATGGTGGATTACTTTCGAATACATACTCACTTAAGACTAACATTGTGGAACATCGACATGATGCTAAAATAAATCAAATCTGTCATCATGTACCACTATCGTAAGCACTATGAAAAGGTTCTTTATAAGGCTTTGTTGGAAACAAGATATTTTTATCGAGAGTGTCGACGTCAAATAAAGCTCGAGCTCGGCACCGTGTGATGGCTTAGTGATGTGCTTCTATCCGTATCCGTATCAAAACTATTGTATTTCAACCTAATTTATCTTAGCTCAAATGGCAGTAACTAAGAAGAATCGGCACATAAATTCAACTAGCATGTAAGACAATTGACACTTGTTAACTCTTTGTGCACAGCACTTCCATTTACACACTGATACATTTGTCATTTTTTTAAATTCCTATAATTCCTAAAACCATTTCTCTGATAATAAAAACATCTTACATATTCAATAAGTTACCAGTTCATTTCTCAATTCGAATCTGTCGATCTGATAAAATTCGTGCAGATCGGATTAACGGTTTTAATGTTATCGTCGAACAAATAAACATACAAACTCAAATCCCCCGATATCGTGGCTCGCTTCGCTCGCTCGTTTGATTATATATTTACAAGAAGGTATAATGGAAAGAGCAGGGTCCCACCTGGCCCAGCATAATCCATAAAATAATGCCTATTGCTAATCGAAACTGATAGGTGTTGATTGCATCAAGAGTTCCTAATCGCTGTGCTGATAACTGATAAAATATTTATATATTTTTAAATACATACTTATGATACCATATAACACCCGAACACAGCGCAAATACTTATGTTCATCACACAAATATTTATCCTGGAAAGGGATATCGAAACCTCAACCTCAACTCAACAACAGCGCAGAAGGCAGAGCTACTACCAACTGAGCTGACCGGCCAGCCAATTTAGTTTATGTCCATAATCTATTTCCGTATCCGAAACTTTAGTCCCATTCCATCACGTCTCTATGAAACGTGAAATATTGAGACGAAAATTGGCCGGTCACATCTATCTATCTTGTATGTAGTCGGTACTGTTGACATGTTCAGTGCGACCCAAAAAGAATTAATACCTATCGATATTGCCATCAAACGGAATTGTGACTGTTCAAATGGAAATTTAATGTTCGTGAAATTCTAGCTAGTGTATTGGAAACGCTGCCTGACAGTGATCTGGATCAGTTGAGCTATTTATAGATCGTTTACGGTCCTCAGATAGCTTATCTGTTTCACGTGTATTTTAGAATTGTACACTTACACTTTACATTTCTGTATAATGTTTATCTTGTCGTTGTTTATGTAATCGTACTTCGATGACGTGCTGATCTTTAATTAGGATGTGTGACCTCTGGTAACAAAAAACTTTCCCAAAAAGCTTACACTCAAATACGTGATAGTTTAGATACAGGTTATCGTGTTCTAGGGCCGCCGGTAGGATTTCCCGCCACGGAAGTCTTAACGTGTCATTGGTCGGGCACTAACCAGCGTCGACGTACCATCTGTTTTCGATACGTGATGATGGTAAAAGGCTCAACTCAACTTCAAAAGGCTCAAATATGCGTGTGTTGAACAGGAACCCACCGCGTTTTCAAAATTACCTCATGGCGTCTGGTAGATACATTGCGTGACCCAAGAGCTGGCTCCAATCTGATTCAGCATATTAGCAGTCTGGCAGTGATCTGGATCAGTTGAGCTATCCATAGATCTTTTAAAACGGTCCTTAGATAACTCAGCCGTTTTACGTGTATTTTATATTATTTTGTACATTTCTGTAATGATAATGTAAATAAATGTATATGTTTTGATATAATTTATACATATCGGGATGAAATTGCTCTGGTCTCGGCTCAGCATCCGAAACAATAATAGCAAGGGTTATAGAAGAATGCCTTTAAACTAGACGAGTTTTTCTTGCTTTTAATAAATGATGTGTGACCTCTAGTAACAAAAAACTGCCTCAAGCTCATTATAAAATATCAGATGATTTAGATTACAAAAAAGCTTGAGATGAATCTGCTCAAACTTGGCTCGTCATCCGTATCAAGGGTTATACAACGCTTTAAGACTAGACGAGTTTCTAGCCAGATTCTTCTTGGACTGGTGTTAGAACGAACCGAACCCTACATAATTTGCAAGGCATGCAAGACAATTTACAATGGTCTTAATAAAATGATACTTGTTTCACAACATTTAATTTGATTTGATATAATATTGCTATTTGAGGTTTAAACAGTGCGTGGTGAAACATGTACGGATTGAGAAGGTTTGTCCAGCCAGCACCTAATTTTACAATCTAAGTATTTTATTGCTTAATATAGGTTTGTAACATATATTTTGTGATACATTTTAGATCAGCCATAATCAGCTTGCTCCACATCTCTACTCCGCAATACTTTACAATAAATAAATAAATAATCCTGGACATTTCACACAACATCATTTGGCCCCAAAGTAAGCAGAGCTTGTGTTATGGGTACCACATGACTGATATAATACTTATATTTTTTTTTGTAAATACATTCTTATTATACATAGAAACACCCAGACCCGAGACAAATACTTGCAGATCGTACAAACATTTGTCCCGCTGCGGGAATCGAACCCGCAACCTTCTGCATCTCAGCCGGGTCCTAGCCAACTGCGCCACAGAGGTCGTCTAACACAAGCTCATAACACAAGCTCTGCTTACTTTGGGGCCAAATGATGTTGTGTGAAATGTCCAGGATTATTTATTTATTTATTTACAATACATATGTAAAATACAATACAATACATATTTAAATTAGGTAGGTCGATACAAACATGCTTTCAGTCAAATTAACATGGCTGGCAATATATTAAAATAATAATGTAGAATGTCAATATTTTTATTATTTATATATTAATACGTGAAGCAAAAACTTAGTACCCCTTTTTACGAAAATTGCGCAGACGAAGGAGTATGAAATTTCGCACACTTATAGTTTATTAGCTGCTACCCGTAGCTTCGCATGCGTGGTACCTACCTAAAAAGTAGCTTATGTCCTTCTCCAAAGTCCCATGTATCTCTATACCAAAATTCATCAAAATCGGCACAGCGGTTTAGGCGTGAAAACGTGACAGACAAAGTTATTTTTTTTTTATTATGCATAACAAATACATTAATTATGGTCCAATATCGACCAGTAGTCTAAATAATTATAGGTAGAACAGCGAGACTTTTCTAATAATATTTTCAGCCTTACTTTTAACACTACTTGACTCTAAGTATCTAATAAAAATTAAGCCTAAAATAATAGCCCATAACCATGGGAAAGACAATGATCAATAGAGCGAAGCCGACGCCTCGTCTAAATGCCCTTTTATAAATAAGTTATAACGCCAAAATTCTGCTTTAAATAACGAGTCTAATAAAGGCAGGCACTTCCGAAAAATAAGCAACATTTGGGAGTAAAAAGCGCTTGGAGATTGTTCTGGATGAGTTTTTAAGTGTTCCCGTAAAGTTATGTTTTGATGTTTTATAACTGTTCTGAACAGATTGGATTTCATTTCACTAAGCCATGATTACGAGGTACTTTGCGAAGTTTACTTTTCATAAACGGGATGAGATGTTTAGTGGAGGTACAGTCAACATCATAATACACCCTCTAACATATATGTAAACCTATTTAATGCATCAGAATAAATGATATACACTTGTAGTCGTAAACTGGTCGAAATTCGACCATAATTAATTCTTAATTAATGTATTTTTTAAGCATAATAAAAAAACTGGTTGTCTATAAAGTCGGTTTACGGACGATAGTATAACGTGACAACGTCATAACAAAACAGATAGACGCGGCTTGCTCATTTATCTGTTTTGTTATGCGCTCTTGCTGCGACTGTAATGGGACAATAAGCGTAACGGGACAAGGAGTCAGCGTTTTTCGTGCGTGCAGCCGACGTTCATCGATTTTTTAGACGCTGTCACGTTAAAAATATTAGCATTCTGCACTTCTTCTCTATATAAACTATAAGTGTGCAAAATTTCATACTCCTCCGTCCACCCAATTATCGTAAAAGTTTTTGCGTCACATATTAATATAATATATTTATATGTGAAGCAAAAACTTTGTACCCCTTCTATATATTATTACCAAAAATATATAATCTATAGATTATATATTTTTATAGATTTTTGTTAACAATTTCTAAATGCATTGAATGGGTACGTACGTACGTACCTACTTCTACGAAAACGAAAACTTACCTTTTATACCTTATGATAATGTTTTTCATAAGTTACTTGTCTTTTTCAGAATAAACTTCTTTAAACCTGCATCGGATTTACCTACATTTATTTGGTACAAGCACAGAGAAAATAACGTAAGGCATAGAGTAAATAAACGAATATAACAATAGATAACAGGATAAATAAAAACAAACACAATAGTCAATCAAATCAATAAATAAATTAAATATTGGTGGACAATGCACACAACACCATCTAGTCCCAAACTAAGCTTAGCTTGTATGGTGACAGATGACTGATAGAATACTTTTAAATTTTTAAATACATACAAAAGATACTTTATAACACCCAGACACAGAACAAACACCTATGTTGATTCCACAAATGTATTTTTCTGGGAGTTGAACCCTCAACCTACAGCGTAGAAGGCAGAGCTACTAACAACTGTAGCAGCTCAGCTCTGTCAAAATATGTAAGTACACATAAAGAGTACATAGTGTGTACCCAGTATACAAATTACCTACCTACTAACAATGACCAAAGATCAACAGACCATTAATAAGTGTGCCTATTAGGTAAAGTCTCAGCTTTGTAAAGAAATATTACATAAAATGTTTACAATTTGAACGCACCGCGCTTTTTTTACCGACTTTGAAAAAATTAAGATTTTAAATCGGTTATATTTTTTCTACCTCAGAACTCCGTCATTTATTAACCGATAAAAAAAATATTTTTCCGTTTAATTTAAAAGGGACCAAACAGGATGTATACCCTCCCAGGTATACTTCCTGTTTGGTACTATTTTAATTTGACAAAAAATACCACGCCTAAGGAAGAAAATAATAAAAAGAAATTTAGGTTCGGAAAATCGATTTCAAATTTCTTTATCATTATGTTGTATTTATGTTTCTCGATGTCCCAATTTTGATGATTCTTTCTCTAATGTATGTATGTCTGTAGAGTATGTTCTAACGTTTTTTTGGGCTCGCTTTGTTTTATGCATATTTCGAGTGTAATTTATAAAAGATGGACACCTATTTGCAATATAATAACGCGATGCTAGAATGGGAAAATAGGAAATAGGTCAAGAGAGTTATAACATGTACTTAATGCATAAAGTACTACTCTTTTTATCGGCTCACAAGTTAATCCGAAGTTCCAAACCAGTGTGGTGAAAGGATTAATGTGTTTCTTAAAGGCTTCTTTCGTGCACTAGTCACATGTCTTTAACCTTTTGACTTTGTCTATAAACTTTGACGATCTCTGTGGCGCAATGGGCTAAGGACCGGCTGAGACGCAAAAGGTTGCGGGTACGAGACAAATGTTTGTATGATCTGCAAGTATTGGTCTCAGGTCTGGGTGTTTCTATGTATAATATGTATGTATTTACAAAAAAAAAAGTATATAGGTAGTATATCAGTCATGTGGTACCCATAACACAAGCTCTGCTTACTTTGAGGCCAGATGATGCTGTGTGAAATGTCCGCGGTTATTTATTTATTTTAAGGTTCGAAGTACTTACTTTGTTTAACAGTCTTTACAGCTGTTTTACGGCATAAAAAGCATCCGCTGTGTTAATACAAGTTATACCTACCTAGTATCAAATTACATCGCAAATGTAATCGCAAATCCTTAATAACTTTCGAGTTGTTCATCAAATTTAGATAAACACGGGTTTTACTCACGTATTAATTTGTCGACTCGAGCAACGAGCGGACTGCGGATCAAACTCACCCTGATGAAGATTCTCTAGATGAATCGAAACAGTGTCAGTGCCTTCATCGACAAAATAACACGTGAAAAATACGTCATATGAAATCATATTCTCGGACTTGGATTCGGAGGAATTGGTACTTAAATTCATCTAGTCGACATCTTGAAGACCCTGTGGTGCAGTAGGCGAACACCCTGAAACGCAAAAAGTTGCGGGCTCGATTCCCGCAGGAGCAATATTGTATGATCTGCAAGTATGTCTCGGGTTTGGGTGTATCTATGTATAATAAGTATGTATTTACAAAAAAAGGTATATGTGTAACTCATGTGGTACCCATAACACAAGCTCTGCTTACTTTGGGGCCAGATGATGTTGAGTAAAATGTTAAGCATTATTTATATTAAATAAATTTAAAAAAAACCTAGTATGTAAGACGTTTCAAAATGATCCAATATAGCGTAGTAAACTGTTTAAGGAGTCGTTAGACTTGAGTCTCGATTAAAACTCAAGCGTTGTTTCAGATAACGATTCGTAGATTTATTTTTATCTAGAAAGGTACCTACCATACTAAGAACTTATATAACATAGAAATCGGCAACAGTTTGTGTAGGTATTTAGCTTGAGGCTAGACAAAACCGTTCCAAGCTGATAATGTTTGCGGGATGTTGTCCTAACATCGCCTAAATAATTAACGGTACAATGCTTTTAAAATAATTAAACTGGAATGAATAATGTTGAATTTTGAGCTGTATTACTTAGGGGATAAGCTTTCGATTCGGCTTAAATACGTGTTTAAACAAGCGAGGGAAGCCGATACCTATCGTAACTTTAATACTAAGACCTTAATCTTTATTAATATTATAAATGCGAAAGTAACTCTGGCTGTCTGGTTATTACGTTTTCACGCCTAAGCCGCTGAACCGATTTTGATGAATTTTAGTAGATATAGAGATAGACGGGACCTCGAACCTTGACCTTCGACCTTGGACCTCGAAGGACATTGGCTACTTTTTATGTAGATACCACGCGTGAGAAGCCGCGGGCCGCGGGCAGCTTGTAATAATATATAAATAAAATAAAATAATCACAGATATGCACAGTTTATTATAAAATTATATAAAATACATTTGTAACAGTTGAGCTATTTAAGGCCCGTTTAAAACGATCTATAGATAGCTTAACTGATCCAGATCACTCAGCCAGAAGGCAGAGTCTCCGAGACAATGACAGTATTGCCACGTTGAATGGCAATGCTTACACGCTGGGCCAGATAGGAGCCAGCTTCCTGAAAATGCTACTAAACCTATTAAGAAATTTAAAGCATACATAAAAGGTAGTCTTTTGAAGATAGCTTATTATAATATAAATGACTTTATTATTGATAAGAATGCATGGCCTCATGTCGCTCTGCCGTCAAACAGTTAACCGACACACTTGAAATTTATAAACTCTCTTGTATTAGTATTTCGTAGTTAAGCTAGTTATAAGAGGGATCATGCAAAAAAGCGCTAGGACCAAGACGAGTTTTTTGCCAGTTCTTCTCGGGCTTGGGTTAGGATGAATTGGCACCTAAATTCACCTAGTATGTAAGACGTTTCAAAGTGATTGTATTAAATGAACTTTCTTTTGACTGACTTTTGACCTTTCTTTGTAAACATATTTATACATAGAAGGATACTCAAACCCGAGACATAAATTTGGAGCTTTTGTTACCATCTAAACTTATGTGTTTGGCTTATTATAATGACTTATTTATAAATCACTATGTAAATGAATATATATATATCTCACGTATAAATAAATAAATAAATATTGGTTGACAATTCACACAACACCCCCAAACTAAGCATAGTTTGTGCTATGGGAATCAGATGAATATCTATAATAATACTAGCTGACCCGGCAAACGTTGTTTTGCATTATTGAACATAAAAAAAAAATTGGGGTGAGCCACCCTTAACACTTAGGGGTATAAAAGTTAGTTATAAACCTATTCTCAGCCTTACTGAATATACAAATAAAATTTCATCAAAATCGGTCAAGCCGTTTCGGAGGAGTATAAACACGAAAACTGTGACAAGATTTTTATATATACAGGGTGTCCCGGAACTAGTATGTTATGCCGAGGTGGGCCGATTCTCGATACTTTCGAGAACAACATATGTTTTACCTCTTTTATAAGTTCACTGTTTTTCATTGAAGAAATGAGCAGCAAAGTTTGCTTCAAAACTGCACGTCCCTAAAATCAGCTCCTTATTGAACTCTGAGCGTGACCCCAAAATGGAGTATCGTTTGAGTTCACGCAACACAAACATAAAAGTTGCCTACATTGTGATGCCTCTGAGAAGAAAGTAAATTTTTGTGTTCTTGTTGAGATCAGCTGCAATATTTATAAGAATCTTGTTTATTCTTCTATCAAATTTTCGGATTTATTGCATATAATTTTTGTTGACAAACAAAAATTTTAAACTAAACAGGATTTTTTTATGATGATGATGATGATAACACGTTCACAACTCTTTATTAAAACAGCTTACTATCTAATTATTTGAATTTCTATGAAAAATCTTGTCTATCCCATATTTTCCCATAGTTTTATCTGTCCACCTCATTGTGCGACTCTGTGACTCGCGGCTTTTTATCAAAGGTGTCAAACAAAACCGACAACCAATCAGAAGAGTTCAATCCACATAATAAATAATAAATCTCGGCTAATTCCAAAAATAGTCTACCTTTGTAATAAGCCGGCATTTATTATTTTGTCAGAAATTAGTTCCGTAGTATTTATTTTTAGTCGTTGTTCCGATTAAGACTTTATTTATTTTATTCATTAATTTATTTATTTATTCTGTCATTGGTTTATTCTTGGTCACTCTGTGCTGAATTAATTTGTTTTGTCACTGTTTTTTTTTCTGTATGTAGCTTTAACATGAGTCTAGAGATTAATGGTGACAGAACTAGAGTGGTTAAAGGATTCAGTGACCAAAAAAGAAGCAGTGACATGACTACAGAATAAACTAAGCAAAATAACTTCACTAAGAACCAAAGTAGTATTTACCAACATGAATGTCATCATTGTGATAGGTTTGAATTTTCACATCAAAAATGAACCCTAAAAAATTGTCGGCAATTTCAAAGGATTTTATTTTGCTTTTGAATTTATTTTTGCTCAGTGATTTGTTGTACGTCGTGCCGTCAACTTCCTAGTTCCTGTTAAGAGTTCTGTTTCGAGTTATCATCATGACGTCCGCCTACCCTACAGTAATGAGGAATACGACGATATAATTTTTGTGTGTTGGTGCCGCGTCGAACTATGGACAATGCTTGGCACACTGAACCATTCATGTGACCATTGTGTGTGATTTTTACGAGTAACCATGTGTTTTTTTAATTCAATCATAAGTGATTTGTGTTGGAATTTGTTTTTTTTTTTTAAATATGTTTAAAGAATACATTAGTTATCAACTAATTATGGTCGAATTTCGACAACTGGGTGACCACTTATTCTCATAAATACATACGTTATATACTTTTAAAACACCCAGACTGAAAACTAATATTTATGTTCATCACTCGAATGTTGGTCCTGCATGGGAATCGAACCAACAACCCACAGTGTAGCAGCAGAATTACTACCAACTGAACTGTGAGGTTATCAAATTATTATTATTACATATTAAAAAGATGACTTTTTTAATTATGTTGCCATTATTTTCTTTTTATTATAACCTAAAACAGCTTCAACGCTAATTAGAGGCTTCCGTCGACGACGGATAACATTTTTGAATCCGTCGATTGGGACCGCAAACCACGTTAACTGTACAGTCGTCGTCAGATACAGATCCGAAATAAGTACGACAATGTACGTTCATATCTATACCTATAAAAGGCTTAACCTGACTGACTGAGTGACTGATTCATCATCGCCGAGCCAAAACCACAGAAGCTAGAAAGCTGAAATTTGGAAGGTAGCTTCCTAATACAGCAAAACCACCTACTAAGGCGGGATTTTTTGAAATCCAATCCCTATGATGGTGAAAAGAGGTTAAAACGAATGTATTAAACTTTTTAATGCGTGCTTCGATTTGCTTGAAACTTGATATGAATAAATAAAATGCAAAATAAATGTACATGTGTGTGTGTGTGTTTCAGGATGTTTCAACATAACTCTCATAATGGAATAAAATGGGGTGTGATAAGCACGTAGTCCTAGGTCTTGATTTAACACCCTTTTAACAGTTGTTCTGCTTAGTCCCATCTGAAGAGCTAAGAACTTTTGTTTACGCATGGGATTTCGTTGGATTCGCGCTCTCATTGCTTTAACGACCGCTGGTGTCCGTGGCCGGACCGTGCGAGGTCGACCGCTTCATTTACGATCTTCGAGGCTCGAATCTTCACTGAATCGTTTGATGGTTCGATGAACAAACCTTAATGTTATTTTAAATTTTTGCAGAATGTAAAATATCTTTGTTGGCGCGTAACCACAGTGGTGCAACGCGATAACCACGACTCGATCTTCCTTTAGCGTTCATTCTATTTTGAAAAATGAACATAATGAATTTATTTTTCATTTTTAGAAAGCCCAAATGTTCGTTTTTCGAATCAATTAAATATTTCTAGCCAGTATTCGAAATTTAAAAATAATAGGGTTTTGACAGAACTTATGAACCGACTAGGTATGTATATAGTTCCTGTCAATTTAAAATATTCATAATTAGTTTTTTTCTAGTCTTTTTAACCGACTTTAATAAATGGAGGAGGTTCTCAATTGGAATCTTTTTTTTATGTATGTTCTCCGATTACTCAAAGACACCTTAACCAATTTGGAAAATTCTTTTTTATTTAAAAGGGTATACTTCCCAGTAGATCCCATTGAATTTTTTATCGAAATCGGTCGAGCTGAAAAATCAACAAAAATAAAAAATAAATATACATTGATGATATTTTCGTTTACTCCGATACCTTGGTGTCACATTGGAGCCGTGCGTTTATTTGGCCTACCCATGTAATATATATAAAATACATCTACTTTCTACTAAAAATGTATTATAGGCTCAAATTTCATTCAATGAAGTCAGTTTCTTTTTAGTTTTTTAAAACGTAATAATCCGTACGCAGACTTGTTATATATAATAGAAATATCAACAAATAAGATCCACTAATAAGACGACCTCTGTGGCACAGTGGGCCAAGGCCCGCCTGAGACGCAGAAGGGTTCGATTCCCGCCGCGGGACAAATGTATGTATTATCTGCAAATGCTTGTTTCGGGTCTGGGTGTTTTTTATGTATAATATTTATGTATGTATTTACAAAAAAAATGGTTGTCTGTAAAGTCGGTTTACAGACGATAACTTTACGTGATAACGTCATAAGAAAACATTGATGAAAAATTGCATACTTTTAACCTATTATAATGCGTCACAAGCCGAACGCTTAGGCCGATCGTGCCTCTCTAGCGGAACAAGTCCGCTCTCACGCGAAATTTTTTTTGCGTACAGCGGGCTTTCATGAATTTATAAGACGTTATCACATCAAAAACGGTAATTAAGTAGCATATCAGTCATGTGGTTCCCAAAGCACAAGCTCTGCTTACTTTGGGGCTAGATGATGCTGTGTGAAATGTCCAGCATTATTATTATTATTATTTAGTAAGTTTTTAGTAAAGTAAATTTACTCTATGGTAAGTAAAACTACAAGTATATTAAAAGGCTATATGTGACTTAAAATGACCTTCAAAAATATTTTCAACTTAATTCTAGTCCGCTGTAACAAACAAAGAAAATCCAAATCAAATTTTGTTCTATCGCACTGGCACTTAATATAATTGTTCCTAAATTGCAGGAAATCAAGGAAATAGGGACCTATCCCTCAGAGCCAGCGAGGTGAATAGACACAGCGTAATATGATAAAGCTAGTCTTTTCTGCAACCCTATTCTTTTTCTTCTTCTTCGATAATAGCAGGTGTTATAAGAATGCCAATTATAAATAATGTTGCCAATGTCAAGTGTTTATATTGTTTATTACTAGGACGTCGTTTGTTATAAGTCATTTATTAAAATCTTTAAATGTATTAATCTTCTGTGCGTGTGACTGTAATTAAACTTATGTACTTACTTATGTTAGACTTTAAGGTATATATTTGATATGGGCCGTGGTTTGTAAGTATTTAACATCATGTACTAAACTAGTGTTGCCTGAAATAAACAATATTATTATTATTTTATAAACTCCTCCTAAAGACCCGAAACAAATACTTGCAGATCATACAAACCTTTGTCTCGCGGTATATTATAACAGTATATTTAATATCAAATAATTATACGGTATACTTTTACTCGAATCACAAAAAAACACAAACTTTTATTCCAATTGTTCACACCCGAGTGAACTTAAGCTGTATTAAAAAAAACACCAAAATTACTAATAAAACCGGAATAACTCGAGAAAAAGAAATAATATAAGAGCGCAATGCTTACTTCCCAAGACTGACAAAAATAATCCGCGCGTGAACTTGTAAGGCCTTACAAATGTCTCTTAACTTCTGTCATAAATAAATCACTGCTTAAAATAGTGCCATCCCTTTATAAGTAAGCTAAGTTTATAAGTAACGCCGGTAGTGTCGGCAAAAAAAAACCGGCCAAGTGCGAGTCGGACTCGCGCACCGATGGTTCCGTACAAACCTGTAGGTATATAAGTAAAGATCACCCATCACGACAATCGAGTCATAGTTATGGTATTTTCATTGCAAAATGAAATCCATAACATTACAATATTTATTAAAATTATTTTTATTATATGATGTAACTAAAAATTTACGGTTTTCGCAATTTTTCCATTATCTGTGCTTTAAGACGTTGCTTCGTACCAAATTTCAAGATTCTAAGTTTACGGGAAGTACCCTGTAGGTTTTGATTCCCTTGCGAGTGTCGAAAATTTGCAGAAATTTGCGGCAAAAACGGCTGTATCTTTTGATTGCGTTGGCTTAGAAGTTTGATTTTTTAAGGAACAGTAGACCTGAATATTTGATATAAATTTCAGATACCTCCACGCGTTCCCGAGAAAAAGGGTCTTGACAGACAGACAGACGGGCTGACAACAAAGTGATCCTATAAGGGTTTCGTTTTTTTCCTTTCGAGGTACGGAACCCTAAAAATGAATATGTGTCGCAAAAAAAGGTCAAATGAGAAACTTGCACCTGAGAAGGTAACGTCCTATGTACCTACTTACCTTTCGATCAGTTCAATAATACCGTCATAAACTATAATCACAATAAAATGTGGTATAAGAACAAAAGCTGTCGTGTTTTTTCTCTCACTTGTGTTGGTAAGAAAATCTTACCAATTTCGTGATTGTAGCTCAAAGGGAAGTACCCCATAGATTTTGATTTATAGTAGTTTATGTAGCATAAATATTCGACCGTATTTTTTGATTCTTAGACTTAGAAGCTTGATTTTTTTACAGCTTCAAGAAACCAAACAAAACGTGTGTGTCTCGGGACGCCCGACAAAAGTGATAACTTTAACTATTAGTTAGATTAGCGCTGTGGGTTAACTAGAGTGAGAGAGGAGGAGCCTGCCTACCACTGTCTACGCGCGCTTACATAACGCGTTACGTAACGAAGCAGTTTATCCTTACATAAGAAGTTATCACTTCAATAAATTTGATATTCATTATTCAGTTCATTCTTATAACAGTCAAATGTATGTGTGAAATAAAGTATTTTATTTTCTATTCTATCAGTCATCTGGTCACCACAAGTGCACCACAAGTGCCCGCACCGCGCTGCCAGCCCGGCAGCGCGGTGCGGGCAGCGGCGCGGGTGCGACAACGCGCGCGTTTGTGCCTGTCCGCAATGGAGCTCGGCTTTGTTCAGAGTGTTGTCGTGGCCAGTGTTTGTCATATTAAAATATGTATGAAAAAGACTTATTTTTAATGGAAAATTCTTACATTAAATGAAAATTTTTTTATAAAATGAAAACTGGCGAGATTAACCTCCAAAGTTTTTTGATTTTATTTCATTCTACAATTTTAAATTAACTTTTATGTGTTGAATATCAATTAGTCATTCTTCCACATTAATTTGTAAAGACGCCATCACAAGAAAGCGTGCGGTTAGCTCGAACCAGTTTGAGATCCCCGCTCCCGCGTGGTTTGTCGCTTGACGCCCGCGCTCTCACTGCGGTGTATGAACGAGCTATTGGGTGAGTTGCCCGCGCGCTTCCCGCGTCCGCCGCGCACCCGCGTGTCCACTATGGATACTCAAATGATGATCTTCTGTTTGAGTTTGTCGCGCCGCGCCCGCCCCGCGTCTCCGTTTGCTGTCTGGCTAAGTACTAACACAAGCTATACTTAGTTTGGGGCAAGATGGTGTTGTCCACTAATATTATTTATTTATTTATCTGTAAGGAACTTCTAAGTTACCTATACCATAAACGCTATGCTATTTAGATTTACAAAACTGTTTGGCGTTTCAATTAGAAACTTGATTCAGAAACAGGGTAAATGAAAAATGGGTGATATTATAACAAAAATGGTGCTCATCTGTTTGCTTTTTCCAAGATATATAATATTTTGTTTTAACGGGCGGTAAAATTGTAAGCCTCATTAGTGAGCTCTCTGCCATTATCCAGCCACGGTTTTGCATCAAGAAACGCAACTGCTTCGTACTTCAGACATTGTGGGGAAATTCTTCCAGTTTTGTTTAATCTTTATAATTGCAATTTAAATATTCTGAAATTTGCGGCATAATCGGCTGTATCTTTTGATTGCGTTGGCTGAGAAGTTTTATTTTTTCACAGCTTTAAGAGCCAGTAGATTTGAGTATTTGATATAAATTTCAGCTTGATGCATCCACGCGTTCCTGAGAAAAAGAAGTGTCTCGACAGAAAGACGGACGGACAACAAAGTGATCCTATAAGGGTTCCGTTTTTTCCTTTCGAGGTACGGAACCCTAAAATGGAGTCCTATTGATTCGATCGCTACCAAACTTCACAGGATGACCCGCTGAAATCGGTCAAGCCGTTTTGGAGTCTATAGGGAACATACATACATTAAACACATCATCCCCTTTTATAGGTATAGAAGATAACTATTCTTTAAACTGATTTTAGCGTGTGGGTAGGTGGCAGGCTAGAAATAGACAGCGCGTAGCTTCCTTTTTTTTTTTTTTAGGTTAGCTTAATTTTTTTTTACCTTTTGAAACTGATTTTGCTAATATTGCTGAAGCGTTGCTTACTGTTTGCTACATAATGCCCTGGCCGATGTATTGCCCAATTTTTTTAGTCATAATTCTACAGTTTTAAGTGTTGGTAGGTGCTCATATGTATATCTACACAGTCAACTATAAACCTTCGATTATAAAATCAACCAAGCAAAATTTTTACTCTCGCAACGCGAGCGCGAGCGTGAGCAAGCAAATCGCGGATCAAACTCGTCTGATGAAGATTCTTTAGCTAGATGAATCGAAAGTGTGAGACGAGAACGAGAAAGAGGGGTAGAGAAGGAGAACGCATCAGCTGTGCGTTTTACCTACATTATATAGAATAGGGTGTGCTGTTATATAAACTAATTCACGATACTATGTTAATGTTGCTTATTACCAAGGTGAGATGTCAGATGTTACACATCATAAGCAACTACTGTCAGGCTCGCTCGTTTTTAACTAGCATTTATTTAGAACTGTTAGAAAATGCTGAGTTGACGATCTGAGCTTGACTGTTATTACAAAATATGAGCTAGATACTAGTTAAAGGAAATAGAGAAAAAGGAAGATCACGTATCAGTTACATGAGCCAAATTAAGGAGAAGGTAGCTGTCATCATTACATAGTATAAAGCAATGTCGCTTCCCTCTGTCTGTCTGTCCCTATGTATGCTTAGACCTTTGAAATTTGAAAAAACCTTTGAGATTTTGATGCGGTTTTTTTAATAGATAGAGTGATTCAAGAGTAAAGGTTATATGTATAAAACATGCGTAATATAGTAGAGAAACACTGATAATTTTAGAGGTTTCTTATGTGATGTCGTGAATAAACACATGTTTTTGCGCTTACATTGCAAACGCTGGCTGATGTAGCAGCATTGCACCCGTGCGAAGCCGGGGCGGGTCGCTAGTGTCGTATAAAGAGATCAAAGAAGCTGCACTGGAGAGGAACAGGTGGAAAGAGCTTCACCATTCACCGATAAGAACACAGTACTTACAATTTGTAACTTAATTACAAGAAGTTACTGCGTACATCAGCTTGAATAGGCTGTGTTATAATTAGACTGTGGCAAAGATGTGAATAGGTTTATCCATTTAAGTATCTTCGTCTCGGAACGAGCTCGTAGCACTCTGAATAATTGCCCACAAATTGGCAAAATTAAAGGAATAGATGCCGATTCCTTAAGACTACCCACACGGGCTATATAAGTTATTCGAATCAGGCAACATCACGATAGCGTCACTGCTCTTCCACTTCTCTTCCTTTAATTGCATATGTCTTGATAACAATTATGCCAAGTGGTTTTGTTTTGATTAAGTAAATACCGTCACAAAATTGCAGTCGATTGTCGTTTTTCTATTCTAAACGTTATCGCTTCTTCGAGGAATCCAAGAAAATTCTAAACGGCTATTCCCGTCTAGAATTGTCTTGAAAAAATTATATTATACGGAAATGGTAAATAAATTTGTATTCGCTTGCATTATATCTACATACTTGGTTCAAAAAAAATGTACAAAATAAATAAAACCAATTTTAAATATAATGAAACTGTTGAGCTATCTAAAAACCGTTTAAATGATCCAGATCACTGTCAGAGGGCGTCCTTAAGAAACTGGGGGCATTACTACGTCGCACGGTAATGCTAGTACGCTGGGCCAGATAGGAGCCATCTCTTGAGTCACGCAATGTTTCTACCAAATGCCGCTAAATGATTTTGAAAACGCGATGAGCTCCTATTCTCAGCGGGCCCTGGGTCTCGACTCTAAAAGACTCAATTGCTCGTAAGTATGACCTATTAATACCGGCATATTTGCGCCTTTTCAGGTTATAAAATAACTAGTCCTTAGTTAAATAATATTGAAAACTTACTAATTCACAAGGTATGTACTAAGTGTGATGTGGTATTGGAGTTCGTCCAAAATTGACTGGTCCAGCCTTCCACATATTATTTTTGATAGAGTTCTCATACAGCAGAGTGAGACGGTAAAAAAATTAGGTGTTCTCATGGACAGAAATCTGTCATGGTAACAACAGCTAACTGAAGTCAGCCGAAAAACTTTTGCCTCAGCCGGTTTTATTCGGAGACTGCGTAACTTCCTTCCGATTGCCATTAAAATTTCGCTTGCACAGTCACTCCTTCTTCCAATATTAGACTATGCTGATGCCTGCTACTTAGATTTGACTGAACAGCAACTTAACAAACTTGAGCGCCTTCAAAATCTCTCCATTAGATTAACATTTGGGCTGCGCAATTATGACCATGTCTCCAAATTCCGAAAAAAGCTCAAGTGGTTACCAATTCGCTTTCGTCGGAATTTGCATTCTCTGGACTTTTTATATAATATTCTTTTTAATCTTACAACACCTTCCTATCTTAAAGAACGTTTCTAATTTCTCCACCTCACCCACTCTCGATCCTTGCGCTCCTCTGATACTCTCCTACTCGCGACACCTGTCACACCTGTCCACACCTCCTCATACTATGCCAATTCTTTCTCAGTACAGGCTGTTCAATTATGGAACGCATAAGGCAGTTATGCTATTAGACGCGCCAAATCACATAGTATCTCTAAATCTATGGTCAAGGAACACTTTTTGTCATGTTGTTAACTATGTATTGTTTGTTTCTTTACGTTATATTGGTATATTTATTTATGTATGTATTAGTTTATTTAGTTTATCTTATTGAATTATCATTATTTAATTTATTTTTGTAGGTAATATTAGGTATTGATGTATTTCACTTTTTGTTATCTTGTAAATATGTATGTACATATAATTTTTATCATAAATCACTCATAGTAATTTCATCACCCCCGATCGATATCTAGCGATAAGACCGCCCATTATACTACCGTGTAGCTAAACATTGTTTCTTATAACAGTCTAATGTATTTGTGGTGTGCAATAAAGTATTTTCTATTCTATTCTATTCTATTCTTTCGTCGTACTGGTAGAGACCGCTGTTAGCGATAAGGTGGTTTATAAAACCCGGTTGTCGGTTGACGGAAAACTACATGACAATAACTTTACATTTAGGACAATAATTGTATTAATAGTAATCAAAAAAGAGTTATTTACCTATCTCTCTTAGGCAGTCAAAGACATCATTTTGCCTCAAAAATATTCAACACTTTTGAGTAAATATAACTGTATCCCATGCTTATTCCAAAAAAACAATCGCTAGTGTTCTAAATTTGAAATAATGGGAGGTACTCTAAATTTGAAATAATTTATTTATATCAAATTTAGAGTAACACCCATTATTTCTTCTTTTTATGACGTCTGTAGTCGTGTTTTCCATGATTATGCCAATGTCAATGTCGACAATGCAAATTATTATTTGTTTGACAAAATGGCCATTAAAAGTCAAAGTTATTATAAAAATATTATTAATTTTATCTCTCAGCATTATCTGGTACCAAAAAAAGAGCTTGTGTTATGGGTACCACATGACTGATATACTACCTATATATTTATTCTTATATTTTTTTGTAAATACATACGTTTTATTTATTTATTAGGTAACGCAAAAACTTTGTACCCCTTTTTACGAAAATTGCGCGGAGGGAGGAGTATGAAATTTCGCACACTTATAGTTTATATAGAGAAGGAGTGTAGAATGCTTTTTTTAATTTAAAATAATAATGGTCGAAATTCGACCAGTAGGCGACCACTAGTACATAGAAACACCCAGACCCGAGCCTTGGCCCACAGCGCTATACAGGTCGTTACTTAATGTTATCTTGGACAATGACAATAACATTAGTGAATAATCTTCCTGTCGTAACTACCAATTGTCTCGCTAGCAAGACTAAAATACCAGGAACTCATGCTAGCCCACTGCTAACCTAAAACATGCATTACCATACGCTGCTCACTTTAATGTCGGCTGACAGCTTGTAGCCACACAAAGAACATCACTCCCTTTACGCGATAAATAGCATTTACGAGAAAATTCTTTGGCTTTCTCTTCGAAACAAATTGTCTGACACAGTTTAAGATACTTAAGTCAAACACGGCAGATAGTGAATCTGGTGGATGACTCCGATAATTTAAACGTCAATATAAAATCTATTACTATCAATAACGTTATTTTATGCACAGTTCGTACCGCGCTAATCGGTTTAACCGCGTAACATTTTGCCTGTGCTCGATTTTGATTTGTCCGAACCAGTTCAAAATTCAAAATTCAATATTTATTTATTCAATAAAATCACAAGGACCACTTTTAATCGTCTTCTTACATGCTAGTGAATCTAGGTGCCGGTTACTCCTAACCTTAGTTCAAGAAGAATCCGGCAAGAAACTTGTCTGGTCTTAACACTTTTTTGTATGATCCTTGACAATTTTGATACGGATGCCGAGTCGAGTTGGAATAGATTCATCCCAAGATTATTTGTCATCTAAATAATCAGATATTTTATAATATGCTTTAATAGACAGTTTCTGTTTAATTACGTTTTTAAATTTGCCAATCGACAAATCTATCACGTCGCTTGGGACCTTGTTATAAAAGCGTACACATTGCCCTATAAAAGACCTATAAACTTTAGCGAGTCTAACGGTGGGTACAGCGAGTTTATCTTTATTTCTAGTGTTAATACTATGATTATCGCAATTTTTTTTAAATAAATGAACATTTTTGTCACATACATTAAATTTTCATATGTATGTACTGACAAGGCACTGTCATAATTTTAATTACGACCTCTGTGGCGCAGTTGGCTAAGACCCAACTGAGACGCAGGGGTTCGATTCCCGCCGCGGGACTAATGTTTGTATGATCTGCAAGTATTTGTCTCAGGTCTGGGTGTTTCTATGTATAATATGAATTTATTTACAAAAAAAAAAATATATATATATATATATATATAAGTAGTATATCAGTCATGTGGTACCCATTACACAAGAATTACACAGTAGAATGTGGAACAATTATTACAGGCCCCAGATTAAGCAGAGCTTGTGTTATGGGTACCACATGACTGATATACTACTTATATATTTTTTTAAATACGTACGTATTATACATAGAAACACACAGGCCCGAGACAAATACTTACACACCATACAAACATTTGTCTCGCGGGGCAGTAGGATTTGTAACATGCACCCCAAAACCAAATATTGCCAAAATGTAAGAGACCCAAGAAAATATTGTACTTAAGTTAATAAGTCGCCAAATTTGAGAGACCCAAGATACAGGCTTCTACACCTAGTTTGGGCCTTACCGATACTGTAAATTGGTGTAATTCTTTTTTGACTATAAATATTCTTAATTTTTATTCGTTATTCATAGAAAAATAAAAATGAATTCAACCCGACAATTGTACACAACCCGTATAAAAAACGAACTTAACTTATTACTGTAAACTTATGGAACTACTAGGTGCTGCCCGCGGCTTCGCGCCCGTGGTATCTACATGAAATGTAGCCTATGTCCTTTTCCAAGGTCCCATCTATCTTTATACAAAAAATCATCAAAATCGGTTCAGCGGTTTAGGCATGAAAACGTGACACAGACAGACAGACAGAGTTACTTTCGCATTTATAATATTAGTAGGGATTACTTACAACTCAGTTGGTAAATTACGTATTATGGTCAGTGTCCAAAATAAGTTTGCACATATTTCGACAAATAACACTATTGTCCTGCTGATGGAAGATGTGAAGATGTTACACTAGACCGTGTGAGCATACTAGCTGCATGCATAAACCCGCAGCTGAAGACTTACTTTTGACATGTTTTCGTACTCTGCTATTGTAAAACGGCTCTGCTTCTACGTTCACGAAATCGCCAACGGTCGATCAAATATTTTGTTTGGCCATAGATATAATAGGGCACACTAATTTCGATAAATCGAACGACAACGTCGTTGTTATGTTCGTCGATTTCAGTCAAATTAACAGTTATTTTTTTGTCAAATTAAAATGATTGTATCGTATCTGTGGAGGATTGTGACATCGATTGTCAATAGTAAAGTCGATCGCTACATTGTTTAATACGAGTCGATATAACAAGGAGTTGGTTTTTGCCCGATTATTGTCCCGTTTATCGTTTTGTAGAGTAGGGCCCCAGAATAGGTTATTAGGTAATTATCGAAGCCGAAACGTTGACGCATTGAAACAGAACGATAACCATTGTAAATAAGGAAACAGTCCCCTTGACAACCATTTCGCGAACAAGAAATTTTTTTTATCGTGTTCCAGTGACTTAAAACCAGTGTGATGAGAAGATTAAAGTGTGCCTTAAAGGCTTCGTTCGATTTGTCTTCGAACTTTTTAGTTCTACGACATACCAGTTTTCTCACAATGTGTTTCACCGTTTGAGATGTACTGATTTAGCGCACATAGAAAATTCCATTGGTGTGCGACTAGATTGTCACGACGTCCTCAGGATCAGAAGGCCTCTACCATTAGACGAGCAATGCTCTCAAACCACGAACCACGAGAACCAGAACAATTTATCACATGAAAGTAGTACATAAGCCGTTTGAGCCACACTTTGTTTCCAGCTTAAAGCGTTGGTTCCAAAGTATCGTTCGTTATGGCGTAATAAAACGGCAAACGCCATTACTTACTCGTTGCGTTCCAACCGACTCCATAATATAGAATTTTGGGAGTTTATTTCTTAGTGCTCTAGGTCAACACAGAAATATATCTAACAGCCGGTCGGTAATTCCAACAAGTAATAAAATTATTACAAAAAAGACAATCGTCTTCATATAAAAAATATCACCGATGTATACACTTTTTAGATTTTAGATTTTTTTTATCGCTTTATCTATTAAGATAAAATTAATATGGAACCTCCTGGGAAGGTTCTATATTCCCATTAAAAACTCAAAATCGGTTCCGTCTTTGAGTAATTGGTATACGTTAAAAAAAGATTCCGACGAATTGAAAACCTCCTCCTTTTTTTGAAGTCGATACGAAGAAGCATTGCCATTTGACATAGCAATACCGCCAGTGTATTACTTCCCCAAGTAGCCAGAGGGTTACTTCCCCAAGTAACCCTCTGGCAGTAGATCAGTTGAGCTACTTGTTATAGACGGTCCTTGAGTAGCTCATGTATTTTACACGTGGGAAATGAGTTAGGTATATGAGTAACTATACCGTGTCCGTGAGTAACAGGAGCCCACCACGTTTTCAAAACTATTTTACGTCTGGTAGATACATTGCGTGAGCTCGCTCTGGCAATGGTCTGAATCAGTTGAGCAATCTATAGATTGTTTTAAACGGTCCTTACGTAGCTCAACTGTTTTACTTGTATTTTATATTATTGTTTATTATTCTGTAAATTTCTGTACTTATTTTTTTAAATAAATTGTATTTTTGACCGACTTCAAAGAAGGAAGAGGTTCTCAATTCGAATGTATTTTTTTAATGTTTGTTACCTCATAACTCCGTCATTTATGAACTGATTAAAATAAACTGATTTCATGTGAATGGATATACTCTCCGATTGGTCCCATATAAATGTCATAAAAATTGGTTAAGTAGTTAGTTTTTTAAATAAAATAAGTTAAAAAAAATGAAATTTTGATATTTTGCTTTTTTGTGCATAAAGTCGGTTGTTTTTTAGTTTTTTGACCGACTTCATCAAAAAGGAGGAGGTTCTCATTTCGTCGGAATCCTTTATTTTTATTTTATGTATGTTCACCGATTACTCGAAAACACCTGAACCGATTTGGAAAATTATTCTTTTGTTTCAAAGTTCTTATACTTCACAGGTTGGCCCATATGAATTTTATCAAAGTCGGTCGAGCTAAAAAATCAACGAAAATCATAAAATTTTATACATCGATGATTTTTTCATGTACTTCGATACCTCGCTGTCTCATTGGAGCGGTGCGTTTATTTGGCCTAGCCATATTATATATATACAAAATACATCTGCTTTCCACTAGGCTTATAGACTCAAATTTCATTCGCACCGCTCCAATTGACAGCGAGATATCGAAGTACACGAAAACATCATCGATGTATAAAATTTTTAGATTTTCGTTGATTTTTAAGCTCGACCGATTTTGATAAAATTTAAATGGGACCACCTGTGAAGTATACCCTTTCCAAAATAAAAGAATTTTCTAAATCGGTTTAGGCGGTTTTCGAGTAATCGGAGAACATGCAAGAAAAAAAATAAAAAGATTCAGACGAATTAGAACCTCTTCCTTTTTGATGAAGTCGGTCAAAAAAAACATAGGTACTTGTTTGTGACAATTTCACGTATAATTTAAGCTACAAATTTGAAATCTTTTCAGGACAACAATGCAGGGTAGTGGGGTAGTAGGGTTGTGGGGGTGGGGGCACTGAACTATAAAAAACGACTACATAATATAAAGCTAAAAATTGTATAGAAAGCTCGTTAAATCTTTGAAAGACCAATCTAACGATACACCACACGATGGGATAGTTATCTAATAAAAAAAAACAACTTTACATATAAGGGAGGTACCCTTAGCATACCCTGTTTTCAATGTTTTTATTTCATAACTTTATAAAGGCTAGCATTTTACCACGATAATACTAATATTCTGCCAGCTAGAGCTCTCATTAGAGGCAGAGAGTCGAACAGACAGACAAACGGATAAGAGTTTATTGGACTTTGGAACAGTTAAAGCAGTGTGTAGGCACGTACCGCATATCTCAAAATGTACAGCAGCCTTAATAAACTCGTGAAACCTTTTTCGAATTAGGAAAGAAGTTCTCCAAGGCGTATTTTTGACAAAGGTTTCTCCGTCTAAATAGAACCGGCCTCTGAGAATGGTCCATTGAAACTCGGTTAAAGCAAGAGTTGGATAATACAGGCATTACAATGGTTTCGCTGTGTATTTGAAACTAGTGGAACTGCCTGACTTTGTTTGCTATAGCGCAGGGGATGATTGTTGGCTTGATTAAGGATCTCGTTGTTTTGTCGTTTAATAGGGTTAAGAAGGCTGCCAATAATTATATACATTTTAAAAACTAAAAAGAAAATCTTCATTGTATTTTAAAAATATCATCGATGTATAAATTTTTTAGATTTTTGTAGATTTTTTTAAAAATCGCTTGACCCGCTTGATCTGGGAAGCGGGTTTTGAAACAAAAAAATAATTTTCCTAATCAGTTCAGGCGTCTTAGAGTATTCGGTGAACATACATTAAAAAAAAGTTAAGAGGAAAAAAAAGAACCCGACGAATTGAGAACCTCCTCCTTTTTTTAAGACGGTCAAAATGAGAAGTACATGGAGTCTGCATGAGCTGTAACATTAAGATCACAGCAATTGGTAGTAGCTCTGCCTACTGCAGTTCGATTCTCACCCTTGACAAACAATTGTGTGATGAAGATTTGTTTTAAAAATGTAATATTTTAGTATGTTATACTAGCTGCTGCCTGCGGCTTGGTCTGCATGGTACGTAGATAATAAGTAGCCTTTTCAAAACATTACAGATGGACAAATATTTAGTACTATTCCGCCCAATTAAATTGACGGAATTAAATGGATTTCCGCAAAGTCACCTCTGAATCAATTGTCTAAGTAGCCTTTGGTTAATCCAGTTCTACATCTTTACCTATACAAAGTCTCATCTAAATAGGTTCAGTCTTTGTCGAGGGATAAAGAGACTAAGATCTTAAAACATCTACACACACTCATTTATAATATAGTAAGTAAGTATGATTCATTAATGAATGTTTTTCAGGCTTTGCTTAAATTGAGGCTAGATGGTACTGTGTAATTTGACATTTATTTTTTATTTATATATGTATATTAACCGACACGTTAAAAAAAAGGTTCTCAACTCGATTGTATGTCATCATAAAAGAAAATTTCGTATTTTGCATTTCTGTGAGTTTCCAGTGGTGTGACAAACAATTGTATGATCTGAAGTGTTTGTCTCGGGTCTGGGTGTTTTTCAATCACTACATAGTATAAAACAAAGTCACTTCCCGCTGTCTTTCTGTCCCTATGTATGCTTAGATCTTTAAAACTACGCAACGGATTTTGATGTGGTTTTTTTAATAGATAGATTGATTGAAGACGAAGATTTATATGTATAATATAATAGAGGAACACAGACATTTTAGAGCTTTCTAATGTAGTGTCGTAAATAAATTCATCTTTTTACGCTTACATTGCAAACGCTGGCTGAACCCTACGAGATAGATCAAAATAATGTAATACAGTATTATTGTACACCTTAAAAAGGTCCACAAAAAAGTCCGCATAGTCTATATCTTAGCGATAACGATTCTGTAGTATCAGCATTGCACCCGTGCAAAGCCGAGATGGGTCGCTAGTGTATAATATATTTAAAAAGTATGTTAGTAGTATATCGGTCATGTGGTACCCATTACTTATGCATTGCTTACTTTGGGGCTAGATGATGCGGTGTGAAATGTCTGGCATTAATTATTTATTATTTAATTAAACTTTACCAAGAGCCATTTAGCCGTGAAACCAAAAAAAAAAGAGATAGACAGACAGACAAACAGATAGAGACACTTTCGAGTTTGTTATATTAGCATGGATACGGATCCACATTGTGAAGAAAAGTAATAAAAATGAATCGAGTTTATTTGATAACACAGGACATGTGCTTGGATATATATATACCTTTTGGACAATAGTATCCCTTTATTCTTATGTAGATTCAGGACAATACTCTGCTCCCACACAATACCAGTCAACGACATGCAAAGCAGGCAACAAACTTCTGCAAAAAAAACTACACGCCTGTATAACTGGAAGAGTATGAACAAGTCTAAATATTTGTTGCTACTGTAATGTTTTCGAAGGTCATGGCTAAACCTTATTTGTTTTTAGAAAGCTGACAGACTTTATTTATAACATAAATAAATTTAGATTTTAAACGAGGAAGTAGGAGGCAAAACATTTAAAATACATACCATATATCTTTTATATCAATTATTCCTTCAATTAACGAGCAGATTTCTAAAAAGCGATAAAAAAGGATTATTTTTTTCCATTAAAAAGTTATTTGGCTGAGAGCACAGCCTTAAGTGTGCATTCCTGTTAAAACACGAGAATAGCCAAATACGAGAGTATACAGGCCCTATTCAGCAAGTCTCGCTTATGTTCGTGTGGTTTCCATTTTGTGTCGGTATTTCGTGCAAGAATCAAAGGGCTCTCGTGTTTGGGCGAGACACTTTTAACACATTCCCACCGCCGGCACCGTCAATCTGCCACTTCGATTTTATCAACGAAAATGCCTTCAACGGGCGTCTATCTTGTACGAGTACCGAATGAACAACTGCACGAGCGAAAATGTAGAGAGCCACTCTCGATCTCGTCCAGTCTCGGCGAGACCCGAGACAGAGAACTCGTCGAGAATGTGGAGCGCGCTTTAGACCAAGTACTGCTATAGTCATAAGGATTTATACTCAGTTTTTGCTGTATTACATATTTTTCATTTTCACAAGAAAATGGGACAGTAAAACAAAACCAACCTTTTCAAATTGCAATTTTTTAGCAAAACTTTGCTTTGTTATTACGGCAATATATTTAAAGAACGTATATCACGAGCTATTGTGTATATTTGTGAATTTTATCATACCCGTTGCATTTTAAAGAAAAGTATGTGGCTTCTGTAGGTTTCGCTCTTTTGTGGACTCTCCGTAAAGTTTAACAAAGGCCTTTGTATTTAAAAGATTCAGTTGGCTATGAAATATATACCTTGTTATGCTGGGTACTCATAAAAGCAGTCACAATAGACATTGTTGTTAGTAAGTTTACAACTACCGTATTTGGGGGAATATCCAGGCGTTCCAAACAACGGAAACGCTGAGATGTAAAAATGGTAATATTTTGACCATGGTGTTATTTCTGGGCCAGCTGGTGACTTGGTGACTTCCCATACCAATCACACCGTACAAGACACCTAACTCTTATGGCCTTAGTAAATCTGTTAAAGATGATTTAGGTGGCGTCAGTCAAGTAACAGAGCAGTTATTTGTAATTGTTCTTTCGTTCCTGGCTATCGAGGCCATGACTATGCGAGAGTGGCAGCCACGTCCACATTTACTACAAATATTTACCCAAGAGATGTAACAGGGTTCGCAGCCCGTTTATATGCTAAATGGTCGAGCCAGGCGTTATCGTGTGCAACAACACAGCTACGATTTTCCTCCAGGCGGGCCTTATGATCTTTAGCCTTACTCTCCCACTTCAAATGGTCGATTTTAAACACTGCCATGTCGCGTTACACGCTGTCTTTAAAACGCAACATCGGTCGTGACAGGTCTTTTAGTTTCGACTATTTCTGCTAAGAGGGCTTGTCTCGGCAAACGAGAAGAAACTGACCAAACATACAATCTATTTCAAATTTACTTGAGCGCGTGTGTCAGAATAATGCCATTTTTGCCAGTAGCAAGTGTGTATTTTGATTATAGTAAAATGTCACAAAGTCGTATCTTGTGGGTCGCCATTTGTTATTTTATATAAAACTACCTGTACCGTTCGCAACTTCGTCCGCGCGTTTTAAAAAGAAAAAAATATATCTAATTTAACCGAGTGCAGCGCTATCTGCCGAGCTAATTTGTGAGTCTAAACAATTCACTTGAAATTGGCAAAATTGACATCATTATGATGTTAGGAACGAAGACAATTTATTTACAAAGAAAGATAAATTGCGTAATTATGATATTTTTTTTGTCTATTTCATTTCATTATTTAATTATTTTATTGTTGAGATTTAAAAATCAACTTAGGGTACTTCTTGTAGAAAAGAGTTATTACAATATCATCGAGTTCTTGAACGATGCCCTGAGTTACTAGTAAATAATATTATACATTTAATGAATAATAAATAAATAATCCCGGACATTTCATACAACATCATCTGGCCTCAAAGTAAGCAGAGCTTGTGATAAGGGTACCACATGACTGATATACTACTTATATACTTATTTTTGTAAATACATACATATTAAACATAGACACACCCAGACCCGAGACAAATACTTGCAGATCGTACAAACATTTGTTCCGCGTAGGGAATAAAGCGTAGGGAATCGAACCCGCACCCATTTGCGTCTCAGCCGGGTCTTAGTCAACTGCGCCACAGAGGTCGTCATTTGCATGCCTAGTTGAAGTACTGGTACCTTATATAATTATTATCTCATACATGTGAAACAATTGAGGTACATAAGGACCGTTTTAACGATCTATAGATAGCTAAACTGATCCAGAGAGCAGCGTCCCCAAAACACAAGCGCCATTGCCACTGGAATGTCAATGCTTATATTCTAGGAAAGACGCTGTGAAATAATTAAAAAAACGCGATTAAAAAAATATTTTAAACCTAGGTTCTGACAAATGAACGAATCGAATTGAATTCAACCTATGAATCATATATGATTCATCATAATCATTGATGATGCCTAAGTTCATCTGTTGAAGATTATTTAGGTGGCGTTAGCCAAGTTACAAAACAGTGATTTAGCAGTTATTAGCAGTAATTGAAAACTTTCATTCATGGATCCACCCCAAGCAAGCAGAGGTGGGTGAAGTTTTCTCTACACTGATGCCAATCTACCTGGGATTCTGTTTGATAGCGCAAGCCTTCCCAGGTACCCACACTAATTTCTCGACCTTGCCGACAGGACCCGCAGGAAATACGAGCCAGTGCATGCGGTGTCGGTTCGGTTGCAGGTGCATAACAGCTGGCACCGAGTCGGGTTTGTTTCAAGTTTTCCTTCTCTGTTGCTAGCTCTTCTGTTAGTCAACAGGGGAACCACGTGCACAATTTTATATTACATTATTAAAACTAAAAACTATGTTATAAATTGTGACACTGGTAATATATATATATATATACGCGTTCACTTGAGAACCTCCTTCTTTTCGTCGGTTTAAAAATGGAGAGATATATATATATATATATATATATATATATATATATATATATATATATATATATATGTATATTTTTATGTATGACCTTTTTTATAATAAACTTTCATTTAACCTTAATAACTAAGTTCTTAAACTAATGTAAGTATACCTTAGTCATTTTGAGTCGGCGCCATTAGCTTCGTGAACGCCGCCGCCCATCACGCTTTACGTAATTAATTAATTTGCTTGTATGCCGACTCAAAATTACTTAGGTATACTTACATTAGTTTAAGAACTTAGTTATTAAGGTTAATTGAAAAAGGTTTATTATATTTTGCATTTCAGTTTTTTCGGCGGTTTAATTTATTGTTAAAAAGTTTTATGTTATAGTAGTTTATTAATCTTGTAGTCTTTTGACCTTTGTCCTTCTCCTCCTCAAATATGTGATTATGACCCCTTAGTATGCTGCCATATAACAGTGTCAACACAAGGGTCATTACTGCTTTGAATAAAAACCCAAAGGCTTAGTCAACAAACCCATGTAACCATTTCAATCATGTTCTATCCTTCAAAAGAAAATCAATAGTCCCAAGAGACCCAATCTCGCTTGATTCAAAAATCGAACAAAACCGCTTTTAACCGTTATTCATTTAAGAGCCAGATAGAAGATAGCTCACCCCTCTCTATAGCTGGCACAGTATAATTAGATCAAAAACAGTATGAACTCTTTTACTCTTTTTGTCACCCTCATTGGCGCAGTGGGCGAAGGCCTGCTTGAAATACAGAAGGGCAAAATGTTTGCATGATCTGCAAGTATTTGTCTCGGGTCTGTTTCATTTATATGTATATTAAGCATGTATTTACAAAAAAAAAAAGAAAAAGATATCAGTCAAGTGGTACCCATAACACAAGCTCTGCTTACTTTGAGGCTAGATGCTGTGAAATGTCCGGCATTATTTTTTTATATATTTGATTTACTTAAACCTACATATATCGTTCAAAAACTGCTGCAGTCTTTTAATATGTATGTAAAGAGTTAATAAACATATAAATATGAACATATTATATCGGTGGCATTAATGGATGGATTATGTGAAATATTACGAAATAAAAAATGTGTGTCCACTTTTTCACATATATTTTCTTCACCGTTAACGTAACATTAACGTAATTAACGAATGTATCATTCTCATGTACCTACATACATATTTATACGTAATAGGTACATAAATATGTCAATAGTTTAAAACAACACAATCCGTGATTATAAGGTTCTAGTGTTTCTACTGGTTACAAATTAAAACTTATTCTTTCTGTGCTGTGGGGAGCGTGACCTAGAAAGCTAGATGCATTTTTTTTACATTCCACAGCCTACCGAGTCATTATTGCGCTCATTAGTCCCAGTTTATATTCTCTGTTTGTTCCACTTTTGATCATGGCAAAGCACCAGTTAAACCACCGTCGAGTCACTATCGAAGGTGTGAGTGCGTTGGTTACCCGGTTATGTGTGGTTTTAAGAGAGTTCTTACCCTTAAGAGTGGCAAATGATAAACCTGACTGAATGAGAAAAATGACCTGTCAAAACAGCTTATTCATTCCATGATGTAACATAGCACCTCCAAATAAATTATTGTGATAATAGGATATATCTCTACATATAATATAGAGCCAAAAGCAAATTCCTTTTGTATGGAAAAAAAAACATTGCATGGATTAATGGATGCATGGATTAATCATTGTGTTGTTAGTCAGTCGGCCTTGCAAACAATTGATAATATCACAGTAAAATACGACACATATTGGTCAGATCACCTGCCACTTATTATTAAATGTAAACTTAACCTAGTTAACAGTAAAAGCAGTCAAAATGTAAATGAAATTATATATAATAATGTGTCTTGGGGAATTAGAAATAATAAACAGATAAATATATATATATTATATATATAATATATTATATTTTATATATATATATATATATTATTATATATTATATTATATTTTATATATATATATATATATATTATATATTATATTATATATATATATATATATATATATATATATATATATATATATATCATTATCCTCCTTTATCCTCTCATTCTCTTACGGTTTTTCGTAACGCGTTATCGTAATGTAACGCGTTACATATTTTTTCTCGACCTGGTCTCCTTGCCAACCCGCTATAAGGAACTTCATTCCAATAATCTTTAGTATGAATCTTTCATGATTTTTTTAAGGTTTACGATCCAGGCTGTTCATAATCTAATAAACAAGCCGTGATAATTTTTATTCAATTTTCAGTATATAGTTTTGTAGATGCCAGTAATACGTATTACGTAACTTGCAAATTGATCATGATTTGTATGGAAAAAAAAACATTGCATGGATTAATGGATGCATGGATTAATCATTGTGTTGTTAGTCAGTCGGCCTTGCAAACAATTGATAATATCACAGTAAAATACGACACATATTGGTCAGATCACCTGCCACTTATTATTAAATGTAAACTTAACCTAGTTAACAGTAAAAGCAGTCAAAATGTAAATGAAATTATATATAATAATGTGTCTTGGGGAATTAGAAATAATAAACAGATAAATATATATATATTATTATATATTATATTATATTTTATATATATATATATATATTATTATATATTATATTATATATATATATATATATATATATATATATATATCATTATCCTCCTTTATCCTCTCATTCTCTTACGGTTTTTCGTAACGCGTTATCGTAATGTAACGCGTTACATATTTTTTCTCGACCTGGTCTCCTTGCCAACCCGCTATAAGGAACTTCATTCCAATAATCTTTAGTATGAATCTTTCATGATTTTTTTAAGGTTTACGATCCAGGCTGTTCATAATCTAATAAACAAGCCGTGATAATTTTTATTCAATTTTCAGTATATAGTTTTGTAGATGCCAGTAATACGTATTACGTAACTTGCAAATTGAATCATGATATCTCTTAAAGTCTGCGAGTGAGATTTCTGATTAGGGGCACAAACAGAGAGACAGACAGACAGACGGTTGCTAACTATATGCATTTATTTTTCATTTATTTTTTTCTACATTTTTAGTTTTGGATTTTATTAATTTAGTTAGACATAATAACTGATGGGAGAAGCCACTGGCTCCTGAAACACAGTTTTTACTAGTTCGGGAGCCTATGGATTCATTATAGATCTGTAACATTGTATTATGTCAATAAATTTATTTTTGTTTTTGTTTTGTTTGTTTGTAATAAGCGTTTCTTGTTGAACTTCGAAACCCTTAAAATATCAGTTACAAAATCCTTGCATAACCGATAGTTATAATAACCATATCGCATCCCCTATAGATTTTCACTGCACGCCACCGGTCACATATTGTACATAAATTCTCCCACATGTAAGCATAGCCCACACGAGAGGAATACTAATGTTATCCACCATTTAAACCTTCACACTCTTTACTTATAAATACAAGTCAGAACCGCGATTTTGCTTGAGGTGAGCTAGGTACGATACCATTTACAAACCTCAACATAGACAAATAAATTATAAGGTTTCAAGCTTTTCTTTAATCTGTTGCTATCTTTATTCATTGACATAAGAATGACTAAATGAATGATATTCATTGAATATAAAAAAAAAATCGTCGAAGTGAAAACCTACTCCTTCTTTGAAGTCGGATAAAAAAAATCATTGAAATCGGTTGGCGAGATATTTAATTATTAATCCATTTGTCGCGCACACACTTAATGCAAATTGAAGACTTATATTTTTTCTAAAAAGACTTATACGTTTTCTCATGGATGCCATTGTCAGAACTGGACTAAATTGAAGTGGGGCCACACGGGAAGCATCAGCTTTCAAATAAAAATAATTATCCGGTTTTGATGATTAGTTCAACCCAGTCAAAAGTTCTGAGGCACTTAAAAACATATAAAAAAAGTACCGTCGAATTGAGGACCTCCTCCATTTTTAAGGTCGGTTAAAATGAAGGTATATTTAACAAAACTGCCACGCGGTAGTACGTTAAATATACCTTCACCTACCCTCGTACACCTATCCTCGTTTCAGTTTTCAGAGCACTTCTAGACTACGATATGCAATACTAGGTAAATATTTGGCCGTCTATAAATTAGAAGCTGTTAGTGAATAATTTAACATATTAACTAATAAGAAAACAGATTTTATTTATTTATTTATTTATACAACATTTCGTTTAATTGGATGTAATTTTTTTTATTTCTTTTTACATACTTAGGATACTTTATAACACCCAGATACAGAATAAACACCCAAGTTTGTCACACAAATGTTTATCCTGGTAGGGAATCGAGCCCTCAACCTACAGCGTAGGAGGCAGAGCTAGTACCAACTGAGCTGACAGGCCAGTCGAAGTTCGAAGACATGTACTAAGTGCACGAAAGGAGCCTCTGAAACGCATTTTAAGGCTTTTATCACACTGGTTCGTAATAACTCACGAGGCACAAAGAGTTTATGTGATGAAAACATATGTCATTCTGTTAGATCAAATATAAAAAATCTCAGTCGGACAGAACCACGTGACATTATTAATATGTAGCAGCCGGGAAACGAAAAAAGGGTTTTCACGACCATAATTTCCTATTTTTAATGGCGCCGCTGAAAGGGGCGGACACCCGGAATGTCCCTTTAATTTTTATTTATTTGTATTGTTGTTATATTCTTTGTGGGATTTTTCTTGGGTATTTTTCCGGTTTATTTTTACAACAACGAATTTACAGTTCCTTCCCGTTCCAAGTGGCGGGATGCTTAATCTTCATTGTGCTTCCTTTTCCTTTTGGTTTAATAACTACTTCAGTCATTTCTATGATTTCATTTTCAGATTATTTAAAACTTTGTTCAGTCAAACATTAAAAGTTAATAATTAATTTCACACAGGCCCATCACTTGGCCAAAAATGTAAGCAGAGCTTGTGTTATGGATACCACATGACTAATTTACTACTTTTTTTTTAAATATATTCATAGGTATTATTAAAAATATATTTGTACATAGAAACACTCGAGACAAACTTGCAGATCAAATGTTTGTACATTTGTCCCGCGGCGGGAATCGAACCCTATTTGGGGTGGTATCTGTTCTAGTCAGTAGTGGTATAATTAAAATTTATTTATTTATCGATACAGTCTCAGCCTAACTTTGGTCGAAGCAACAAGTCTGCAGAGCAGAGTGTTTTTTCGTCGGGGTGCGGAGTGAATCAAGTGTTCCTGAGGATGCCTCGTGGAGGGGCGGAACACGTGTCGGATTTCTTTTGGAGGTAACTCTTTAGGAATAGATTGGCGGAATAGTACTAAATATTTGTCTATCTGTTTAATGTTTTGTAATGGATTTCCGCAAGGTCACGCCTGAATCAATTATCTTATTTATCGATGATACACAAGCAGCTATCGCTGATATATCTATATCAGACAGTGTCGAAATAGTCTTAATTTATTGGTTAATCTTTTTGATCAACGATTTGTTAGCTTGCAGCCAGTTGTCGAGCTTGTTTTAAACGCATTGACAGAGGTAGCAGTAACAACGTCATCTGTTACTGAAGTAACAGCATTAAATAAATAATAAATAAATACGTATTCGTAGACAATGCACACAACACAATCTAGCCCCAAACTAACTTGTATTATGGTGACCAGAAGACTGATATAATACTCATATATTTTTAAATACATACCTTCAGCAAATGAATTATAGTATGGAAAAAAAAATCAATTTTTTATCGCTATTTAGTGGGTATCTGCTCGTTAATTGAAGGAATATCTATACTAATATTATATAGAGGAAATATTTGATTGTTTGTTTGTTTGCTTGTTTGTATTGAATAGGCTCCGAAACTACTAAACCGATTCGAAAAATTCTTTTACCGTTGGAAAGCTACACTATCCTCGGGTGACAAAGGCTACTTTTTATCCCGGGAAAATTGGTTTGTCCTGGGAAAAATCTTCAACGCAGACGAAGCTGCGCGCGGACAGCTAGTTAGTTATAAAAGATAAATGGTATAATATGTTGCCACCTACTTCCTCGTTTCAAATTGTCTTATGTTACTGTTATTTTTATAATATCCTTAGATAGCTCAACTGTTTTAACTTGCAACTGTTTGAACTTATATCAGAATTCCTTATAAAATGGTTTCTGATAAAAATCGCGATTTGAGCGTTGTGAAGACGCGTCAAGATCATTTAATTAAACTTAAAATTAATACGCCTTACGTTTGTTAGAATATTTTGAGAGATATCCACAAAACCAGATACCAAGGCGAGAGATTAAAGTTGATCAAAAAAGATGCAGACGAGGTCACGGGTGTGCCTCTTATATTTGTCATTCACTTTGTGTGCACTTAGATATAGCCCGGCTCGGAGCTAGGGAGTAAGCAATCCATCATGCAGACATAGTGCAGTTTTGTGGATCAGACAGGTTTCCTATTTTCGGCCTCCATTTGTTTTTACCGAGTGATCTCTTGACGATCCGTCAAAAACAAAATGCTATCGACTGTAATCCTAAGGCTTGGATATCTTCTGCAATGTTTAGTTACTTAAGTAACTAAGTACCTAACTAAAGTACTCTCTTAGAAGAGTAGTGAGAGGCACGACTTGTTATTTGGGACATGCCATCACACAACACATTTAGCACATGTTTTTTTGATGTGATAACTTCTTATGGGAGGGTAAACCGCTTCGTTACGTAACGCGTTACGGTGCCAGTCTGTCTGACTTCCCTTTATCTCACGCGGAAGTATTAATATATAAAAATGGTTGTCTTTAAAGACGGTTTACGGACGATAATTTTACGTGATAACATCTTGAAAATATTGATGAACCGATCGTGCCTCTCTATGGTTTGTTCCGCGCTCTAGTTTGTACGCTCGGCTCAGGCGGAACGTGACAATGAGTCATGCTTTTTCGTTCGTGCAGCCGGCATTCATCGATTTATAAGACGTTATCACGTCAAAAAATATAGTTTGTATACCTTATTCTGAAAATCAATAAATTACAAAAACCTCAGCATTTTTACTTTCAAAACTTTCGTGAGTTGTACATTTTGACGAACACGGATTCTCACGTATTTTGTACGTGAGTAAAACTTCATACCCTATTCAGAAAAATTATATAATTTGCACTGGTAATCGGCATCCAAAATGTTTTGATTTCATAACAAATAACTGAGGATATTAAAAAAATACTAGTTTTTAAGCAAATAGGGTTAAGAGAGTTTATTTCGCGAAGACGCGTGGATCAATGCAATGTCAATGCGTCTTATTCCAATGACATACAATAGGGCGATCGCGGTATTTGTCAACGTAATTCCCATTAAACGGATTGGTTTTGGCAAAGGTTTATATTTGGCTAATCTGAATGTCAAAATGGTACCGCGGTATTCTTATAAAACGATTTAATCGTTGATATTACCAATAGAAAATTTATATATAGAACTACCTCTAGTATTACTCTAAGCACAGACTACTAGGATGTACTAAATCAAAAACGTTCGTTTGAAAGCACTGTCTAAAATAACGCGATCTCGCAACGTTTGATCAACGTATAATCCAAATTAGAGCTAAATCGTTTCCGTTATAGTGATTAACGCGATATGAAATATGTCAAAAATAACGTTTTGACTTTGGTTTAGCTTTGGTTCTAACGTTCGAAATTACCGCGGTTGGCCCCCAGGTCACAAAAATAAATTACCTATAATGTTTTTACAACGCTTGTAAATGACACAAGCATGAGATGATTGTTAGATTAGTCAGTACATATCAGCAATTGACTAGCGATAGTATATTATTCAATGCTAATGTATTTGTTGAGCAATTAAAAAGATTTCAAGCAACAAAGTCATTTATTACTAGCAAACCCGTCCCGGCCAATGCCTCAAACTAAGCATAGCTTGTATTATGGTGACCAGATGCTGAAAGAATACTTATATATTTTTAAAGACATACATAAGACTCTTTATAACACCAAGATACAGAACAAACATATATGTTCGTCACACATAATGTGTCTTGGGATGGAATCGAACTCTCAACCTACAGCACAGAAGGCGGAGCAACTACAATTTGAGCTGACAGGCTAGTAGTAGTAATTATTATTTTATTTTGTTCGTTTTAGGAAAATTAACAGATATTATCTACAATGTTAATTATCACATAAGTAATATATGCATGGCATATATTTTACAGAGGGCCAATTAAATGTTTTCACTTGTAGTTAAAAAAAAAGAGAAAGTAGAAATACAATAGCAGACAACTGATTCTAGAAAAACTTTAAATGCTCATACATTTATTGTACAATCCTACTTAATATTATAAATGCGAATGTTTGTATGTATGTTTGTTACTCTTTTACGCAAAACCTACTGAATGGATTTAAATGAAACTTTACAATAATATAGCTTATACATCAGAATAACACATTAGCTATAAATTAAAAAGGTATTGTGTGAATTGTCCAAAATATAACGATAAGTGTCACGTAAGTAGAAAAAAAAATCTGCCATCTGCATGCTAATCTGGCGTGAGCTGCAAAAACCGTTAGAATTACACAAAGTATTAACCCTGCGCAGACGAAGTCGCGAGCACCAGCGAGTAATTAATATAGGTAAAAGGAAAGTATTTACAAAAATAAAAGTTATCAGTCATTACACAAGCATTGCTCACTTTGGGGCTGGGTGGTGCTGTGTGAAATGTCCTGTGTAATGAAATGTGTTAGGAATATTACTTAAATTTAGGATATGTCGTAGTTAGGGATGGGTGTCTGTGGACGCGTCGCCGATTGGGAGCGCGTTTTCTGACTTCAATAAGAGCAATATGGGCCATCGCACGAATTCCACAGGATATGACCGCGCGGCCTTTTGAATCGTCAGGTATTTTGACCGAACCCTGCCCTTGTCATTTCAGGCTGCAATGTTAAAAATAATTTAGAATACGCAAGATATGGCGACGGTAACAGATATTATACAAGGTATCCGACATAAGAGCGCTCCCGCGACGACTCGCCAAAATCTCGAAGTTGACATGGTATAATTAAATAAATAAATAAATATTGCTAGACAATGCACACAACACTACCTAGTCATAAACTAAGCATAGCTTGTATTATGGTGACTAGATAACCTATAGAATACCTATATATTTTTAAATACATACATATGATAATAAATAACACCCAGACACAAAACAAACACCTATTTTCTTCACACAAATGCTTATCCTGGGAGGGAATCGAACCCTCAACCTACAGCGCAGACGGCAGAGCTACTACCAACTAAGCTGACAGGCCGGTTTTTCAACATAAAATAGAAGCAGAAGTATATTACCGTATTTCGACCAGCATAAATTATGCTCTCTCGACGCTTTATTTTAAGTGCCGACTGAGGAAGTGCCTAATCGCCAATTTATGACTTTAATGATTTGTTGCAATGCAGATGAAAATGTACTTAAATTAAGATTGTTGATTTATATATAACAATCATTTTCCAATCCTATTATCAAATGACAATCATATTTTAAAATGTAAATCATTATTATCTTTATATATAAATCTTTTGTGCGTGTGTTTGTAATTAAACTCCTCCTAAACGGCTGTTTTGTGTGTTCTAGTGAATTCGAGAATGGTTTAATTTCCATTTTTTTTTAAAACGCGGACGAGAACGATGTCGCGAACGGGACAGTTAGTATTGTGTAATAACCATTGACTGTTAATAGTAAAACACTACATGAACCCAAGTGGTTTGGGCCCTGAGAGGTTCTCACAATATCCTGCTCAGATAATGCCTCAGATAATGTCACCTACTGATCAAAGGGCAACGACACGAAAGAAGATGAAGAATATTAATTACATTTCAAGGTACTTATGACGTTTCTGTAATAATCTTAAGTACCTGGTTGACCGAGCTTTGCTCGGCGTAAGGATAAAACGACGATTTCTAAAAATTCAATCTAGCTAGATCGATTTATCGCCCCCGAAACCCTGCATACCAAATTTCATGAAAATCGTTAGAGCCGTTTCCGAGACTCAGATACAAGAATTGCTCGTTTAAAGATATTAGATAGATAGATAGATACAGTTTTGAAAAATATCAGGATCAAAAACGCTTGTGATGCTCTCAACTGAAACTGACCATAGGCAATGTTTCAGTTCGGGTACAAATCTATATAATAAAAATCAATTGCTGTTCGTTAGTCTCGCTAAAACTAGAGAACGGCTGGACTGATTTAGCTGATTTTGGTGTTGAAATGTTTGTCGTAGTCCAGGGAAGGTTTAAACGGTGAGAAAATTTGTGGCATTGCAACGCATGCCGGGTACTGTCTAGTCTCTTTTAGAAGTAATTCAAACAGCCAAACTTCATTGAACGTGGCGCAACGCTAACCATATCATTAAACATACTTCTTTGTACTGACATCTTAAATTAGAGTACTTACTCAATGTCACTGGAACTCCTACCTAATAAGCGGTTAGACAATCATACTTCATCAAACTTTGTTGTGCAAGAATATGAGTAAGACTTTAAGACGTTTTCTGAAACAACGGTGATCGCAAACTACGAAGATATCAGAGACGCGACAAAATGTAAATATTTCACTAATAAAAATCACAAGGACAACTTTGAATCATCTGCTTACATGCTAGTGAATCTAGGTGCCGGTTTCTCCTAACCTTAGTTCAAGAAGAATCCAGTAAGAAACTCGTCTGGTCTTTTAGTATGATCCTTGCCAAAGGATAAGACGGTGCCCTCAGCAAATTAAATTTTGTATGGAAATCTAGAATCTTTTTTTTACCGCTATTTAGTGGCTAAATAATGTGGCGTTTATAGGTGGTGGGAGCGGTGTAGGTATCCTGTCCTAGTATATAAGGTAGGTAGGAATGTTCAATATAAAAGTTTACTTTGATTGTCAAGTTCAGGATTTAATGACTTAAAATACATGAATTAATAGTAGATTGTTGCGCCAAGCGCAAAGTGAGTTATTAATGCACGAGTGTTATGTTGGTGCCCGAGCGCAAGCTAGGACACTGAATTAACACGAGTGCATTAATTACTTTCTTTAGCGAGGTGCGTAATTTACTTTTCTTTCAACTACCAATCTACCTACTGTGATAAAATATATCTACAAACTCAAACTAAAAATATGAAGAATGAAAGTTTTACAATGGTACAAAATGGGCGCCATTTTTTTTTTTCACCAAGTCAGTTTTATTTTTATTATCAGCCAGTATCTTTTTAATCGAATGCAAACATTTTAAATTAAACTTAATGGGAGATATTAAACCTCTGTGGTAAATTTATATCTAAAATAAAAGTAAAAAACAGTGCAATGATGAAAAACAGTGCAAAAATGAGATTTCATATAACATTACTGCACTGTTTTGGTTCTAAGCAAAAAATACGTCCTTTGTAATTGGTTTTGTAGTGATTAATGATAACATTTCTGCGTAGTTGTAAGAAAAGGAATAATATTATAAAAGATATATATATATTTATGTATTATGTAACTATTTATCGTATGTATTTAAAATATTTTGCCTACTACTTCCTCGTTTAAAATATAATTTAATAAAAAAATAATACCAATAATTATCACCTTCTCAACGTTGGCGTCGTTTTAGCATGCAGTTTAAACTAATAGGCGGAAAATAAGCTAATTAATACATTACCTGTTAAACTATTTTTCAGAACTCCTTATTTGAATGTTTTCTAATAAAAAAGTCGCGGTTTGAGCGCCGTGAGCACATGTCAAGATTATTTGATCAGGGAGTCGCCTTGAGGCCACTGTGTTTTTGTATAAGTAACGTGTGTAGTGAGATGAGAAACACCTAAACCATCCAGTTAGATAAATAAATTAATAAATAATCCCGGGCATTTCACAAAACATCATTTTGGCCCCAAAGTAAGCAGAGCTTGTGTTATGGGTACCACATGACTGATATACAACTTATATACTTTTTTTTGTAAATACATACATATTATACATAGAAACACCCAGACCCGAGACAAATACTTGCAGATTATACAAACATTTGTCCCGCGGCAGGAATCGAGCCCGCAACCTTCTGCGTCTCAGCCAGACCATAGCCCACTGCACCACAGAGGTTGTCATGTTTCATTTTCGCCGTCGTTGGACCTACTTAGTGTATTTAGTTTTCTATGTTAGTATTTTATAAACTTATGTGATCAGATCTAGTATTATTTCAGTAATTAATGGGTATATATCGCTTAATACCTTTTAATTCTTCCCGAAGTTTCGAAAAGTGTGTTCGAGGATTGACGTAAACTATTAAAACAATATTCGTTTTTCTAGCAATGCTTTGTGTAATGCTCTGTAGTATAGGATTCTGGCAGTAAGTTTGATAAATAGTAGTCGTGTGATAACTTATATGAGCACGATATAAGGTATACAATACAATAATAATACCAGACATTTCACACAGCATCATCTGGCCCCAAAGTAAGCAGAGCTTGTGTTATGGGTACCAAGTGACTGATATACTACTTATATACTTTATTTTTTGTAAATGCCTACATATTATACATAGAAACACCCAGACCCGAGACAAATACACGATTCACGAGTTTAGTCTTAACGTGTATTTATCGCGTAATACATTTGAATTTATTCTAGACGATTCGGTTGCAACAATCGTGATCGCGGTCTAACTCCGGCATAAGGAGTTACCGTTAAAGATCAAAGACAGTTTTACAAAACAATCCTCCCTTGGTCTTCAAATTCCGGATTATCAGAGTTTACATATATTATTCATTACATACCACATTAATATGCAATAAATACAAAAATGAAATAGGAATTCTGATCGCAACATTTTAATTTTTTAATGATTCAAGTCTTACTGCAGTTCAGGATGTGAACAGCTAACATTCTTCCATTCCTCTAGGAAGTTAATGATAATGATGATGATAAAAGAAAATAAAACGCACTACTCAATCATCGGCATTTTCATCATATACTAATAAAACAGTACAATCCCTCATAGGCACGTTTTAACCGCGATGATGGATAGCAGTGGTTGAAGTGAAACGACGTGCGGGAAATTCCAGTGAGAGATAGCTTTGGGTGTGAAAGCTGGACGAGATTGCTTTTAGTGGTCTAAACACGGTTTTCTTAAACCTAAGGGTTCCACGTTCATATGGATCGTGAATAGCGTTTGAGTTTGCCTCCGCAATGATGCTGTCTACGTAATTTATGAGTAACATCTTTCAACTCTCTTTCCTGTAATATGTGGGAGTGGTTTCATAAAAGGAATGGAGGTGTGTATAACATGAAGCAGGTGAAATTTGATTTGACCAATGAGCGCGCGCGGTGGTAAAGTTGGTCGTCGGATGGTACCAACCAATTTTCTAAGAGGTTTTTGTTTGACACAACGGTGTGTGCGTGTGTGTGACGAAATAGATATAGGGAAATATAAATAGATAAGAACGCATCAGCAGTGCGATTAACATACAGTGTTGTGTATAAAGTGTGCTGTTATATAAACTAATTCAAGATATAATGTTAATGTTGCTTATTACCAAGGTAAGATGTCAGATGTATACATAATTATGTTAGGTTCGCTCGTTTTTGGAACGAAGTTCCTTACTGCACAGTACGGCTAGGCGAAAAACATTTTAAGATTTTTCCGTCACGAATTTCTGTCACGACCCCTTCTTTAGTGTAGTAGGTTATCTATAGCTTGACACGAATGAATGAATTAGATAAACGAATGAATTAATTGATTTAGATGAATGTAATGATGTAGGTACTCGAAGAGATATAATATATTTCGAAATTTCCTACCATTCCTTCAATTCATTAGTAATTTCTACGTTTCATTTAAGCGTTGCTCTCAGACGCTAGTAATTCATTCATTTGTAATGGGGTGTTTCTATGTATAATATGCATACATTTACAAAAAAAAGTACATAAATAGTATATCAGTCATGTGGTACCCATAACAAAAGCTTTGGGGCCAGATGATCCTGTGTGAAATGTCCGGAATTATTATTATTATTATTATATAATAGTAACTTTGTTCCGACTGAGTGTTCCACTGAGTGTATACTTAAGATGACTAAGCAACCGCAAATACCGCAAAAAATATTCCATAACATATAACAATGAATCAAATAAAAACATTCTAAGCCGTCAAACTAATAGTAGATTGTTGCACCAAGCGCAAAGTGAGTTATTAATACAAAAGTATTATGTTGGTGCCCGAGCGCAAGCGAGGGCACTGAATTAACACGAGTGTATTAATGACTCTCTTTAGCAAGGTGCGTAATTTACTTATCTTTCAACTACCAATCTACCTACTGTGATAAAATATATCTAGTCAAATTAAAAATATGAAAAATCAAAGTTTTACATTGGTACAAAATGCGCGCCATTTGTTTTTTTTGCACCAAGTCGGTTTTATTCAGCCGGTTTTTATTATCAGCCAGTATCTTTTTGATCGAATGCAAACATTTTATATTAAACTTATTAGGAGATATTAAACCTCTGTGGTAAATTTATATATAAAATAAAAAGTAAATAACAGTGCAATAATGAAAAACAGTGCAATCATGAGATTTCATATAACATTACTGCACTGTTTTGGTTCTAAGCAAAATATATGTCCTTTGTGATCGGTTTTGTAGTGATTAATGATAACATTATTAAGAAGTTGAAAGAAAAAAGAGTTAATATTTTAGAACCAGTAGAAATAGAGGTAATAAATTAGGCACATTACGGAGTATTTATTCAACCGGAAGTTAAAACTACTTGTATGGCGGAAGTCACGTTTACTCCACTTGTATTTTGAAAAAGAAAATATTAAACTTTTCTCTTTCTAGAAACAAAGTAATGAGCGTTTTCCGGTGGAACACATTTTATCGCGACGTCTAAAAGAAAACATACACTTCGTACGTGAGAATCGTTTTAAAAGCATCATAAAGTGTCACAATGGAATAAAAGTCTGCTTCAGAACTGTGCCAAATAAGCACTGGCTGTACTGGTACGTGCCGGAATAGACAGAAGGTGCCGAGTTCTGTGCAATAAGTCGCTATTACCAAAGAAAATAACCTCCCAACGCAGTACATATTTTAATAATCGGCCACAGTTATAAATAAATAATGCCAATTTCACACAGCATAATCTGGCCCCTAAAGTAAGCAGAGCTTGTAATATACCACATGACTGATGTACTTATATACTTTTTTTTTGAAACGAAGTTCCTTGTCGTGTACGATTTTTTATCCCCGAACAAAATATCCGCCGACAAAATATATTACATTTATATATTATATTATACACGTATTCTAAGAAATATATTTGTTACAACATTTCCTACCATTCCTTCAATTCATTAGTTATTTCTGCGTTACATTTAATTGCGTTACTCAAAGCGAAATGCTCTCAGAGTAATTCATTCATTTGTATTTATAATCGATAATATAATAATATACTACGAAATGAACTTCGTTCCAACCGTGTGTTCCACGACTCAGAAACACCCAGACCCGAGACAAATAATTTCAGATCATACATACATTTGACACGCGGCAGGAATCGAACCCTCAACCTTTGGCGTCTCTGTGGGGCCTGTGGGCCACAGAGGTGGTTAGTTCAGCTTTTTATGCTGTAGGTTGTCTGTTGGATTCCAAATGAGAAGAAACATTTGTAATGAGCATAGATATTTATTATCTGGGTGTTATAATGTATAATCAATCTGGATACTCGTAGTTGGTTTGAAGACTTGTGCTAAGTGCACGAAAGGAGCCTCTGTTGCACTTCAAACCTTTTACCACACTGGTTTGAAACAACTAGTAACACAATAAAAAGAAGAAGATCTAGTTACCATAGTACAAGATTTGCTTAGTTTGGTATAGAGATGGTGTTGTGTGAGTTGTTAACAAATATATACTTTTATTTCGATGTTTATTTACTAAGGATGGTAGAAGGAGGTAGGTAAGTACTCAGATTGTTGAGAACTTTTAAAAGTAGGTAAATCATAGGTACTTTTATCATCATCATCATGTGTCTCGTCCCACGGCTAGGCATAGACCTCTCGTACTAAAAAAATGCGTGAGTGTCGTAGAACACTCAGTTTGAACGAAGAACCTATCGTAGTATATTATTATTGATAAACGTATTATATTATTGATTAACAAATGAATGAATTACTAGCGTCTGAGTGCAATTAAATGTAATGCACAAAGAACTAATGAATTGAGGAAATGGTAGGTAATTAATATATTTTTAGGGTTGTGAAAAACATTTTATTGTACATAATTAAATTCATCTAATTCATTCGGTCCGTACCATGCGATAAATAATTTCGTTTTAATTATAATATATAAAAAAAATCCACTCATTATACAAATAATATTCTTTGTAAGTCTGTTTCGTAAGCGGTGCCAATCAGTAACAAAAACTCAGCTCTTCAAAATAAATCTCTTCATATTTAAATAACAAACTCTTTTCGAACCTGTTAAATAAAACCTACTTTATCGAAACTTCAAACGATAAAATAAGTATTTGTTTGAATAAGGTAGGAATCTACTATTAATACGTGACATAGAGATAAGTGCCTTTATTTGCTTGTTCGTGCATCCCATACGTTTCAAATTCATGCTTTAAATAAGGTGCTATAAAATGCATAATCTTATTGTCTGGATTTGTTACATCATCATAGTTTATTCACATAGGTATTTGTTCTTATTTAGGTTCGGTATGTTTTTTAATAAATTCAAATACCTTTCCATGCACACATGTTTAACCTATTTCAATAAAAAAATATGAATCTAAAATGCGGTTTTTATCTTGTTCACTCACACTATATTTACTGATAGCAATATTGTGCGTCTAAGTAAGTGAATACAAAAGAATTAATATTATGCACAAGGTTTATCACCATATTCAATCGATTTCAAGTTGTATAACACAAACATTTAATTTGCGCATAACACCATCCAGCCCAAAACCAAGCATAGCTTGTATTAAGGTGACCAGATGACCGATAAAATACATATTATTTTAAATACATACCTATGATCTTTTTTACATCCAGACACAGAACAATCAGCTATGTTCATCACACAAATATAAATCCTGGGAGGGAATTGAACCCTCAACCTACAGCGCAGAATGCAGAGCTACTACCAACTGAGTTGAGAAAAGACATCAAATTTTTTTTTTATTATTACAGCGCACTATATTTAAAGTTTTATATATCTACTTTCTATTAAAATGTTCTAGTTATTGCAGATTCTTAAGCATATTTTTAAGACAAGGAATCCATCTTTCAAACATCTGTAGATACGTGGAACAGCACTTAGAAGGTATATTTCTCGGAGGGAATATTTCCGGCAACTCTTGAGCTTCTCGGAGAAAAGAAAAATGCAGTTTGTCGATGGAAAATATTACTTGTTGTATTATTTTTATTTTTGAATACGGAACGAGTGGGAAATAACTGCTTTTAGGTTTCCGTACCTCTAAGGAAAAAGGAAGCCTTTATAAGATCACTTCGATGTCCATCTGTCTGTCTGTATGTCCCCTTTTTCTAAGGAACGCGAGGAGATATCGAGTTAAAATTACTATCAGGTATCTATAAGGTCTAGATTCTTTTAAAGCTGGTAATAAAAAAAATAGTAATTGTAATAAAAAATACGGGATAAATACTAATATATATGCCGTATATATTGACGAATCAAAATTTATATAGTACTTCCGTTAACCTAGAATCATAAAATTTTGCAAGAAGCAAGGCAGTAAAAATTAAATTTAGTAAAATGTTAGTACAAAAATAAGTTTATTATGAACGCTTTATTATGAACACCACAACTTGAAGTTGTGGTGTTCATAATAAAGCGTTTGAATTTGACGCGCCCGGCAGTCTCTCGCTCGCTCATTCGGGGAATAGCGAGCGGACACTGCGGGTACGCCGCACTCAGGTTATAAGCAAAAACATTTGTTTATCTGGAATCCTATAATTCCCTACCTTTTAGGACAGTGACTGAACCTCACATTGGCGACGGGGATAAAAATTTTAAGTACTAAGTCGATAATTTGACAAAAATAATTGCGAAATGTTGTTAATTGACTTACCACCAAGAAAATTGAGTTTAAAAATGAAAGGAAGGAATGTTCGTGTAAAGTTAGGATGTTTACTACTGGAATAAATATTTAATCTTAGATTAACAACCAATTTTCACTTTTAATAGCACCTATCAGATTGTAAACAATAATTAGTCAAGCACAAACAAACCAAGTTATATCTTGTTTAAACTTGTTTACCTGCATTTTCATGAGCACAATATAATGTAAGTAGGTACCTAATACGAGTACGTATCTTTGCACGTATCTACTCTGGGTATCAGATCTTGGTGGTTAGTCTTTTCACATCACGTTGCAACCAAAATAAATGTAATAATGAGGCAAATGTACTAGCTCATAATCAACCAATATGCCTTCAAGGCAAATAATTGCTGGTACCTGCTTATGTTGGAATAAGTACAAAATATTTTATTTGATATGAACAGACTCAGGGAATGGACAAAAGTGTTTTACGTGCCTCTAAAATGTTTATCCAATGAGTCAAAAGTTGTAAGTAGGTACCTACTCATTGTAATTGTGCCACGTAATTTAATTACGTAATTTCGCCAAAAGACAGAATCTTTACATAATGTTTAATGTCTACCATTGGAATTTGAGGTGACAGTGAGTTAGGAAGGCATAATTTATAAAAATATTTAATATTATGCCGTAGATCGTTCCAACATTTCAGTTGCATGTACTTGGATCATTTGACTGCGAAGGGGAACTTACTTCACTGGGATCTCGCTGGGGAAAATGGAAGAGGGCACTAGAAATATTTATTTTGGCTATACCTAGATATACATGATCCGGTAAAGAACAAAAGCCACTTTACTACACTGAGGCAGACTTGCGTTGCAATAAATATAGCAAAATCTGCCGGGAGCTTATGTTGAGCAAACAAATATATTTCTAAATTTATACAAATATATTTATCAGTAATATGAAATTTGGTAAGTTCATGTTAGACTTCGACACCAGAGCAAAATATCCAAGTTCTCTGATCCTAATGAAAACCTCGTATATCAAGTAACCATGAAATTTACATCTGCTAAGTTGAGAGAGAAAATTATTTTGTTAGGGGTTACTGTCACCATCGATAAAATAATCACAGAGGCAAACGCGCTCAAAATTGTTAAAAGGCAAAAAACCGATTTAGATGGCAAACCAATTAGAAATACTAACAAAATATAAATAAAAAGGCATAAAAAACCAACCTGATTGCTCCAGTTGTGGTAGTAAGGTACACAATGCAGACTCGAGTATTGTCCATATTTCGGCAAAACAAGTTTGAAATGTAGATTTTGGAGACATTTTTAAAGGCACTGTCGAACAAGTTAATAAATAAATATTGGTGGAAAATGCACACAACATCACAAAGACGTCTAAAAGAAAATATACAATGATGCAGCATGATAATCCTAAAAAAAAATTAACAAAATACTTACCAAATAACAGAGTCTAAATCGACTAAGGACGAAACATTCGTTGACTATGTTTCCGATTTAGACGAGTTTTAAAAATGCTAATTGACTCAGGTAGCATATCTAACATAATTAATTATAAAATGTGAAGTGCAGCACATGAAACAATCGTCTGTAACAGTCTTTAATAAAAACACGAATCCTCACAAAACTTTGATGGCTTATAGCTCCGAGGAACCCCTGATTTTGTAATCATATTATGATGCGTCAAGTCAAGTCTGACAAGTCGAAGGGTTCGATACATATATAGATGTCAATCTATATAAGTAACAGCCCGCGTATTATTTCTTATGGTAAAGAAAGATTATCGGATGTAGAATAACGATACTGTCAGACTAAAAAAGAAGCATTGGCTCTAGTCTGGGCTATATAAAATTTTAAAATTTATCCTTACGACATAAAAAAGTTCAAACTGATGACTGATCACAAACCCCTTGAAGTAATATTTGGTCCGAGATCTAAACTAAGTTCAAGGATTGAGCGGTGGATATTTCACCTACAAGGTTATAATTATAAAGCTATATACCGTCCAGCTAAAAGCAATTTGGCAAACCCTCTTTTACAACTTTGTGAAAGTTTTTATTAACAACCTTTTAATGATGAATGTATCGTTAATCAAATAGTCCAGTATGCCCTACCAATTGCTGTGACTCTCAATGAGATAAAATCTGCATCACTTGAAGATCGTGAAACGGGCCTAGGCTTAAAGGGATTTTTTAACAATAATTAGGATGCTCGAGTGAGTAATTATAAATTGATATTTATATAGATATAGATATTTTATTGAGAGGTACCAAAATTGTCGTTACTCTACGGGATAGAATTTTAGAAACAGCTCATGAAGGTCATCATGGGGTAGTTAACATGAAATCTAGGCTACGGACTAAAGTATGGTGGCCCAAAACTGATTGAGATGTCGAAATTTCCACCAAATCTTGCAATGGATTTTATCTGATATAGACGTGAACTGCATTTACAATCTTGGGTTGATATAGCAATGGATTTATGTGTCCATAGGTCTATTTATCAAGTAACCATTACCTTTTTATAAACGTGATTGATAAGTTTAGCCTATATAAGGAGATAAAAATCATGATATCTATAACGACCAAGGACGTGACATTGACATCGAAGCTTTAAGAACATTTTTGAGACGAGAAATTCTAACGAGTACCACAGCTATTAATGTCAGGCAGTGTGCATCCGAAGAGTTTAGGTGAAATAACCTAAACCCTGAGTAAAAGATGCTCCGAACTAGGAATAAAGCTCTTCAATACGATTCCATATTAGCCACAGCAAAAGGAAGACGTTGAGCGTATTTTAAAGCATCTCAAAATAAGTCAATGAAAGAAGTCAAACTGGAAGAATGATTTGCTGGACTATTTAATGACGTATTCGTTTATAAAAATAATGTGGCACAATGCATAGAAAACAGGAAACTCTCCGTCGTAGTTGTTTTCAACTTACTATTCAGGGATAAAATACCCAGTGCATGGGATTTTGAAAATAATGATTATGAAGTTCGAGACAAGAATAACGAAATGAAAGAAAAGGGAAAATGTCATGAAGATAGGAAAAGGAAAGTCAAGAGTATCGCTGGAATATAATACATTTGAAAAAGTTGAAGGTATAAAATCAGGAAGAAGTTGGAGAAGCAATTAATGATTCTGTACCAGTACGGATGTAGAAGAGATAACTGAGTAGGATAACTTAAATCTTAAATTAATAATGATAATGTTTAAATGACTAAAGATAAAGGTTCATGTTGATTATAAGATGTTTGTGTTTTTTAGTGTTATAAAAAAGAAGAGATGTGGTGTTCATAATAAAGCGTTTGAGTTTGACGCGCCCGGCAGTCTCTCGCTCGCTCATTCGGGGAATAGCGAGCGGACAGTGCGGGTACGCCGCACTCAGATTATAAGCAAAAACATTTGTTTATCTGGAATCCTATAATTCCCTACCTTTTAGGACAGTGACTGAACCTCACACAAGTTATATTTAAAAAAAAAAATGTTTGCAATTACAAACTTACTTGACCGTGACATAATCGATGCATCATGTAAAAAAACGCTAGGACCACGACGAGTTATTTGCCAGTTCTTCTCGGGCTTGGGTTAGGAGGTATTGGCACTTAAATTCGCCTAGTGTGCAAGACATTTCAAAGTGATACTTATGATTGTATTGAATGAAATATTTTTTGACTTTGAATTTGACTTGCATGGGATGATTCTTTACCAACACTAAATTGTCATTCAATCCAAGTTGTAATGATTTCGTTAGAACACTGTTCGGTACTTTAATAGTTTGTGACGGTGTAGTTGCTCTGAATTGGACCGATGGTAAAATAACCACGTTTGGAAAAAAGTAGGTAGGTATGGATTAGGTACAGTTCATTTAACGTAAGCAAAGATGCAAAAAGGCTTGTAACGTAACCTCGTTGAATAGCCATACTAATCCCTTGTCCGAGGTAAGCACCAGCCTTTGATCATTGGTCACATCCACAAGTCTCTTGGATAACTCTCTGAATAGGAGTCATGCCTCAGGTTCTAACGGGTCTAAAGGTTATACCCCAAAAGGCAGAAATATATAGCCGTTGCCAACGGATACATATTTCTGCCTCTTGAGATATTCTGCCGCAGCAGCAGCGGCATCCATGATCTTAGACGTAGACGATTCATGTTATACCGCCAGAGTGCCCACACAATTCGCATCCCACAACTCCAGGGAATTAATGACATACCATCGTCACATGCTGTACTCTTCGCTCTATGGCCGGCACGTTAACGGTGGTGAATGCCCTACGGATGATGTCATTAAGATGAGATGAGATGAGATTTTTCAAGAATCGTTTCGGATGGACAGTTGCTTCATCTGTAGTATCAATTTGATTGCTACGTAAAGATGATTGTATAATTAAAAAAAACAGAGTTGTTGTGCTATGGACTAAAGATAAAAATGCTGTGTGAGAAACACTTGATTTTTTTGGCTAAACCTATAAAACGTATGGATAGAAAGGGCTGGTACCAAGGGTTGTCAGACAGGGGACAATTTATATTTTTTTGGTTCTGTATCTAAAAATGTTAAAACAACATTGAATTGGACATATAATATTTTGTGTGATGAATTTAAGTGTTTGTTCTGTGTCTGGGTGGCATCTTAAGTAGTAATTTATTAACATATACATTTTCTATCAGGCATTGTGATCACCATAATACAAGTTCTACTTAATTTGGGGCTAGATTGTGTTATGTGCATTATCCGAAAATATTAATTTATTTTATAATATGTAATCTTAAGACATTACATGTCTTTTTAACCTACCTAAATTGTAGGAATTTTATCATGTGATTTATATTCATTGAACCATCAGCCACCAATTTCAAAACCATTCGTAATTCATGAGTCATGCATGATTGATAGAATTAACTGATTATCTACCTAGCAAATATTATATCAATACAATGCGTGCAATAAATTAGTTTTGGCAGTACCTACACAAATTTATGTAATTCCATTATTTTTAATGGTGTTTCAAAAATGGCGTTAATGTTGCCATCTTTATTCAACGACATTTAAATGACAAGGACAGTAATTACGAAGAGGGTTTTTTACAAGCGAGCATCTCATTTCCATCAGGCGGGATGTAAGTTTGTTAGCTGGCTTTGCATGTAAGGGTGACATAGCCTTAAAGACATAATGATGAGTGTTCTAGGTACTGATGAAAGGTGAGCCGGATGATGACAGTCGGCTCTTAGGTACCTATCTGTGTGTGTTGGATTACGTTATACCGAATCAGATAAACGACCTGTATGCTCATGTAAAACCAACTCCTCCATAGGCCACCCTCAGTATCTAGATTCACAGTTATCACGCGTTTGAAATTCACTAGGGAAGAAAGCTACGGATGGAATTTAATATTTCGCATTCCAACTCATCCTCAAGAAAACGTCAGAATCGCCAAAACGTTAAACGGCAGTACTGAGAGCTGCAACTTACCTGCCGTTTAGGAAAGGGTTGATTAATAAAATTGAACACTTGTTGGGAAGGAAATATAGCAAGACAATATTCCGACCACTCACTCAACATAGACAACTTATACGCCCTCCTAAAAACAAATTTCAACCCTTTCAGTGTTCAAGATTGTTGGCAGTTTACAAGATTTCATCTGATTGAAATAGTTTTTATGTAAAAACTAAGAGGAACATCACTAACAGGCTGACTTAACATATTTCTGCTGCGAGAATGCTGACAAATAAGTCAGCGATTGCAGAACACTCGCTAACTTCTGGCTCTAACCTGAGCCTATCAAGTGAAAAAACCTTTGTTTTTCGAAGCGGCGAAGCAGCGAAGCAATAGAAATCAGCCGTGTTCCTAACATCAACCGAGACAAGGGTTGGTTTCATTCTTCAGCCTGACCCTGTCTGCACGGAACCTGTGTGATATGGAGCCTAGTAGTGTCAGTGCTGAATGTTGAACGGCGGGACCGTTATTGATGGTACGAGCGGTGAAGTCGAAGATCCAGTATCAGCGCCAAATTCATCACCACCCACCGAGAAAACACACCCTCTTCCATTGAAACGACCCGTGCTGAACGATACGTAACCCAATGCGAACCATGAACGCGAGCAGCAATGAGCGAACCGCGATTCAAACTCCCTGATGAAGATTCTCTAGCTGAAGCGATACAGTGCCTGTGCCTGCATCGATTAATACGAGAGGAAAACCTGTGTTTATCAAAACATATAATAATAACAAGAACAAAGTGTCAGTATTATCATACCTTCACTGTCAGTATCATAATATTGATCATGTTAAATGAGCTCCATTGCTTTTGCTAAAATATTCCAGTATTTTTCACAAGAAAATGGCGGGATACATCAGGCTTTATACAAATTCGTCTGATTTCTATACCGCGTAACTGATGTTCTGTATTTGCATATAGACTACCTTTTGCGCCCTTCAGATGTAGGGCGTAGGGCAGAGGTATGAGATAAGTATAGTTATGTCTTTTATATTAGGTGACTTATTTTATGCAAATATTTGGATTTTGTCTTCTTTTTCAAGCAAAAAACAAGAACCGTGTTCAAAAAAAATTTACATTGTCTTGGTAAAGATGATGATATGATTACGATGTTGCTATCGAACAATAATTATCGCGTATTTACTTAGTTTTGCAATGTTTTCTTAATACATTTTGCAACAATACCTTACAATACTACGTGACGATTAGTATTTATTATCATGTAGCATTCACATCACGTTTGTTTACTCTTTAGCAAGAGTCTTGGTGGGTTCTCCCTCAGTGCCAGATTTTGCTTCCAAAGCAAATGGTATTTTAAGCATTGTTTTCATTGGAGTTTGTGGAAAGTGGGCGAAAAACTGGACGAAATAACTGTGACCAAGATTAGCAATGCTCGTATTTTGCAATGGAATTGCAATACTTCTTCAGCTACGGACAAAAGCGTTCAAAACTGTTTGTTTTATTACCTGTCGCCCTTCAGAACGTCTTCGTTATATGTTTAATAGACCAATGATAATTACATCACGTCACCGGCAAAACTATTGCCGGTTTTAGTACCCAATAGTCGTAACTTATTCGTACGTTTATAAACTAATTAATAAACTTGCGACAAACAGGCTCACTGCTAACTGACTATGTAGCAGGAACAACGTATGCGTGAAGGATTTATTTAGGTAATTTGTGGTACCGTGTGGTGGTTATTTATGTAAGGAAGTGAAAGAGTAAAAGTAGAACTAAGAAATTATAAGGCACTGTTTCGCTAATTGGCTTGTCTCTCAGCTCAGATGGTAGTAGCTCTATCTTCTGCGCTGTAAGTTGAGGGGTCGATTCCCACAGGACAAACATTTTTGTGATGAATATAAAGAATTAATTTTTGAGGTTGCATATGTAGATGGCGTGCGCTATACTTTTACTAGCGCTTTGCATGGTTTTTCAATTGCGGGCGAGAGGGAGGTGCATGCGTCCGCACCGTGTCTAACTCATTAGGAATAGATTGACAGAATTTAGTGTTGTTTTGTAATGGATTTCCACAAAGTCACGCCTGAATTAATTATCTCTGAACACAAGTGTCCTGGGTTCTGTGTCTAGGTGTTATAAAGTATCATATGTATGTATCTTAGTTTATGACTAGATGGTGTTGTGTGCATTATCCACGAATAGTATCTTATGTGATACTAGCTGTGCCGTTCGCAACTTCGTCCGCGCGTTTTAAATATAACATATATCACATTATAGCACTTGACTTGACTTTGCTTCTTTATAATACAATCACACCCACCACCCAAAAAAGTTTCCATACAAACATTCACACCCAATTTTACTCCTCTATGAAGATTATTTTGAAAAATCCTGAAACACGTGTCCATTTATTTTGCATATTATTTTTTCAAAGCAAGTTTCAAGCAAATCGCACCACGCGTTACAACGTTTCATACATTTGTTTTCACCCCTTTTAACTTTCTTTAGGATTTGATTTCAACAAATCCCGTCTTAGTGGGTGATTTTGGTATAAAAGGAAATTTCAAAATTTCAGCTTCTTAGCTTCAGCGGTTTTGGCTCGGCGATGATGAATCAGTCAGTCAGTCAGTCAAATTAAGTTCTTTTATAGGTATAGATTATATTTATGAATGTACCACGCATGCAAAACTGCGGGCAGCAGGTAGTAGTAAATATTGGCAAGTATTAGACTAGTATATGTACCTACGTCCTATTCCATTTGCTGCAGAGTTTTTGAATTCCCGTGGAATAATTCGCTCTGCGCGTTTTGCTTGACATGTGTTTGCATGTTTTGGAAACCCTGTTGCATGACTTATATATTAATAAAGGTGACAGGCACCGCTCTTACGATACGTAGTCTAATGGTTCGAGTATAAGTACTAAAGAACTTTCCAGAACTTTGACTGTTCAAGAAAATGTTCAACTTTGCAGCGAACTTTGCCCGTCTGGGCAAAGTTGACATGTTGAGGATATTAACTCAATGTTTATTATAAAGTTGGCACACGTCTCAATATGGAAAACATACAAGTAAGGGTGGCAAAAAAAATTTGTTTTTTATATTTTCTGTTTTCTTCGGGTAATATAGCGATAGTGTGGTCTTGCGACGATCTAGAGTAATTTTCAACTTCTATATTGGGTATAGCGACCCATTCCCCTCTGGATGAATAACCTAAAAGCTCACGTATCCCAGGGATAAGTAGCCATTAGCTCAGATCTTTAATTGCTTAGTTCTAATGACGGTAATCTGAGTTACCTCCAAATATAATACTTTGCACGCTTTGCAAACTAGTTAGTATTCCTTACGTGACAGGTCACATGGCAAGCCATCGTCACTTATATGCGTAGATAGCCGATGAAACGCAAGGTGCGTTTCATGTTTAGGTTCAAGACTTTCTCACGATGTTTTCCCTCGCAGTTTGAGAGCACATACATTTTTCGAGTGTAAGGTATGAATTTGAGAATGTCCTTGGTTCAAAAATACGACCTTGTAGCCGAAAGGTGAGGCATCACTACACCACATGAGCTCTAACGAATACAATTACGAGCAATTTCTTCTTCTTCTTTTTTAATGGCATGTGTAATAATGATGACAATTTTGCTAATGACAAGTGTATAAAATAAGACGCCACAAAGTCGTATGTTGTCGTTCGTCGTTAGTTAAAGTGAAAACTTCTTTTAGCGTGGTACGCATATTTTTAGATGAGGTAAAACCTCTGGATTTGCGACACCGTTACCGTCTAGGGCGAGACGCAGCCGGCTGCCGCGCTCGCCCCATTTGATTATAAACCTTAATTCACATGTTTAGTCTACTTTTGTATGGAGAAGTTTACTGAGTTAGGTTCTTTGATAGATTTTTTTTGAATGAAACTTTGGTATTCTGCTGTTACCAACTTATCCTAATTAAATTTAACCTAATTTAATTAAGCGTTCCTAATTTAGTTAGATGGTACCAACCGAATAGGTTTTACAAATGCTATGACTAACTAAATATATTTTAGACAATTCCTAATTTTAGAAATGAACCAACCGAATTGCCACCAATGTTTACTCCGCAAAACGGCCAAAAACAATCCGTGTTCAAAATCTCGCTTACTTTTAAATCTAAACCTGACATAATCCACGATCAAATAAAGATAAATAATATGATCATACAGCATATTTCTCCTTTATGGTGTTGTCACGTCGCATATACGTCACAAGTGTCATTTGTCAATGTCAATGTCAGAGGCGAGGTTTCGCGGCTTCAGTGTATAGAATCTTATCTCGGGATGAAAATATAACAAATTGTTGGTTTTGTTTTGTTTTGTTTGAGATGAATTTGCGGGAAAGTTAAATCATAATTTTATTGTTGGACAAGTGGTTTTGGCAGTCCTCTCGTGACGTTATCCTGACACTGCCTAAAGAATTCTGAAGAGACCGAAACAGGTGGATATCTGAAGGTGCAAGGTCAGGACTATACGGCGGATGCATTAACACCTCCCAGCCAAACTCTCTTAATTTTTGTTAAGTGGCTAAAGATGTGTGAGGTTTAGCGTTATCATGATGTAAAACCACGCCCCTTCTGTTGATTAATTCCGGCCGCTTTCTCTCAACTTCTTGCTTTGATCTCATCAGTTGTTCGCAGTAGAGTTCAGAATCGATGGTCTTGCCTGATGGTAACAGCTCATAATGAATAATGCCCTTCCAATCCCACCACACACACAGCATCACTTTGTTGCGAGTTAACCCGGGTTTCGCCACAGTCTGTGAAACCTGACCGGCCTTTGACCACGACTTTTTTCACACGTTCTTGTCGTACGTGATCCACTTTTCATCACCAGTTATCAGCTTCTTCAAAAATGGTTCGGTTTCATTACGTCGTAATAAAGAATCACAAATGAGTACACGGTTTATTAGGTTTCTTTCAGTGAGCTCGTGAGGTACCCAAATGTCGAACTTTTTTGTGTACCCAGTTTTTTTCAAATGCGCCATAACTGTTTTGTGGTCAATTCCCAGTTCTTCAGCTACGTCGTAACTACTGATATGCTGATCTTGCTCCACTTTTTCAAAAATGGCATCTATTTTATCCGTAATAGGGCGACCAGAGCGACGTGCATCTTTGACATCAAAATTTCCTGGTCGAAAACGCTTAAACCAAATTTGTGCTACTCTCACAGACACTGCACTAGGTCCATAAACATCGCAAATTGTTTTCAAAGCTTCCGTTGCATTTTTACCTTTTTTGTAGTAAAATTTTAAAATGTATCGAATTTCATTATTAGATTCACTCATCTTGACAGTACGAAAAACAAATAAAAATCACACATTTTCTTAATTTGAATTTGTAATAATGTTCTTTAAAATTTAAACTTTTAATGATACCTAAACCAGCCAGATACAAATAGTATAGCCAAAGAGATTTTATTACAAGTTCATACATACTATAATGCGAAAAGACTTTTTCCCCAACCTAATATTTACCTACATTGTACCTCTGTTTCTATCGTGTAACTCTATCTTATCTGGCGCGGTACTTTTCTGAGAATTTGCTCAACAAATTAGGTATACTAATGTACTTATACTTCTATATTTGACGACCTCTGTGGAGCAATGGGCTAAGGTCCGACTGAGCCGCAGAAGGTTGCGAGTTCGATTCTCGCCGCGGGACAAATATTTGTATTATCTGCAAGTATTTGTCTCGGGTCTGGGTGTTTCTACGTATAATATGTATGTATTTACAAAAGAAAAAAGTATTTAGGTAGTATTACAGTCATGTGGTACCCATAACACAAGCTCTGCTTACTTTGGGGCCAGATGATGCTGTGTGAAATGTCCGGGATTATTTATTTATTTGTTTATTTGTTATTTATTCTATATGTAACGTCCTAACTTAAGTGCGGAGTACGCCTGGCCTGGTTGGGATATAAAAAAAATAATTCATATACAAGCACGTTTGTATGACTTTATGCCAGTTATTTCTTTAGATTATTTTGCTTTGATAACACGTTAATACAGATGAATGTATACGATTCTGAAAAGGTGTAAGTTTAAGACTTTTTTGGGGTAATTTTACTAATTTATCACATACCTAATAATATTGTTAATTTAAAAGATTGCGTTGATATTTGATGTTTGTTACTGACTCTCGAAACAAGATTTTAATTAAACTTGGCCTATATAAAAAAAGCGTTTATGTTATTTCAGGACAAAATCCACGTACACACACAGGTAAATCTACGGGGAGCAGCTAGTCAAATATAACTCTACTGAACCAATCAAGCTTGTGAAGAAACTGTCGCCACGGCTGAACGCTCACAGCTATAGTCAGGTACTTAATAGATTATATACCTAATGAGACTATATATACGGGGCATAAGGTCATGTCTGCAACCCGGTCAGCTGGACATATCGACGTGACAACAAAAAGAAGAAAGCAGTTGTATTAAGATGACGTATTCTTTTACGTGATAATTAAGGGTATTATCCAGAAACAGAAATAAATGCTAGTGGGCGATTACACGTAACAAGTAGCTAAAGAGGCTAGACAGTTTTATTTATACAAGTCAACCAGCAAACAGGCATGCGGCCTACCTGATCGTAAGTGGTAACCGTAACCTAGGACACTTCAATACCAGGAGGTATCACTCAATCGTTACTGGCTCTAGACATTTATTCAGCCAGTCATTTCACTAGCTCCAGTGTTCTTTCTCGCACGTTGCCGGCTCTAGACATTTATTGTCTGTTTGTACGGTCCAGTACGGTTTAACCGTAAATATAGTCAGTCAAAATTTTTTTTACTCAGTACAAGATCGCGGTTTCTTCTATGATCATTCCTATAACTAGCTTGACGAACTCTGTGGCGCAGTGGGCCATGGTCTGGCTGAGACGCAGAAGGTTGCGGGTTCGATTCCCACTGCAGGGCAAATGTTTGAATGACCTGCAAGTATTTTTCTCGGGTCTGGGTGTTTCTATTATAATTTGTGCTTATGTATTCACAAAAATATATATATATAAGTAGTATATCGGTCATGTTTCGGCAGAGCAACCTGAGATCATGCATTATTATCAATAATTAGTCATTTATATTAAAATATACGTTTTCTTTACAAGACTACCCTATACATTTTGATAAACACGGGCTTTACTCACGTATTATTTTGTTGATGGAAGCACCGACAATGTTTCGATTCATCTAGAGAATCTTCATCAGGGTGAGTTTGATCCTCGGTCCGCTCGTTGCCGCTCGAGTTCACGGTTCGCACTGCGAGTGACATTGTCGGTGCCTCCATCGACAAAATAATACGTGAGTAAAGCCCGTGTTTATCAAAATGTATAGTACAACTCACGAAAGTTTTGAAAGTGAAAGACTACCCTATATTTATGTAAAGTTTATGCTCTACCAGCTACTTGTACCCATCAACACAGACTCCTGCTATAGAGGCCTACTATCAGAATAACAGTAAAATGCTGACGGTGAGAGTCGGGGTGGGCGAGTAGGTGTTAATGCACTTGGCCGAGCACTCGTCAAAGTGTTCAAACAACCGAGCACTTAGTCGAGGCCACAGTCCCACTGTACTTGTAACGTGTAGGGTGAGTCAATATGTCAATTAGCTCATGTTGTCGTTTGTCAAAACTGCATTGTGATAAAAGCAAGCATAAACTCATGCTGTATTTGAATTTTAGTCTGACTTTCTAGTTATGGTAAAACTAGTTGTTGCCCGCGTGTTGCATCGATAAAAAGCTTGTGATATTCATCTAGATACGGCTATATATATTTCAGCCGAATCCGTTCAGGCGTTTGAGCTTGAAGAATTAACAAACTAACACACATAGGCACGCACAAATATTTTAATTATACTTTAACTATTGTAATTTAGGTAGGTATTGTATAAATTTTAATGTGTTGTTGTTGGTAAATAATACACGTTAGAAAAAATTTGAGTATCCACTGCTTTGCAGAAGTATAAAAAACATGACTAGATTATGATCTTTCATAGTGATATTTTAACCAGTTTGAGAAAATGAGCAGTCAATTAATATGGGATGCTACTTGCGTCGACACCCTGGCCACATCCTATCTCTCTGAGACTTAGAGACTGTTAAAGCTGCGGGGCGATAATGGAATTCTGATATTATCAAAACTTTGATACTAGCCGCTTTCAGTTACTATTGACGAATTGGTATTCCGGAAGATTGATGTTGATTGTCAGACATACTGTCATACAAATAGAAACCTCAGACTAAATAAATATAAAGACGGAGCACCGCGATCGACCATAATAAATACATTCTGTGACACTTTTTGTCACGGAATATGTTAATTTTTATATTGTAAGATGTTTTCTAGACGACCGACAACATGATAGAATACTTAATAGTACAAATATGTATGGATATACTAAAAAAAAGGAGTACAGTTTGGGTGGATGTGCGTGCGTGGGTGTGTGGACTTACACAGGGGAACATAGTTTTCAGGCTTAACTAAGGTTATTCACGGCCCTCTATCTAAATATTAATTTAGTCTGAGATAGAAACCGAACGTACGTAATAGTAATCCATCTTGTCAAAACTGGTTCCAATTACAATCAAACTAATGATTGAAATTATGCCGATTGCTCATTGAAACTGATAGACATTGATTGTGTCAAAAGTTACATAATCATCATACTGGTGCGGCCGCTGATTGTGTTCGATATGGCATATTATACTACATATTTAAGCCCTTTGGAGTCGAGACCCTGGGCCCGTGGGTAACAGGAGACCATCGCATTGTCAAAGTTATTTCACGGCGTCTAATAAAAAAATCGACCATGGGTCACGATCCTGGTCTGGGCCTTTTGCATTTGCATTGCATTGCTATTCAATGTAATAATGCCGCCAGTGTCTTGGGCAGCTACCCTCTGGCTGTGATCTGCATCAGTTGAGCTGTCTATAGATCGTTTTAAATGGTCCTTGGATAGCTGAACTGTTTCATATGTATTTTATATTATTGTATAATTATTCTGTACATTTCTTTTTTCTTTTCATTTAATTTGTTTAAATAAATTAACTATTATTTTAATTATTATTGAGAGATTTATGTATAAAAAAATTACTGCATCTAATTCTATCACTATGCTTGATTGAAAAGGGTCTTTCTTATTATAACACATGGCTAATGTGTTGTTTAAATCTGTTACCATATATTTTATTGACATTAAAATAACAGGAATAGTCCATACATTTCCGCCACGCTTATGTACTAATTATGGAATTATAAGATAGGTATTTCTGAATGAAATTTCCTCCAAGTTGACTTACTGCATTCTAATTAAACTATGCTCCACACGATCTTATGAACTACCGTGCTCGGAATAATTTGAACTGTGAATTTAATTATTTTTTTTATTTAAATTAATGCTTTTGTTCGTGACGGATTAAGTCTTGCGTTTAATGAGCAAAATGTAATGAAAATAGGCTTTTATAAACTAAATGTTATCACGTGCTGATTTCTCCTTCTTCCCTTCTTAGGATAGCTTCCCTTCTCATGTGCTGATGACAATTTCACCAATGTCAAGTGATTGTCTTATTATTAATATCGTCACGGTATAATTTTTGGCTGTCAAGCAAACATTGCGCTCTTATATTATTAACAAGCGACCTGGCCCGGCTTCGCACAGTTGCAATGCTGATACTAATTGTACTACAGAATGTCTTTATATACAACGTTATCTAAGAGATAGACACATACCATCGCGGACTTTTTTGTAGAACTTTTAAAGGTGTACAATACTGTAGTACACTATTTTGATCTATCTCGTAGGGTTCAGCCAGCGTTTGCAATGTAAGCGCAAAAAAATGAGTTTATTTACGACATCACATAAGAAACCTCTAAAATTATCAGTGTTTCTCTACTATATTATGCATGTATTATACATATAAATTTTTGTCTTGAATCACTCTATCTATTTAAAAAACCGCATCAAAATCCGTTGCGTAGTTTTAAAGATATACAACAAGACAGACAGACAGCGGAAAGCGACTTTGTTTTATACTATGTAATGATGATGTTTCTGGAGTTAATAGCGGTTTTATTAGACATGGTGTTATTATTTAAATAGAGTTATAGTATTTACTCGGGTGTGATAATTTAAATAAAAGTTTTGTGTTGCTTTGTGATGCGAGCAAAAATATTTCGTTTAATTATTTTATATGAAAAGACACCATTTTATATAAAATAACAAATGGCGAACGACAAGATTTGTGACATCATACTTTAAACAATTTAAACGATGGACGATGGCAAAATTTATTATATATATTATTATATATATATTATATATTATATATGAACATTATTATGACACATACCGTTAACGAAGAAGAAGAAAGAAGAAGGAGATCACGAGATAAACTAATAAATTAATTGCCAACTTGTCCTAAAAAGTCACATTTTTTTTATAAGAATCTTATAGCATAAGGAATCTTATGCTAAGATTTCCCAATAAAACATGGAATAACTCGAGAATATCAAATCTATATATTAATACGTGAAGCAAAAACTTTGTACCCCTTTTTACGAAAATTGCGCGGACGGAGAAGTATGAAATTTTGCGCACTTAAGTTTATATAGAGGAGTGCAGAATGCAAATATTTTTCTTAAATTATGCATAAAATATACATTAATCATTAATTAATTATGGTTGAATTTCGACCAGTCAAGTCAAGTCAAGTCAAAAGATCATTTATTCAATACAATAACAAGGATCACTTTGAAACGTCTTACATACTAGGTGAATTTAGGTGTCAATTCATCCTAACCCAAGCTCGAGAAGAATTGGCAAGAAACTCGGATTGGTCCTAGTGCTTTTTTATAATGATCCATCTTATAACTACCTTAACTACGAAATACTAATACAAGAGAGTTTATACATTTCAAGTGTGTCGGTTAACTGTCTGACGGCAGAGCGACATGAGGCCATGCATTCTTATCAATAATATAGTCATCTATATTATAATAAGCTTTCTTCAAAAGACTACCTTTAATGTATGCTTTAAATTTCTTAATAGGTAGTTTAGTAGCATTTTCAGGAAGCTTATTATAGAAGCGCACCGTGTTCCCCATAAATGACTTATTAACTTTTTCCAGTCGAAACCTAGGGATGTATAATTTATGTTTATTCCTTGTGTTGATTTTATGAAGGTCACTATTTTGCTGAATCCCATCTCTATTTTTATGTGTATATAACAAATTTTCATATATATATTGTGAGAATATTAATTTCTTTGAATATTTCTCTCAAAGATTCTCGTGGTGTCATTTTATAAATGGCAAGTGCAAGCAAGCAAGCAAGCAAGTGGGCGACCACTATGAACTATGCTACTTCATAAAATGTAAAAGAATCTATAAAAGAGTTTTTTTGTTATAGTAGAGACGTGTTGTGAAATTAATTTGAGTGCCATGAATGAAACACAAAATGCAATGTTCCACGGCTCTACTCAATTTGTACAATATTGGAATTCTCATGGAAAACAAGTAAAATATTGACATCGGCAGACACGTATTTCGATACTATTGAAAGTATGTTAGGAAAAGAGTGCTAGGGTAATATATATGTCAATGGTTTAAGAATCAAAATGCAATGATCCACGACTCTACTCGTATTAAACATATTCTAGTTCATCTTGATATGTCTTTGATGGTGATACGTCTTTGACATGATCACGTTTCAAAGATCGCGAATACACCTCGTGTGTCTTCAGTTACGATGAAAGTGACGTGTAGAGTTCCGATAACAAATGGAAAAAATGCAACCTATAGAGTTATAAGATGGAACATATAAAAAAGCGCTACGACCAAGACGAGTTTCTTGCCAATTCTTCTCGGGTTTGGGTTAAGATGAATTGGCACCTAAATTAACCTAGTATGTAAGACGTTTCAAAGTGATCCTTGTGATTGTATTGAATAAAGTATCTTTTGACTTGACTTGATATACAAATACTTAATATATAAAATAGTATTTGTAGGATCTGCAAATATTTCTCTTGCTTGTTTTTCTATGTACTCGTATATGTAAAAAAAAAAAGTATATAAGTAGTCTATTAGTCATGTGGTTTCCATAACACAAGTGGTCCAGCATTATTAATTTATTTGAATTATAAAAGTTAAGCTATCAAAGTGTTTGAAACACCCTCTCAATTGGTCCAGATCACTACCAATGATCAGTATCCTCGAGACACTTGCGGTATTCCCAAGTTGAATGACTATGCTTATAAAAATAATGAATTTTAATTAAGGCTTATAGTCTTAACCAAAACATTTTCTTTATTTACTTGACTGTCGATATATATATCCAACTGTATGACGTTCTCCTGTGGTTAACTATATTTAGGTACTTAAACTTAAACGTGTCTATTTAAACAACATATTTGGTGTGCAGCTGATTTGATACTTAAGATTCAGCCTCTAAAGTGCATTTTATTTTTTATTTTTTAGAAATGAATCAGCTCAGCTGACATTTTCGCCATTCTAAGGTTACTATTCTTTATTCGTTTAAACTATATGCAATATTTCCTATATATATTACTATAATGTCATAGATGAATACAACACCTTAGGCAAACCACATTTAGGTTTTTAAGGTGTCTTCTATCATTAAGTGTAACGTACAATTGAATTATTGTTAAATAAAAAAAAAATCATACACCACACGGTTCAAAATAAGAAGAAGAAACTAATAAGCACAAACTAAGCAAATAAAATCAATAATCAAAGTCATTTTAGCCTAAAGACACGTAGAGAAAAAAGGTTGGCAGTAGAGTATTTATTTATCATTAGCTACGGAACCCCGTAAGATATGACGTGCCTTGACGTGTCTTCTCAACATTTCAAGATTATATGAACTCCAGTTGATCTTTTGCTCTGTGATTTCGCGATGTTAAACAACGACACGAGAAAATACGCTACAGAATAAAAGATCAAGTAAAAAAAAATCAGTACAATCACAAGGACCGTTTTAAAACGTCTTACGTTACATACTACGTGAATTTAGGTGCTAATTCCTCCTAACCCAAGTCCGAAAAGAATTGACAAGTCCGAAAAGAATTGACATGACACTTGTAATGCTCCTTGATATATTTTGTATGATTCTTCTTTATAACTAACTAGCTGACCCGGCCACGCGTTGCTGTAGCTCAGTAGTTCTAATACGTTGAACCCATATACGCTAACCGCTAAAATCATCAGTGTTTCTCTACCATATTATGTATGAATTATACATATAAACCTTCCTCTTGAATCACTCATGAGGAAGGTTTATAAATGATAAATGGTCTTGATCTATTAAAAAAACCGCGTCAAAATCCGTTATGTAGTTTTGAAGATCTAAGCATACATAGGGACAGACAGATAGCGGGAAGCGATTTTGTTTTATACTATATTAATGAAGTAACTAAGAAAAACGAAAACAAAGTAACGGCAGGCGGCAACCTTGCAAATCTTTGAAATAACTGTCAAAGGGTAAAACAACATGAGGCTATGTATTCTTACCATTAAAGTTATTTATATTATAATACGCTTTCTTCATAAGACTACCGTTTTTCTAACCTTTAAATTAGTTTGGACCACGCTTGTAACTAATATTTCATAACTAGTTAAATAAATAAATAATTATACCGGACATTTCACACAGCATCATTGTACTAGAGGTACTGGCCCCAAAGTAAGCAGAGCTTGTGTTATGGGTACCACATGACTGATATACTTTTTTTTGTTTAAATACATACATGTTATACATAGAAACACCCAAACCCGAGACAAATACTTGCAGATCATACAAACATTTGTCGCGAAGAGGGAATCGAACCCGCAACCTTCTGCATCTCATCCGGCCCTTGGCCCACTGCGCCACAGAGGTCGTCAAGTTATATTTCAGGATTTTTTCCCCTGTTCCCCTGTAATTAAACAATACTTTTTTCCATTTTTATAACGCGAACCTCTTAGTCTTAGTCCCTTGTACACTGGTACATAAAACTAGTTACGAAAGTGGACCAAACGTTTTAACTTCTTAATAGGTAGTTTAGATGCATATTCAGGAAGCTTATTATAAAAGCTCAACGTGTTCAAGGACTTATATACCAGTCGAAACTTAGAGATGTATTGTATGAATAATTCGTATTGATTTTTGGTAACACGAAAGTTTTCTAAAGAGCCTTGAGACACAAATCTACTTATAAAATATTAAAGAACACACTGAAATTAAGCATAATACTAGTTCACCACTATGTACCTACATTCCAGGTTTCCAACTAAAAACTATTGCTTAAAAACTTAATAATCCTTATAATTTTACGATGCTCGTTTTAAAACAAAATATAATGCGAAACTCAAAATATTATCTTACCTAAATAGTAAAAATATTTTCAGCTCTCATAATATTTACCCAGAAAGAATACTCGCGTATTCACAAAAGCTCCTAGCTTCCCGCAGCTTATCGTATTTGAAAAGAAGCAAAACGAATATTTATGTGCTTTTTTGTTTCTCGTTTAGTCACTGCTCCCGTTTCACTCGTGGTGCTTGGACTCAGTTTAATACTGAGACAATAACTTGAATACATCTTCTATATTTTTTTTAATTGTGTCTCCAGTTATTACGGACCAATGTGGTGAAAGGATTAAAATGCGCCCTTAAGTCCCTTTTAGTGCACTTGGTACATGTCTTCGAACTTTTACGGTTCTACGACATACCGGTTACGAATACAAAATATCTACTGGTTTAACGCTTACAGTTTTCGAACACAAAAATCCATCGGTGATACTACATAGATAGATTCAAAATTGGGTCGCGCACAGAACCTATCAATTCATAAACGAGACACGCCAAAATATTACACATGAAAATATATCATTACGCAGATTCAGCTAGTACCTACGCACTGAGTTTTTTACTACAATACTGTCTTACGGCCTATCTGCTCAATAGACAGTAGCTCTGCCTTCTGTGCTGTAGATTTAGGGTTCAATTCCCTGCCAGGTTAATCATTTTTGTGACGAACACAGATATTTGTTCTGTGTCTGGGTGTTGTAAAGTATCATAATTTTGTATTTAAAAATATATATGTACTCTATCAGTTACCTGGTCACCATCATACAAGCTATGCTTAGTTTGGGGCTAGATGGTGTTGTGTGCATTGTCTACCAATTTTTATTTATATCTTTATTGCTGTTGTAATTTCCAGCTCTTCGATTACGTTACATGTTCAACGCGCAATGGATTATTAAAAACTAGATTATTATATGTTCTATCAGCTATTTTGTATGGAGAGTCATTGTACTCATGAAACGTGTGTGTAGATGAACTAACAATAAATAACAAGTTATTTAATATACTTGTAGTTATATCATTAATTAATGTACTGTGTCCAGCAGTAAGTGACGTTTGCTTAGATGATGCGACAAAATTAAGAGCACAAGAATATTGCCTCCCTAAAATGAAACCTCCTTAAATACTGTAATTAATGATTTTAATCATTGTTATAATGTTAGAGACTCCTCAGAATAAATTAAGGGTATGATAATAGCTATTTCTGGGTATTCAAAATCTAAGATAATATATTTAATTCAATACAATCACAAGGACAACTTCAAATCGTCTGATATGCGGAGAATTAGGTGCCGATTCCTCCTAAGCTCAAGTCCGCGATTCAGGGAAGATACTCGCCTTGGTAAGATACACTTTGTACGTTCTTTCCACCATACCAATTATATTGATATTTGAAGTGATACTAATTGGTGCATTCTTAATTAAGGTCTTATATCAAAACCTAAACATCGTACTGCTGACTAGATGGCGCCACAGGAAAAATTAGAATGCGCTTTCGTTGTGTTTTTGGATTTCTATAATTGTCTCTCGATTCTTAACCTGATTATGAGATTCATAATGTTAGTAAGATATACAACTAATAAACTAACCTAGGTAAGTACTTAACTGGATAATTTGTAACATTAACATATAAACTCCAGATTACAATGCAATAGGAACAGTAAGAAATAAAATACTTGACAAAAAAAACAGTAGAGTTAAGAGGTCCAGTAAATAAAATATACCGGGAGCTATGTTTAAAACTTCACCTGACAGAAAACAAATGAAAACGATTATAGGAATAAGCGCCTAATGCTCCAGTGTCGGTACACGAAAACGCCCCGTAAGAAAGAAGGATGAACACACGTAAGTATTTTCGTTTTATAGACAGTATAAACTTGTTTTCACAAACGTACTCGTAAAACCACGATTTGAAACTTTTATCGTTTCCCAATAATTGCAAAATGCAGCATGCTTTGCGACCAACGGAGAGACTGATGACAAATTTTCTTAACGTATTCAATGAACTTAAAAAAGTCATCAAATCTTAAAAAATTGGAAATCAATATTATGTTTCTTATACACTTATGTTTCTGGAATAAAATTAAGACAACACTTCTGTTAGTTGATCAGCAAAAAAAACGTTTGTATGTATTGTTATTATATTGTATATTTATATTATTATATTATTGTATATTGTATGTATTTCAGTTTTTTTATTGTTAAAGTACTATTCTTTTCTCCGTATAGCATCTAGATTAATTTCAATTTTGCAAATGTCAAATTATATTTTTTAATAATACCGTCACAAAGTCGGTATGGTATGGCTCCTTAGAATTTTCTTTTATTCTGCGTTGTACAAATCATAATGCAGCATACACTCATAATTCAATTGTCAAAAAGATTATTGATAAAAATGTTTTTTTTTATAAAATGTCAAACGAAGGATAAATCTGCTGTTACGAGGTAGTCAAATTGACAGTTACAACATGCATTCGACATTCAAAGCTCAGAAGATAAAATCAATGCGGAAGAGAACCATTTAGAGATATGTACACAATACCTATCTATTGATTCTTTTTATATACCTACACCCGGCCTATTAGAACCAAGGTCAAGGTCAATTGTGTGTTATTTTATAATTATCTTACCTTAATAATACGATGATACATTTATTCAAAAAAACTGTAGAGTACCGAAAGAAACAACTTTCCTTACCGCATTTGCTCGTGAAGCCTAAAATTTACCCAAACCTAAAATATTTTACAATTATTTTTGTTAATTTCTTAAACAAACCACGTGAGTTGTATCTATCTATCATTAAATTGAAATGTTTTTATAAGATAAATATAATTAATCAAATTTGATTTGATTCCAACAAATTAAACGTTATATCAAGTTAGATTATGTAAAAACTATCATATACATTATTAAATTTAAATAAATACCTGGCAGTTGCTCGTTCAAAACCGTCCTGCCTTTTTCAAAATCATTTTATCATCGAAGCGATGACATTTTCAAATTCACTACCCAACCTCTTTCAAGAACCACATAACGTTCACAACCACTGGCCACTAAGAAAAAAGTTTGGTTATTATTTTCGATTCTATATTCAAACCGTTGTCTTTTGCGTTTTGAGCGTGCGTCTATCACGAGAGGCGAGAGTAGACTAGGGGTGGGAACGACCGCGTTTGGCCGAGGCGTGCGCAAAACTGTTGAGCCAAATCCACCGTCTACTTTGAGACGAAATACCGTGGAGGTGGACACTCGGACAGACGTTTTGTCATGTGTTTATGTAAGTATAATTGCACACTGTTAGAAAGGCGACGACTCGCTGCTATTAATTGCAGTATGATACAGTCCAATATTTTTGATACGTTTACGTTTAATTGAATATACTACTTTTTTATAATTATATATGTCCTATCATACACCTTGTAATAAAAAAAATATACAATCATTGGTAGACATTTCATACAGCATCATCTAGTCCCGAACTAAGAAAAGCTTCATAATGCTAGTACATACATACCTATTATAGGGCTAGTGATATAAGGAATGTGAAATATTGCGTGGAAGTAGATATTAATGTTTGTAGGTTAGTTTGTTGTTTATTCACATTGAAACAACTAAATAGATTTAGATGAAACTTGGAATATATTGATATGATAGTTTTAAGGTTTACTTTTGTACCACGCGTGCAAAGCCACGGGCAGCCACAAGAGCTGGACATGTAATGGTTTGTGTTTGTTGGATAGGATGTTTGTTTGTTACTTAAACACGCTTTAAACCAGTTTGGATGACTCTAGGTATAGATTATGGATTTGAACGTCAAATAAAGACCCCATAGACCATAGACTAGAGTAGTATAGAGTAGTCTTAGAATAGGCCTATCTTAATCTATGTACCTACCTGCCACGAGGCAAAGCCACTAACAAAAGCTTAATTAAATAAATAATGCCGGACATTTCACACAGCGTTACCTAGCCCCAAAGTAAGCATAGCTTGTGTTACGGGTACCACATGACTGATATACTATTTACAATATTTTTTGTAAATACATATATTATGCATAAAAACTCACCCAGACCCGAGACAAATACTTGCAGATCATACAAACATTTGTCCTGCGGTGGGTCAAACCGCAACCTTCTGCATCTCAGGCAGAATATTTATTAAAGACTAGCTGTACCCGGCATGCGTTGCATTGCCACAAATTTTCTCACCGTTCAAACCTTCCCTGGACTACGACAAACATTTCAACACCAAAATCAGCTAAATCAGTCCAGCCGTTCTCGAGTTTTAGCGAGACTAACGAACAGCAATTGATTTTTATTATATAGATTTGGACATATCGTTTCACTACCAAATAGCATATGCTACAAGAATATAATAGGTAGGAGAAAAAATTTCTTCGCATTTTTTAAGAAAATTCAAAACATTTTTTAATATAGTTTATTTACATTTAACTAAAGTATGTAGGTACCATTTTGTTCGATAACTTTTTGCCATATTGTAGGTAGGGACATGATCCCATTGCTATAGAATTTTAGGGACTTCTGATCAAAATACCGCGACATGTGGTTTTGGCAGTTTTCTCGTGATGTTAACTTGACACTGCCTAAAGAATTCTAAAGGGACCGAAACAGATGGAAATCTGAAGGTACAAGGTCAGGACTATACGGCGGATGCATTAACACCTCCCAGCCAAACTCTCTTAATTTTTGCTGAGTGGCTAAAGATGTGTGAGGTCTAGCGTTATCATGATGAAAAACCACACCCCTTCTGTTGATTAATTCCGGCCGCTTTCTCTCAACTTCTTGCTTTAATCTCATCAGTTGTTCGCAGTAGAGTTCAGAGTCGATGGTCCTGCCTGGTGGTAACAGCTCATAATGAATAATGCCCTTCCGATCCCACCACACACACAGCATCACCTTGTTGCGAGTTAACACGGGTTTCGCCAGTCTGTGAAGCCTGACTGGCCTTTGACCACGACCTTTTTCACACGTTCTTGTCGTACGTGATCCACTTTTCATCACCAGTTATCAGCTTCTTCAAAAATGGTTCGGTTTCATTACGTCGTAATAAAGAATCACAAATCGGTTCATTAGGTTTCTTTCAGTGAGCTCGTGAGGTACCCAAATATCGAGCTTTTTGTGTACCCAGTTCTTTTCAAAGGCGCCATAACTGTTTTGTGGTCTATTCTCAGTTCTTCAGCTACGTCGTAACTACTGATATGCCGATCTTGCTCCACTTTTTCAAAAATGGTATCCATTTTATCCGTAATAGGGCGACCAGAGCGACGTGCAACTTTGACATCAAAATTTCCGGGTCGAAAACGCTTAAACCAAATTTGTGCTGCTCTCACAGACACTGCACTAGGTCCATAAACATCGCAAATTTTTTTCGAGGCTTGCATTGCATTTTTACCTTTTTTGTAGTAAAATTTTAAAATGTATCGAATTTCTTCATTAGATTCACTCATCTTGACAGTACGAAAAACAAATAAAAATCACACATTTTCTTGAATTTGTAATAATGTTCTTTAAAATTTAAACTTTTAATGATACTAAAACCAGCTAGATACAAATAGTATAGCCAAAGAGATTTTATTACAAGTTCATACATACTATAATGCGAAAAGACTTTTTCCCCAACCTAATATGTATATATGTATGCTTTCTAAGGCGCACTTTAATTTTTTCACCACACTGGTTTGAACTACCTATAGACACGTAAGAAGAAGGATACTTACTTAACTTCAAAAAAGATAAGAATAAAAGAAAAAAAATGCAAAATCATACAGAAAAGTGTTAAGACCAGACAAGTTTCTTGCCGGATTCTTCTTGAACTGGGGTTAGGAGGAACCGGCACCTAGATTCACTAGCATGTAAGAAGACGATTAAAAGTGGTCCTTGTGATTTTATTGAATAAAGATATTTTGAATTTTGAATTTTGAATTTTGAATTTTATGACATAAGTTAGTTTTTTGTCATATTGTTTAGTTTAATTCATTTTTGATATAAGAATAGTAGATATTACGAATTCGATTTAAGGTCGAAACATTTCCACGAGAAAGAAAACTCTCTTGAACTAAAACTGAATCACATCGACTTTACAGATCGTGTTATATATTAATTTAACTACTTACCCGCTGCTAGATATTTGATATCGCTTGCTCTTTCTAACTATGTCTATGGATAAAATTCTTTTGTTATCTACGTACTATTTTTACTATGGCTGAAATAATTGCTCTAAGAGATTTCAAATATTGAAATTGAAGCCATTTCTATAATAATATCGGGGGGACGAGACACATTTTATTTAGTTTGGAGCTAGATTGCGCTTTGCATATTGTACACAAATATTAATTTGTTTTATTTATTATTAGTATTCAAAACGTACTCTTTTTATATGTTCTGAAGGTTTCTTTTATCAACAGCACCTAGAGAGAGTTTTTATATCTCGCGCTAGAAAGAGGTACTTAAAAATACCTTGAACATTTTTAGATATTTCGCTCGCTTTGAGGGAATTCACTCTTGACTTTAATTCAACGTAGGCAAGCATATTTACAACCAAACCTTTATTAGTATTAACAATTATCTGCTGTCTACGGTTTTACACGTGTAGTACCTAAGTACATAAGAAGTAACAAAATGTCCGAATCCGTTTAGCCGTTAAGACGTGATTGCGCTTCGATCAAACTTATTATAATTATATGTTTTATAAACATATTATATTATAAACATAATAAATTAAAAACATACAAAATTACATGCGAATTTTGCGTTTATTTGTTTTCGCGTGCCCTGTCAGCTCAGCTGGTAGTAGTAGGCTCAGTAGGCGCTGGCTTCTGCGCTGTAGGTAGAGGGTTCGATTCCCTCCCAGAACAAACAATTGTGTGATGAACATAGGTGTTTGTTATAAAGTAATAAGTATGTATTTCTAACTATATCCATAAGTATTATTTTAATGAAAGAGGAACTAGAGAACAAATTCTCATTTTACGTCAAATTCAAAGCAGAATAGAGAGCAAGAGATGCCGTGGCCGCGCCCCGACCTGATGCGGAGATCTGATAAAATCTCTCACCAAATCCACGATGACCGACTGCACCCACAATGCTTCCAATAGAGCCGAATGGAGACGCATAGCAAGAGCCGCCATTCATCATGACCCACTCATAACCACGACCACTCTGCCAAGTGAAAGTGACTGAGACGAAAAATAATTCTATTAGTCATCTGGTTATCATAATACCAGCAATACTTAGTTTGGGGCTAGATAAATAGGTTCGCATTGTCTACCAATATTTATTATTTATAATATTAGTATTAATTGGTGCATTGTTCAAAATATAGATTCGACTGCAAAATTCCAATTTTCCAAATTGGTTCGCTACTATTGCAGCCGCTTCCGCAATCGCGGGCCTGAAATCACTGCTTGGTTCAAGTTATAAGCAAAAGGCGTATGTTTAATTCAGCTACATAGTAAAGAAAATAAAATAATTACTGACATAATGTATTGACGACCACTGTGGCAATAGGCAAAGGCCTGCCTGAGGCGCAGAAGGTTGTGGGTTCGATTTCTGCCGCGGGTTAAATGTGTGTATAATCTGCAAATATTTGTCTCTGCTCAATATTTTTATTTGTATCTATTACTATTATACATTTACAAGGGCTCGTTCACACAGAACATCCGTATTTTTAGGATCGTTATTAACGGATCCATCGCTACTGGAGGTGATGTTCACGATACACAGGTGTACACGATAAAGCGGATCTGTAAAACAGAATGCTGTACATTTGGGCAGATCGGTATTTTTACTGGATCTGAAATACTGTAATGTGCGTGAACTCGCTCATATGACTACATACGTCATCGCTGAATGAAAACGTATTCGATAAAACGTCTGTGTTAACGAGCATTAACATCTAGACAGAAAATTTTAAGTTTATCACACATATGTTTATTCTGGGGGAAAATCGAACCCATAACAGCGTAGAAGGCAGAACTACTACCAACTGAGCTAAAAGGCAAGTCAATGTAAATGTACATTAAATATACGTGCTAATCTTCTTATAGTTTGGGCCACATTGTGACAGTATGTGCATTAAAGCCTGCCTATGCTTTGTCCGCTCTGAGCCGTAATGCTTGGTAATAGGGGTTATAATTACTAGCTAGCTTTGACTGGGTCGCGTGAAATCGGGCAATAGAGGCATTTGAGATCACTGGTGGTACGGATGTTATTTGCACAGTGTCAACATATACTTCAGAAGCGTATTGCTGCTTCAATGATTCGTATGTTAGCACAGATATAATTATTGACTCAGGTGAGAAGGTACGGTACAATAGAATGCGAAATGAAGTAATATTGGTGGACAATGGCCTTGTTTTGCCGGATTAAATACAATTTCGTAAAATAAGAACGATCTTATTTTGCTCAAGTTAAGGTATAAATTAGAGTAACAGTATGAAAAAACAGACATTTTATTCCATTATTGAATTATGATTTTCCGCAATTTGAATCTACTCTAAATTAAATAGTGTCTAAATTAAGCTAAAACATGTCAATTACTTATCAATTTAAATAATTTAAGAAGTGTCATCTAAAGTCTCTAATTCAGACTTAGGTGCTAAATAAAAAAAAAAAACGAACGATCTTATTTTATTAGCAAGGCATAGAGTTACATTTTAGAAGACACTTTAGTTTACTATAATTAGGTTTTAAAAATTAAAAAGAAAACCGACTTTATTGAATTTGAATTGTTTTTTTTTTAGTGGAAAGTACATGTATTTTGTTTATATATAACATGGGTAGGCCAACTAAACGCACTGCTACATGAGACAGCGAGGTTTCGGAGTAAACGAAAATACATATATACGATGTATACATTTTTAGATTATATTGATTTTTTTAAAACCGCTCAATTGCCTTCGCTAACCTTCGTTTACCTGGGAAGTATATGAAACATAAAATAATTATCCAAATTTATTTATTTATTTTACATTTACCATTACAGGCTAGACCTAATACAATAGAGTAGTCACAATATGTATGTATTAAGAAAAAATATATAAAAGTAGTATATCAGTCATGAGGTACTCATAACACAAGCTCCACTTTGGGGTCAGATGATGTTGTGTGGAAGTCGGCATTATTTATTTAATTTTGTTTTATACGGACGAGCTGATGCTGCGACTTGCTGCAGTCGTCCGCCGACGTTTAAATTGCAGATTTGTTTGATCTACATACATTTAAAAGGTAATTCGCAACAAATAGCTGTTACCTATAACAACAATATTTACTAATTCTAAGATATTTCATGTAAATATTGAAAACTTCAAATTTTTTTATAATACCAAGGTTATTTTTAGGGAGGTACGACATGTGTAGAGCCACAGGCAGCAACTAGTAAGTTATAAAGTATAAGACATGAAAGCTTTGTTGGCCAAACTCATATGATTAGATACGTTGGTATATTTACATAGACTGTATAAGAACTGATACAATATTGACATATTCTAGTTTACATGATATTTGATGTAAATATTGAACACTTTTATAGAGTTATTTATTGCTTACCTTAATCCAGTACCTGTAGCATTCGTTTCTGACAGTATCGAGCTATACAACAAGCTACAGCTTGCGGTTTCACACGCGTAGTATCTGAAAAAAGATATCTATTTTCTCTCTAAAACACAATTTAACGCTTTAATTATATTTATGAAGATTTTTTTTTAGCCATTAAAAGGCAGTTAAAACAAATAAATACGTTTTAAAAACTAAAAAGAAAACCGACTTCTATGAATGAAATTGGAACCCATAAAAACACAACAGAACTAAGAACCTTATCTTTTTTTGAAGTCAGTAGAAAAAGTGTTTATTTTACGCTTTCTAGTTTAATTAATTTTAAATCTTGTGTGATTAAGAAGAGACTATACTTTAATGATTATTATACAGCTGTGAATAAACGTATCTCAATGTATAAGCAATAGCAATAATAAAGCAATAATAAAGCAAAAGCAGTTTGGAATATAGTTAACTCAAAGACAAACTCATTAATTCTAGGTTACGAGATAGAGAAAATCGTTGATCATAATCATGTCCTATCAAACCCAACAATTATTGCGTCCGCATTTAATGATCATCAGAATTCATCAGAATTACCAGTGAAAATGTTTGTGATATTTCTTTAAATGGTAATTTTAAGAGCTGTCATAGTAGTATCTCTATATTACCGGCCACGCCTCAGGAAATATTCAAAATAATCAAGTCACTCAACAACACTAACTCGGTAGGACACGATGATCTTCCTACAAAAATATTAAAACAGATTGCCATGGTTATCGCAGCGCCACATTGCCACATTATTAACCTCTCATTTAATCACGGGACATTTCCTGGCATTCTAACATTTTCTATTATTAAACCACTTTATAAAATAGGAGATATCACTAACATTGATAATTATCTATAGGGGTCAATGCAATGGGCATGGGCAAAAATTTTCGAATTAGCTTTACTTACACGTCTTAGTAGCTTCTTATGAAAATTTCAAATTATAAAACAGGAACAAAATGGTTTCCTTATAAATAAAACGACTTTCTTTACAAATTTTAAGGTAATTAAATCTGTTTCTGAATCTATCGATTCCGGAACATCTGTGGCTAGCTACCTTACTCTTTGACATGAGTAAGGCATTCGATTTTGTACATCACAAAAAACTATTAGCTAAGCTCTACAAACATGGTATCAGGGTAACTGCTAACAACTGGTTTCAGAGTTACCTTAAAAACAGATACCAATGCGTTGAAATATCTAGAATAAATAATAAAACAAGAAATATAAAGTATAGATCGGATTTTAAATTAAACAATTATGGTGTACCGCAAGGTAGTATTCTCGGACCAATGCTTTTCTTGCTCTACATTAATGATTTGCCTCACCATGAAACCATTATCTTTGCCGATGACACAACTATCATAGGTAAATGCACTGACATATCTCAATTTGAACATGACATCTGCAATACTGTTTCTGACATAATAACATGGCTTGGTAATAATAACTTAAAGGTGAATATTGACAAGACAAAATTAATGCAATTTCATTCGTTCAAACAATATCCAATAAAACTTGACATTAAATATAATAACTTTTTAACGCGTGGTGTGATTTGTTTGAAACTTGATTTAAATAATTTAAATGCAAAATAAATGGACACGTGTTTCAAGATTTTTCAAAATAACCCTTACAAAGAGGTAAAATTGGGTGTCAAAGTTTGTATAGGAACTTTTTAACGGGTGGTGTGATTTCTTAGAAACATGGTTTGGATACTTAAAATGCAAAATAAATGGAAATGCAAAATAAAAACTTGTTTCAGGATTTTTCAAAATAACCTTCAGTAATAGGGTGAAAAGGGGTGAAAACGAATTTATGAAACTTTTTACCGCGTGGTGCGATTTGCTAGAAACTTGGTATGAATAGTAATATAAACTCGATGGTTTCTCGTACAAACGCGCGGTCGATGTCGCGGAGGTTCCAGCTAATTATATATATTATTATCGATAGACCTTTGCATGAAGGTCTAAAAGACATTTATTCACTCTTGACTTGAAGAGACCCATTGAAGTTTTCAGAAAAAACAGACAACGGCAAAGTATTCCAATCCTTGGCTGTACGCATTATAAATGTGCAAGCAAAGCTCTTTGTTCGTAAAGATTGTAGAAAAGGTATGAATGGTACAGAGCGGTACGTCTGCTTGTTCTGTAGTGAAAAGGAGATCGTGGAATTTGTTATCCAGTTAAATCGACGTACTAGAACAACTTTTGTGTAAGTTAGAGTCCAACTCTGAAGATGGAGTTAATAGGCCGCCCGTAGGCCTCCATTGTGATCTCACTACTTTGGTAAAGCCAGGACCGAAAGCTAAACATGCCCATCGTACGAAAGTGTAAAATTCGACGTGGTAACGTAATATTTCAAAGAAATTTATTTCAAAGAAAACACTTTAGTATCGAGTATCGTATCGGGTTGAATTAAACCAATACAGAAGTTACATGGTGCTAATATTAGTTTGACTTGAGACATCTTCCTAAATTGTTGAATGGATTGATTGAGTCAAATGGCCATGATTATGTTGTTTCGCCGGATTAACTTATATTTCGTAATATACGAAGAGTTTTATTTTGTTTGTATTAAAGTCTGAATTAGAGCAACATTTTTAAATAACACTTCTGAAATTTTCTAAATTAATGTATGGTCGACGTATTTTACTATTTAAATTAAATCAATATATACTGGTGGACAATGCAACAACCATCTAGCCCCAAACTAAGCATAGCTTGGACTATGGCTGATAGAATACTTTTATTTTTAAACTAGCTGTCCGCGCGCGCAGCTTCGCCTGCGTTGAAGGTTTTTCCCTGGACAAACCAATTTTCCCGGGATTGAAAGTAGCCTATGTCACCCGGGGATAGTGTAGCTTTTCAACGGTTAAATATATTTTCAAATCGGTCCTATTCAATACAAACAAACAAACAATCGAATCTTTCCTCTTTATAATATTAGTATAGATATATACATAATATACTTTATACGTAGTAATGAAACTGGACCGAAACCAGTACTTAATGTACATAAATTGTAATCAAATATTCTCTAAAAGTGAACCTTGTTCTTTGAGAAATAAATACATTTAGCCATAACCATAATAACCTGGTTGTTATAAATTTATATAATGTATGTATTTAGGAATAAAAATCTTTGTTCGTCACACAAAATGTGCGTCCTGGGAGGGAATCAAACCTACTGAGCTAACAGTCTAGTTAAATTGGTGCTGAATAAAAAAACTGCGGAAAATCTTTTAACAAAATCTCATTTAACATATATCAAAAAATGATGTTTGTTCTGTGTCTGAGTGTGTATAACGTATCCTAATGTATGTATAAACAAATTAGTGTAATATCAGTCGTCTAGCTTGCCACATTGTCTAGATTCGGACTATATGTGGACTATGTGTGGATTTTCCAGCGATATTTACCTATTTGCTTAGTTTAAATGTGGTCAGTTTTTAATGTATCCTATGTATCTTCAAAGTTGGGTTGAATTACACCCTAATTATAGTCCAACTGTGTATATAAATACACACAAACGTATATTATATACTTGATAAACAATCGGTTCACCTCTCTGTATTATCTTCTGCATAAACAATGGAGTCTTAATTTAACGTAAGCGCTTTAACTTTGGTTTAATTAATTTGGAGCACGGTTAATTTGCGCAGTACAGCTCAGTACAGTCGACTCCAAAAGTGCAAGCTCTGTATGGGATGTAACTTAATTTTATACCCTCTAAAACACACATATGTTCTAAGGAGTATTAAAAATCTGCAGTTAATTAAGAAAGGAACTTGAACAAGATTCACGAGCTAAACTATAAAGGTTTTCCGGAAAAAGTAGGGATAAGACCGCCCATTGTAAATATATTTTTAGGTATTCTTAGTTCTTAGTTGTAAATTGTTTATGTGCTAGTTTTAAGGTGTACAATAAAGTGTTGTCATTCATTCATATTACAAAAAAACAGTTTTTCCAAGTAAGTTCAGAGGCTCCTTCCGTGCACTTAGGTAAGCCTTAATGTAAGCTCTCTTGCTTACCGACAGGATTCGCAGGTGAGACGAATCAGTACCATGCGGTGTCGGTTCAGTTGCTGGTGCATAACGGCTGGCACAGAGCCGGGCTTGTTTCAAGTTTTCCTTCTCTATTGCTAGCTTTTCGAAGAACAGTTATTAACATTATATAAAATATCTATTACAAGGAGTACATTGTAAAACTCAATCTTGGATGCAGATTTCTATGTAACTACTAGGTACTTGGTACCCCCCTGTTGACGGAGTTAAATGCTTAAGTGCCTCCGTCACAGCTTTACAAATTAAGAACTCTGACTATCAGCTTAACGTAAGCTAGGAAGCACATAATCTCTCCAATAATTGCCACAACTGTTCAGGTGTTACGGCATAATTGAGACACAAACATACAAATAATCATACATACATACAAACTTTTGCATTTAAGATTATTATTTAAGACGACAGGGAAAATTAGAACGATTTCGATGCATTTTCGATTTTCTATAAATATTTTTTGCTTCTTTATTTTGTAAACATGTGTCTTGGATCTGGGTGTTTTTTTATATTTCATGTATGTATGTATCAAAAGAAAAAATAAGTATTATAATTATACCATTTATTAGTCAAGGTCGAGAGGTTAGTGTAGGTACTTGGCAAGGCCTGCGCTATCAAACAGAATCCCAGGCAGAGAGACGTCCGTGTAAAGGAAACTACACCCACAGCTTGCTGGAGTGGATCCATGAAGAAAAGTTGTCAATTACAAATAACTGCTCTGTAACTTGACTGACGCCACTTCGATCCACTTTGATCATCTTCAACAGATGAACGAAAGCCAATGATGACAGTCATGTGGTACCCATAACACAAGCTTTGCTAACATTAGGGCTAATGCTGTGTAAAATGTCTGGCATTATCTCTATTATTCAGTTTTTATTTTTGCAGCTGACTGTATCGTACGAACCGAGTGTGAAAGATGGCCAACAAAATAAAATTTGAATTTTGACGAAGTTGCGCCTATAAATCTGTGGAAGTTTCTCGACGAAACTTACACTCGTAGCTAAAGTACTCTTGTAAAAATGTTCTTTACGGATTTATGGAACGGCAGACGAAGTTAGGTGAGTTTTTACAACTGGGCGTTATGTTCAGCTTTTTACTGTTTATTTTAAGGATTAGTCGTTCCTTAATAAAGATTATATTTGTATATTTAAGATCTTTTGTTTTTTTTTATAAATAAGCACGTTTATTGCATTCTACTACTACAAGAAATATAATTATTCGTTTTTAATCAACAGAAGATCCTTTTGAGAACTGACCGACACCGTAATAATAGTAGATTGTTGCACCGAGCGCAATGTGAGTTATTAAAAAAAGAGTGTTATGTTGGTGTCCGAGCACTGGAGGGCACTGAATTAACACGAGTGCATTAATTGCTCTCTTTAGCAAGATGCGTAATTTACGTTTCTTTCAACGACCAATCTAACTACTGTGATAAAATCGACGGTCCCACCGAATAAACGGGTAAAGGCTTTTGCCAATTTTTTTTGGATTTTTACGTTTAAAATACATCAAATTTTTTTTTCAGAAACATTTATCAATTATATTTATATATACGTTACTGTGAATGTTTATTCTGCGGAAAATAAAAACACCAATCTCGCACGAATATTGCAAGTATGTATTTTGCACACCGTCTACTCTCACTCGTTTATTGCAAACTAACTGTAATATTATTCGTGGGAATTTAGAAACAAAATAATAATCGTAAAAGTGTTTACTGAATTTTGGTGTTTGCCCATAGTAGGTAACATTCTGTATAATTTTATTCATATGTACTTTTTGATCTTCGTTTTCCTAAAGAGTTTTATCAAACTTTACCAAAACATAATGAATACCCCAAAACTGTGTATAGTTTGTTAACAACTCTAAAATGTATTATAAAAATGTGTTATTTTAATTGCACAAATTTTCTCGTTGTTTCATTTACATATCAATTTAGTAAAAGCATTTTATTGCCTATCAAAGTTATGATATATTCCGTAAAAGATGGATGGACAATAGATAAATGCGAAGGGGGGATCATCATCATCATATCAGCCTTTAAAGTCCACTGCTGAACATAGGCCTCCCCAATAGATTTCCAGAAACGATTTTGTGCCCTCTCTATCCACCAATTTCCTGCGATCTTAACAATATCGTACGCTTCGTTTTCCTGTCCTTGTTCGCCATTCGAGAACTTTTATTCCCCATCGGTTATCTTATCAGTTCTGCGAGCTATATAGCCTGCCCATTGCCACTTAAACTTGCAAAATTTGCAAGTATGCAAGAGTGCTATGTGAAGACTTTATCTCTTCTACGGATTTCCTCGTTGCGGATTTTATCACGTAGTGAAACACCTAACATAGCTCTCTCCATAGCACGTTGCGCGACTCTGAGTTTGTGTATGAGGCCAATAGTTACCGACCAAGTCTCAGTTCCATGTCATCACTGGCAACACGCACTGATTAAAGACTTTCGTCTTGAGGCTCTGCGGTATCTGTGACGAGAAGATGTGCCAAATTTCCCGAACGCTGACCATCCGAGTTGGATTCGTCAGCTGACCTCTTTGTCGAAGTTGGACTTGCCTAGTTGAATCGCCTGATCCAAATAGACATAATAATCTACAACTTCGATTATATCGCTCCCAACATGTACCGGTACGGGTGCAACATGAGCATTTGACATGATTTTTGTCTTGCTCATTTAATTTCATTTTAAGACCCACCTGTTGGGAGGCGATATTAAGGTCGCTGAGCATTGTGCCAAGGTCTTCCAGCGATTCTGCCATAAGAACTATATCGTTGGCAAAAGCGAATCGAAGGTGAGTGATGCGTTCGCCATTGATGTTGATACCATGTCTATGCCAGTCCAAGTGCTTGAAAACATCCTCAAATGCTGAGGGGAACAGTTTCAGAGAAATAAAATCTCCCAGTTTCACCCCTTTATGCAATGGGATTGCATTCGTGCTCTGGTCCAGGAGGATGAAGGTCCTAGGGGAGGGGATGCATTGAGTCATTACATCACATCTGAAGCGGTAAAACATGCAGCTTCCTTTTCTTAAGCTGACACTCGCAACAGCAAAGCCACGGATACACGAACTAAGAAGAAAGCCTTTAATCAAGATGCCAAGTCCTTCAAGAAGGTGTTACAGAAGGCTCGCTTCAATCGAATTGGCCGTATAGGTGCCAAGCTTGCGACACATCCAGCTGGCAGCGAAGCATTCTGGTCCTTGGCCAAGTCGGTGGAAGCGAACTTCAGCCGCCCTTCTCTCCCTCCACTACTAAAACCGGATGGATCTCTAGCCCATAATGCAATCGAGAAAGCGAAGCTTTGCTGCTCAATTTGCTGAAGCTGCACGTCTAGACACCTCTAACGAAACCTCACCTAGCTTTCTTCGATGCAAAGCGAAAATGCAAGAAATTCACATCCATCAAAAATAAGTGCTGAAAACGTTACGGAGTCTTGACATAAACAAAGCTAGTAGTCCGGCTGGCATTTTGGCTGTAGTGTTAAAAACATGTGCCCCTGAGTTGTCTCCCATACTCACAAGACTTTTTCGCCTATGAAAACTGGAATAATCCTAAAATACTGGAAGCTTGCTTATGTGCAACCTGTGCCCAAGAAAGGGAGTCGCGCTGACCCATCAAATAAACATAAACGATCTGCTTATGCCCGGAATCATTGGGTATGCAGACGACAGTACAGTTGTGGAGAGATACTTTGCCAACACACGAGCCAGTAAATCTGACATTCAGAAAAACAGAGACGAGAGGATTTAACTCTCCAGGTCGTGTCCGATTGGGGCGATGCCAATCTAATTAAATTCAACGCATCAAAACGCAAGTTTGTCCCTTTTCGGCGTTCCCTGTTTTCTGAAATGTACCGCTAACTGTAGAAGATCAGCTCAAACTCTTGGGAGTTTCACTTACTCGGACTCTCAATTTAGGCTCCTATATTGAGTCCTAAGCCAAGATTGCTGCCATGAAGTTTGTAATTTCCTACAAGGTGAGGCGATATTTCAGCTTTCAATGTACTTGAATTTAACTTGTAATTTCAATGTGCTTTCAACTTTATATAAAGCTCAAGTCCGGTCGGGTATGGAGTACTGCCGTCTATTGGTTCAGCCAAAAACCACCTGGCTGCTTTGGACTCGATCGAGCGTAGAGCATTGAGAGTGATAAGTGATCAGCTAAACGCTGAGAATAAGTTTCAGAGTCTCGATCACCGGCGTAGAGTTGCTTGTCTTTCGATCTTTTATGGCATACATTTCGGGGAATGTGCCCAAGAATTGCATGATCTCATTCCACCATGTCCCTTTCACAACAGGACGAGCAGGGGTACCGCTCAATACCATCCATACCTTGTCAGTCTACCACCCTTACAAACAAAGCGCTTTGCTTCCACATTTTTAATGCGTACAGCCAAGGATTGGAATGCTTTGCCGTCGTCTTGTCTTTCCTGAAAACTACAATCTGGGTTTCTTCAAGTCAAGAGGTCAAGAGGTATCTTCTAGACCTGCGTGCCCCGTCGTCGACTATATCGTCGCTTAACATTAGGCGAGTTCGTGGTCAAACGTAGGTAGGCTATCTATGATAAAAAAAAACATTGTTTTGGAGTGTCATCTTGTTTTCAGTAAAATTTGTGCTAAGAACCAAATAACTAACAATAAATGACTTATTTTAAACTTAATATTCTGTATTTATTGCTATTTCAGTAAAAAGCGACATAACTAGATAGATACTTTTATAATTAAGTACCTAATTGTTTTATCCCTCAAAATAATTTAGAAAAACCTGTAAGTTCCAAGTTATTCTTAAATATTTTAAATATTCAGTACTTTGTAGGTAAACAAACGCATTTTACAAAATATTGTAAAATAATAAACTAAATGAATAAAACAGTAAGTAATACAATTTTGCACTTTTAAAATATAAATTTAATTACTGGAATAACCATGTAACTATCTAATAACCACATTACCAAAATCCAAATACCCGTAGTCAAATACCCAGGTCAATATTTTGTTACACTTTTTAGGAACTATAACATTTCCGACGAATAATAATGTAAACATTGAAAACGAACCAACCTCGAAAAGTTTTCGCTAGATTAAAAATTTAAAAGTTTTAAAGTTTTTTTTAATATTTCAAATTCTACCCGTATATTGGTATTTTATATTTTATTACAAAAAAGATGATTTTTTTACCTTTAATTTGGTAATACATTGTTTATAGGTATATACAATAATCACCGAGTAATATTTTTTTTCCTTTTTGTAATTGCTCCTGTAAAGTTACAGTTTTTACTTAATGCGTTTATTCGATGGGGCCGTCGAAATATACGTACTCAAACTAAAAATATGAAGAATCAAAGTTTTACAATGGTACAAAATGTGCCATTTGTTTTTTTTCACCAAGTCGGTTTTATTTAGCCAATTTTTATTATCAGTCAGAATCATTTTGATCGAATGCAAACATTTTATATTAAACTTAATGGGAGATATTAAACCTCTGTGGTAAATTTATATCTAAAATAATAAGTAAAAAACAGTGCAATAATGAGATTTCATATAACATTACTGCACTGTTTTGGTTCTATGCAAAAATACGACCTTTGTGATCGGTTTTGTAGTGATTAATGATAACATTTCTGCGTAGTTGAAAGAAAAAAACAGACAACACTGTGTGTCTTTTTTGACGTATCAAAAGTTTTTGACACTAATTCAAAATTTCAAAAAAAGAGGCGTTGCTCTTAATATCTTCCAATGGGACCTATCTAACCCAATCTAATATGTTGTGATAGATGAGATATTAATCATAATCTTTTTGACTATTAAGTCCAGAACAGTCAGTGTTCTTTAGTATTCTACAGGGCAGCGTTCTTGGAGCTATTCTATTTTAATATACATCATTGAACTATGAAACATGATCTTGCCTTATTCCAAGATCATACGCTGATGACACAGTTATTTTTTTACACGAACAGAGCTATAAAGAAACTTGCCCTTTAACATGTTATGACTTGGCTCTGCACTAATCTACTTACCTTAAACGAAGACCAAATACATAACCTTTTCACTTAGCCACACTTTCATCCTGTCTGTGCTCATATCTGTTACAGCCCCTTGCAGATGTACCTTCATCGAGGGTACTTCTACAGTAAAATACCTTGATAACCTGGGGTTCTGTTGGACAGTGCTCTATCTTGAAAATCCACGGTAAATCCTTAGTTACTTGAGTCAGGAAGCTGAATTTGTCTTTGAAAATCTGAGGACTACACATGACTAATATACTACTTATATACATATTTTTTTGTAAATACGCTTTAATGTATACATTATACATGGAAAAACAGTCAAACCCGTGACAAATACTTGCAGACCGCGGCAGGAATCAAACGCGTAACCTTCTACGTATTAAGTGTGGCTTCACCCACTGTGCTACAGAGGTCGTCAAACAAAGATTTATTGCAATTTGATTTAATTTCAGCTGCAAGCATAACATTTAATTTTATAAAACATTTTTTCCTTTAGTAAACAGCTAACAATTTTCAATTAATTTCGGTAATGGCTGTAAATGATCTCAGTCAAGAATACACTGCAAGACGTTTGAAAATAATTAAAAGACGTTCATTGTGCTTCGATATGCTTCGTTAATGCTTCGGTATCGATGTCCAATAGCTATTGTCTTATAAATGGAACGGAAACAGGACACACAGACTCATAAATTGAAATGGTTTTATTTCTCAAGTGTTTTACGCCTGTTTTCCATTTTATTTTTTATTGTTTCTTGTTATTTTAGGAAAACGAAATGATTAATAATCTTTATTTAACAAATAGGCCAAGCGCATGTGACCATGCACCGAAAAAATATTTCACTGAGCCATGGCCTGTTTGACGTGCTGCAGCACACACTAACACTAAGTTATCTTTAAGTACCTAGGCACTTCCTTTTTGTAAATGTTTGTTTGAGTAATTAACTTACTACTTAATTAACCTACTGTGCCTACATATGTTTAAAATTGTATATTTATGTAAATAGTATGTGTGTCTGTACTAACAAATATTTTTTTTATCTGTCTATCTATCACAGTATAGGCTTGCGAAATCAGTAAGGTTACAAATGTCAGGTTACTGACATGACTGATACCAACTGGTTAGCCGAAAAAAAATAACTGTATTTAAAAATATATAAGTATCTATCTATTAGCTGGTTCTACTAGTAAAATATATGCTTAGTTTGGGGCTAGATGTTCTAGGTGCATTGTCCATTATTTATTTATAAATAAGTATTGAACTATTTTTTTTTTTGGTTTACATGCTATTTTTCAAAATCGAATAAAGCCTTACTGACCGTGATAATTTGATTTGAAAATTCATCATCATCAAAGAGGAGATGTGAGGACATTGACCTTTATATATATAAAAAATCAACAATATATAAATAAATAAATAAAAATAAAATAGCCCTTATTCACTGATTAGAATTTCAAAAATTTTTACCATAAAATTTTATATACATATTTTATATTTTTAATATTTTGTAAATTATGACACGAGTAACATGCATTTTTGTAGTAGTAATTTTTTATCAGTTTGTTTTTCGATATAGGCTTTTGCCCTAAGTCAATCGATAATATGATAATGAAAAATTCATAACAATAGAAAATACTACACAGATGTATTTCGAATATAAATAAATACTCCATCAGTCGTCTTGTTCCCAAAAGCTTAGTTCCAGCTATTGTTATGTGGATTGTCCAACACAGAAAATAAAAACAAAGTGTGCTTCTCAAAAGGACCAAATGTCTTTTATCACTTATTTAACAAATGAAAGGCTCTTTCTACTATCAGTCCGTGTGAGCAGTCAGTAATTTGTTTCTTTTGTACCTATCTTGCGACAATAAACGCTCAAACAGCTGTTTCGTCATTTTGTCTATTGTGTTACATAAGTATGTATGTGTGTATTGGCCAGTCGCAAAAGGCAACTGCTGTCCATAAACAATTTCGTTGGACTATGTACAATAATAGTCATCAATATGTGCACATTTCTTATTTAATTTCATGGTTAAAAATAAATAGTAAGTAAGCAGTCCCTTAAGTAAGCAGTGCGAGCGCTTGTGTTATGGGTACTACATTACTTATACATTATATACTATTTTTTAATACATAGAAAAACCCAGACCCGATAGAAATACTTGCAGATCAAAAAGCTTACATAAAAGGTAGTCTTTTGAAGAAAGCTTATTATAATATAAATGACTATATTATTGATAAGAATGCATGGCCTCATGTAGCTCTGCTGCCAGACAGTTAACCGACATACTTGAAATGTATAAATTCTCTTGTATTAGTATTTCGTGGTTAAGGTAGTTATAAGATGGATCATATAAAAAAGCGCTAGGATCAAGACAAGTTTCTTGCCAATTATTCTCAGGCTTGGGTTAGGATGAATTGGCACCTAAATTCACCTAGTATGTAAGACGTTTCAAAGTGATCCTTGTGATTGTATTGAATAAAGTATCTTTTGACTTTGACCTTGACTTTGACTTTGACATACAAACATTTTAATAATTGTATGATGCGGCGGGAATCCAACCAGAAAAACCAGCAAGACTCTGCTGCTCAGCCGGACCTTGGCCTAATGCGTCAAAGAGGTCGTCTCAACAATAGGAAATTAATCGAAAACAAGTTTTTGAAAAAAAAATCACAATCACAAGGAACATTTTGAATCGTCTTTTTACATGCTTGCTGAATCTAGGTGCCGGTTTCTCGTGACACCAGTTCAAAAAGAATCCAGCCAGAAATTTGTCTGATTTTATCGCTTTTTTGTATGATCATTGCTATTTTTGTTAAAGACACCGAGCCTTTAACGCAGGGAAGTAATATTATAAGTACAATAGTTAGAATATCAATCAAATCGTACCAGGATAATTGGATTCGATGAAGTTTGGTTTATAGAATAATAAATAAATAAGTTCAGTGGACTACTCCACTACCATCATCTAGCCCCAAACTAAGCATTGCTTGTACTATGAAATCAATGTGAATATTAACTTTTATAGTTAGGGTATATTCTCAAGGGGTTATGAGTAAAATAACAAGGTTTAATGCACGGGTTAGTTAGCTATACTCAAAATAAACACAATGGATGAACAATTGGTAAGTAATAAAAGACGAAAAATAGCGTCGTTGTATTCGAGGCCGGTGGACGGTCCCAAGACCTGTCATCCGTCGCATCAACCATAGACAAATTGGCAGAGACAATTGGCTGAGTGAGTAGCGGTTAAGAGCGAATCGACACGCGTAATGGTGCGTCCAATCACATATCTTTATAAATAATACCTTACCATAATAATTTTAAATAAATATACTCATAATACTATACAACACCCAGAAACAGATCAAACATCTATGTTTATCTCACAAATGTTAGTCCTGGGATGGTTTGAGATTGAACTCACACCTTACACCGTAGACGCCAACAGCTGAGATACCAAGCTAGATATATATTATTATGGCTTGAATTGAGACATAGAATCCTTTTTCATCCCGAAAACTACTTTATGGGAAAAAATAATTCAATGTTTGTATGCGAACGAAGTTGCTAGGCGTTCATGTCAATAAGTTTGTCAACGTATTGCTACGACCTCTACGCCGTAGCACTAGAGCTACGTAAACATGTATATTGATTGTAATGTTGTATTATACTCCATGGCTGGTGAGAATAAGCACGTGTGTGCCTTGATTTGACACAGCTGTAATTTGTAGCTTATTTTGCTTCACAATAATAGGGGCTCTACACAGGTGGCTACAACCGCACGATTTTCGCCGTAAGGTAAAAATCGACGGTCTAACTCTAGAGATATTCTAGAGTATTCGGGTATTCTAGAGTAGGTTTGGCGGCACGTCGCATGCGGTGTATGACTAAAATAACCGTAAGAATGCAGGGATCTCCGCCACATAAAAATGTGTTGTTCCGTCACCGTTTATAAATAAATAGATATTGGTCGACAAACAACACAACACCATTCTTAACTAAGCACAGCTTGTAATATTGTTACCATATGACTGATAGAATACTTATGTATATATAAATACATATTAAACATACTTTTAAAATACCAAGACACAGAACAATCATCGATGTTTACTATAAAATGTTTGTCCTGGAAGGGAATTGAACTCTCAACCTACAGCGTAGAATACTACTATCAACTGAGATGAGAAGCTAGACATATCTAGTGTTCAAATTGTTTAGTTGCATGAATTTTAATTTCAGTACAGTACACAGTGCAACTTTCTGATTGTCGTTTTCAAGCAAAATTTTCTAGTCAACTGTTGTTTTTCTCACCTTGAGTAAATGTTGTGGCAATTCGGCTAGTAAAGCGATTTGGAAAGCGACAAGCCGCACGGCGAAAATCGACTTAGTGTAAGTCCCCATTAAGAGGGACTTCCTTAGTCACACTTAAGGACGGTTTCAATCAAAATCAAAATTATTTTTCTAATTAAAACCCTGCTAATATTATTAATTTCAAAGTTCGTATAAACTGTAAACTTAATTTACTGACAATATAATACTTAAATATTTTATTATAATATTTTTTCTAGTTTTATCTGACCTATAAACATACAGTTTACCAATAATTGATTAGTACTTATCAATATTTTTATTAGGTTATTTTCTATTAACGTCCCATGAAAAGTTGCGATACCATGCAAAAGTATATCAAATAGCCAAAACTCGGCATGAATTTAATAATATGACTAACTTGTTTTTCACTTAAATCTCAATAATTGCTAGTAAGATATGAACACTTTTTTGACAGATGGGTTTGTTAGAGGCGCTTTCACAAATCATAGTTTTAAAGATACTCTATTAGTATCTTTAAAACTATGATTTGTTAGTATATTATGTATGCATGTTCTTCATGTTTCATTTTATATTACGTGTTCAGTTTGCAACAAAAAAATAACAGTCTCAGACAAAGGCATATTGACAATGTGTATAGAAAATAAAGGTTTAAGTATTACTATTTGAATTGTGAACCCTAAAAAAAACAATTTGTCTCTTTTAACGGAACAACAAACGGAAATTTAATCAGAAATTGTAATTTGCACGACAACCGTTCTTTTTTCAATTAACCCATCTGTCATTGTTAATTAATTAATTAATTTATTCTTTGGGTAAAGTCGCGTCTGCTCAGACGATTGGAAAAATGCACGCCACGGGCATTGTGATAGTATTAATCTTTCTTTGCTATCGTATTGTAGAACTTCTTTTTAGGGGTCCGTACCTCTAAAGGAAAAAAGGAACCCTTAAAGGATAACTTCATTGCCTGTCTCTCTGTATGTCAAGACCTTTATTTCAGGAACGCATAAAGGTATCGAGTTATTTATTTTTTTATTTTTGAAGTGAAAACTTCTTTTAGCGCGGTACGCATATTTTTAGATGAGGTAAAACCTCTGAATTCGTGACACTGTTACCGTCTGGGGCGAGACGATGCCGGCTGCCGCGCTCGCCCCATTTGATTATAAACCTTAATTCACATGTTTACAGTCTACTTTTGTATGGAGAAGTTTACTGAGTTAGGTTCTTTAATATATTATCTACATTGCATCATCTGTGTTCGTTCAGTATTTGATTGGCAGTCGCCATAAAAACTGATTTTGAAGTGATTTATTACTAAACTCTAACGCGCCAAAATAAGTTTTCATTTCTGTCGGCACTCCCGGAGTGCAACCCGATTTTTTTTTTATCATAGATAAACCTACGTTCGATCACGATCTCGCCTGATGTTAAGCGACGATGTGGCCGACGATGGGGCACGCAGGTCTAGAAGACACCTATTTACTCGAGACTTGAAGAGACCTAGATTGTAGTTTTCAGAAAAGACAGACGACGGCAAAGCATTTCAATCCTTGTATCAAATATTAAATCAAAGTCTACGGTCTCTTGAATCTGTCAGTAAAACAAAAAATATATAAATTAAAGTAATGCTGGACATTTAACACAGCATCATCTGGCCGCAAAAAAAACGTATTATTATTATTTTTTGAAAATACAATATTTATATATACAATATTCTAATAGACATATTTGAAATAGAAATATTAGAAACACCCAGACCAGAAAAAAATACTTGCAGATCATACAAATATTTGTCCCGCGGTGAGAATCAAGCCCGCAACCTTCTGCGTCTCAGCCAGACCAATAGGGTGCTTCCCGTTAACCTAGAACCATGAAATTTGGCACGAAGCAACGTCTCACAGCAAAAATAACGGAAAAAAAATCGAAAATCGAATTTTCCTAGTCATTTTCCGAAACGTAAATAGTTTGATGGGCTAAATGTATTGTAATGGAATCGATCAGGTGAAAGACGCTCATATCTCTTCATCTACAAAATAAGAGCTGATAAGCTTCAAATGGCTTAAAAGATTCTCTTGAATCTTCAATCTTGAATACTATAGATCAATACATTTGAGTAACCACAGGTTTTACTCACGTAATATTATGTCGATGAAGACACCGACACTGTTCGATCATCTAAAGAATCTTCATCAGGGTGAGTTTTATCCGCGGTCCGTAATAGAGCGTACGTGCGTAATACTCGTGTTTATCAAAAACTGTAGATAAAGTCACCATTTAAACAAAAAAACGAAAAGAAAATCGGTACATTCGTTTGGGAGCTACGATACAAGCAGAGACACAATACACACGTTAAACTTATAACATCATACTGTTAGCTTTGCGGGTTAAAATAGCACAGATTTTTGGGCAAAAAGAAGCGTAACTTTACGCATAGTTTAAACTAAATCTGTCTTAAATCCAATTGTGAATCACAGTCTAAACGACACCTTAGCTTTGTAAACTGTTTTTAATAATCTTTTATCTTAGTAAATTTTATACTCGAGATAATAAAATTAAATTGTTAATTAAAAGCCTGCCGATTTAGATCTGTAAGATTCAGCTACCTTACTTTAGGATTATGTCAATGAATAACTATCTGATGCCCACAGCTTCAAGTAAAGTACCTACATAAAAAGTAGACTCTGTCTCCTTACAAATTTCAGCACGATCCGTTTATCTGTTAAGACGTGAAAAGTTACAAAAGGACAGACAGACAGAGACATTTTTTTACCATACATTGACTGACGATTGACCACGATCTCAAGTCGTGGTAAGTGACGATGCGGCCCACAATGGCGTCAATTCTGTTGGCACCAACCTAACTAATTTTAGCTAAAATTAGGCTTAGAATTGTCAATTGTTTTTTTTAATGAACTTTGGTATTCTGCTGTTACCAATTTATCCTAATTTAATTTTATCAAATTTAATTAAGCGTTCCTAATTTAGCTAGATGGTACCAACCGAATAGGTTTTACAAATGCTATGACTGACTAAAATATATTTTGGACAATTCCTAATTTTAGAAATGAGCCAACCGAATTGCCACCTGGGGCACGAAGAGTATTTTTATGATCTGCAGCATAGAACATAGAAACACCCCGACCCGAAACAAATACTTTGTCTCGGGTCCGGGTGTTTCTATGTTTAAAGAATTTATAAAAAATATATATATATATGAAGTATAACAGTCATGTGGTACCCATAACACAAGATCTGCTTAATTTGGAGCCAGATAATGCTGTGTAAAATGTCTGGCATTATTAATTTGTAATTATTAGTATAATAGGTTATGTGAATATTATTATTATTATTTAACAATTTTTGAAGAGCAGAGCCTTGCTAGCCCTCTTAAGCAAAGCAGGGCTCAGATAACAATGACATTCTGGTTATCCATCCTACTGACACTGTCACTGTCGTACTGACATCGTAGATGAACTTTATGTTATATATATCGTTCACGACCTACGGGCGAAGTGGACAAAGACCCTGAAATGCAGAAAATGAGGATCCGAGTCCCGCCGAGGGACAAATGTTTGTATTATCTACAAATATTTTTCTCTGGTTTGGGTATTATTCTATGTATAAAAGATGTATGTTTTAATAAAAAAATAAAAGTCTGTATATAATTTAATATATTAATACGAGAAAGAGTGCAGAATATTAATATTTTTATGATGCATAAAAAATAAATTAAATTAAAATTAATTATGGTCAAATTTCGACTGGCTGACTGGATTTCGACCCTGGCTGGTCAGTAAAACGCAGATAAATTCATATTATAAGTTTACTAGATTATGATCTGGCAACATGATCTTATCACAATGGGTAGAGAGAATGTATTTGCTAACATAAAATTTTTCATCAATCCAAGATAACTTACTTACTACCTGTAAATAATCCCGCACCTCTCACGACCTTTTTACCACATCTTTTAAACCGACCGACTTCAAAAAAGGAGGAGGTTCTCAGTTTGTCGGAATCGTTCACCGATTACACTAAGACGCCTGAAACGATTTGGGAAATTATTTTTAGTTCCAAAGAGTATACTTCCCTCCTGGGAAGTATACTAGGTTCGGGAGGCTGGAAGTCGTCAAACCTACGAGCGAGACGATATATAGTTAGTGGTTTATTGCTTATTCGTGTTCAATTATGGTGACCAGTTGACTAATAGAATACTTATATATTTTTTTAACACACAACCCAGACAGAAAAAATATCACACAAATGTTTGTCCTAACCTGTAAAAAGCAGAGCTCCTAGCACCTGAAATGAGAGACCAGTCAATATTAAGACTTATGCCTGTAAATTTTGCATGTAAATGTAAATAAGCCCCACGGCAGGCAATCAACAAATTGTAAATCATTAGTGACACAACCACTGTCCCAAGGGGTACCTTACCTCCCGTGCGTAACGTCACTTCAATACGAATAGAGTTGTGAATCATTCTATTTTGTATCTTATGTCATTGACATAAATATCACACAAGCTTTCTTCTCGTAAAGAACTGAATCTAATGAGGGTAGAACTGTATTGACGCCCATTTGTTTGGCTTATTATGGGTATTAATTACAGAGACAAATCGTAATGTAGGTGTTTCAATATATAGAAACTAATTTTAAATGCCGTTTAATTGATTTGCACATAATTGCTGTAACTCGTACAGTATGAAATAAACAAATAATAACGGAAAATTCACACATCATCATCTGGCCGCAAAGTAAGCAGAGCTTGTGTTATGGGTACCACATAACCGATATACTACTTATAAACTTTTGACGTAATAACGTATTATAAATCGATGAACGCCGGCTGCACGTACGTAAAAGCATGACTCATTGTCAGGTTCATCCTGAGCCGAGCGTGCAAGCGAGAGCGCGGAACAAGCGATAGTGAGGCAGGATCGGCCTAAGCGTTGGCTTGTGATGCCGGTTTTATTTTGCGTTATCAACTAAAATTATCGGCCGTAAACTGACTATACAGACAACAACTTTTTTATTGTTGTAAGGACATTGCAAACAACACCATCTAGCCCCAAACTAAGCAAAGCTTGTATTTTGGGAACCAGTTGATTGATGTAAATGACTGATATATTTTTAAATACACACTTATGATATTTTAGTACCACCCAGGGGACACGTCAAGGGCTGTGGTTACTGCGGACGCAAGTGCATCATTTTTACTATTGAGTTAACTACATATAAAGTTGCACTTCAAAATGCTTACTTGTAAAACAAATAACATACACATACTACAACAACATACTTAGGCTTGGTAGACTTCTCTTCAGAGAGTTAGGGTACAGAGTTACAGAGGTCTATAAGGTTATCTCAGGTCATGAGCAAGTCAGAAAAAATCATAGGTAAATTTTCCAACTGCGCTACGGCCTTTATCGAGGAAACAATCGATTTAGGCCATCACAATGAACCATTACAAATACCTATAGAAAATACACTGAACTTCTTAAAAGTAGGTCAAATAAACAAACATTTGAATAATACCCAAACCGCCTTTTTCAAATTCCAAAGCCCCTATTCCCATTTTGTCTAAAATTTACGGGAAACTTTGTTTACTTATAGATTAAAATTTGGACAAAACATTTGCGGAATTTTAAAGCGATCCGAGTTACACTAACTTCTGTCTTTGTTCTATTTCCATCCAAAATGTCGTTTTGAAACGATAAAGTCAACTGGAATACCTTAGGAATTAACATTTTGAATAATTATTCATGATTATCGAATATGCTTTTAATATAATAATGAATAGGTTCTGCCCGCGGCTTCAAACCTTGATAAATGATAGCCTATTTACTATTTAATTTTACTGGTAAAATCTATCACAGATTACTGTATATCTGTTTAGCTGTTGAATTGTGATGATTCCTTAAACATACAAACATTGAAACATCCGAACACTTATACTCATACCCTCAACTAGCGTGGCTCCTGCCCTACCAACTTTAAAAATACGGGAAGATTCTCAATTTGATTCAATTAATTTTTTTTTTGTTTCATCATAACTCTGTCATTTATGATCCGGTTTGAAAAAACCTTTTTAATGTGGATGGATTCTGTAAATCACTTTACTTTCCAAATGGGCTTATAGAAATTTCATCAAAATCGGTTCAGTTTGGTTTTTAAAACAAAACATAAGGTCCGAGAAGAACTGACAAGAAACTCGTCTTGGTCTTAGTGCTTTAAGATATGGGGTTCCAAAACGGGCGAAAATAAGTAATACAAATGTATTGAGTACGGTGTCAAATGTAAGTGCTTTGTTTGTACATTCTAAAATGGTTTAAGATACAATGTAAAAACAAAACCCTTTTATAATTTGAACGAATTGAACAGTTTTACATTTTTGGAGCAAGTTTTGGTGATTTTATAGGTCTGAACATAAAACGAGAGAGCGTTTTTTCATTCGATATGAAATATTTGAGTATAAGAAGGTTCATTAATATTTTATTGTTCAAAATATTGTACACAAAGAAGGTGACATTATGGTGACAACGAGCTGATCTGATGATGGAGTCAGGATATGTTCCGTGGCACTTTTAAATGAATAGGTAAATAGCCGTGCTTAGACTCATTTCAAATAGTTCGGACTTATATAAATGAAAGCTTTCATTTATGAATACTTTGTCGTTTTTTATGTAGTTACTTAATTATAATAATTACGTTTTAAAAACTAAAAAGAAACCGACTTCATTGAATGAAATTTGAGCCTATAATACATTTTTAGTGGAAAGTAGATGTATTTTGTATATATATAATATGGGTAGGCCAAATAAACGCACCGCTCCAATGAGACAGCGAGGTATCGAAGTTCGTTGATTCGTTTTAGTCGACCGATTTTGATAAAATTTATATGACCACCTGTAAAGTATAACCTTTCAAACAAAAAAATAATTTTCCAAATCGGTCCAGCCGTTTTCGAGTAATCAATCGGTGAACATACATTAAAAAAAAACGATCTGTTGAGAACCTCCTCCTTTTTGATAAAGTCGTTTAAAAAACTACGTCACGTTACGGACATCACCAAATCTCAGTTCGTTGCGAATTACAATTATTAGTAGAATTATAGTCAGTACTCTGTATAGTCACTCTGTTTCTGTTATTAAACGAAAACGTTAAGCTAGTACTGAGCAATAAATTAGTGTGGGAACCAAGTTATTGTTTGGAACTGACCGTACTATCAAATGAAATAAGTTTTATTTGAAATGGTTATTGTATTTGGTCTTACTAAAAGTGATCAAAAACCCGTCTGCTAGAGTTTGTAAATTGAGTTTATTATTACATACCTAGCCAAGAGTGATTGGTAAATCATTAGTATGCTGGTGCGCTCGTTTAGATGATTCAAGAACTGTGTTCAAGATCCCCTCGCATATTTAGGGCCTAGCCCATTCCGAATCATTCCGTAGTGAATATACTCACGACAAAATTATCGCAGCTGGCAAACTCTTAACATGCACTAGGAGTAATTTCAACAGCTTGCGGATTACTCCGCCACTCGGAAGAGGCGGAAATTTCTGTTTGTGCAAGCAACTACTTCTAATTCCGTGGAATATAGAATCAGACGTAGACCAATTCCAAATCAATTCATTTATTCATTTTTAGACATAATTACAACGTCCTTCAATTTGTTTTACTATTCATACATGAGTAATTATATAAATAAATAAATAATCCCGGACATTTCACACAGCATCATCTGGCCCCAAATTAAGCAGAGCTTGTGTTATGGGTACCACATGACTGATATACTACTTATATACTTTTTTTGTAAATACATACATATTATACATAGACACACCCAGACCCGAAACAAATACTTGCAGATCATACAAACATTTGTCCCGCGGCGGGAATCGAACCCGCAACCTTCTGCGTCTCGGCCGGAACTTAGCCCACTGCGCCACAGAGGTCGTCAAATTGTACTTAGGTATAATTTGTATACATATTTATTTAACAGCAAAAGCATCGTCATGTTATTTTATTTGTATATCTTATGGATCACTTATAAATATCTAAATAGGTACCACATTAAAACACTGAAAAAATATATGTCACCTCTCACCTCTAATGTCATAGTTATATACCATCTAATGTAATAATTAATTGAACTTCTAATAAAACTTTTTGAAGGCGCGGAAAAAATCGCCTTGCAAATTACATACTTCAGACGAACGTGTAGATTAATTCGCTAGTGCGTGCTAGGACGAGACTTAAATCATTGATTCCTAGAAAAACTTATGTAGGTATAGATTGTAATGTGGTTTGGGTAAGGAAAAAGGGTCTCGAAGAGTTAGACCCAAATAAAGCCGACAGATTTTCTTGTTCCTAACATCTGAGCAGATTACCGTTACGTTGTTTTGCTTGCAAGTTCCACCCTTCTAGTATTATTGAACCGGGGGTGTTCTAGAGAACGTCAATGTATCTCATTTACAAGCTAGTATCTGTTTTACCAGAATAGAAACCTGAATCTTAACAATTCTAATTAGAATAGAATATGAATAAGAGAATATTATTCGAATATTTTATCAGAGATTGGATGACATGGTGAACTTCTCACAAGCTTAAATTGATTTGATTATAAATCACTTCGTTATAGAGACAAACAAAACAAAAAAATAATATTTTCATGGAAGCCATTTTCAAGTTTCGCGAGACTAAAACACGGATTTTTTTATATTTTCATTTAGCTTAGATCGTACCTGCTTGGTTTCTTCATTATGTAAATAAATAATTAAATATTAGTGGACAATGCACACAACTCCATCTAGCCCCAAACTAAGCATAGCTTCTATTATGATGACCAGATCTCTGATATAATGCTTATATATTGTTAAATATTTTATAATTATTTATAACACCCAGACACATATCAAACATATATGTTCTTCACACAAATGTTTAACCAAGGAGAGAATCGAACTCTCAACCTATGGCATAGAAGGCAGAGCTACAACCAACTGAGCTGTCAAAAGTATACTAGATAACATAAAACGCTGACGATGGGTAGTCCTTTAAGTCAAGAAAAGTGTCTTAAGACCTCTTTACTTTTGAGAGGATATCGTATCATGTGAAGAAAGGACGGAAGCATTCTTCCAACAACTCAAGTGCAAAACGATCTCGTGTTTTAAAAAGGTTTAGATTTATTTTTGTTTTTGGTAGATAGTTCACATATACCGTTTGTATGGGAATGACTGAATGAATGACAGATGACTTATAGAATGCGTATAGACTTGTTTATACATACTAATATCATAAGTATGTATAAACAAGTTCTGTCTGGGTGTTATAATACATACAAACTATCATAAGTATGTATGTATTATAACACCAAGACAGAACAAACATCTATGTAAATCACACAACTGCATGTCAGACAAATAACCTACGCTGCCGGAAGCAGAGTTACTGCTGACTGAGCTGTTTGACCAGCAGCAGTTCAAGGTCTATATTACTCTATTTATTCCAATAGTAAGCTTTACACTTTTGTGTATATACACATAAAAATAAGCAGCTCAACAATAAAAACTGAATCTCCAAAAAACTCAGCCGAAAAATCTTACATGAGCTCCTTAACCCAAAAGGTGGCCTCGTAAAGTGACCCCAAATTGACTTAAACAAGAATTTATTTATGTCCCGTCAGTGACACTTACGGTTTTATGTTCAAAACAAAAAAAAATAACTAAGAACCCTACACATTGAAGCAGAAAGTTCAAATTTACTTGTGACTTTGTTAAACAGGTGTCCGCGAAAAAGCTGTTTATAACCGTTTTATCCGCTACGGGTAGTGCTCGTAACTTATTTTTACTTACGCGAACGTGCAAATAGGACTTAGTTTCAAAGTTCATGTACCGCCAAAGACTTCAGGGGGCCGACCGCGGTAATTTTGAACGTCTGAACCAAAGCTAAACCAAAGTCAAAACGTTATTTTTCTCATATTTCGTATTGCGCTAATCACTATTACGAAAACGATTTAGCTTTAATTTGGATTATTTGTTGATCAAACGTTGCGAGATCGCGTTATTTATGACAGTGCTTTCAAACTTTATTATTATTATTATTATTTAAGATAAAATCGTTCAGGAAGAATAGCGCGGTACCATTTTGACATTCGGATTAGCCCAATCCTAGCCATATCCAAACCATTGCCAAAACCAATCCGTTCAATGGCAATTACGTTGACAAATAGCGCAGTCGCCTTACAGGTCTATATTTTAAAACTAAGCATAGATTCTCTGACAGCTCTGAATGAAATACTGTCAATGTTTATTTTTGGTCGTCTCGCGAAGCAAACATTGCGCTCCTTTGTTAATTACTTTTCTTTTGTTATTTCCGGTTTTATTAGTAATTTTGGAGTTTTTATTTATAAAGAGCTAGATTGGATTGGATTGGATTGGAGTAAATGTTTTAAGTTTAATTGTCATTCGTGCAGAAATAATCCGTAGTTATTTAATATGAAAGACACCGTCTTATAGAAAATAACAAATGACGAACGACAAGATACGACTTTGTGATCTAACTACTTCTTCTTTTCTTCCTATAATGGCATTTGTTCTGTTGACAATTTTACCAGTGTCAAGTGATTGTTTGATAATAGTCCCAACGAGGGACTATTATCAAACAATCCTCAACGACGAGGAGTCCCAAGAAAATTCTAGACGCCATTCCGCGTGTCGTCTAGAATTGACAACTGACCATCGACTAAGACTTATAACAAACAAACTGACTATAAACTATAAACACTTGACATTGGCAGAATTGACATTAGTTTAGTATGACCCAGGCCATTAACGAAGAAGAAAAAGATATGCTGTCGAAAAACATTTGCTTAGCTCTTGATCTTCTCGATCTGAGTTGTTTTGTTCTAGAACACTGGTTTGATTTCGATAGCGTATAATGCCATCAAGAGCTACAGGTAGGTATTATAACTAGGACTCACATTTAGGCTTGAAATAAGCAAGCCTTCTTTTTAACCGACTTCATCAAAAAGGAGGAGGTTCTCTATTCGTCGGAATCTTTTTTTTTATGTATGTTCACCGATTACTCAAAGACGCAAGAACAGATTTCAAAAATTTATTTTTGTTTCACTTCCCAGGTGGTCCCATTAAGTATTATCGAAATCCGTCGAGCGGTTTTAAAAAAGTCAACAAAAATCTAAAAATTGTATACATCGATGATGTTTTCGTTACCTGCACTGCAGACCAGTGCGTTTAGTTGGTCTACCCATATTATATATAAACAAAATATATCTACTTTCCACTAAACACTTGACCTTGCCAAATTGTCATAAAGATAGATTCTATTAAAGAAGGAAGAAGAAGAAGGTGACAATTTTGCCAGTGTCATAATCATTTAAAGAAAATGGTGGACTCTGCTGTTTAATACTTGCTAAAATTCCTTTTGCACAAATTAGAAAGCAACCCTTAAATATTTTATTTCACCAATAAAACATAAAACAGCATGAGATAAACAATATAAATTTAAAAGTCCAAAAATACTTTATAAACATTGATTGATTTGTTCAAAGATTGATTAAATAAAATGACGGTTCTATTGTTCTATTGCTGTTGTCAGTATCATAAGCTCGACCAATCAGAGCGCACGCCCATTTGTCTGTTTGTTGTGGATTATTAAATTGTGTTGTTTTGTTTTAGTCCTACGACGCGTGTCCATAATAAAAAACATAAAGTGGCCTTCAGACGGTTTGCTACTATGTCATAATATAATGATAATATAAGCATTTTTTTCTCAAAAATCTCCCATTCCAATTTGGGCTACTTTCCATTCAACGGCTGTCTGGTGGAAATCAAACTCTTAGCGACTAGAGCATTGTACATTAATTTCTTGGGTATTTTTAGTTGTTAACTTGTTAAATATCTAGTTTTACAGTAAATAATTTTCATATAGTCATTCATTGACGACCTCTGTGGCGCAGTGGGCGAAGGCCCGGCTGATACGCAAAAGGTTGCGGGACAAATGTTCGTATGATCTGCAAGTATTTGTCTCGGGTCTGGGTGTTTTTATGTATAATAGGTATTTCAAAAAAAAAAAAAAAAACATATATGTAGTATATCAGTCATGTGGTACCCATAATACAAACTTATTTTTTTTTTCCTATTACTTAACATAATAATTATATGTTAGTTATTATGTTAATTATGACGTGGTTAAAATATGACATGTTTTTATTACATTTACATTAATTAGTTTAGAAGCGTAGTAATATTTGCGTGCTACAGTTGGAATTTTGTAAAATTTTACCATTCAATTTAAACATTCAATTATAACAATGTCACACATTGTTATAATTGAATGTGCCTTTTATGGTACAAACGTTTGAAGGCTGCTTTAGCTTCTATTTATATTAACACGCTTCGTTGTGATTATTAATTTCATTGTGTTTTTCGATGATGTGTATTAATTTAGCAGCAAAACATAATTGTGTTATTTCGGTACATAATTAAGTTACTCAGATATAGTTTACTTCAGTATTTGTTTCACCATGTAAGTTCGTTTATGTGAATATATGAACGATATGTCTTTGAACAACCTTTAGGTCATAGGGTCTTAGATCTTATGTCTTAGACGAGTTTCTTGAAGGATTCTTCTTAAATTAGGGTTAGGTGAAACCAGTACCTACATTCACGAAGCATTGTCTTTTTATTATATTAAATAATAATATGTTGAATGTATGTTTTTGTTAATTATCATTGTCTTATAGAAATAATTACAGAAATGTACAGAAAAATATATAATAATACTAGCTGTCTCGGTATTTTCGAATTCACTTGAACAGATACAAAAATTTCATCAAAATCGGTCCAGCCGTTTAGGAGTTTAATCACACACACGCATAGAAGTTTTATATATATAAAAATAAAATACATGTCAAACAGTTGAGTTAGCCAAAGACCGCTGTTGACCTTATTTTTTTTGTAATATTGAACCTATTCAACCCATATTTTGTTTTATTAAAGTTTCAAAAACTTACGACAGTTAAACAACAGTATATCAATTCATTGTATTTCTACAAAAGAATCATAAAATTATCGGCTAAACTTTTCTCTTTTTTTGGGGAAAGCCCAAGGACTACGCAATATTATTACGGCGGGGTTCGCGCCGGCAATCTTCTCAACTATCTTTATTGAGTTTCGGCTGCGGAATATTTTGATTCGAAATAGAAAAGAGAGGATACCAATCTTTGGATATTGACTGGTAAGTACTGCTTAAATCAGTAGTTGGCGAGTCCTGGTTTGAATCTCGCAGCGAGACAACGAAATCATTCAGCATACTTTTTTTTGTTGTTTTAGTGCAAAATATTAATCATACACTAAATAATATTACAATCTAGCCAAATAATCTTAGTGTATTCAAATAATCTGAGTATATTACCATGTAGGAAACCTATTAGGAAAAGTATTTTTTTATCTGGAATTCTTTACTTTGATTTTGTATTTTGTAATTACTTTGTTTACTTGGTGTACATTTTCTTAAAATTCATCTATCACAATTGTATCCGTTTTCTAAATTGTTAACTATTTGTGTAAAACTTATTTGGCCTTATTTCTTAAATGTATTAATTAATTTTCATATTATTTGTAACGCTGTTGTTTTGCATCAATAAAATAAAATAAAAATAAAATGAGTAATTTTGCATTGACCTATTTTTATAAGATAAATTATACGTATACGTAGAAAGTGTCCAATAGCACTTTTCCTTCAGTCTATAGGTAATTGGAAGACACTCTTTTAAATATTTTTATGTTATTACTTATCACTTCACTATCGTCAAACTAAACTCAAATGGCTTTGTCCGTTTGAGTCTTCTTACAAGGTCCGTGATGTCTAGGAGCTGAATTGCCTCGTCGTTCACATGGTGATAAAGCCTCTGTTCGTAAGCTTCTGTATACATTTGTATTACCTTATCGATGAACTCTATTCTGAGGTCTCTATGTACCAGGGGGCATTCTCTATTTCCCTAAGAACTCTTCTTTGGAATCCTTGGATTATATGAATATTACTCTGGTTCAGCCCCACAGCTGTGTTCCATAGGTCCATATTGGCATCAGGACTGGCTTGTACAATAATCTTATTGTCTGCTGACACAGTGAAGTTTCGTCTAAGCAGTCAGTTCACATGCAGCATACTGAGTGAGAACATTCATATACTACAAAGATCGCGCTTAAATTATTTTCCATAGAGATGTCAATGCACATCTAGTGGTAAGTGTATACAACTGCTTTTGCGAATACAAACTGCTCTACTCTACTTTTAATGTTACATTAGCCACAATTTTACGTAAGTTTGATGGTTAACTATAGATAGATAGATCTATACAGCATTTATTTGATAAACACACGTACAATAATAATAATAATAATAATAATCCCGGACATTTCACACAGCACCATCTGGCCCCAAAGTAAGCAGAGCTTGTGTTATGGGTACCACATGACTGATATACTACTTATATACTTTTTTTTTTTGTAAATAATACATTTTATACATAGAAACACCCAGACCCGAGACAAATACTTGCAGATCATACAAACATTTGTCCGGAAACATTGTGCGGGAATCGAAACCGCAATCTTCTGCGTCTCAGCCGGATCTTAGCACACTGCGCCACAGAGGTCGTCAATCGATGGTACCATTGTACAAAATGGTAAATACATAAAACTTTTGGTTAGACACTATAAACTTAAAACTAAATGTGCGTGTGTGTTGCAATATCAAAAGGGTCATAGCTCAGCGATAATGTTGCTTAAGAAGCAAACACTGATTTTCAGCTATTACCCTCAAGATGACGAGCTGAAAACTACAACATTCAGTGAACCTGCAGTTCGATTGTGTGTCAGTGAAAAGAAACGTGCAAAAAGTGTGTGTGTGTATGAGTAAGAGAATGAATTTGTATTCGTGTCGTGTAGTGTGGTCTCTTCTGAAAGCAGCAGTCTCTTAAGAGTCTGGCTAACAAAAGAGGCCCTTGTGCATGTGGAAGTTAAGGACGAGTGTAGTAAGTGATGTGTAACTTGTGCAATAGAACTTAGACGGCACATTTCATCTATTAGTCGGCGAACGAAGTGTTTTGGAATGCCTTGTATTTGTTTTTCTAGAAGATACGTTTTGAATTTAGATTTAAAGGTGTACTTTGTATTGAGATTTCTTATGGGTGGATACTATTACAACACTTCACTATAGAGTGTACATACAATACTTACACATAATATGTGTTGTATTATTATATGACGACCAATGTGATGCAGTGGGCGATTCCCGCCGCTGTAAATAGTTTATATGATTCTGCAAACATTTATCTCGTGTCTGGGTTTTTTATGTTTATAAAAAACGAATTATAATTAGTATATCAGTCATGTGGTTCCCATAAAACAAGCTCTACTTACTTTGGGGCCAGATGATGCTGTGTAAAGTATCCAGCATTACTATTGTACAGTTTAGGTAGCTAATATTATATTTAAGCCAGTTAATATCTTGTTTAGTTCTCATTTTTACGTATTCAAAGTCATAACGCATCATACTAGTGAGAGATTAGCAAAGGTAATTTTAGTTCCAAATTCACAACTAGATGTCACTGTTAAATTGTGCCAAAAGCTGAATCGCGCTATCGTTGTGTTTTGCCTTTACTATATAAGCCACTTGTTCGTTGGCTTTGTGGAGACTTAAGAGCCTTTTAGATTAACACTCAATAAATATATTGAACAGTTTAAAAGTGCATTCTCATTTGAGACTACTTGGGAGCGACCCGTTACATGGTCCTTACGAGCGGATTTCACTAGCCCCTATTGGAGTGCTAGCCTCTTCGTTTTTGACTGGCATAGAAACCAGTGGTGGATTGCCACTGAAGTGCCATACCCACACCGAGGTGTGAAAGTGTTGTTGTACGCTGCCGGCGCCGTTGGCTGTTGGACATACTGGTGAGCGCGCACGCAGCCGAGGTGCACTGTGGTGGCGCGAGAGGGCGCTGCAATCGGAGTTAAGCAAGACGGGCAATTACTGCAGTTCAAGTTGTGGTTTGTGAAGTGCAACCGTGAGTACATTGAATTATTTGGAAGTGTAGAGCAGTGTGGTGAATTTATAGAGCAAGGAGATTATAGAGTTTTTTGATAGAGATTTTGGACTTTAACTTTTTACTGATTATTGGACTTAGAAAAATTGTGAATTTAGGACTTGTAATTTTTTCGTGTGCATGTTAGTTTTTAAGTATTAAAACTCTGTTGAGACGGGGAAACCATGCCCGATTTTTAAAAATTGGTTTATAATCTCAAACACTTGTAAAAATTTTACTTTATTTTTGGACTTAGAAAAATTTGTGCTTTTTAATTTTAACTTTAAAAATGGAATCTTTGTACAAATTGCAAAACGATACAAAGTTGCGTATTGATAAGGCAGCAATTAACTTCAAAAAGTCGCCTAAAGAACGTATAACGCGTGCTTATGTTGAAGTTAGATTAGAGTCGCTAGAATGTGCATGGAATCATTTTGTAAAGAATCATGAAGACATTGTACAAGGTGTAACAGAATTAAATAAAGATGATAAATATTTTAAAAATGAGTTATATGAAAACACTGAAGAGTCATACGTAAAGTATAAAAGTGAATTGAAAGATATTTTATTTGAGTTTGAGAAGAGAGCTGTGGCTCAATCAAGTTCTAATCAAAGTGTACAGTCCAAGAATGATAGTATTAAGTTGCCGAAAATGTCAATTCCCACATTCACGGGCATTTATGCTCAGTGGCCCACTTTCAAAGATTTGTTTGTTTCACTTATTCATCAAAATCAAAGTTTAGACGATGTACAAAGGTTGCACTATTTAAAAAGCTTGTTGTCAGGCGAAGCCGAACAATTAATTCGGAATATTTCGATAACATCAGCTAATTATAAGGAATGTTGGTCAATTCTCTGTAGTCGGTTTGATAATAAAAGATTTATATCCAATTGTTTACTGAAGCGATTGTTGAGCCAGACTAATGTGGCTGAAAACTCAAGTGCCATTAAAGGTCTTTTAGACACTACGATGGAGTGCTTGAATGGTCTAAAAAATCTCGGTGTAGATGTTATGTCGTGGGACATCATAGTGATTCACATTGTTAGCGTCAAATTAGATGTTGAATCCCGGAAACAATGGGAAACTAAAATAAGCTCGCATGATAAACTGCCCACACTTGTTGAATTCAGAGATTTTTTGGAAGCCAGATCTCGAGCGCTAGAGTTTTTAGATTCAAATGAAAAACCTAGACCACTTCTAAATAAACCAAAGGTTCATCATGTAGTTAGCGCCGACAACGAAGCAAATGCAACCGTGTTATGTCCCTTTTGTAAAGAGAACCACAAGATTGCCAATTGTAAACAGTTTGCAAGGGAGAGTTACGAATCTCGTCATGGCTTTGTTCAAACCAAAAGGTTATGTTTCAACTGTTTAGGTTCCAACCACTCCATAAAGTTTTGCCGTCAAAGTTCTTCCTGTCGCGTGTGCAAGCGAAGACATCATTCGCTATTGCACCCTAAAGTAGTTTCAAACTCAGCCGTGTCAAGCATGTCTTCCAATGCAACGGCTGAAGTTAAGTCGGCGGTGTCTGCCGTTCAGACATCGTTATCAGAGGGCGAACCATCTTCGTCATATATAGCTTCTCACTTTTCTCAAAGGTCAGTACCTACACAAGTTTTGTTGGCTACCGCTCTTGTTGAAGCACAAACAAGATACGGGTCTACACAACTGTTGAGGGTGTTATTAGATCAGGGATCCCAGGCATCATTCATAACCGAATCAGCAGTACAACTTCTTGGACTAAAGAAGACAGCGACCAAAACGGTCGTATCAGGGATAGGGGGTGAGAGAAGTGTTGCCTCTAGGTTTACAGTCACAGTGACGATTCACTCGCGCTTTGATCCCAATTTCAGTGTCCAAGTAGAATCATTCGTGTTAGGTACAATCACATCGCTCCTACCTTCTGAAAAAATTGTAGAACTCAACTGGCCTGAGATACAGCTCACTTTAGCTGATCCAGAGTATCATACACCAAACAAGATTGACATCTTGCTTGGCGCTGAAGTGTATGGCCAGGTACTTAGAGAAGGATTGACTCAAGGTCCCCCAGGCTTTCCCGTAGCCCAGAACACAGCCTTGGGGTGGATTTTGTCTGGTCAAATCCCATCAAAGTCTGGCTCGAATATTCATTGTCATCACGCCAACATTAGCCTGCTAGATCAAGCTGATGACAATACACTGCTGAAGCAGTTTTGGGAGATCGAGTCAGTGATTCCCGGATCGCCAAAGATCCTTTCTGAGGATGAGCAGCGATGCGAAGATATCTATTCCCAAACCACTTTCAAGGATGAAAGTGGTAGATATGTTGTAAACCTTCCGTTTCACAATGTTGATCCACAGTGTCAGTATAGCAGTTCTAGAGATCTAGCTGTAAAGAGATTTCAGCTTCTTGAAAACAAGTTCAAGAAGAATCCAGATTTGAAGAAGCGGTATTCCGAGGTGTTCCACGAATACATTAATCTTGGTCACATGGAACGCGTACGTGGTGATGATCCCAAAAGAGCGAAAGCGGTTTACTTACCTCATCACGCTGTTGTACGTGAGGACAAGTCGACAACCAAGGTTCGAATTGTGTTCGACGCTTCAATGAAGGGGTTAAATGGGATCTCTCTGAATGACGACCTGTTGGTTGGTCCCACCTTGCAACGGCCACTGCGACACATCATTGTGAAATGGAGAATGTACCCCATTAGCTTATGTGCGGATATAATTAAAATGTACAGACAAGTGAAAATCTTACCTGAACACGTAGATTTTCAAAGAGTAGTATGGCGCGATAATCCCACAAATGATATTGAAGATTTTCGTATGCTGCGAGTTACCTTTGGGACGTCAGCAGCTCCTTACCTTGCTGTGAAGACATTACAGCAGGTAGCCATCGACGAATGTTCACACTGTCCTGAAATAGCTGAAAAAATAAAACTAGAATATTACGTAGATGATCTAATGACAGGATGTCAGACAATAGAAGAAGGACTAATGCTGAAGAAGAAAATGACAGAGGTACTCACTAAAGGTGGCTTCCAGTTGCAAAAATGGATCAGTAGCTGCAAAGAGTTAAATGACATGATGTTAGAAGATGAAGGAGATCAGGAAACAAAGGAAAGGGATATTAAAACGGATGACGTTATGAAGAAATTAGGAATTTCATGGGATCGAGATAATGATGACTTCAGATATTCTGTAAAACTTCCTGCGCAACAGTCTCCTATCACGAAGCGGCGAGTAATTTCAGACATCTCGCGCCTATTTGACCCGTTGGGATGGGCTGCACCGTGTGTTGTCACATCTAAAATATTTATTCAAAAGCTATGGCTTTCGGGAATAGGTTGGGATGAAGAGTTGCCATCAGAGTTGTTGATAGAGTGGCAAACTTACCGACAGAATCTTGAAGAGACGCGTAAGTTCAGCATTCCTAGATGGATCTATACGTCAGTTGATAACTTCAGTGTAGAATTGCATGGCTTTTCTGACGCCTCTGTTGCTGCTTATGCTGCGGTTGTATATGCCAGAGTTACACACTTCGATAAATCTATCACAACTAGTTTAGTCACTGCGCGTACGAAAGTTTCCCCAGTAAAACAGCAATCCATTCCGAGGCTGGAATTGATGGGTGCGGTACTGCTGGCTGAATTGTTATCAGAAGTGTCTGTGGTTATGAAGATCCCTCAAAATCTGGTTCATGCTTGGACAGATTCATCCGTCGTTTTAGCATGGCTAAGCAGCCACCCTAGTCGATGGACTACCTTTGTTGCGAACAGAGTTTCAGCCATTTTGTCTCAGTTCGACAATTCACACTGGGCACATGTCCAGTCTTCTCATAACCCAGCAGATATTGCGTCCAGAGGGTTATCTCCGCAAGAGCTTTCTTGCAGTGTTTTATGGGCTCAAGGTCCACTTTGGCTACGGAATAATGTCATAGAGTACACAAGACCGAAAGCCATATCTACAAATATGGAACAGAGATCGGTTAAGGCTCACGTGGTTACTGAGAACTCACCGGAAGATCCCCTGTGGACTAAATATTCTTCATTGCAGAAACTAGTAAGAGTCATAGCTTACTGTCGTAGGGTTTTGAAATGGAAGGACCAGAAGAATGTAAGTCGAAGATATGAGTTGTATTTAACATATGAAGAGATAGAAGAAGCAACAAAGGTTTGTATAAGACAGGTTCAAAAGCAGGAGTTCGGAGAAGAGATTGCAGATGTTAGGAAAACAGGAGAAGTTAAGACAAGAAGCAAAATTAAATCTCTTTGTCCAATGTTAGATAGTGATGGGATATTGCGTGTTAGTGGTCGCATTCGTAATGCCACTTTGGATGAAGCCACAAAACATCCCATCATTCTACCACAAACAAATCACTTCACAAATCTGGTGATTAGTGAAGCCCACAAGAAGACGCTACATGGAGGTCCTACTTTGGTCTTAAATCACTTGCGTACCAAGTATTGGATAATTGCAGCCAAAACTTTGGTGAAGGCTTTTGTACGCAAATGTGTCACTTGTAAACGGTACTCTATATCGGCTCAAACCCAGTTAATGGGTCAGTTACCGTCAAGTAGAGTGACACCAGCAAGACCATTTAGGCACAGTGGGGTTGACTTTGCTGGTCCGGTTAACATCAGAGTATCGAAAGGTCGTGGTAATCGTTCCTATAAAGGATATATCTGCTTGTTTGTTTGTATGGTTTCTAAGGCCATACATTTAGAAGCTATAAGCGACTTGACATCTCAGGGCTTTATTGCAGGGTTCAGAAGGTTTGTTGGACGTAGAGGTGCTGTTAGCGATCTTTGGAGTGATAACGGCACCAATTTTGTAGGTGCCTCCAAAGAACTCAAACACCTTGTCGCTGCAGAAAAGTCATCTGTAGCTGTAGATATTATGGAATGGTTAGGTAACAACGGTACTAAGTGGCACTTCATTCCACCTCATGCTCCTAATTTCGGAGGTTTGTGGGAGGCTGGAGTGAAGTCCACTAAGTTTCACCTGAAACGGGTGATAGGCAATTCGACTCTTACATACGAAGAAATGTCCACAGTTTTGATCCAAGTCGAAGCCTGCTTAAATTCACGACCGTTGTCTATGATGCCAGACAATATTAACGACCCTACTCCCTTAACGCCTGGCCATTTTCTCATAGGCGAGCCTCTGATAACGGTGCCCGATCGGAATTACGAAAATAGTAATATGAGTACATTGAGACGGTGGCAGTTTTCGCAGCGACTAGTGCAGGAATTTTGGCGGCGATGGTCTAACGAATATTTAGTTCATTTGATGCAACGTCATAAATGGAATAAACATGTTCCTGAACTAAATATTGGAGATGTTGTACTGGTCAAGGAAGACAATGTACCTCCTGCTCGCTGGTTGTTAGGTAAAGTTGTTCAAAAACACCCTGGTTTGGACGGATTCACGAGAGTCGTGACTCTCAAATGCAACGGTTCTTTATGTAAGCGTCCTGTGTCCAAGTTATGTGTTTTGCCGGTCACGGTTTAGTCATAAGTTCTATTTTTATGAAAATGTTTAAGTTTGTGCTATACTCGTGAGTTGATGTTGTTTTTAGTTTTTAGATTTTGGGTAGTTGTATTATACAGTCCACATTGTTTTTAGTTTTGTTCGCTATTGAAGCAACGTTATGTAAATTTTGTTAGTTGATGTCCTACAGTCCACCACTTTGTTATATATACTTATGTCCACATTTATTTAAGTTAAGAACATAAACATATGTTCTTGGTGGGCGGTATGTACAGTTTAGGTAGCTAATATTATATTTAAGCCAGTTAATATCTTGTTTAGTTCTCATTTTTACGTATTCAAAGTCATAACGCATCATACTAGTGAGAGATTAGCAAAGGTAATTTTAGTTCCAAATTCACAACTAGATGTCACTGTTAAATTGTGCCAAAAGCTGAATCGCGCTATCGTTGCGTTTTGCCTTTACTATATAAGCCACTTGTTCGTTGGCTTTGTGGAGACTTAAGAGCCTTTTAGATTAACACTCAATAAATATATTGAACAGTTTAAAAGTGCATTCTCATTTGAGACTACTTGGGAGCGACCCGTTACAACTATTATTATTTTTATATACATAATTAGTATTAAGTACATTATATCCAAGAGTAGAGGGTGTATATCCGTTGAGATAACCAGTCACAGTTGCTATAATTAGGCCTCTTCATTTCTTTCACTTTCAAAACATTCGAGAGTTGTACTATACATTTTGATAAACACGGGCTTTACTCACGTATTATTTTGTCGCTGGAGGCACCGACAATGTTTCAATTCATCTAGAGAAACTCTTCATTTCTATTACTCAGTTGAGACAACCTAATAGACTAATACTTTTAGTAGCTGCCAACGATTATTCATAGATTTTAACATGGTTTCGCTGTTATTTGACTGTTAGATGGTTGTATTTTATTCTTGTGACTGTTTAGATTCATTGATGTATTAAGCTCAAACAGAGAGAGTTATTCAAAAGGCTCAGGGACGAGACCCTTGATCAATGGCCTGGTGCTTACCTCGGACAAAGGATTAATATGGCTATTCAATGAGGTATTGTTGCCAGCCTTTTGGACACTTTACCTGCGATCAGTAAACAGTGGTTGCGGCTAGAAAATAAAGTTCATTGTTTTAAATAGCTTACTCTATGATACCTAGGTTAGTTTATTAATTATTTAAACGCATTTGTTATTTCGTTTATACCAAAAATATAATTTTGACCTCAAACTAACTAAAAATGTTTATGTCCATTTCTTATTCTGACGAACTCTGTTGAGCAGTGGGCTGAGGTCTAGCTGAGACGCAAAAGATTGCGGACAAATATTTGTATGATCTGCAAGTATTTGTTTGAGCCTGGGTGTTTTTATGTATAATTATGTATTTACAAAAATAAAGTATATAAGTAGTATATCAGTCATGTAGTACCCATAATACAAGCTCTGCTTACTTTGGGGCTGGATGATGCTGTATGAAATATTCGTCATTATTTATTTATTTATTTATTACACTACAGTGAGAGGGACCGCTATAGTGTAATTAGAATAGATTTAGGAAATGCATCGACGGAGTCACTATAAATGAGAGAAACTTGTACAATCGACATAACCTCATAGGTGCACAATCTTGTAGTGTACCTACCTACAAGATAATAAGAAATAGGGAATACCTGTATAAACTAGTGCTACTGGCACAACAATGTGCTCAGCAGGGCAATCGCGCTATTTGTTAACGTATTTATTATTGAAACAGAAACGATTTCCTTTAGGCGCTACGCAAACGTAGACACTTTTTCTGTTGGCACGGCACACCATCACAGGGAACCATAGTTGCTGTGTCCTGTAGCGGTGATAAATGACACATTGCCCGTTGCTACTACTGGCTACTGGTACAATTCGTTGCCTGTTTCCCGCCAGTCTCACGATGGACGTCGATGAAGAAACATTATCTTTGCTGATTGTGTTGATTCAGTATAATTGTAAGGAAATTTGTTAATGTTGCTTGTGTCTTCAACTGACGACTTTGAGTATTGGTAGTAATTTTAATTTAACATTGACGTTCAAATTACCGCCGGTGAGCCCCCAGCTCACTCATAACACACACGGAATGTGACAGTATCAATATTATCATAATAACATGCCAAATTCCCCAAATAACTGATGAAATAGCACATATCGAATTCTGGCACCCGAACAGCATAACGATAGGAAACCACACATTATTATTCGTTCAGAGGAAAGTAATCACTAATGTTAGTAGGATAAAGCCTAAGATATATTCCGATAATATTCTGCTGCCATGCGGGACTCTGAATTATTAAATTATTCGTGCCATCTGTTCTGTGCTGCGTTTAGCTGGATTTCTTTACTAGACGAGTAAGTAGCGTGTTTGTATCACTATTTGCTACTGTTTATCTAGCGTGGTTATCCATATCAATAATGCTAATTTGATAATGTTTAAATTCTGTCTATCTGTCTGTTTGTTTCTTATGTTTTCACGGCGAAGAGGCTGAACGGATCTCGATGAAATTTAATAAGTAGGTAGATTGTTTACCTATTGAGGAATGAAATTAGTATTGTTTTTTAAGTAGTTTATAATAGTCTTGGCTTTTATGAGTAGAAAAGAAATTTTGCAACTACAAAAACAACGACGAAGAATATATAATAATAACAATAATAATTCATTCATTAAATCAAACAGATAACAAGTTCATTTAGTGATAGTACGTATGCAAGTCTTATTTATAGGTTAGTGATACACATTACAACACAAAATATAAATGGGAACCAAAAATTTATAATTTTTAAAATTTTCTATTGTTAGTTCTAAATCAAAATCGTATAAAAATAATTATTACTATGAATTATTGCTAATAATTATTACAATTGGTTATAATGTCTATTTATAATGAATCACCTGTTTGTCATGATTGATTTCAATAAAATAGTAGGTAGTAGATACCTATTGATACTAATAAAAAAACCATCGTGTAGTAAGATTATAATTTGTGCAAGTCTTATAGTTACTACTCAGTTATTAATATCCCAGCAAACGATAGTCACAGAGATCAGTCAAGTAGCTAGCAAAGTCGGAGTCAAAGTCAAAAGCATTTATTATACAATGACAAGGATCACTTTGAAACGTCTTAGGTGAAATTAGGTATCGATCCTTCCTAACCAGAGTTGGAGAAGAACTGACAAAAGACTTCTTCATCCTATTGCTTTTTATAAGTTCCTAAATAATAATGTCAGACATTTCACACAACATTATCTAATATACCTACTACTTTTATACGTTTTTTGTAAATACATATGATACATAAAACACCCAGACCCGAAACAAATACTTGCAGATCATACAAACATTTGTGCCGTGGCAGGAATCGAACCCGTAACCTTTTGCGTCGAACGTTGGCCCACTGCGTCATAGAGGTCGTCAAATTTAGATAGCATATCAACATTTTGCCTGTCGTTTAGTTACTAATGCATATCAAACGGGTTCATTACTATGCCCTTGCGTGCAAACCCGATCGTATATCATATGACACGGCGTAGAATAATGAAAGCCTATTTGGCGAATTTACAAGCGCTCTTTTTACTTGTAATAATGATTTATAATGTAATAATATGCGAAGTTTACGGTTATTGTGGCTTATGCGTCACCTGCACGGGGTGTTTTATTGCTGCGATGGGCTTGCAACCTGTCACATATGGAATGCTAAATTGCTAAGTTTGTTAAGCAAAATACGGTATAGTAAAGTAAATAAAGGTTTATTTTAATGAAAACTACAAAAAAACATTCAAAAAGTATGGTTCGCAATTTTGACTATTAAATCTTTAACACCAGCACTTTTTTTCTCTCCTTCTTTTTCTATCTCTATCTCCTTTTTTATACGCTTTATATTAGCTTCACTTGTATGTATGTTTGTATGTTTGTAACCGACTCCTTAGGACGCGATTTTGACATTTTCAGATTTCATTCAAATTTTGCACACATAAAAAAAAATAAAAGAAAAAAAATATCCGATTATCCTAAAATTAAAAAGTAAGAAATAAATACTTGTTTTAAAAAACTAAAAAACACGCTTTATATAGAAAACCAAACGAAGAAATATAAAATAAATTTTAATAAACGTAAGGGTGCATGGTGTCAATAGTTATAAATATTTCATTGACAGATATGAGAAGAAGGATTATTATTTCGATAATATCTTAAAAAGCACCCCACGCTTTTTTTTAAACATTTTTTTCTTACTTACATTCATTAAATTTACTTTCTATTTTTTAGTTTGGTTTTAAATATACAGGGTGTTTTTCAGTTTTTTAAAACTATTATTTATTCCTTCCCTGTTTTTATGGCATTTACATATTTCAATAGTTCTGAGCTTATGTTTGTAGTTAGTGGCCATTGATCACAAAATGTTTGTATAAAAGTAGGTCCGTGCAACCATTATTTAACGAAGCAGTCATAATTCCTTTTAACAGGACGGTATGAAGGTCCTATTAAGTGGATCTTTATACCGGCCGCGAGCTATCATTGGGTGGGACACGTAATGAGGTTCTGAGCAGACTGATAGCCGAAGAACATCGTGAGTAGTAGACCATTGACCCATAATTATGTGAAACCTAGAAGTTTTGAAGAAACTCCAAAACATGTTTTACTCAGAATGCCTCTGGACTCGTCGCAGATGGGCAAATTTGATTGCTCTGTCATCTGCTTACGGAAAAAATGGAAAAACGGAAAAAAATTAAAATAACAACTTATAAACTAAACTAATTAACTAATTCAAAACAATAGTTAAAACTAATTAAAAACATTTTAAAAGGTGCTTCTTAAAAATAACAACTATTCCTAATCACCAATTATTAAAAAAACCTAGTAGGTATGTCCCAACAGCCAGTAAAGTAAAGGTCCTTAAGACCCTTTCAAAGTAGTCTCATACGGCTCTTTTTAAGGTATACCTAAGAACCCTTGTTGCCAGAAAAGAAATAAAAACGATGACAAATACTTAAGAAAATCTTTTCAAGGTATAAAAATCCAAAAAACCATCTCAAATTTCGCATAATAAAAAAGGCGACCAGAAGCTCACTAAAATATTCTAATAGTCGGCCCGAGCCCGCTAGGATTCGGTTAGTCTGGAATTTGTCATGCAATTCTGCGGTGGGCCACGGAAGAAGTAATAGTCCAAGTGGAAGTGTTCAAAGTTCCAAAAGCTGGTTTACTCTCGGAAATCCTTTAGGAGCACAGACACTGCACACATAACTTTTTCGAAGGGAATATCATATTTGGGTTCGAACACACGAAGACAGGTGTACTTTCCACTGCACCACCAGATGATTTTGTCAAAACTTATACTTAGGAGCGACTTAAGGGATCATTAAGGACTCTGCCTAGAACTGCCTTATATAAAAAAAGTTATTTTGCAATGTGTGGACAAGTATTTAATAAAATTCCTGTCGAAATAAAGGACTTGCCAATAAGGCTTTTTGTCAAAAAATTAAAATTGTGCCCTTATGACAAATCTTATTATACTATTAGCGAATTTCTTGGAAACTAATAAATGTATTGATTAATGCTAAAATAGAATACAATAATTTAATGTAATGTTATATAGTTTAGTTTAATTTAATGTTTAAAAAAAAACATAAAAATTTGCATGCCATGTTCTTTGGTGAAATATGTACACTTACTGTATGACTCAATATCTGTTACCTACCATATTTCTTGCAAATAAATAATTTCTATTTCTATTTCTGAGTGCACTATATTCAATTCAATTCGTTTATTTCAGATAATCCATATAATTTGTTAGTAGGCATGCATTATAATTAAAAATAAGATTCGGGTTAGTACATACCTAATATAATGTCAATAAATTACAAATAAACAAAATCAAATGTCATAACAATAATAATAATAACAACACTAATAATGGCTACTTAATATGAAGCCATATATGCCGTCTAAATAATGTTCGTCGCGGCATACACATACACGGAATCTCTCAACATTATTTCGAGTGACGCGTTGATTTTGATAATGATAGTGGTTGGGGAACATCGTTCACTTCTCGCACGATACTTTCTCTTAATTGCGATATGTTTGTTGAGTTGCTATAAGAGACTTTTGCTTTATGATGATACACACATAGAAAAAAGTCCAGGTGATGAGACCAGGCAATCTAGATAACCACATTGTTACGGACGACTCATAAACCTTTCGATCGTTCATTTAGGAACAACTCAAGCATCCTTCGTACTTACCTAGCTTGATCGTACTAAAATAGCGCTTGCTCCAATAGGTGGTGGGGGCGGGCTTCATCCGTATATATAGATAAGAGAAATATTGTAAATTTTTAAGTCAGTGAAGTCAATCAAAACAAATAAAAAGTTGGATGTCAAGTTAAGAAGTGAAATATTGTACAAGAAAACCTGGAAGAAATAAATTGAAATACAGTCCACTGAATCTGAGTTTTCACTGTCGAGATCCCTGACAGTTTTTGGTCCATCGAGCCGGATCGAGATGTCAACATATCGATATATCTGTTTTCTGGGGAACTGTTCATGGGGAGATACTGGGAACTGTTCTCGTTATCGGTTGTCAAATTTGTTTATCGCATGCGCTATGGCACTTCACGTATGTCTCAGAAAAAAAAATAGATAAAAGATAAAAAAGCTTTATGCTATGCAATTATTATATTGTATAGACATCATAATTGTGGTTTGAATAAATGATTTTTCTTTCTATTCTTTTTTAAAATGAATAAGCTGTCATCACCGAAGCTATGGTCCAGTGCAACCATCCAAAGAATTTACATACAAATGAATACAATTACACTATCTTTGCATAATCACGTCCTGGATTATGACATTTTAGATTTTAAGCGTTCCTGACTAGGGTGCGCTCTTGTTAGAACGGTGAATGTGATACTGGTTTTTAATTAAATAATGTATTTTAATATGATATTATTTCTTAAACCAGTTATGCAAGCGGCTTTACCCGCGTTGTATGTAAAAATAAGTAACCCATATATAATTCCAGGTTCATATATATATATCTATAACAAGTTTTATTAAAAATGGTTCAGCCATTCGTATGTGATTGAATAATAAACAAATATCCTAACACTCAAACACACTTTTTTATTTATATATTAGTTAAAAATTTTATACTAATGTAACACGCCGCAACTTCGTTCGTAATTATATTTTCATGCAAAGATTAATCTCTCGCCGCATCCGTTTAGGGTTGAATTTTGGCAATAATTTTCTTAGTGCGCATCTATACACTAAACATACTATTAAAATGTAGGATGTCCGTAACTAGAGGTTCAGGCTGTGCGTTAGTACATTATCTGTGAGTCAGGCAGGACATTCGTTCTTAAAATGTTTATTGACGTTGTCTCTTTTTAATCTCGCATCAATCAAATAGCTTCTCAGGAATAGGTACAGTGTGATGAATGTATTCTACTTTCTACTAATATTACGTAATTACCTTCCCATGAAATTTCCGCTTTTATCGTAGGACAAGTGTTTGTACGATCTGCAAGTATTTGTCTTGGGTCTGGGTGGTATTTACAAAAATAAAGTACTTTTATATGAAATATTCACCTTTGCTATCGATGCATGTTCCTGAAGAAGTCAGCTGAACGGTATGCAACTCTTCAAAGGCATTTGGTACTGCCTCCCGAGTATTGAATTTATTTCTAGCCAAGAAGTTGTCAAAGTTCTAGAAAAAGCAGAAGTCTGTTGGCCAAAGGTGCGTACGTAGGATGACGGATAGCTTCTAACCCTAGCACATGTAACTTTGTGAATTTGATTTCCCAGGTTTATTTATCATTGTGTTTATTCCTTCACAGTACACCTCCAGAGCAATGTTTGTACCATTTGGTAAGAAGCTATGATGATTTATATTGGCACTAAATAACGAAACAGTGACCATCACTTTTAACGCAAGTGACAATGCGATTCAAAATACCTACCGTTTGTGTCTGTTGTCCAACGCAAGGCAGGCTTCATCGTGAACGTCGCGCTGATGATCATTCTGTTTGTGTGGCACCCATTTGTCAAGCCCATTTTAACTTGAAAATTTTAAGCAAATACGAGTATACTAGTATTGTTTTGATGCCAACGTTAAAAGTTACTGCTAGCTCGGGCTCGACCAAGGGATTAATTGTTTTGATCAAAATTTCTAGATCGGAAGAGTTCTAAACACAGTACAGAAAACTATTCTCTTTTCTGTTATTCAAAACAATTACGGCCCGTGCGTTCTTTGTAGTATTCGCTCCGATTACGTCGTTGATTATGCGTGCTGATTGCGCCGCACTACAAAGCTATTTCACTACACTATTTCATCTCGAACTTTTAACGTGTCCTTGTTACTAAAAATTTACAAATGTGATAATAACTAAACTCTTATTATTAAACAAATGAATGAATTTAAAAAATAAAATTCCATGTTATGAAACTAGATAAACAAATGAAACTAGATTTTTTAGTCAAACATGAAAAAATATATTTCAAATGTCCAGTACTATAGAATGGCAACTGCATTTAATAGTTAAATATGAATATAAATACAAAAGTTTGTGTTGAAGTTTGTATATTTATTGTCAACCACGCTGCAACGACAGCTGATTTGAATGAATCATAGTACAAATTATGTATATAGTCGGTAAACCAGAATAGAATAGAATAGAATAGAATAATGGTTTATTTGACACACAACACAAAAAAGGTTACAGACAAAGAGAAACAAACAGGAAAATGATTAGAGTAGGTAGGCCAAATTACACATGATAAGAGAGTACATTTTTTGCTTGTGGTGCAAACATTTATATATATAGCATATACCTAAGCTTTTTTAAACCCTAGCGCGCCAACCTTAATTTCAGGTAACGTTGTAACTAACCTTTCTTCTCTCAGACTACGAAATGAACAAACTATATTAATCTAATTACCATTTTTTTTTTTAATAAAAGACAAACAGAAGTCTTATTTAAATAACTTAGTTTGTTTTAGAAACAACCTAGAAAATAGCTATAAGTTGTATGCTTGAAGAAGTATTTACTCATGCGACATTATAGGGCAGGCAATAGCTGCCAATTTTGCGTGACCTGGTTACTCCTTGGAACCTTCCTAAGAGTCTCTGAAATGTTTGCGATAATTTGCTATAGATTTCGTTTTTCTGACTTCTTTAACACAGGACTTTTGTACCTAGCTCAGGAGTTCAGATTCTTCATAATAATAATAATAATATATGTATTTATTCTTGCAAATTTTGAGTGCTATGTCGGTGACTTTGGTTCTTCTACGGATTTCCTCGTTGCGGATTTTATCACGTAGTGAAACACTCAACATAGCTCTCTCCCTAGCACGTTGCGTGACTCTGAGCTTGTGTATGAGGCCAATAGTTAGCGGCCAAGTCTCAGTTTCATATGTCATCAATGGCAACACGCACTGATTATAGACTTTCGTCTTGAGGCTCTGCGGTATCTGTGACGAGGAGACGTGCCGTAATTTCCCGAACGCTGCCCATTCGAGTTGGATTCGTTGGCTGACCTCTTTGTCGAACTTGGACTTGCCTAGTTGAATCGTCTGACCCAAATAGACATAATGGTCTACAACTTCGATTATATCGCTCCCAATATGTACCGGTACGGGTGCAACATGAGCATTTGACATGATTTTAGTCTTGCTCATGTTCATTTTAAGACCCACCTGTTGGGAGACGATATTAAGGTCGCTCAACATTGTGCTAAAGTCTTCCAGCGATTCTGCCATGAGGGCTATATCGTCGGCAAATCCAAGGTGAGTGATGTGTTCGCCATCGATGTTGATACCATGTCTATGCCAGTACAAGAGAAGAAAATATCCTCCAATGTAGAGGTGAATAGTTTCAGAGAAATAACATCTCCCTGTCTCATCCCTTTATGCAATGGGATTGGATTGGTGCTCTGGTCCTGGAGTCGGATAAACATGGTGGCGGTAGTCGATTTGGTACCGCTGGAGTGACCGCAACACTGCCCAGGTTTCGACAGAATCAAAGGCTTTCTCATAGTCCACAAACGCTAAGCTAAGTGGCCGGTTGTACTCTTCGGTCTTCTGTATAACCTGCCGGAGCGTATGGATATGGTGTATGGTGTTAAAGCCTTTTCGGAACCCGGCTTGTTCGGGAGGCTGGAAGTCGTCAAACCTACGAGCGAGACGATTAGTAACTACTCTCGAAAACAGCTTATAGACATGGCTCAACAGCGAGATGGGCCTGTAATTCTTTAAGAGGGTGTTATCTAAAACTTGCAAAATTTACTCAAAACTTGCATGTTGAAGTGGCAATGGGTAGGCCATATAGCTCGCAGAACTGATAACCGTTGGGGAATAAAAGTTCTCGAATGGCGGCCAAGGACAGGAAAACGAAGCGTAGGACGACCCCCCACCCGATGGACTAACGACATTGTAAAGATCGCAGGAAGTCGGTGGATGGAGAGGGCTCAAAATCGTTCTTCCTGAAAATCTATTGTGGAGGCCTATGTTCAGCAGTTGCCTTCATAAAGGCTGTTATGATGGTGATGATGTATTTGTTCAGACAACAATAGTCCATGGTGTTAGTATGCACTAAAACTAGGTTAGTATTTAAAAACTACCAGTGATTTGGTCCTCTTTATGAGTTTCCCCACCAGAGGCTATTTATAATAATTATCAATAGCGGTCAGCATAAATAGGATTCATAGGATGTCTGTAAAAACTATATATGTATTTATGTCAATAAACATTTATTATTATTATTATAAGCTTATGTGGCATTTCCTAGATGGAATATCTCTTCTTCACGGGGTTTTTTCTATTCCATATTACGTTAGGCACGTAGGTGACATATAAGCTGAGCTGAGCTAAGCTGTGCTGCGATCCCTACAATCAGTTACCTAAATCAACAATAGAATCAAACCGGTTTGATTCATTTGTTGATTTAGGTAACTTCTTCATGAAATGGTTAGCAATGGCTTACCTGTGTTTGTGCTTTTTTCTAAATAAGCCATAGCATTGAACATGTACTTTGTACTAGAATAAGCTATCATGACCAGATCTAAGCTGTATTTTGTTACCATCGTAATCTACGTGCCTCATCTGATCAGGTTCCAACGGAAGACCAGTGCTTGGTAGGTAATGCAGAGTTGGATGATTTTTATGACAGCCTTTTTTATACATTTTGATAAACACGGGCTTTACTCACGTATTATTTTGTCGATGGAGGCACCGACATTGTTTCGATTCATCTAGATAATCTTCATCAGGGTGAGTTTGATCCGTGGACCGCTCGTTGCCGCTCGAGTTCACGGTTCGCACTGACAAAATGTTTTGACACAGTGTTTAACAAAATGTATTGTTCAAAACATTCGGGAGTTGTACTCCCGAAAGTTTTGAAAGCCTTATTTATGTTTGTATGTTTTATATATAATTCAATCATGCCGTCACAAATAAAATATAATTCTGGATATTTTTTTTTCTTCTTTCTTTTATCTTTTTCTATGAAATAGCTTTGGCCTCGACCTTGAACAAACACCTCATTGTCTAAAGGAACTGCAGATCTTCCGTACTTATGTATATCAGTGGTTATTCATCGTTGATGATGTGGATTGCGTTTCAAAATTATACCTTGCTCAGATTCCGACCACTGAATGATTCAGAGTTTTGAATTAGATATCCTCTTTTTTTTTGACTTTACAAATTTATCTGATAGGAAGTTCTTATAAATAACAACAGAAAATAAATTAATCAATCAAAATAAAAAAAAACTCCAAGATGTATCACAACGTAACAGTAATGTACAAAGCGGTCTTATCGCAAAGGAAGAATTTCTTTCAGACAACCTTTGGATGAAGAGGAGCTTAACTTGATTGAAAAATTGATCGGGGTTACTATATTATGAACTTTAACATAGCTATATAAGCGTTTGTAGCAAACAAACGCAATAATTTTACACAATATTATTAATATTTATAGTGAAATAAACGATAGACACAAATATATTTAAATAAATAGTTATATTATTATTATGATTATTATTATTATCAGCCCACAGTGTCCCACTGCTGGGCAAAGGCCTCTCCCCATTCTCTCCATTCATCCCTCTCCTGCGCTAAAACTGTCCAGTCGGCGCGGAATTTGGCGAGCTCGTCCCTCCACCTGGTTCGTGGTCTGCCGCGACGTCGTCGGACCGTATCAGGACACCACTCCGTGGTCAGTTTGGCCCACTGGTCTCCCGACATGCGGCAGACATGACCAGCCCAGTCCCATTTGAGCTTGGCGGCTTTTGTCGCTATATCGGCGATCTGTGTTCTTGAGCGCAGCTCGGTGTTCCGAATCCTATCTATTCGTTTTGCTCCGAGGATGCTGCGCTCCATCGCACGTTGGCAAACCTTGAGCTTATTCTTTAGGATGTTGGTCAAAGACCAGGTCTGCGCACCATATGTGAGAACGGGGAGGATGCATACGTCCATCAATTTGCGCTTGAGAGTTAGAGGGAGGTCTCCTTTCATCAAGCTGCCCATGGACCAATAGCTCTTCCAGGCATTTTCGGTTCGCCGAGCGATTTCCTTGTCCTGCCTGGATTCGAAGGAGACTATTTGGCCCAGGTAAATGTACTCCTGGACGTATGCTAGCCGTTCTCTATCTACCATTACACTGGTCTCAACGCTGTTAGTCATGACCTTGGTCTTTGTCCTATTCATCCTTAACCCAATCTCAAGGCTTGGGATGCTGAGCTCTTGAAGCATCGTTTGTAGCTCTAAAGCCGAGGAAGAAAATAGGACTATGTCGTCGGCGAAGCGGAGGTTTGTTAACCTTACTCCGCCAACAGCAATCCCTCGTCCTTCCCATCCAACCGCCAGCTTTCTGAATACCTCTTCGAGGGCACTGGTGAACAGTTTTGGGGAAAGGGGGTCTTCCCGTTTTACTCCTCTTGTTATTGTGAAAGATGGTCCAGAAGAGTTTAACTTTATTGAGGCTGTACTTTTATTAAAAAAATTCTGTATTAGGTCTATGTAAGTAGATTCTATATGCTGATTTTAAAGAGCTTCAAACACGGCAATATGAGTCACACTGTCAAACGCCTTTGCGTAGTCCACAAATGCGAGATACAGTGGTATGTTGTTTTCGTTGGACTTTTCTATAAGCTGATTGAGTGCTTGCAGGTGGTCCGTCGTGGAGAGTCCTCGACGGAAACCAGCCTGTTCAGCTGGTTGTTCTAGGTCCAGTTGGCCAGAAATGCGGTGTTCGATGACTTTAATGAAGGCTTTATATAAATCTGATACGAGGCTAATTGGTCGGTAATTATTTATATCAGTTTTGTCTCCTTTTTTATGTAAAAAACTATGTTAGAGTGGCAGAACAAATCAGGAAAGTGGCCTGTTTTAAGTAAGGTGTTGAAAAAAAATTGTTATATGAGATAAAAGCGCGTATTCTCCTACTTTGAGGGATTCAGTGGTTATCCCGTCCTCACCAGGTGATCGGTTATACTTCATTTGTGTGAGGACCTTATGGACCTCGAGGCCTGTTATTGGAGGGATCGTGTCTGGGCATGAGTACGGGGTATCAATAGAAGGTGGCTTTTGCGGGTCAGAGTATAGCGATTTGTAAAAGTTTGTGCAAATGTCTTTTTCTGTCAAGACTTTTTCCCTGCTTTGGTGTTTTTGTCCCGTATTATCCCGTAGGCTCGTTATCCATGTTTTGCCAATTGAAGTTCCTTGTTTAGCAATTCTTAGAGATTGGTTCCGTTCTAGAGCTATTTGAAATAATTTCGTAGTATATATTCTATTGTCTCGCCTAATACTTATTTTATCTTGTTATAAGATGTAAATAGTTATAATAAAATACATTTTGATAAACATGGGTTTTATTCAAGTATTATTTTGTCGATGGAGGCACCGACACTGTTTCGATTCACCGAGTTCACGGTTCGTACTTACACAGTGTCGGTGCCTCCATCGACAAAATAATACGTGAGTAAAACCCGTGTTTATCAAAATGTATAGTATAATTCACGTAAGTTTTGAAAGAGAAATAGTAACAAAACAAGTAAATTTTAAGTAGGTAATAACACGCGGACGAAGTCACTGACAGAAGCTAATTAGTAAGATGTACATATGTTAACTGATTACTCAACTACTACGTGTTGACGCGGGATGAATTCTTAAATTTTACAATAGGCATATTATGTACGCCTTGGAGTATCTCAGTGTATTATAATAGAGTTTCTCAGTATTATTTGATGAATTTCTCCTTTTGAGAGATTAAACATATTATTAGCGTAATAATTCGCTGATAGGTTAGTGTGGGTACCTGGGAAGGCCTGCGCTATTAATCAAAATCCCAGGCAGAGTGACGTTAGTTGAGAGGAAACTTCACCCACCTCAGCTTGCTGGAGTTGATCTATGTACGAAAGTTTTCAATAACTAATAAATAAATAATCCCGGACATTTCACACAGCATCATCTGGCCCCAAAGTAAGCAGAGCTTCTTGTGTTATGGGTACCACATGACTGAAGTACTACTTATATACTTTTTTTTGTAAATATATACCTATTATATGTAGACAGAAACACCTAGACCCAAGACAAACACTTGCAGATCATACAAACATTTGTCCCGGAGCGGGAATCCAACCTGCAACCTTCTGCGTCTTAGCCGGACCCACCTACTGCGCCACAGAGATTTATAAAAGGTCTTCTCCATTTCATGCTACCTGTTCCTGTTGTGGACTGCCCGCATTTAGATCACACCCCCGATCTTTTTAATGTCGTTGACCCATCTGGCAGGTGAGGTGCCTGGGTGGGTATTCTATCATGTCTACGAAACCTGCCATCATCACGTCTTCCCAAGTACCCCTCCCGACGCCACTTAAGTTTCGTGATCCGGATGCCGATGTTTAGGCCTTTAATCCGTCTCCGAATTTTGGTGTTCCAAATGTTTTCTATACGGTGTATGCCTAACATGGAAAGCGCCATGGCCCGTTGTGCTACTTTCATGTGTTGCACAGTTTTTTTGTAAGCGTCCATGTTTCGGCTCTATAATTATGGGTAATTTTAATTTTATAAGACACATTAGTCAAAGAGTTCGGTCATCAGATATTACTGTATTTTTCGGGACTTATCTCGAGCAGGCCCTATCGCCTGAAAATTATAGGCGATTATTTTTGAGAATCATTAATGGATACTAAGTATTGTTTTTACATAAATTACCGAAGTGCAGCGGTAGGCACTAGTAGGCATTAGCGGTAGGTACTAAATTTAATAATCATTCATATATATATTTTGAAACAGTGTTTTGGAACTGTGTTAGTATGAAATTTATTTATCGTGAATACAAATTCGGGAAAAAATGACCAATAATAAAAATAATGCTTTTTTATCACTTGAACCTTAGTCTCTATTTAAAATGATGACTTCAAAACGTATTATTTATCAAACAAAATGACATGCCGCACAATAAGGAAGTAAATTAAAAACAAAAATTAACCCTAATTTATATTAAGGGAGGACCCCTAAAAAGCATTTTGAAAAAATGTTTTTTTTTTTATTTATAGGGTTATTCATACGTATTAACGTGCAAAATGTTATTACGATAAGACTTACAGTCTACGAGCTAGAGTTCTGATTATGAGCGGACAGACAGACAGACACACAGACGGACATAGCGAAACTATAAGGTATCAATCATATATTGTTACACTTCGGAGCTTTAAAAAAAACCGTTATACTATTCTCAGAATATATTGGAAAAGGGGCCTACAGTTCCTCAGATATAATTCTTCCTAGTACAATTGATAACAACTACCCTAGCACTCAAAGCTCCCGTATTTGCCTTATCAGTGACAAAACAAAGGTTCGCAAAGGGAATCCGTAATTTATTTAAGCCCTCCCTCCGGCCTACATAAGTAGATAGCACATGTTTTATTGTGATTAGATCAAATGAGGTTTGAATATATAACAGGCTGAAAGCCACCCCTAATGATCATATAAATATATACAGGGTGTAATCGTTAAGTGTGCACAGGCGATTATTCCGTAACTATTGCAGATATCAAAAAACTTTAAACTGATATCGAAAGTACTTTACCTAATGAGTAAAATGACATTAATAACTTTTTAAAAATAAAACGAGAAATATCCAAAAAAATTACATTAATCACTCCCATACATTTTATTTCTTAGTAAGTACAAAATTTTGTGTTCAAAGCATATGTTCGAAGTGACGTCCTCCTTGTGCAATACAATGACGAGCTCTATTTACAGTTTCTAAATGAACTTTCCTTAACATTTGCGGAGTAATTAAAGCAATTGCACGACGTACACGATTCTGTAACTCTTCTAGGCTGTGTACTCTCTCAGCGTACACGTGGTCTTTGACAAATCCCCATAGGAAGAAATCACAAGGCGTGAGATCCGGGGATCTGGCAGGCCAAGGGGTTGCACTATTATTGGCTATTAAGCCATTATAATTGTTTCGTAAGAAATTCATTACAACATTTGTATTATGTGCAGGTGCTCCATCTTGTTGAAAAATTATCGACCTTCTTTCATCGTCTGGAATTGGTTCTAAGAGACTTGGCATATCGTTTTGTACAAAGGAGAAATATCTCTGTCCATTTAAGGTTCCACTGTAAAAATATGGCCCAATGATCCGATCTCCAAGAATACCACACCACACATTAATTGAGAATCGCACCTGAGCTCTAACTTCAGTAGTTAAGCGAGGATTGTCAATTGACCAATAATGCGAGTTTTTTCTATTGTAAATGCCGCAGTTTGAAACATTACTTTCATCGGTCCATAAAATTGACCTTACATTGACATAATTATTGACTAGCCAATTGCAATAGACCAGCCGACGAGCAGGATCATCATTGTGCAGCGTTTGAGTAGGTTTTATCTTAAATGCTTTGAAGTTGTGTTTTTTTAATAACTTGTGTACATAATTGTGGGACACTGGAAATGATCGGGCCACTGAACGCGTTGATTCTTGTGGATTATCTACTACGTAGTTAATAATATTGTTATCTAAGTCATTATCAAATTCCGGAGCTCTTGTTCTCGAACCTTTTTTTCTGTTAAAAGATCCATAATTTATCAAATTGTTATCCAACTTACGTAAATACGTACCAGAAGGAACTTCTCTATCTGGGTACTCTCTTCTGTAGGCGATAATGGCCGCCCTATTGTTACAATCATGTTTGTAGTACATTTTTAACATGTCCCTCTTTTCTGTATTGGAATATGCCATTTTTCAATCAATAAATGCAACAATCACGATTATTAACGCAAATTGAAAAATACAATAAATTGGCGGGAACGAGAACCCGCGATAAAGAATTTGAATTTAGAACGAACACCAAAGAGTATCTTTCTTTTTGTTTTTATTTAGTATGTTGCTTTTCAGCTAGTTCAAATCAATACAATATTGAAACAAGGTTTATTATAAATTTGAAGTGGTAAGATAATTAATCTACACGTGTATCTACTTGAAATTCATTAATACCTTCATATCGTACATAATTATAAAATGACAAGGGTAAAATGAGTAGGTACTATTCCACTTAAAATAAGGAAACTAAAACCTTTCTACTATCTCATACTAAATGTATGGGAGTGATTAATGTATTTTTTTTTGGATATTTCTCGTTTTATTTTTAAAAAGTTATTAATGTCATTGTACTCATTAGGTAAAGTACTTTCGATATCAGTTTAAAGTTTTTTGATATCTGCAATAGTTACGGAATAATCGCCTGTGCACACTTAACGATTACACCCTGTATACCTATCTACAAACATGCGCACAAAATGTGTTTTGTAATTTATAGACATTAATTATTACCCGAATCATATTTTTAATTATAATGTATGCTTACATTGATATGGACATTGTCTTTAATAAACGAATTGAATTGAATTGAATACCCTTTAAAAATTCAATTCAATTCAATAAATCTTTATTCAATAAAATCACAAGGACCACTTTGAATCGTCTTCTTACATGCTAGTGAATCTAGGTGCCGGTTCCTCCTAACCCCAGTTCAAGAAGAATCCGGCAAGAAACTCGTCTGGTCTTAACACTTTTTTGTATGATCCTTGACAACTTTGTTACGGATGCCTAGTCGAGTTGGAGCAGATTCATCCCAAGCTTTTTTGTCATCTAAATAATCAGATATTTTATAATATGCTTTAATAGACAGTTTCTGTTCAATTACGTTTTTAAATTTGCCAATCGACAAATCTAACACGTCGCTTGGGACCTTGTTATAGAATCGTACACATTGCCCTATAAAAGACTTATTAACTTTAGCGAGCCTAACAGTGGGAACAGCGATTTATCTATATTTCTAGTGTTAATAATATTATCTAATATTAATATTATTAATATTATTAGTATTGATAGTGATTATCGCATTTTTTTTAAATAAATGTGCATTTTTGTACACGTACATTATATTTTTGTATATAATATACTGACAAAGTACTGCCATTATTCTATAAACTTATTTCTAAGTTTTTGTAGCTCCATTTCTAAACTAAATATCTATCATGTTTTTGCTGCTGTCTGTCTGGCTACGACAATTCATAAACATTAAACAATATATAAACATGCACATAGTGCCTAGTCTCTAGAGTTTTGTATGTATTTATAAGTAATAGTGGTCGCCCACTGGTCGAAATTCGATCATAATTAATTAATAATTAATGTATTTATTATGCATAATTCAAAAAAAATATTAGCATTCTGCACTCCTTCTCTATATTAACTATAAGTGTGCAAAATTGTATACTCCTACGTCCACGCAATTTTCGTAAAAAGGGGTACACAGTTTTTGCTTCACGTATTAATTATTAGGTCCTTACATATGAAAGTAGCGTTTTGTCGTACTGGCCAGTTTGATCTGATATATACCCTCTTTGTTAAGAATTCCAAATTCAAATTTATAAATACACTAGCTGGTGCCCGCGACTTCATCTGCGCAAGTTTAGTACTTCGTGTAATTCTAACGGTATTTGTAGTGCACGCCAGAATAGCTCGCAGATGGCAGATTTTTTCCTACCTACTTGACACTTATCGTTATGTTGTAGACAATTTACACAATATCTTTAAAGTTTTAGCCTATGTATTATTCTGATGTATAAGCTATATTATTATAAAGTTTCATTAAAATCCATTCAGTAGATTTTGCGTGAAAGAATAACAAAAATACGTAAAAACTTTCACGTTTATAATATTAGTAAGGAGTAAGGATTTAGCTGGTATATTTGAGTTTCGAAAACAGTAATATGTACATTTGTTTTTTTTCCTTATTAATTACTTCTTTGGCGTCGCTCATCTCGCACAATGGAGAACTTGAAATATCGCTTTATTTAAGAATGCGCTACATGGTTTAAAACCACAGTTTCTACCAAGATGACCTTGGTAGATCATTGTCTGTCTACACGGTTTAAAACAAACCCCAAACTTCAGTGTGTTTAAAACACTCGGGCTGAATAGACGTGTGCAGAATGCTTGTAATACTATTACAATTTACAAAGATTTTCCTTATTTATCAAAATTTCTTATGTTTGGAGTTTGTATGGCACTTTTGTGTGCATTTGAAGAAAAAAAAAGCATTTTTTTTGGGTGGAGTCTTTGTATTCTTTAGACGTTAAGTCCCAGAGACTAGGTAGGTCTCTAAATAACTCGATGAATTGAGTGATAACCTCACGTTCTGTCTCCATAATACCGTGCGTGCGCGCAATACGTCTGCGCTCGATGCGAGCAGCGGCGCAACTGTGGTACGCGTGGTTTTAAACAAGTGGCTAGACGGTTTGAAACAAGTTTGAAACCACCGCTTCTACCAGTGGTTTGCTGGGTAAGCATCTACCAAGGGCGTTTAGAGGTCATGCAAAATTTGGTTTGAAACCACTATCTACACGGTTTGAAACATATGTTTTTACCAAGGTCACCTTAGTAGAAACTGTGTTTACAAACCGTGTAGCGCATGCTTTACGAGTACGTGCTCTACCGTGGCACCAGTGTTGCAGAAAGAGCGCGAAGGATTAACGATGATGGCGCTGTCACAAAAGAAAACACGGTACTTTTTAGTTCCGACGTTTTCGTTCTGGAAATTTCAACCTTCGAAGCAAGGCCCGTGGCCGCCCAGGGACCAAAGTGGATAATGAAGAATTAAAGACTATTGTGGAAGCGATCCATCGCAAACCACTTCAGAGTTAGCTGCCAGTTTCGCTATGAGTAAAAAAATTGTTTTAATCTACTTGAAGCAAACAGGGAGAGTAAAAAAGCTTTAACGGTGGGTACCTAAGGTTGTCTGGCAGAGATCGCTACATAGCGATAAGACCGCCCATTGTACTACCAACTATCAAAACATTGTTATTTTTGATTCTACTTTTATATTTGGTGTGCAATAAAGTATTATCTATCTATCTATCTACCTCATGAATTGAGTCAATCAAACCAGCAAACATGCGTCGACTGCTGCATTACATTGCTCAACCGGCACGATAATGAAAGGATTTTAAATCAGATCATTACCTGTAATGAAAAGTGAATCCTGTACGATAATCGGAAACGCTCGTCGCAATGGCTGAACCCTGGAGAACCAGCCAAATTGTGCCCTAGTGCCCCAAGTAAAAACTTACTCAGAATAGTTACTTGTGAGTGTTCGATGGACTAGTGCCGGTGTCGTTCACTACAGTTTTTTAAAATCTGGTTAAACGATTACAAACGATTATAATCTACCGATTATAAGGCAGATATTTATTGTCAGCAACTGCAAACCATGATGGAAGAACTAGCTGCTAAAGAACCGAGGCTGATCAATCGCTCTAGGCCACTGCTGCTTCAGGACAAAGCTAGATCACACACTGCACAAATAGAGGAACTGCAATGGCAGTGTCTGCGACATCCACCGTGCACCCCAAACCTTGCTCACACAAATTACCATTTTTGCCGGAATATGGATAACTTCTTACAAGGAAAATAAATCATCTTCGATGTGGTTGTCCAAACTGCCTTCAGAGAGTTTATTGATTCTCGCCCCCGTGGTTTTTTTAGTAAAAGGATCTATGAACTACCTATGAGATGACAAAAGTGCATAAATAACAATGGTGCATACTTTGAATAATTAAATATGTTTTAACAAAACTACGACTTTATATTCCTCCCATACAAAACGCCAATTTCATATGTAAGGACCTAATAATAGACATGTTAAATCAACATGTTTTTTTTTTCAGATATATAAATAAATCTTCTTTACACAATATTTTTCAATTTCACTATTAATAGATATTCCTGTAAAAATATATAAATTAGTAGAAAATAAATAAATAAAAGTTAGTTAGACTAGACTAAAATATGAACGACAATAATTAGTTTCAGCTAAAGCTAGAGTAACTATTTTAAAATATGTTGTATCTGTCATTTTTTTCCATTGTGAGTAGATGTTTCCACAGTTTTAACCAACACCAAATTACATGGCGTCCAAAATGAGTAAAACACGTCAATTTGGAAAATTTTAAAAGTGCTGTTATAAAATGTTACTCAAATTCAGACTTTGATGCGAACAAAATAAGATTCGTTCGTATTTCACGAATTTTTTTCTAGTCCGTAAAAAACCACAGAACCACCAGTATCCTTTTAGGATGACGTGTATAATGTGGGTACTTTATACTAAGTGCTATACATTATGACAAAGTACGGGTTTCCACTGACATATTGAAATAAATAAATAAATAATGTAGGACATATCACACAACATCGTCTGACCTCAGAGTAAGCAGAGCTTGTGACATGACTGATATACTACTGATATAGCTTTTTTTTGTAAATTCTTAATATTATACACTCAGACCAAACACTGAGACAAATTCAGATCTTATAAACATTTGTCTTGCGGCGGGAATCGAAACCGCAACATTATGCGTCTCAGCCGGACCTTGGCCCACAGCGCTACAGAGGTTTTATTTCCATAGTTTTGCCATGTTACTCAATGTTTACACCACACCAAAGTCTAAATTTTTTTTTTATATGTTAGTTCGAAAATAAGCTAAAACCATTATTTGATTCCTTTATTGGATTGATTTTCTTAGGATTTCCCGCAGTTTTTATCTTCTTCTTCTTCTTCTTCGTTAATGACATATGCCATAATAATGTCAATTTTGCCAGTGTCAAGTGTTTATATTGTTTATAGGATGTCACAAAGTCGTATATAAATAAATTTATTTACAGAAATAATTACACAAATGTACAAAATAATATAAAATACATCTGAAGCATTTGAGCTATCTGAGGATCGTTTAAAACGATCTATGGATAGCTCAACTGATCCAGATCACTGCCAGAGGGCAACGTTCCCAAGACGCTGGCGGCATTGCCACGTTGAATGGCAATGCTAATACGCTGAGCCAGATAGGAGCCAGCTCTTGGGTCACGCAATGTTTCTACCGGACGCCGTGAGATAATTTTGAAATCGCGTTTTCATGGGCTCCTGTTCTCCACGGGTCAAGGGTCTCAACTCCAAAAGGTTCAAATGGTGCCTTTCATATTAAATAACTACGGATTATTTTTACTTAAATAACAAAGAAACACAAAGCTTTTATCCCAATTATTCACACCCGAGTCAATAACTCTATAAATAAAAACAACAAAATTCATAAAACCGGAAATAACTAGGGAAAAATAAATAAAATAAGAGAGCAATGTTTGCTTCGCAATACGTCCAATAATAATCAAATCAACAACTCTGAAATGATGACTAAAATACGCTAAAATAAGTCAATCATTTGTCAATTTAGTAAATTCAAAAAGTGTATCTTAAATTATGTTACTCTAATTTAGACGTTTGTGCAAATAAATCAGGTCCATATTTTACGAAATTAAAAATAATTCCAGCGGAACTGTTACTGTTTTTGTTTAAGTTTCTAGGTACTTCTTGGTATTTTGATTATAAACAATTACGTTTTAAATACAAAAGAGAAAACCGACTTCATTTAATGAAATTTGAGCCCATAATAAATTTTTAGTGGAAAGTAGATGTATTTTGTATATATAAATTATGGGTAGGCCAAATAAACGCACTACTCCAATGAGACCGCGAGGTATCGGAGTAAACGAAAATATCATCAATTTATACAATTTTTAAGTTTTTGTTGTTTTTTCAGCTCGACCGATTTCGATAAAATTTAAATGACCATCTGGGAAGCATACTTTTTCAAACAAAAAAAGAATTTTCCTAATCGGTTCAGGCGTTTTTGAGTAATCGGTGAACATACAAAAAAAATAATAAGAAAAAAGATTGCGACGAATTGAGAACCTCCTCATTTTTGATGAAGTGGGTTAAATAGGTTTATGTATATTTTTTCCCCAGTACTTATATAGTATTTTTATGGTACTAACTGATGTTATAGTAAAAACTGCAACTTCATAGATAAATAAATACCTTTTGATAAACACCGGTTTTGCTCACGTATTATTTTGCCCGTGAACCGTGAACTCGAGCGGCAACGAGCGGACCGCTTATCATCCTGATGAAGATCCTCTAGATGATTCGAAACAGTATCGGTGCCTCCATCGACAAAATAATCTATATAATAAAAACCGATTGCTGTTCGTTAGTCTCGCTAAAACTCGAGAACGGCTGGACTGATTTAGCTGATTTTGGTGTTGAAATGTTTGTCGTAGTCCAGGGAAGGTTAGGAAACGGTGAGAAATTTTGTGGCAATACAACGCATGCCGGATACAGCTAGTTCGTAAATAAAACCCGTGTTTATGAAAAAGAATAGTACAACTCATGTTGAAAGTGAAATAAATACCAATTATTACGTAACTACAGTTGTAATTAGAATCAATTTGACAGTTATTTTCGAATTATAACAAATGTTTTAATGATTTATTTGACTGTGGATGAGCAGCTTCCGCTGATATGTCTACGACATACAATGTTGAAATTGAGAGTCAGTTTAAAATTATCTTTGGTTCACTTTTTAAGCACTGAATTAGTAGTGCGTTGCCTGTTGTCGAGCTTCTTTTTAACCGACTTCAAAAAAGGAGCAGGTTCTCAATTCGGTTGTATTTGCTGACGACCTCTGTGGCGCATTGGGCTTAGGTCTGGCTGAGACGCAAAAAAGGTTGCGGGTTTGATTCTCGCCTCGGGACAAATGTTTGTATGATCTGCAAGTATTTGTCTCGGGTCTGGGTGTTTCTATGTATAATATGTATGTATTTACAAAAAAAAAGTTTATAAGTAGTATATCAGTCATGTGGTACCCATAACACAAGCTCTGCTTACTTTGGGCCAAATGATGCTGTGTGAAATGTCCGGGAAAATCCGGGAAACTCTAGACAAATACTTGCAGATTATACAAACATTTGTCCCGCGGCGGGGATTGAACCCGCAACCTTCAGCGTCTCAGCTGGACCTTGGCCCGCTGCGCCATAGAGGTCGTCAGTAGTGAGGCGTAATGCAATTAACCGTTCTTCATAAGATTTGCGTCGTAGAGCCTGCGGTTATTTAGTTGCTGTCCTCTCAACACTCTAAATTAGATCGATGTTAATAATAAATATAATAATAATAAATATGGGTAGACAAAGCACACAACACCATCAAGCCCAAACTAAACATAGTTTGTATTATGGTGACCAGATGACTAATAGAATATTTATATATTTTATTAATACGTACATGATACTTTATAAACCCCAGACACAGAACAAACACCTATGTTCAATTCACAAATGTTTCTGGGAGGTAATCTAACCCTTAACCTACAGCGCAGAAGGCAAAGCTACTACCAACTAAGCTGAGCTGTTATTTTTTGAAAGTAGAAGAATAACGAACGAGGTACGATGAACGTTCCGAGAATTAATAATAGTAATTATAATGCCAGACATTTCAAACAACATCATCTGGCCCCAAAGTAAGCAGAGCTTGTATGGGTACCACATGACTGATACACTACTTATATATATATATTGTATATATTATATATTATACATAGAAACATCCAGACCAGAAACAAATACTTGCAGATCATACAAACATTTGTCCCGCTGCAGGAATCGAACCCGCAACCCGCGTCTCGGCCGGAATTGTTTAATATGAATACTTAATTTCTGATATAGCAGAATTTAGGCGCTTAACCCTAATCCGAGATTTTTTTTTTAATTATTTATTTATCAACGTTAAAAATGCTCTTTTAAAAACACCACATATTTTTTTACGTAGCAGTTAGTAAGAAAATCTTTTCCCAGCTCAGTCAGCACAACAATGGCATCTCTTTGGGTTCTAAAAAAAGAATTGGCTTTCTTGTCCGCTAACAATAGGCTATCGCAAGCTGACTATTGTAGCCTGGCTCTGAGATGAAAAGACAGGTCATTGAGATGTCGAAAATAGTGTGAAATCACTATAAGGCAGGATCATTACGTTGTTTCTAAGTTCGTTCTGAAAAGAACTACTACCAATTTCAAATAGCTACATATATTTTCATAATACATATAATTTCTACATATAATTTCATATGATCTTAGGATCATGAAGTAAATAATTACGCTTTAAAAATAGGAAAAAAAAAAAAAAAAATTATTCATTCATTCAATAAATGAAATTTTAGCCCATAAAAGTACGACAAAATTGATAACCTCCTCCACTTTATGTAGACGGTTAAAAAAGTTTTAATTTAACGCGATACTTTTAGTTTCATTTTTCGAAATTCGTAAACACAAAAAAAGTAATTAATTGCAGCTATTTTTCTGATTTTTCTTCAAATCGTTTCAACTTGCTTCTAGCCAAATTTCATGATTCTAGGTGAACGGGATAAAACGAAAAATGACAAATATATATTAGCTGCAAAATATCAAATATAAAATTTACATCTATTAACGATAAATAATATTTGCTTAATGCTAAGGTAGCTTGTAATGGTTAAAGGTTGTAAATCAGTTAATAAAGACAACGCTTGATAAGGATTTCATTGTTATCTTTCAATATTTATTCTACTTTATGTATGTATCAAGAGTGCAAAGCAGCAGGCTTTTAAATATACTAAACTAAATGAAACAAAATAAAAAATACTTCTAAATAAATAAATACCAATGGCCTTTAATATATAACTGTACCAACTACCTATACTTATCTGGACATACTTTTAAGATTAAGAGTCTTGATATTGATTGTGTTTTCTTTTTAACCGACTTCATCAAAAAGGAGGAGGTTCTCTTTTTTTTTTTTATGTATGTTCACCGATTACTCGAAAACGGCTGAACCGATTTGGAAAATTCTTTTTTTGTTTGAAAGGGTATACTTCACAGGTAGTCCCATATAAATTTTATCAAAATCGATCGAGCTGAAATATAAACAAAAATCTAAAAATTGTATACATCGATGATGTTTTCATGTATTTTCATACCTCGCTGTCTCATCGGAGCGTTGCGTTTATTTGGCCAACCCATATTATAATATACAAAATACATCTACTTTCCACTATAAATGTATTATAGGCTCAAATTTCATTCAATGAAGTCGGTTTCTTTTTAGTTTTTAAAACGTAATTATATATATTGTATTTTACTCTTTGACATGCCAATGTTATGCAATGTAACGATTATGGTGAAATAAATATCTGAATCTGAATCTATTGGTGAAAAATGCACACATCTCCATCTTAGTTCCAAACTAAGCATAACTTATAATATTCTATCATGCCAGATGATATTCTATCATATATCTATATATTAATACATGAAGCAAAAACTTTGTACCCCTTTTTACGAAAATTACACGGACGGAGGAGTATGAAATTTCGCACACTTATAGTTTATAGAGAGAAGGAGTATGGAATGTTTTTTTTTATTTTTTTTAAGTTTTTTTCAATTTAAATTAATTATGATCAAATACGAACAGTGGGCGACCACTAGTATTTTCAAATACATACATATGCCTATACATACATTACATTTATATATACATATACCTTATATCACCCAGACACAGAACAAACTTCTAAGTCCGTCACAAAATATGTCGTGAGAACTTTTGCATCTATAATTATTATACAACCCAGTAAGGATTAACGAAAGGGCAAAGAGTTTTTTAGATTTCTGTACCTCGAAAAGTAAAAAGGAATCCCTATAGGATCTCTTCGTCCGTCTGTCTGTCTGTATATCAAGACCGTTTTTCTAAGAAATGTGTAGGTATTAGGCTAAAATCAGCTGAAGCCCTTGAAGCTGAAAAAATGCTTTCCTAAAAAATACGGCATAAATACGGTCATTTATGCCACATATTTTGAACTCACCAGAACTCACTTTTGAAGTAAATAGAAACCTATGGAGTACTTTGTCTTGATTTCTTATTCTAATTTTAATCTAATTATAACTTCCTTTCCTATTCCATTTTATTTAATGAGTACGTCAATTTACTTTGCCCGGCATTGTGGATGGGCAAATAACTGGAACGACACGACATGATGTTGAGCGTTAGTCAGTTATTCGAGCAATAAGGTACTATGATCAAAAAGTGTAGTGGACATTGAAATAAAGGATTGTACGAAGGAGATATGCTGTTTCTTAATAACTTGGTATTTCATTTATAATCCAAAAAAATCTTGTAAAATTTTGTCTTATTTAAAATCCCATTATTTTTTTACCCAGTATCTACAAACTACGCGTGTATTTGAAGACAACATCAGAGATTCTGCTTTTACAGATAAAAGCGTCGCTTACATGTCCTTTCCAGACTACAATAGATAGCGGGCAAAAATAAATGTTTTGTTCCAAAAATAGTCAAGTCATACTTTAAAGGGAGTAAGTAAGGGTAAGTACCTCTTGTACGTATACCCATTGTTAATAATTAAGTTTTAAAAACGAAAAAAAATACAACTTCATTCAAAATAATTTTATTGACCCAATTTGAGACAATAAAATTATTTTATTTTGAAAATTTGAGTGGAAAGTAGATGTATTTTGTTTATATATAATACTAGCTGTCCCGTCCGCGACTTTTTCCACGCGTTTTAAAAAGGAAAAATTTATATAACTTTCCGACTGCAGCGCCATCTGATTTGTGAAACTAAACTATCCAGTGCGCCACCCAAACGCATAAAAAAAAAGTTCATTCAAATCGGTCCAGCCGATTTTAGGAGGAGTTCAGTGACATACACACGTACAGTAGAATTATATATATAAAGATGGGTAGGCCAACTAAACCCACTGCTCTGCACTGCACGCAACGAAAAATATTATCGATGTATAACATTTTTAGATTTTTGTTGATATTTTAAAAACCGCTCGACTGATTTCGATAAAATTTAAATGGGAAGTATATCCTAAGAAACAAAAAAAATATTTTTTCAAATCGGTTTAGGCCCCTTTGAGTAATCGGTGAACATTTTTCTCCTCGGACGCATAGGCCAGTCGAGTGGAAGAGAGATAGATGCGGCGCAAGGCGAACGCTTAAGCCGATCGTGCCTTTCGCTCGCTCGTGCAGCGCTCTCGCTCCGAACGTTACAATGAGCGTAACGCTACAATGAGTCATCCTTTTTCATGCGTTCATGGATTTATTAGACGTTGTCACGTCAAAATTTGTGTAATAAGCAAAATTAGGATCATCTTATTCTCAGTAAATAATAGATGTGTATTCATATCTATATGTATTCATAATACTATTATATTATATAGTAGTAGTCATACCTACATGCTTTATTACAACCGCCATTAAAAATTACCTCTAGAAATCTTTTTCTTAAAAAAACTTAATAAATTCCCTGCGATAAAAGCGCATTATGAAGCGCAGATTAAGATCGTCTCAAAGACAAAAACGAATCTGTGGAATGGTTCGACTTCAACCGATTCGGTCTCATCATCCGTCATTTATTATAATACAATAACATACTAATTTTAATCAATATGAAAGTTTGTGTAAATGTTAATATATTTATACATGTTTGTTGAAACTTGTAATTAGCCCTCAGTAACTTAACATGTATGTTTAATGCATGTTATCTTAAGTAATTTACCGTACTGTTATTAGGTGTAAAATTCTTAACGTAAACTAACGGTTAAAGGAATTTGAAAGAAATTTAGTATAGAAAAATTAGTAGTCTTTAATTTGCAATTTTACTTATATAGGCTTCTTTTAATATAGCATGTAGCCGCGGGCAGAATCTTGTAGGTAAATTGTAATGAAGTAAAGTGTGGAGTTTAGTGTTTATGAAAATACAAAACCTTTTAAAAAATCTTGCACTAAATGATTGCTAAATTAATATTATTAATATTTATTTATCATCGATAAACTTACGTTTTTTTATCATCGATAAACCTACGTTTGACCACGGTCTCGCTTGATGTTAGGCGACGATGTGGCCGACGATGGGACACGCAGGTCTAAAAGACACCTATTTACTTGACACTTGAAGATACCTAGATTGTAACACAAAAATACAGGACAGGACAGAAAGGTTTTCAGGAAAGACAGACGACGGCAATACGATATTATTATCTCTCAATGCAACCGCAGGAGATCTAGCTAGTTATATATATACGATTATTGTTCTATACCCATTTACTAATATTATAATCCTTGTTATACAACGTGACCAGGTTCCACCACCGACAATCAAGTGAACTAGAATCAGGAGTCAAAGGTTCCTGTGGTTTAATATCCGGGATCGCGGAATGAAAAGAAAAGTCAGAGTAAGCACCTAATCAAACAACGTTTTTTAAGTTCAAAGACTTTTTATTATAATTGAAAAATTGTTATCAATTTAAGGAACCCAAATATCAAATATATGCTCTCAACTGTAATCACCAGGATTGGTAGACATCTCTTCAGATTTCCAGAAACGTATATATTTTAGGATGTCTAAGATATAGTCAGAGCATGTCCAAACATTGTGAGCACATTTTTGCATAGTTTGCAAAAGTGTGTTACAAAATTTATTAACAGAAATAATAACAGATATGTACAGAATATTATACAATAATATAAAATACACGTGAAACAGTTGAGCTATCTAAGGAACGTTTAGAACGATCTATAAATAGCTCAACTGATCCAGATCACTGCCAGAGGACAGCGTACCTAAGATACTAGCGGCATTAACACGTTTAATAGCAATGCTAATACGCTGGGCCAGATAGGAGCCAGCTCTTGGGTCACGCAATGTATCTACCAGACGCCGTGAAATAATTTTGAAAATGCGGTGGGCTCCTATTCTCCACGGGCCCTGGGTCTCGACTCCAAAAGGCTCAAATATGTAGGCCTTATCCAAACCAACATATTTACGGTTTTTGAGGTCCTTGGCACATTCAGCCGCCGCACCAGCACCAGCCGCACCACCCTTCCGTTAGCACCACCAACCTAACGGAAGTCCCCGACAGATGGAATGCGGCCAGGGTGTCTCCGCAAGTAGCATCCCACACTAATGGCCTACCAATCCCCCAAGGGACAAGAGACATTCCATCAGGCCTCTTAATCATCATCACGTATCAGACCGTTGGGTTCTAGAAAAGCTAGTACGTTAACGCTGGTGAGTGCCCGACGAATGATATCGTTAAGACTGGCGTGGCGGGCAATCCTACTGGCGGCCCTATTACACAATAACCAATGGAGACTAAGCATGGTCGACCGCTGTAACACACTGGCACTGATGAGGGGCGCAGCACCGCGCACCCAATCGCAGACAAATTGCAACTTGAAATGTTGTAGGATCTAATAATGTCCTGACTCCCATTTTGAAACGGCTAGGAGACAGGCGCGATCTACGGAAATAAACAATTGAATTACTTTTTGAAAGTAAAGTTAAGACAAAAATACAAGGCGAAGAAACTTTTTTGACGATCTCTGTGGCGCAGTGGGAGAGTCTCGCGCCGGGACAAATATTTGTATTTGCCAATGTTTGTCTCGGGTCTGGGTATTTTTTATGTATCTTATGTAATATTTTGAAAAAAAAGTATAAGCAGTATATCAGTCATGTGGATCACATAATACAAGCTATGCTTACTGTGGGGCTAGTTGATGCTGTGTGAAAAATCTCCACTAACACGAGTAAAGCTTTAAATAGTCATGAGATATTTATTTTGTATATATACCTAATTAGTTTTTTAAGTTCTCATATTAGGTGAATTGTAAATTTAATTATGAGATTAAAGTTTCTTAAACCGTTATATTTGGGTACTGGCACCATTGTTTTTCACTTCTATGCGAGCTTGCTCGTGATGGTATATCTACACAGATCTGACGCTGTGACAGTGCCGTTCGCATTACCAGTTGCCGCAATACAAGTTCCGTCCAAACAAGTATCCAAGTGCGCTTGATCCGAGTACACTAGATCGTGTCAATGCGGCTTTATAGAAATACTGACCCGTGACAAACCTCCGAAATTTTATTCCTATAGGGGCCTCCTAACGTCTTTTACCTTCACTGTGAGATAGTACTGGTTTTACGCGTATATATCCTAATAGGTAGTCTTAAATGACGACCTCTGTAGCGCAGTGGGCTTAGGTCCGGCTGAGACGCAGAAGGTTGCGGGTTCGATTCCCGCCGCGGGACAAATGTTTGTATGATCTGCAAGTATTTATCTCGGGTCTGGGTGTTTCTATGTATAATATGTATGTATTTACAAAAAAAAAAAGTATATAAGTAGGATATCAGTCATGTGGTACCCATAACACAAGCTGCTTACTTTGGGGCCAGACGCTGTGTGAAATGTCCGCGATTATTATATTATTATTTTTATTATTATTATAGATAGTGCATTAATGTGTGCGTTCAGATTTGAACCCAAGACATTATTATCGGTAAAGGGACTAAACATCCCGTGCTCTTTAAAACCACAACTAAAATACATACAACCATTGGGCGGAAACAATAGTTATCTTACAAACCACTGAATTTCCGTAAGCCGACGGTAGCCTCGCCAAATGTAGATTGCCAAGTAAACCGTTCAAATTGAAACCGTGAAGATGGAGCGATTTTAATAAACCACGCACGAACCCCGAATTCAAAAACAAGGAGAGAATCCAATCAGAGGGGCTAGCACTGGCGACGTTATCGATTCAACAGCGAGTCCTCAAACAATATTTAAATATAAAAAAAAATCTTAGGTTTATACCTAAACAGAAATATAGAGGTATTCTATCAGTGATCTGGCTCCCATAATACAAGCTATGCATAGTTTGGAGCTAGATGTTGTTGTGTTGATTATCCACAAATATTCATATAGTCAGTGCTAACACCGCATGAGTGTTATATTAAGTAGGCCAAGGCCCGGCTGAGATACAGAAGGTTGCGGGTTCGATCCCGTCGCGGGTCAAATGTTTGTATGCAAGCATTTCTCGGGAGACTCACATACGGTGTTAGTACTGACTAACACCCAAATATCCCGAACCGAGAGAAATACATGCACACATGTATTTTTCTAGGATCAGGGTATTTCTGTGTATAATATGTATGTATTCATAAAACATATATAAGTAGTATATCAGTCATGAGGTACCCAAAACACCATGTGGTACCCATAACACGAGCTCTGCTTACATCGGAGCCCAATTATACTGTGTAAAATTTTCGGCATTATTATTATAATGGGACTGGGCAGGACACGTGAGTCGCATGCAACAACCTGGCAGCCCGACGGACAGCGGGGTCGCGGTCGGCCAAAAAAAGCGTTGGAGGGACGATCTTGACAACTTTTAGAGAGGATGGTGGGCGATCTCGAAAGATAGAGCTAGTTGGGGATTTGGGGGAGACCTTTGTCCAACAGTGGGACGATATAGGTTAAATAAAAAAATATTCCAATTGTTAATTCAACAACTTACAAACTGGTGCTATGTGCTTCACACATTCTGGCTTTTATTTTCTCGCCTTAGTCGTGCATTTGAAAGCGGGTATTCTAAAACCTCGGATAAAAGATGGTACGCGCTAAATCGAAGCGACTTTCAGCAGAGAGCAGAGACTGTAAAAGGTTTTAAGCGGTGAAAGTTGCGAATAGCGTTATCGCTTGTACCGGTTTGTTGAGCTATCTATAGATTGTTTTAATCAACAGTTTCATATGTATTTAGCACCCGGAGAATACAGAGCGGTGTTATAAGTTTAACGTGTGTATCCTCGAATCTGTTTATGTCTATGTCTGTTTATGGCATCGTAGTTCCAAAACGGGGTAACGGATTTTGTTTTTTTTTGTTTGACAGGTGACTTGATTAAGAATGCTTTTTAACCGACTTTATCAAAAAGGAGGAGGTTCTCAATTCGTCGGAATCTTTTATTTTTTTATATTTTTATGTATGTTCACTGATTACTCGAAAACGGCTGAACCGATTTGGAAAATTCTTTTTTTGTTTGAAAAGGTATACTGCACAGGTGGTCCCAGATGAATTTTATCAAAATCAGTCGAGCTGAATAATCAAATTAAAAATCAAAAAAATTAAAATTGTATACATCGATAATGTTTTTTTTTCATGTACTTCGATACCTCGCTGTCTCAATGGAGCGGTGCGTTAAATTTGCCCTATCCATATTATATGTATACAAAATACATCTACTTTCCACTAAAATGTATCATAGGCTCAAATTTCATTCAATGAAGTCGGTTTCCTTTTTAGTTTTTAAAACGTAATTATTCTATATTATTCTGTACATTTCTGTAAATAAAATTAAAACTGTTAAAAACAGAACAACTACACAGTTCTCATTCATCAGTTCTCATCCATTGGTTTGATCAAATCAAATCAAATCAAAAAAATTTTTTATATAAAAAAATTACAAAGACTACTTTGAATCGTCTGCTCACATGCTAGTGAATCTAGGTGCCAGTTCCTCCTTACCCCAGATCTAGAAGAATCCGGCAAGAAACTTGTCTAACACTTTTTTGTATGATCCTTGCTAATTTTGTGACGGATGCCGAGAGTTTGAGCTGATTCATCCCAAGGTTTTTTGTCATCTAAATAATCTGATATTTTGTTATATGCTTTAAGTACCGTTTTTGTTTTTTTACGCTTTTAAATTTTCCAATCGACAAATCTAACTTTTCACTTATGATTTTGTTACAAAAGCGTACACTTTGCCCTATAATATGACTATTAACTTTATCGAGCCTAACTGTGGGAACAGCGAGTTTATCTTTATTTCTAGTATTAATACCACTAGTATGAGTTTTTACGAGTATAAGTTTTCTATCAGTCATCTAGTACCTATAGCATCATGTATGCTACGTTTAGGGTTGTATAGCGCTGTGATTTGTCCACCAATATTTATCTATTCTTTCAATACAAAATGTCTTCCCTAAGATTGAATACCAATAGCAATGCATTTTATTTCTAGTGTGGATCCGTTTAGATCCGGTTCAATCCGATTTGAATGATCGCTTTATAGAGGCATTCCTTTCTTTTGGCAACCCGTTGGAGGTCAGCACAAGTTTCTGATATCCTGACATTCGTTCCTAAAACCTAAATATGAATGTCAAAACGTCGGGTTCTGACATCGTGTATTAACATACATAAATCTACATCGAACATTTAAATAATGGGCGTCATATAACTCATTTAATACAGGTTAGTTTTGAATATTCACTATTAAAATTGCAAGATATTGATTACAAATTTAAATAAATAATGCTGGACATTTCACACAACAACATCTGGTCCCAAAGTACTTTATTTTTTTTGTAAATATGTACATACATATTATATATAGAAGCTCCCGAGACAAATACTTGCAGATCATGAAAACATTTGTCACTCCGCGGCAAACGAACGCGCAACCTTTTGCGAACCCGGACCTTGGCCCACTACATCCGGACCTTGGCACATCACAGAGAACGTCAAATTAATTACAAATTTATTTATAATACCAATAGACTGTCTCCCATATGTTTATTATACATTCCATTTAACCGCCATCCACATCCGCAAGCGCTTCGCAATCACATCCTATATAATCTAATGCCCTTTGAACATATTGAGCCAAGGTACTGGGCAAACATGTTGGGCCAATATATCGAATTATGTGAGCACGAAAAACTGTCAATAATTGATTGGCCGGCCAGTGCTAGTCGCATATTACCAACAACCTCCAAGAAGATCTCTATACCTTGGCCCATCATGTTGGCCCAATGTGTATAGCAGGTTTATGATAAGACATCATTAAGTCAAATACTTAAAGAAGCTTTATACAGACTTCCAGTAGGACGTCTCTGAGACTCTACAGTGTAGTCTGAAAGCTCTTTCGATAAGGATGTTAGTTTTTCGCTAGCGAGTCGATTACCTAGTAAACTGATGCTCAGGGTCCAGCTGAACGTTCGTTTGATAGAACGTGGCTCGTTTGTCGATCCTGTATTTGGAAATTCGTTTTTCTAGATTCTTGGCTGATCAATCGTCTGTATTGAGCTTTTTGTTTCTCTTTGGGCTTATATAAATATTTTTTATTTAGAACTAGGCTTTATATTTTAAGAATACATAGTTTACTGACTATTTTGTTAATAGAGGCACCGACAATATTTCGATTCATATCTCTATATCTTCATCAGGGTGAGTTGGATCCGCAGGCCGCTTGCCACCGTTTGCATTCGCTATTCGCACTCAATTTCGGTGCCGTCATTACCTCTGTGGCGCAGTGGGTGAAGGCCCTGTTCGATTCCCGCCTCGGGATAAATGTTTGTATGATTTGGAAATATTTGTTTTGGGTCTTGGTGGTTTTTTAAGTATAATGTGTATGTTTTACAACAAAAAAATATATGATATTATATAGTAGCATATCAGTCACATGGTTTCCATAACACAAGCTCTGCTTATTTTGGGGATAGAAGATGCTGTGTTAAATGTCCAGGATTATATTTTTAATGCTGGAAAATATATATTACATCTCACGAAAACATGGATAGTAAAAGAATAATGCCCGTATTTCAGAACAAAAGTCAAACAAAGCATAAATTACGCATAAAGACAGCATTGCATTTAGAATTGTCATAAAATCTATGCTGAGCTCAAGAAAACAATTTTAGTAATACATATAAAGACAAAGAAATAACTCCGATATATATTTATATATTTTTATCAATTGACCCAAAAGTTGGCTCCTATCTGTTTCAGCATATATGCCATTCCACGTGGCAATGCCGCCAGTGTCTTGGGAACGTAGTGAGTGTATCCGTTGAACTATCTGTAGTTATAGATCGTTTCAAACGATCGTCGAATCGTCCTTAGATAGCTCAACTGTTCATTTCACATGTATTGTATATCTATACATATCTGTTATTAATTTAAAAATAAATGTAATATTTTTAACTTAATTTCATAATCCTATGGGAATCGTAAGAGGTCTTGTAAAGGAGCCCTTAAAAGTTAAAGGGCTGACACTTTGATGGGCCATCTATTATAATGTCAAAACTTTTAAATTGTGTCTTTTATCTTCCCGAGCTTTACCATGAGCGATGAAAGCCGAGAAGTATGTAAGTATAAATACTTTTCTCTGCTCCTTTCATCTCGTTGCTTTTTCACTGTCTCTTATTGTCTCTAGATAGATAGATAGATATAAAGCTCTATATTGCTATATCACATAGAAAATGAAAAACAAATATTTTACAATAAAAGGCAATACAATGGGCGGCCTTATCGCTAGCAACGATCTCTGCCCGGCAACCTTTGGGTGGAAAAAAAACTGGATGTGTGGTCGTAGTAATATTTTCACCTATTTGTCATCAGCTAATATTAAGCTGTCAGAATCGACATTTCAAAGTTGATAGTAAATGATGGCGGCGTATAGGCGGCCTATTGAGAGGCCTATTGCAAAATGCTATTTTGTTTCGTACGTATCACATAAAGTACTTTTTATGTAGGTACCACGCGAGCGAAGCAGCTAGTTATTATATAATTTTCATTTCATTTGCTTATTTTGCTTCATTTGTAGTACAGTACGAGTAGTTCAATCCATGAGCTTGAAAAAGTGCCGTCGTGCATTTTTATGAAATACTTGCTTCGGAATGTTTGCTGTAGATAAAAACATTTGTTAAAAGCGAAGCCGCTAGGAACCATACTAATAACTATTCTTTACAATGCAATAAATCAAAATTGTTGACGAGTTTCAGTTTTTCTGAATAAAAACGCCAAACCATTTTTAAAAAATGTCACGGTCCTAATGTCTCTTCACTCCGTTACTATTCACCCACTGGACCATACAATAGTAAAACTAGTACCTAATTGGCAATTCGATCACGGATCTAAATACCTAACACTCCGTAGCAGTAAAGGTTTAATTATTTAGTTGAAGACCTCTTACCGAAAATAGCTGCGATGTCTTCCATAGCATTATCCTGAGGCAGCGATGCTCAAACTATTTTCCCTGGCCCATATCAAATGACCCAAAACCCGCGGGTTCACTCACCCTAGAATATATGGTGTTCTTCACCGCTAGAGAGAATAACGAATATTTGTAAATTTTCGAAACAAAAAATAAAATTGATCCATGAACAGGTTTGAACTCACGTATTTATGATCGAGGCAACGGTGCTATCTACAATGTTCAGTGTAACAGTGAACCTGGTAGTGCAGTGGTAGCAAACTTTCCTAAGGTTATGAAATTACGCACTAAGTCATTCTAATCAACTTAAAAAAATCATATTGTGGCCTTGTATTTTGCAGGGACAGCTTTCCTACGCGATATGTTTGTAATAAATAGCAGTGCTAAAGTGGCTTGCGGGCTGTGAGTTAAAAAGATTGAGTACCGCTAGTTTTTGTAATAGTGTAGTGTATGAAGGTCGAATTTCGGCCAAGTGGCCACCCTAATGGATCGGTAGCTTGAGGTAGTTACAGAATTATTAATGACGCTTCTCCCAATTTCAGATGTACATTAGTGCTTATCAGTTTTATATTGGGAGAGTTTATACAAGGGATACTTTAAAAACTAACTGAATTTAACCTCCATTACAGTGTTATGCATCTTTGCTTAATATCTGCTGGTATTATCTGCTGGTAAATTATTTAATTTATTTTATTATATTATATACATAATTATTATACATAGACCTGAGACAAATTGCCATTAAATGTAGCAATGCTGTCTGATTTTTGAGGAAGCTGCCATTTGGCAGTGATGAGAATTAGTGGAGTAAGTAACTAAGTAACGTTTTTTTAAATGTTCCTTAGCTCAACTCTTTTTATACATATATGTAGTCTATTGTCTTTGTATATTATTGTATACATTTTTGTTAATAAATAGTAAAAAATCATGTTTAAAAATATTTAGGAATAATTACAATAAAACCATTATAAATATGTATTTTTTTATATTGTTTAAACTCTGATCCCACTTTTAAAAACAGACAAATTTATAATTGTAAGAAAATTGTAAAACAAGCTTTTATGTAAGTTCAACCTTTTTTGAATAAAGTCGGATTGAAATTTCAAACATATGTAAAAATAAAATCAAAAGCACTAAGGAGTATTGATATCAACTTTGATGCAAATCACCCCCAAAATAACATTCTACTTCTATTTTACCCCGTTAGGCGATGAGTTTCAATAAAATACGAAACACTTCTTCTATCAATTCTGTTAAATAATGTTTATGCAAAATTTGAAGTAGATTGGACCAAGGAATCTCGTTGTTCCATACAAACTTAGCCCACGTTTTTTACCCCTTTAAGGGTTGAATTTCGGAAAATCCTTTCTTATCGGATGCCTACGTTATACAAAGAACACACCCTCCAAGTTCCAGGTCTCTACAATCAGCGGTTTAGGCTGTGCGTTGATCCGTCAGTCAGTCATTCAGGACAAAGAATTTTATATATATTATAGATTAAAGCCCTCTTCTGCCCTCTGACAGTTAACTGATATATTTGCAATATACAAACTACAGTTACCTTTTATTAGTTTCATAAGAAGGATCATACAAAAAAGCGTTGAGTTTTATGTCAGGCTAGAAGGAATTGACACCTATATTTCCCTTGTACATAAAACGTTTCAAAGTGATCCTTGTGATTGAATTGTATTGAATAAAAACATATTTGAATTTAAATATATTATTTCACAGCGGCGACCACCATCCGCAAGATAACCAGGCAAAGGGACGGGCGTGGCAAGAAGGACATTGAGGATATTTTCAAGGTGTTCCTGGAGACAGATTATGATGACGCCTCAACATTTGCTTGTATAGACCTCACCTCTCTTCCACCACTGACCTGGGACCACAAAAATGTCACGGTTGTCCTTAAGCAGGTAACGCAGCTGAAGGCAGATGTCACCAGCATCCAGGCGCATCTTCAACTTTCGGAGTAAACTGTGTACGAGTTAAAGCTCGAAATCGTGGCATTGCGCAATGTAAATGCAGTGCCAGTGATTATGCTAGCGCAAAACGTAAATTTGCGACGCGGTGCAACCCAATGCCGGATTTCACCTGTCAGCAGTTATAAGACGCGACGCTTTGTACCGATATGCAGGTAAATGAGCAACCGGCTCCACGCCCACCGAATGAGTCAGGCATGGCCAAAAAGTCCAGTCTGTGGCTTGCATAAGGTCGACGATGAAGGCTTCACTATCTTCACATGAAGGCTTCACTATCTTCATTATCTTCACTATTTTTCTTCTCTACTATTAGAGGAGAAGAAACATCGACCGAAATCGGTATAGCTCTGCTTTCTGCTGGGCTCACTCTGCAGGCGGTGGAGCCTACTATGTTGTTTTATGTGTCTCGGTAATTCGACATAGTAGGTACCACCGTCACCCGACCACTACTGGGGAGAGTATTCTCCGACACGTGGACAAAAGAGGCCGATGCCGGATCAGGGAGCCGCCCGCCGTACTTGTGCATGGCTTGAAGCGGTTAGAATCAAATAGAGAGACCAACTTCAAGTCGTACGTGCCTTGGGTAGCTGCCAAGTACAAGGATATATCCTCGCACCCGACTTCTGGTAAGCAGGAGTGGTCCACCGACGGTATAGGGAAGCACCTCTTACGTAGAAAGTGCCCTGACTTTTTTGTGTAGTTCTGTATGTATGTATGTTTGTCTATAAGGAATTTATTTTCTATGAGCCATTGTTATTGTATTTTATACGTATGAATTTGTTGCGTGAAATAAAATTTATAATTATATTATATTATTATTACTATTATTTCATTATCAATCGGTTTCAAATTGTCGAATAGGTGACCTGTTGACGTGAGGCACAAGGTTACATTATTTTTCACTAATTATTAAATATATATAACGGGATGTTTCTCTTTAACATACGATAAAATGTATTATTTACAAAGGTCAGCGCAACAGAGCGTACTGTACATGCATAAATAATAAAGGAGGTCCGTAATCCGAAAATTTTGCGCTAAACTTTTCCTTTTCCAAGTTTAAAACATTTTTCATGTTTCCATTGCTATGAATAACGGTTATTGTGACGTCACGATACTCCAGAAATATTACCGCGTTTCAGGTTATTCTTAGTTTGAGTGCGTTATTTAATTTTTATTTTCTTTTTGTGTATTTAAATAGAATGTTTGAGTTCCGCTTTGTCTAAAATTTTTCTAAATTTCATAATTATTCTTGCATGCTTGTCTAGTAAGACTGGAATAAGCGACCTTCACAATGACCAACAATTAGATGGGTGATTGCTAGTAGTAATAAACTCTGTTTTAAAAACTTAAAAGACAACCGACTTCATATATTTGTGATTGTTGTATGAATCGATAATATTTATATATACATATATATATATAAAAATATCATCGATGTATACAACTTTTGGATATCTAATGATTTTTTAAAAACAGCTCGACCGATTTCTATAAAATTTAAATGGAACCATCTGGAAAATATACCCTTTAAAACAGTAAAAAAAATTTTTTAATCTATTCAGGCGTCTTTGAGTAATCGGTCAACATACATTAAAAAACCGACGCATTGAGAACCTCCTCCTTTTTTGAAGTCGGTTAAAAACAAATAAATATGCTCTTGACTGTACACCTCAGGCTTAGCACCCTAATCCACCTATCCACAAATCTCTGTTACTAAGTTCTCTGAGGAGGACTTAGAGAGGTAGATATAAGGAAGTCTAAAAATATTTTACACGCCCACAATGCTTGCATAGTAATTAGTATTTCAAACGTGTAAATTTACAAAGCCATCGCTGCTAGAGCTTAAGATATGTAGGTTAATTGGTTTCTTACTTAATATGAGGTCATAAAATCAAACTGCACCAACGAAATTCACTTACGTTCCAATCCGGTTATTTTTAACAAAAGTTCTTAATCACTGGGTCTGGATAAAGCCTTTAACATCGCTGTATTTTACTCGTAAGTGTCGAAATTGCACCGTCAGGTGGGCATTTGCATAGAAATAGTCTAACTTTGCGCAGAAGAAATAATACCTTATTTATAGACCCTTCACTCAAATTCGCAGAATTCACTTGTTTTGATATGCTTGATATATTGATAATATCTGAGACTGGCAAAATTATTGTTATTAAAATTGAAGATAGGATTCTTCGTTTGTCAATTCATGAAGTAACATAGCTTTGATAATTTAATATTTTTTACTCGTTTAATTGCATGTTTAATTCAGTAATTGTAGCGGAATTTTAATGAGAAATTGTGACTAAAGGACAAGTATTGTGATTTGAACAACGAGGAATCCCGAGAAAATTCTAGACGGCCATTCCGCGATGACGTTTAGAATTGACAATTGGCCATCGAATAATACTTTATTTACAAACAAATTGACTGTTAACAAACACTTGACACTGGCAAAATTGACATTATTATATCACATGCCATTAACAAAGAAGAAAAAGATAGGTGCTTAGAAGAAGGTTATTTTCATTTTGACGGGCGACATAACTTTTTTATTTTAACCATTTTTCTTCCTATTTTTAGTTTTATTGACGACCTCTGTAGGGTAGCGGGCCAAAGCTGGGCTGAGGCTCAGAAGGTTGTGGCTATGATTCCAGCAGCGGGACAAATGTTTATATGATCTGCAAGTCTTTATCTCGGGTTTAGGTGTTTCTATGCATAATTTTTGTATGTAAAAAAAGTATATAAGTCATATATCAGTCATGTGGTACACATAACACAAGCTTTGCTTACTTTGGGGCCAGATGATGCTGTGTAAAGGGTCCGGAAATGTCTAATTTATGTAAAGAGAAGAGATAATTTAAACAACAAGACTTGCCATCTTGTTTAAACTGACAAATGACGATTGACTTTGATATTGTGACGCTATTTTTTCAAACTTTTTCCTTGACACGGGAATTTTTTGACCATCTTGCGAAAATAATAGAATAGAATAGAATAGAATATAACTTTATTGTACACCTTAAAAATAAAAATACAAAATAACAATTTAAACATGGTAATAATATTTAAGTGGTACAATGGGCGGACATATCGCTTGAGAGCGATCTCTTCCTGGCAACCTTTGTATGGAAAGGAATGTATTAATTAGAATAGACGGCACGGCGTACATTAAACAAATATTGTTTATTGTTTAATAAAATAAAAGGACAATGCTTAACACTTTAATTTTATTATTTTCCTCAAGTTTAGGTAACTTTGGTAAATTTTAATCAATGAGCGAGCTTCACTCGGTATTAATCGATGTATCGCCCCCGCCCACTGCATGCTAAATTTCTTGAAAATCGTTGGAGCCGTTTCGGAGATTCAGATTATATATTTACATATATACAATAATTGCTCGTTTAAAGGTATTAGATAAAACTAGAGTTATTGTCTTGGGAGAATAATAGGTATTAAAGTTTTGTGGTTAAATATAATTCGAGCAAAAATAATCCTCTTATATTTTTATATGAAAATCCACCATTTTATATAATTAACAAATAACGTACAACATACGATTTTACCTACTATAAAATCTAATCATTGGCAAAACTTACATCATTATGACACATGCCATTAATTAAGAAGAAGAAGAAAATGTAGTAGGTTGGTGCTGGAAAGGCAGTTTTACACACCTGTGTATTATCTGATAATGCAGTGCAAGTTAAAGGGCATGTCTATGACCACTATTTAAGATTATTTTCTTCATTAAAACATGTTATACCTGTACTCGTACTGCACAGTATTCGTTCTTCAGTTAGTACAATAAAGCTTATTCTGCAACGCAGTCTTATTTCGAGTGGCATAGGTGAGTTTGAACCTCGCGAGTGGAATTTAATCTAACCCATACAATGTCTTCAAGAATATATCTATTGGAGAGAATTGAGCAAGTCTATTTAATCCTAGTCTAGTCTAGATTATTTGGTAGAATAGTATATAGGTAAGTTTCTTACTTGATTAATTTGACTACCAGCTTGGTTGGTAGTTACTCTGCCTTATGCGCTGTAGGTTGTGGGTTAGGGCCCTATCAAACATTGTACGTATTAAATAGTTTTTCTGTGTGTAAATGTACATATCGGTGAAGGCTACAAAATTTCGGTAGTATAATATTTCGGAGCTCAATCACTCGTTGGAAGCAGTTGTAGCAACATTTGACGACCTCTGTAGCGCAGTAGTCTAAGGTCCAGATGAGACACAGAAGGTTGCGGATTTGATTTCCATCTCGAGACAAATGTTTGTATGATTTGCAAGTATTTGTATCTTATTTGGTGTTTCGATGACTAATATTGTATGTATTTAAACAAAAAGTATATCAGTCATGTGTTACCTATAATAAAAACTACCTACTTTGAAGCCAAATGATTTTTTGTGAAATGTACGGGTTTATTTATTTATTTATCTATATCTCTATAATTATTTACATCTCGGCTACAAAAGGTTCAACGGAGCTCAGTCACTCGTCAGCAGCAGTGGTAGCAACATCTCCGCTATAAAAGGTGAAACTGACAAGTGGAGTTCATTCTACAGTCTGTAGTCTAGCAATAAATACTTCGAGACGTCAGGACCTATCATCTGTTTTGTTTCATTGGCTTCTTCTTAACAGAACAATGTCAATTTAACATCGAAACCTACGTTCCTTTCGAATCCTTTCGGATCGAATCAATGTTTCTTGACACTTAACGACAGTATTAGCGTTTCAGATTACGCTTCTACTTTGTAAGTTGTAGCTGAATATTTTATTCAGGTTAAGTTATCTTGATTAATATTTAGTAATGAGCGATCTGTTCAATTGGAAAACAGATCGTACTTCATAGAATTAACCTGATAGGTTCTTTGTTATTTATAGGGTTGATTATAATAAAGTAATGAACGATGACGGTAGTTTCAGTCGACCTTTTATTGACCTCTTACATAATGAATATCAAATATATATATATATCATATATTTATAAGTATATAAGTATTCTAGCAGTCAGATGTGCTTAGTTACCTAGTCCTAAGGTACATTTTTAAACATTTTATGGATACCGTGATACTTTGAGCGTCGAGATTCGTCGGTATTTATTATATTACTAGCTGGTGCCCGCGCTTTCGTCTGCGCAAGATTATTCGTGTAATTCTAACGGTTTTAGCAGCGCACGCCAGAAGAGCTCGCAGATTGCAGATTTTTTTTCTACTTATCTGACATTTATTGTTATATTTTTGACAATTCACACAATATCTTTATAAATTATAGTCAATATGTTATTCTGATGTATAAGCTATATTATTGTAAAGTTTCAATAAAATCCATTCAGTAGTTTTTGCGTGAAAGAGTAACAAACATACATACAAACTTTCACGTTTATAATATTTGTTAGATTTATAATAAGATGACAAGTATAAGGTAGGTGCATTAATTTAGGGACTCGGCAATTAGGTTAGTTAGAAAAAAGTTCAACATTACATTTGGCACGTGTCCAGTAGTTAGTAGTCTGTACGTGACAAGATGCAGGCACTTTGCCGCTTTGAAGAACACTTACCCAAAGTGCTTTTGGGGCAAAAAAAAACTAAGTTTTTTTGTAATATTATGTTTTCGTAGTGTTATAAGTTTTTATTTAAAAATTTGAAGGCACAAAACAAGCACCGTTATTTCATAAGAAAAGCTTTACTAGAACAGCTATTTTCTTAGAAGTAGAACTCTCAATGGGCTCTGGAATAAATATGCTGGCATTTTCTTTCTCAATTTCTAAAATTAAAACCTTGATAGAAAAAACTTCGCCTAAATTCGTAAGTAATCAACGTTTACACAAAATATTGGAAATTCTCGCTCTTCGTATTATAACAATTTTCCGCGTTCTGGCTTTAGGGATTATTAAAAAGTCAGAAATTGTCTTTTGATTTTGCAAATGCTTGTTCATTAATAAACTTGTTGTTGTAAAAATACCTTATAACACCATCTAGGATATATTTAATAATTACTTTAACACAACTAATATTATATTATGGCGATAAGGCCGACTGTCAGTGACGTCAGTGGAGAGAAAACTTCACCCACCTCAGCTTGCTGGAGTGGATCCATGAACGAAAGTTTTCAATTACAAAAAAACTGCTCTGTAACATGACTGACGCCATCTAAATCATCTTTAACAGATAAACGAAGGCCAATGATGATGAAGAATGTCCATTGTATTATCATTACTAACAAAATATTTTTTCGTAATTTTTCGTATGGTATGGTGTCTATGCTTATACAGCCTTAACATCAAAATATTTGAAAATAACTTTGTTAATGATTATCATAATTGCATTCTTGTTCTATAATATACCGTTAGCAAAACGCAATAATATATTGTTAGAAAACCACACACCCCATTATTACACGGGCAACTCATTAACACTACCCATAACCGTTTGAAATACCATAATTACCGCACTTCACCGCAAAGTACTCTATTGTGTGGTACAAAGCCGATTTCTGTCAATGAGTGTTTAGTATGTATCAGAAAATGTATAAAACTCGTAGCAAGAGCGTAGCAGATCCGTAGGTGGTGTGTAGCAAAGTTGTAGCAAAAGCGTAGCTAGTCGAAGTAAAGACTTACCCGAGTCGTAGCTACGGCGTAGCAAAGTCGTAGCCATAGCTCAGCCAAGTCGTAGCTAGAGCATAGCAGAGTCATAGCGAAAGCGTTATTAAATCATCACGAACACCACGGACATTGTAAGAAGGCTCATACGGAAAAAGCAATTTGAGTTAGTGTAGTTTAACAATAGTGAAGTTATATGTACATAAAACCACAAGAAAAAAGTGTCTTCCCCACAAGTAGAGAAAAGCATTCATCATTTAATTTTAATTTCAAATCAATTTAAATTAATGTACTCTTGCCATTGGTCGTAGAAATAGTTGTGCTGAAATTTTGCAGTTATAATAAGGTTCAAAGTCCTAATAAATACATATTTTTTTTACCAAGGAGCTCTGATTACTGCTTTTCACAGAAATAAACGAGTTTACAGAACAAAAACTTTTTAATCTTAGTGCAACTTCACAAGTAAGCGACCCTTTTAATCGTGGACCTGAGTTACGGTGCCTGATAAGACGTTATTGGGGAAAGTTTCACGATGGTGAGGCTTGACCTTGCGCCTCGGGGTTTCGGTTTATTGTTAGAGATTAAAGACAAGCAATAGTTACATGAGGGGTCTATACAAGATCCACTTTCTGTTGATGTTCGTGCCCGCAGAAAGTTAAATAAATAATAAATAATGCCGGACATTCATCATCATATCAGCACTTAGAAGTCCACTGCTGAACATGGGCCTCCCCAATTAATTTCCAGTAACTTTTGTTTGTGTTCATCGTTACTTGGGAGATTTGCTATAGTCCCCACGCTTGGCAGGCAGATTGGTGACCGCTGATTTAGTTTTAAGTACTCGGGGGGTGCTGCTGCCCAAACCCCCGGTGTGTGTTTCCTTAGTCGCCTTTAACAACATCCACGGAAGAAGATGGAGGGGTCCTATTCCATGCTGGAACCACCACGGCAAAATACCGGACATTACACACCATCATTTAGCTCCAAAGTAAGCAAATCTTGTGTAATACATATTATGGGAACCACATGACTTATATACTACTTATTAACTTTTTTATATATCATACATAGAAAAACACCTAGGCTTAAGACACGTATTTGCAGATCATACAAACATTTGTCTCGCCGCGGGAAACGAACGTGCAACCTTCTGCGTCTCAGGCGGGCCTTCGCTCACAGCGCCGGCGTTGCAGAGGTCGTCAATTGTACAGAAATTATTTTATATTAGTAAATTTTACCGTTATTATGACAGAAATATCGCTTTTGGTATTCCCTGTATAATTTTAACGACGTTAAATTTATAATAATAGTATTTAGAAATAGGAAGGCGACAACGAGGCCAGCCGAAATGGCTATGTCAAAAATAATTATCTCGAAACCATCTCGAGAGTGGTAATAGATTGCCGATGACAGGAGGTATAAAATATAGTATTTTTAGTATTATTACTCAGTCCATACTGAGCTTTTTTATGGTTTTGGAGTCTACATAGAGTTGTTTCGTTATTTCCGCCTGTCTGTCTGTCTCTCCGTCCCTAGTCAGAGCTCGAAGACCATATATTTAATCGCGATGAAATGATGAAATGAATTAATACCTATTAGTGCCCTTACAAAATTATGAATTAAACTTTCAAATGTCTATATCATGTACATGATTCTTTTGTCTGTTTGCCCAGTAATAGTTCCAGTACTCCAACACAGTAATTAAATAAATAATCCTGAACATTTCACACAGCATCATTAGGCACCAAAGTAAACAGAGCTTGTGTTATGGATCCCACATGACTGATATACTACTTATATACTTTTTTTAAATATATACATATAACCATCCAGACCCGAGATAAATACTTGCAGATCATACAAAAATTTGTCTCGCAGGGGGAATCGAACCCGCAACCTTCTGCATCTCAGTCGAATCTTAGCCGAATGCACTACAAAGGTCATCAGGAGGAGTAATACTTGCACACTGCTGCTTAAGGGCAGAATAACTGGAACCCACCAAAATTGACTCTTAAGACTCTTACTCTAGACTCAATACACCACCTGTAACAAAATAATAGCTAATAACAATAATCCCCAGGCTCGGTAGACAAGATCTCTATTATATTAAAACCCAACATAATTTAAAGGCGATAATTCCACATCTAGAGTAATTTATTAATTAATTAAGGCGATGAAATATCCAATTATAAACGGTTTTCGGTTTCCACCCGGGAACAAAGTGTCCACATGCAGCTTATAAATACTCGTAGCTAGTACACTTTATGTGCATCGCTGCAGAGCTGGGATTAATTTGACTTCAAATAATACTTTGAGAATGGTTTGTTTCAGCAGTGAGTTAGCCACTACTCCTACTTTGTCATTGACTCAGTGGGAGACTTTCGTAACTCATGGCTAGTGGGTAACGTCGGTGGTGTAGTTATCAAGGTGCCTACGTCATAAACAATGAAGTTAAGAAATTCTATCAGTTTCGATTAGCAATCGGCATAATTGAAATAGTTAGTTTGAAAGTAACTGGAACCAGTTTTGACAAGATTTGTATTACGTACGTTCGGTTTCTATCACAGACCAATTAAATATAAAGACGGATTGCCGCGACAAACAACAGTGAAGCCTTGAAAACCATGCTCCTTTGTGTAAATACACGCACCCACGCACACTCATACACCCAGACGGTGTCACCGAAACCGTTGTTGAATTTCAATGATTTGACGAATCAGTTATCAGTGTTCGTTTCTATTGAGTTAGCTCTGTACGGTAAGCTACGGTAATAAATTATTATTTGTAAGAAAATGTTAGTGTAAATTATTTAGCACTATTTACCCTCGAAATGTCGGGTTGTTGTTTCATTTGCTATTATAGTTCAAACCTCCGTTACTTTGACCTGGTGCTCCCCTTAGGGGTCAAATTTAGGAAGTTCCTTTCTTTTAGTCTACACACTAAAAACACACCTTAATTTCAAGTCTATGAGATGTTTTAGATTTTAGACCCTGCGTTGGTGTCAGTGAGTCGGTCAGGACTCTGATAGCTGTGTACCAGGTACGTTAAATACTTAGATCAATAACTAAGAACACGCCGGACGCTGTCCCATGGCAGTGATCAGAATAAGTAATCTTTATATATTATAATGTAAATCTTCTGTGCGTGATTTTGTTATTAATCGCCAATGGACCTATTTTGGTTAAATATTTTGTGTGTGTTCAATCCACTCACAAAATATTTAATAAAAATAGGCACACAAGAGTAGGAACACACACAAAATATTTAATCAAAATAGGCAAAATAGGTAAAATCAAAATATTTAAGCAAAATAATAATTAGATAATATTTTATTTTTAAACGCGTGGACAAAGTCACGCACGGAACAGGTAGTGTTATAATATAGATCATTTAAATGGTCTTTAAAACACTCAGCAATTTTAAATTTGTTATATAATTATTATATTATTCTGTTCATTTCTGTATACGAAAAATCTATTAACGAATTTAAATAAACATAATGTTTTGATGTTGGTCTTACGTTAAGGACTTCTGTCGCAGAAACGTTTTCCAACATAATTAAAACTTTCACCGAAACTTGCATCGTTTTCGCCACGAATTGCCGTAAACTTCTGATTTACACGTCGTCTTGGGTGAAGTTTGTTGCACCAAGGATTGTGTTTACAAGAGTTTGAGTTTAATAAATAGGCTAAGCATGTGTCGGACAAAAATTACTAGCGGGCAGGCAGGCAGATGCATCGAAACAGTGTTATTGCCTCTATTGAGTCCTTGAGTAAAGTCCTTGATAATCAAAATATAATAATAATAAGTACAACTCATTATCGTTTTGAAAGTCAAATACATATATAGGTTTATAAATCAGGCTCAAAATATTGTAAAACTTTACTAGCCACGATAACTTTACGAATATTCAAAATTCAAAGTTCAAAATAACTTTATTCATTACAATCACAAGGACCACTTTGAATCGTCTTCTTACATGCTAGTGAATCTAGGTGCCGGTTCCTCCTAACCCCAGCTCAAGAAGAATCCAGCAAGAAACTTGTCTGGTCTTAACACTTTTTTTTTGTTTTTTTACGAATATTTTTAACATGTACCTATGCAGGAACAATTGAAACAGGTACAGGTAGGTAAACAGGTACCCCCAAAGAACGGTTTAGCAAGAAAGGGTCTGGGGGTCGACCATGAAGCGACATTCCGAAATTACGGACCGTAATTTCGGCAAATTCCTACCATAAAATACATTTATTCCGAAAAGTGTAACAATATTCATGATATTGTTACACTACACCTGGTTTACTACGGGTATTTTGATTTGGTAATGTGGTGATTAGATAGTTACACGGTTATTCCAGTAATTAGGTTTATATTTTAAAAGTGCAAAACTGTATTACTGTTATATTCATTTAGCTTTTTATTTTACAATATTTTGTAAAATGCGTTTGTTTAACTACAAAGTACTAAATATTTAAAATATTTTAAAATAACTTGGAACTTACAGGTTATTCTAAATTATTTTGAGGGATACAACAATTAGGTACTTAATTTTAAAAGTACCTATCTAGCTGTGTCGCTTTTTACTGAAATAACAATAAATAAAACAGAATATTAAGTTAAAAATAAGTCATTTATTGTTACTCATCTTGTTTTTAGCACAAATTTTACTGAAAACAAGATGACACTCCAAAACAATGTTTTTTTATCATAGATAGACCTACGTTTGACCACGAACTCGCCTAATGTTAAGTGACGATGTGGTGGACGACGGGGCACGCAGGTCTAGAAGATACCTATTTACTCTTGACTTGAAGAAACCCAGATTGTAGTTTTCAGGAAAGACAAGACGACGGCAAAGCATTCCAATCCTTGGCTGTACGCATTAAAAATGTGGAAGCAAAGCGCTTTGTTTGTAAGGGTGGTAGACTGACAAGGTATGGATGGTATTGAGCGGTACCTCTGCTTGTCCTGTTGTGAAAGGGACATGGTGGAATGAGATCATGCAATTCCTGGGCACATTCTCCGAAATGTATTCTATAAAAGATCGAAAGGCAAGCAACTCTACTCCGGTGCTCGAGACTCTGGAACTTAGTCTCTGCGTTTAGCTGCTCACTTATCACCCTCAATGCTCTACGCTCGATCGAGTCCAAAGCAGCCAGCTGGTGATTGGCTGAACCATCCCATAGACGGCAGTACTCCATACCCGACCGGACTTCAGCTTTATATAAAGTTGAAAGCTGTCCTTGAAAGCTAAAATATCGCCTCACCTTGTTGGAAATTCCAAGCTTCATGGCAGCAGTCTTGGCTTAGGACTCGATATAGGAGCCAAAATTGAGAGTCCGAGTAAGTGAAACTCCCAAGAGTTTGAGATGATCTTATACAGTTACATTTCGGAAAACGGGGAACGCCGAAAAGAGACAAACTTGCGTATTAGAATTTCATTAGATTGGCATCGCCCTAATCGGTCACGACCAGGAGAGTTAAATCCAGACGCATAAGCATCTCGTCTCTGTTTTTCTGAATGTCAGTTTTACTGGCTCGTGCATTGGCAAAGTATCTCTCCACAACTGTACTGTCGTCTGCATACCCAATGATTCCAGGCATAAGCGTTTATGTGCAGTAAAAACAGTGTGGCCGAGAGCACTGACCCTTGAGATATTCCGGCATTAATTTCCAATCTATCAGACGAGCAGCCGTTAATAACTTCTTGAATGGATCTTTCCCTCAAGAAGGCAGAAAGCCATGAGCAGAACTGAACTGGCAATCCGTAGGCTGGAAGCTTACCAATAAGGCTAGCGTGCCAGACCTTTATCGAAGGCCTTTGAGATGTCAAGTGAAACAGCTAATGCTTCACCATATTTCTCTATAGCCTCACTCCAAATGTGCGTGACATACGCAAGAAGATCCCCAGTCGATCGCTTTCGTCGAAAACCGAATTGTCGATCACTGAGTAGGTTGTCGTCTTCAAGGTACGTTAGGACGTTCGTATTCAGGACACGTAGTAGGGAAGTGACCGAAATTGGGCGGTAATTTGATGGGTCAGCGCGACTGCCTTTCTTGGGCACAGGTTGCACATTAGCAAGCTTCCAGGATTTTAGGACTATTCCAGTTTTCAAAGAAAAAGTCTTGTGAGTATGGGAGACAACTCAGGGGCACACGTTTTTAAATTTACAGCCAAAATGCCATCCGGATCATTAGCTTTGTTCATGTCAAGACTCCGTAACGTTTTCAGCACTTATTTTTGATGGCTGTGAATTTTCTTGCAATGTCGCTTCGCATCGAAGAAAGCTAGGTGAGGTTACGAGCGTGTAGTAGACAGTCCACAGCTTTTATTGGCAAAGCAAATATGGTTTGTCGGGGCAATCCTGAAATAGTTATCGATTAATTATGAAAGACAAATACTAGGTAAGTTATAGGTGGTTACAAAACTAGCGGAATACTTACAAGATGTTTACCTTCTGCCATTGTTTAACATTCTTAATGCACACGCCCAGAGCATTTAACTCGTCAGTCAGCCAAGCCCACAAATCTCTGGAGTGGTTGTGACTTTCTGCATTCTTCAAGTGACCGTGGGTTTACTCTTGTTGTTCTTCTAGTAATTACAGCATGTATTTGTGCTACAGTAGGATTGTTTATGTAACATTTGAAACACTATGTGAGTTACACTTTTACACGTAAATGCGTACAAAACTTTTTAAGTAATTTACCTCGTCACAAAAATACTATGAATCTTTCTGTGTTCTTGGTTGTGAAAGAGACCACAATTTTGCCAATGTTGCGATTTAAATGCTTACATTTTTATAAAGTAAATAAAGGTGAAATAATCTCGCGTGACGTTTTTGCGAGAAATGACAAATGGCATAGGTAAGGATTTATTCGATATTTTAAACTACTTATTTCAAGTGTTCATGAATAACCATATGTCTAATACAAACGAATGGACTTTTTAATATGGTCGGTTCATACTAGTTCATTTTTTCACATGGTGTTTTGTGTATGTTAAAGAACTTCTTATCTTTCATTCACGAAAAGACCTCGAACGAATGAAATAATTCCGTTGTTACCTCATGGTAGGTATAGCCTTCCTATTTCGTGCGTGTGTCGGACGGATCCGTAATTTCGGATTGCCATCTTCATGGTTGACCTGCTGGAGACACTATAAAAACAGACTATTTTAATTTCAAAAAAATTCATAACTTTGTGGGGCTATTAATACGGATTACTGTACAAATTTACATTACGATAAAACTAATAGTCCATACTGGAGGAGGCCTGTAGCCAAAGAGGGATTCCTATCCACAACTAAAAATAAATATATATCTATACCTATAAAAGAGCTTAACCTGACTGACTGACCGATTCATCATCGCCGAGTCGAAACCGCTGAAGCTAAAAAGCCACACACTAAGGCGGGTTTTTTTTTAAATTCAACCCCTAAGAGGGTGAAAAAGGGTGAAAACTAATGTATGAAACTTTTTATGGCCTGGTGCGTTTTGCTTGATACTTGATTTGTATAATTAAAATGCAAAATAAATGGACACGCGTTTCAGGATTTTTCTAAATAACCCTTACAAAGGGGTAAAATGGGGTGTTAAAGTTTGTATGGGAACTTTTTAACGGGTGGTATGATTTCTTTGAAACTAGGTTTGGATACTTAAAATGCAAAATAAATGGACATGTATTTCAGGATTTTTCTAAATAACCCTCATCGTAAAAAAATGGGTTGTGAATGTTTGTATGGAAACTTTTTAATGGGTGGTGGGTGTGATTGGTTTGAAACTTATCAATGAAATTTGGTAAGATGATAAATTGCGTCCTGAAGAAGGATTTAAGCTTCAATTCCTTTCAAAAAAAAAATGTGGATGAAGTCGCGGGCAACCACTAGTAAAACGTAAAACGAATGGGAAAGAAAATTAAAAAATGTTATAATAATAAAAACCATTAATAGTCTGCGATCTAGAGGTTTGATTCGAGGCAGACACACATACAGACAGACAATTAGACTTAAATTTCTAGTCGTAAAAATCACAACATAATACACGTATAACTCAATTTACTATACTTGTTATACAGGGTGGAATTTTGTAACACCACCTGAAGGGAAAGTACTCTTAATACTCTTAATAGAAAATTTTACTCAAACAAAACATTCCTTTATTTTTGAATAGAAAGAAAACTACATTCAAAAATTTTCGAAAATTCGCTTGCCACACCCGGGAGTCGAACCGACAAAATCTGTAAAAATTACACCCTGTACTTTTATTGCATTGATCGTTAGGATCAATTATAAGGATGAAATCTTTCTAAGAAACATGATAAATTAAATGAAAGGAAAACCATAATATCTGGACTTATAAATTCAATGAATCAAGTTAAAGTTATTTAACTCAAAGATCCATCTTTGGATTACTTACGTTAGTAATTAATAATTATTATTGACGTCATTTATCCATTAAAATCACGAATTACTATTTAGCTAAGACTATTGCAATTGCAAATGCACGTGTTTGTAATGCAGACTCCTTTCTTAGATGCGACATAACTGCGTGTATTAGGTAGTTTAAATATGGAATGTTACATTTGAAAATAGATTTTCATATTTGTTATTCACATTAGATTGTTTTTACAAATCATTTCATTGTCATACGGTAAACATGGCTTATCAAGAACAATTTAATTTAATGGAAGCTTATTTTTTAAATAATAAAAACGTGAATATAGCTCTACGGTGGTATGGAGAGGGATATCGAGACCGACAGGCACCAACTCGGTTCTTATTGAGAAGAATGGTAGAAAATTTAAAGAATACGGGTTAGTTTCAAAAAGCGACGGCAAACTCTTCAGCAGAACTATTTCGATTTTTTTCTAAATGTTTTAACATACTTTGAATCATTTCCGAAGGCTTCAAGCAGATATGCTGCCGAAGAATTAGGCACAACCCACACTCGCGTACTTGTGGTAAAAAAAGTATAAAGTGGTAAAGTGGTTAAAAAGTATAAGTATAAATGTTATCGTGAAGGTCGGTTGGTGCAAAAATGTCATCCTGGGGATTGGGAAATGATTTAAATTTTGTCATAACATGCTGAGAGAAATTGACCGTAACCCAAATTTTTTGACTAACATTGTATGGTCTGACGAAACCAACTATGTATCTGTCTAAGTAAGATTTTCTTTCAACGTTTGGTGCAGAATTATGAGAAATATGGTTGTGTTAGTCCTCGTGTACGAAGGTCATTTCAACACTGTCAAGTATTTTGAAATACTGGATCTCCTAAGAAATGAGTTAAATGGATTCCCCGAGCAAGAGCGAAACCAATTAATTCTACAGCACAAGATGGTGCTCCAGCCCATAACGGCAGAATCACTACTGCCTACATTAATTACCATTTTAATACCTTGATTGGTACAAACGGCACAATCAGATGGCCTGCAAGATCTCCTGATCTCACCCCTTTAGATTATTTTTTGTGGGGATATACAAATCAAATTTACACTAAATATTATGCGAATGTAAACGAGTTGACAATTAAAGTTCAGAATACGATTTATAATATTCACCACAACACATTATTAAAGGTTACAAGAAATGAATTCGTTAGAAGAATACATTTGTGTATCCAAGAAAATGGAGCCCATTTCGAACAACTAATTAGTTAGCTAACTATTGGCCTCATAAACAAGCTCAGAGTCGCGCAACGTGCTATGGAGATACCTATGTTGAGTGTATCACTACGTGATAAAATCTGCAACGAGAAAATCCGTAGAAGAACCGAAGTCACCGACATAGCACTCAAAATTTGCAAGTTGAAGTGGCAATGTGCAGGCCAGCTCGCAAAACTGATAACCGTTGGGGAATAAAAGTTCTCGAATAGCGACCAAGGACAGGAAAACGAAGCGTAGGACGACTCCCCTCCCGATGGACTGACGTCATTGTAAAGATCGCAGGAAGTCGGTGGATAAAGAGGGCTCAAAATCGTTCTTCCTGGAAATCTATTGGGGAGGCCTATGTTCAGCAGTTGACTTCATAAAGGCTGTTATGATAATGATGATGAATTAGTTTGTTTACATGTAAATATTTAAAATAATTTAAGATTTCATGGTTTTTCTATCATTTAACTCATCAAGGTTGTTAAAGATATTTCATCCTCATAATTGATCCTAACAATCAATGCAATAAAAGTACAGGGTGTTAATTTGTACAGATTTTTGTCGGTTCGATTCCCGGGTGTGGCAAGCAAATTTTCGAAAATCTCTGAATGCAGTTTCTTTCTATTCAAAAATAAAGGAATGTTTTCTTTGAGTACATTTTTTTATCTACAGTATTAAGAGTACTTTCAGGTGGCATTACAAAATTCCAGCCTCTCACTATATCTATACACGAGAGAAAAATACGATTCTTATGTGCCATGTTACTTTATAAAATGTGAAACGATTTTGTAGGATACGATTCATCCTTTCTAAAAAAAATGTCAAATGACACTTTTCGTGCAACCTGTTTGTCAGCTTCTATAAAGCTTTTATCATCGTTGTGTACTTCCCTTTATTCAGAACAATGGACGGTGCAAAACAATGCGATAGAAATTAAGGTCTGAACAATACTTTGAGCTGTTGAATAACAACAATAATTATAATTGCGTCAAAATTTCTTAAGTTTAGAAAATGTTCATAAATTAAACGTTTTCATGATAACTTGGCTTTTGATCACTTGACACTGGATAAACTGAAAACATTGTTAAGAAGAGAAGATAATTATATTTTATATTGGAATATTGCTTGTAAAAGAGTTAAAGAATATTTGATTAATAGGAACAATCACCTCATTTACACGGTCAGTTATCAGTAAGTTACAAAGATAATACAAACGGCAGACTAACACGTTACCTCTTTAACATACTATCTTTACTATTCTTTTAACATACTACCCTACACCAGTCTTAGGATTCATAAGTCTGATTCTGATTCTCTAACATTAGAATAGGCAAGAATCTCGTCTCGGTCCTAGAGGGTATTTTATGATGCGTTAGCTATTTTTAAACCATTAAGCTTGAAACATCGACACAGCTCAAAGACGAGTCAAATGCGGCAGAAGATAGTATTGGATTTCTCCAATACAGAGTTACATAAGATCGTGCATACCCTAAAGAATCACATATAGAGACCCTAGATAATTCCTTTTCTGTATTAATATAAAAAATGAATACATGTTCACAAATATATTAATGTTTAAAACATTCTGTTACTTATAATTATACTACTAGAAATAATTATAAACTTGCTGTTCCCATAGTTAGCCTTGTTATTGTCACTTACTAATATCAAGATAATTTATATTACCTATACATAAAGCCATGAATTACTACAATTTGTTAAGTTTTCCAGTGTATTAGGTACTGTTTACTATGATATGTAAAGCAAATAGTAAACCATAAAACATAAATACCAAGATATAATAATAATAATAAGCCAACAACTAAACATTACTATGAAAATAATACAAATCATTTATTTTAATAAATAAATCTATAATGCCAAATAATATATAATCTAATCTTAATTTGTTTCTATGGTGACTGATGCGTGTTAGATATCTCAGAGCGTTACTTCACACACTTTCTCGGTGCAAGTGGTTCCGCGCACAAAAGTTCTGCTTCAGTTTTACGTATTTGTCTGCATGATCGATAAAACCGCCTCACTTTTTTTGTTATTTTATTTTTAACCTTGTTTCTATTTTAATGCAAATTGAATTAACTTTATTATTATATAAGAATATCGTATAGAACGCTCACTGTATTATAAAACATAGTAAATACTTGTTTAGTATATTCAAGGTTTCCCAGTTAGTGATTTATTTCGTAAATCTTATGAGAAATAAATAATCCTTAACCACAATGTTATTAAATCTTTAATAGGGTAATGTGTACGCTCCAATAACAAGGTCCCAAGTGACATGCTAAATTTGTAAATTTGAAAATTGTACGTAATAATTGTACGTACAAATTGAGCGTTATCTTTTGCTTAAAGCATATTATAGAATATCAAATTATTTATGTAACATAAAAACTTGCGACGAATCTGTTCCAATTTGACTTGGCATCCGTAACAAAATTAGCAAGGATCGTACGAAAAAACGTTGGGACCAGATAAGTTTCTTGCAGGATTTTTCTTAAGCCAAGGATAGGAGGAATCGACACCTAGATGCACCTAATATATAAGAAGACGATTCAAAATGGCCCTTATGATTTTATTGATTAATAAAAAACAATCTTTCGTTTATACAAGCTGATATACCGCACTGCACGACAATGTATTATATGGTGACAGTATTTCATTTAAATCTTCATAAAACTTGCGAGCAAACTTGTGAGACAGTAAACTGTGGATTAAACACACCCGAATGAAGATGAAGATTCTCTAGATAAATCAAAAAATTGTCAAATGTTTGACATTTGACAATTTTTTGATTTATCTAGAGAATCTTACGCCGTTTTGTCCGATAGTTTCTTAAACTTATTGAAATTGAACGTATAACGGAACACTTTATAAATATAGTTTTATATACTCGTATATCTTTGAAGTATTTTTATCTAAAAACTAGGCCCATTTTTCCATCTTTTCAGATTCCCCAATGGCATATTGATTTGGATGTTACGACTTATATAATGGGCTAGTAGTCGTTCCAATGGCCGAACGCCGGTATAACAAATAATGTTTGAGATAAACTATTGGATATTTTAGGTAAGCATTTATTTTTATCTAGCGATGCCATTCTTGTTTCCGATATTATAGACTTTATTTTGAATGTACCGTTTTTTATGTGGGTTGCCAGTGCGAGTAGTAAGATGTAATGGAAGAAAAAAAGTAAAAGTAAATCGATCGGTTGTCACTTATTATAGACTACAATAGTGTTTATACTATAGTCTATGATGTTCTTCTTGGACTTTGGTTAGGAGGAATTGGCATCTCTGGCAGTATGTAAGACGTTTCAAAGTGATCCTTGTGATGGTACTTTGCCTTTGAATAGCTATATCGCTGGTCTTCCGAGACGCCGCCGCGTTAGTATGCGTATCAGCACTGTGAATCTTATAAAGTTTGTTATTTGAATGGAATACGCTACGCTCCGTTTTTAGGGTTCCGAAGTTCACAAGAAACCCTTATACATAGTTTCGTTAAGTCTGTCTGTCTGTCTCCACCCCTAATCAGAGCTCTTGCACGCAAACTTACAGTTTTATTGAGATGGAATTCTTCTCATAATACATTTTAGTAACGTAAAGTTTTAGTTGAAAAATAAAAACATAAAAAAATAGTTTTGAGGGTACATATGCGTTTTTATTTTACTACATCATCGTGCGGTATATCGTTAGATAGGTATTTCAAAGACATGAGGGAGTTTCTTGAACAGTTCTTCAAAACAGATTACCTTTTGATAAATATTAAGCTTGTGTAAACACTTTGGACTAGTGTATATTTTAATAGAGTCTAGTGTCCTCTCCATTTATCAGCTACACCGCTGATATGGTGCATGAAACGTTTTCAAAATAGTATCATATAATGTGAAGTTAGAAGCAAATTTTGTATGACTTTACTAGATTATGAACAACAGTCTGATTTACAAATATAAAAAAAGCTATTAAAATTACATACAAAAACTAACTAATTAACGAAATATATCAGAAATTTCTTAAAATTCTGAAGATACGTTGTATGGCAATATTTTGTTGACCAAAATATACAGAATAAATTCCGCCCACACTGTTTTCAGTATTACCACAAAAAATAAACTAGGATGATGATTTTTGTTTATAGAAGTAAGATCATCATGCCACCTTATATGATGAATTGAACCATGCATCGCAAACATACTAAAATAAGAAAAGACACTCCAATAAAATCATTTTCAAACTCGATAGAAGACCTATAAAATCATTAGGCCCATTTGTTTGAAGGGTTCTCCAGAATACCAAATCACTTTGGAAACAAACCGCGATCAAAAAGTGGAGGATTTTAAACCCTTTATAGCTCGTACTAAAACGAACTTTATCATGCTGTATTTAAGATTCTATAT